>JAUMJL010000063.1:0-2400000 GCA_033558185.1 Dromococcyx pavoninus | reverse complement strand
TACACACCATAAAACACAGCAGGTCACAGAGGAATTTGCATTCTTTCTGGAATTGCTTAGTGGAGTCTATTTTTCTCAGTGTAGTCGTAACACAGTATGGGCAATATGATCTTATTTAATCTCCTTTTTTATAACCCTAGATCACTCAGCCAAAATAAATATCCTTACCTTTAGGCAACTAGATTAAATAGCTAGGTTTTAAAGCCTATGTAAATGGGCTGAGCACTCATAATTCTAATTGATAGTCATCCACTTGTGAAAGTAAGCAACAAGGCCTCATCTGGCTTTAGGGGAGAGAGATCTGTTAAAAGCATGACAGTTCACACATCAGTACCAGCCAAGGAACTGGCAATGCTGATATACTTATTCTTAATTCTTTCTATAATAGAATCAGAAATGGGGTTTGGAAGTTCCCCCTATGACAGTTTGAGTATCTTATGCAATTTAGTTGTAAAGTGAGAGAATGTGTGTTCCTAATCTGTTTGCAGAGTGAAAATGCACACTCCAGCATGTAAGTAAAAAAATGGGAAGAATGATATTTACCTGAGGTTGAATCAAGCTAAATCATTAGGAAAAGATAAACATTGGGTGAAAATATTGCACAAGGTTTGTAAAGGCTGCCAAGTTTGAAATATAACAATGGCATTCTCATATACTGAGTAGTGGTAACGTTTTAAAAGAGCCTGGGAAGCATTAATATTATTGCATCAATTCATCCCTAGAATGTGTGCCCATTTTTCAAAAATGAATTAGCAGTGATTTTTTTTTTAATATAGTCTTATTGATTATCCCCTCAGACTTTCAGTTTGGTCTGTCCATAGAACCTACATAGTTTGAGATGGAGTCTTTTACAAGGCTAATCACATTGTTTCAATATAAGGAAAATCTACCTATTTTTTAAAAAAGAAACATGTCTGTAAATGTGTGTTCCTGCTGTTCAATTCTCTTTATACTGCATGTCCTTTAATTTACATATTTAATACACATGTATTTCAGCTAAGTGAATTAAAAGCAGGATTACAGATAGTGAATGGTTGTTTCTAGCTCATCTGAGAATATCTGGCACTTCCTAAGAAATGTACCTGGATTCTCCAGGGAAAGAGGAGTTTGTTTCATTCTTTCCTAAAGCACGGCTTCATCCATGTGATACTCATAAACATAGAAATCGTGCAGTGGCTGGACAGTGGTCCAAGCTGTATAGTGTACAGTACAGTCTTAAGCCTTGTCCTAGTAAATTTGAATCTTCTCTTCTTACTGTGGAGTAGATAAGGATGTTCTGGATTTTGTCTCTGATATCTATACCTTAGGTAAAAAAAGAAATGAATTAGTGGATTACTGGTATACTTCTGCAGTTACAGTGAACTATGTTTTTATTCAAGATTCATTATTGCTATCTCCTTTCTGAGAATATCACTTCTATGCCTGAAACATGTCAATAGCTTGAGCTGGTACACCTTCAGTTCAAATTCATCTGTCTTAGTCTGAGTCACCACCAAAGGATTTTTAAAAAATATTTGAGTGGGCTTATTGAGAATGAGCAACATTCAGGGTAGGTAGTAAATATGGCATTACCTTGCAAATTCAAGTGAACAGCTGGAACAATACAGTATTAAATCACCACAACTACATATGCAAGAACATATTATTCATGTCCAGACCTCAAATTCCCGTAGAACAACCATCTATTGATCACCCCTATGAGAATTAGACTGTATTCATTTTGATTGAAACTGTAAAGTCTACTCAAAAAAACAACCTCTTCTATACACTGTAGTGTCTGTGAAGGTTGAAATTTCAAAACTGTTTTCTAGATTTAATTAAAAATATAAATTTATGTTACACTTCTGAGATGGACACTGGCAACATGAGTTTCTGTCATTTTCCTCTTCATGTAAAATATTGATGTCAGGCTCTGTGATGCAAAGTAGCAAAACACTGAGTGCAGAAGCCATAGATATCTCATTTGGATTCCCAAAGGGATGTGACCCATCCTAGCGAGCACACTCCAGACTGATTATGTAGCTGTCAATTGCACTGCTGTTCTGTACACTGAGATTACTTGAACTGTATTCTTTATTACAACCAAAATAAATCCACTGCAGTGTATTTTGTTCCTCTACTAAACAAATTAATATTGAACATGCATAAGTAATCTTAAACACTGAATCTTTTTGTTCAGTTTTGTCAGTGACATACCCAGTAAAAGTCCAAAGTTTGAAGCTGACAACAAAGGTACAGTTATAAATATGCTTTGTGAGGTAAGGATTGTGACATTGCATAAACTTGGCTTTATGAGTTATGAGATGCAATACTTATTCTATGTATTTTATAGAATTGCATGACATTAACAGAAGATGTTGGATTAAAAAAAGGCTATGAAGAAGAGGATTTAAATAAATATTACAATACTTCTAAGACTTATTTACTAAGCAAAAGGTTTTAATAAGTTGGAAGTAACCAAACTATTCTTTTCCTTCTTTATCTAATTAACCA
This sequence comes from Dromococcyx pavoninus, assembly GCA_033558185.1. Taxonomy (NCBI): domain Eukaryota; kingdom Metazoa; phylum Chordata; class Aves; order Cuculiformes; family Neomorphidae; genus Dromococcyx; species Dromococcyx pavoninus. The sequence goes on along the minus strand of JAUMJL010000063.1, from coordinate 2,397,507 downwards.
CACAATTTTCTCAGAGATCGACTTTTTGCTTTCTGCGTATAAAAACCAAGGCTAACTACACACTCATGGATGATGGATCACATCTGACCAAATGGATTTTCATGAACCATAGACTCTCCTTACATAAAACTGGTACTCCAAAAAGTATGCTTGTAGCCATAAGCAATCAACTATAATGACTTTCAAAATTTCTGGTTTTCCTTTTTGATTGCAAAGACAGCCTGAGGTGACCAGGGCAAACGTAGACACATACTACAAAGGTAGGTGACAGGAATGTTAGCCATGCAGGCAGGCACAAGTCTGGCTGGGCAGCCCCTCTCTGGATGCCATGCACTTGTATTGGCATGGTGCTTGTAGCACTAACAAGGTGAATATTGAATGGATTCATCTTTCTGTTATCAAGTGGACATGTGTGTATAAGAACACTGGGACTTGTATGGAGTTCATTAGCACCACAGCTATACGAACAAGAAATAGCAATCATTTCACAGCAGGATCATTTCCCAGACATCTTCTTTGTCCTGGAATTTCAGTTCTTCTTTCTGGATCGGCTCTTCATTTTCCCTTTTAGGACTACAGGGTCTCTGAAAAACAAAATGTAACGTATTTAACAAATCTAAACCCAGATAGAGCTATTCAGGATGGTCATTGAAGGCAGGACAATATAGTTTAACTTAAAGAAGTTTGAAAGGAGGCATTCAGATTATTTTAGGCTAACCATGGATGTTTACACTTCAATAAATAAAATGCCTAATGCTAGCCTTTATTTTTATCTGTGTGGGCTGGTCTTTGGGAGCATGATCTGGTACTGCCACTCCCTCAGTCACCTCACCCCATCATATTTGCCAAATGAGGCAACTGTAATTTGGGGTTAGTTTTAAACTCCTGTTATTAACTTAGTATCTGAATTCTTTTTAATCCTTAATATATATACTCTCTCAGTTCTCACATTTTCCTCTGCAAGACAAAAAGTGCTATTATTCTGCCTATTTCTGCCATGCCAACATGAGCAGAAATTACAGGGTTTGCAACATGTAACTCCTGCTTGGGAGTTGTTGTATTATTACTTCTCAGTTCTCTTGCCTCATCTTTCTCAAGAGATGATACCAAAAGGACCTCAGACTGTAAGATTCAAATTTTAAGACTGCCTGATTGCAAACAAATCTGTCTTATATGAACCTCATATTTAGGTGATCCATAATGTGGGAGTTACTTAAATGCTCTAGTTCCATATATTTTTATCAGCCAAGATGCCTAGGCTCGGCAGTGCCTGTGCTGTGTACGCTGCGTAACTAAATACTAAATGCATTCCTACCATATACAGACTAAGCAGACTTTCTTCCGAGTGCCTCATAGCTGCTGCTCCTAGAGGAATTCAATCTGTTGCAAGATGACAGTGGTGTGGCCTCCAGTGACATCCTTGGTCTAATAGATCAGTAGTTCAAATATGAGTTTTGGTTAACACCACACTGGAGCTTCTGATGACCCTTGTTTCCCTTTTGATGTTGGGTTGTTTTTTTTTAAAATGTTATTTAATTGAATTTCTCATTTTGGCACATTATTATTGAAAAGTAGTCCTTTAATATTTCTTTCAGAGATTCCATTTCTTAGAAATCAACTTTTTATAATGAAATTAATCCTTCATTTACACCAAATATAAAACAAATACATGGAGATAATTTTTCTTCAAGAATAATGCATTTGAGGCACAACTATCATTTCAAAGCAGCCCTAGGGCATTGTTAGGAAATCTTGTTCCTGGATTTCATTAACCAAATAATTTTTTTTCAGAAAGAGTAATTGCAATCATTCTGTATTAATAAGTGTATTAATAAAGATGAAGGCTCAACTTATCCTCAAATGATCATCCTCAATAGGTACCCTTGATACAGTGTCTGTAACAATATTTTTTGCTTTTAGAAGAAATACAAAGCAAGGTTATATTTTCAAAGCACTGGTTACAAGGCCCTTTCCTGTCTCTCAGCTGATTACAAACTCTTAAAAATATCTCAGAGGTCTCTCTGATCTCAAAACAAATTTAAGTGTTTGCTTATTGCATTCAGCATTGAAATATGTGTTAACAACCAGTAAACCAGAGACAAGGAAATGTTCTCTCAAATGTAGGATAGATGTAATAGTTCCAGTGAACAGTGAACTCAGTATGATTTTCAAGTCAAGCTCACTATTTTTAAGTTTCATCAGCTGTGCGTTCCAGGAAGCAAAACAAAAGAGTTAATTTCACAACAGAATGTCAGGCAGTTACAGAGAAAGATAAAAATCCATTACAAAAGGAAGCACAATTAGGTTTGGTTTCTTGTTTGTTGTGTTTGTTTTCTAACGAAGACATAGAATATATAAAACCTTTTGATCAGGCCACTTTTTAATGAAGATCTGAGATATTTCTGTTTTATTGCCACAGCTCTGAAAAACACCTTTCATAAATTATTGTGATTTTTCTTTGGAAGATGTATACCTGACATATTGCATCAAAATATTACTATTTCCAGAAACACATTTTTAGGTACTTTAGTTTTTTTTGAGAAAACTAATATCTTCCTGAAGTTTCTTCTCTACTCATAGTGTTTAAATTACCGTAGGACAATTACAATTACATTTCTCAAAACTTTTCTTGTGGGTTCAAGGACATTCTGTAGTGGCTGTTCATTCACATTTACCTGGAGTATGGCACATGCTACATATCACACAGCAAAAATTAAGGCTATGCTACCAATATCTAAACAAATTATTAACTCTCCAGTGCTTCAGCCAAGGAATTTAGATGTTCTGAAATATTTAGGAAATAATCCTGTTCCTCAGTTACTACAACATCAAACCTTTTCTCTCAATTAATGTAGAAACATCAAGATGGGGAACTAGCTCTGCAGCTGTCTTGTAGGTATATTATGCCAGTCTCCCCCAGTTTGTCAGAAGCAAACATACCAAAGACCCTGTCACAGCTCTCCCCTGTGCAAGAGTAGGTATGGTCATAGGCTGCTTAACGAAGCAAAGAGCCTTCTACATTAAACTCCTGTCTCCAAGAAGGCTTAATACTGAGTCATCTACTTCGGGAACTACATAAAATATGCTGGAGGACATAAATAATTCGCACAGCTCCCAGAATTAGATTCCTTACTAATGTATCTGCCCTACAGAGAAAAGAACCCATCCTGCTCAGCACCCATCCCCGACCTGGGCTTAGAATCCAGAGATTTTACTTTTCCTGATGTTCATTGATGGACAAGCAGCTACCTGCCACTTATCTAATATAAACATAAAATGAAAAATTAGACATTGCCAATTTTATCCTAAAGGATGAATGGAAAAAATAAAGTCTGCATTTGCAGTGAATGTGCTGAAGATTATACCCAAATGAAAAACCTGAATTAAAAAATTACTCTTTTAAATGCACAGGTAAACCACTGGAGATAAGGAAAGTTCTGAGCTGACACCCTTCCCCTAGTAGCTTGACATTTGCTCTTTCTTCTTACCCTCCTGTCCTTATTCTAAAATCTTTTCCTCAGTCGCTGATGCAATGGATGTCTTTTCACTACTTTTAGGAGCATCAGACTGAGTGCTTCATGTTTTCCTGACCTCATCCCTCCTTCTTACTTCTGCAGTGCTTTTGCACTGTTGCAGTGCAGCTTTTACTGTATCAGTTTCAATTCCAACAACTACTGATGTCAGCAACCTGAGTTTCAGCAGGAAGTATGAATGCATCATGCAGTATTTATATATAACTATTCCCTAAAGCTGTATTAAAAATCTCCCTACTGCCTACAGTAAATTTATATACATCTATTTTTTTAGCACTAGCAGAATTAAATTAGTGGAGAATCTCGCACTTCATTGTCTTAATATCTCAGACTTGTAAAGGAATATGAATTTGATGTTAAGGCGTTATTATTTGCATCTAACTTTTCTGGGGACTCTTATCTATTTTCTCCCAAATGTCTGACTCAAATTCAAAGCAACGCAGCAGAATATTGCAACAATCACTAACATCAAGGAGTTCAAAGGAAGCAAACTCTGCTCTTAGGCTTCTCCATGGTAAAATGTGTCAAAATTATGAGTGCCTTTTTTTCAGTACAGACTGCACTTTATAGTGGGAATGCAACAGGTAACATGATGATAATGAAACTCGCTACCAAAGAAGATAAAAAAGCTTGATAAATTCATATTTTCAAATGCTTTCAGAAACTAACTACTAGATTTTCAGATTGTCATAGGCCTAGATACTCTGTAACCTAATGGCTTGGCTGTGCAAATAGTTCTGTACTTATGATTCCTTGCAGTACTTTCATGGATACATTTATGCAGCTTTTGATGCTGAAGTTGAAAAAAATATTTAATTAATATTTGAACTTGCACATGTAGGAAGTATCTTGAAGGAAACCTCAACTTCTGTCTCCAGTAGAAATCCAAAGTCTTTGATGCCAACAAGTTTTATCTTCTAAATAAAATTTGAATAAAAAATTCTCCATCATAAGATATTCTCACTTCAGTGTGTTAGAATTTCTATATTTAAAATTTTTGTAAACTTTTCCTTCAAGAAAAGAAGTTGTTAATCTAGAAAGAAATTGTTTCTACAATATAAGTTGCTGTGACTTAATTATTTTTGCTAGATGAGGCAAATGTGTTGGACACGTGCTAAGCAAAGCTTTGGATGATGCATTCATGCATAGAAAATAGTTGTATCCCTTGAGACCAAGTCAGTCATTCTGTCTCATTCTTGTTAAAAAAAAAAAAAAAAGAAAAGGTTTTGATCTATCTTTTCTTCTTCTCTTTCTATTGCTTGTCACTTGGGAGAAGAGATCAACCCACCTGACTAGAGTCACCTTTCAGGTAGTTGTAAAGAGCAATAAGGTCTTCCCTCATCCTCCTTTTCTCCAGACTAAACAACCCCTTTTCCCTGAACCACTCCTCATAAGGCTTGTGCTCCAGACCCTTCACCACCTTTGTTGTCCTTTGGACACACAAATCAAGGTAGTACAAATGCATACAATGCTTCAGCAGCATTCAAGTCTATAAGTGATGTGTGCAGGCACTTCATGCAGAAATTAACACTTTGCTTCAATGTTTATAAAAACTTATTTTGGTATCATGTTACAGTTTATTTTTCTTCTCCTAACTGTAATAAACAAATTATTCACCTTAATGAAGATGAGTTACGATGTAAATAGCTGCATATTCTCTTTTACTGAAAATGTTTCAGGAATAAATGAATGTCATATGACGTTATCAGTACATAGCATTAAAAACAACTTTTAAAAATTACGTTTGCAAACTCATGTTTTCACACAGGTTAGTATGGGAAAGTGTTCATGCAAAGACGGATATTGTAACAGCCAATACTTCTGAAAACTTAGTTTATGAGTATATACACCATATAAAGAAAACTGTCTATTGCAACTCAGGTATCTTTAGTAAATGTATTTTTTTCTGATTTCTTCTGTAGCAAAACACCTCCCAGTTGAAATATAACTCTCTTTTCCATGCAAAAGTTTAATTATGAACTTATAAAAATTTCAGAATATGAAAACATAAGAATCCCACAGAGTCTATAATTAAGTAGCTACTAAGCAGGGCTCCCAGGAACATATTTTAGAGTTTGGCATCTCAACCAAGCTGCTGCATTTATAATCTGCAGTTTACAGTTGATAGAAGATTCCTATATTCATTTTTGTATCTAAGAAAAACAACTTTCTCTTAAAAGATGTTTTATGAGGTCTTTTGTCTTCCCTTAAAGTAATCAGGTTCTTTCTTCATAAGTTTTTATTCTTTAGTGATTTGTGAATACAAGATAAGTGTTTTACAGACTAATACTGGTAGTAGTGTCCAATCTGAAAATAAAAGCATACTTCTGTATGTTTTTCAAAGAGTTAGCATTAATAGTGCTTATATATATTTTGCAATTAAAATATTTGCATAACAATATACATCAGGAAGTTAGACTGTGTGTTAGGAATATGTAAGTAATCTGCTTCTGGATAGTCAACTTGAAATTTGCCTTTGTGTGACAGAAATCAACTACTTCTTCCAATGTTTTTAATTTACCTGAGAACACTTAAGTACAAAAAAGTGAAAAACCACATGTTATACTCTCTAAGCACCATGGCTGTACAAAATAATTGCAAATGTGTTTTACACCTCAGAAAAACAATGATCAAACAATGGAAGAATATATGACTGCCTTGGTCACAGCTAGGTTTGTGATCTCTGACCGTAGTCTTAGATGCAGAATAAGCAAATGCCATGTGTTAGTCCTTTCCTGTGTGATCTTTCGACAAACCCAGAGCTTTGCAATATTTAGCTGCTCTATTGGAGTTTGAATTACCCAACAGTTCCCTCACGAGTGAAGTAATGCTGCTATTTAAATTATCTTTGTTGAAGGCCTATGAAAACTTCAGGACTGTAATGTGCATATCGTGGGTAGTTGCTCACCTCAATACGTGACTTTTAACCCATTCAAGCATCTGAAAAGGGTACTTCAGAAATTCTGCTCACAAAGAAATCTAGCTAAAAGTAGTTAGGTAACTGCAGGGGTCTGTGTGTTAAATTTCACACCTTTCTGGGCCTCAGGGGTAGGAACCAAGGTTGTAATAGAAGGTTTTTTTCTGTCCTCTCGAATTTCAAAGCGGTCTCCAGAGCAGAACAGGGATTTTCAAGAACCTTTTAGAAGAACTAATGGTCTTCCAAGTTAGAGTTGCAGGATTATGCAGTGGTTCCCAAGTCCTGTAAAATAGTAGAATAACTAGAACATGTTCAGGTGAAGAAAACTGAGCTCCTCTCTTCCAAGACAACTTAGATATTTTTATGTGAAGAGCTAAGTTTTTGGAGATTGTTTGTTTGTTCAAAAAAGTAGATACCCCCAGGAACACACCAGCATCTTTACTTATCAGACTGACTAAGGGAACATTACCATCACTTCTCTAGTGTTTTGGATCCTACTTCTGGAGCTAATCTGCCCAGACTGGAGGAGTTCTGGTAATGGGTCCTAGTTGGATGACCACTTTTGGTCTCATCTTGCAAGATGCCATAGGTCATGTGCCAGTGTATCATTTCCCAAGGAAGGAAACTCAATGGGGATAGAAGGCATTCAGGACTTTGTGTCAAGGTATAATCTGCACTTGTTTGTGCAGCAGAAACCACTGGGTCTTGACCATACAAACAGAAATTCCCTTCATCTGACAGCAGCGATGCTCAATCTTCCTGGGCTTTTTGTTGTTTTCTCTCTCCGTGGATCTGTTTTACACTCTGAGAGCACTCTGAAGTCTTCCCAGTGGCCTCTTGTGAGGAATGGAGAGGCTGGGTGTGCCACTGGAGTACAAGCATCTGCATCACGTCACTAGGCAACTCCGGAGAAATAAATCCCCAGGCAGGTCAACCACACAGGCACATCTGCCCCCCAAACCCTGGTCTGGCTGCTTAATTAACGAACAGCTCCAGCACAAGGAGGTTCAGACATGAATCACTCCCAGTGATCAATTATGTCTGCATTAAACAATCCACCCACCAGGTGCTTCCATTTAGTATTTCAATGAGCTGGAAATGCGTAGCTCTAGAGCAGTGTTTATTTTGGTTGAAGATATCTCAGAGCAAAATATGGACTAATTCCTCTTTAAAGTTGCAGGACTAGAAAGAGAGCTGTCAAAGCTCTCTCCCCCCATTATGAATACACCTTAGGCAAAACATTCAACATCCAAACGATAAATATAAATAATAACACAGTTTCCTCTGAAAATACACTTCAGGATTATTCTGCATTGACAAAGTTCAACTGGAGTATTTTTATTTGTTTGCCGGAGAGATTGATGTATTAGACACATTCAGGTGAAAAGGACAAAGCAAATTTCTAAGAAAACTGCAACAAGAGTTTGTTTGTTCTTTTTCTGTTGCCTGCTAATGAATGCCTCCTGCTCATTGTAGGTATCATTACACTGATATATTATTTTCATGTATTTCCAAATTCCCTGAATCCATCGTAAGCAAAAGGCAATGGAATTAGGTTTGCCAAAGCAAAACTCCACCTTGAAGCCAGTGAAGCTTTGACATTATTCTAGGATGTGTCAATTACTCTCATTTACTTGCAGCTCATTCCTGGATACTCCACTCTCTAGGGAAAAACTATACATCAAACAAATGCTTTAGAAAAAGCTCTACTCATGGTTATACGACAGATTCATTTTTAATATCTGTAAGGCATAACTTCTAAAGTAGGATTCCATGTACCAATACATTTTACTAATTTCTGGGAGCATTACTATGGTTGTAAATGATTGCTTAAACAGGACTGAGTGCACAAAATCACCAGTAGAAAAGCATGGTGTTACACATACATTAGACCCTTTTCCTCTTCTCCTCTGAAAGAGTTTTATTGGTGTAATCTAATCTGCCAGCCTAAGTTGAAGAGCCTCAGTGAAGACTGTTAAATGGATAGAAACAGAGAAAGACCTGTTCAAGAACTATATTTAGGTAAGAGGTTGCCTCTTTTCACTTGTATCAGAATACAGTCCCTGTAAAGCTATTCAAGAAAAAATCAATTTAAATTTATGCTTTTAAAGGTAAAAATAAAGAGGGGGGGAGGGGCAGGAATAGCATGTCCTTTTCCAGGAAATCATTTCATTGATTTTACTGAAGAAAATTTAAATGTGTACACAAGGCTCAACTTGTATCACCTTTTCTAAACAAAAACTAGACTAGCTGTGTCTGAATATCCAGTTCTCCTCCAAAAGCAAGTGTTATGGTTTGAGTTAAATTGGGGTCAGTTTCCTGATTCTGGCTTAGCCTATTCTAAAGTAACTTAATTTTCTGAAAGCTTACTGCATGTTTTCCAGACAACTTCTCCCTGTGATAACATGGAACACTGGTATGCAGAAAAGCCAATGTTTATACTTATTCCTCTACTAACCAAGGCCATTCTCGAGCCAGCAAAAAAGGCTGCACCTGCAAGGAGGGACGGATAGGACAGGTGACCCCAAACTGACCAACAGAATATTCCGTCCTGTATACATCACACTCAGTATAAAATTGAGAGATCACGAGGGTCTCACTCCCTTCTGTGATGGCCGATGTCCAGCGAGGACCTCATTTGTCTTCTTGCTTCTGACCATGGATCCATGCATCCCCAAATCCAGTTCCTGAGTTCAAGTCTCTCCTAGCCATGACCCCATTCCCTCGTGTCTATTCTACATTTGTGGTGACGTATAGTCATTGAGGGGTGGGGTGAGAGTGCAATCTCAGATTTTTGTATATATTCCACTACTTTCTAATTATTTTCATCATCATCATTATTATTATTATGATCATTTCATTAAAGCTGTGGGTTTAGTTTCCAGTCCACAAACCTCTCAATTTCCTTTCCCTTTCCCCTTCCCCTGGAGGTGGGGGGAAGGGAATTTGGGACCCCAACTGCATAGTTTTAGCTACTGAAATTAGCTGGGTCAGGACTAAACAGTGATAGCAAGTACTTGCCTCATCTTAAACCTGAACTGAGCATTGTTTTTGCTTGTTCATGAGGGTAACGTGTATTAAAAACTATGCAGTATTAACAAAAATGAACAACAATGCAAATCCAGAATCTCCTCACTAACCTCCAAAATGTTTAGATCTGTATATAATATATATTAGTAGTAAGCAAGTAGCCGCCAGAGGCCCTAATTAGTTCAGACCCCTTCACTGTGCTGATTACTGTATGAACATAAACAAGAAACATTCCTTGTCTTCAAATGACTACAATCTATGCACATAGGGTTTTGCAGAAAGTGGTGTGGAAGAAGAATGCTGAACCTGAAGGCAACTAATTGGAACACACATAAAACAAGTGGACAAGGGATACAAATGAATCACTTACACCCTGTCTACTTAAGCACTCTCATTAAGCATGAGTATCGTGGTGAGGATGGATCTTAAGACAGAAACAAATAGAGGCTAGGATAATGGTTGTGTTTAATGACTTGGTTATAAAGGTACAGAATCTAATAAAGCACGAGTTAATAAGCTCTCACTATTAGAGAGCCTAACATGACAGAAAGGAATGGCGTTGACAGAATTTCTTTAACCAGATTATATAAATAACATTGGTTGGTAGGGAAAGCCATGGCCAGAAATCTGCATTAAATATCATATAAATAGTTGCATTACCTGAGCTAAAAGATCCATCACAGTAATAAGAAAAAGGTTTCATACTTTTTATTTCTGTGATTATGCTGTTAGAAAGAGAAAAAAAAGCCATAAACAAGGATTTGATTAAAAAATATGTACAATGTCTGTGATCTGTGACCATCCCCATGCTGCTGCTGTTCTGATTGTCTTTCTCAGTGTATCAGGGGCTCAGAGCAGAGCCTACCATTCCTGAATCATCCTTTCTGACAGACTGAAGTTGTCTGAGATGAAGTAGACTTATCATTATGAAGTCCATGACCGAAATTTTCCCAAGAAGTCTAGTAAAACAGAACATGGTAATCAAAATTTTGGGCCAGGTAGTCACGGTTCACCATGTTTTTTGTAACTCCACCAATGTAACCTGCAATGGAAAATTGTTCTGGGAGAACACTTGTATCCTTTCTCTGATGTGAATTTTGCCTGGGAGAAGGAGATCTTTGTTCTTGCAGTTTGGGAAAAAAAAAAAAGAAAGAAAAGTATAGTTGCTGGCAAAAGCAGAGCTTTATAGTGCATCTGTAAGCAGGACACTGGCCTGACATCTGCTCTGTCTTTTTAGCACAGCAATTAATAAAAGCATTTGCTCTATTATTTCAGCTTCTGCATTCTATGATACATTTGCTATTTCTGAGATTCAAAATATTGTGTGAGTCATCTTCATAAATACACAGTATAATGCCTAATTACTTTCACCGCATTTCAAAGGCCACTTTTTTTTCACTCCAAAGGCAAGCTTCAATAAGTCACAAGAGGTTATGAATCACTCAGGTTTGAGTTAGGACACTGATCTAAGCCTACCCCAGATAATACCTTGAGTGTAAATCCTAGACTCAGTAAGGTAGTTTAAAAAAAAAAGGGAAAGTACGCACACACACACAAAAGGACAATGAGGAGAAGAAGAAAAGAAGCAAAAAAGAAAAGAGATGAAGGTGAAGAAGAAATACAGTCTGGGAAATTTTCCATTTCAAAATTTTTCTTAAGTAAATTACTGTGGTTTGGGAAATGAAAGACAAAATGTATTTGTGTAATCTCCAATGCTGTAGAAAACAACTCTCGTTAAAAGCAAGCTGATTTCCAGGGCAGGAAAAAAAATCTTCCCCCACCTCCATCTCATCACTGCTGGGAGCTCTTTTGCACTGTCCCCTGATCCCGACCTTCTTCTTCTCCCCTTCATTGGCTCTTCTTCACTCCTCACCTGTCAGTGATGGCAGATGGTTATGAAGAGCTGGGATAGACTGCAAGGAGCAGATGTAGTATGGAGGAAAAGTACTCCAGGATAAGATGCTGGAGGCAGGGAAATTATCCAAGGTTTCTGTCATTGCAGAGCAGCAGTACAGCTATCACAGATACCCTCACTCCTCCCAGGATCCTTGATGGGAACTGCTCTGGAAAGCATCTCACTGCAAACAGGCCTGCTGGAGACAGAAAACAGAATAAATACAGCAGCAAGAAGCAATCACTCCATCTTTCCTCATTGTACATTTGACAGATTCATATATACTTGACATGATAGTTGCCTGCAACTTGCAGAGACCCATATCTGAGGGGGAGGGAGAAGGAAGACAAAGTGGGATAAATAATGATACATCCACAATAACAAGGCAGTGATGTGGAAATCTGTCTAGAAATGCATACTCCTGATAATAGGAAGAAAGAAAAGCCTGATCTTATTTCGTACAAGGCTGGAGTTAACACATTCTGCTAGATGAGAAATAGACCAGCTCCTTTCTGCACTAGAAGAGGTGCCCCTCCGTCTGCATAATAGCTGTGCACAGCTTGGGATCACTTGATCTTCCAGACTCCCTTCTTCTACTCAGCTGGGCTGTTATCATCCTCTGTTATTATCTTCATATTTCCCCTGGTTATTATCAGCATGTTACCTTTGCCTTCATGTTGACTATCTACCTGGCAATTTTCTCCTCTCCAGCTGACTTCCGTGTTTCCTAGGTAGGAAAACTAATGTTCTTCTCTCCAAAGCAAATGTCCTATTCATTATTCTCAATGTACCGTGACACAGCAACACTGAATATCAAAAGACTCCAGTAAATTCTCATCTATTTCTCAGTTGTATAGAACAATTAACCAAAGAGTACAATTAGAAACCTGTCTTTTATGGTCTCTAATGAATTTAGGTTTGACTATGCTTATATTTCACAATTGCCCAGACCTGCAATATGAATGAACATGTGAGTAAACACTGTTTAATATTGCGCATAATGATGTATCAGAGAGCTCTTCCGTTGTACCATATTCTTGATAGTAACCCAGATAAATCACTTTTCGTAGTCAAACAGGCTGAAGTAGAATGTAGTTAGTGAAAAGAATGGCTGAATAGAAGCCCCTTACTGATATTGCTATCAGCTGTCTACACCCTCAAGGACAATGGACTAACAGGGAAGCAGGTTCTTGCCATGAGTTTGTCCGTGACCTATCCTATACTGTTGAGTCAAGCCTCTTGATATCACAGTCTGAATATCCTGCTTTCCCTAGAGTGATATTGCAAATTGTAGTCAGCAGCATCTCAAAAAACCCTAAAACCAAACAACAAAAAAGATTGGCCTGGGCCAGAAGAAGTTAGTGAGTGCTTCATCACGCTTGACCATCACACTGAGGTGCACTCTAATAAACTGGTCTTCTGGTCTTTCAGTTAAGTAAAGATTAAATCTCCTCTTGTCCTTTAAAGTTTACCATCCCCACAGTCTTTCAGCCTTTTTTATAATAGAATCAAAATCTGTAGACCTCAGCAGACACAGAAACTGTAGCCAGCGTTTCATGTGATTAGAAACTTAAAGTTCTGTGAACTTTAGCAAAGTGGATGACAAGCTACCAATAAAGTCAGAATATGTGGAAATCAGGTTACAAAAAATCATATCAAAATCCAATTGTGGCATATTCATTGAAAACTAGTAGGTAAAACTAGTATCTAAACCAGTAATTAAGTCAGCATTACTTACCTTGCCTCGTCATTTTAAAACTACAAAATTCAAAGTATTTAAATGAAAATGCTGTTGTCAATTTCCATTTGAAAAGAATATATAAGGAGAGTTTAATGTCTTCAGTTTGTTAAAGTCATTTTACACTCATGGTTAATTAAATGCACAAGAACTTCCACTGAGAATCAGGTTGTTCTAAATAATATAATAATAACTTGCATAACCAATTACTGTAAAATAAAACTGGATTATCCAATATGACCTGTCTGGCTTTGGTATTCATAATTTTAAATCCCCTTTAATTAAATCCTCAGGGTACCATACTCAACATAACAACAACCATGACCTTCTTTGTAACACAAATGAAGTAGCCATAGTGGGTCAGGAACAGATTCTGGTTCCACAACTGGATGACTCATTCATCAGACAGTTTTTTGGTTTGTCATCATACTTAAATATAAGCCCGTTCCTCAGCTGATGTAAATAGGCTGTTGTAAATTTACTGTAATTGCACTAGAGCTTTATACCACTGCTCTTTATTTCTAAGCAACGGAGAACAGAAAAAAGTGTACATGCGTTTTTTTAGCTCACTAATGAAGATGAGGTTTATTCTAAGAAAGATATGTCGCCTCTTGCCCCTGTGCTCATTTTAATTCTTTTCTTAGAGTGATTCTGTGGAGAGTTTGTTTCATTGTGGGTTTGGTTTTGCTTTTTTTGCTAATTAGTGTAGGGCTTTCCAGAACAACATCAAGATCGTGAGAAAACGTGTCATCTAAAGGGCATGACAATAAGTGTATCAGATGAGGGAATGGTTTTTCTATGGTGTTAGCAATCTACCCACATATGCTATAATAGTCTTCCCCTTTTCCAATTTTTTTTATGCTTATTTTTAAACCAGCTGAATTATCTTTTCTACACAATTAAGGCCTGCAAGTATGTTTGTCTTCCTATTGTTTGTCTCTGTATGTTATGTATGTAGTTGTTGCATGTAACACAGACTTTCTCAAACTGTAAATAGCCAGAATTTCAGGAAAGACACACATGCTTAAGAGCCATCATAGAAATTCTTCATCTCAAAGACCCAAGGCTCAATATTACATTGTCTAAGTTGCACCATTTACAAATAAATATACTGAGCACTGTTCAACCTGGTAGTGTGCAATGTCAGCAGACAAGATGGATGTGTCTGCATATGATCCATAGGTCAGATCCTTAGCAGGGTGAATTCATCACAGTTTTTTCAGGCGACACTGCTGAACTTTGGAAGATGTCTAAAATGTTAGTATAGGGGAAAGATATTGCACATTAGAGGAACAGATTGAACTTCATCTATTCTACACTGATCTGAAACAGAAGAAAAGATAGGCAGGACCAAGTAATGGTGAGAGCGTGTCAGAATGACTATGGATATCTCATTACTCATTTTTCCTTGTCATTGATATTCAGAAGATGCCTACAGAAGTTGAAATAATAACTTAAGGCCCTGACACTAAAAATTTAGCAGAATAATGTAAAAAGCTATGAGATTTTTTATTTATCTACTGTTTTCATGTGATTTGAAAGTATGTAAGAGAATCACTGACAAGGACATATTAAGGAATCTTGACCTCAGCACTGGGCAGGAGCACAAAACATTTATTGCCACACAGCTGAAATTCCATTCAGAGTTTCCACCTATTTGTGGACTGTCTCTTCAAATAGAATTTTGGATAATCAGAAATTAGCAGCTGCTCTACACTATTTAAGACATTTTCATTCACAAGGCCACTTGTTTCTTTCTTTCTGGACAACTAATCAACTATCTTATTAAATAATCTTGGCTTCTATTACCCTTTTAGCAAATTTCATTGTCTAAAGAATACAGACCTGGAATATGTTCTGCCATATTTTGCTTCTGTCATAACAGAAAAAGTTAATCCTTTTGCCTCTTCCTTTAAGAACTACCACAGAAAAGATATCATTCTTTAGTGAATTTAGCTCTTTTGGGATTGAAGTTATAGAACTAGGCAAAATTGCAATGAACTCTTATCTGCCACTGTGGACTGAGTGGAAATGCATGCTGCAACTATGAAATATCAAATACAAGCCAGAAAGTCATAAGGAGAGAAAAAAACATACTGAAAAAAAGATGAGGTTCAGTAACGGACGTGTTTTTGTTGTTTTCAGATTCAGTTCTTTATATCAATATAAGTACTCTGTGTGCACATCAAGTAATCAGCTCATAGGGTGAGCAGTTTGTTTCATTAAATCTTATTTTCATGCTCAGCACATTGATGAGGAGATGAACAAAGCACATGCCACTGATTTCTAATTCTTGATTTCCAGTGGGATGTTTTCCACAAATATTAAATCAGGAGCCACTGAACCATGCTATTTCTAGTTCTTACAAATATCTATTTGACCATCAAGCAGCAAATACTACAGATCTTAATGAAGATGAGTTTTCTCCTTTTTTTTTCTGTATCTCCATCATTAATCCTTCCCTGGGTAATACTTACCTCTTACCTGGAGCAGAGGGAGGACATGACCACAAACAAAACACAACGATATTCCAAAACAGAAAAAATAAACCAAACATAACACCAAAAAAAGAAACCCCAAAAATCAACCAAACCACTGGAATCCTACTTTACCATTTGAAGTTCATAAAATATCACAGATACTTAGACAACTCACCATCCAAGTTCTATGTACAGGTAACGAGTAGAATCTTCTTTCTTTACGTTAGTGTTTGATTCACTGGCTATTCTAAAAAATAATTTAGAACAGAAAACACTACAATTGTTCTGATGTTTTACAGCTATTGCCAGCATCAGCTGCTTAATACTTTTCAGCCAGACAATCTCGAAGCCTTCTTCAGGGAAAGTCTCAGGTAGGTACTCAGACACAGCTCTCATAAACCACTTTCATGATAAGTCAGTGGCACCTTCTATTTCACAGATAAGAAAAAATTGTTTCACAGGTTTTTTTAAGTATGTGCCTCATTGCATCACTATGTGGTAGAATGAAAAAATCGTTTATTCTAAGTATTTATTTTTCTTAAAACAACCACATCATATCAGTAGTGTGCTTTGTCCCCATCTAATTTATTAGCAGGAACTATCTCCATACAAAAAAATACTATAGTGATGCCATTTCGGAATTGTAGTTGCAAATTAAAATCTCTACTGTCCAACACAGTTTTAGTCTTTTGGCTGATAATGCGTGGGTGAATTATGATAGAAAAATATACATAATTCATGAAGAAATCCATTAAAAATATGCCCTTCCACTGCAGATTTCCCAACGACATTACAAAGAAATTAGTAACTACAATTTCTTACATTGCTTTGGTGTAGAAACTTTCATTGTTTTTTTCTGTACATACATGAAATAAAGAGAATAAATTTACTAGCTACGCTATCAGTAGCAGAACCACCAATAGACCCCTTACTACCTGTCTCTTAAGCCTCTTTCTTTAGCTTCAAGATTATTCTTGTAATCTTAAATAATTAATGTTGCAATAATTCTCTTGTTTAAGGTCACATTGCAGCTTTTATCATAAGCTACTGTATATGAATAAAGGACGAAGACATATAAGTGCTTTCTAGGAAGGGCAGTAGGACAATATCAGAGATTATCTGACAAATAAATATAAAATATTAATAATAATATGAATTAGGTACCTTTTCCAAAATAACGTTTATGTTAGATAATGTAACTTATTTTAAGATATTGATGGAGAGAAGGTACCACATACGCCAAAAGTACCTACCAGCCATTGGAGAGATCACAAAGGCAAAACAAGGGGGAAAAAAAGAGAACACCACATTAATTTTATGCTTTAAGATATTTATAAATTTATTAAGATGTTTTAAGCCATGCATATTAAGGGTCTTTTGTTTTTATTTGGTGGGTTGTAATGGTGACAAAAGGAGTCTAAATACACAAAACCCCGGGAAAACGTAGTTGCAATGAAGTTTCAAATTCATGCTCTCCAAAGCACATATGTAGTTGTCATCATCACAGCTCATAATAACTGCCTACGTACCGTCACAAGGGCTCAGGGTTTACCAGGAGCCGAACAGGCAGATGGATAATTCTTTGTATATGTTTTATTCTTCCTGCATACCACTGATCATCCTCTCTCCATCTGCAGACTGTCTCCTCAGCTACATATTTGTCCTTTTTTAAGCCCATAGCAAGCTTTTATAAATAGTAGAACAGAAGTGTGGGATGAAATACAAAGATGTTCTACATCTCTGTATCCACTTTACCCAGCTTTAATGGGCATGACACTGGATATCTATATACATATTATCATATTAGTTTATTCTTCAATTCATGCTTAAGTCACAGTTCCTACATCTGCTGCAATGCCTGCATTTTGTCATGCACAGAAATTCAGCTTAGGAATACAACAATTGGTATCCTGATAAGAAAACTTGATTGAAAAGGATTACATGAATACAAGAATGCCCTTATGAGGTCAGACTAACCAGGGTGTACTCCAGTAACCTGATTCTAACAAGGGGCTTAAGTCTGGAGGACACAATACAAACTATAAAGGTAAAAATCTATATTTCTCCTTATCATTGTCCTGTTCTCCAGATATTTCTATTTCACGGATTAGCTGAGCCAGAGGAGGGGCTTATGTATTTGGTAAACCTCAACTGATTTTCTTCTGCATAAATGTACTTAGTGTTCCCTTAAGCCCCGACATTTTTAGTATGCAAAATAAACTTCAACGAGAACTTACTCACAGCTCCTGCCTTGTATAATCAACTATTGCCTCTCTTATGTTGAAGAAAAAGGAGGTGGGTTCTGTAAGTTTTGTTTGACTCTTTCTTGTTCTTCAACTGGAAGAGATTGTGAACAATTTGATCTCCTCCCACTGTCTTCATGTCACTCAAAATTTTTTAAATTTCTAGCACATCCTTCCCCCAGATCACCTCTTTTCCAGACAGAAAACTCATAGCTTACACAAGGGATCCCTGTATGAAAGCTGTTATAGACCTTTAATTATTCCTGCCACTTTTCTCTGCACTTTTACCATTTCTGCTTCATACATTTGAGATGAGATGCTCAGGACTACATAGAATATTCCAGTATATGGGGGAACCCATGACATATAGGAAAAGTGATCTCTTTTTTTCTATATATTGCTTCCCCAATAATTCCTAGTATTTGATTTATGACGGTTACTGAGCACCATCTGACATTTCAATGGAAATCTCTTTTTCAGCAACAAAAACCTTTTCCTGAGTGGCAACAGTTATCTCAGTGCACTTTGTTTGTATATGAAAGTAAGATTATCTTTTTTCCTTATCATCATTTTACATTTAGCTATGTTGAATTTCATCTGTCTTTTATTTTTATTTTTTTGTTCTTTCTCTTATCTCATATCTTTTGCAATTTTTTGCAGTCAGATCTCACACTACCCTGAATAATTTAGTATCATCCAACTTTCTGACATCACTCCTCACCCTATTATGCAGGTCAATAATAACCATATTAAGTGAACAATTCCCTGCACATATCCCTCTGGAATTCTACTGCTGACCTCTCTTCACTGGCAGAACTGACTATTTACTCTTACTCAAATCCTATTTTGAATTGCTCATCTTGTAATCAATTACTTATCCAAGTTATGACCTTTTCATCTCTTATGCACAGCTGCTGAATATGTAAATCGAAATAGATTTTATCAATCAGATCAACTTTATCCATACGTCTTCTCACCCTTTCAAAGATCACAAACAAATTTTCAACGTAGTAGTTCCCTTTGTAAGAGTCATGCTGACTTTTCCCAGCTAAAGTGAAGCTATCTGCATGTACACCAATTCTATTCTTAATAAGAGTTCCTCTTAATTTACTCACTATAGAGAGCAGGTTTACAGGCCAGTAACTCTGAAAATTCCTCCAGTTTTATTTTTTTAACTAGTGTTACAGTGCCACACCCCAGCCTTCCCTAAACAAGTTTGAAATTAAAGGTTAAGTATCAGTGTTAGCAATTCAGCTACTTCATCTCTGAGTTTCTTCGGAAACTAAATAAATATTCCCTGCTCCTAGCAAGTTGATACTCTTGATTTTGAACAGTTACTTCCATAACTTCTGCTATAGTCACTTGCGTCTTAAATAGATCTTCTGGAAGGTCCTCTACAAAGAAGAGAAAGAACAATGAACTTTACATGCAGATGCAAGAGTCAGGAAAGCTGTTTATAGATAAGGGAGATATTCCAATTACTAGTCTTCTAAAAGGCAGAAAGACCAAAGGGGCTTAATTTCTCAGTTCATATAATTAATGGTGACATAAGCTCAATCTTTCTATCCAGTTCAGATATCTTCATCTGATGTAGCCTGATGTAAACCAACATCTTTTTCATTAAGGATTTTTTGGGGTGTTTCAAGTTTAGGAGATTATCTTTTTGTGTATCTTCTCCTTCTGTAGTTACCAGGAATACAAACAATTCAATCTAGTTAAGAAACACTTTTTTATGTGCCATACAATACCTAGAGCTTGCTTTTAACATTCCCTCACCCTTTAAAATAGATTATCTGATTATAAAATGCTGCTGTTAAATTCTACTTGTTCCCCTTATGCATGGCACATTCTTATGCAAACAGGTAAACCTAGAAAATGAAAACTTACTAGGAAAATAGTAAAGGCTTGAAAATGTTATTATATATGGCAACACTGAGAGTACAGAAAGATAATTGCATGCACATACAACCTTACAGAGTATCTTTTTAATCTTCTTACAATAACCACTTGTACATTCTCCTGTCGTGCAAGTGGTTTTAGGTAGTGTACAATGTTGCACTTGTAGCGTGCTAAGCGCTCAGCCAGTCAGTTACTACAGCTCAACTGAGATATCCTAACTCACCCCGTTGCAGTAACCCGATTATATTTATACGTTTAGAGAGACAAAAACTGTATCTCTGATGAAAAGGATATAGTTCATAATTGTTTGTACTCCAAGCTCTAATACATTAGAAAACAAGCAAAGGTTTTTCTCTTAGGGCCAGACTGCTTTGTCAGCAAATGTTCTGCAAAGTGGAAGATGGACAATACATGGTGTAAGCCCGTGTGCTTTTATAGCAGTCGTTATCTTTCTTGGTACTGCATAGCTTTACACACTCTGCATTCACCTCTCAATATAATCTTTATCCTATCCAACTATAAACTCATTAGGCTCCATCAATATGACAAGCTGCCCATTTTGAGTCTCTCAGCTGTCTGGTAATAATTACCTTTTCTTATTTCACATCCATAAGTCAGTGTAAGTAATACATGACTTCAGCCATCTTGCATGTCACAGTAACTTGACCATTGGCAACATGTGGCAGTCTTCATTTTGATCATTTGGCTAAACCAATACATCTTTTTTCAGTATTGATATTGTAAACTTTCAGTAAAATCACATAAAATTAAAATCTTGCCTGATTTTGAATAACACGTTCTGAATCGTAACCTCTTGTTCTTTATGGTTTCATAAACTTCACAAAATTGAACTGCAAATTGCAGATTTGTTCTCACAAGTTAATGTAGTCTTACCTCCTCTGTTATAATAACCAGATCGTAAAAGAAGTGATGTGGATTTTTTTCTCATAAGAAAATTTCAAGGAATTTTTTGGCTTATCATAGTGTATGCACAATTTATGATCACATATATGAATTTATGTAGGTAATCCTTGAAACATATTACTCACAAACAGGAAAAAATAAGGCTATAATTCCAAGTGGGGAACCCTTTCACTGTATGTTGGCTACTTGATTCTTCACTGACAAGGCAAGAGTAAGAAAAATCACTTCTCTATTCATATCAACAGGGATAACAAGAACTAGAATGTTACTTGTGTTTATATTAAAAAAAAGCGTTCAGGAAAAAAATCAAATTGTCTTGCTTTCCAGATTGCATTTGTTTTATTTTTAAATAGAAAATAATCTGGAGAATTTTGTTAGCAAGTTAAACCTATTTTTAATTTTTAATGAGTAAATGAAGAATAGCTCGCTGTCATGAAGTTCCACCACTCCTCCACCCAACAACTAGCTATGTTTGGTTTATTCTGCTTTTCCATAGACTAGTGACACAACTTAACCTTAAGAGCTTGGTACATGTTTTGCATCATATTGAATACCCTCAAAAATTACCTCATGCAACATGATATTTTAAAATATTTTTTCACCTTGTAAATTTAAATAGAACTTTTCAAAATGTTGCTTACTAATGCTGAATCAATCAATAAACACAACAGTAATTGTCATTTGGAGGACCTTACACTTTACAGAAAGATACCATGAAGTAATGAAATCAATGTCCGTGAACTCTAAGCCCAAAGAAGACCAAAAAGAATCCCCTCATTAGGTAAACCAACCATCTGCATCCTAGGACTTCAAGTCTCCCCAATGGAAAATGAAAAAAAGACTCACACTCACTACTTTCATTCTGGAATTTCATTAGTCTTTTCCAGACCCTGGAGGGGACCTGTATAGAAGAAACGCTGTTTTCTGTTTGCACTGCAACTTCTATTCAAAGTCCAGAGAAACTGTGAGAACTGAAAACATTTTCAAACATCATAATTACCCAATATTTTATTTTCCAGTTTTTTTCTCATTTATCTTGCTAAGTGAGAGACAAAACAGACTTTATAGTTTAAGGTGTGAAAATATGGCTGTGTACATTCATCTGCGACTGCATCCTTAAGAGCCACAGCAAAGAGATTTATGAAAGAAATGTTAATTCTAACAGTTTCATTAAGGTACAAACTGAAACACATTCCCTAGAAGATATTTGAAATTTCTGTCTATAACTTCTGATAGGAAAAAATATACTTGGATATTTATTGAGAATTGTCTCCTATAAACCCAGTGTCTCGGTTCATGGAAGTAGGCAAATAGCTGGTGGGTTAAAAAGAAGTATCATAATGGATTCTTAGCTGTGATTCAGTCATTAAGTAGCAGTACAACTTCAGTAATAGAATTAAAAACATTTGGGTAGAATGCCTAATTAACTTGATAAAAGTCATTATATTTGGTTTCTGTTCAAATGAAGTTTATTCTTTTCAACATTCATAAAGATTACTTATTTTTGTATAAATTATTTTTGCTTAAGCGCCATTCCAATTACAGAGGCTAAATTGTTAATTAGTTAATTTTATCTTGGATACATTGCTTTTTTTCCTTATCATTAGATTATTTATTTACATATTATTATCATGAAATTATTTATTTACATAATATTTTTACATAAATATGAGCAACATCTTCTCATTGGTAATAGTTACAATCGACTTAATATTGCTAGTGTTCAAATGTTTTCATACAAATATAAAAAAGTGAGATAATTTTATGTATGTCATTAAAGTTCCAATAAGCTATGTGGACCAAGAGGGTTTATTAACCTGCAGAAGTTAATTGGTCTTTCTGTCTCCTACATCAAAACCAAGATTTTAAAGTTTAGAGTTTTAGGCAATACTTTGCTTCTTTTTGTTATAGTGTGCCAAGAAGATATTTTATGGGAAATTTTATTGAGGCAGCCACAGTGTCTAGATATAAACTATAAAACTAAAAATAGTGGGATGTTTTGTAGAAATTAATGATGTCCAAGTAATTCTCAGCCAGAATATTGTGTTTTCTGCTTTTGGAGCACTTGATGACTGAGCTGTGACAGCTCGACTCATTGAGAGGTCCCACCACTGGCCATAAAAAATGTTGAGTATCAAACTTCATGAAAGAGCCTGATATTTAAGTTTATTCCTCCCTAAGGTCTGAACATGTTACCAAGAAGTCCAAAGCACGCCAGTATCCAATTTATACTTCAAAAATAGTACAAAAGATCTCTGTGAATAGCTGTAACAGCGGTCTCCTCTGTTCTTACTGCTAAATTTGGTCACTGAATTTGGGAACAGCAGTGCCTAAACAAGCTAGCATGTTGCCCTGGCGCACTCTCTTGGAGATCCCATGCTGAGATTATGTGATGCCTGTGCAACAAATGAAGAGATGCCTTTGTCTTCAAAGAGCAGTTCAGGGTATCTGAAATCTTTAACCTTCTTCTGTGAAAGTTACATGGAAGCTGGTCATATCCAGAAGGTCATTTGATGCTTCTCTTCCCAGCTACACATTAGGAAGACTAACCTGTCTTTCTTTCTGTGGAGCTTAGGAACCTGAATTTCAGCTGGATTTTGACATATATGCCGTGCCTATGACAGTAGATTAATGTCTTCTGCCCATTTGGCATTCCAGACAGTGAGTCTTTACATAAGGACTGATGCATCATGATACTAATGAGGTTTCTGGTTATTTCAGCCACGGTGGTGATGCTGTCCATCATCTACATAGCAGAATCATAAGAAACCCCGGGAAGCAAGACAGCTAATTAAACTATCACCTTAATTTTATGATCAAATTCTTGTCTCTTGCTTCAGAAAATGCACCAGTTTAGCATGTTAAAGATCCTTATGATGACTTTTTCTGTCTCCTTTGCAGATAATGAACTTCTGTTTCACTCAGAGTCATGCAAGATGGTTCATGAAACTTACTTCACCACAGGAATCATACAAGAGGGTGCCTGACACTACTCACAGCTGATGAAATCACTGTCTTTTGAAAGGGAAACATGAACAGTGCCTAAACTGTGGTTTTTTATCCTATAACTGTTTAATATGAAATGTGTAAATCGCCTGAAAGCAAGCACTGAATAGCAGGCCAGTTTTTTCCAGCAGTGTATCCTGACAATGGAGAGCAGAACTGAAACGCCTTGTAAGAGAAGCTGAAAGCTGGGCTCTAGCTCTGTGGGGCACTCTAATCACTTGGCACAAGTAGCACCAGATTCACTTTCCAAGAGTGACTTTAAAAATGTGTCCATTGTGTTTGACAGTGTCATCACTGGAAGAGCATTCTGCACGCACATGAAAACCTAGGTCTTTCATAAAAATTCCTCTTAAAATTCACATCAGAGCTCAGAAACAGAAAAAAATAACAGTCTGCACAAAAAACTATGAATGTTTAATACTAAAACCAAATTTTGGGAGTCTGATTCTGCACTGTAATCAGAAGACAACACTTTGTGCCTTTCTGAACACATACAGGCATTAAGTAGTCCGAGTGCTTCATAGACAGGTTCAGGATCTGCAGTCAGATTAATATCCAAACTCAATATGCCACTCAACCTCATACAACAAAAGACAGGAATAGGGTTGTTGCTGCCAACAATAATAAATGAGAAATGTTGCCTAACCATATTACTTCAGTAGTATGATGTCTATGGCAGCCAAGATAAAGACTCAAAAACTATGTTATAGTTTGTAAATACAAAAAAAAAAATCCCCCCCAAAACCAGGGTGAAAAGGCATTTAGAGTGCAACATGAGACCTTTTAGCAGCTCTTGAGCCAGTTAATATTCCCATGCTACGTATTTTCTTCTATATCCTGTGTGTACTAAAGACAGATTAACAAGCCACATAGGTAGAAATAGGAGTTTGAAAGCGAATTAGATGCTGTGAATTTTCCCAAACTGTCAAAATAAGAGAAGTGACTATGCTAAATAACTCAGTTCTGATACACTGTAGAAAATGAGTGATTAATAAACTTCAGTCCTTTTATTTGCCTCTTTGTGACATGGTGATGTGGCTTCTCCACACTGTGAAGCAGAGAGTTTGGGAACAACACAGGCAAGCCTACGTAAATATTCCAAATAGGTATTTTACTTTAAGGTAAACTTCCAGTCCTCTGCTTAACAATGAATCTTGGTTCATAGATCATGCTCATAAGAGTTCCAGAGTTTTTTCTCATTATTTTCTATCAGAGTAATATTTTGAAGGTATAGATAGAAACTGGATGAATGGCTTTGTCTGCAGAGAATTGTAGTGTACTTCCAGCTAAGCATCACAAGTCCCTGCTTCTCTAGTACCAAGTCCTGGACAGAGACTGTGTGAATCAAATGCTTTGACTTTATGTTTGACCTACAGCTTTCCTTGCTCACTGACAGTCACCCTGGGCATGCAAAAAAGGAAATATGGGGAGACAAATACTATTTTGTAGGCAATTTCTGAGTTAATGTCAATTTCAGTTTTGGCCTGAAGAGCAGAGATGAAACTGTCAAGAGATTTTTGGGGAAAGTAAGGAAAGATTTATAGAAGAAAGGATTTATTTTAGATTTTGTGAAATTATGGATTTCTAGGACTAACATTCTACCAAAAAAACACCCCAAAACAACTAATAAAACCAACCTCCCCCCCCCCCAAACAAACCAAAAAAAAGCCCAACCAACTTGTTTCAAGCCTCTCAAACCATTTTAAAGAAGTGTCTTACTGGTCTCTGCTCTTACATCTGTGCAATACAGGTGGGTGACTTTGTCAGTGGAAACTTTTCTGTGACTTGGGTGCAGAATGACTTCATTTCAGTGACAGTAATAGTGTAGAAATCCTAACTGTTATGATTCATTTCTTTGAAACTATCTGATAAGTCAACATTTGCTATTGATCTTCGTAGCACTAAAAGTTCCCATGACACTATCCTTTTGAAAGATGGAAAAAAAAGAGACCATTCACCTTCCATAGAGAGGTGATAGTCTAACCCATTACCCAGACAGTGCAAATATGTGTTCTACTTAGCCACGGTTCGTGCTTTAAAGTAACTCACTTGCTTGTAAGTTCAGGAAGCATTTAGTAAACTTGAGGGAACTAAGTAAACAACAACAAGGACTTCTCTTCAGTTTTAACACATCAGGGGGTGGAAATGTTCCAAAGGTAGCCTTGAACCTCAGTAGGGTGGATTGCAGGAGGAGTGATGAGCTTCCACACTGCAATTTTGATTAGTAGGAAATCAAAGTTGTACAACAGACGTGGAATTTTTCTCTCTAAATCAAAAGGATGGCAGCAAAGTAATCAGCTTTGTTTTAGACGAGGAAAGGACCCTCCCTGAGGAATGCTTGATGAATGAATGTATTTGAAAATAGCCATGACAGTAGCAGAAAAAAAAATATCTTTGAGCTTGTAGCTTTCTTCTGCACTGACCTGCTGAAAGGTGTAAAAGAGGCAGAGACTATTTCCAACACTATTTCCATACAGTTTGCAGGTATTGAATCCAATGCTTTAAGTTTGATGATCTTCTATAAGGAAAGAGAGGACATCTTGTATAATGACTTTCGACTTTTTTACTAGATCTGATGTCTTCAGTTATGATCGCACTTAACTGAGACGCTGTATTAAAAGAATGTTCTTAGACTAGAAGCTTGATTTTGTCACTATTTAGAAACTTCAAAAGCAAAGACCTGCTTTTAGGGGGCCAGCTTATGAGAAAGCAAGAAACAGATTTATGCATTATGTCTAATAAGTCATCATGTTTAAAAGGATAGAGAGAGATAAAGATCTTCAAAACAACAGTAAACATGGGATTAAAACTAGTAAAATTAAACATAATTCATTTTCTTTCATTAGTATTCTCCATTGTCAGTTGAGTCTATGGTGAGATGTCACGTATTATTGACAGAAAATCATCATTTCATTCATATGGATTGCTCCCTGACATACCAGATTTGAATGGACATTTTCTTATTCTCACTTTGACTTTTTCCTTCCAGGCTACATCAAATGAACTGATATTTCTGGGGGAAATTCAGTGATGTCTGCTGTTGGGTTTGCCACTGGGAAAATGGTAAAATGTCTCATGAGAAACCTTAAAGTAGTTAAGGATTGAAAAAATTTTGCAATGTTTTCCATTTGAAAGGCATTATGTAGGTGCTTTCTGTGGACTGGAAATCTCTTTAGACAGAATGTCCAGCTTAGAATGATATCATGTACCCCTGAGCTCACCTGCCTTTGCCCCAGTAAAGTGAGGAAGTGGTTCCAGTAATACCAGAAGCATAATTAGAAGGATTAGAACAGGTATGCCATTAGCATGCTTTTATGGACACCTGTCCTTATGTAGAAGTCTGACAAGATGATTAAAATATGGTTTCCCAGAAGGAAGCATCACAACTACTACTCACTCAGGAGTGTATAAAGTAATTTTCATCCACTAATGACTACAAAATTAAGAAAATATGTTGGGTTTTGAGCCTCAGGCTAAGTTTACTTATTCATTGTCTGAGACTCAATCTCCAACATTGATACAGACATTTAAAACCTTTTGCTAGAGGCTAAAATTTAAATAACTGACTGACTAATTAGTAGCATCAAAGTGTGCAACTGTACATCACGTTTGGTACTTACCTAGCTCCGTGAATAAAACTCATATGTTGCGACAGCGTCTTCAGCGCTGAGGTGCTCTTGACTTCTTTTTTGAGTGAAGACAGAGGACAATTTCCAAAACTGATTAAAGTTGTGTGTAAAAGAACCATAACAGATGTAGCCTGCAGACTGCTCAAGTCTCATTGGTTAGATGGTCACGTTCTTTCGCTCTACTGAGCACAATAAGAGTTGTCCCACTCTGGCCTAAGCTCTTGTTAACACATGGAAATTATCATACAGAAAAGAGAGGCTTGTATACAGTTTTTACCACCATTCTCTCTACTCCAAACACCTCTTCCTTTCTGTCATCATCTTATCTCACTTCCTTTCTAATTTTTTTAATCCTCCCTGCCTTTGTTTACTTCTGTCACAAGCTGTTGTTTCTTGGAAGACTGCATTTGACTTCTCTGCTCTGCCAACTCCTTCTAGTAAGGCAAAAATAAATCAATAAGAAGTTAGGGTCAAACAAGATAAAACAAATAATCCACAGTCAGTGCTTCAGCATATCTGAAAAATAGGAATGTCTCCACAGCTTTAATTCCTAGCAGGCTGTTAAATCTGCAGTGTTCCTCTGCTGCACAGAAAATGCAACAGGGAATCTCCCTTCCTATTCTCGGTCTCTCAGATCTTTTTGCCCTTTCTACCTGGGAAGCACTCTGCCTTCTTTGTTTTTCTTTTGGCAATTCAAAAGCCTCTCTGCTAGACTGCCTCTAGGTCTTCAGTCCACTAAATTCTGCCTTGCATCATTGGGATGCAAAGATAAGACTGTTACTCTGCTGATGCCTGTCCCATGTTCGAGTAGAATTTTCTAGTTGCAAGAAAACAGCATTACTTTGGAAAGACAGAAAAAAAAAAAGAAGCCCTTGTGTCAGACTGCAGCAGCTGGGATAGACCCCAAGTCTGGATTGTAAAAGCTAGGGTAGCCTTGCAAAAAAATAATTTTTTGGCAGATGCTTGAATTTCAGGCCCTGAAAACAACACTGCTAAGACTCATTTATTCATCAGCAAATTACAAGAGAAGAATAAAATTAAATGTCTTCGTACAGTCAGACTAAACTCTGCATGGGAAACGGTTTCAAACTTTCTGTATTTTATGTTGAACTAAAGTGATATATCAAATTAATATAGTCAGTTAGCATAACTAAATACTCCAAGATAGCTTGGTATATGGGTATATGGGTATATGGGTATCTCACATTCTTAAATGTATTTTCCTCTTAGTGATACTGTCAGATAGCAAAGTATTATTAATTCCATTTCACAGATGGGAAAGTGAAGCTCACACTGCTGAGATTATGTTTAGCTGTGTGCTGACATTCAAGCATGGCAAGATCCAAGGATAATTGGTCATATAACAAAAAGCAGATGCTTTGGAGCTGATCTTTGGTCTCACTCGTACTAAACAGTAACAGAAATGAAACAGCAGGAGTACGTAACAGAAATGTTGCCTCCTTTATAAGACTAGCATAGACATACCATAAAACTTCAAACGGAATTTCTCAGTTAACCCTTGCTCTACACATCCACAAATCATTTATACTAGTGAGAATGAAAAAAACCCAGACCAGAACAACAGCACATTATACCCAGTTTACACCAGTGCAACCAAAGACATAAGTCAGAAGGAGAAAGAAAATTAGTCCTCCTGTATGTGTTATATCATTTTCCATACATGTATACTAATGGCTTTCACAGTCAGTCAGTTCACAGTGAGCAGGCTCTTAAAATACCCTGACACGTAGTTTGCCCCACGAGGTCAGTTATATTCCAAATAAAATGGGCTGGGGCTGTAGGGTTTTTTTTCACTGAAATTTAGGCTACATTGTTTTATTGATTTCTCCAACAGAGAGCCTAGTGAAATCAATAGGCAACTGTGCTCAGTAATCAATGTTACCATCTGGCCATTAGCTGTTATTAGAAGAGAGATCCGAACATCTGATAGACATAGCTAATAGTGCACACATCTCATTACAGCTGTGCAGATCAAACCTCAAAAGTGGTGCTAACTTTATCTCTGCATGGAAACGCTATTAAGAGAAAAGAAAATAAAGGCAGAAAAAAATGTTGATATTGCATTATTTTTAAAAGGAGTTCAATAGTTAGAATGCAAGTCACCAGTACTTTCTGCAAAGAGTCACACCAAAATCTACAGCATTTCAAATTAGTAGTTGTTGTTGACAATCTCACCTATTTCTGTCAGCAACAGGAATCCAGGAATGAAACTTTGAATCCATTAAACCGCAACTCTTTCAAATGAATTTTGTGCACTTTTTACTTTCAGTTAATACTAAGAAATAAAGCTAACAGAGTTCAGTAACTCTTAGAACAGTGTTGATTCACTAGATAGACTTTGAAGTCATACTTTCCAGAGTCAAATGTGTGATTTCAGGACTAGTAATATTTTTAGCCATGCTGCTTTCCTTGATCTGTCCTGAGTTTTGAATTGTCCAGACATCTTTGACCAAGCTAAAAAGAAAAAAAAGTAAAAAAAAGAAAAGGAATGTATATGTGTACCACAATGACTTCAAGTAGAAATACAGGTAATTCACCTTGTGTGGAAGATAGAGCCTTCCTCCACATTTCAGATTTAATGCTTTATAGGGCAAGACTTTATGACAAGCTGTCCAAAGCATTTAGACACTTGCTGGAATCGAAGTAATTTGTTTAAAGCTATCTGTATCTTACCAGTCTTTATTCTGTGTTGCATTAATTTCTGCACAGCTATGTTGTTTTTCATTGTGACTGTTATAAAAATAGCTGGATTTATTGGCAGAATTTTACTTAGTCAATTCTTTGAAGTTCTGTAGATTCGTTAATGTTATTTACCGCAGTTCTAACAGCTTTGGGTGTCCATAGTTCCATCAGAATACTGAAATGGTGGGCCTGGCTCAATAAAGCCACATGATTAGCTGATTCTGGGATTGTATGGAACAGGAGAGATTTAATTTACCCATTGCCTACCCCTAAACTTTCAGGTGATACATTTAAGAAAACTAAAGACTTTGTTGGTTTCTACATTTCTTCCCTTGGCCGTGCACCAATCCATTAAATTACTGACAGACCCACAAGCTATTTTGAAATCCCTAGTAGAATTCACAAGTAAAATCTATCACAGTCAGCACACACCAAGAAGGAAACATCAGTGACTCACGTCTCATCTTGTACAAGAGATAGTAAAAAGATAGCTACATGTCATTTGTACGAAGAAGAGCAGCAGTTTGAGCAAACAAGGCCTACCAAGGAGCACAGGAGAAAATTCTTGGCTTGTTTGGTTTCTGCTTTCTTGAAGAGTGCCTGGAGCACTGATCCTGAGGTGTGCTACACTCAATCTTGCCTTTTAAGCATAATTATGTACTCACTGGAAGAAGGCTGGCAATCTGGGCCTTGAAGGTAACTGCCCTAACATTGTCATTCTCTGTTCCAATGGATAATTATTTTCCTGATAATAATTATATTATGAAAAGTGGAAGAGCTTCTCTGAAGTGGAGAATTAGATCTCCATTTCTTCAAAAGTGCAAAACATTAAAAGGGAGGGTAAAAGAAGAATAAAATCCTATAGATATGTCACTCTGCTTTTCTCAGTTCAATTTTCCATGTACGTAGGTGGCAGTCTCTCAAGTCCCCATATAAGCTTGGGAGGAAGAGACTGTTCAGTGCTAAGGTGTATGATTAGAAGCTCATCACCAAAAACCCAGATGACTGACACAGCTCAGAAGAAGAATGGTAGGGCAAACAAGGCACATCAAATAAGTTGCTCCGAGGGCTATTCACGCTTAGATCATCATCCTTGGTGTGGAACCCAGCAAAGTGGTTCAAACAAAAGAATCTCCTTTACTGGAATAACTTCCAACATGAAGAGAGTTGCTACCTATAAGGGTATAGAAATCCTTATGGGAAGAGCATTTGGAGGTTGTGTAAAATTTATATTATAAGGTACTTTAAGGGGATTGTTGTACTATGCAAGTCTTGTTATGGGATGCTTAGGGGAAGAATTAAAGGTGAGGAAAGGTAAAGGGCAGGGTAGATAGACGGGAACAAGTATGGCAAAGTAGAGTAGAAATGAGATAAATAGGCTGACTGAGAGCAAATAGGTTCCTGGTCTGTAGACTTGTGTGGCCTAGCCCTGTGAATGATCACCATACAGGATGATTATATCCCATTCCTGTTTTCAGTGTGATTTCATATGCAATTCTGCCTGTATGTGTTTGCAAGCAACTGCAGAAGGGACTGCAGGTCACAGGGGCCAGTAGGTCTGGATGTTAGCAAACAAAGTGACCTGAGTGTATGTTCCCCTAAGGAATTGCAGGACTGAATGAGTGAGTTCAATTTGCTGGCAAACTTCAAGCCAGAGAAAACGATGAGCATGGTAACAGGTCTAGGATGCAGCTACTGGGGATCTCGGGTTCTGATTACTGGGCTAACAAGTGGGTCTGAGAGATGGCAACTTAGAAGACCACAGGTCTGCACCAGTATAGACCTATTTTTGTTTGTGTGCATTGAGAAGAGGTTTGTGCCCCAGCAGCTGGAGTGGGGCTGCAGACAGTGGGGGCCAGGTGCCTGGGCCAGCTACTGGGTTAGGCTGTATCTAAGGCCAGTTATTGAAGGATCTGTCTTGTCTTCATGTTATACATATAGACTTCATGCTTCATGTGCAACATGTGATCGTGTCCCTTGGAAATAAATCTCAGCCTCTCTGCTGATTGGACCAAGAGACATGGAGCCTCAGCTAACTCCTGTCCATCAGGCTACCAGATTCACATGCCTCTGACAAACTAATTTCCTGTTTGCTATTCAACTTGCCTTGAAAGCCTAAACAGTTTCCTCTAATCCTTCCTCCTCTTTTTCCAGGGCCAGGCTCTACAAATGTTTACACTCCCTTTAGTGTCTTCTTTTCTGCTTTGCAAAACAGCTGTGTCTCTAGGATCAAAAAGATCCTCTTCATTGATACACCACAGGGTATGGTGTTGTGGTACTATTGGAATATTCTTTATTAAGATCATTCTTCTGCTGGGTGAGTCCCATAGAAGCCCACTTTGGACGTAATGCAACTGGAAAGAGGCTTCTTTAAACATACAAAACCAGATACCATATTCTTTAAACCAAAATATATTTCCAAGTTTGTCACAGTAAGCACAAAATATGATGCAAGTGTTTACTGGTATTCATAAATCTGTATAATACTTGTGATTTATTTGCACTTACAATGAAAAATAACCACAGCATAACCAGAAATGAGGCAAAAAATCCCCAAAGCCAGAGAACACCTTAGCTCATGAAATTCAGTTACTTCTATATATGCAGCTGTGGTAAAATGCAGTATCTAAGGTTTGACCCACCAAGCCAGCTTTAGACTTACAATTGCATTTCTCACAATATCCTCAAGACGTGTTAGTTGTGCAGTGTCACTTACCAGGCCTTTTATCTCATCTAAGAAAGTAAAGGGCTGGAAGGAATATTATGCTCATGCAGTTTGCTATTCTGCACAGCAAAAGGAGGCAGTATGATTTTTTCCCCCAAAATTTGGTTCATTGAGCTTGAAATTAAATGCATAATTTAAAGAGGTATTTAATCTTTATTTTGAAAGGAAAGTCAAGTGATGAAGAATTTATGAAATTAGGGTGAATTTATGAAAAAAGCTGGTAATTTCTTCCAAAATTTAACTTTAATCTCTATCAAAAATGTGCAATGTTTTCAGTTTATATAACTACATTTAACATGTAGCCTTCTCCCCAAATGGGTAAATATCACTTGATATAGCTGAATAAATGGCATGTACGTTCTGCTCATTAACTGCATTGTGCATGTTAGAGACCAGCTAATGAATCTGTCTGAGAACTGTGTCTGCTTAGAAAAAAATCTCATCAGTTTCCTGCATAAAAGACCAGTGTAGGAGTTTCATTAATGTCTTTTAAACTACTTTCTAATTAGCAATTATATCTCTTTCCTATGATTTTTCAAAAGCTAAAACACAAATATAACAAAATGTTTTTTTAAAAGGGGTATCAGAGCTTTAGAAAGAAAATCCCCTTGTGCTATTAATAACATCCTGAGAAATAATTGCCAGCTGGCTTTTTTAATGCTTATTTTCTACAGGAGAGATGATAACAGCTATATTCACTCCAAGGAGATTGAATCAGTACAGAACTCCATTGGGTCTTTTTCTCTCACATTTCTTTTTCATGGGGGTCCTTTTTTTTATATCCTTTTTGAGTCTGTCAGATTACCACAGACAGTTACTAGTTTATATCGTGCCCTGTGTTCACTGAGGAGGGTTAGAAGGACTGTTACAGAATTGCAAAGCCAATCTGCTGTATATGAAGGTGAGAGAATATAACTTTTAACAATGTGTCAGTTAGCCCTTCTTTGAATTAGCGTGCTCATGAGAGCTGAAAATTAACGCAAACACATGTGCAGAGCCTCCTTTGAACCTGTGAGCAAGCTTGGCCAACTGATAATTGTAGCCTCTGAAGCAGAGGGTAAATGCCCTTTACATAATTGGCCCCAAGAGAGAAACTGCAAAATGTAGCTTGAGGGTTTCCCTCCGGGAGTAAAATAACATCCACCCTGAGAGGTTCATTCCTAGGAAAAAAAAAAATAAAAAAAATAAATATGCACGCATATCCAAGTCCAGCCCAAACCTTTCCTAATTCAGTTTTATAAATGTTAGAGAATTTTACAAATAAATATATAAATAATAAAAATAGCAACACTCCTGAATTTCGGGGATATTTTGCCTTATTTCAGTTAGAGTTTTGAAGAATCTCATCTTTTTTTTTCCCTCTACCCAACAACCATTCATGGGTTCTTAGAAAACAATACATTAATCATTTTCTAACAAGGGCAGAAAATTTTTCTACATCAGAATACATTTCTAGGATTATGTTTGTTCACAGGCCAGGCACGAAGAAGACCTTAGGTACGTACATAGAACCTTGCATCTCTTTAACCATCTAAATCCAAAATTCCCACCTGGAAAACCAAAATAGGTAGTACTTATTGTGTTCCTGTTATACAATGAGATTCAACTGACTGCTTTAATTTAACTCAATGATTTCCTTAGTATCTTCAATACCTATGCAGAGCTCTGCTGTGAACAGCCAGGGAAGTAGGTACTAAACTGAACTAGTTAAAGTCTAAGTGAAGTAAACTTCCAGTCTCTGAAGAGTCAGACTCAGTAAGCATGTTTGGATGACCGTCACGTAAACTAAATGAGACAGTTTTACTATTAAAGTAGTAGCAGTTGGCCATGGGTATGTAATGAGCCATAGTATTGCTAAAAATGCACAATGTTGAGGAGCAGTGCAGTCAATGGCATAACCCTTGCAGTGTCTCTATAACAAGTAGCACGGACAAAATTGTCTTGATTTAGGAGAGGAAGAGGATTTTGACTTAAGGACAGAAGTCACATTCTGTTACTTTCCAACAGGCTGACAAGACAGGGTCTGACCTGTTTGGTTTGTTATAATTATTGTAACTACAATATTAAAGGAAATACAAGTCATAGCAACCAGAGACACATTCATTCAAATTCAAGCAAGATGAATCAGTGGTGTGAACAGTCCATATTAGGTATTGGACTTTAGTGCTTCAGACTCAAATCTATCTTAAGGATATCTATCTTAAGCAAATCTATCTTTAAGGATAACAAAAAGCGCTTTTAAGGATAACAAAAAGCGCTCCTATAAATACATTAATAACAAAAGGAGGGGTAAAGAAAACCTCCATTCTTTGTTAGACTTGGGGGGGAATGTAGTTACCAGGGATGAGAAGGCTGAGGTACTCAACACCTACTTTGCCTCAGTCTTCACCAGCAGGAGAGGTGGCCCTCAGGATAACTGGCCTCTGGAGCTCACAGATAGAGACAGGAAACCAAATAGCCCCCCTGTGTTGGCAAATGTCACGCCAATCCACAAAAAGGGCTGCAAGGAGGACCCGGGTAACTATAGGCCTGTCAGCCTGACCTCAGTGACTGGCAAGGTTATGGAACAGATCATCCTGAGTGCAATCACACAGCACCTTCAGGAGGGACATGGGATCTGACCCAGCCAGCACGGCTTTGTGAGGGGCTGGTCCTGTCTGAACAACCTGATTTCCTTTTATGATCAGGTAACCCGCCTGGTGGATGAAGGGAAGCCTGTGGATGTAGTCTATCTGGACTTGAGCAAAGCCTTTGACACTGTCTCCCATGGCATACTCCTGGATAAACTGGTAGCCCACGGCTTGGACAGGTGCACTCTCAGCTGGATTAAGAACTGGCTGGATGGCTGGGCCCAGAGAATGGGGCTGCATCCAGCTGGTGGCCGGTCACCAGTGGTCCCTCAGGGATCAGTGTTGGGTCCAGTTCTGTTTAACATCTTAATCAATGATTTAAATGAGGGGATTGAGTCCATCATAAGTAAATTTGTGGATGACACCAAGTTGGGAGGGAGTGTTGACCTGCCGGAAGGCAGGAGGGCTCTGCAGAGGGACCTTGATAGGCTGGAGAGATGGGCTGAGTCCAATGGCATGAAGTTCAACAAGGCCAAGTGCCGGGTCCTGCACTTTGGTCACAACAACCCCATGCAGTGCTACAGGCTGGGGACAGAGTGGCTGAAGAGCAGTCAGGTGGAAAGGGACCTGGGGGTACTGATTGACAGGAAACTAAACATGAGCCAGCAGCGTGCCCAAGAAGGCCAATGGCATCCTGGTCTGTATCAGGAATAGTGAGGCCAGCAGGACAAGGGAAGTGATCCTTCCCCTATACTTGGCGTTTGTGAGGCCGCACCTTGAGTATTGTGTTCAGTTCTGGGCCCCTCAGTTCAAGAAAGATATTGAGGTGCTGGAGAGGGTCCAGAGAAGAGCAACAAAACTGGTGAAGGGACTTGAGCACAAGTCCTATGAAGAGAGGCTGAGGGAGCTGGTGTTGTTTAGCCTGGAGAAGAGGAGGCTCAGGGGTGACCTCATCGCTCTCTACAACTATCTGAAAGGAGGTTGTAGACAGGTGGAGGTCGCACTCTTCTCCCAGACAACCAGCAACAGAACAAGAGGGCACGAGCTTAGACTCTGCCAGGGAAGGTTTAGGCTGGATATCAGAAAAAAGTTGTTCACAGAGTGAGTAATCAGGCATTGGAATGGCCTGCCCAAAGAGATGGTGGATTCACCATCCCTGGAGGTTTTTAAAATTAGACTGGATGTGGCACTTAGTGCCATGATCTAGTAATCATGATAGTGTTGGATTAAGGGTTGGACTTGATGATCTTGGAGGTCTCTTCCAACCCAGATAATTCTATGGTTCTATGATTCTATGATCTTCAGTTTAACTGATTCAAATGCTTGTAATTTACATACCCTGAAAAGTCTTAAGCACCATACAGCTTCAGTGTGTCACTTTCCACCCCTCCTGCTGAAATTTAACCTATTGACTAACAAAGAAAGAAAGATCCATGGAAACAGAAAGGAAAGGAGAAAAAAAAATGGGGGGAAAAAACTCTGCTTTGTACAGGTGGCCTAATGTAGTCTTTAGATCAGTGGGAGACTCCTGAACTCTAGTAACCTTACCTTTTATATTAGGCAGTCATTGGGTTAAAGTAAAAATAACTCTGAGAGCAAGAATCTGGAATGCAGGCTTCCCATCACCTTCTTGATGAGTATCTTAGCAACTAGGTTGGTTTATTTTTTACAATTACTCCAATCTAACTTAACTGGAGTAGAATTTGTATCCTTTGTATACAATGTACTCCTGCAATGTTCTCATGGCCAAACAAAAAAATCAGGCTTTAGTTGTTAATCAGATTACTGATTTTGTATAGTGACCTATTATTTTGTCAATTCACTACTCACACTTTTTCCTCTCCCAGACAAGTAACCAGAATTAAGGCTCCTTGCATGGTCCTCAGTAATCATAGAATCATAGAATGATTTGGGTTGGAAGGGACCTTCAAGACCACCTAGGGTCAACTGCCCTGTCATGGGCAGGAACACCCTCTGCTAGATCAGGTTGCTCAAAGCCTCATCCAACCTGGCCTAGAACACTGCCAGGGTTGGGGCTTCCACAACTTCTCTGGGCAGTCTGTGCCAGTGTCTCACCCTCCTCACAGGAAAAAATTTTCTTCCTCATATTCTATATATTCCTCATATAGCCCCTTGTTACAGCAATCCCGTAGGTCCACTTTAAGTACTGGCAGGCTGCTGTAAGTTCTCCCTGGAGCCTTCTCTTCTCTAGGCTGAACAAGCCCAACTCTCTCAGCCTGTCTTCTTAGCAGATGTGCTCCAGCCATCTGATCATCTTCGTGGCCCTCCTTTGGACTCACTCTAACAGACCCAGGTCCTTTCTGTGCTGACAACTCTAAAATTGAATGTAGTACTCCAGGTAAGGCTCACAAGAGCAGAGCAGTGGGAGAATCACCTCCCTTGACCTGCTGGTCACACTTCTTTTGGTGCAGCCCAGGATATGGTCGGTTTTCTGGGCTGCAAGTGCACCTTGTTGGTTCATGTTGAGCTCATCCACCAACACTTCTTAGAACATCACATGTGCTATAGTAAG
The DNA here is from genome assembly GCA_033558185.1 of Dromococcyx pavoninus. Lineage (NCBI taxonomy): Eukaryota > Metazoa > Chordata > Aves > Cuculiformes > Neomorphidae > Dromococcyx > Dromococcyx pavoninus. The sequence continues at coordinate 2,359,683 of JAUMJL010000063.1, read as the reverse complement.
TAGAACTATCAAACTATTTTAGTGATGGGGACTCTCAATAACAAGTTACTGAAGTGGAAGGCTGCTAGGCTGTTTAGTTAAGGAAGAATGAGAAGAATGCCATTAGGGAAAAAGAAATATTAAAAACATTATCAATGTTTTGCTGAAGAAAAACCTACCTGTTCATTGTGTGTCCATGAAGATGATGACATGCATTTTTGTGTATGTTTTGCATCCTGTTTAAATATGCTTCTCAATGAGTCCTTGCATTCAGCCTAAAATGAAAAAAAATTTACAGTCAATATCATTCTACCTGCCAAATGACAGTCCATTGCAAAGATGTTCTGATACAGAGTGGCCTGATTCACCTACTTCCTCCCCACAATGCCCTTCTTCTAATATCTTTTTATTTTCTGTAATGTTCCTCCTTTGCTCATCTGCAGTGGTTCTGAATGCTAATGAGTTCACTTCTGATTTAGCATTTTGTGAGGTCAGTTTGTGAGGAGACTGGAGCAGACATTGTATTTTGAATCCCAGATTAATTAAAGAAGTCTTGAAAAAGGACTCAAGGTCAGTTATTGGGTTAGAGAAAAAAGAAAATATCGGTTCAAACATTTTCAACCAGCAAATGACATTAGGATGAAGGTACTGACAAAAAGGCTGCTGACAGTTCAGACATCCTGTAACTGAGGGAGAATAATTTTAGTGCTCATTAGCGTTTGCAAGGTACACACAGATTGAGGTGATAGGGGTATGATGTAAGTACCTATGAACAGATGCTTCCAGAGATATTGCCTAAATGCAGGTTTGGTCAGAATCTACATCAATTCTCTTTATTTAATGAATTTTTTTTCTCTATTTAAATATAATAAGCACACAGTAGTGATTTGCAGGTGCTGGACATATCCCTTAGTCATATAACTTTTTTTTTTAGTTTGGATTTTAAAAGTCTGATCTACTCTCCTTTACAAATAGCTTGCTTCTTTCAATTTTGTCTCAGACTGTTTAAATCTCAGTACAGAAAATACATCTTCAACAACGCGTACTTAGCAAAAAAAAAAATAAACTGAAATTATTTTGCAGACTCCTTTCAGAGCATGTACGTGTTGAAAGTATCCCAGCAAAAAACATTCCTCCTGACCTCTAAGAGGCTTATTTTCTTGTATCCGTGGTCACATCACAATGCTAATGAGTTACTTTTCATCACAGTCAATTAATAATAGCCTGAGAACACATCATTCTGTCAAAGATAGGTGATACCTGTAATCTCTAAAGAAGCCTGCCTGCACTTTAGCACAGAAATAGTATTCCTATAAAAGATATGTCTGTGTGAAAGTGGACCTTTCTGCACGCATAGGGGAATCTCTGAGTCTAGAACAAGCTGGCTGGTAAGAAAGGAAAGCACTTGTGTATCTCCACATTTTGGTTGTAGAGGAGTTGCCAAATATAAAGAACAGAAAAGTGGAAAACAACTATCAAATCTAGTGTGGTGTGGTAATTAGATGGGTATAAGCACAATATCCCATATTTACTCACCTAATAGACAAATGTTCCTCATTTAATCTATTCCTTCATGTCGAAGACTGAAACATCTTCCCTAAAAATATTTCACCATCACCCCACAGAGTGTATTCTTCTGTGTCTGGCCTTCTCCTTTTGAGGCTGTTCAGCTTTGCATGAAATACTTATTTCCCGCATCCTGCTGAGAATGACCACACAGTACAATTAACACGGGAGTTAGATGTCTGTGTTCTTGCCTCTCTACCCTTCTTCTGAACCACTTCTTAGTGAATATCCTTTTTCCAGAGACTGCCTGATCTAGACTCAAATTTAGAGTCTAAATCAGATTTATACGAAGTTCTGTGTCTTTTACTATATGAGGCAATGTAAAATAACAGATTAAAACTCCATCCTAGAATAACCCATGGGAATTTGAATCATCTCCAGAAAGATGTGATTTAGTCATATGTTCTTAGGTAGAGGGGAAATACAAAATGTCTTTTATATCCTGGTTAAGTCTTCTATCTACTTCATAGCTGCATATAAAAAGAGGAAGATTCATGTTCACAATGAGTAAAATTCTGGGTTCAAAAACTTTGAATGTCTTTCACAGATTTATTGTCAGGGCAAGGTATGTTTGGGGGTTCAGCAGTGAACAAAAGCTATACTCAAACATTTACAATTATGTCCATATCTTCTCACTCATGTTAAGAGTGGGAAAATAAACATATGGTTTAAATGGACATACATTACTGGGAGAAAAAGAGAGGTAATATTGAAATGAAATGGTCTTTGACATATAGAAAACCCAATTGAATGATCCAATCGCCCTTTCTGGCCTTAAATTCTAGGCAATTTATGAGCACCTCCCCTGACTATATAATGACAAATCTCCTCGTGGTTTCCTTCCATCACATTCTGACAAGATAGAATACCCAAAATTATTTTTTGTCACTATTTAAAATAGTGATTTTTACTAGTTGCTGTCACAGTGTAATATTGTCATTTGTTTTTATTATATTAGGATAGGAAATAACTTCAGAAAAAGTACATCAGAAGCCATGAATATAGCTGCTGTCTGATACTGACTTTTCAGTTCTCATAGATAAGTTTAGGCCTTTTGTCCTAAACTCTTAAATATCTATCTTCTCAGTAAAGACAAAGGAGAGAAACAGGTGTCTTTGGAGGCCTCTAGAAAGAGGTCCTATTCATTTAAGTCAGATATACCTTATGTAGATCTTTAAATGGAAGTATTTGTGAGATCTTAACTTTTAAATATCTTTTAAAAATTCTATTTTTATATTAAGTACTTCTTTGAAAGAATGCTTTACTAGATAAAATACAGAATAGATTTACATGTGGCCCTGTATCTACGTGAATGATCAAAGCCAAAGGGTTCACAGATATTCTATTAGCAGAAAAGGGGAGGAAGATTAATTTCAGAACTTCCAGGTTAATCAAATATTGATGTGTAATCAAAAAGTACAATGATTGGGCATTGATTTCAGAAATGTCGACTATCTAATCAATATAATTTTTTTGAAACTGTTCATTCATGCTTTATCCTCAAATCCTAATATTTTGATGGCAAATCTTTTGCAGATATGAAGCCTATAAATGCTTTTAAGCTGAAGTTTATACCAGGATACATTGAGTCTTTGTTGGTTTTCAGTGTGAAAATATTTATCTGTACAGAACGCTGGCTTATTCTTGAATTTATTAGAAATGCTTCAGCATTACTACAAGTAATATCAGCTTTATAAAGGCAACAGAATTGTTTTAAGCCTCTCCTTCTTATTAAACTTTTCAGTTTCAGATTTTTTTTTAAATATTACATTTTGTCAATGCTACATAGCACATGGTATTATATCACTAAAAAAAGGAATAGAAAGGAATGTTGACATGGAATACATGGTGTATACCACGTAAGCTATACAGCTTTCAGGTTCTGCTGCAGTGTGCACATATTTAAGATGTTTTTTAAAGTAATCTTGATAGCTAAACAAGACAGTGTTCAAGTTACACACTTGCTGATTTTGGTGTTATTCATATCTCTTTTATGTGTTTAAGTTTGACATGAAATGTGTGGGAAGTTTTAGGCATATACTGATGTAGTATGTGCCTATCTTCTTCTGCAACCAGTAAGAAAAGATTTATATACAGATTATCATTAGATCAACTCAATCTCTCCCTGGGATCCCCCAAAAATGAGGAAACTCATGCTTATATTTTGCCTTTATAGACATTGACCACTTTAGAAGTAGAGTTATGGTGGTTGATATTGGCATTTATGTTGAACAGTTCTCCTTTGGACTTAATCTTATGACAAATCCAGAAGCCTCTAATCTTTTTTATGTATCTGGCAACAAATGAATAGAACATAAAATCTCCCTGTACCGTAACTGATGACATGGAGACTATGGAGAATTAGAGTATCTAGAAGTGTTGATGTTTTCCTTTCCTTCAAAGGGATGATAGGGTTGGTAATCTATGCCAGAAAGGGGGATATAACTCCACATGAACAAAACGTGGTGTCCAACCTTGAAACAACAAATTCAGTAACCAACAAATCCATTCATCAAGCAGAGATCTTACTGAGCACAAGTGCAGTACATGTTCATATAACCCTCTTGCCTACAATCAAGGAAAATAAAGGACCAAACACAAGACATTCAAAAGTTAATTATGCTGTGAAAAGAGAAGCAGTTAATTTCAAATACAAATAAAAAAAAGCAAAGACTAGTTCCACTTGGACAGTAAAGTCTCATGAGTGGGAATTTGTGATTTCTACATGCAGTAGCCAGCAGCTGCAGCATCCCCATATCTAAGTCACAACATTCACTTCAGATCTACTCCTGTCAAACTGAAATTGCTCACACCTCTGGGGACTGCTGCTGTCATTTCCTTAATTCTATTGATTGTTATTACCATTGCCAATTCACAGCAGTTTCCACCGCATTCTCACAAAGTACAAGTTCCAAGACTAGTCTTCAGAAACAGACAAATGGACACTGGACTTCGCTCCACACCTCATTTGACTGAGAGAAATCAAAAGAACTTGACCTCAGTAGGACCTGAAATTTAGGACAGGATGGAGAAGAATAAATAACAATTCTCTCAACAGAAACAAACAAATTCAAAATAACAGTTACGCATTTCTTGTGACTGAATTTAAAATGTTTTATTAGGAGTACTTTTAAAAGAAATAAAAGAGAAAATGATGAAGTATCCTATTTTATTGAGAAGGACAGTACTTACGATATTCATTGCAGAAATTCAGCTCAGTTCCTTTGTCTGGATGTGGAGACTGAAATTCACAGCCTCTGTATAATTGTGCAAGCATTCGGGGCAGAGTGGAAAGCTCCAGCTGTAGCAATATCAATTGGTAAAGGGAGTGAAACTCCACAAAAACTTTTTTCATGTTTTCAGTCAAAGATAAAATCATGAGGTCATTCTCTCTTGCTCTTTGTCAGTGCGTATTTTTGTATTTTGTACTTCAGAGAGACCTGTTTTGCTCTGCTGCACAGCCTGATAAAGGGAGGATAGGGAACCTGTCTCAGAATTTCATAATGATTGTCTATCTATTTACTTTGCTCAAACCAAGGTTTTGCAGTGCACGAACAGTGCTCTAACTACCAGACAAGAGGCAGAGCTGTCACATCCTCTCTTTAATGGGTATCTAAAATACCATGTTCAGCACTTCCAGACAAGCAAACTGTCATGGAATGTCATTATAATAATGTCATGAATGTATTTACATGCCAGTGTATATATTCAGATGGTTCCTATCCTATGGGAAAAAAAAAGCACTAACCCACAGTTCCTGTCACTTGAGCTGTAAGGACATTTGCATTAACTGTTACATTTTTTCCCACCGATATGCTGTTCACTCAGTTTATATTTCTGAGTATTGTGCTGAGCAGTGAAAGTGATACAGTCCTGTCAGGTGGTATGATTTTAGATTCATCTATTAGCTTAATAAAGCCTCTTTTTATGTACATCTATGACAGATGAAAAATATTAAAAGTCTATGTCTGGATCCTGGAATTTTGTTCTTGTGATTACTGTGGGGAGTTGAGGGAGACGGCTTACACAAATGAGAGGTAAATACAATTAAGTGGCTACTAAGACACACATAAAATACTTCTTCACAACTACAGAGTGTTCCAAAGCAAAACCTTGCTGTTTAATCAGAAGCTGTTCATACACTGTGTTATTTGGACACAAAACATAATAACAAGTTCCAGCTCAGCTCAGCTCTCTGCATCGCCGTTTTCCAATGCAGACTACACGTCAAGCATCCAGAAGAACCAGAGCCTTTTCTGGCATGTCTGCATGTCATGCTTCAGGGAGTTCCCAGCAACTCAGAGACCACAGCTCACAGCTGCTGTTTTTGTCTTTTTCAGTTTTCATTTTTATTCATTTCCAGGGCATTACAAGACTCATGAATTTTCTTTCAGCAGCTGAACTACTGTAAATGTTATCAGGTGTCTGCTAGTAAAATACAAAGCATTTTCTCAAAAACCCTCAACCAAGGATGGTACACTAAAGACTGCCAGTGTTATCATCTACATCGTGGGTCAAATGTTCAGAATGACGAAAGTCGGACTCATCAGACCTTCCTGTGACAGGATGATAGATTATCCTCTGACACTAAATAGCAATAAATAAATAAATCTCACATGAGGTCATATCCAGAGGTGGGGTTTTGGCTTTTTTGGGTTTTTTTGAGTGTGTGTGTATGTGATTTTTCTCCAGTAAATTCACATCAACTATAGTTTGAAGTCAGGAGAGAAATAAAAATTAGGAAAGAAAACCTGAACAATGAACTCCAGAGTTTTGATATATTTTTATGGTATCCATTTGTGGCAAAGATCAAAATGAGATCCTTTAGTTATTTCTCCCTTTCTAGTTGAAGTACTGTAAGCAGACTTCTGCCACTGAGGGCACGTCAAAAGGTTATGGAAAATAGCATTGAAGTATTGAGGAATTTGGACCCAAACCTTTGATTCCTGGATCACTTGCACTTCTTTTTACACTTCTTTTTATATTTTACTCTTGAAAACATTGATTCCCTCTCCAATGATTTTTAAGAGTTTGTTTCAGTGCTGATAACTGGAGCTCTTTTAGAGATCTAGTTAACCTGATATGTATGTAAATTGTGCTAAAATTAATGGACCTCTCCACTATCTTTGAATTGGAATCTCTTATACTGAATTTGTGGACTGTGAACATAACCATTAACTAATAGCCCATAGGTATGTTTTGCATTATCAGATCTTTGAACTTTCATTAAGGAAGCTTATTTCTCTTAGGAAAAAGACCCAGTAGAGTACCTTAATCCTCTTCTCCTAAGCAGACAGTATCAGTCATCTCATTGCACTTCCTAGCCTATATGTATAACCTAGGTTCATACAAACAAAATTGTTTAGACTATCTCTGCACTGAGTTCTTTGGACACTGACCGTAGAAATATTCTTCAGGGAATCCGAAAAAGAAACAAATGAGGTCTTTGATCAGAACATCCCAAGAACTCCAGATTTTTGGTAGAGAAGGCTATGCATTCATATTTGAAAACTCTGTTGCTTTACACAATACTTTATTAACTTCATCTTAAGAATCATTGTCTGAAGTGAAAAAGAGTGTTGGAAATTACAGTTAAGAGTGTGAGACAGAGGCACTCAATACTTTTAAATGTCTCTATGAATCATGTCAAAAAAGGGGCTCAGAATGTGTGTCTGCTCAAAGAAGATAATGAGATAAGGAGGAAAGTGTGTTTTCTAAATATCTTCTTTGCCAAAGCTCAGAAGGACTACTCAAAGTGCAAATGCACAGTTTGCATGTGGAGAAATGAAATGTGTATTTTTCTACACTAACACTCTGAATAAGCCCATTCATTCTTCTGAAACAGTGGGAGAGTGGGAGACACTCAAAAGCAAGGTGGTCATGTAAATGTGAACTTGTATTAAAATAGTGGTCATCGTTACATTTTCCTTATGTTTCCTAGTAAACACAATTTAAAAGAAAATGAAAAGCAATCTCAAAGCTGGATGCAATTCTGAGCAGTTCAGTCACATGAACAGACTTGGGTACATTGCAAGTGACAACTGCTTCTTAGTCTTTCCTTAAAGTACATGTCTCATTAACCAAAGAGGACTATTTAGAATCAATTAACAGTGGCATTTACCTTATATACACTGCTTGTGCTAATTTATAATAACGTATAGATGCTATAATTCAAATGACAAAGGAATAGTTCCAGGCCAAGGAATGCTTGTAGCATGCATACTTGTAGCAACAAGTGAAAACACAGGAAAACATTGAGTTAGAGGAGAAAAATTCAGTAAAGAATAGAAAGGGATAATTTTTATTTACTTAAAGGTAAAAATTAATTCTGAGAAGAATAAATTAGAGAGATCTATCCAAATTATTGACAAGAATGGAGGAGCTTGCACAGAGCTGGGAGGAAAAAGAATCCTTTACGATTCTAAGAGAAAAAAGTCTGTTTCTGTTCATTTCTCTACAGATTTCAATTACTTTTTCCCTGAGCACATCCCTTAACCCTTATAGCCTGCTTCCCGCCATACTTTTCTTGCTCTCCTGGAGAACAATGAACTCGTAACATCCAGAAAATGCCTAGCACATTCATGTCGGAGCACACAGGTACTAATAGAATACAGATAATAATGTACCTTTCTTCCCAGCCAGGAGAGTCTTACCATGAGGCTTTATGTTAAAAACCTCTGGAAGTCTCCTTTGCATTATTTTTTTCTTATTCCTGAATTAAACTGGCTATAAGGAATTGATTTCATGTTAAGGTACTAAAGAGAAATGTTATTTGTGCAATGTTTCATGAGCATGTATTATCAATAAATGAAACAGCGCAGCTAAATATTTTTTGGGGTGGTTGTTTAAAAATTAAATGAAAAACTACTGGTTGTTCAGTTGCCATAGGAAATGAAGCTGCAGCTATCATCTGCACAAAAGGAGGTGAAACCTACCTACCACTGTATCCCCCTGAAAGCAAGAGTCACAGACCAATTGAGAACAAAATATGGATGTCAGATGGTGAACCCCTCAGGCTGTCTGGCAACCTGCTTGCTGCTCAGAAAGAGGTAACAGCTGCTTTATGCAAGACTAATAAGGATGATAGAAAAGCCTACATTGGATGCACAGATCCACACTTGAAGAAAAATAGGCAACGTAGTCTGTATTTGAACATCAGGAAACACATAAGTTCTAGTAGCGAGCCCTCATTTAAGGAGAAAAAAGGAATATTCAGTTCCTCAGATCCTTTTTCCTTTTATTTTTAACTAAACTTTAAACACATTTAAAAATGTAAATCTTTAATGTTGTTTTACATTGTACTTTTACTGTCTGTATTATACTTGCGATCATATACTGGGGATTTAAAAGTAAGATAGGGGAATTCAGTTACCTGCTTTAAAAATCCCTCTCTGTACTATAGACAGCCAGTTCTGGGACGCTGTGAAGAAAAGAGGGTCATAGAACAAAAATCCACCAAGATACTGCAGGAACTTCAATATCAAAAACTTTCAGTTATTGAAGGTGAAAGGTCAGAAGATGGACCGAAAGTTCCCTGTTACTCTAGAGCAGAGATTGATGGTTTTCTTTTGAAGTCCTGAAAATGAAAGGGTCTGGTACATTTTTTCTTTTTCTTTTTTTTTTTTTTTAAAAAAAAAGTGAGGGGAAGGAAGCTTTCTTTGGCAGATAATTTCAGTTACTGGATCAGTCAGAAACAGCGTCTACGGAAGCACAGACAAGTGGACAGGGAGAAAATGCAACCTATGGCCAATATGTTGCATTATTTTCAAAGAAAAACACAATTATGGGAACACTGGCATGATTTCAAAAATGTACATTGATTTCACAAAATTCTTAACTGCATTAAAATATGATCAAAAAACCCCCACGTATATCTGAGATTGGAAATAAACAAAAACAGGCTTTAATTTTTTTCCCAATACAAAATGCTTTTCATTATGTTTTTTTTTTAAGAGGACAAGTCTTGAAAACAAAGTGGTTTACTCCTTGTCAAATGTAATGTTTTGTTTAAGCTAGAGTGCTTTTTTAAAAAAAACCCTTTTGATTCACCAAGAGGCTAAAATAAATCTTGGCTGGAACTCAAAAGGTGCTTTGTTTTTCTCATTTTCAGAACTTTCAAGAAAAAAAGAATCTTTTATTCCCACAACTGTAGCAAGGCAGAGAGGGAGAAGTGAATAGCTGATGAAATGTGCTGAAGTCTCTCTCAAGAGATGTTGCAGCTGATGAACTTCAAGGTCTATTATGCCGCAGCTGTTTTCTTTGTCCTTCTTTATAAAACAAAGGAATGTCCTGGTTTCAACACTTTTTGCTCCCCCTGCACAAACCCCAGTTGATCCTAAACAGGGGGAAGTGATAACAGACCCTTATAAATCAAGCACTGTCTTGGATCAACCCTGACAGAAGTTTTCAGATGTATGTTGATGCATTTCAGTAGATATTTATGCTCGTAGGAAGTTAATAACTTACAGGCTGAAGTAAAATTAAAGAATACCAAATCATCATGAAAAAAAAATCATTCCAAATCAGGTCCAAGACATAATCCAGATATAAAGATTTAAATTTTCGTTTTCGTTTCCATGACTTTACTGGCTTTCTATTATTGGTGTCAGTTTTCTCAGTAAAATTTAAATCAGCATAAAGAATGGTTTCACACCTGGGATAAGACATCCAGAAATAGAAGTTTTATCATTCAATTAGTCTACTGCAGGTTCCCCCCTGACCTCTGGGGAGTTGAAAGATTCCCTTCAAGCTTCCAGCCTTTAAGGTACACATAGTATTGTATTTTTTTCCATCCTTTTTTCTGCCTTGCCCACTTGGGTTTGGAAATTGCTTGCAGCAGCCACTATTACAGAAAGTTTCACATCATCTACTCCAGAGGGTTCCTCAACTGCCTCTAAAAAATGCAACAGTAAATGCCTTGATCAGAACCAAACTAGGGCTTAAGCTCCTTGAAAATGGGTATCTTCAAGCATTAAAATAAAAGCAAGCCTCTAAATCCTTGACAGTTCATCCACAGCTGACAGGATGTGTAGAAATAGTTAAAATAATTTTCTAAATTCAGGTTATAAAAAGATATTCAACGAAGCTGTGTCAAACGTCTCATAGAAATAGAGGAGTGTCTTAAATGTCAGAAAGTGTTTAAATGTTAATGAATGTCTGATTCACATATAAATTAACAAGATAATTTAGGAAATAAAAATGACCTCACTCCTCCATGCCCTATTGATTATGTCCCTGCAACACTTCAGTGAATAGGATACCACCCACTTCTTCGATCAGGCTTTTTGCTCATTATGGATATTCTGAGATATCTTTCAACTGTCAACATGTGTGTTTCAAATATGCAAGAGCTGTGATGGCTGAAGGGCAAGCTTGTTATCTATTCAGGTAATGAACAGAGCTGCAACTGCTGTTGTTATACTAGATTCTGGAAAAATTCAGCATTATTATCCAAGTGGTATGACACACGCTTCTTTTATAGAAAGCTTTCAACATGTCTTTAAATTATTTAATAAAGAGAGAAAAGAATATCTGACAAATGTTAGCAACAGCACAAAAGTAAAAATGTATCTATCTATATTATTCAATTAATACTTGTTTTAGGAACTTTCATGTTTATGAGTAACCTTGTTATCATACCTGAGCAAAGGGCCTTCTCCTGCCAACTCCCTGTCTGGGAGAACAGGGAGACTGGTGAATACTCCTGTAGGTTTTACAGAAGAAAATCTTCATCCAGAAGGTTGTTCCAAAAGCATTATTGCAAACAACTCCACAAATACTAGAATTTCCAGCCTCTAAGCCCCCCAGGTATTTATGAAAATTACTTTCCTTTGAATCTTGCAAAATTCTTGGATATGCATATTTTTCAATGATAAAGTCATTTTCTTAAGGCAAATTTAGTATGTGTTTGTCTTTCCAGTCCAAGCTTATTTAGCTCTCTGGCTACACCACTTGTCAGTCATTTTAGAGGGACAAACCACAGCTCTGAAGAACCCTCCAGCTCTGTAGAAATTTGCTTCTGCTGATGAAGATTGAAGATCTGAGGTCCAGCTCTACATTGGAGCATTACCATGTTGCAGGCTAAAGATTATATATTTTTTTTTAATTTACAATTAAAAAGAAATTCAAACTGAAAAAAATGATGCTGGTTATTGCTATATTTTAGGGGAACTGTAGCTTCCAGTCTATATAAAATTTACCCTAAAAGCAGATCACAATACAAAACAAAATTCAATGAATATATAATTCTCAAAAATTACAGACTGAGATAGTACAAATACAGGTATTTACACTGAATTTACCAACATTTTCAGACCTGATATGCAAATTTAAATTTCTAATTTTTTAAATATGTTCTTTTCAACTTGTGAAAAATTAAACCATTTGAAATAAGGTTAGATTTCCGAGCTCAATTTTATGCTTTGAAAGAAAACTAAAGCTGTAGTTTTTAATATTCCATTTCTGGCATTCCAAATGTTTCATTTACAGGCTTGTGCTGGTTTTGGTTGGGATAAGAGTTAATTTTCTTCACAGTAACTACTATGGCGCAATGTTTTGGATTTGTGCTGGAAACAACATGGAAAATACAGAAATGTTTTCGTTATTGCTGAGCAGTCCTTACACAGCTTCAAGGCCTTTTCTGCTTCACACCATCCTACCAGCAAGTAGGCTGGGAATGCACAAAAAGCTGGGAGGGAACACGGCTGGGACAACTGACCCCAGCTGAGTCAAGGGATATTCCAGACCATGTGATTTCTGTTTCAGCATATAAACTAGGGAAAGAAAAAAGAAGTGGGAGACGTTTGGAGTTATGGCTTTTGTCTTCCCAAGTAACCATTACGAGTAATGCCACCCTGCTTTCCAGGAGCGGCTGAACACCTTCCTGCTGACAGAAAAGCAGTGAATGGATTCCTTATTTTGCTTTGCTTGCATGCATGACTTTAGCTTTACCTATTAAATTGTCTTTATCTCAAACCACAAGTTTTTTCACTTACACCCTTGTGATTCTCTCCCCCATCCCACTGGGGAGGCATAAGTTAGTGGCTGTGTTAATTGCTGGCAGGTGTTAAACCATGAGAAGTCTTTTTTGTAAAGAAAATACTTCTATTTTAAGTGGGTGAAATAAAAATATTTCCCTTTTTACTTCAGTGCAGCTGATGAATCAAAACTAAATTATTTAAACCACTTTTTGATTAAATATGGGATTTGACTGGTAGACTCTTTCTCCTCCAACTTCCTCTGTAGACGAAACAGAGGCAGATGTTCTAGTTGCCCAGTTAATCCTCACAGCTTTTATTCCTCTCTGTTATGAGGGTACAGTTTTCAATATCAAGATATTATATATATTCTAATGAATCCTACAGTCTGGTACACAAAAGACAGCTTGTTTAAGCTAGGTCAGTGAAGGAGAGAATCGTCAAGGATACTGCAGGTCCGATAACCACTGCAGAGCAATTCAAAATTCTCAGGTAACACCCTAAGGAACCAAGCTTATCAATACAAATCAAATTCTTCAGAAATGTGTGACCAGCCAAAAAAAACATGTCCTCACTCTTTCCACAGGAAAGTCAGGAACAAAATGTTTTTTCTGTGGTTTTCATCTCTGATGTGTTGTTGTGCTAAAGGATAGAATTTATGGAATTATAAAAACAAATATTAACGAAAAGTTTTGCTATGTCCCCCCAAAGTGAACTGATGATTTAAGAGCATCCTTTTCTCTAGAGCCAAAATCTTCATTTTTGGCACTCCATCCTGAAAAATGAAGGGAATACAGAATACAAAAAAAAGCTGTGAAGATCATCACATATGAATTTTCATCCCAGAGAAGAACACTTTGACCATTGTGTCAGAAAGCTTGCTTACCATTTCTAAAATATTAGCATAATGTAGTACATCATATACAAGAATTACAATAACAGGTTTCAGTGAGCAGTGAAGTTATTTTTCAGTGTCAGGGACATACAGATCTGCCTGGATGCTTTCTTCTTGGCATAGCTTCTGCAGCCTATCTATTTGAATACCCCCTGAAATTGTATGACAGTTACAGTTAGCAGTAAGAACAACAAAAGCAAAGTTTTAGAAGTGGAGAATTTCTTCTATAGTTATATGATACTGTAAAGACTAATCCTTTAAACAGAAACTTTATTTTCTCCTTCTTTTGCAAAATGATCAAAATGAATGCTTAAAGATTACAAAGAAAATGCCTTTTTATTTCTGAAAACCGAAAACCTGAATCTCAGCAGTAATTAATCATTGAAATGCATATGCCACAAAAATCTAAAGTGAGTGAACATATGGTTTTAGGACAAATCAACACAGAAGTATTATAAATAACAACACCAAGTCATTAGGTACATAGGGAGGAAGGGAAGATAAGATAACATGGCATGAAATAATTGGCAACAGAATAGCATTTATGAAGAAAGTTTATGTTTAATGATGTTTCTATGGGGTAACTGAGGGTAACATATGATGTCAGTGCTCTGGATATAATTTGGGTGCATTTTTTCTGATTAAGCAAAATGATTTTCAAAGCAATGGTGAGGAGACCATAAAAGTTAAATGCAATTCTTTACGTTCAAACTAGAGTTGTCGCTCTGCTCATGGAGTTCAGGACTATCCATGGGGTGGAGAAGGTTAATGTGTTGTCCTCCCCATCTCCTTTGTATCATCTTTTCCCTTTCTGCATGCAAGCAAAAGGCCCACAGGACTGCAGAGAAAGAGGCAGTTTGTTAAAACATTGCTGTACTCACTCAGGACATCTAAGACCATAAAGTCATAATAGTGTGTTGCAGACTGATATTATAATTGACAGAGCTGCCCTAACACGAGTGCATTGCTTCAGGATTCTGGATGCATTGAATTCGGGGAAATTCAGGAGCTGGGTGATGCATTGCTCAAGTATAGGATGATATTACAATGAAAGGATCCTGAAGCATTAGAATATATCAAACACTTTGGATAATAACCCTCTTGAATTTTAATTTGGCACATGGTCAACTATGACTGCCAGCTCTGGGAGGGAGGAAGGGAAACACTGATATCAGTAGAAAGGGTGTTGCTTAGAGTTGTTTCTTTGGAGATATAAACAGCATGAAGCTGATGGAAGCAGCTCGAGGCAGAAATAACATTCCCTAGTGAAATCTAACAGAAATAGCTTATACAGTACTTTCACCATGTCACAGAGTGAATGGTGACAGTGTACAGAGAGTATTTCTATGCAGAAAACTACCGAGAAGCAGTAGGAGCAGGAGACATGTTACAAGATCAACATGACAAAGTGAGCAATTAGGCTTTCATGAAACAGAGGACAGAATTTTTCTGCACCCTGTCATCAGCTCTCAAGGCTAAGGGTGATGCATGTGACCTTACACAGGCTGATCACAACAGGCCATGCTGGGTCAGGACCTATTGAGTTGCTTCCTCAGTGCAGGAGATGGAGTTCATTCCAAATGTAGCTACTCTCAGGCATTAAAAAACCAAAACATAGTATGCATTAAAATGACATTATTAAGGCTACAAAAGTCACAAAGTCAAGCATTCGAATAGCTACCTCTGCAACCTTAATCCAGTTCCCACTGTGTGTTTTTTTCCCATAACTATTGCTTTTACATTGTATATACGCCTCACAGGAAATTTTGTTCACATCATCACAACAGTGAGACAAGAGCTTGTAGACAGTACTATGTAAAGAGAATAGAATTTCTCATATAGGAATTATGTTCATCATTTATTTTATAATCATGGTCCCAGGGTATGTTTACTGGACAATATGTGAACTGTTTATACTTAATCCCCATCTCTTTGAGTCAGACTGATGTAATATTAGTTTAGATGTCTTGACAAGGCACTCACATTAGCAGTATATGCTCTCTCTTTGACTCAGGCTGATGCAATATAACTTTAGATGTCTTGATGAGACCCTCACATTAGGAGTATATGCTCTTCCCGGTAATGGAGAGATTAACTCTTGATACATGAGGGTGGGAAGTAGTGATTTGTCATTTGCTTCTGAAGCCAGGGAGTCTCTTCTCTAAAGAGATAAACAAACAGGAAAAAAATATGCCTAAACTCCAATTAAAATAATCTGAAATTCACTGAGAAAGTAAGTCTCTTTACTAGAAAGACCCAACTAAAATGAGTACAGGTATCAATCTCTTCCCTGGCAAACTTTAGTTTTGCTGTGACTAGCACCAATATAAAAGTTGACAGATATTTGCTGCTATCAGAAAACTCCACTAAAAGCCAATAAACAGCCTATAAAGAACCCTAGGGATAACTTAATTGCATTCTCTGGGAAGGGCACTGGCATCAGATCAGGTTTTCTCAAATCGTAGTGCTAACAAATTTCTATTGCTAAGTCTTTCCTAAGACAATCAGTGTTTAAACAGGAAACATATTAGCAAAAACTAAAGGCACTGATGAAAGTAGCAATGAAAACTCACTAAATCCGCATTACTTCAACATTTGATTAGGTTCCTGGCTGGGGGTTGCATTTCTCTGGGAATTATGTCTGGGGTTTTACAGCAGTTGCATTTCTCTGATATTCTTGAGTGAAATCTTTTATCTGTAAAAAATTTCCCAAGTTTGAACTGTGGCCATCTGTACTCTGCTGAACTCTTACATCAGGTCACATTTTGTCTGTGGAAATAAGTTTAGTCACTCTGGTAACTTAAACAGCCTTAAGAAATGTTTAGCCCCTAAGTCCCCATAAATGTTGGCTGAGAATAGCCTACAGGCAGAAACATTTTATGACAATAATTACATAACAAAACAAAGCCCAAAATCACAGCAAACCCCAAAAGGTAAGAGAGGGAATATGTTAAAAGTGACGTGTTAAAAGCTTCTTTGTCAACAGATTTTCCTGACTATCTACTTAAACCACATTTTCTTCTATTTTTCTCCAGTATGTAATCATTAGGTTGGAAGAGTGGGGCTTAGAAACCTTAGGAACTTAGCCTTTATTTCCTCCAGTGTAACCAAAGGTTCTAGGAATGAGGCATCTAACCTCAAGAAGTTCAGCAATACCAAATGTAAGGTCTTTCACCCAAATCAGGGAATTCCCCAATAGCAATACAAGCTGAGGGATGAAAAACAGCCCTGCTGAGGAGGACCTGGGTGTACTGGTGGATGAAAAATTGGATATGAGTGGGCAATGGACGCTTGCAGCCCAAAAGGCCAACCATATCCTGGGCTGCATCAAAAGAAGCATGGTGAGCAGGTTGGGTGAGGTGATTCTTCCCCACTACTCTGCTCTGGTTAGACCCTACCTGGAGTACCGCGTCCAGCTCTGGAGTCGTTAGAGAAGGAAAGACATGGACCTGTTGGAGCAGGTCCAGAGGAGGACCACAGAAATGATAAGAAGAATGAAACACCTTGAGAGAGTTGGGATTCTTCAGCCTGGAGAAGAGGCTTCAGGGAGACCTTGTTGCACCTTTCCAATATACAAAGGGAGTTTGTAACAAAGATGGATAAAGTCTTTTATCAGGGCCTGTAGTGAGGTTTTAAACTGAACTGGACGAAAGGAAGATGTTTGGTACTATGAGGGTGGTGAAACACTGGAACATGTTGCCCAAAGAAGCTGTGGATGCCTCCTCCTTCGAAGAGTTCAAAGTCAGGTTGGATGGGGTTTTGATCAGTCTGATCTAGTAAAAGATGTCCATGGCAGAGGAGTTGGAGTAGATGATCTTTAAATATCCCTTCCAACCCAAAGTATTGTATGGTTGTTAAAAATAAATAAATTGTTGAATATATAAAAATTTTACCTCTGTAAATACAGCTCTCTGTGGTGATCTTAATGAGTTTACCCTTACAGCTATCAACCTTTGTCTATTCTACCGTACTTAGAAACATCTGTTATTTATTCCAGGTTTTATCAGTAGTCATTATTCATGGGCTAGCACCTATCAGCTTTATTTAGTGACCATTATGGTGGATGTTTTACAAACACGAACAAATGTAAAACAGCCTGGTTGACAAAAAAGAAAGAATATTGTACCTAAATAGAAGAAACAGACAACAATTCCAATACATTTTTAATTAAACAAAGAGCATTTTATAACTGTATTTTTTCAGTGTCCCTGTGAAATAATGATAGAATATTTGCTATCACAGTATTGCATTATGCTGTGATTGCTAGACAACACAACAAAACTTCAAGCACGGTAAAAAAAAAATTTCAACTACAATAGAGGTTTTTCTATTGTAAATTTAACATATAGCAGCACACAAAATAAGCTCTGAAACTGATGAATGTTGCATGGAATTTCCACAAAATAAAATGCCTTTTCCTTGTGAGAAAATATATATCCATGATTATTTCTTTTCAAATTTTACCCCTTTCTATTCTTTTTTCCCTTGAGCAAGTGACTCAAGCAGTCACAAAAAAAAAAGAAACAAAATTCCAGTGTAGAAGCAAATAAAAAGAAGATAAAACAATGAAGAAAATCAAGGATTTAGTCGCCCACCTACTTTTGTGGCTCTGCAGCTGTGTACATTACAGATTATATTTCAATTCTTCTTGGTCTACTTTCTTCCATTGGCCTTAAGTTTGGGAAGGAACACACTTATCTCTCCTAACTTTCTCCTTGGTTCCTGCAAAATGAGGAAATGACTAA
Source organism: Dromococcyx pavoninus (assembly GCA_033558185.1). NCBI lineage: Eukaryota > Metazoa > Chordata > Aves > Cuculiformes > Neomorphidae > Dromococcyx > Dromococcyx pavoninus. Next base: position 2,341,522 of record JAUMJL010000063.1, on the reverse strand, counting down.
TAAAGCCAAGCGCTAGACAATGTGACATGCAAGGAAGGAGCAGAGGTGAGCTGGTGAACAGTGCAGCTCTTGAAGCCTTCTTCCATCCACCCTGAGATAGACTTCCCCACCATCTCCAACCCCATCAGCAGCTACATCAAGGTCAATGCATGGATGTCACCCAATTTTTTTTTGTATGGGTACTGTGTCCTGATGACTTTCTATCATAAAAAAGTTACAATAACATATTTCTTCTCAGATTGAAAACCTCTAGTAACAGGTTTTTGGCAGCATTATAGTAATATAAATTCATTCTGTATTTTATTTTGGTTTTCTTTTTTGTTTGTTTTTCTTTTTCATTTTTTCCTGCTCATTTTTACCTCCTTTTTAATTGTTCTATTCAAATAAAAAATTGTAGTTAATTTGGTAGTTACGTAAGTCTTGTGTTAAATAATTTGAAATTGATTTCAACTGTAGTAAAAATAGAGCATGGAGTGAAGTATTGAAATTAAATGTTGCACATCTTCTAAAATCTACTGCTCCATTTTTTTTCAGTAAAAATTCCAGAACGCTTAACAAATTCAATCCAATTGTAATAACTGCTTCAGTATTTCATTTACATTTCTCAGCAGTGTTAGCACTTTAGATGTAAAATCGAACCACTCTTTAGCTGGCTCTACCTTATTGCTTTATTTATGTGGAACATTTTGAAGGATTGGGACTTCATCCTTACCTGGAACCAAACTAGATATGAAAACTCTTTCTGAAGGGAAATGTCCAAGTCCTCATTGCTCTCCTGAGAGGAGATTTTGTTGTGACAGTGGCTGCATTATTAATAATTTATAAGTCATGGTGCCCTCAGAGTAAGCGTGCAATTCTTCTCTGATCATCTGAATCCACCAAAGCAAAGATAGCTGCTCATACTTACCTAGTCTTGCATAAAATCACATATTAGTTTTAAAACAAGATAAAAATTGTATGTGATATTACTGAATTTAACATTCTGACTTTGGTCTGAAAGAATCTCCATTTGCAACTGAATCTTAGCAATCTTTGCTTACATAGCCCAGGAGCTGACTTAGCATGTGAGTGCACCAAAAAACTGTCTTGTCCAAAAATTAAAGATAATTTACCTGTTTGAAAATCAAATTGTTTAAATTTTTTGCTAGAAGAAATCAGGATATAAGGGTTAACCAACTAATGTTAGAGAACATTTTGTCCTGTTGCGTCATTAAAAGAAAAAAGAAGTAAGCATCCATATTTCCTTGGCTTCTCTCAACTCCTGAAAAAGGTATCTGAGAAGGTGATGAACAAAAGCTTTATCTGTCTGGTTTTAATAAAGTATCAGAAAATATTGAGAACGAATGAGGGTTTGGTTGCTCTGTATTTGATCTCAGAGGGCAGAGAACTTTTGGGCTATGTTGGCTCCATATGGACTGACATACTTAAACTGAGAGCAGAAAGATCTCAGCATTGTCGGAGGGTAATTAAATTGAATGGGAAATCACTGATATAACTATATAATGATAATAAAAAACCCCTTATGCTTGTATTAATCCAAAAAGTAATATGCATTCTGCCTGCCTGCTTCAGTCCTGTGTTTGTAAATTTTTAAAATTGTTATAACTTGATGACAAAGAATCCTGAAGCAGAGTAGTTTTTTACAACATTGAGAAAGAAATTATATTTCATCTGCTTTGGTGCAAAGCTTTGCTAAAGAGAAGAAAAGAAAAATGAAAATTAATGAGATCAGGAATCCAAAAATATAATACAGAACAAGGAGAAAGGCATATGAGGAAGCAGAAGAAAACACTAAGAGAGTGAACTAGCACAGTGGAAAAGAACATAAACACAAATAAATGGACAGTAGTCAGGTAACAGCAAATGTGAATTCCCTGTTAAAAAAGAAATACTTAATTTCTGATGTCTAGAGAGGCTTAGGAAAGTAATATATTAGAGAAGAATGGCTTTATTCATGTGAAGGGAAATATGTACTCACTGTGAAAACAAAAATTAAGTGAGAAACTGGTGTGGGCAAAGGGGAAATAGCAGTGATGTTTCTGTTTCATGAGCTGGAAACACAACTTCTCTTTTTGCCCCTCACTGTTCAGATGGTCTTGTCTTTCCTTTCCAAATCTATCTGTGATTGATTTACGCCCATTTGTCCTTGTGCCAGAATTATTCATCAGCTAACACGTGGCTTCTGCCTTTGTTTGCTCTTGCGTTTTCAGTGTGGTCATACTTCTTATCTGCCCCCAGCAGACATTAAGAGCAAAGTACATTTAACCCTAGGAACACTTCTTAGCCCTTGCTCCAGTTTGAATTTGTTTGTTTAACATGGTTGACCATATGTATTCTATAGTTAGGATGGAGTTAGCATGGGAATGTAAGATGCAGGGTTCAAACCTCCAGTTTTTTTTTTTACTCAGCCCAAATGCAAGTGTTTTATAAAACAATACAGAGGAACGTTACCAGATTACAAAATTGTATTTGGTTATTTCGCATCTACATAACATGAATGGATCACAGTCATCCTTTAATTAACTAATATGTCCTGTAAATATTTTTTCATAATAGTCCCTAATGTCATGATTTTCTTCTTACTTTGTTTCATCTTGTATGATGTTTGATTCCCCCCTATATTGGTAGTACCTTTGTCCCATCATTAAATTTTAACAGAACAGTAACATATCATAAGCCAACTTTTCCAATGAGAATATTAGATGGAATATTTAAGATAATTGTCCAACATTTTACAACATTTCACTTTTTTCTTTTGAGTCTATTCTTTACCTATTTTAAAATTCTTGTTCTAATCCCTGAATTCTCTATTTAGCTAATAATTTTCCTTGTGGAATTGTATCAGATGCTTTGTAAAAGAAAAAGTAGATTAGATACATTTCATTTCCCTTCTCCAGAAAATCAAAGGAAAATATCAGCTTAATCCAGCATGATCAAGTAAGTCTTTGGTAAACCCATGTTGTATTTTATCACATTTTTTTCTATGTCTTTAATTACCTTCAAAATCTCTTCTGAAGCATTTTGTAGAACTGAGGTCAGAAACATGAAAGGAAGTGGGTTTTTTGTTTTGAAGGCTATGTCACAGTTATATCATCTTTTTCCTTAAATCTCGTTGTGTAATGCCTCTGCTCCTTTCCTTTATGAAAGCAGTGAAAATGCTTGGTCTTGTTTTGATTTCAGACTGATTTTTTGGCAATTTTAATTCTATTCTAAAACTTTTTTACCTTAGAAACACAGCTTTTTTTCTGAACATGTTTTGCTAACTCCTAGCATCCTCCTTTCATACAGCAGAATCTGCCAGAAAATAATTCTATTATCTGCAGTTGGCAGGAAGCTCCAAGCCACAAGATAACTCGGTCTTGGTTATTTGCATCTTCATTCTAATAGCTGGATACAAACAGAAGGAAACTTCAGTGCTTGGGAACGTGGACCATTGAGCACTTAGTGTACATAAGGCTGCAACCACTTTTCTATATCTGCTCCTATCTTTACATTGTAATTTTCACAGACTATTTAGTAAATTTAAAGGCTTTTTCCCTCACACCAGAATATTCCATGCATGGTATAATTTAAGGATATCTAAAGACCAGTTAAATATCTGTAATGAAGGCCAAGGGCAGAAACTTCATTTCTTAGACATACATACATACATACACATTGGAGAACAAGTCCTATGAGGAATGGCTCAGGGAATTGGGGTTGTTTAGTTTGGAGAAGAGGAGGCTGAGGGGAGACCTCATTGCTGTCTACGACTGCCAGAAAGGAAGTTGTGGCAGAGCGAGTGTTGATCTCTTCTCTCAAGTGACAGGTGATAGGACAAGGGGAAATGGCCATAAGTTGCGCCAGGGGAGGTTCAGACTGGATATTAGGAAGAATTTCTTTACTGAAAGTTGCCCAGGGAGGTGGTTGAGTCACCATCACTGGAGATGTTTAAAAAATGGGTAGACGAGTTTTTGAGGGACATGGTTTAACAGACAATGGGTACAGTTGGACTTGATGACCTCAAAGGTCTTTTCCAACCAGAAGATTCTATGATTCTATGATATATAGTAATATTCTTACTAGAAGCATCAGAAAAGGATACAAACTCCTATCTCCCTCTGTCAAATTCTTCAGCTCATTTCTCCTCCCCAGACTTCATCTTTCTTCGTATCAGCCCTACCTGCCAAAATTCACCTCTCTTGAATTATCCCACTCTTCTTGCCGCATTAAAACTTCACTGTTGCTTTCTGTTTATTTTTCCTTATTTAAAATTTCATATGGTTTTTCATCTGCTAAAAAGCCACTTTACTTCCACACCAAAATTTCATGTTATCTTTTCATGAAAAGCCTGAGGCTGGGCCAGTCTCCTCACTTCCTGACCACAGAGTAAGGCTTTGTTATATGTTGGCAAAATTAAATGGATAAAGCAACAGAGAAAAAAAGAAAATAAGACAGTATAGATAATAAGAACATATAGTCTTCACATCGTTAAATGCTCCATTGAAAAACCAGTCAACCGTTATGATGACGAATAAAACATATGTGTTTGTATAAAAAGTAATAGACTTGACCTTTCTCCTGCATATGGGCAGTTGCACTTACTGCAAAAGGAATTAGTAAACCAGTGTTTCCATAAACAGTGGCTCTGCAACAAATCCTGAGATAATGCTGAACAGAGATTTGTGTTGGCACAGAATCCCAGAGAAATGACAACATATCTCACCTGTGAAAAAAGGGCAATGGTGCTTCCTTAGAAGGTCAATAAAGCAAAATCTTTATATCCACAGTTTTCAGGTAGCAGGTTCAATGTAAGAAATAATCAACTACAATTTGTGTTTTAAATATATTAAATATTTTGCTGTCAATTTACTGCTGCTGGTTGCTTCCTCAGTTTTGTGGCCAACATGTCACAATTTTCACTCTGCAGAGTTATAGCCTTACCCAACTTCTAGTACTCTGCTCCTCAGTACTATATACCATCTTCTAGATGATTTTGATGTGTGAGCTGAAATGATCTATAACTAAGTGATATCAACCTGTAAAGGTGCTGTACCGGATCATGCAACTGGAACACGCAAACTCTCTGCAGTTCCTCTAACACTATGGTGTTATTAAAAATTTTCTTCTAAGAATTTTTCATGTTAAGTATCTTTCACAAAACGAAATAAAATTAGAAAAGTAGATGAAACATGAAATATATAGATGATATTATAGTAACACAGGGTAGAACAATAATGGGCTTGAGTTTTTCACTGTTCCCATTACAGCCTTGGTATTTAGGGGTCACAGTTGAGCCACTGTAGATTGTATTGGAATGAAACTATAATTCAAAAGTTTCTGGGTGATAAAGAGTTTCGCAAAGCATTTTTTAAAGTAGTAGGGGAAGAAAATTTATTCCCCCTCCCCCCCAGTTGTATATACTCCATTCCTTTTCATTGCTTTGAAAAGAAATAGATTTTTCAAAAATATAGAATGTTCTTTGTGAAGACTTCTACATTTCTGGGGGGGTTGTGGGTATTTTGTTTTAAATACTGGAGATTTTTACAGTTTGAGAAAAAATAGCTACTGGCAGATGCATCATCTATTTCAAAATACTCCCCTCTGCTACACCAACAGAAAACTGTACTGTTGATTGCCACTGCTTAATATTGTCTCCCACACATTTAAAAAGCCATGATTTCTAGAGTGAAATATCCAGGACAGTTCACTGAAATGAGGCTTGGCAACCAGATTGCTAGCCTGGCTGTAATCACTCTTTGAGTTATAGAGCTTGTAAATCACATATCAAAACCCAGGAACACATCAATTAATGTTCCACTAGAAACAAATCAAGGACAAGCCTGCAGTGTGACATTCTGCCAGTTTTATTTTGAAAAGACGTGGGGGAAAAGCTGGAATGTTTGGTCAAAGCCTTTATTTACCCAATCTGTCTTATATACTATTGCATAATGCTATCACAATATTAATATGCAAATTGCCTTTCAAATAAAGGCCATGCTTTCCCCATTGATTTTCAGCAGAGCTTCTGTTACAAAGAAAACTACTTAGCACTTATATTTCTTTTTATCTTCAAAACTCTTTTAGTACATTTTAATTAATCCTTTTCTTTTCATTTTTTTTTGACCTGTATTAAGTTTTCTGCCTCCTTTACCCATGTACTTTCAAGGTCATGTCCTCCTCTCAATGTTTCCCTGAGATTTTTTGTATTTTCAAAATCGTTCTCCTTCTCATCTCTTTTTATGTCTAGAAAGCAGACCCTGGGAGACTGAACAGAAGAAAAGGCTAAACAAGAGTGTAAGATGTTTCCAAGGTCAAAAAGAAACAAATGAATTCTATTTCCAGGGAATAAAGAACAGTGGTACCATCTACTGCTGCTGCTGCTGCTTTTTCTTAGCAGGTACCTCTAGTCTGGTCTCAAGCAATATCTCTGGGGAGGTGGCAAAGTGACTTCTCTGTAGGACACTATGCAAGATGTGGTTTAGCCAGCCTCAAGAGTAGGGCACATGGTCATCCAGTCTGTGCTGCCAGATGAGAAAGTAGCAGTAGCCTCTCGTAGAGATGAGCCTTCTTTCCTCAAAGAGGATTTCTATTGCTGTGTTGCGTGGGAGGTAGAACATGCTTAAGTCCTACAGTAATTTCCCAGCTCACTGGGAAAGCGTTGATTTGTGTTATAAAAGGAAAACTCTCAGTCCAGATTTATCCACTTAAACATTGAATAACCCTTTTTTTTTCCACAGGTTCTATTTTGGTACATTTAATTATTTTATTATGCCCTGGATTATTATTATGTACGATGTGATGATCATTTTAAATGTGGACTACGAATACATACAGGCAGCTGAGGTGCTGTGTACCCTTCTGAAGAAGTTTAGTCACAAACTGGGTACCACTTCTGACTTACTTGAACTCTAAACCCAGAATTTCAGCCGTGCACAAGACAAATGCTTATCTGCTTCAAAAGGTCATGCTCCACTCCCAGAGCACAGATAGGTGTCTGTGGGGCTTGATAATGGGCTTCCCTCGGTAATAGAAAAATTCCTGGACTCAGACATCAGCATTTCAAAGGGCTAAAAGGCTTTCTGTACTCAAAAGAGAGAGGGCTGGACATTTGAAGACAGATTTTCTGTCACAGCCATTGATGGAAACAAAGCTCAGATTGTTACAATTTTCATATGACATTTTAAGAATTATAGTAAGAGAAATTATCACCACATCTACTTACAGGGAAAGAGTATCAGTAGTTTCCCAAACTGAAAAGGATTTATATTCTAAGACAAAACCTGATATTGGCAATAAAACTATTTTTTTCTGTTTCCATTTTTAGGTTTAATTCTTTTTAACAACTAATGGTTTAAAACGTAAAAAAATACCTGGTAAGTCCTTTGAAAAGGAAATATTTGTTATTTCAGTGTATCATTTTGGAATATCAAAATAATTCTCACTTTTTTCCTATAATAGTTCCAAGTTGCAATGATTTGTAGTTTATTATATCCGTAATTGCTTTTCTTCACTTTATTTTCTGATATGAGAGAAGAGTAAATAATAAACAAGGCATTTTCAAAATACTTATTAACCAGCAGCAAATGGTGTAAGAAGACAGAATTTAGAGATCACTCAAGGATAATGAGAGACACTTTGTGGGTTAGCGGATAATCCTTTGGTCTTGTAAATGTGTTGGGTACTGGGTATAAAAAACAGTATTTAAATTGGAGGACACACAGTCACATGGTTAATTTAAAGTTCATATAAGATATAAAATTGATTATAAGTTTTAATTCTTTATTACTAAAGTAATAGAGATCTATGGTTTTAAACCTTTCAGTTCTAAACCAGTCCTGCTGGAAGCGTACATATCTTTAGTAAATCTGTGATGTTGGAGACAGACATAACTCCACATTTACTTGCACTGCGTGCACTCTGACTTCATGGGGTTTTCTAGACTGCACCAAAAAGTGCAAACTAGGCTTAAATTTAAAGCAGATTATTAATTTAAGGAACTAGTTATTTAAGTTCCTTGGTATCTTCTGAAAATATCTATTTGTGTGTGTCATTACTTCTTGTTTATCTTGCATTGCCTATGGTTTGGAAATTATTTTATTACTATTAATATTTTACTTTTCATCAGACTGCCTTTGTAGTTATTTAAAAAGCAAAACCAAAACAACTACTCAGCTTACTTCCCTTCACACTCTCTCTAAATTCTTATAGTTACTATGGAAACAGCTGTTAAACTGGGAGTGGCAATAATTAATTACATCTGCAAGTGCAATATGAAGTCTACAACTTAATTAATCCCAGCATTTGGACCGGATTGTACGGAGCTGCGCTTTTTGCTTTGCATGGAACTACAGACTGTGTAGAGGTGATTGCAGCAAGAGGTCTAAACACTACCATACCGGTTTGTGAAATAGTTTGGACAATAGAGGAGGTATGAGCCCTTATGAGTAAAAGACTTCATTATTATATAGTTTAAAGGGTATGATTCTGGAAAGAATTAGACCCATATGAAAATTATAGGCAGATGTAAAAATCATACTTCACACTTTCAAACAACATAAAAACATTTGCCAAAATGACAGCAAAAGCTTGGAATGTAACTTTTAAATCTTACACTTTAAATCCTACACTTTAATTAGAGACTGGAGTTGATCTGATGTGCAACCTTACCTACAGCTTCTTTGATCTTTTGACTTTTCATTTTAAAACTGAATTGAATTTTTTTAAGAACTGCCAATTAAATATTTTTTATAAATCATGAAAGAGATGAGAGAACCTATCTGCCTTTAGGCCTTATAGGAGAAGGACTATTATAAATATTTATTTATTACTTAATTGTTTCTTAAGGGTACTTGGCATAAAGTCTACCAGTTATTCCAGTGGCTTCTCGCATTATAAACTACAGGTATACAAAAGATTCAAATTTATCTTATCAATTTTTGCAATTTGTGTAAAATGTGTAGCAGACACTGTACTTTCAGATTGAGGCATATTGAATTATACGGGACAGAGTCCTGCCTTTACCCTGGGCACGAGTAATGGATCTTGTGCTCCTAAATCAGAAGCAATGTGGCTTCCATTATCTGAGCTATTCTAATAATCTCTCCTTAGGGACAAAGCATACTAGATGGGGTCTGATCGCAGATAACAAGGCCACCTGGCTTCTGATCTAGCATAGCAAGGTCTCGGCAAAGTTATGTCAGTCTATAGTGTGCTTCCCTGACATACTCAAAGACTTGTTGAATATGCATATTTTTTACCATTAGAATTCTGAATTTGACATCTTTTAAAACTAAAATAACTGAATGTGTGCACATCAGTATGTGCAACCCAAACCTCTGTCTGTGTTCTGCTTCACCTTTCTCTTCTTTGTGATCCTCCCCACTTACCTGTATTTGATTTTCAGTAGTTTTCCATCTCCTTACTATCTCATCTTCCTATACTATTTCTTTCCTCATCATTTTCCTGTTATGTGCTTTCACTTTTTTCTCTACCTCACGCTTTCCTTTCCTTGGTAAAATTTTATCTTCCTTTTATGGTATATGAATTTACTAGGTTGTCTTAATTTCCACATGCATACCCTTCCTTCTCGATTCATACTTTCCTGTTCTTAACTCTTACTTTTACTGTTATCTTTCATTCTGACCTTTTTTTCCACCTCTTCTCTGCCTCGTGTTTCTTCCAAGTTATTTTTTTATTCACTAAGTTTTTAAGGCAGATGAAACAGGAGACATATAATCTCAGCCAGTATTTTAGGACAGGATGCATCATTCTGTTGAGGTGCTAGTCTATTTCTATTGACTACAAATGGATCTGAGGACACTAGTTTTTCCTAGGTGTTAAACTTAAAAGCAATAGCACGTTGGTGATCCAACACTGAATGCAAACACTACTCTATAAAGCGTCCTTGGAGATAATTCTCTGAAAAATATGGTGTCTTGCTCATGCACAATACCTTGTCCAAAGATACCAATGCTCATGAACTCTCAGGGTGTCATTCTCAGCTGGGAGCACATGTCACTCAAACAACAAGTCACCTAATCAAAAGCACAGTACATGCTGTTGTAACTTATTGAATAAAAGAAAAGAAAGATTTTTTGATGTACGTAGTTCATATATATCTCAACAAGTGCAGAATGGGAACAATAATAGCTATGTTTCCAAAAGAAGGGAATCTTATACAACTTTCCTACTAAACTCTAGCTCACCCCAATGAACTTTCAAAACCAACATCGCTGGGTGGACGGCATGAAAGCACCTATTCTTTTGCAGGAAGTTTGCTAATCAATGATCTGGATGAGGGAATTTAGTGCTCCGTTAGTAAGTTTGCAGACAACACCAAATTAGGCGGAAGTGTCAATCTGCTTGAGGGCAGGTAGGCTCTTCAGAGGTACCTGGATCGATGGGCCGAGGTGAATTCTATGAGATCCAACAACAAGTGCCAGATTTTGCACTTTGATCACAACAGCTTAATGTAACGTTATAGGCTTGGGGAAAGGTGGCTGGAAAGCTGCCTGCAGGAAAAGGACCTTGGGGTGCTGGTTGACAGCTGGCTGAACATGAGCCAGCAGTGTACGCAGGCGGCCAAGAAAGACAACAGCATCCTGGCCTGTATCAGAAATTGTGTGACCAGCAGGACCAGGGAAGCAATCGTGCCCCTATATTCAGCGCTGCTGAGGCTTGACCTTGAATGCTGTGTTCAGTTTTGGGCCCCTCACTACAAGAAGGATATTGAGTTGCTGGAGAATGTCCAGAAGAGGGCAAAAAGGTCGGTGAAGGGTCAGGAGCACAAGTCTTATGAGGAGTGCATGAGGGAACTGGGATTTTTTAGTGCGGCAAAGATCAGGCTGAGGGGAGACCTTATTGCTCTCTGCAACTATCAAAAAGGAGGTTGTAGTGATGTGGGTTCTGGCTCTTCAACCAAGTAACAAGTGATAGGATGACAGGAAATGGCCTCAAGTTGCACTAGGGGAGGCTTGGATTGGATATTAGGAAAAATTTCTTTACTGAAAGAGTGGTGAAGCATTGAAAGTGGATGAGTCACTATCCCTGAAGGTTTTCAAAACACATGTAAATGTGGTTCTTCAGAACACGGTTGTGTTGAGCACTTCTACATTACACTGTGAAACACAATACAGTGATTCTTGAACAAGAAAGTTAATATTCCTTCCAAACTTCCAAACAAAAGCATAATAATACTAGAACAAGCATAGACACTTTCTGAACCAAACTACTGTCTCCACATAGTACTACAGTGCCCTGCACAGATGTACCAGGATCAGTGATAATTCAATAAACTGCATTCTGCATCCTCCTTAAATGGGTGAAGTTTTATGTGCCTGGCACTCTGTTTTAAGACAGTTTTCTTTACTGTTTACAGAGCGACTATTATGCTCGTCCCCAAGTATTGATATTAAACACTCCTAAAACTATGGTTGGTTTAACAGCAGTATCAAAAAACAACTAAAAAACCCCCTTTCAATGTGAAAATGCATCCATCCCTCCTCTCATCGCTAGAACTAGGATTAATGTTTTCCTCAAATATTACAATAATAAGAAACCCCCCTTAATTTTATCACATAGGGAATTTTTTGCTACTAGATTCAGTACGCTTACTCAATTGTGAATAAAAACAAGGCTGAGAACAAAACACTGTTGACTACCTTACTGCTGGGTGTAGCTCTCAAAGGTTTTGCAATATAAAATGGTATCAAATTCAAATATGTAAAACAATTCAGCTCACTTGCAATGGGCTGGATCTTGCATTTCCATCTGGTGCAGACTTCAATAAGAGGGTTTTTTTCCCCTGAAATTAGAAATTGAGATGAGACTGCCTGCATTCTCTAGTCAGTCCTGCGCAAGAAAACAGAATGAGAATTATTCATTAAGATTACCCCCTCCTACCCTGTGTAACACACAGATACAAAGAAGATACTACACGCCAGGAACAAAACTGTATTTTGATATCTCTGTGGCATTGATTAAGACCTTGTCATACTTTTTACTGTATTCCACAAGCATATTTTGGCTGAACTGAATGACATCTGGGGTTCTATCCGGCAAAGTACTTGCCATCCCAGACACAGGAGTGAAGTGTACTCTTGCAGATTAGGGTCAGCAAGAATAACAACCACTACCGATTTATTGAATATAACCAAATAAAGACACAAGTGCTACAATCACTGTATTTCCTAAGTCTTAAACTGCCACTGTTTTCCAAAAGTTTTATGACAATGCTGATTACTAAAGAATGAGTTTATATAAAAACATAAAAATGGATTAATAAAAATTTGAATCTGGTTCTAAACTTAATATCTCTGTTTTTAAGAAAAATGGTTTAGATACAAATGGTCCTGCTTTTACACTGGATTAGCAAGTGTAAAACGTAAGTGTAAAATGCAAGTGTAAAATGTAAATAATATATCCATAAATTGAAATTAAAAAGAAAGGCTTGATCACAAATTAATTGATATTGATATATTGAACTGAGAAGAAACCTTTGAGGCAAAATATAGTATTTTTCCAATAGAAGTTTTTATTTCTGACATATGAATCACCACAGTCAATTTAAAGACTTTTTTGTTAGAATCATAAAATAGAATAGATTCATAAAACAATTCAAGTTAGAAAAGACCTTTAAGATCATTAAGTACAACTGCAAACCCAACACAGCCAAGTCAAAGTAGGTGCAAAGTAAACTTCTTGTAAGACCCCTCTCATATTATCAATCCCTGTTATTCCTGTGCTCCTTCATAGGAAGGTCTTGATCAGATACGACAGGCAATAAATTCAGAATGAAGTGAAATACGAATGAAGAAAGATTTACTTTTGTGGTTTATCACTCAAGCAAGGGCTTAAAAAAGACTTGTCACCTGTAATAGATCTTTACGTACCTTAACATAGATAAATTATAAGAATATGTACAATGCAACACTACTGTGAAGTAAAAAGCATATATTTAAAATATTGTTTCAAGCGTGACTGTGTAGGGAAATAGTATAAGCATCAATGTAAAGACCTTGATCACTTACGAGATTTTAATAGCCTTTTAAAATTTCATGATGAAACTACATTTGTACTTCTTTTTTTTTCCTGGATTGTGGTATGATGAAGAAACATCAGGAAACTTAGTTCTGTTAGCATTATGTTTTAAGTCAATCCCACTTTCCCGTCAAAGCTAATGGGATATCATTTGAGCACAAGTACTCATACACATATAACTTTGTAGGATGAGGTCAGCATTTCTAAATATTCTATATCTTCATTAAATACCTGGCATATAAATGCATTTTTAAACCATAAATAATTAGGTGAAACAAAAGGCTGAGTAATTAGTAAATAACACCTTACTCCTGGAGTAATTCCTGCATTTTTTCTTCCCTGTGCTTGAGGGTGGCATTGGCTTCCTAAGTTTCAGATTCAAAAAAAAGGCATAAATTCAAAACCCATCCTCAAGCCTCACTTAATTTTGACAGAAAACTGTGATTTGAGTCCAGCTTTTCTCAAAACTGGGCTCCGCTCCAAACCTGCTTGTAAATCCTTTAAAGCTTGCAGGCTGAACTTGACTTCTATATGACAGATCTGAGTCTTCCCTGAATGCCACATAGGCAGCCCTTGCCGAGCTCCATTTTCCAGCCCTGGTTGCTCCTCAGCACCTCAAGCAGCTTGCTTGGAGCTAACCTGTGTATTTCTTCTCCATGCTGCAGACACAGGTAGACAATTTTTCTCTTCTTCATCGCTGAGTTTCAGTTGACTCTATAGGCACTCACTTGCATCTAAGTGGCGTTCATTGTAGGATTAATTTGCAGAGAGTCTTATATACAGTTGTAAATGGCACCATAGATTTAATGCTTCAAATATTGCTATATTAAAAAAATACTAGTATTTTTTCTAGCATCTTTTCCATATTTCAGCTATTGTTATAGTGTATTAGTATTGCTAAAAGAGTCGCAATCCAGACCTTACCGTACTTGGTAGGGTGCCAACCCACACATGCATTGCACGGCTGCATTGCTAGCCATGTGTTATTGTTGTTAGGATTATCAGTAGCAATATTTATCACCCTAAGGAGCTCTATAAATAATGGATGCAGCATCAGAAACATAGGCTTACAGAAAATTGTACTAATCAAGAAAGAAACATTCCTGTGTAACCCTACACTTTTGATTTATTATATTAGGTTATCATCCTTTGATCTTTCTTTGTCTCCTGTATGTTATATTGAAACAGTACGTCTGAGGGAGAGTAGTGTTAATTATTTTCACCTACTGAAGCCTTTTCTCATGTGGGTTTGCACAGTGATTTGCATCATCTCTTACCCTGAACGATGTGCATATCCTTTTTTGCTTTCCCACTTCAGTGGGAGTAGAGAGCAACTCCTTGCTCGCTCAATGCACATAACCTCAGTAAGCAGCTATGTGAGGCTCTGGAGGAAGCACAACTGGGAACTGAACACAAATATTTTCCTGTTAAAGAGAGATGATGTGGTCGAATGCCATATCCTTCAGGTAGGGAAGGAGCCAGGCAAGTAATTTCCATCATTTAATCTGAAGGGGTGCTGCTGGAGTGTTCAGTGTTAATTCATCATTGTGTTGCCCATTGAGAGGCTGTAGGAGTTTTGGAACACAATAAACAGAAGAACATTTAGTTTGTGGATTTCAGCAGAATTTAGGCATGAACTTGTGCCGACCTTCAGAGTCCTATCAAGGAGCCAAACTAGTATTTTTTGGAAGTATTCATGTTCATAATTGAACTGATATCTTCTTGATAATGGCTAATACTTCCCTTAAACAGTGTGGGGCCTCAAGAGTGAGGACACTCCTTAAATAATACTTTGTGAAGTGAATGTGCCGTGGTCTTGTGCAACCTGAGCTACTCCACATTTCCAGCATTTTTGCTCTGTGCATTTCTCCAAACTTACTACACTTCCCAGTGTTTTATTCTCCACCCTGGATCTCATCTCAATTCATCCTGCGTGAAGCAGGAACTCTTTGTCATATGCCCACAACTGTGCAGTTACCCCTCATACCTTGCAGCAGAGGCCAGCAGCACCTCCACATCCCTGTAGAAAAGCACAGGTGCTCAGATTAGCAGCTATAGCGGGGTCTCTGAAGCATGGTCACTTGATGCAGCAAAATCGTAAAGCCTATGAAGACCTACAAAAGCTGGGCTGTAGATACTCTTCAGATTGTTTGAATCTACAGTTTGCAGTATCATTTTAGAAACTGCTATTTTGGACTTGCATCTAAGCCCTGAATCCTACGTACCCACAGGTAGGTGGATGGGTGAAGACAACTGGGAGTTCTTCCTACCAGCTTCGAAGTGCTGGCTCCAATCCATAAACAATGTAGATGAGTGACTGCATGCTTTACAGATTGAGACTGAAATATCACACTGGCTTAGAGCCCGGACAATGTGAACGCTCAATTCTTCAGTTGTAGATCTCAGCTTTGGTCCTTTTGCCATCTTTAAAATAGAGATGACTACTTTTCTGGTTGATAGAAATCGTTATGAGTTAGTATATTCAAGATGATGTGACTCAAATATAAAAGATGTGAAGACAATGTAAACACTATGTCTACTCTTTCATTTTCACCTGTTGGATTAACCAAATATATAAAAATATAAATATATTTAATGAAACAAAGTATTAAAACATATTCAAAGAAAAATGAAAAAACCCCCAAAATAAAAGCCCAGAGATCAAAAAGAAAATCAAAATTGTCACTGAACTTTTAACTGCTTCTGTAAATAAGCTAAGAAATATTTCCCTGGATTGTTTTCTTTATTCGTACAGAGAATGTATAGTTGCCACAGAGACTGGTGTACGTGAACACGGGTGAAATAAAGGATGGGAGAGGGAATTCGTCCTCAGATTTTTTAAAGGAATCTGAAATTGATATCTAGGTTAGGGATGCGGCTGGGGCGGGGACGAAGCCTTGAGGATTCCCAGCCGTGCCCCCAGGGAAGCGCTTCGGGGACCGGCGGAGGGCGGGGAGGCGGCGGGCTGCACCGGGCAGGGTTGGCTGCCCGGGCCCCGCTCCGCTGGGCCGGGTCGGCTACGCGGGTCAGACCTCTCCGCGCTCGGCAGCGGAGAGAGCGGCATTTATCTACACGTATATCAATATATAGATACGACCGCAGCTCCGGCTGGTGGCACACGAGGCTGCTGCTTAAAAGGGAGGAGCGGGGAGGGGGGTGTCTGGGGGGTGTGAGGAATTAAAATAAGGCACGAAGCGGTTTTAAAAATAGCGACCGGGCGGCGGGGCGGGGCGGCACGCGGCCCCGCGGCGGGCGGTGCCGGGGGCGGCTCGGCCCGGGGAGTTCCTGGGCTTCCTTGTAAGGAGCGCGGCAGCCCCGGGGCCCGGCGCCCTCCCCCGCCGGCAGGGAAGCGATCTGCCAGTCTCCAACTCTCTCCCCTTCGTTCCTTCGCTCTCCCTTCAAGAGTCCCCACCCCGCTTGCCTCCTCCTCTTTTATGCTCTGCAATCAGGGGAGTAAATCAGGGAAGGACACACACGGAGTGAGCGGGGATCTGTTACAAAAGTAGCGCTGATGGCGGCGGATCAGATGAAGCCGGAGCTGCTGCTGGAGTAGCAGAGAGTGGAGTATCTCTCTCTTCGCTATTTCTCCTCTTCCCCCCTCTCCACCCACAGATATCCATCGTTTCTCCTCCTCCTTCTCCGCACATCCCTGGGCAGCGCCTCCTGCGAGGGGGCGGGTGGGGGGGGAGCGGAGGAGGCTTTAAAAAACAACAGCCCCCCCACCGCCGCCGCACACACAATCGCTGAAATTTATTATAATTGCCGTCTCGCCGACTATCGGGAAGGGGGAATCGATCTTCGATCGGGAAGATGGCTGCTGGCTGGCTGCTGGTCTTTAGCCTGACACTTTTCCACTCCCTAGTGATGAACCACTCCTCGGAGGGACCCTTCCCTTCTGCGACCACGTAAGTCGCCGCGGGGTCCGGGGCGGGGGGCACGGCCGGGGTCGGGGTGAGGGCACAGCGTTGGCTCCGGGGAAAATATCATACAAAGGGATATTAAAGTAAGTCCAGGCGGAAAGTGGCGGTGATGTAAAACTGCAGGATTTCGGCTGCTTTTTCTCGGGAAAGAGTCACGGTAGCAGAGGTTCCCCGGGGGGCGGAGGAGGGGAGGGCGCCCCGGCCACAGCTGCACTTTTGAGGTAAAGGCTTTGCCTCAGAGCCCCGCTCCAGAGCAGATCCCAGCTCTAAATATACCCCCGGCAGTGCAGCCGTGCTGAGAGGAAAGTTTCGAGTTACACAGAGCCCGCCCCCTCCTCCCACGAATGTTATTCCAGCCTGGCTGGAGTTTTAACACGATGTTTTTTTAAAAAAAATAATTAAAACTTTCCTAATTTTATTAAAAGACAGATTTTCATGCCTTTCTATGGCAGGCGTGTGAAACAGGCAGGCTTCGAGTTTTGAGCCTGTGCTGGAGCTCACTCGTACCTGGAAGTGTTCCAGTGCACACCATGAATATTTTGACAGCCGCAGGGTTTGTTTTCTGCCCGCGGTTGCTGGAGATGCGGTGTGTGCGCAGCCGTGGGCCACCCCCGAGGGGCTTCAGCCTCCTGAAAGCATCCCAGCTACAGAGCCGCTTTTTTCATTGCTGGCCTTCCAGGTCGGTACTTCTCAAAAATCACCTTTACCAGAGCTGGTGGATGCTCTCTGTGCAAGCGGCTTTATGTTTTGTACGATAGAAATCTTTAAAGCACTGCATACTTATTAGCATGAAAGTGTTGCCCAGAGCAGTGTAAAGATCCCATGATGAAAGCATGCAATCAAAGAAAGGTAAAAT
The DNA here is from genome assembly GCA_033558185.1 of Dromococcyx pavoninus. Taxonomy (NCBI): domain Eukaryota; kingdom Metazoa; phylum Chordata; class Aves; order Cuculiformes; family Neomorphidae; genus Dromococcyx; species Dromococcyx pavoninus. Next base: position 2,323,726 of record JAUMJL010000063.1, on the reverse strand, counting down.
AAGCCAATACATCATATTTGAGATTCGCCTACAGATGAGGGGAAAATACCCCCACAACAAAACACTACGGACTAACGACCATGGTTTTTTTTTCCTTTTTCTTCTTTCTTTCTCACCTTATTATTTCTATATTCTTTGGGTTTTTTTGGATGCACTTATTTTAGTCCCTGAATCTGGGTTAAAGCTACCAGGAGGTAACTTTTAAGTAGATGACTCAGTTTAATGCATTTTACATACAGTGCTAATGGTAGTATTTTCTGTTCTTTAACGCTGGGTAGAATTTATTGCCCTCCTTCATCCTGTGCAGAAGGATGAGTTTACAGCAATTACCAGCAATGCATTTTCACCAATTAGTGCTGCTGGTAGGTTGTTATAATTGGATTCAGTCCTGAGTATAGGTTCCATTATGAAAGGCTCAAAGGGATGCTCACAATGTTAAATCAAAGAAAAGAATGCAAAGATAAGTTTAAAATAACCACTTAATTTCTCCGGAGTTGAATAAATACCACTTTTCCTTGAAGGGAATATTATCTTTAAAAACATTCTTGTGTTGTAGTTTATAAAGATGTGCCACATAGAAGCAAGAGTGACAAAATACAAAACCTGGGCTTTTTAAGTCACTGCTCTTGTGGATGAGCTCCTGTATTTACTGTTTCTTATTGAGCTGATAAGGTTATCATAAACAACTAATTACAGTCCATCTTCTGCATAGATTTTTCTAGTTTTAAAAGACAAATATGGAACCTAGTGAAATTAAAAGAATATTGTATAAAAAGAATATTGTATAATTTGAAGTAGAAGTCTAGGTCAATTTTTAGCATAACATTATGTGATATTTCCTTAAAACTGTTTCTGTCCCTGCATCCATGTTAGCTAATTCCTTTCAAAATTTACCTTTACTGCCAGTCGTGATAATAGAAGTTGTCAACAGGGAAACATATTACATAATATAACTGTACCTATGATTAAGTAATTCAGAATATGTTAGTCAATAGCATTCTCGTGTTCTACACAATCTACTTTCTTTTTTCTCATTATTATTCCATTGAAATCTTATAGAAACCGTCTATAGCACCTGTCCATCCTTCATAGTAATGTTTCCCCTCTGAAATTAAATCAAAGTGCAAATGAGGTTTAGTTTATTTAGAAGACAGCACAACAGGTTGATGCAGGGAGAGCTGCTTTGCAAAAGAAATGATGTAACAGGTGAAAAAGAAAACAGTTTTTGGATTCTTTTTTAAGACTTGACAGGGGTGTTTTGCTTCTTACTGTAGACTACAAATGGGGAAGAACAAAGAGAACTGATGCAAATGCCCTTAATGTGAAAGATTTTATATTTTAAGAATATTAAAAATAGTAAAAAAACACAGAGGAAGAGATATATAAAGGAAAGGATATTAAAAATTGAAGAACGGAAGGTTTGCTGATATTATGTTGTTAGCTACCTGCGCTTTCTCTTCATTACTTTCACACTGTCTTTCTTTTTAGCTAAAAAGTTGGTCTGAGGAAGCAGTATTTCCCAGCTGTTGTGTGAAAAATGTGCATAGTCAGGGCTATATAGTTCATGATTTCATCAACAACTCATAATAGTACAATCACTTTTCCTTCAGTCAGCTGTTCCTTCTGCATCAGTAAATATTTTAACGTGTGCGTTTACTAAAACATTCAGAAGACCTTATCACCAGTACAGTGATTTACAAGTATGAAATATTTTTAGCAAGAAATGCTGAAGGTTTAAACAATGCTTGTTTCATAGAACCTCAGTCATTTGATTAATTTTGCTTCTCTGACAAGGCAAAAAGGCTCTGATATATTTACTCAGCAATGTATGGAGAATTTCAGGTGAAAGATTGTACTGTATGAAAAGGGAGCCCTAAATTACTGTTGAAAAACTGAGGAGGTGGTATAACCACTTTCATTGCTTCCTGTGTTGGAATATTTCACTGCAAATGTTGAAGACTTCTCTTTAATGAACTATTTAAGTATAGTGGTAATTATGTCTTGATCTTTAGCTGTAAGGCTTAGCTACTGATCAATACATATTAGTTTTCATTAAAACATATCATTTTCGTTGAATCATGTATTAGAGATCTATTATATGTTGGTATAGGATATCATGCTCTTACTTTTAACATAACAACTCCAAATACTTCAAATATGCATGCAGCGTAGCAGATATTTTGTGTTTATGTGATGTTACACATAGTACTCCTGTCACAACCCCACTACAGCTAACACAGCACATAAAATACTTCTTTCTTTGTAGCCATATATGTTTGTTTATCATCCATATCTCTACAGACTTGAGAAAAATCTCCAGTTTTAAGTAAATGTGATTTCTGTTTCCTGATAAAGGTAGCACAGGACTTCTTTTCTTTATTTCTATTCTTTTATCTGTATCACATCAAACAAGATATTCTTGAGTTTAAAGATATGTTTTAATTCTTAAGTATACTTTTGGCAGAGAATACCAGTGTTGATATTTTTACTGAGAGTAAGTAATGTATCATATACTGCTTTCTGAAGATAAAACTGTGTGTACTAATTAAAAAAACAAAAAACCCCCAACAAAATAGGTATTTTAATATTAAGAATCCTGCAGATGAAGATTTCCAGTATCAATGGGACTATTTATGTAATTACATAATTCTTGATATAGCTTAATGTCTTTTTATTTTATTTTCTCTAGTTTTCCACCCCCAGTCATTTTATTTTTATTTTATCTTTCATCCCTTTTTCCATCTCAGTCACCTGTTCTGTGTGCAGAGATTAAATTATACATTATATTTGAGGCAGATCTGCTGCTTAGGTAAACTGGTGTAAAATATCTGAGAATAAAAATGATATACAGTGAATAAAAACAATATACAGTGGACGAAACTGATACACATATGGACATATATATATATGTATGCAGACAGGGAATTTTTAGAAACCAAGTTGTGCATTCTCATTTTGTATTTGCATGAATCACTGTTACTGTTTCCATGTCATTAGGACAAGTCAGGGAAGTCTACATGAGTCATATGAATTTGGGTTTACACAGCTGGGACATTTGTATTTTGGTTTCTACACATGGACTTAAGTGTAGGTCTTGCTGCGAATGTGGCTGGGCTTGATACACAGTGTTGCTTTCTATATAAAACCGGTGACCAAATGTAAATAGAAGGTATTTATGATGTGTTCTTTTCATTTTTCCAATGTCAGATTTAGGGATTTTGACACCTCTCATACACATATAATCTAATTCTTAGCATAAATCTGTGATAGAAGAATGCAAATTATATTGCTGATGTTAATTAGGAAAGACAGCTGGGTTCACGGATTGTGAAGTATCAGGCTTTTGAAAATAGTATTTTCAAATCTTCATTATTAGGAAAAAAATAATCTGAAGTGTACCTTTGTGTCAGTGAATTAGAAAGAAAATCGAAAGATGTAATCTACTTAGACTTGGGGAAGTCCAGTATCACCTCTTAGTGTTTTTTTAACAACACGTCTCCACCAATATTTTAAAAATTATTGCTCCAATCCATTTTTCTAGTAGAAATATACTTAAAGATAAATGTGAAACAGCTTTTTGATTGGTATTTCTTTTTGTGTCTCTGTACATGTAGTGTTATAAATGCAAATTATTTGGACCCACCAAGACTTTTCCTTTTTTTACATATTTTATGATGCAAATTACGAATGGTTATTTTCTTAATTCTGTTTTTTGTCTTTTGTTTCCCGATTAGACACTTATGTTAGGACTTCAAAATTAACAAATTCTATAGATTTACGTTTTGTTAAGTATGAAAATGCAGCTAAAAATGTCAAAATAGATACTGATTATGAGACAAAATTTCATTGAAATAAATCAGCATTGTAGAGTTTCTTGCCATCTTTCATTTTGCAGTGATGCTATTTTGAGACCTGCATTGCTCATACCCTGCAAAATGATATTATCCAAGAATTCAGCTGCTAGAAAGAGAGCTGGAGCTTGGCAACACATTAGTCTGAAATGTATTCATTGTTAAATAGAAGGCCTGTTGTACAGATCTTAAAAATATTTATCTAGCAGAGCATTTTAAATTAATGGAAGCATGATCAATTTGTTATTACTTTAGTCTTTTGTAACAAAGAATCAAAATAGACTACAGTTGCCCACTGATAACTGTGATCTGACATGCTTATGCCTTTGTTCTTTGCTTTTGTGACAATCCTTTACAGAAGGTAGTATTATCTTCTACTAGACCAATGCTTGACTTAAAAGTCTGCAAGAAAGAGGTTGCAGGTTAGGAGCATTATAGTCGTTTAAGAGAAATGACTCATTCTCTTTGTTGTTGAACATAGTAGAAGCAGATTGGGCTCTGGACTATTTTGTACTTCTTTACAGTGATACAGGAGCTTTTGATCGCTGTATGCTTGGGATGAGTATTGTGCTTAGAGTGCTTATAAAGACCTTAGTGACAAAAGCTGATATTATGGACTGCAGAAAATTATTGGTTTCTAGTGCCTTGTTAAAATATCTACTTTAACAGAAGAAAAGATTTACCAGAACATAAAGCTGGAGTAAAATTATTGGCTCATAGCTATAATTTGGTAAAGCCAGATGCCATAATTTATTTATGTCTTTTATGGAAGCTGCATCAGACTTCTTGAAAGAAAAAATGACAGTTCAGTGTCCTTGGTGACCAAGTAAAAATATATCTAGCACCTTGAAAATACACAGAATCTAAGTATAAAATATTAAATGCATTTCTGCCCCCACCCCTGGGCAGCGCCTGTGCGTTTTATCGTAGATCACTCTTAGCTCTTTCCTGTATCAGCTTTTTCATTCCACCTACAGCTGCTGAAAGATATGTGTCAATGAATACTTAGATGATTTGCATTTGAGATTGTAGCTCTGAATTATTTCTCTTGTTGCATCTATTAAATAGCCTGATCCCACTCAGCTTTTCTCAAAAGTATTTTGGTTTATGATCTGTTCTGTAGTATCAGACCAAGAACTGAGTTTTGCATCAGTTTTGCCATTGCTTATTATAGCAAATTGCTCATTCAGAGTGTGTGATTCTTCTTTCTTTCCTCGTTTCCAATTGTAAAAGAGAAGTGGAATAAATATTATTGTTTGCAGAATATGATTTTTATGTCAAGAAGGTGATGCAGGAGGGGCTTACGTTGAAGAGGCAAATATGTGGTACTGATGGTTAAATCACTCATCTGAATTTGTATTTCAGTTAATGTTCATGCATTGGATATTCTCAATTTAGGGCCAGATTTTGTTGTTGAAATTAAAAAGTCCTGTTGATAATCTCAGAAAAAAAAAATCAATGAAGGAGTGAAGATTTTCAAACTACACCTTGCACTCTGTAAAAGCTAAAAATTAATGGTGTTGCCCTTTCCAGCTTAAGAGGGATTTGTCTTTTTCTTCTCCAGTGTTTTTAAAACTATTTCTTGACTTACTCTGCTTCTAAGCAAACTCAAATGTTTCATGCCTCCCTTCTTTCCAGACTTAATATTAATTTCCAGGATGAAATGTAACATATAGCTCCTCTTTCACAAGCACACTGTGACAAGAATATGACTCACCCTGTGGTAATGTTACACTAATGATGTTAGGGAAAGGGCCATGTTTTTTTTGCTAATGTCCTTCCTTACAACACCTTTGTCTGTACACCATCAGCAAACCAGTGACAAAATGCTGAATTTCTGTTCCTTGTATAATCCTTGTGATTTATTTACAAAAATTATAACAAGTTTATGAAATAGATTGACATTATTTTTCATCAACAAATCAGCAAGCTTTTGCAGTTAATTACAGTAATTCAAAATCAGATTTTATTTTAAATCTGATGCAAGCCTAAAATACCCATAGAATAGGAATGTGAAATTATAATATTGCTGACTATTATAAAAATGTTTTATTGGATTTTTCCCATTATTTTTAGATTATATTCTCACTCCTCATTTGAGAGTGGTCAGGGCAAGAACTGTAGTCTAACTTTGTGACAGATTTTCTACATAGTGATTAAAGAATTTTACATTTTTTGAGATTTTTCTCTATTTCTCCAGAGCTGTGACTGTGGAGCCAGGAGTGCACGAAGAAAATAATTTTTTTAAAGAATATGTCCTGTGGATCATATGGGCTAAGACAAAAGTTTTTGCATAGCAGTCATTAACATGGACGTGTGTACTGGATCAGTAGTTCTTTTTTCAGCCCTCACGCTTCTAAAGATTCAGTTGAAGTCTATGAGCAAAGGCTGTCAAATGTATTCAATTATAGTAAATTCTGATTCACATCTAACCTTGATTTGTGAGGTAAATAAGAGCACAAAGGAGTTGCTGAGTCCACACTTTTTTTTTGTCGCGATCAGATGGCAAATTATGTTAATTTTCTTTTAAAGGGCAAAAGTTAAACTTCATTCAACTAAGCAACTTTGTGACTCAGGTGCTCCTGTTTCTTCTCTGCAGGTCTCCGCTAGACTGATCTGAAAGCTTAAAATATTCCTCAGCAATATAATCTCTCCCTCCCTTATCTTTACTGGATTTTTATTACATTTTGCTAGGCATGGACTAAATCTTCATTCAAGTAGGCATAAAAAAGAAAGTTTTAAAAGTTCTTTGGGTAAGGGTGGCAGGACTAAGGCCTAAATTAAGGCCATGTTTCTCAATTGTCACTTTTAATACTCTGTTGCATTTTTCTTTCTGCACTAAAACCACTAAAAAGAGAGGTTTTCTTCATTTGTTGGAATGAGTAGAAATTTGCCACACCTGGCTTGTATTGGCACTTGGTTAGAAATTCATACCTTTTTCATAGGAGGAAACTGAGTCACAGCGGCTGTTCTGTTGAAGGTTATGAAGTGAAACATTTTGCACTCTGAACTGGAAGTATCATGTTTGTTGATGCCTTGGGAAGGAGGAGAGTAATGAAAAAGAGATGACAAGAAGTATGAATGGCAATATCAGTGTTTTTACTATTCCGTCTCCCACTCTTACCAGTGAATAACTTACTCTGGCACAAGTTGATCCAATATCTCATCAGAGTAGCCAAAATGTTGAGCGATAAATTCAGTAGTCCATTAAAAGAAAGGTTTTGATTTATGAGATTCTGATGTGGTCTGGTGGGAAAATGGTTACTTTTGTGTACAGCTGACAGTAATCATTTTCCCCCCCGGTGTGGATTTGAAGAGCCTGTTCTGTAGAGGTCTTGTGGATCCTAAATACAGCCTTATACTTGGAGGCAATACTCCTTACCTTTGGAGTGCTCTGCCCTGTAAGATGTGTTGGTACTGTATTCTGTGCGTTTAATCCAGAAATGTGGTGGTTTCACATGCAGTTGTTATTGCAGATGTTGCTTTTTTGCAGCATATGGGTGATTCCTTTCATAAAAGTGAATTAGAATAAGATATAGTATGTAGTATAGCATTTTTCGGTAAGTATTCAGAATACTTCCTGCAGAAGTTATCGAATGTCTGTGTTTTCTGTTAGCCTCGCATGTAATTTTATTCTTTTTACATATGGATTTAACAAGTCCATTAGATGTTTTTTTTTCAACGATAGGTTAAAGTAAATAGAGATTCATGTAGGAATGCATGGCAAGAGAAGATGGAAATCGAGTAAAGTGAAAAATAATCTTTCTTTCTTGCACCATCATCTTTTGTGGAAAGTTAACCTTCATTAGGATGCATGCAGCTGTGTGTGTATCTCCTAATGCAACCAGTATTTCTTGATCTGAACTTCTCTCATAAATGAATTCAGTGACACTGATTATGGAAGGAAAAAAAAAACAAACCAGAAATAGAAGAGGTAGTAGGCTTTTTGGTTTATTTTTATTTAATCAGAAATATTCTGATTTTGTTTCCTATGATGTGAGTCCTGAATCGTATCTTACCTATCATTATATGTCTCTTCTTTTTATCTGCCTTGTATTATTTCTTTTGTACCTTAGTTTTTCAAACTGATTTCTCTCTGTAAAGTAGGAAATTGAACTATCTTACCATTTAGTCAGGCATGGGCGTATTGTTAAGATTAATTTGATAGCCAGTGTCTCTAAAGCCCTCTGTAGTTGAAAAGTGTTGCTAGGCTGTTAAACCTTGTTTATCAAGATGCTTATTTGCTATATTCCCACGTTACCCCAGAAACTTGCAGGACAACACCTTTCCTGGATGGGTAGTAGCTCTGGTTTACCTGGTTCTCAAAGTTTTTTTTTTAATAGAAAGTTTGTAGAAAAGCTGCCATCATGTCTGCTTCTTTTGCATAACTTGAGCTCTGGGGAGTTAGAAGTTAATCCCCATGATCTGTACTTCTTGGATGTACACAGATTGTAAAACATAAGCTTAACAGCATTTTTAGAAACTAACAGGAGTCAGCAAATTCTGCAGACAGTATTGTGAAAAGAAGCCAGCACATCTGACTCATGCCAGCGCTGCGTGCTAGTTGCATTTCTTTTCCATATTGCAAATAGTTGTTCTCCCTGTTGAAGTTGTTTGGAGCTGTAGATGCCCAGCATACATGGAATTTGTACTGTGAATATTGTGTACTTCCTAATTAAAACAGAGGTAATAGTTGGGTACAATACCAGCCAAGGGCTCATGACACTTGAGTTCATTAACCTCATCTGCTATCTTGTTCCTTTGCAGCGCTCGCTGTTTTTATTCCTTCTTTTCCATTTCAAAAATAGGAATGACACCCCAATTTTGATCCTGCTTGAATAAATGTGTTGCATATGGCAAGGTGTGCTTCTGTAAGAAAGATGGTCATAAAAGTACATAATTAGTGTTACTTAGGTGGTCCGGCATTAACTTATTTCTATTTATGGACTAGTAACATGCCTAAGATGATCTTTAGCAATCACTAATTACTTGATAATCCGCAAAACTGTTAAATTTCAAGCAGCAGTACAGTAGCATAGTTTACACTGCAATTGCTTTGGCTTGCCACAAACAGTAAGAGTAGTACCTTTTTTTTTTTTTTTTAATATTATTTACCAAGCCCCTTTTCTTGCCTTAACATCTTCTTGGATCAGACTTTTGTCTGTTGTCAACATATTTTACATTGTGTGGGGAGATACATAAGCTAGGAGAGGATCACTAATATGTGCAGGAACATGTTTTAAGGAAATTTTGCTATACTATATACATGGGGAAAAGCTTTGTGGTAGCTGGAAACAGAATCTGGTCCTTAGAGTTGCTTTTAACTGATTAGAAACACATGAAAGATTAATTGATTTGCTGCATGACTAAGTATGTCTCGGGATATCCTTTAAGTGTCTTCGGAAATGATTAGGTACCCAATTTCATCCTTCTTTGCACTAGTGTAATTTCAGCAAAATGAGTGTCAGTCTTGTATCATTTAAATCCTGAGTGCAAGGATGAATCCACATAAATTAATTTCTGATGAAACACACAGGTTTCATCACAATGGAATGAGTCATCACTGTCAAGGCCTGATTGTAAAAAGTATATAAAATAAAATGCAATACATGATCGTATTAGCATCTACAGAGGGGAATAGTAAGTTATCACAAAGAAACCATGCGTGATATCAGATGTGGTCATTAGTCTTCCTTTTAAATGATAAGCTCTGACACCACTTCATTGTCCGTGCCCCACTGAGCAAGTGTCCATGTAAAAAAAGAACTTATTAATGTGCCAGAAGGCATTGAAAAATGTTCCCCCAGATTAGGGACAAACGCACTTTTATCTCTGTAAGGAATTGTAAGGAATAAATACTTTCCTTTTCAAAATACTGCAACATCTAGTAATGTGCAGGATAACTGGAAGTAGCTTTCATAAATTTGTTTTTTTTTTTCTTAAGCAATTAGTTCTAGAGATCAGCATTGTAATATGGAATAGTAGGAATGATATAAGTAATTTATTTTAACCCGTCATCATGCACAACCAAATAATTTGTTTGCCTTCTGGTATGAAATCTTTATTTTTCAGGTGATTAGGTTTAAAATCAGCAAGAAATTTACTGACAAACTTTATATTTTTCAAGTGAAGCTGGGCTTTCTCTGAAAGATGGTGTTGGTACTTTATGAGTAAACGAGCTGAAATTTGGATGGAATAGCTGGTTTACCGTTAGAAGAACTTGGCCAGTATCTTTACTTATCTATCTGCTACATAAACATTCTTTGTATAGATACACTTAAAATTAGGATTAAAGCACCTGTCACGTCCTTGCGTGGTGAGAGATAACAATTAACAAATGTCCGTGAAGAGTATTGTAGTGGATATACGGAACAACACTTCTCTTCCAGATATTTTGTGGATGGTGCTTTTTCCTTTCATAACTCTATAGTGTAAAATACTTTTATGACCTGTAAGGTAGTTTTGCAAAAAGATTGTCTGCTATTCTTGCAGATAATCATGCTTCCACAAACACTTTGTGTATTCAGTAGTGAGTAGTACAGGTTAAACATCAGTGATTAAGTATTTTGTTCCACATATCCAATTACCTGGGGCTCTATTTCTTTTCAGTGACTGGTATTCTGCTCTACAATTGTCCCATTACCCATTGTGAGAATAATCTGTTCTTAGAATAAAGTGCTGAACAGTCTTTAAAAACAGTCTAAGATCAAAGTACATTATCCGTTTGTAAAGCTAAACACTTGAAAACTAGGAAATGCAAGAAACTGAAATAGCTTTATGACCTTAAATAATTTTCCTTATACACTTTCATTGTGATCCCGTCTTCAGTTACAAAATCTACCATATTTTTTTTCTGCTAGGAATACACTGAAGTTATGAAATAGATTTACAGGGGTAGAATTACGCTTACATGTAATTATGTATTAAAATGCAGATGAATTCTTATTTTGGTTATTTGACTATACAGCTTTTATAGTTTTGACTTAATAAGAGGTTTTTCTATAGCTAATTGTTCAAAATACAATTCCAGTGTAAGACTAATATGACAGGTGGATTTTGTAGATAACGTTGGTAAAGCTGCAAAGGACATACCTTGTTTCTGGCAATCAAAACCTAGTAATAACTTCCACTACATTGAGAGATTGCAGAAGCATCTACTTTTGAGAACTGAAGGCAGGGTATGAGCCAGAAAGTTAGTCTTTGAACCCAGAAGCTATGGTAATGATACACTACACAAAGAGTTGTTTCTGAAGTATGTTTGGACGTTTCCTATTTCTAGGACATTGTTTCACTGCAGAAGGAGAAATTGCTGGTGATCCTGTGGTTTCAATGTTGTATGACTTCAATAATTGGTGCAGCACTTTGCTGGGCAGGAATTTCCTAGCTGGGATTTTTCCTGACAATTAACAAACAGGAAATGTCAGTGGTATACCACAGAAATAGTGACTGTTCTAGTTGCCTGCATAGGTAAGACACTTAACGCTTACCTGAAATTTCAGATTTCTGGTGTACCATTTTGAAATTTCATGTACTGACACTCAATGATGTGTATTTAGACAGAACTTATTCAAGACTTTCTTAATGCCCAAATAGATAACCTGCAAACCAGGAAACATCTGATAAATAACTCATTCAAAGATGGCTTAAAATAAATTAGTTCTTCATTACCTGCAATGAAACATCTCTACAAGATCTGCAAAGTAATAAAATAAACCGCTTTTTTTTCCAAACTTGCAGTATTGCAAATGTCCAAAGTCCATAAACAAATATATGGTAGGCAAATACAGACTGTATGAGGTACACAGTTTTGTTTCTGGTTGTGGAATGGAGCTTCCAATTCAGCAGTAATTTAGATAGATTCCAGTTTGTGTTTTTTCACTATGTGATTTGACATCGACACCCCCCCCGCCATGTGACATTACTTTCACCTGGGAAAATTGGATAATGAACTAATGAAGGCTTTCTTGGCTGATGGTGATGTCTATTTTCGGAATGGAGCAATTACACAATCTTTTTAGCACTCAATATCTATCCAAACAAAATCAATGCAAAAATAAGAGCTATTTACACTGAAGTATTGTTATTTTACATTGTTTTTGTAGTTCTCTGAGAGTCTCAAATGAAGCTGAAATGATACAGTAAAAAAAATCCGAGAAGCTTTAAAATCAGAAGTTTAATGACCACGTGATTTTTCTCTCAACTGAAGTAATATACCACTATTTGTCTTCCTCTATACAAAGTAATTCTTTATTGTTGCCACACCTACTTTTTTTTCAGAAGAAAATCTCATTCTATGTATCTCTAAACTAGACACGGTTTCAATTCGCATGGTCTCAAAGTTGTAAATTTGGGCTGGATTAAATCCTCCAAGCTATTTATTTGAAAATATAAAACAGGAGTTTCAGGGTCTGTTTTTTTTCTGTTCTTATCCAGTTTTCTCTTTCATCTGTGAATTCTTCAAAAGGGCATAGAGAATTGTTTGGACAAAGCTTTCAAAATGTAATATGCTCTGCAAGTGCTGATTTTTGCTATTACATATCAGACCAGAATAGAAGTCTGAATACAAATCGCTATTAGAATTATGGTAAAGATGAATACTTATTCAGGCTGTCAGCTGCTTTGCAGACTTTAACCTATAAATTGAGGTAAGGAAGATTCAGATTAAATATACACAATGCCTTGATAGTACAGCTGGGTACTTTGTGGATTTGTTCTCTGTAAGTTTTTTGTGGTGCCTCTGGGCTGTTAAGCTTCCAAATTAGTATTGAAGAGAAACCCGAAGGAGCAAAAGTTCTCTCTGGTGTTACTTGGGAGCTGGGCAGTACTTTTTCCATTGTTTCACTGTTTTTCTTTCCAATTGTTATATTATTTAAAAAGAAAAAATCCAAACAACAAAACCTTTTTTAATTTTTAAATTCACTTAGAAGGTAGAAATATTAAATAGTGCCATAATATGATTCTCAATAAAACATTTTTACTGTAGACTTTGACTTGTAGATTTTTGGATCAAGTATTGCTTTAGCTAGGTCATCTGAAGGAATTATCACTAAATTACTCTGATACAACATATTTCCTAGAAACATTCAAGGTCATTTTGGATGAGGCTCTGAGCAACCTGATCTAGTTGAAGATTTCCCTGCTTGTTGCAGGGGGGTTGGGCTAGGTGACCTTTAAAAATCCCTTCCACCCTAAACTATTCTATGATTCTATGATTATTTTTCTACTTGATTTTCGAGGACTTCTTCCAGAAGATCTGTGGATAGTTTTCAAAGGCTTCTACATATGACATCTTTGTTGCCAACTCACTCCAGAGAAATACTGTGATGATGACTTTTGCCAACTTCTGTCTTAGGTCTCATCTTTTAATGGAATTAAGCCTGATCTTCTCTATTACCATACTACGGGACAAAACAATGTTAAAGCTGCATGGAAACGGTCCGTCATCCCTGATTTTTGTGTGGTGGTAAAAAATTCAAAAAGTCATAAAAAGCAATATATTGCATCATTTATTGTCATGCATCAGAGATATAATATTATTTCTAATATGGCTGAATTTATAGAATTCAGTTTAAATTCATGAATGATACAATGACTCAGATCAGGTGACTGAGTGTTGCTCTATACAGACCTCAAACAGCAGCAGTGCGTGCATCATGTATGTGTGTCTCTCTGTTCTTATTAGCATAGTACTTGGAAACTCCAATCAAGAAACAAAATCATATTGTTATAGTTTCTGTATGACAGAAGCTTATGAGATAAAGATCCTTAGACAGAAAGTTTGGCATGGAAACAGAATCTCTAGTAATGATAAAACAATATAGTTTATGTCTCCTGAGTGTTTTCTCTGATAATACCTGTTGAGGAACAAATAATGGCATGGGTAATATATATACTAATGTGTGTTCACCTGTAACATGATACAAGACAGCCAAACCACTTTTTATAATTTTTTCTCCTACGTGTTCATCGTTGTTATCAATGTAGTACAGACATACTGCAGGAAGATGTTAAATGGTTTTATGGTTTAGTCCCCAAGAGAGAGGTATAACCTCTGCCATAGGTGACACTATCAGTGATAGATCAAAAAAGTGGTTTGCCCAGTACTTAGTATAAGGCTCTTAGTCTTTTGTAAATGTATGTTGTCACCCTTTAGGCCTGTCCAGTTGTGCTACAGATAGAAAAAAATAGAAAAAAAGAAAGATTTATAGGATTGGGCACAGCTGATTTGTTATAGGAGCTAGGTACGTTCATTTATTACAGAACATCTAGAATGGCCCTGTTCTGTCTTCAGACCATGGTGAGTTGAAGAGTTAAATTTCTGTATCTCAACTTAAATGAATTTTTGACAGCCGTTCAGGCTGGCATCCTTTATATGAATACACTGGGATTGCATTGGTTTTGATGGGAGGAGTGTGGGATATGTTTTAACTTTTGATACACACTTTGCCTTATTTTTTGGGCTAATATTATTATCGATACTGTATGGCAGTATTATGTTTTCTCTTTACAATTTATGGTAATAGTTAGTAGGATATTCTGAAACTGCATAATTAAAATGATTGAATATTAATCTACACGACATCCAAAGAAAAGAAACACTAAGCTTTTCAAAAATCTGAACTATATTCCAAACCTGAATGTATAAAGTCCATTATAAACTGCTAGGAACTTTGTGACCTTAGGCATATCACATGGTTATCTTTGCCTTGGCTAATCAGTCTGCACTGCGCACATTGCTATCGCTGTGCACCAAGCCAGGCACAACGGCTTGCTCTGGATCTGATTTCCAGCAAGTATTGAATCATTTAATCCGCTGTCTTTTTAACTATGGGAGAAATGCATGGGTATAGATTGCAAAATTCATGTTGACGTCAGTGCAGCCATAATTTTGTCCTATACAGTTTAAAGCTATTTCTATGACATTAAGATGCATGCTGCTACTGCATGTGTGTGTTGATCATTTACAAATTTCCTTCACTTGTTTTTAACTCTTTATTAAGCTGCATGTAATTTCATTGTCTTTGACATGTTTTTATAGTAATTTGCCTCTTGCCTCAGTATAATTAAAGTTAATACCTACATAACCATTAGTTATGTACACTCAGCAGATGATCTAATTGTAAACACTGACTTGTTAAAACTAGCTGGTAGGCAAACAATTAGGGTTGCTTTTGATAAAATTCAGAGGCATTTGTACAGTTGCTCTCTGTGCCATGTGTCCAAATTGAAACATCCACAGTTATGAGTATTTAACATCTTTCATGAGGACTGAGCATTTTCTCTCACCCAAACATGCACATAATTATTTAAAAAAAACAAATAAATAAGCATTTCATCTCCTATTGGTGAGGGAAAAAGTCTTTTTTGTTTGCTTTTGGACAAGGTGATAGTTACCAAAAAATTAAGCTTGGTCAATAATACATATAGTTTGTTGAACACTGGAGAAGGCCATTTGGTTTCCTTTTCTGAAAAAGAATGCTGGGAATCAGGTGGTGAATCAGATGGTGTTTGAAAGGTTACTTGGATGGTTATGATATAAGTTCGAAAAAGTGGAGTGAAATTCAGTTTCTTTGTTTAGGAACTGCCATGTAGCATTTAGAAAGTAATATGTGTGTAAATTTAAATAGCATGATATTCTCTACTTTCCTAGCAGTGCTATTTCTTTATCCCTAATCTGTGACAACCCAAATATTTCTGCTTACTGGATGTTCAAAAATCTGAAAGGAGTGGTCAACTCTGATTGGAGCACGGCAGCATCCATGTGTTGAAAGCAAGCTCCTGTTACTTCCGCTCCTGTTACAGCTGGATACCCTTCCATTTGAAATGCAGTACTCTGATATTCTGCTTAAAACAAACAAAAGGATCTGAAGCCTTTACAGTAGGATTGTTTTATTAATTGGTTGCGTAGTGTTATTTAAAGAAACCTTTGTGGTTTTACTTTTATTACATTTGCATACATATCTATGAATCATCAGTACAGAAAAAAGTGCTGTCAGATTAACAAACAGAGAGCAGCGTGGATGCAGACAGGTGCCAGTCAAAGACAGAAAGCTCGTTTCCAGTGACATTACTAAGCACAGGGATGAATTTTTGCTGGAGTTTACTTAGGAATGAAAATTGTGGCAAAGACCTTGGACTTTCGATGAAGGAGCAGCAGGGAAAATGATTCACCTGGGAAGCACAGGTTTGACATAGTTGGACTGCATCCAGCTTGGAGTATTGCTGTAGCTTCCTGCGGGAAGCCAGAGTTGCCGATAACTAATGAGGTCCATTCTCTGTTCAGAGTGCTTGCTGACAGCATGTCACAGAGCAGCAGTGTAATATAAATAATAAGATTTTCCTCGGTTTTCTTTGTTGCTCTTTGTTGCTTTTATTTTTAGCTGCTTGCTACAAGAGATGGGTCTCTGGATTGCTTGTTCTGGTGCACACACTTTCTTTCTCACTGGCTGTCTCTCTCTGTCTCTTGACAGGTGTAAGGAGGATCCTAAATATAGAAACCACCCGTCAGTTGGCTTCAGCAATCAGCAAGCACTGATTTAGCATTTCTCTTATCCAACTAAGCTTCAGATTGGTGTTTCTTTTCAATACGTATAAATTTATTAAGTTTCAGGTTTTCTTTAAAATTATTAGCAAGCCAGATTATCCTACAATGTGAAGAATACCATAAGCAAGCATGTCTTGGAAATGCTAATTGTCAGGAATGGCTCTTGCAAAGGAAGGAAAAGAAAAATGCTTTCTAAAGAAATTTATTTTAACAGTTAATGGTGCAGTATCTCGGGGAAAACACTGACACCAGGTATAAGTACCATCTCCAGTTTTTAGATGAAGGAGCATACTTTCCAACATAAATAAGTACACTTTCCTATGAATTTTCCCTCAGGAGAAAAATCTGAACTGCAAGTGTACAAATTAGCTGGGGTTTACTTTGCTATACTCAGAAATTAGGTGTGTGGTGAGAAATGCAATTGTCCCAGTACTAAATGTTTATAGTGCTCAATAAAAGTATTTTTAGCACTGAGTAATATTTTTCATGACATATATTCATTTATTCTTCGATTGAGGTTGGCACAATACTGATTCTTAGAAATTAATTGGCCAAATTCAATATATTACCATTGCAAACGGTTCTAATTAGGGTATTTGAAAAAAAAAAAGAGCTGCATTGCTACATTAAAGACAAACCACACTTTTTGTGTTAGTCTGTAGGCAGATGTCTCAAATTCTTTTTCTTCCTTGTCACCGGTTGCCATTAATATTTATAGAAATTTTTCACAGTCTGCAGAGAAGAGAAGGAGATGCTAAAGCTCAGTATTTGTGAAAAGTGAGTTGCATATGATGAAGGACCCTTTTGAAATAAATTTGTTTTTATTTTTGTGTTTTACAATTGTAACGCATTTCTAGGATATTGCACTTCTTTGCTTAAGACAAAGTTTAAGTGAAGTCAGTGCCCTGTGTGGCTCAGAAAGGCAGTAGTACTTTTTTTCATTATAGTTGTAGTGGTTACATGTGGCCTGTCTGGTTGTGAAAAATTCTATAGCAAAATATAGCATGGGTTTGTTATGCTTATGTAAGGTTCTATTTTTGGAAACATATTCTCCCTATACCCAACCATGAGAAAAAAACCTCTTCCCCTATTTCTTTTTTTACTGTGTTTTTGAATTGTTATAATTTATTGCATGCTTCTGCCAGGTCTGGGATGTCTGCTTAGGTAATTGATGAAGAGTGATTCAAACCCACAGAAATTAAGAGGGCTGCTAGCTAAAAATAGTATGACTGGCCCCGAGAGAAGGAAAAATGGTTTAAGATAGAAGAAGTTTTGAAGAAAAGCATGCTTTTCCAGATGTGGAACGAGACATATGGGGATAGGTCTAACTTTCTTAATACAAATAGTCTCAAGCTTTTTATCTGAAAATCCAAACTGCATCTAATGCACCTTCTCAGTAGAAGCTCTTTTATACTTCACAGATCAGAACTTGAACCTGATGAAGCCAAGTAGTTTTGGTTATGAGATTGAGTTTTTGGATTTGAGAGAAACTGAATATACTTCAATGTGAACTCATGTGATCTGAGTGCAACTTACCAAAGGAGCAAACCAGAATTGCCATAAGCTGATAATGCAACCAGCAGCCTGCTGTGGTAGGCAAACATATGAGCTACCACGTTGAAAGGAAGAATAACTTGTTTAAAAATGCTTGTGCATCTAATAATTAGAAATTTACTCTTTTTAGTCCTCCAAATTTATTTTTCACTTCAGCACTATGTTTTTTCTAGTTGGCTAGAGACTTGGTTAAGTTCTGTTAGCCTTTGATGTATTGTTTGCTGACTACAATGGGAAGAACTTTTCTGTTGAATTTATTTTACCAACCTGTTGTTTACTAGGCAGAAGAGGTGGTAGTCGCCTCTCGCGAGTATTGTCCTTTAGTCACAATATACAGGAGTGGTGGTGTGGCTGTATGATTGCATGGTTCTTCATCACTCTGTGTACATGACAGAATCCATGTACTCTGCTTTCACCTTTGTGTTTTCATAGTCCAGATACATTTTCTAAATAGAATAAAAAAATTGGGTCTGATGATTTTTCCATTAAGGTCCACAGGCACCACATAAGGTCCCTATTACGATTATGTGAAAATATTTCCTTTTTTGTATCTCATATCATAAAGTTATATAAAGCAAAAAATAACATTTATTCAGGACAATTCATAGTAAAACAAGTCCTCGCAAAAGAGAAGGAAAAAATGCATTTAGATTGTGAGAGCTAGGAAACTACCATCCTAATAAAAGCCTTTGTTTATCCACCTACTTGTCAATTGATCTTTTGGTCTCTCTATGCATCTATCTATCTATGAAGTTTGGGATAAGAAATAATGCCTATAAGTGGATTAAGGATGTAAGAACGTTACTGAGAGGATGTAAGAGTACTTTGTGAGAAGAATTACTAAGATGGTTAATAAAAATAGACTCACCAGTCATGTTATATGCTTGGTGATTTTGTGCTTAAAGTGGAAATATATGGAACAGAAAGAATCCCTATGAATCTGTAGCATTAGGTAGGTGTGGTTTGCAGTGCTGATAGATATGTTTGGTCCAAATAAAGAGAGAAGGAACTCCAGAAGTAGAGTTCATAATCACTTCTGCTGAAATAGTTTCTGAAATGATACTTTTGTGTGCACACCTCATTAGAGCCTGAAAGAGCGGACAGGTTGAATGACACACAAACCTAAGGCTTTTTTAGAGAGCAGAGTTACAGATAGGAAGTATAAATCTTGAAAAAAGCTCAGTCAGTTATGATTTTCCCACAGAGAGAAGGAGCCCTTAACTGTTTTCAGAACAGACTTGTGACTAACAGCTAGCTTTATAAATAATGGAGATCTATATCTTATGTGATACGTGAGAATTATCCTCTAAAGGTGTACAGTAGTCCCTTAAGCAAACAAAGTATTTACTTTTCAAAGTGCTAGATAGTTTTTAAAAGATTTTCTTTACTCTCACTCAGTAGTACTTATATTACTAGAATTTGCATTTAAGCAGTTTCAGGGCTTGTGGGGGACATAGAGTCTTCTATTTGTTAGAGTGAAACTAATATATGCCCTCATTTTTGAATTCTAGTCACTACTTTTAAAGGTAATAGTGAACAAAATCTTCTTACACGGTGTTATTCCCGTACTCTTTGTGCAGTGATATTTTGGGTTTGTATTCTGTGAAATAGGATTCTTTATGGAAGAGTTACATGGAAGACACCAAATTCAGTGCTATTAAAGTAAAAGGTTTAGAAAACAGATGGGCAGGATGACGGTTTTGAGAAGCAAGGAAGAACTGTGATCCTTATGTCTGAGTGCAAACCTACGCCGTGGCAATTACATAGTATCATCTTCTCTGTCATTTCTGGCTTAGGATTTACAGGTTCTCAAAACCTGTAGGTCAGACATACGCCTCCCGTTTCCTTCAGGAAAAAAAGTTAATTTTCAAAGATGTATATTTCTAATTTTTTTTTGTGTGTGTGTTGAAGATTGAGACTACTTCAGATGTTATGAAAATTATTATTTAATTAAAAAACCCCTTTCTCATGTCTCTTCTGATACCTCTTTTACTTTTTTTTTATAAAACTATTGCTATTACATGATAGGCATCTCCATGAAACTCTGTCCATTCCACGCTGAAACTCGAATACTTCTACTAACAAAATCAAAGAATCAGTATGTCAAGAAACTGGTCCTACAAAATAAAACTATAATTGCTATCAAAAGAAAATGACAAACAGCTGTGTGCTTGTAGTCTATTTATGTATGCTTTTTGCAAACAACCTGAGCTTTGAGTACTTATCTCCAGATTTGTTTAGACCATTTAGCCAAATCCTATGACAGAGATGTATGTTTGCGCAGTACTTTTCACCAGACAGTGGTCAGAGGGCAAGGTCTACCCAAATATCCTTTACTGTGGCAGAGAGTGGCTACAGTAATGCCATCCTGCTCGTCAGGCTTTGGAGAACCAGTACCACTCAAACAGCTTTCCCAGGATAGAAGATGTCACAGCGTATAGAAGGCATAGGTTGCAAAAGGCATAGCAGGTCTGGTATAGATTCATAATTTTCTCCCATGAGTCTTAATTCATGTAGACCATGTAACCTCAAATGTGGCATAAATTCTGGCCTCCCCAGGCAAAGTCTTCCAGGAAAGACCACCTTGCCTGTTTTTCAGGGAAGACTTTACTAGAAATGCAGACATCAGTTGTAACTGACACGTGCTTGCTCTTGTCTTGGGGAAACTAGTGTGTGTAACGTATGATGTTAAACTGAAGTGTCAACACCAGGGCAGTTGTAAACCTGTCAGCTATAGATAGACATGCAGGACAGACTGAAATATATGTGTATTAGCTTTATGGGCTCTGCTTCCCTGAGTGAAAAGCAGCTGAGAACCTCAGAGGAAAGTGCTTTTCGTCCTGAATACCCATGCACCTTAAACCATTTATAGCCTTTGTATTGATTGCCCCGCTTGTAAAAGTCCCTGACCACAGTCATCCTATTTCTAGCTCAAGAATTAATCCCTCGGTGGCTGAAGAACAGGAGCAGCAAAACCTCAAGCAGCATGATCCTCTTAAGGGAAAAGTATCTATGCCAGAGTTGTGTCTCTGCAGAGTGCTTAGTGGGGCACTTACTTACTGAGAGATTCCCGCCTTGACTCTTCCATACACATATTTTGTTTATACCTTGTAGCAGGGACTAAGTAACCCAGGAATGGGATGGGGAGAATAAAAGGGACACTTGCTAGGATAGTGTTGCCACTTGGCTGCCTAACAGCTTTATGGTCCTAGTTTTGCAATTAGACTTTTTAAAAAGTGATTTGTAAGATCTTATGAATCACATGTGCTCAAACTAATATTGGGTTGTTTAATTAAGGAATGTAATCTAGATTTCTGGAATTGATAGGAATCCAATGGTTAAAAGTAGAATTCCATATTTTCACTATTTTATATGCTTTTTTTCATATTACGATATCAGTTTCTTAACACTAGTCACACAGCAACATAAATACTGCTTCTTTGGTATGCTTTTTGTGGTAGATTTGTTCCCTCTGTGTGACTATGTTGCAGCAGGCAACAGACAGTTAAGGTATTTCTCCCAGTTTTACAGCTGGTGTAAGGACTGCAGTTCTTGCAATCCAGAACTGTATAGCTCCCAAAGGACAGCTGAAGAAGGGTGAAAGACAGCACAGCTTTGTGTTCACTGCACTTCATGTGTTAGCTTTTGGTGTTGCATATTCAACTTTTTAAAGAGGTGTCAGGGATTTTTCTATTCCTAGTTCCAGCAAGAGCCCCAAAGGGGAACTCTTCTGGAGCTGTGTTGATACATTGTGGCTTAGGGTGACATGCCAGAACATAGGACTTTATAAACAGTCACCATGTTTTCAATGGTTTTCATCAGGAAACTCTTACCGCTTGTCAAAGTGTCAGCCTGATGACTAGAGGGACTGAAATACACACCGAAGCCAGCAGTATGGACAGGGCTTGTGCTAAAATCCTCAGTCAGCCATTTTCATCCATACTTTATAGCGCTGATAAAAGTATTAATTACAGCGGCCTCCAGCCCCATTGTTCTTGAGTCTTTCAAGAGCAGAGTGTCAGTCCTGGATGAGGTGAAAATGGTTAGTGTTGCTGGAGAGCAACATGACTCAGCTTTGAGAAGCAACTGCAGAGTGTCTGACATGTACATGGCCACCTTTGAAGGATGACTGGAGGGCACTCCAAGGTACTCACTGGAGGATGTCACTAGTTGTCTCTCCCTTTCTTTTTCCTTCCTTCCTTTTAATGTGCTCTGTCACATCTAGCAGATGCAATCTAACTCGTTCTGGCCAGACTGCAGTTCTACTGTTGCAGTGGGATCTCTGTTCCTCCCTGTGCTATTCCCTTCTCCTGCACAAGGGATGTAAACCAGTGAAGGTGTGAAATTGGGAAACCTTGGCTGTGTCCTCAGTGCATTTGCAGTACAACTTAGACAGTGAAAGAAGTTGCCTCATATGATTCATTTCTGAGCTTGCATGTAACATAAAGTTGAATTTCTGAGCTACTGCTCTCACCCAGCTGTGACATGACAAAAAGCCAATGCACTTCTTTGCACTGTCAGGATATATTTCTCCTCTCTGTCTCTGAGGAAAGGGTAATGGCAGCAGCCTAAATGTACAGAGAAGCAAGAGTCAAGTGCTTCTTCTGGAGCCTTAGAAGCGTGCTAGATTTCAGTGAACTTCTGAACTGCATCTTTTATGATACAGGGACGATGAATTAATTTCACTTCATAATGCACTGAGATTTTAAAGTAGTAGGCACTATGTAAATACATTTTGTAGACTAGTATCTGTATGTATAAGAATACTTATCCTCTCCAACTCCATTATAACTAATATTAAAAAAACATTCATGACAAAGTTTATTTATATGATACAAGCTTTCCCTTGTAGCCAGGAAAGTTAGTTGCCCTCACAGAAACAGTGTGATTCAGGTGTTCCTAAACATAGGCATTCCTGTACAAGCTGCCACGTTTGCTCTGAAACCTCTCTCTGTCTTTCAGCAACTGGAAAGATAAAGCACCTTTTCTTCACAGATAAATAAACGCGAGAAGAACCACTCTGCTCCATTTACACTGGAAGACAGTTCATCATAAAACTAGTGTTCTGGTACCTAGTCGTGGATTTATTCACTCATAGCTTGTCATCTTCCTCAGGCGTGCATTGGGTCTTGGCCATTCTTCTTGGATTGTGCTACTGCTGCTAAACTCATGACAATCTCTCATGGATCAAGACTGATATGTGGCTATGAAGCCCAGGCGAGAGAATGTGGGGGCTGATTTTTTGAAAATATATTGTAAATATAATAAAATTAATACCAAACTATACGGATGGCAACTCATGTGATCTGCTTGCAACTTGAACCTGGATCTAGTAATTAATTTACACACCAAAACATTTATCTTGAAAGTAAAATCCCATGCCAAATATCTGCCAGGAGCTTTATCAGACTAAAATCCTACCTCTGTCTCGATTACACAGTAGCATTCAGATTTTATGTAATTCGAGAGGGTTTTTATATGAATACTCTGTTATGGCAGAAACTCTTATAAAAGTTATGTTTCTTGAATGACTGAACCATAAATACAACTCAACTTTTTTGTTGTATATGCATTTTATTTTTCTGTATTTCTAAATTTATCCTAAGGGGACCCTTTATTACACAGATTTTAATACTTAATAAGACTTTAAAAATGGTAGAGGCGATAGTTTCATGGGTCTGAAAGATAAGTGTCCCAAAACACTGTTCAGAAAAAAAAATCTAAGAAATGGGAAAAAGAGAAGAAGTAAGGAAAGGGGATAGTAGCACATTATCACAGTGGTGGAGGAATACAAAAGGATTCTGATTCTATACTTGGAGAATGTTAAGGTAATGGTAAAACAGGATGAAAAAAAGAACAGAATAGTACAGGGCCTACAGTAGCAAAACTTAAAACAAACATTGTCCTACAAAACTAAATGCAAATTCCAACTCTATTGATTTTAATGTTGTGAGGTATATATTTAAGACCATGGGTTAATGGGAAAGATGACTACTCAGTTTTCATCAGCCAAGATCCATGTCACCAACCTCATTTGAACTTCATTATCCCCATGCAGTTGTCAAACTGTCACCTTTGCATATCCCCAAGGAAGCAAAGCGAAGTGTTAGTTATTTAGACTTCCACAGTCTGTAAATGTGCAGGTCCAGACAGCATATATTTTAGAACTCGAAAGGGACAGCCTCTGAATCTGTGAAGTTATCTACTGTAAATCCTATGTGTCAGAAGAAATATTTGATATTTGAAAGGGGGAGGGGAAAAAAGAAACAAAATAGAATATTAGATCCATTTAAGTGTCATCAAAGTACTGTGATCATTCAGACAGTAGCAAGTGAACAAACCAGACCTTGCTGCACAGTGTCTTGGAAAGTCTGGAAAAAGATCTGTACAATGTTCATATTGTTAATTCATAAAAAAAAACCCATCCCTT
Organism: Dromococcyx pavoninus; assembly: GCA_033558185.1. Taxonomy (NCBI): domain Eukaryota; kingdom Metazoa; phylum Chordata; class Aves; order Cuculiformes; family Neomorphidae; genus Dromococcyx; species Dromococcyx pavoninus. The sequence goes on along the minus strand of JAUMJL010000063.1, from coordinate 2,299,347 downwards.
TGAGGGGAGAAGATAAAAGAATGTACAAAAATGGGTTGGGAGAAGAGCTATTTGGAAACTATTGCAAAAAAAGGGCAGCTGATATGAGGTAGAAAAGTAGCCACAATATAGGGAACACCACTCTCTCTCCGAAAGAAGGAAAAGAAAAAGTCTTTCAAATGAAAAGAAATACTTACATGAGCATCTGTGCATTTTCCAAAGCAACTCTATGCTTCTATATTTGAGGTCAGTTTTTTGTAAAAGTAACCATTCAACAAGTTTGGAAAATCAGTCTGCTTTTCCACGTCTTGCATGTCTGTGCAGAATAAGGAGACACTTCTAAAAGTGTTGCTCGTAAAACCTACAAATTTAAGAAATAGAATGTAGACTTGTGGACATTTTACTTCGCATGTCATTTCTGTCTGCAGCTTCTTAGGAAGGTCATGAGTATGAAAGAACCAGAGAAAATAAGAGGATTGATTTTTAAAGATCTAAAATTTGGAGTGTAAGTCTTTGGAAGAGGTTAAAAAGGTTGAGCGTACGTAGTTCAGAAGAGAGAATACTCTGGCCATATGGTCATGTTCTATATATGCACCTTCAAGGTAATGATAAACATTGAGGAAGAAGTTTACATGTTCCAGAAGAACTGGTAGAAATAAATGGTTTAAACTAAGGAACAGGGAGGAGGAAAATTGTAAGTGTTTAGAAAGAACCTTTAGATCACAAGTGTGAATGGAAAATGGAATGTTCTGCTCTCAATGGACGTGCTGGAAGTGGTCCCCTCTTTTCAAATTGGTCCATCCTTTGGGAAGAATAGAAGAACTGAGGTACATGGATGCGACCTGTGTTGACACTTGCTGACCGAGTCAGATAATGGTCCCTTGCCCATTTGCTTTAGGAGTATAGCTGTTCCTCTACCCGGTGTTCTCAGGAGAGACTTTAGACCCTTAAGTTGTTAGGAAGCATCTACGTTTCATAGCTGTAGGAGTGTTAGTGCAGTTTAATAACAAAAGCTCTCAAAGGCGAATAGATAGCTTTTTGCTCTTCTCTGACCACAGCCATCTGCTGAGGGCGAAATACTGGGGTTTTGACTCTGCTTTTATTTGGAATGTGCTCAGGAAAACTTGAATTCAAAGAATTATTTACAGAAAGGACAAACAACTAAAAATACAAAACTTTGTTACTTTATCTGTATTCAAGAAAAATGTTACAGCTGGCCCTCCCACATTTGCCAGCTTATTCTGCTGGAAAGATAGTTTCTACTTCTGTTTTACTCCCTGATGAATATTGTTGTCAGCTACCTTTTAAAATTTCCAGTAGTATTTTCTCCTGCTTTGTCTGTATTCTTGAGAGAGGCTTTCTCTGTGAACATCTTAATGGTCAGTGTTTCTTATTCCTCTTCATGTTTATCTTTAGCCTTCTCCTTTTCTCTGATCCATCAACAAACTTGACAGCTGTTATCTGGTGATGTGCAGAGAGGTTTGCTCGATGAGGGGAGTAATATTGCCCTGAGGTTTTCTTAAACTCTCTTGTCTACCTGTACTATCTCTGGGTTTGTATTTTGTAAACTATTTGTGAAATGGAACACTCTGGCCACAACACAAAACTGGCAAAACTGCATACAGACTACAGCAATATGGCTTATGGTCCACAAGTGTAACTTTGTCACAAAACAACAATTTAGCAGCAGTAACATACTAGGAGTGCAGATGACTATTTTCTGCTTGTGCCATGTCTTTCATGTGAGCTCAACAGGAGAAGTGCCAGTTGTAGGTGAAGATTTGTGTTGCATATGTTTCATAACAGAGACTTTCTTGGAGGATGAGATGAAATTCATTCATGATGGATTTATGGTGAGATGATGAAATGTGGCAAAGTAGATTCTAGGTGCAGGAGATACATGTCCTCGAGTTTGTAATTACATGACCTTGCTTTTCTCCTTTCCTGAAAAAATGGTAAAGAACTTAAAATACAAGTACAAGCAGGCCATTAAGACTTGCAGTAGGTAGTATAGTGACCTAGACCATAGATTAGTGTGGTCACCCAGTTTGACCTTTTGGTTAATGTGACACTTCACACGGTGATTTCTACAATCAGCACGTGACCTCTCCTCCAATTCTGGGATTACACATCGTTAGAGAATTTCCTGACCTGTTGAAGGACAGAATTCAGTAAGGACTCAGACTCAAAGGATGAAGAGAACAGTAATTAGCCACATGGAGTAGGCATTTTATTTCTGTTCATCCTCTTTAAAGAATAGTTTTTCAGGCCAGTCTTGTGTTAAAAAGGCTGAAAGAGAAGGGGCCAATGATCTTCCCTGATTGCTCTTCAGGCTGTTGGAGTCTGAACACCACAATGTCCCTATTTATTCCCTCTTTTATTTCTGTCTGTATTTTATTAGCAGGTTTTCTTCTCGGACTTACAGAAGGTTCTTGCATATGTCCTTTTCAGAAAGATGATACAGGTTTGCAGTGTTTTAGGATTCAGAAACACCTAGCTTGTGAATCTGTCCTGATTTTGACCATAGAGTTCTATAGAAGAGATGCGTTAAATGTATAAGACACAAAGCTTTATGTGTTACGGTCTCCCAGGAAAGAACTATTACTTCTGGAAATTAGAAATCATAGCAACAAGTGAAGATTTTCCAGCAGAAAGATGAATAATTTCCGTGTCATGATGTGGAATTACAGAGTGTAAATAAGCAAAAGCAATATATTTTTCATTTTCTGATAATGTAATCAAGTCTGTATCTTTTGTAGCAACTGCACAGTCATTAAACTGCTATAGGAAATTAAAAAAAAGTTGCCCTAAGAATTTTGATACTTCCTTTGTCCAGATCCTTCCCAATTTAATTTTCTGTTTTCTTCTCTAAGCTAAAAAAGGAAAAATAAAAAACCCCAAGAACTGATGAACAGATACCTATTTAAAAAGGTTAAATGGGAAAAGGCCATTTTTGTCAAACCTCTCAAAAATATTACACTTGCTCTTAAAAGTGATATGTGCTACTTTACATTGCATATAGTAGATCATAACTGGAGAGGACAAATAAAAAACCAATGAGGCTGGAAAGGAATTAATAGAAACTTTTTAAAGAAAGTGTAAGATTTTAAACCAAAAGATTTTCTTCAATGTTATTCAAAGCTGTAGCATTCTATTTTTTATACTTCGTCACGGTCTTTAATGAATAAGTATTATTAGTATATGAAGAGCTTGGAGTAAGTATATCAACCAAACTTGCTGTTGGAAATTTCTCTGTGCAAAGGTTTTCAAGAAATTAGTGTCTGAGTACTGTATGTTTTTTACAATGTGCTAATGAATTTTTGTGGCATTTTCTCAAACAAACTGAACTGTGATTTGTAGAAGAAATTCCTGGATGCCAGTAGTTGAAAGCAGAAAAGTTCAGAGCGGTTCCCTGCATATAGTAGAGAGCACATTATTCTTCTCAGTGTGATCAGGATGGAATGTGTGGCTGTATCATGTGGCATGGAGGTATATTCTTCCTGGGAAACGCAACCTCATTAGTCCTTGTGCTAAATCCCTGCTTGATTCCACCTGGCAGTTGTGATAAGTCGGAGGCCTGCATTGATTCCATCAGTCCTGTACCATCAGTCCTGTACCAGAGTGGATGCCACTAGAAACACGGGGCAGAGAATGATTCTCTCAACAGAGCATGATTCTCTCAACGGATGGACTAAGGAGTGAATAGCATTGTAATCCAAATGTCCCTTTGTCTTTAGAAATGATTTCTCAGGCTACAGGTTATGCAATACTGGCAGGGCAGGTTGTTAGAGAGTCATGGTGTCATTCTTCACTGATAAAGAGGTTGTAGGTTTCTGAGCTGGTTGAACTACAAGCCCTTTGCAATTGTTGCGTGAAAAACAGAACTGAAGGAATAGAAGTTGATGTTCATGCTTTTTTTCTTGTAGTGGGTAAAACATTGGCAGAGGTTTTAGAAAGAAAGAAAAAAATCATCATATTCTTGAAGTTTTATCATTCCTCCGTCAGTAATATTTCAGTTTCAGGGCTCTGACTCATCGAGAGAGTTGAATACCACTTTACCTGAAGGTGAGCATATGTGCCAGGTAATTTGCTTGAAGGTCAGCTTCTTAAATGCAGTCTGTAAAAAAAAATTTACACCTCTGCTACAGCATCAAAGTTCTCTAAATCTCCTTTGCTGCTGCCTGAAGCCTAAATATCAACAAGTACAGTGCAGGCAACATATGGTGAAATTCCAGTAGAATAATTTGTTAGCAGAGTGGTTATCTTGCTTTGAGGTGCAGATTTCTGGCAGGATAATTTCTTTTTTCTGTTTTTTGTACTCTGCCGTATTAACCAAAAAACTGCTGAGTTTCTATCTAACATCAAGAATAGATAAAATATCCTCACTAAACAAGGCATCACTAATCAAGATTGATAATACTTGTAAGAATTAAAAAAACCTGTAAGCCTGAGAGCCAAACTCTGCTTTCAGCTAACCTTTGCAAGCATCAGCACTTTCGCTTTTTTTTTTTCCTAACTGCTTCACATCTACCTCACTGCTGATACCTGTTAGCTTGATCCTTTTTCTCTTGTTAGATGTCCAAAATCCTCTGGTGAGAGGGTGAAATCATGCAAGACAATTGCATTGCAAGAGCCACTCAGGTGTTCCCCTGTAAGGATGCGGTCTGTCAGTATGGATTGCACGTCTGTGCTTGACACACGACAACACTGTTTTGCACCCAAAGTGTAAAAAGCTGATGGAAGCATTAGAGTTTTGCATATAACTGAGGTTTTCCTTAGGCTATGACTATGTAAGTGGGCAAATGCAAGCTCACTTTGCTGGAACACTGAGCTATATGGCAGCCAGAGTGTACATAGCAACATGCTATGCTAGCTAATAGGCCATGGTGGGAGTGGGACAGGCTGTAGGAGCCTGGCCATAATACAGTGCTAACACAGGTTTTAGGGAGGAAATGGCACTTCTCCAGGCAGGTGGAAGCAGCCACACAAACAAGAAGATACACGCTTTTACTGATGATTTGTTACTGAAGAGAGAAACTTTTACTTCTTGTTTTTATAGCCAGAGAGTGTGGTCCATGGGTTCCTACATGTTACTGTGAAGGAAAAATTATTTACAATAAAATTCTGTACTTGGTGCTGTAGCACATTGTACAGTTGCAGAGGGCTCATCACATAAGTTGCTAACCTTTCTGTATCACACCTTATCTGCTTCATTATCAGAATTTGATAATTTTACAAGATGTCCGTCTGTTTCGTGTTACTTTCCTGACACAGAGATTAAGCAAGTTCTTCAAATTCTTAAATATTTCACATAAAAATTAGATATGGCTTCTCCTCACTAGTAGATGTGGAAGAAGCTGATAATGTTTAAAGTCCCTGCATTGATTTAAAGGACCTTCCTGGCCATGGAATATCCTTTTTGTTTTCAGGAGGCAAATTAAGAATAATCATAAGAAATTATAGTTTTGAGGGTTTTTTTTCCTATCTGCCAAAGCTTTATTAACTGTAATAGAAATGCAACTTCTTCAAGCTTTTTGAAGCACCACTCTAATTTCTTTTATAGGTATAAATTTTATAATAGGATGTTAGAGATTGCGTTAGCGATTTTTTTTTATAGCATAAGTAATTTTATGTGTGTTTCAATACCTTTTTACACATAGTCGTTTTAAGTGTATCAGAACTCTTCCCTTTTCTCCATTAAGCTGGTATATCACAGCTCAAACTGTGCTCCAAGATGACACTGTTGTTAATCAGAATAATCTCTATCCATATTAGAAAATGCAGACTGAAACAGTAGCAAAATCTATGCTTCAGTCTGCATTGCAGTGCTCTAACGCCTGCTGTGTAGCACATCTTTGCATTGGATTCCTAACACCTTTTGTGGCGATTGTGTATGGGATGAGTGAGAAATAACGCAGTGGTAAGGTGATGGGTAGATATAGGCACTGCAGATAATAGGAGTAGAAATTTGGCCATTTTACTAGCTTGTGCAGGGAAGCTGATGCTGCCATATTTGGTCTTTTTTTCTCTATTAATTGTAGATAAAATCAGCAGTTCTGCAATCAGTTCCACGTGGGAAGGTGCAAGTTAATTTTTCTTGTTACCTTTTGTGGTTTCATGTAGGCTTTCATAAAAGGCTTTTTATGCAGAAGAGTTTGAAGAATTAAAGACTAAGTTAAGGACAGGGAAATATTAAAATGGATTTTTAATATTGTAATACAAAAAACCCAAATACATTTTCTCTGACAGTGATGTGTTCAAGGGTACATCTGTGTAAATCCCCCTCCACACATATTCATGTGGATTTCTTTACAGCAATGGTTCTGTACACATTAAAAGGAAATAATTTAATTTACTGAATACCTTTTAATTTGACAGTAGAGAAAAACTCTTATAAAAAGTAGTTAGAGAGTGAGAAATAGTGGAGCTATATCCTTTGAATAGTAGTATTTCTTTCTAAACTATGTTCAAGATAACTATGAGTTTGAGCTGTGTAAATTTTACATTTTTCTGCTAGTGCTAAAATGCATTTGGAATTAATTATTTGATGTACATGAATCATTGCAAAAAACTTCTGTTTGAAGTTATATTTGTGTGTATATATAGATATTTACATATACACACATATGCACATATACACATATGCATATATTTAAAGTACTAGGTGATCCATTTAAAACTGCTGTGAAAATAATAACATTTCTTGTACAGGTTTTTTGTTACTGAAAGTTAAAATTGTAAAAATAATTTATTTTTATTTTACATATATTTGCATTACATTTGAAACACTTTCAAAAAAAGCAACTGGAAGAAGAATTTTACAATCTTGTAATGAGCCACTGTTCTGCTGTATTCTTCTATCCAGTGTCCAGTGTCCTACATGATCACTTAAAGACAGGTGTGCTGCAACTTAAAGTGCATGCAAAACATCCCCTAACTGTCTTATTTATTGTAGGACAAGAGACTGTCCTACATAACCACACTTTCACCTGCAGGACCAGTTTCTGCTCAGTATTTTAAAATAACTTATAAATGTACAATTTAGTTAATTCTGCAGCAGAAACCACCTAGGAGAACCTAGATTCACCCACAGAGATGTTGATCAATGCAGTGAAAGGTCCAAATCAGTCCAGGTACAGCAGAAGCTTCCTAAGGGAATTTTCAGGACTGGCCAAAATTCCCACTTGGAAAGCTCCTGCAGCAGTTAGTGACTTTGCTGTGGAGGTGGATGGAATTAAGTCATTCACCTTGGCTAAAGTAAGACCTTTGACTCAGATCAGTCCATGGCCTGGTCTGGCCCGCTCAGCGTATTGGTGGCCCAGATACAGTGGATCTGCACAGCCCTGATGCCCAATTACACCACAGCTGTAACTCTGGGAACTGGTTTGGAAGTTATTCCGTATCCCACTTGTACTGTGAGCTCCATCACTCCGGCACACGTTGTCGGTAGCAGTGAAGCTGCCCCTGGAGTATAGCACCCACTTCAAGCCTCTCAGTTCAAGGAGGATATTGAGAAAGAAAAAGAGTCGAAAGATAACTTATTTTCCATGCATAACCGCTGATAAAAGGAATGAATTAGCCATCTGTATAAATGCCTACATAAATGAACTTTCCCTTTTAGCTTGATAATAAGTATTAAGAATCTGAGTTGTGAAATTATTTTCATAGTGCTTCATGTCTTGACAAAGTAGGCAATGCACCCTCATTCCCAATTATTGTGTGAGTACTCAGATCTACATGGCAATTCTGGCACTAAAGACAAACCTTTTCGATCTTTCGTGTTCTTAACAGTAGTTAATGGTAGTTGAATGCATTTTGAATACTTACAATTTGATGGAATGGTTGCAGTGAAAGCTGTTATGAAAATGAGTGATAAAGGGATAAAGTAAGCATAACAATCAAATCTTTATGTTGCGAAGTATTTTGCAGTGGTCTCAGTTTAAAGAAAAGTTCTTTATAAATGAAGAAAGGATAGTGTTGGACTTGTGATAGTGAGAAAGGGAATACAAATATTGCAAGAGCTTAAAGTTTAGCTGTAGATTCTAATGTGTTTAGTATTTTTAGATCAGATTAGGTGTGTACACATTGGATTCATGTCGCAGAGTGATCTCGGTGCACACACATTTTATTCCATATGAAAATTAAGTGGAATTTATGTTTCAAGAGCACAACTGAACTGATGTTATTCAGGACCTTTTCTAACTTCACTGTTTCCTTTGGGAAAATCTTAACATTACTGATATCAGTAAACATTTTGAAAGTGATGAAAAGGCCCAATAAGTTTTCATAGCCTTTCTTCCCTTCACCCCTATACTTTGTATTTCTTTGAAATTATTGTGATTTGAACAGATTTGTCATCTTTATTGCAGACACTTACTGTTTGTAGAGGAGCAGGCCCACAATAAAGGAGGAAAAAAGCAAGTCCTGTGAAGTCTTTTCTTTCATTACTTCATTATTCCATTCCCCTGTCCATTCTTAAAGTATCAATTTTTCATTGTGGTGCTGAAACTGGAGATCATCAAATTCCCCAAAAGAATTTCATGTAGAAACTGCAATTACTGTTGTTCAGATCCCTCTGGTATGTCATGCTTCATTTCTACCAATGCCATTACTCTGTGCTGTAAAGCATTCATTCTGGTGCAAGAAATTCTGACTGTTTAGTGCTAACTTCCAAAGGCCGTCCTGAACATTTTCCTTTGCCGCTTCCTTATTAAGTGGTGCAATTTTAATGTGTTTGTGTCACGAGTTAAAGCCATTTTTACTTAAAGTAATTGATTATATAGAGTCATCGAAGTAATCGTGGTCATGAAGATGGTAGATAACCAATAAAAATAAATAGAGAAAATATTTTATAATTGCTAAGCATCTTTTGAAAACAGAGCTATGTGAAAAAAATGCACTGCAGACAACACAGAAATGATATACTTTTTTCAGCAACTGCTTTGTGTTTCTCTGTTACCAGGAGTATTTTTTTTTTTGTTGTTCCTCTTTTCACTTTGTTTAAAATATTTTTTTCCAGGGAGGATGAATATGGTCAGTTTTTTGCCTGGAGCACATGTGTAAATCTGCTTTAACCTTTTCAAAATGATTTTTTAAAAAATAAAAATAACATCTTGTAGTACCTACTGGTAACTTTTTTTTTTCTGTTTAGATAGGCTTCACTGAGTTCTGTGGAAAGAAAAATATTTAAGTCCTTAAACTGTGACATTATTTGCAGTAAGAGTTTTACTGGATTAATAGAATTTGGCTGAAAGGAACATGTCATAGTATCCATTTTTTCTTTGCTTAAGGCTAAAGTAGTGTTGTATTAGTCTGAAAAATATTGTCTGCTATATGCATGTCTCTTAAGTAATGGGAGCTTGACTGTATGGCTGGTTAAGCAGTTAAACACTTAACTGTCAAGTAGTCTGTGCATAGTCACAGAAGTTACTATTAAAGGACTAATAGAATTCTGCACAAACCACTTGTAGCAGAAGATGTGCAGACCAAGAGACATCTAAATAGGCAATTGAAAATTCACAGCACGAAGAAAACATGCTGTTTGCTAGTGTCTGGATCTTCAGCATATGTCTACCAAGGAACTAAATGGTATGTATGTGATAGAAGATGAGAACTACTGGAAGAATGCATCAGCTAATGCACAAGGAACTAGATAAATGTATATAAAATACAGCCATAGTTTGGCATCTCTGGATTTAAGCAACGAGACTGCTGACTTCAGCACTTTGCCAGTCATTAGGCTTGCTAGCATCATACCATGAATAAAAACATCCCTTATCCAGTATTAAATTTTATGACTGTGCAGGATGAGTAATTATGTCCCTAGGAGGTGGTAGAGGAGCTCTGGAGGAATCTGTTATGACCAGTCCATGAGACCCTCTGACCTGGGGTGCCTGAAGATGTGATGAAAACTGAGGAAGTTAGAGAGCTGGTTGTCCCTGAGCGATTGTCAATGCTTGTGGGAGCGGCAAGCTTGGAAAGGAGCAGCTGGCATCTTGCTTAATCCATTATCGGGTGTCTTTAGAAATAAATAATGGCTTGCTGTTTAACTGTAGCCACATAGAAAGCTGTTTGTTGGCTTGACCTTGGAAATGTAAATGCATTGTTGATTAATATGAGTTTTTCATAATGGAAGATTAGTAGGACTTGGTTTCTGTATTGCCATGTCACTCTTACACTGGAAGCTGCTAAAACGAATCAGCTTACACCTGCACAGTTGTAGTGCAAAATAATGCAGAATGGGTTACCTATTTTACCACATCAAGTGAGTGCTGAGGACTTGAGTGGAAGTGGAGAAGTACAATTGGTCTGGATGGTTTTGCTTGCTACTTCTCTTTGAATGTTAGGCCATCAGAGAGGTCAGAGCTTTGCAGGACAAAGCTGTTTCTGCTCGCATTTTCTTGCCTGAAAGTCTAGTAAACCAGTGACAAGGATGATGATTCTTTCCATGGTTGTGCTATGATTTCCTTCATGATTTGGCAGGTCCCTTGTAATTCATTTAGCTTTTCGGAAAACGTCAATTTGAACCTTGTAGTGTTGACAAAAGCCCAATAAACATAACAAAGAGGGTGGTCCCCTTTACTTGTCCAGATGACTGATAACAATAAAAGGTCAGCTTCACATTTCATAGGTCACTTCCTTTTTTCTTCTGGAAACAAAATCAGTCTGCCCTCTTTCCCTCCCCAAGACCACTATCAATTGACTGTGAGTGATGACTCCTCTTGTGTTGACATGCTTTTTTTTGGATTGGCATTTGAAAAGAAATTGTAAAAGTCAAAAGTCAATGTGGTAAATGTGCACTTGCTAAGGGATATACGATTTTAAGTGGAGCAAGAAAGAGATAATTTCAAACTATCCTGTCAGAACTGGAGAAGAGAGAATTCTGCAGTCTTATCATGACAGAGAATAGTAACAGGTTTTACAGCTTATTAGTGCAGAACATGCCACTTGATTTTGTATTTAGCAGTTGTCAAGAATATGGTAACTAAGCTGCCAGTACCTTGGTTATATAGGAAAGATGATAATAATCAGATACTTTTACAGTACATTTTGATGAGCATTCTCAGTATCCCATTATGTTGTATACTATAAAAAGAGTGTACGCAGGGAACGCCTATATTTTGATATTAAAATTTATGTACATAAAACTTTCATCTCAACTAACAGCGTATACTTAGGATGCAGATATCCAAACCTGACACCATCGTTAAGAATTTAATTACTTTTGTGCATAAATTTATTATATCTTGTTTGGTCTTTTCATGGCACATCATTGTTTTGCCCTCATTTTGTTTTATTTGACCAAGAACTGCTTTTAGCTGTCTCAATAAAGGTTTTCTACAGAGTTGAAGAACATGGCAATAGACCTGTATTGTGTGTGCATTAATGCTTCTCCCCTTATCTGGTATTATGGCTGTGCTACTGACAATGAGAAGTTATTTTTTTATGATGAGTGCTTATCATAAACAGTTTAGAAATGTCTAATATTGAGTTTGCAACGTGGAAGTAATTTTTTCAAAGAAACAGAAAAACTGTAAAAGATTTATGCAAAATTAGAAATTTAACTTGAATAGAAATGTCAGCATTTTTCTCCCCAAGTGTTCTTCGGTGAACGTACTCTCCTCTTTCCCGTGGAGAATATACAGTAGCCTACATAAATCAAAATATTAAGTTAATTAAATATTAAACACAAATTCTAAACTTTCATTAAAGTGGTCTGTTACCTTTGTAAAATGGAAAGCTATTTCATCCTTCTTACCTAAAGTATCATCAGTTGTACTTTGGGCAGCAGATCTCGCATAGCACTGCCCTCTCATATTTTAAATGAAGAGATTATGTTTCAGTGACATGCTTAGAAAGGGCTATGAATGGATCAAATTGTCATTGTGCTACTTTGTTGTGCACTAAGGGCCTTTTAAACATCCGTTCATCTCAGAATGCTTTCCAGATAGCCTTAGGCAATTGTGTTTGCTAGTAGAAAAAGAACATGCTAATTCTGCTAGTAGGAGGTGGTCAGATGTCTCTTTGTTTACCTTCTTCTGTATCCACCGGGATCAGGTGGTTGTAGATGTGGCAGACTAACCAATTCTCAAACTGCCTCTTGAATCTGAGAGGGGGATTTTGTTGAGAGAAGCAGTTTGACAATTTAAAAAAGGATTGTTTTTTCTTGCAAAGCAAGCATGGGGATTTAGACACTTGTGAAAGTGCCTGTACTGTTTACCCCATGATACAATTCTTACGTGCAGCTCAGTAAGTCCAGATCAGGCACTCAGCTTCCCCATGCAGTCAATGGGGAGGCAGAAATATTCAACAAGACCATTTAGAAAACCTACAGCGAGAACCTAAAGCAGATCACACAAATACCCCTCAGATTGCTATTAATGTAACAGAAGCTGAGCACACAGATCCTTTAGGCACTAAAAAATATCTTAACCTTGTACAAGGAAGACATTCAAAGACTTCATTTCTACTCCCAGGCACAACTTCGTAAAATTACAGTAAGGATATAGTCTCTATCTGTAGAATTAATAATGTAACGGAACACTAAAGGTAAATGAGTCAAACAAGGCACTCATAACTAGTGCCAGATAACATCCTTTGACTGTCTGCACATAAAGCACCTGCCTGCTACTGCTGCTTGGCTTTCAGACTGCAAAACCAGTGGAGTTTGTTGCTTTCACTAGCTCCCGAAACAGGGCTGATACTTAACCATTGTAAGCTCTCTGAAATAACCCAGATGAAGTCGAGGTAGATTAAAATGATTCAGAATATTACATTTAAGCATGTTTGAAATCACACTCTTCAATTTGAGGACAGATTCATGATTTCAGAATACCCTTACAACTTCTTACATAAACTAGAGATTAGTGAAGATGATTGAGGGAGGGAAATACAACTATTTATGTTGATAAAAGACTCAGTGAAACTTCTCGGCACATGGAGATGGCTGAAAGGATGCTGGTAAAGCTGTGACTTAAGATTCTGGTACTGTTTGCATCCCATCTGTTATGATCATCTAATACAATGCTCATAATCCACAGATAAGGAAAAATCTAGGACCTTCCAATGCACCTCTGAAGCATCAGCGAGTAAATAGGATGTAAAGGATGGACAATGGGACAGACCTTGCATTTAAAGCTGGCTTCATGGTTGCAGTATAATGAATCAGTTTTTGTCTGAAGAAGACTCTGAACTTTATTCTGTATAATCCAACTAGAATTTTTTGACAAAATTTGGATAATGGATTAGTGCTCATTGCAGGTAATTTTACTTGATTTTCGTGCGTTGCATAGGGTAATTCAGGCGCTACCAGTTCATTAGAAATACTTATGTGTGAAAGAATGCTTTGAAATACTCTTGCACTTTATCATTCTGTGGAGTTTGTTTTAACAGGCATGCAATGGAACATGCAAGAAAGAACTTTGATATAGATCTACTAGCCTTCTCCTTCTGTTTATACTTAATCCTCTTTTTTATATTTAATTAGGATTTGGATTTTTTTTTTTCTCTTAGACAGCAGGAGAGAGCAAGGTGGTGTCTGATGAGTGTTAAGTCCAAAGTGCAAGTAGCATATAGACAGAGATTTGCCTGCTGAGCATAGGGCTGTTTCTGTAGTGCCAGGTGTGGACAAAAAATAAGAAGAAAATTATGAAAAATATGTTTAGGAAGAAGAAAATTGTAGAGATTGTGACACTTAGTGAATGAGTGTCTGGCAAACGTATGACATCACTATTTCAGAACTATCTACATGGTGAACATGAGAACACAGTTGTACTAAAGTTTTGCCTTCGCTTCCATCTGGGGAATGTTATGTATTTAGAGCTGTGGAAGCATTCAATGTATCCTTGGAATCTGGTAAGTTGTCACAGCAAAAATGTATTGCAGAATGACAATGAAGAGAAATGCAGAAACTTCACCAAATTTGAAAGGCTTCTTCATCTTTCTGTGATGCTATTGACAAACTTTTCACTGAGCAATTTCAAAACTGTTTAAGGTAGTATTTTATACATAAAATAAAATTTCTTTAAAAGTTGAAATGCTGCTGTTTGCAGACATTTATCTAAATTAAGCAAATCAATTTTTCAGTGTCTTTATTCTCATGTTCCTTCCCTGCCAGCTATTGCTCTTGTCTATTTACTGACACCCATCCAGGCCTAAATAAAAGCAGCGTGACCCTCCAGAGTTAACATTTTCCCTGATTGCCTGTCTCTTTCTTATTTTCCTTTTTTTTTTCCTGTTGCCTAAATACTTCATGTCTGTGCCTTTGAAATACTCTTTAGTTACTTATGATAGTCCAGCTTGGAACCAAGGCATTTCTTTACTTAATCACAGTGCAGATGACAGCACAGGGTGAGGAAGCCTGAGGTGGAAAGTGAGTTGTGTTCTTTGCATGATCGAATTCAAATTGCTGTTGTTGTTTCCATTTGAATACCTTTCTTCTTTCCTTTTTTTGAAAAAAAATCTGTCCTTTCCCAGATCAATTTCAATGAATCTGTAGTTGTTTATTAATCTGTTGGTAGTACACTCCCTTCAGAACAGCTGTTACCACTGCTCTGGATTAACACTTTTCTTAATTAAACACTATTTATACCTCTGTAACTTAAAAATCTAATTCTTTATACTGGGAATTGGAAACATAGAATGAGGTGCTGGAAAAGGAAATGGAGTGCGCTCTTGTGTTTTATCTATTTTGCATAACACAGAGGGGCATTACTTTAGCAATTGACTTTTTTTCTTTGCTCACTCTAATGACTGCTAGAGATACTGATTTAATCAACCAACCATGCAAGTGCAATGATTGTGAATCAGATCGTTGTGAAGCAAACAAATGTTTCACAGTAAATTGCCAAGGGATACCAGCCACCCTGCTCTGTTTTTACTCAAATACATTGTCTTTTAAGCAGCTGCCTCGTAAAAGCCTTCACAATGTATGGAACTTTAATTAAAATGTCACTAAAGCCTGTGTTCTGATATGCTTCATTTGAAACACATCCAATGTTCTTATTTATTAAATTGTCCGGCGTTGACTCCAGCCACCATTAACCCTAGTAAGCAAAGATGGATGAGGGAGTGACAAAAAGCTTGTGTCACAGCTGAGATCCGTTGTGCCTGTATGATGTCTTGATCTATTTGTACAGCACTCTTGGGGATCATTGGGCAATTAAGTTTACCCATTTCAAACACAGCCCTTTCTGTACACTCTGATTTGATAGGAGAATGGGTAATTCCTGGTAATGACTGCTACATCTGTTTAATTATATTGCATTGTATTGATGCTTAATTAGAGAATGTGTTGAAATTGGGGAAGGGGACAAGTGGAAGACAGAGGTTTCACTCCCAAGTAAATGTCAGAGACTCTTCCTTAATAGCCTGTCTTTTTAATGTGCATTGAATGCACTGACAAGCATTGTGTCCTCCTGACCTCAAAGCATTTATGCCAGCCTGAGAAAGGAGAGTGAACTCTCTTTGAGAAAGTATTGTTTTAAAGCTGAATTACATTTAATGTCATCCTTGTTCAGCTTTACTGTGAAATGACCCTTACAGCCCTTTGGCCCTGCGTGCACAGTTGGGAATCCTTTCTGTGCCTGAGCTTTCTGAATAAAACACTTGTAGTCTCATCAAACAGGCTTTAAAAAGTGAAGCGCAAACATCATGAGCACGTACTCTTATTTTTCTGAGGTTTATGTAAGAAGTCTGTTAACTATCTGTAAGAGTTCTTTTTCTTTTAAAGACTGAGGTTGAAGCTTTTATATCACTCCAATAATGAAATTTAGCATTATCCTTCAATCTCCAGTTTCTGCAGATTTAAGAAAAATACTATATATCACTATTGGAGAATTACAGAAATAGAAGACCTGCACAGCTGTTCATGACTAACCTGGCCTGTGAAGCCTGACACTAGCCATTTCAAAAGGTTAATTTTGTAAAGTGGAAGATTGAAGTATGATTTTGCTTGCTGCTGTATTTTTACAGGGTAATTGCATTGATTTTTTTTTCTGGTAGTTTACAGTATGCTAGCACTTCTGATATACAGCTGGTCTGTCTGACACCCTGAAGAAACTTAGCTGTGATTTTGGTATTTGTAAGGTCCATCAGAATTAGCTTGAGCAGACACTGTCCTAGTCCTGTGATCAGGAGTCCTTATCTCCCCTGGGCTTGCAAACGTACAAGGAGTTCATTGATTTGGACCTCATATTCTAGTGGACACTTTTCAAAACTGTTTTCAAGACAGAAAACTACACTGTGTATTGGAACTGATTGGGACTGATAACCTCCTGTACAGGAGGAAAATAATGCACTAATTATTTTCTCATATACTGTTATCCTTTTCAAATAGCCATTAATATGCATTTGCATCTCAGGAATCACAACATGCCAGCTGTGCCTTTAGCAAAAAATCAGTGTAATTCAGCGTGACTTTATGAAATGGAAAGGGTTTAAAGACCGCATGGCTGTGCTAATTTTGATGCTAATTTCTATAGAAACTCAACATTCTGTGTCAGTAATTTGCTTGTACAATAATCATTGCTTTGAATCTTTTGCATCTTTTGTTGTGATATTTTACTTTTGGTTTTAAATGAGAGCACTGAATGCATACAGCACTTGTCTTTCAGAAGATGGAGATTATTTAGGTCTTTCCAAAAAAATGTCTCTTCATTCCTATAAATGCCATGGCAGTGGCATGTTAGGGAGGTGACAGCTTTGTGCTTTGGAAGTCAGACCTTGAAAGGAAGAATATATTTGCAAATAAAACAGCTGATTAATTTGGATGTGCAGCTTTCAATTAATATTCTTTGGGGTACATTGTACAACAAAAATTTCTTAAAGTATGTAATAAAAAACTGTATGAAATTAGAAGAATAGCATTACATTGATGAAGTACAATTGTAGTCAGAGATTTTTCTGTTTCTGCTTACGTGGGTTTATCAGGACGTGGCGTTCTGCTATCTGATATAATAGATATTTTATTTATGTGTCCTTGTCATTATTAAACAAGAGGGATCAACATCACATAAACCCACATTTTAAAGGAGGTTACAAAATTAAAACTTGGTGGTAAACAGCTCTTAGTTTTGTGAAAAAACCTACACATTTTTTGTCAAACTTTGTTGCTTTTTTCAATGCTTAAATGACCACAGAATATTTTCCAAATGAGTTTTATATTAAATGACCATTATAAATAACATGCTCTTAATAGTAATAATGATTGTTTCATGTAGAATTATAAGGAAGATTCTCCCTCTACAGTCAAGCAGTGTTTTCCAGATTGCATAAACACCTGCTTATCTTTAGCATCCCTCTATTTAACTTTTACATTTAGGCAAGTGACAAACCCCGAAAATATAGACTTACTGTACAGGTTCTAAGTGCAGACTCCCAGCTCAGCTATGTATTTAAATTATATGACTAGTGCCACTTGCATAGGTGGAATTATTCACCTGCTCATGTATTTTGCTGCAGTAAAGCCTCTGGCACAGGACAATGATTTGCTGGTGCTAGAGTCAGCCCTGTTTATTGGACTTCCTGCTGCTACAACCAAAACCCACATCAGACACTCAGATAAATATAGAGAAGTGAGCAACTGAGCTCCCTGCTGATGCAATGTCATTGCCTTAGTTCAACTTGCCTGATATATTGAGAGGTGAAATATTTGATACCCATTTTTCTCACCAAAAAAAACCCCAACCACAGCAACCCCTCTAATGTTTTTGTATGGTTGCTTATTTATTTATTTATCAATTCCCTGAAAGACAGTGAGATACACTGATTTAAAAACACATCCATGTGTTGCTAAACTGAAGGGCAGTTTAGCTGTTCATTTTCTCGGAAGTGTAAGTGGAAACAAAATGCACCTGATCAGCTCTCTGAAAGCTTATATTGAGATTCCTGTTAAATATGTACATTCAATGCTACATAACCAGAAAGAAAAAAGGATGCTTTGTATACAGTCAATGACAGATTAATAAATTAATCTCATGGTACAGTAGCATTACGCTTCTGCGTTAGTAGCCTTTATGTAGTCTCTATCTTCACACAGTTATACCTAGATATGATGGTTATGCATGTTATGAAAAAAGACAAATGTCCTGCTGTAAACAGGAAATCGAACTAATTGCATGCTTCAAGGAGATAAATGTATGTGTGTTATTGTGGTGCCCTGTATAGTTAATTCAGTATGGAAACCACACCATATCCAGTCCATATGTGTGTCATTTGCGTTCAAAATGCAAGAAAATATGATACTGCAATGATAGTTGCACAAAATGGGTGGCTCAGTTGAAATTCTCACTGAGTTGAATTGGTGCACATATGTGTGGATGCACATGCATAATTAAGTTTCTAATACATTCTTTGTACGAAACATTTTCTTTTATTTTTCTTTTCTCCAATATGAAATATTTTAATTTCCTTATACTTTTTTCCTAAGGCTAAAATGTAATGCTTGTTAGTTTGAGGAAAAAGTAATTTTGATATAAATTATGGTTAAAGTATGAGTACGATATGTAAAAGCATTTTTTGCCTGAAACGCCTTAGCAAAATTGTGCAGTTAAGCACTTTGTAAAGTTCCCTTACACTGAGATTTACTTTTCAATCATTTTTAAGACATGCTTTTTTTATTCTTTAAAGGCATTGTACCATTAACAGACTTACTGTAAAATATAAACCCATCAAAAATTAGCCACATTTACGTATTACTTTGCATAGGTACCAGCCTCTAAGCCAGGTTACTGGGTATAACTATAGTGATGTGAGATTCAGTTTTGATCTCCTTTCTGTCAAATGTAATGTATGATTTTAGTGGTGTATCTCTGTCCGTACTAGAATAATGGACTTAGTCCAGATTGCATTGAACACATTATATCCCTGTTATCAGAGCCGAAGCAAAAAGAGAGGATGAGAGGCACCTTACGTGCTATTCCCAGGGAATTCCCTTGAGGGCAAATAAACCATGGTCTCTCTGATGGTTGCTTCTCCACAAGATCTGTATACTAGGCTATATGTTAAACCGTAGCAATCTAAAACAAAAGTATTGTGTTTCATCTAGTATAGTTTAGAAACAAATTAGGGATTCTTGATTTCAAATTTATACTCCTTAACTACAGGAATGATAACTAGATTTTGAGTGCTTGATTGTTTTTCAACACTAAGCAATAAATGGTACTAGATGTATATCTGATCATAAAAGCCTTTAACAAAACACATCTGAGGACTACAGACAGTTGTTTAAGCTAAAAATAACAGTTTTAGCACTATAATCTTTGATAATTAAAACTTAATTTTCAGGGAGTTCATTTTACAGCTTATAGTGATTTTGCAGCTGAATTTATTAGTCAGGCTTGCATTGAAGATTGAGCTTAAATTATTAAATTATAATTTGTGCAACAGTAATTTCCGTTAGAGGATATTTGTCATGTTATTTGCTAGGAAGCTGTAAACTCCAAAAGAACACTTTTGGCAAAATGAAGGGAAATATTTGTGGAGCAGAAGCTTTAATTATGAACATGTGTGGCTAAACACCTGTCAGCCACTTGGTTTATACGGAACAAGCTTATGAAATAATATGACCGTGCTCTGATCTTGAGTGTTTAAATTGAACACCATATTTAAGGAATTACTTGGCCATTCCTGGTTGACATTTGGATATTTTGGAATCTCTGCCATACTCTTATTGAACTGAGAAGTGAAGTTATAAATAAAGAACTGAACTGAAGAATAAGGAAAGAATATTTCAATGGGAGTGTCAGCAGTGAGTGGGTCCAGTGAGTGGGAAGAGAGGGCATTCTTCCATCTTTGAAGCCTTCTGATGGAGATATTTATACTTGTAAGCTGTGATACCTTCGTATAGTCCGTTAGCAAATTTCCAAAAAAAACCAGAAAGAGGAGAACTGACGGGCCATACGTTGCCCTGAGGTGTTTGTAACTGTAGAGTTGTAGAGTGAGGTGAACATGTGTCTAGATGACAAATTTAAAACTTATAAACTCTGTGGCAGCTAATTGGACTGTTACATATCCTATAGTAAGATACGGAGAATTCACAAATGCTTATACAGATCACTTTGCCTTAATTTGTTTTTATATCACATTTAAATTATATGATCTTTTTTTCCTTTTCTGATTATGTAAGGTAAATTCAAGAGCTTGATATGATAACCATGAGGTTTTAGTGATCTTTGCATCAGCCTGTCTGTGTCTAACCCTTTTCTTTCCTTGATTTAGAATCAGTGGGATTTTAGCACACTATGACAATCTGTTCAGTATTTCAAAAATCTATATTTTTTAATCCTTACAAAGTCTGGTTCTCTTTAAATCTGTCCATCTATCCACATATGTGAAATACAAGTACTGTCAGCTTAATATGTCATCAAAATATATAGTGGTGTTGACACTCATTACTTTTGCAGTAGGAGATCTAAATGCAGTAACGGGTAATTTCTGTGTAGGAGGTTAGTAGTTCCATTGTAGTATGTGTTCTGCTTTCACATGCCATCTATACATTACGATAACTGTTTCTGTTTGCCAGTTAATGTTGCCTTAGAGGGACAAAGAATGGCTGAGAATCCTGCTTTCGTGATAATTTTTTAGCTTTTCACCTCTCCTTCACTGTCAGCAAATCTTCTAAAATGCATCTGATCCTGAAAGTGAAGTTTTTCTGAGAAAGAAAATAGAGTGCAGTTAGCTTGAAAAGATATAGCAAGGCTTTCTCTCTCACTATTTCTGGGTCTAATGTCATTTTTCTTCATTTTTCAAACACCACTTTTCTATTGAGTTAGAAGCAATGAATTATGTATTTTTTCTTTTTTATAATCTAAGAAATATTTGCCTGTTTTGGAAACACTTCTTCCCCTTGCTCCTTACAACTTTCATTACTTTAATTGTTGTTATTTTTGTATGCAAGAGCTATTAAAAATTTGAGTAAAATGTAATCTTAACTGAAGAGAGCTGGATGTGGATCTCTAACACAACAAGTCACTTAAATTGGCAGGGTTAAGTTCTGTACCTGCCTCCTTATATTATAAGACGTTATCCAAGGAAAGGTTAGCTAAAGGACCTTAAATTACTGTGAGTGGTCTACAAAGCTATGGCGTATGATTAAATGAATCTATTTTCCTTGAAGCCAGCTGAATAAAAGTGCATCAGTTTCTCCAGGAAAAAGGTTATACAGGCTTTCCTACATCTATACCTTTTGATTTCTTTCACCCTTGTAATTGAGCTGTGCTCTGGTATGCAAGGATAGTTTAATATACAGGTTTAACATAGAAATAGGATTTAATGAAATTAGAAAGATTTATTAGGCTGGCACCTGCTATAGTTAAGTTCTGCTTAGAGTGTGACTAGAGGTGTACCTGTGAAAATCCTCTGTTTTTAAGAAATATAATTGTCTTACTTTAAAAATAAAAGAATTGTAAAAGAAAAAAATACAAAAGGGGAAGAAAAAGCTTCCTGCGCTGTCAAAATAGCTGTTATAGCATGGCATGTTGGCTAATAGCGTAATGTGGAGGGATAGATGGCTCTGTAGCGTTCTGACTGTTTCTTCATCAACACGATCACAGCCCAGGCAACAGCAGCAGGGTTGTACCTTCTAATTACCCAGTAAATGACCCATAATCTGTCTATCTTTAATCAGATAGTCATCTTCATCGTTCAGACCACTTAGAAGTTGCTATGGAAAGGCATGTACACAGTCCTGTTGTCTAGTCATTACTTGGTATGGGAAAACCTGTGTGTACACGAAGGGATTCAAAATCAATTGTACTGCAAAATGTAATCACCTTTCAGTGGAACATCCGTTGCAATGTTCGTGCCAAACTATAATGATAGGAACAAACTAACCTTTTGTACCTGCTTTCTTTTGGTGCCCTTTGTAGGAAAAAAAATAACTGCTGCTTCTTTAAGTCATGGGAGCTCACGTTTACTGTGACAGCTTTCCAATTTTTAAATAAACTCTGACCATGAGCAGCTGTCAGACAGATATTACACTACAGGCTTCAGTTTAAAGGAGCACTAGACAAGCATTTCAGTGCCTAGAGGCTCTTGTTTCATTTTTTTAAAGATACATTTACCAAAAATTACAAGATGATTCCTTAACTGAAAACAGAAGTTGTATTTTAAACTTACTTACAATTTCTTCTTTGAAAGTTCCAGGGTGTGATTGTGTCCATTTCTGAAAAACAATATACGAGGAGTGTGAAATATCTCAAATGTACACTTTTGTCTGGTGGTAAGATGGGAGAATTGAGATGGAGAAATATTGGCATTAGACCTTATAAATAATACTAATTATGTTATTTAAATTCTTGTGGGAAGGCAAGAGTAATTATACTGAGTTTCTGCAAAGTTGTAGAATGCCATTTCATCATTTGTACTTTTGATAGTAATCTAGAAAAACTCTTCCAAAGGTGTTACTTTTTATTATGCTGGACCCTGCTATAGCAGCTGTCTGTTGCACAGGCAAGTAAGAAAAGGACAGTTTACGCTACAGAAGGTCTAATAGGCCAAGATACACATAGAGTAAAATCATCTTTTAAGCTAAATATACAGTCAATACTGGAAGAAGCATTATTTACATTTATGTTTCAGCTGGGGAAGGAAATTGCCATTAAATTAGAATGAAGGTGGACTTCTTCCTATTCTAGTTTAATAGCTGAAACTGTCTACCCTAACATGCCTAAAAGTCAAGCATGTAGCCTAGCTACACTGGAGAGCCTGGACTAGGAATCAAACCTGTTCAGGGCTCTGCTAAAGGCAATGTGGGACATTGGTAGTTCAACTCGCCTGGCTGAGGATAGAACGAGTCAGTCTTTCTTCCATTAACTGATGTAGAAGCGTAGTTCCATTGCAAATTAAAATTAAAAAAGAAAACAAAAATTAGTCTTGGTGACTAATAAACAGGCTCGATGTGTGATGGCAGAAATTTAGACAATATATAAGAAGTATTTATTGAAAAATCAAGAATAGTTTTGCAAGTTAAAGAGGAAAATGATCCATCTTTCATTTACAAGTAATGATAGTAACAAGTAATTAATATTTTTAAAGGTATCGTCTTCCAAAATTTCAAGTTTAGCTAACTACTTAACATATATTCTTGTCATTCCAGTTTCCTTTTAGGACAGAGAGAAATATATACAGTAAAAATACAAAGCAGTGGGAAATGAACAAACTCAATTTAAAAAAACAATCCTCCCTGATTTTTTCTATCGACTCCTCTGAGAAATAACACCCAGAATTTTTATAGCTGAAATGGATCATTAGAAAATCTCAGTGTGTTAATTATTTATTTTATACTTTTTAAAGCACTTCTGGGTAACGGGTTTCACTTTTTTCACTTTTCATATACCTCATTCTTTCACATAGAAAAATAGAAACCATTGAAAATGGGAGGATAATAATTTTTGGTGTTGTTCTTACTTGTGCTTATGAGTTGGCACGCTTCTCATTGATACACGATGGGCTTAAAGCCATGTTGAACATAAAATACCATAACAAGTGATTTTTATCAAACTGATTTTTATACAAAACTGAATGTTTATATAATATAAGAGCTTTGTGGATATTTAAACCAGAAAGTTAATTTATTTTACATTACATTTTGGAAAGCAAATTATAGAAGGGAAGGTTTGGGAGCATTAAAGCAACAGTGGAATCAATTGTAATAGTCAGTGAAAGTGTAACTGGTCCCTAAATCCCAACATGCATCACTTTCATGTGGCCGTGTTAAGAGATGTAGGTTTTGAATGAGCAAAGAAATAAGGCAGTAAGAGTACCCTTGGTGATACAGTGCAAAAGGATAAAACAAATACAAGCCATGACTCTGCTGACCTGTTACACCTGTTAGCCTCTGTTCAGCCTCCATGGAAAAGAATCGACACTAACCTGAAAATTTCTGCTTGTTGTTTGGCTTGGAGATAGGTAGCAAAGTGACTCAAATGGTGCAGAAAGCATTCAACCAAGGAATGGCAAAAAGGCCTGAACATTGTTCAAATTACACAAAGGGTAAGAAGCATCAAGAAAAATCTAGAGAAAAGGCCACTCAGTTACAGTGGATAAAAGGAGCCTTTGGACACCTATTAAAATACCATGTCTATCTGGAGGTCTTTCCATTAGCATGGTTTGTTTTGTAAGCATTCAATGAGATGTTAAGCCCTGCAGCAGAGGATTCTGTCCAAGCTCATGGAGTCTCCAGTCTTTTTACTCTTTCTGCTACCTCTCCCTGACTTTCTCAGGACTTGTGAAGAGAGTGGGGGATATAACAAGTTAAGAGGTAGGCTTATTTTGAGGTAAATCCTCTTTTTGTGCCACAATAGGGATAGGATACCTCTGGAAATGACATATCAGCAAAATTTCCATTGAAGACCCTTGCTCAAGCCTTTCTTCCGATACGCACACCTATAGTTTTCCTTCTCTATTGCTACAGAAGAGGTTTACTAATTTATTAGCAATTTATTACTAATCAGCTATGAGATGACTGAATTCTTAACAACTCTTCTAGTACCTATTGGTCCCTTCTAAGTGTTAATGAGTTTGTCCCAGTAAGCATTTTTTATGTTCCACGTTACACTTTTTTTTACAACTTCCACTGTTTCTGTGCATCTTTTTTTCGTCCTGTAGAATCTAGAACTCCTCCTGTCAAGACTTTAGAATGATTTTACTTAGATACATTGATTTTACAGTCTTTTAAAAGTTTTTTAAAGCTTGACCCAACTTAAAAAAATACCTGCAAGCTAAATATATTGTTCCTGAAAATCTAAATAATCACAGCTCGTTGATAAGACCTCCTCTTGCATTATTGATTTGGCATACATAGTCAGTCAATATGGACGTCTTCCCAAAATTTTGGAATTGTAACTCAGCATTCTGCCATCTAGAGGTCAGTCCTCCTTTAGTGCACTGAAAAGATTTTAAAGGGTAGACAGTCTTCTAACCCCTGGGAAGCAGATCAAGTAATATTGCTCAGTGATGAATGACAGTACTGAAATAATTTCAGTCTAAAACTTTTTCATTACTTTTAAAAAAAAATTCCGAGTGTTTTCAGATGTAATTTTTATATGTCTGAAACACCTGGAATCTAGTGAGGAAATAATGGAAGTGCTGTACATACAGAGTGAAGTCACTGTTCTTTATCCAAAGATCTGGAACGGAAAAAGAAAGATATGACACAATAGAAAATAAAGGACATGACACAGTAGATGAGAGTGTTTAACAACCCAGGCCAAGGGCTGGAGGGAGGATGAAGACAGTAGTATTATAGGCAGAAGCTATGAATAATAAGAAACCATGATTACAACTTTCAATTCCTCTTACAAATCTTTTGTGAAGTCCTCAAAGATACTTTGAGCTAAACCTTCAAGAAGTTCTTATTTATTGTGTCAGATTATTCTGCTTGTGGAAAATAGGATACAAATAGAATTCATGAGAGGCAGTGTATTGATTGAGGAGCAACCCATTATTGTTTGAGAAGGATGATTTCTCTTAAATCTGGCACTTTGTTAAAACTCAGTACATTCCTGTCTACGTAGTTGCCGTTACTATCTATGCACATGTTATTTTGTGCTGCCGGAATGTCCTTAATGTTAGATGTCACAGTCCTAAATCTTCTGTGTTTGGATGGCTAATCACTGTCTTCTAATGCATGAGGAAGGATTCTTTAGTGTAAATAGCCAGTTTGGAACTTCATAACAGAGATTGTGCCCTTTTAAGATATTGATTGTGGTTGAACAAAAAAATGTGTTAATGGGTATGGAAAGAGGACGTAAAATCAGTCCTCTGTTTTCTTTTGTCTTCCAGATTTTCCATGTTACAGTGAAAGTGGAGTCTTTCTTTTTCCTATCTTTCCTGCTTTCATGAATAATCTAAGCAGTCATTCCTTGGGTATCATATTAAAGCTCAGAATTGGATGGGATAAATATATGTATCTGTTGCATGTTTCAGAACAGAGAGCTGTGATAATAACAGGAATGATACTATAGATGAGTTGGAGATCAAACTTTCTAGGCAAGTGACCTAGAAAGGTCTTCTGAACTTGGACCTCACTGGGATAAAGTTGTACCATGGCTCCTTTCCTGCTACAAAATGTGACATGGCACAGAAACATAAAACCTTTATTGGATCGAAGGCTTTTCCAAAGATTCAAGTTTACTGGGCACAGGGAACTGAACATGCACAGCAGTAAATCACTGTCTGTTCTTCCTTAGCATGTCTGGGGAGGGGCTTTGGGCCAGAAGATTTATTCTGATTTGGCAACTTGCTCTCAGTTCCTGTTCTTGTCTGCTTCTGCTATCTGTTGGGAGAGGGACCTGAAGGTCCTCCCAAAAAGCATTACTTGGAGTGAGCTGCACGTCAGGCAGGTTGTGCTGGCAAGCAGTGTACCAGCTCTGTTGTGCTGATCTTTGCTACAGCTAGTAATAGATATGATGGCATGCTTGGTTTACAGCTGGCTTAATGTGGTGCCCACCGCAGAAAACTGTATGGAAAAAAATCAGGTCATCGAGGCTGTACTGAAAACAAAAAGAATAGAAAAAGAAGGTAAGTTAGTCTCTTGCTTTTGGAAGAGGCACCTACCACGATATATTTGAAGGTGGAGACAGTGTCTGTCTTGGAGAGCACAAGGCAAACTCTAGCTGATGAAAAGTAAAAGAAAGAAAAAAGCTAATGGCTTAGATTTGGGTCAGCGAAAGAGGACACCGTCAGGGTGTAGCTTGAATATTTTGGTCCATTCCAAACTCATTATTTTTAGCAATCAAAGGTGAGTCTTGTACGGTCTCTATTGAATTTTATGAACATATTCTGACTTCTTGTCCTTTTCTTGTGCTATATAATTGTATGCAATTTAATTTGTCAGTAATCTGATTGGCTGTCTCTCTTTTCTCTTTGATTTCTGTAGGATAAAATCATGGGTAGATAAGATGCAAGAAGATCTTGTAACTTTAGCAAGATCTGCAAGTGGGGTGGACAAGCTTGCTGAGGTGAGTAAGAAGACATGTCTTAGACTGCAGTAACTAGAACGTGAAGTGAATGGTATGCACCATCTAGGCATTACAATCGTTTAATCCAAACATAGTAAAGAGACTTTGGGGAATTAAACTGCAATGCTTACTGAGAGAGAAATTAATAACATAGGCATTCATCATTTCACCCCTTTAATGTTGCAGCTCTTGTTCATTGCTAATATTTAATCAGCTTTGCAGTGTCAGACACAAGGCTTACCATTGTTGCAACACTTCCACCTGAAGCACACGCTTTTATGTTATAGGTTTGTCAAGTACAGTATCCGGGAAGCAATCATTCATGGCAGCGGAAAATTCCGCTCTCTAATAATAAGAGAGACTATTTTTCCAAGGCATTATTTCCTTAAATGGGGCAACTTTTGGTTACAAAAACTGTAGATGAGAATTAAAGCTATTTGTATTCAGCTGTTCCAATTTAACTCATGGTGTGTTTTGGGTAAGAACTTACAGTTCTTCTATTATTGAGAAGAAACTTTTGTGCTGTATTTCATTCATAGAAGGCAAAAATGCATCTGAGATTCCAGAAAAAAAATCACAAATCAGAAAATGTCAGGATTATGCTGCCTGTACAACTTTGTGTGTATTCATCATGATGCAGTATGTAGCCACATGGTCATCTATTTCCCTCTCCCTATATCTGATACCTGCAAAATCCCGGGACATCTTCTGTGAGCCAATGGATCTCTGGGTTCTTGTAGGACTGTATAATGAAGGGAAATATTGCTGTTCCATTAGGGAAAGAAGTTATTCTGTCAGCCAATAAAAGCCCTTGGTGCAGGGGAACTGGATATAAACCCATGAAATTTGGTTTTCAGAAGTCATAATCCCCCCAAATGATCAATGAAATGAACAGTAGCTGTGTGTCAGTGCCATTAAGGGTAAGTTAAGAAACACACAGAAAAATCAGGTGTGAAGTTTCTCAGATTTAACATTGGATATTAATGACTTTCTACTTAGACATCCACACAGTTTACGTGAATCCTGTCCAGGACAGACATTTATCTTTAATTACTATAAGAGGAGACTAGATGACAAACTCAGATGTCTGTGTTTACATTGTGGAAGCTTCAGTTTAGATGAGATCACCACTGTCCTGTAGAAGGAAGAGCTGAGTCACTGCTTGTACATGAGGAAAATAAATAAATGTTACAGAGATTATTTTAGTTCTGGTCTTTCCTAATATTTGAGTGCTTCGTATTGCAGCACAATTTAAGACAGCTGCTTTAGATTCACTTATAATTCTTGAAAACTCCAAACAAGCTGAAAATGATGTCTTGAAATCCTAACATGAAGCGTTAGATACTCACATGGGTTTCTAGCATAGGATCTCAACAACACAGAAATGTCTGTCACTTGAGCGTTTTGAGGAACCATGAGGTTTTTCCAGGACGAAACACTGAAGGGAGTTTTTGTAGGTGGATTTCACGCCTATCTGCTGACAGAGAACAAAGAGGCTTGCAAATCATGTTTTCTTGAAAAAATTCTGCTAAGAGGAGGCAGGGTCCTCTCTACTCATCTGTTCTAGGTGTGATCTGTTCACTTTCACGAGTTGTATGTCTTTTTTTGCACCATCTCCTTATTCATCATCATACCTTTGATCCATCATTGGACTTTCCATTCCATTCCTACTGTGTTATGTGGGCTACCTTTCATCTCTGCCTAAGGTATTCTACATTTCTGTCCCAGTTTCTTTATTTGTTGCTTGGCCAGTCTGTCTTTCTCCTCTACATTGGCTTCTTATTCTTATTTTAGGATCTCTCTCCTCAGCTTTCTCCGGTTCAACACCTCTCTTTATTTTCCAGTAGCATTTCCTAAACATTCTGTCCAGGTGTGTGTGGCCAGTCCCAATACTCCTATTGCATCTCTTCTCTTCCATAGGTGCTTTTTTTCCCCTCTTCTGACCCTTCCCTCCATCACTAGTTCTCAGTCACAGACCTGTAGTTTTTTCCTGTGTGTTTTTTTCTGTTACTCCTCCCCTTTCCATCTCTTCTCTCCTTATTCTTTGCGGGCCATTTTCCAGTCTGTTATCTCCTACTTCGGTATCCCAGTCTCTTGCCTTTTGTTCTTCATTTAGTTGTCATCTCCTCCTTCCCCCACTGCTTACACCACAAGGCTATAGAAATCACCTCAGAGACCACAGCAAGTCTGTAACTGAAGAGAAAGTATGACGTTTTCTAGGAGTGATCCTCTCTGGGTTGGAATACACCTGTGTGTAGGCTCTCACAGATTTCGCTAATAAAATCTCTGCAATGACTTGCAAGTGTTTTTCAGGCTAAAATTCACTAAATGCCACGGAATAAAAAGTGTATTTTTTCACTAATTGCGTTGAGTTTTTAATCTACAGTGCAGGGCAATAGGATATTTCAAAGGGAAATGAATTATAGAGGATTTCTAACTTGAGTAAAACAATGAGTTAATGTCTCAACCATTTTGCCTGGCATTTCCATAGAAAGACCATAGATAGTGAAAAGCCAAGAGACTGACATTGCCACTCCTTTTTTCCCTGAGGAAAATGTTAGTTTATGTAGTTAATATTCAGCAAACTTGCCAGCTGCTAAAATAATCTTATATGAGAACTGTTGGGCAAATATAACAATATGTAGTGCTACCACCTGTACTTAAAGTATACCGCAGTGGCATTTAAGCTGAAAAAAAAAAATATAGTCTGTGAATACTGTAGGCAACTTTTTTTTGAAGACCAAAATGTATAGCACACTTCAAGGAAATAAGTTATCTTAGTGGGTATCCACAAGGTGGTCAATATGTGCTTGTAATCATAGGATTAAAAGCATGGAAGGGTGTTGTTTCCATGTAAAATACCCATCTGCATCAAAGCCATTTGTTTGACCTAAGTCATATGATGTCTCTCTCTAGCCACAAGGTTTTAATTAGCTCTCTTGCCTGCAAGGCAGAATGTAAAGCACTGTGAGGTGTGAGCCATGCAGTCTCTCCTTGTAAGTTCTGTTATCAGTAAGACTGATGATTGTATTTAAAATATTGTTCCTTCTTATGTCCTTCAAGTCTTGTTTATACTATGAGGGAATGCCCTCAAAATGGTCTTCCAAAAATAGTTTTTTAAACACTGCTTTTCTGGACATTATTAGAAGTTTAGGCAAGATCTGGGAGAACTCCAACTTAGCTTTAATACCAATGTAGCATCCTCAATACAGTAATGTAAGGAGTGCTTCAACAATGGGGGAAGTCAAGACTCAAGATGCCAAAGTACTCAGCTGGTTGAAAACTGGCAGGGCTCCACTGACTTCAGTGGATTACACTGATTTACATTTACTAAGAATCATGCCTAATAACGTTTAATTTACAATTCAAGCAGGTAAAAAGTACTTTGAAAAAAAACCCAAACATTTTTACACAAGAAACAGAGGCTATAGATTGATCTTACAGCTGCTGTAGCTGCCCAGCTGAAAAGGGTCATTATTGGGTCATTTCTATGTTTTAACAGATTTTTTCTCCTCAGAAGAGCAAAGGAAATGTTTATAAGAAGGTGTTGTATATACAGCAATTTGAGTCTTGAAAGCAGGAAGACAAGATAGACAGGAAAATCTGTGCTAAGCAGCTACAAGATGTACAATGTGCTTCTTAAATTTCTTTTATCCAAGACAGCATTGTACATGCCCTTTAACATGATAAGTATTGTGTTTTTAAATAAAAAACCCCGCCTAACATGTGATTGTCCTTTCAACTTAAAAGGGTTCATGTAATTTTGTTTTATCACCTGTGAACTCTCTGTGCTGTCAGGCATTAAGAAGCTTATCTGGTGTGAATGATACACAGTTTCTATACAGCAAATAGATTTTAGAAAAAAATAAGCGATAGACAGCAGCCTAATAGAAATTTAAAATCCATGTAGCAAAATAAATATTGAGAATGTATCTGATCTCACTAGCTTCTTTTATCAGTAGGCAGCTTATCTTAGTAAAAATAAAAAACTACACACAGCATGCAGAAAAAAAGATGAAGAGCCTAGTGAACTACAGAATGAAGTAAATATGTAGTCCCATTTTGATGGAAGTATGCTCAACTTCAATTTTTACATAGACCTTTCAGAGCAAAGGGCCATGACTAAGCTAATTGACAGCTCTCTTAATCTAATAAACTATAACAAG
This sequence comes from Dromococcyx pavoninus, assembly GCA_033558185.1. Lineage (NCBI taxonomy): Eukaryota > Metazoa > Chordata > Aves > Cuculiformes > Neomorphidae > Dromococcyx > Dromococcyx pavoninus. Next base: position 2,268,242 of record JAUMJL010000063.1, on the reverse strand, counting down.
TATGGTTCTTATATCCAGCTCCTAAAATACCTCCAGGGACATTAGAGAGGAGGGAGGGATCCCTGCACTACCCAGTAAGGAAGACCTCAGAGCAGAGAACATGCCTTATAGCAATGCACAAGCTTGTCTGTTCCAAACTGATTGAAGAGAATCCTCTTTTACATAAACTCTGTATTAAAAATGTGGGTCTGTGTTAAGAGCTTTGACGTGACAAACACACTGGAGCTTGACTGTGGGTGCTATGGCAAAAAAATGCCATCTTCTACTGTGTAACCTTTTCAAGCAATGGCATAATTGAACGAAACAGCAGATAGAGAGGCAGTTCCAAAGAAATCTAGTCTCTGAATCTGTTTCTTTTTTGATACATCACTGCAAAAACAATCCATGCATGATGTTCATAAGGCATGCTGTTATTACAGTCCCAGGAGCTGCAGAGTGAACCCATATAGACTGATTTGGCCTTTAAATGAGATTCATACTGAGACAGAAATACCCTTTTTTCTTCCAAAATGAAAGAGAGCTACATACAGATATTTGATGTGTGCTGAGGAGTTCCATTCACTGAATGAGTCCACCAGCAACTGTTAGGATTTTTTTCTATTTATTGTATCTCTTGAATGTTGTTTTATAGTAATTAGCTCTTCCTTGCTGAACGCCCAGCCGAGGTTCTGCATGAGTACATTTCATCCATTGCTCAGTGTGAGGTCTATGTGCCTAATGTACAGATGGTGCGAGTCTGCTGAAGCGCTCAGGTTGGCAGCAGATTCCCAGTCCATGCTTTTAGCTTTTCAGGTCTTGGATTAGCCTCTGGAGTTTAACTGAGATGAGTGACTTGTAAGAGAGACTGGTCTCTGATTTGAACTGCCCTAGAACCTGGGTCTTCAGGAAAGCTCTCCTTCTGCCAGAAGGAATTATAACCTAAGGGTAATTTTCTGTTGGACTCACTGCAGAATTTAACAAAGATAGTGTTATGTTCTAGAGGCTCTACAGATAGAGCCCACAGAAGCTGTCATATAGCTTGCCTCGTTCTCTTCTTAACGTATATAGAGGTCTGTGCAACAGTAGGATTTAAAAGCTTACTTGAACTTAATGTAAAAATGGTATCTGCATAAGTCTTCTGTACTGTCATACATTGTTTGAAATTGCTGCTTCAAAAGTGAGTTTGACGGGTGAATTAGCAGTAAACGTTTCCATTCTTACCATTTTTCTCTATAATCAGCAGGATATTTATGTGGCTCTTTCTTAAAAATCATGAAGTTAATGACATGAATTAGAAAAGTTTTATATAAATTTAGAACTATTTATTAAAAAAATTAGCTGTTCTGTAGAATTGAAATTTCAATGTATTTTTACCAGCTTTATTCCCACCCCTCCCCTTTATTACTACTGTATTCATCAGGTTGGGTTCAGTTTGAATATGCTTTAGCCAAAGGCAGAGAGTTTTGTACCTCATGTTATTCTCTGATGAACTACCATATGGACTGAGGGGATATGTGGCCATGTTCCAGAATATACTACGTTTACTCTTGTTAAGGTTGAAGTAATGGAGAGTTTTATGATTGAGGAAAATATATAGAGGAAATGTGACACCTTGATTTTTATTTTTAGATGGTTTGATTTTAAGAGTTACAACTCAAATACAACTGGTTTCTGTTTCTCTGAAGTTCTTTGCCATGGACTTTGCAAGTCTGAATTTAATTTAAATGTTCTGACTGCTATAGATTCTGATGTGTTTGTCACCATTTTGACCCTGTGTGCACTGGTTGTACTTTCCAGTGCTTTAAGAAAGGAAAGTAAGCGCTTAAATGAGCTGAGTATGGGAATTTGGGAAACTTTCATATTTAGTCATTAAATGTTGCCACCCAAGGAGGTACATTATGATTGATCTCAAAAGTCAGGAAAATTTTGCATCCTTTCTTTTCTCCTTTTCTCTCTTTTTGTTGTCGTCAATGGAACAAAAGACTAAACTGTGTTTGAACATCAAATAAAACAGAGAGGGATTTTTAACTATATAAAATAAATTCATCTGAATTTTGAACAGTCATTTTTGAAATGCAAATTAAAAAAAAAAGAGTTGCGAGTGTTTTAGCGTTGTTGGAGCACTTCTTGTAGCCACATTGGGTTGCTGGTTTTATAGGTGCTAAAACTTCTCTCAGTTCAGGGCATTTCTATGAGTGCTGCTGATAAGTCTCTAACTGCAGTTTCCTCTGAAAGTACACTTTCTTGCATTGTTTTTCTAAGGAGGAGAAGGAGAAAATTCTGAAAGTAAGGAAACAACTTTTTTTTTTAATGCATTCAGTAATGTGTAATAAAATAGATTATTTATCAGTAAGATAAGATCCATCAACTGGGCTGTGAATGAGGCCAGTGCTCTGAAAAGCTTGAATTCTTTCTAAGCTAAAATTTGCTTTTGTGCACTAGTTACATTTATGTCTTTTGCTTCATCCCTAAGGTGAGGACATCAGTTTGCTGTCTGAGTTGGGGGTGGCGATATGAAGTGAGGTCAGGAATACTTTTAGAATGGAATTACAAAGAGTTTGATACAGTGAAACATGGGCATATCAGGTATTCTTTGAGAAGCTGGAGTCCATTTACCAGTATTAAAATAATGTATGAGACGGGTTAAACAGATTACAGATTCCCAAAATATGGTTTTTTTATAATACAATATTTATAAAGGTATGTCCCATTTGGTGTATACCACTGCCACTGCTTTATTTCTCTGTGCAACTAAATACTAAAGCTGAAGACATTAAAAATAGAATCCTCCAAACTAAATTCCGTTGAGTTTACACATTGCTATTCAATGTTGAGATGTCAGGAAAACTGAATCACTTTTAAAAATGCAGACTGGGAAATTTGAAGACACATCTGCAAGCTGTCTTTGTAATCCGAATGGAAATTAAAAGATTGTCAAAACACAGGGAGCCTCATTTATTATTTGCAGATGCTACTCTCCTTCTGCTCCCTTAGCAATAAACTGGCATTTTGAAAAGTTCCCTCATCCAGCAAGGAACATCAGCTGTAAGTTGCTAAGAATAGATGGCTGTATTAACAAAGCTTGCTCAGACTCAAGGGAAGGGTGGCCTGATAGTACCATAGTTTTAATTACTATTTGATGATCTGGATAATCTTTGAGCAAAGCACTGTTCTTGTCTCGTTTATAACTTTCCGTTGACTTTAACACTACTAAAATCAGTCCTATTGATGCCTGTGTTTTTTATAGAAGCTGAGACCAAATTAAAGATTTTCCTTAAAAAAAGAAACCACACCAAAACCAACAAAACCCTGAACATTATAGCTAATCAGTTTCCAAGTCCTGTGGTTACTAAAACACCAAAAAGGCTCTTACTAGTTCCCTGCGACTTAAAATTACCTTCAGGGAGAGAGTCAGTAGGTGTTAAATTGCATTAAAGGCAGCTGAGGCAGGACACAATTTGCTACGAATAAATGAATTTGAAAAATTATGTAAGTGCCCACCTCAAAATATGCCAGAAATACGGAAGAAACATGGAACACTTTCTTCTTATTGTTCTTTTTCCGTTACAAGAAAGATTCACTTGTTGTACATGTTGTACTCATCATGAGTTGAGATTTTTGGGTTCTCATCCAGTCTCAGATAAAAGCCTGAGGTAAAACTGCTATGAAACCAAAAATGATGTAGACTTGCTTATTTAATACAATGTTTCTATCACTGTAAACCAAAACTCAGTGCCTTAAAATATGTTTTTTCTTAACAAAGGAGAATTTTTAGATTAATTTTTGATGTTTATTCAATAGCAGAGGTGCAAAGCTGAACTCATGTTTTATGAAGGTTTGAATACAAAGTGGCAATTACAAAAATTACTTCTTAATTTTAAAGTCCTCTAGACTACTTTGTTAATTATCAACAATCAAAAGTGTCTGATTATTCCATCTGACAAAGTATCCCTGATTATATGCTTCCCTTTGAGTAGGCACCTGAATGGGCCAATTGACTTTGACACTACTTATACTCTCCCTGATGTTAACTGAGGCATAAATGTTCCCAACATCCTGCAGAATTCAGTCTGAATGTAGTACTTAAGAATGAACTCGCTCTGATAATTTTTTCCTAATGTGCACATCACTGCTATGATATATCATGGTTTTCAACACATCAGCTGCCCTGTCACTTGTCATCCCAGGCCTTTACAGCAGTCCGTGATCCGGCAAGTGATCATGAAATACAACAACTACAGGAAACTATTGGGGTTGTTTTTTCCTTTGTTGTTGCCACGAATTTCAAGTATGAAGGCATCTGTGAGTTGCTAGAGAGCAGCTGTAATCTTATTTATACATGGTAAGTATCAGAGAATAAGACATATTTAAAATATTCAGGCTGATTTCTTTGAACATACAAAATGCTCCTTGGGAGGAAGCATTTTTCAGTGTGTTCCACAATGGATCGCTTGTGATTCAAAGAAAAGAAATGTCTGGTGAGAAAAAAATTTCTCTGGCATGTATTAGAAATAAAAAGTATTAGTACAGCTTTGGAAAAAGGATATGGTAGTAAGAAGATTTTGCTGCCTTTGGGCAGATTATATAGTTGCTTGTGGCTACTAAAAATTTTTAGTTAAAGGAAAATATTACAGTAATAAAAGTCACTCACATGGATTGGATTGATTATTTGTTTTCTGACTTTTTTTTCTTCAAAGATCTCTTTATACATTTTGGTATCTGTCTACCATCCCCCTTCTTTTCTCACATAAATGAGAAAGTGACATGTAAATTCATGGTGCTCATAAAGCCAAAAAATGAAATTAGCCAATATATGAGTGTTACTAATTGATATTTTGTTAGCTAGACAAAGTTATTAAAATTGAAACTGTTTGTGATTCTGTGAAACACATGGAATATTGTCAATAAAACAATATTATTGTGTCAAAATATTTGTTTTAAAAATTTTAACATTGCTTAAAATTTCAGTAAGAAATGTACTTTTTTTTTCTTCCAAGCTAGATGATTCTTTTCTTCCCAGGGTGAAATACAATGTTTTTAAGGGTCAATCTGTATTATTTTTTTGGACAGGAAGAGAGGGAGCAGAGAACAATGAATGGGGCTCAGAGCTTACCAACATCCTGAGGCAAACTGAAGTAGATATATAATTTAGAAAAACTCTTAAGTTATTGCACTAGTTATTTTTTTAAATTTTAATGTTTTATTAGGCAAGGATTTTACTTCAATCAAGAGTTATAAGGTAATTATCTTTTGTCTAGAAAAGGAGCGGATAGAAATACTCTATCAGAATGAATAAATCTCTGGAATTGCCTGTTCCTTTCAGTAACTGTAAAGGTGACTTTGATGCTTGCTCAGCCTTAGATTTAGAAATCTCAAAGCTACGTAAATCCCTAACTGTTAGCAAAGAACAGACATCCTTCTTTAATTCTTATTGGTTTTAGCAGGCAAGTACACAATATACAGAACCAGCTTTGGTGTTGAGTAGCACCCATAGCAGTATGCTCTTGATGAGTCGTTGAAGTAGTCCCAAGCAAGAAGTTAGCTTGAATGTAATGGGGTATTTCTGCATTTTGCTGCCTAGCAATCGAAACTGTCAAAACTCTTCTACTTTGAGGGCAACTCTGTGCCTAAGCTACTTCTCTGCATTTGTGACATACTGTGATGCAGCTAATACGTAATCCGGGGTTGCTGATGAGTGAGTTGTCTATCACAGACATCCTGGCTTTGAATGTGGTGTCAGATTAGCTCTTTAACAGCCGCAAGTAATAAATCTGGGGTGGCTTCATGAGGAAACATGCAAGCACCTGTGAAAAGCAGTCTCCAGTTCTTATAGTTCCATCTTCTCATTCCAGGCAGTTAGTGCTGAGATAATGTAGTTTCCTTGCGAAGCTTCAATGTGAATCAAGGAGGAAGGGGAGTTTTTAGCTCTGCACAGTTTTAAGGGAGCTGGGTCTCAGACATGACAAGCAATGAACCAAGTCCAGGATTCAACTGGAGTCAATAGCCAAGAGGAAAAGGAGATAGGGACAGGAATAGGTTGAAGACAAGGCTACAGTGTGGATCAAGCATCCATCCAAGAGAGAGGACTAGAGAAATGTTTTAACGTACATCTGAGAGGTCCATCTAGAACAGAGGTGTCAAACTCACAGCTCCCACTGTTCTCCTGCTTGTGCAGCTTTGCGCGCGTCACACACGTTGCACACGTGACCAGCGCTGGCAGGAGCGTGGGAACAAGGAGCTCGGTGCTGCCTTCAGATAAAAACAGGGTGCTGGATCAGATAAAACAAGGTGGAGGGCCGAGTTCGGCCCATGGGCCATGAGTTTAACACCGCTGGTCTAGCAGATGGGCTAACTGTGGTATAGGGCGGAGACCCATCCAGGAGGTAAGGCTGGGTATACCTGCTCTGTGGCCCAGGGCTGGACTGAAATGTGGGTCTGGGGTTCAGGTGGAGGTTCCCAGTGAGGCAGATCATGATTGTTGAGGCATGTTAGTATCCCATGGTGGTAGAAAGCAGGAAACTTTTTGGACGAACGGGGGGAACCAGCCATGGGAGATCCTCTCCAAAAGCAGGAAGTGAGTAGGAAGAGAATAATTTACCAAACCTTTATTTAAGTTTTGCTCTGTTTTAAGGGTTTTATTTATTTATTTAATAAGTTAGTTGGTATATAAGCTTCTAAAACCTAATTCAAGAGTCCACATACTCTGTTAGTATTTTGATATGGTTGTTTTCAGGAAAGATGGAGGAAGACTTATCACAAAGTTCTGATTGATTTGGATTCTCAAGCTCGATAGTATCTTTGAACAGTAGTTTTACCATCATGATAATCTCCAAGTGATCTAGACTCATTATGAAGCTTTTATTGTTGACAAAGGTGTCCCGTTAGTCTAGCTGAGCCAAATGATCTTGAAAATAATATTGAAATAATAAAAACATCAATATATTTATATAGTATAGATAGATATTACTAGAATCGTTGAGGTTTTTTTGCTTTATTTCAAAGCATATTTAAAAGTATGAATAGATATAGATTTTTTTGTTAACTTTTGAAATTCTGGGTTTGAATTTCTTAAGATCTTGTTTCACGTGTTTTCAATAGTCATAGAAGTAGTCAGTGTTGGAAATGAGAATGCCATGTTCATGTCCTATGTTTGGGCCCTCAGCCAGGTTACCGCTGCCTGAAGAAAAGGCTCTGTTGTTTCTTAAATTGGGAGACTGACTGTTGCAAAACAAGCAAACAGACAAACAAAATAACAAACAAGGAGGCAAAGGAATTCTATTATAGTTTAGAATAATTCAACATGAATTATTTATTATTCCTTATTATTTGGGTAGTGTGTGTAAACAGTGCCAAAACCACAGATCCAAAGCAGAGACAGTTTACTTCTTTCAACAACTTTTTCTGAGTGTAATAAAGCATGAGGGCCATTTAAATAAAATTTAAATGTTATAGTGGGCCCCAATGCCTGCCACAATGTAGCAAGAGCCATGCAATGAAAGAGCATCTTTAATTCTCTCTCGATTTGTGCTGAATTATTTGACTTTGTCTCACAAGTCTTAAAAAAAGCAAGGAGAGTGTCTCTTTGTGAGAAATACATAAAAGTGTCCTTGAAGACTGACTGGAGAAGGGCATGTTCTGCTGAGGAGCTGGCAGGTTTTCTGATCTTGACCACATTCAGTTATTGTCTTTCATGTGTAGTTCCATCCTAATGCGACTCTTCCTATCATATTCTCTCCCCTAAAACCTTGAAGTACATTATACCAGAATAAATATTCAGCATTTTAGAAACAATTTTAATACATTCTTGCCTGAATGAAGAAGTGCATGACTATTGACTTCAGAGAAAATGTAAGTATTTTTGTGCTATGACATTACAGATTTTACTTAGTCATGGAATGGGGCTTTATTCTGTGAGAAGTGGTAGAGTTTTACTGACAATTCAGAGAGCTTTTAGCAAAACGTTAGTGATTAAAGTACTGAAAATGATTTTAGACATAAAAGCTAACAGAAACTTGCATTCACTGGGTCAAAGCAATTTAATAAATTGTATTCAAATTAGCTCTTCGTAACAAGGCACAGAGCCTGCCAAATTGTATTGTAAAAGATGTATGAGCACACCTTTGCTGGTAAGACCCTTGATGGCTATTTGAGATGAGCTTTTGCTAATTGTGTTTGACTGCTAGGTGGGAGGCTTGGACAAGGAAAAGTTTGCCACAGAGTGCCAAATCCAGAAGAGCATATCATTTCCCAGTGTGTTGTTCCGAACTGCTGCAGTGCTACAGCTGAATTAAAGAAAAGGGGAGCAAACAACAAATAAATTATGTACATGCCTCTTAAATAATTAGTGAATACTTCTTACACTGTTCCTTGAGACAGGTCTCACACTTCAGAAAAATAAAGTAGTGTGTGGGTTATTTCTGATACCTTTTGTTTAGGAGCTTGTGGGATACATCTTCCTCTGATGGTTGAAGCACAGGAGACAGATGCCTCAAGCCCTGACATGGGGTAAAGCAAAGAGGAGGAGAAAGAGTCACTGACAGCTATATGTGGAATCTTGTGGTGAACTCAAAGCACTGTTGCTTTTTTTCCTTTTTATTTTGAGAGGGGGGAAGGGTGAGTGGTTTGAACATTTTCTTTAAGATTATATTTAACCACTGACAGATAACATCTTGTGAGGCCAGCCTTGGAGTTGGGCTTTCTCAGTGGTAGGACCCGCAATGCCTACTATAAAGGTTTTGTGTTGAAGAATAAATAGGAATCCTGCCTCTTGTAGTGGTGATCTTATCAAATGATACAGGCTTTTGAAATATTCTGATAGCTGGTACTGGGGAAGGAAATTGAAATGTTTCTTTTTTTTTCCACAGATGAACCCACTAGATCATGCTTTGATAGTGTGCAGCTTTCACAGAATTGTAGAATCACCTGGTTGAAAAGGCCTTTGAGATCATCAAGTCTAACTGTACCTGTCCACTACTAAACCATGTCCCTGAGAAACTTGTCTACCCATTTTTTTAAACATCTCCAGGGATGGTGACTCAACTACCTCCCTGGGCAGCCTCTGCCAGTGCCTGACCACCCTTTAAGTAAAGAAATTTTTCCTAATATCTAGTCTGATCCTCCCCTGGCACAATTTATGGCCATTATCACCTGTCACTTGGGAGTAGGGACCAACACCCACCTCACTATACAACGTCCTTTCTGATAGTTGTAGACAGTGATAAGGTCTCCCTTCATCTTCCTCTAGGCTAAACAATCCCAGTTCCCTCAGCTGCTCCTTGTAGGACTTATTCTCCAGCCCCTTCACCAGCCTTGTTGCCCTTCTCTGGACATGCTCCAGCCCCTCAATGTCCTTCCTGTAATGAGGGGCCCAGAACTGAACACAGTACTCGAGGTACAGCCTCAGCAGTGCCGAGTACAGGGGCAAAATCACCTCCCTGGTCCTGCTGACTACGCTGTTTCTGACACAGCCCAAGATGCCATTGGCCTTCTTGGCCACCTGGGCACACTGCTTGCTCATATTCAGCTGACTGTCAACCAACACCCTCAGGTCCTTCTCCTCCAGGCAGCTTTCCAGCCACTCTTCCCCAATCCTGTAACGCTGCATGGGGTTGTTGTGCCCTAAATGCAGGACTCGACATTTGGTCTTGTTAAACCTCATCCCGCTGGTCTCAGCCCATCGATCCAGCCTGTCCAATCTCTTTGCAGCGCCTCCCTTCCTTCAAGCAGATCAACACTGCCACCCAGCTTGGTGTCATCTGCAAACTTGCTAAGGGTGCACTCAATCCCCTTGTCCAGATCATTGATAAAGATATTGAACAGCACTAGACCCAGCACTGAACCCTGAGGAACAGCACTCGTGACCGGTCTCCAATTGGATTTGACTCCATTTACCACCACTCTTTGGGCCCAGCCATCCAGCCAGTTTTTCACCCAGCAGAGGGTGTTCCTGTCCAGGCCAATGGCAGCCAGTTTCTCAAGCAGAATTTGTGAAAAACGGTGTCAAAGGCTTTACCAAAGTCCAGGTACACCACATCCACAGCCTCTTCCTTGTCTATTAAATGAGTAACCTTGTCATAGAAGGAGATCAGGTTAATTTCAGACCATTCAATCTTGGAGCTATGGGAACAACTTCGCTGTAGGAATGTGGTGTATGGAAAATTGGAGTGCTTTCAAATTGGGTGTTATAGGAGCATATGTTTTCTGTGAGAACGTATTAGGTAGAGGGATAAAAGTGCAAATGTTCATCCAGATTCTCAGACCCTTACCGGTATGACTTACTGTAACTTTGCTCTATATTGAAAAATTAAGTCCACTAAATTATTGGAATTGCTTTTAAGTGGGGTGCAAAATCTTGATGATGTGGATGCAGTGTACCATCACCTTAACTTCTGCTGAGGCTGTTAGATCACAGCCTGTTAGGAACCATATTTCACCAAGTGCTTAAATATGTCAAAGAATCAACACTTCAGTGCTTGTTTTATATAGCTGATCAGTGTGGTCATTCCTATCATCCATATGCCCCAACTCTGCATTACTTGAGTACATACTTGTCTGCACCCCTACTATGTATTTTCCTTTTTAATGGTCTTATTAATGTTTGTTTATAATATTGACTGAAAAATTACAGTGAAATTGCATTTTCGCAATGAACTATTGTTTTCTCCAAATTTTAAGATGTCTTTGCTGAATCGAAAATCTAAAATTAATAGAGATAATATTTAAATTTTCTTATTCCTTTCACCATTGAGTAGCAAATCAAAAGTCCATGAACAAATATGAAAAAAACAGAAACCAGAAGGAATCTGTTTAAGTGAAAACATTTTCACAAATAAAATAAATGCTTCAGTGTTATTTAGGACTTGAGGGAATGGCAGGAAGATGTGTTATGGGAGATTTTGGTTAGATATTAGGAAGAGGTTCTTCACCTGGAGGGTGGGGGAGCACTGGAAGAACTCCCCAGGGAAGCAGTCACGGCACCCAGCCTGACAATATCCAAGAAGCATTTGGAAAATGGACTCACACACGGTGTGAATGTTGACATTGTCCTGTGCAGGGATGGAGTTGGACTCGATGATCCTGGTGGGTCTTTTCCAACTCAGGTCATTCTGTGATTCTATGATTCTATTTGTTTTTATTATTTAATAAGTTCAGTGAAAGTTATTTGACAGTCTTCTAGTCTATTTGCAAAATCCTATGACCATTCTTCTAGAAATCCAGTATCATTTGATGCAGGTGTACTGTTCATAGTCATGAGTGATGTTTAGAGAGTTTGGCACTACCTTTCAAATAATATTAATACTTGAATTCCTTGTAACACCCATATTCTGGTGCCTGTTCCTTATGTGATCAGGGTGAATATTTGCTCATGACAGGAAATTTAATAGTTTAGCCAGATTTGATGTTTACTCCAATTTAGATGTTTTTCTGAAATTTCAATTCGTGATTCAAACCATCTGAATCTATAAAACTGATTTCAACTCTTGCCTTGCTTTGTAGGACTGTAGGGCTCTTTTGGTTACTACAGTCAAATTAAGTCTGAATCTCATACTGACTGTGCAAATTTTATGTACCTCAGAGAAAAATGTGAGAATTTTTTTTGTGATAAGTTGTAGGATATTTTTTTCAATTAGTAGTTGGCCTAAAGGCCATTCCTACTGTTAAGATCTATTGTGAGGAAAAAAAAAAAAGAGAGATTTTGGATTGTACCTGAAAGAAACTTTCTCTGTGGCAATTTTGAAAATCAAGCACTTCAAAACCATCCCAACTATAATCAGAAGTTCATTAGAAGCAACTGTGTTCTGTAGTGAATTTTTAAAACAGTTGCTCCTCAGTGAAGAATTAAAGCATATTACAATTACTCGGTTGTTGGTGGGAAGGAAAGACTGTATTTATGAAAAAAACCCAAACCCCAATGTAAGTGTTGTGAAATTCAAAAGTGATGAAAACCTGTGACAGCTTATGAGACATGTCCAATAAAAAATTGCAGCTATAAGTGTAGTTGTCATAAATTTATTTGTGATAAGTACCCATCAGCTACAAGCACCAGACACATGTTTTTGTGAGTTTCTTTAAGGTCTGCATAGCTTTAACCTGAGAAACCTGGTGGGGCTGGTAGACTCAGTCTGGTCTGCAGTTTCTCAGTTTTTATGCTGGATGGCAGCCAGTGCATTAGTGCTGGACCCATTCCTGCCTGTGCCTGGAATTACTCCCCGGGAGACAGCACAGCCCCCACCAGGCAGCGTTGCGGCGAGGCAGAGTACTTGAGTAAACTCAGGCCATCTGTTGGCTGCATAAATTACTTTTCCTCATTTACCCATCTAGCCATAAGGTATCCACTTTTTTTTTTCCACTTCCCCAGTTTTCCCTTTATCCAGTTCTACTAGGACAGAGACAGGCAAATGGATTTTTTGCTACTTTTTATACTTTATTTCTTGTGGTTGCATGCATTTCATTGTAGTGGCTTTGTTTAACAAATCAAATTATCTCCTTTATAAAAGTATTCTGCTTTGGAAACAGTTAATGGCTCCTCACCAGAGATAATCTTTATCATGATAGAGGAGAAGCATAATTATAGTTACTTTCCCCTCTTCAGCCCAGCTTCTTTCTTTTCATTTTTTTCCCTGTGTCCTCTTTTATTTTCTTCTCCTTTTTTCCTCTTATTTATTTTCTTCTTCTTCCTCTTCTTTCCTCCCAAATAATTGCAATATAGATAAGTGACTAAATTGATTACATTAGCGTAACTTAAATGATTTACTTCAAATAGTATGTTTGTTGTACAGGTTTCAAGGAAGAATTAATATAATTTCAGCTTCAGTCATTTTAAAGGATCTGCATTTTACTTTTTTCCCAGCACTGTATGGGAATCAGATTTCTTTAGCATTTGGTAGTCAAATAGTCCGTCCTGGAAACAGTCAGGTTTGAAGATTTATTAAATGACCTTTAGTGGTACCTTCTGCCTCTCAGACATAAAGTATTTCTTTCACAAAGGTACATCTGGATTTTCCTAGCAATAGTCTTTCTGAAGCTCTGTGATAAGAACAGGTGGACATCTTGATGCCTGTTCTGTCAAGTCACTTTTCTTATTTTGAATGTCTATTGGCATTTTGATTTATTTCAATTTTTTCCTCTTGCAGATTTATTTGAAAAACAGAGATCTGTATACTGTAGAAGCTAACAACCCTCGTCAGCTAGTGGAAATTGCAGCCAGAGACATTGAAAAACTTCTGAGTAACAGATCTAAAGCTTTGGTGGTGAGTACTAATGCGTTAGGTTCTATTTAGCATAAAAATAATAATCTTTATTTATCATCAGCACATGCTTTTATTATTACTTTTGCTGCCTATACACTGACAGGCAATGTCAGCCTGATGTATACAGGATATGACATGTAGAAAGATGGTTTGTGACTTTGTGGTAGAAAATGAACTCATTAGTTTTTTGGCATAGGGCAGATGCTTATAATATTGATGGACAGATTAGGAAACATGGCCAGCTAAAAAATCAGGTTATAAATAGATTGGAAAACAATACTCTAAGTGACACACATGAATGTTTATGACTTGAAGTCAGTTTATGACTGTATTCTACAGTCAGTAGTGATCGTGGTGAAACAAGAGCTAGAGATTTTAAAAAATGTAATTTAAAAATAATGGTATATTTGAAATCATAATGTTCATTTTGGTGTCATTCCTAACAGTATTTGTCTTTATTTGGTCTCTTGTCTCTTTAGTTACTCAGTCTTTCCTGAGAGTAGCAACTAATTCTTCTCCTTCAACAAATGTAGCCATGTGTGAATTAGATGAATCTCCATACCCATTCTATTTCTCACTTGCTAATTCATTCTGTATTTCAATCATGTTTTGTATCAGCAAAGTTAATCTTGAACTATTAGTGTGAGGACCATGCCGCATTGTAACATTACAATTCTTTATGCTTTAGAAGAAGCTATTTCTTTAAGGTGATTTCACCAACAGTCCCTTTCTAGTTGCCAAATCTGGATAATTACTTCTTATGATTCCTACTCACATCACTCTGACTCGTATAAGAATTTAGAGTGCTTTTCAGAAGATACTGACCAAACATGCACAGCGGATACCTGGATGAATTCCTAAACATGCTTTCAACAGAGTAGAACTATTAGAAATAGCTTAAAGGATGAAACAAGAGAATGGAATTCCTTGAACAATTGTATATCCACATAGACTTGCAGATGAGTTTGGAGGTGTCATTTAAAGTGAAAGAGAGAAGAAAGAGGGATTAATTCACCTAATAGACATCTACTCAGCTGGTTACACTAAGCTTTCTTTTTGTTCAGTGGAACAAAACTGGCATTTCTCAGTCAGGATTGACCTGACATGTTCTGAATAAGACTTTAAAATGGAATGAACTACAACCCAGAAGTACTTCTCTCTTTCTCTATCAGAGGAGCCTTGATGTAAATGTCTGTACTGTAGGTGTGCAAAGTTGGGGCAGATGAGTCCCATCCTAGCAGTCCTTTTATCAGTAGTTTCACTTAGCTGAAGAATCAGTTGGAGAGTGAAAGTTCTGCTGCGTGCCATCCTGAAGACTATCCTTCCTGTAGGTGATGAGACTTTGCTTAGTCAGTTGTCTGTATGTAGATATCACAGGAGATAACCATTTTTCTGCCTTTTTTTCTTAGCAGGAGTTCACTTCTCCAGTTCCCACAGCTTCCCTAACATGCATTGTACATCAGTGTTATCTGGGCCAAATTTTCTCTGCTTCAGTCAAATGAGTGTAAAATAGATATGATTTTTTGTTTGCTTTTTTCTTTTAACTCGAGGGGTATGTGTTTATATGGCACTCTGTGGATTTTGTATTATTATTGCAAAATAAGTCATTTGCAGACCTTTGTGAACACACAATTTCCCCTACTATTTTCTCATCAACCCGTATAAGTCTAATATTTCTAAGTTATCACAGTCAAATCCTCCATTTTTTTGAGACTGAAGGTTAATGTAGGGGTTTGTGTGTGTCTGTGGTGGTTTGATCTTAAAACCTTAAGAGAATTAAGGTTAATGTAGGGGTTTGTGTGTGTCTGTGGTGGTTTGATCTTAAAACCTTAAGAGAATTAAATATGCTTTACTTTAGAAAAGATTCCAGAACAATTTTTCTGTTAGTGTGAAAGAAGAAGGATGCCTACCTCATTTTAGGCAAACCCATGGTCACTTTTTGAAAAGGGTAATAAAATTCAGTTCCCTGATGTAAGAAAGATTAAATTAGGGAAAGGACATACATTCAGTTTAGTTTCTGTCTTCATTTTTTTAAGAAGCTATGTAGTCTTCAGATAATTTTAAATCATTGAGTCAATGCATCTTGAAAGCAACTAGAAGTCCTCCAGTGGCTATGACTTTAAAACCAATTTTATTATTTTGGTGGATGTGACTCATGATGTCTTTAATGATTGGGGTTGCCATTACTGTTAGTGCTGCAGTAAATGTACTTATTATTTTTAGCAGCATGCCATCATTTTAGGATGCATATTAGCAAGGCTTCTCCATGTCATTTCTATCAATCTTGCCACTTCAGGTGGAGTGAAATTCATTCCCAAAAAAATGGAAGTAATTTAGCCCCTCCTACACACTTAACACAACTAAATTTGATTTGTCATCGTTTAAATACTTCTCTTTAGTGTTATAATGTCTCAAAATATTGTTTTAAATTAATTTTTTTTATTACATGGGAATCACCAGAATTTTCAAATGTTGTTTACGTGACTATGAGACATGGGTAGCAGCAAAGTGATTGAAATGACCTATTGAATACACTGCTCTACTCCAATTCTAGGACAGAGCTGACTTACAGAGGTTGTCAGGTTTCAGATATTTGCCTTGCTGAAACAGTCTATGAATTTTGTGTGCTTTTAATATCTTAATTATATATGTACATATATACACATAAATCCTAATTATGTGTATGGTAATTTATTGTGCTTTTTACAAGAAAGTGATTTTTATAAAAGTTTATGACAACTCCTTTCTTCAGACCAACTTTCTAGGTGTGGTTGGTCATAGATGGTTCCTGAGAAAAATTTATTTTCCCTTTGCAAGACACAGTCAAAGTCAATACATTACAAAATGAGTATGACTTCTCAAATTAGTAAGAAGACAGAATGCTGATTAAGCTTTTTAAATATTATTTTCATTGTTTGATTTAGCTTCTGATTTCCGATTCAGATATTTTTTTCAACCATTATCAAGATAAGCTGTTGTTCTTTCTGTAAAAAAATGTGTTTCTGATGTATATTCATGTACCCAGTGGCTTAGTCTGACTAGATAAAAAGAAGAAAAGGAAAAAGCGTTACTTAAGGGGAAAAATACCCTTTTATTAATCTCAGTCAGATCTCTTTGCTGACTCATATTCTACATGCTTATTAATTTTGGATCACTTCATGTTGCTTTCTCTTGTGCTATCACCTGGCCTTAAGAGCTCCCAAAGGCTCAGATTTTTAATACTGGCTTTTCTATTTGTAGTTATCCCACATTTATGTTAGAGCTTTCAATGACTTCTGATTTTAAGCCTTTCTCTAGCTTATTGTTGTACATAGGAGACGCATATTGTCTCTTCCATCTGAAACATTACTTCCTACTAACAGAATTTTTTCACCTTCTATATGTATTTCTCTTTCTTCTTTTTTTCAAGTACTATCTTTATGATGGCATTTTGTAAACTTTATGTAGTGAAGCTGAATTATTTGTCTGAAATATAAGTCTTCTTAAATCTGCTGGGTCACATTTTCTGTGAGATCAGGAGTGGAGTTGAATGTTACTAATGACCGCACAGAGGGTTTTACCGTTGGGGCTAATATGACTCACAGTGTTAATTAAGACCTGAGTCCTGAAAAGTGTATGATGCAAGAGAATCTTACATCCTACAGTGATGCCATGAGGCAGGTGTCAGTGAATGACATCAACACTGTTATTGTTCAGAGGCAAGCATACCCCAGGGATGCCGGGATTTTCTCTAGGCATGCTACACAAACAATCTTTCAGCAAGGTTATAATAAGCCAATATTAGTGATGACTTTCTAATAAGTTGGTTTCCCTTGAGCTGCAAGAGTACCTTTAAATGAGAAAAAAACTCTTGCATTCCAAATTATTTGGGTTTGATGCAATTTTGTGCTAGAAGAGTCTCTAGCTATGTCTTAAAGGTAAAATTGCTTAGCGAGTCTGTGCATTACACACAAAAGGTTTAAGTGGAACATGGAAAAGGTTTTGTGATTTCATTTCTGGTTTATAGGAGAAAAGATTATAATGGAAATATTGATAAAGCTGACTTGTCCCACTGGAAAGAAAAAAGTTTTTTTTAATTTTTTCACATGTGTGACTTTATGCCAGGGAGAAGCTTAAAAATGGTGGTTGGAATAGGTACTTAGCTGAGGAAGGAGAATGGGTAAAGTCACGATCCAAACTCAAGGGGCTTTCCTAGATAGCTGTTACTAGAAAATACCAACCATAGAAGAAAAACTAGGATGAAAATAAAATAGAGAATTTTCTAGCAATCTGCAGTGGAGGAAGAGAATGGTATGAGTAGAAAGAAGAGAGAAAGGCAACAGTCTTATAGTCAAGGATGTCAAAAGCTGTCTTACGGTAGTGACTGTTGTTCAAACAGTGAACATTTCTTTTCTTGTTTGCTGTTATTTACTATCGCATGTTTGCCTGGCATAACCCTCTTAAACAAACACTATTTCAATATTATCATATTTCCATATGCATATGGTATCTTACGGTCCTTCCTGTGAGGAGCAGAGAGTTGAACTCGATGATCCTTATGGGTCTCTTCCAGCTTGAGATATTCTGTGATTCTGTGGTATTATGGACAAGTTAATATTCTGTCTCTATGTATCTTTCTGAAAGGCGGTGTCCAAAATAGCTGTCCTACCATTGCAACTTGCATTTCCAGGTGTGTAATGAAAGATGGGTGGAAGTTTCATTGGAAATGTAACATGCAGTAACTACAGGCAAAACTCACAAAGATTTTCAGACATTTTTCAGGTACACAACTTTTCCAAGGATTCCAACAATTAGTACTTCTAGACCATTAGGCAGTTTGGCACCTCAATTGTTCATTTTCACTGGAATTATCCTCTATTTTTTAAGTTCCTACTCCATTCATGAGTACAATGCTTTCTGGAGCTTTTTAGATCATGCTAATAGATCATAATCTTTCAGTGCAGATGGAAACAAAATAATTTAAACAAAAACTGTTGTATATACAAGAAAGTGAGCATACTTGTATTTGGAAGATATTAGTATTTATTTGATGAGTATCATTAGAAATACTGGATGGAGTATCTGACATTGTAACATGTTTATAAAATACAGTTTGAGGAATTACAAATACTTTCTCATTGATTATATAAATATAAACCCTTTAAAATCATTAATATATGAGATGAACTCATGTATGTGTTACTGCCCGTGTAAAATACTGTAGCAAGCATAAGATTTGCAAAGATCTTACTTTCTGTTGTCATACTTTAAAATTTAAAAACATAAATGGTGTTTTTTAGAAAAGTATATTTTAAAAACTCAATGTTTTGCAAAAGGCTGTTCTGGAGTTTCATTTTCTGTTTATGCATTGTGTCAGGAGGGAGATGAAGTATGACTTACCTTAAAGTAATATTTCTTCCAGTTCTGCACAGTAGGATCTAAGGTGCAGCTTCACTCTTTAAGTAGTATGAATTTTTCAGTTATGCAGCCGTTGGCCTTCCTCTGCCCATTAGAGCAGCTCATTAGTCATTAGGTGTCATGAAACATCCTTGATCTTCTGTGGGAGGAAAATCTACAGTTGTACCATCTTGCTCATTTTTACTGTTATATTTCAAAATCGTTTAACTATTGGCTATATGTTTGTGTAATACTTTGAGATGAATCCTCGTTGTTTCCCTATTCAAAATTAAGATGTATGCATATTCCTTTGCAAATGCTCTTTTCCTCTGGGAGATATCTCTTTCTGAAAATCCTCAGTGTTTGTACCTTATCAGCACTTCTGTGTACACTCAGAGTGCATTTATTAATAAACGTTTCTTTCATTACTGCCCATATTTTAAGGCAACACCACAACCGTTGATGTAAAGCAGACACTCAAGTTCCACTGAAATACATTTCACTTGAAAATAAGAGACATTTGTATTTTTACTGCCAAATTACTGTTTAATATTTCTTTATTTTGCTGTGGGGGTATTTGTTTTAACTTTTAATCATTGAACCCTTACATTAATGTAATTCAAGGGAAGGTACTAGTCCATACCCTCAGATTCTTTGGCTGCATGTAGACAAGAGTTACATGACGATTTGCACCTCATTGTCTAGATTTCTTCAGACATTTCAACCAGAGAAATCATATCTTCATTCTAGCCTTTATGTCATGGTTTCTTCTGAAAACTGAGGAAACTGAGTTTCCATAGAAACTGAGGCACAGATTGTGTGCTAAGAGACAGGTTCCCTCTACGTGCTGTTGGGGAGTGTCCAAGATGCACAACTGTGTCTGTGAATGAGGAGCTCAGAATGTTTATCTGCTAGTTTAGATGCAATTTCAACACAGCTGTGCAAGTGTGTCCAGATCCCTTAGTACTTCTCCGCTTGCCTGAAATAAGGCTTCAGTGTCCCACAAAATAAACATGTGTTATAACTTATTTTGGGATTTCCATGCAGAGATACTGTGCACTTTAAATAGGGTTAGCAATTTTTCTGTAACCTGAAAGAACTATAAAACTAAAATAAATTTTGTTGGTGTGCTTAATACTTCTGGGTTTTGGAAGGAATCCAAAACACTAGCCTGAGACATGATTAGATGCTGAAAACCCACCTAATGTTGGTGAAAACACTCTGAGACACCTAATTTCTGGTCTGCTAATCTTAAATTGCCTGTGCTAACAAGATGTCTTTCCAGTCTTCATAGTACTCTATAGATAAATTGAAGTTGTCCGCTCATTTAGCAGAACCTGCATTGGGCAGCATCTTGTGCTTTGGGCTCTGTTGCAACTGAGCCATCAACATCCTAAGCTCCTAAACAGTCACATCTAATAGAGGAGCCCACCACTTCTTCATGGTAATCTAAAGATTACTCATTTAAGTCCTGTGATCACAAGGCTAAAGACCTCCAATCTGTTGCATAATCTGTGCAAGAATAAATTTTTGATGCTAATAATTGCTCTCTGCCTTCGTTATAATCCTTTCAAATTCGTTAAATCCATTTATTCTTAGTCTTAGATTCTTTGCCCTTTAATCTGAAAATTAGGTCATTCTCCAAAGGTGTAGTTTAGATAATCCTAAAGTTGAGAAAAATCTGTGATTCTGACTTCCCTTGTTATTTTGCAAATGATGACTCAGTAAACATTGTGATTTTTCGTTAGAAGACACCCCAGTTGGGTCTTGAGTTGATGGAGGCAACTGATGTTTCCTATTTAGGTATGCACAGATGTGATAACCTATAAAATAAACAGAGACAGGGAGAGGTCTCAAGTTTACCGTTGAGTTGTGGTAGTGTCAGAAGGTTCGTGAAGACAGAATGTGTTTCCCTTCCTCACTTTCCTAGTTGATTTTAAGAACGTAAGTCTTATTTACATCTGATGTCAAAACAGATTTCCGTACAAAAAGAAGCGTCACTCGTGTCAATAAATTTGCTGCTATTTTCTCTTAACCTCTGGGTTTTTTTTCAGGTGTTTCTACCCTTTTGACTTACTTGCCAGTTACAATGTTAGACAGTTGTTTTTGAAGGGGTTCAATCTGAAGAAATTCAGAGAATGAAAATAGCTTGAATTGTGGTTAGTATTGCAGCAAGTAACACTTTCCCATATTTTATTATTATTATTATTATTTTATTATTTTGTTATATGAGAAGCTGGCCATCATAAGAAAGCTGGAAATGAACTTTGTGGGCTGGGTTGTTGAACAAATTAGTTTCAAGACTGGCTTCTAAGAAGAGGAAGCCTATATAGATGGAATAAAGCAAATTAATTGGAGTAAATTACTGTTGAAACAGATGAACCAAGTTTTCTCTATGCGTGTTTTTGTGCAGTGTATACATGTAGCGTGTGATTTTTTTTCCACTCTAACATGTCCGTTTTTCCCCAGGGAATTGCTAGGCTGTGGCTGTGCCTTCTCTTTACTAGTTCAAAATATTTTATTCTTTTATTTAGCTTTTTATTTCAAGCTGGAGGTGGATCTTGAGCTATAGGAAAAGTTACATAGTGAAAAGATTACAGAAAGTGTGTACTAGGGTAATGAACAAAAAGCCTTTGGTTGTGCCAGTATCCTGAAAAATACTGGTGTTTTTTGAAAAATACAAAGAAAATAATCTTTTCTCTGTATAAGGACTGTAAGCTCATGCATGCTATATGTCTTTAGATGACGGTATGTTTTGGTCTTTTCCATTATGTATTTGGTAGAATTTTACAGATTTAGGGCTCTAGGTCTATTTATATGTTTACTTTTTATATCTCCATCAATCCTCTACATGCTGAGTAATTCACCAAGGTAGAAAATTCTAAATTTGATTTCTGGATCCTTCCAGCTAGTATTCAGAATAGACATTGTCATCTTGTTTTTGCAGATTTAGATTTAGATCTCAGTCCATGATCAGAGGTGGTCAAAATAGCAGAAATAGCTACTTTAGATATGGCAGGAACTTTGTAGGTAAGTTTAAGGCTGATACTGCGCTTTTAAAACTGGCTTCACTCAAAAATTTGCACACAAAGAAACAAGTTTTACATATGCTTTTTTAGACTATAATACTGAGTCTGCTAGTCTGTATGAACTTTGCTTAAATCTCCAGATTTAATTGTAGCCTATTTTGAAAGAGTCATAGTCACTGAAGCAAGCGTGTTTTGGAATGACAACTAGTGAGACTTATGAAGTCAAACATTTGTCAACTTGTCCACATGTCAGATGTTTGAATTTGTTTTTACTTGTCGTGCCTTGAGTCTTATTTTATTAACCAAAATACAGGTTGTATAGATGCAATGTTGTGCCTCAGAGGATAGATTCACATAAATCACATACCTTGCAAGGCATTATAGAAGTCTGAAAAATAAATCAGAGGGCTTGCAATGAAAGTTCTTACAAATTTTGCTGGTTTCTGTGGTTTTTCTTTCCACAATTTTCTTCTGTAGATCTTGTATTCTTGTTGACAGATAAGGAGGGGGTTGCCCCTCCCACTTCTTATATCCTCATAGATAGCTATGAGTCATCATTTTGATTTTTGTGGACCTGAACTGTATATAGTGCTGAAATGGCATCTAGTACGCTAGCTTAGGGAGACACCTGCTGAATTTCTGTCCTGCTAGCACAGTGTATTACAGTTTGAACTTAGAAGTATGACTGAGATGATGAAAGGTAAAAAGAGTTTGTCTGAATGATATGTCTGAATGATCAGCTTCCCAATTTAACTTTTCTTTCTGCTTACACAGTAGTTTGTCACTGATAGCATAGCTTCTTTGTTCCTTTCACACTTAGCATGGAAAAAATAAGGAGTATCAATAGCTGTTGCAGTTCTTTCCCATTCAGTCCCCTTTATTTATTCACTTGAGCAAATTCCTTACAAAATAAATGGTTAATTTTCCAGAGGTTGTGTTTCTGTTGTGTTTTTAAACTTCCTGTGGGGCAATATTGTCTGTGTTTATTACAAGCAGGTTTCTTTGTCTGGCTTTATGGATATTGGAATTCTTTTGTGGAAGATGTTCTGCAGGTGCAGACTCATTAAAGTGAGTGGATTGTTCTAGCACCTGTGATGGGTGAAATCTTGCTTTTGGTTTCCTTTGATTATAAAGTTACTTTTCCAGCTTCAGAAGCTCAGATTTAAAATAAAACAATGCCATCCAAACTTCTGTTGTTGCCTTTCTTGGATTTGTCCTGGTTTTTGTCTCTAAGGCTTTGATACCCTTCTTAGCTGAGGCTTACCCTCAGGCAGCTTCTTCTCCTCCAGGTATTTTTGTTTTCCTTGTATGTGTTTCTGCCTGATAGGCAAAGAGAACTATTTTCTTGCTTATTTCTTGGTCTGCTGGCTGTCATTCAGGTGATCTGCCCAAGAAACACAGTGATGTATTTATTGGTGTAAGATTGTGTTCCTCTATGGTTAGCTGAAAATATTATGGAAGAATGATTTTCTGTGGTAAAACATTCATTTTTCAAAATCATAATATTTCATACTAGTAGTTTAAGTTGCTAAAATTTGTCTGACTTAATGAAAGGTTGACTATCTAAACAGACTGAATAAGAATATATTAGTTCTTGAATATTGCAACCCTAATGCTGTTTCGCCAGCCCTCCCAACCTTCCTAAGGCTCCTAATCTTTCCCTCAGTCACTCAGAAAGTTTACTTTTTCAACAAAATTGAATTTTAAAATTTTAAAATCCTCTGTGAAATAAAAACTCCACTTATTTGCTGAAAGCTCTAGTAAACATTAATGAGAAGAACCAAATATAACTGGTGTTTTCAGTAGTTCAAACATGCACACATTTATACACAAACTGTTGTATACTAGTTGTGTATTCTACACAACTCTCTGAGCCTAGATTCTACCTTTGTTTCCCAGATCTTGGATAATTTTGAGACTCTTTCTTGCATCTTCTTTTCTTTCAATATCTTTTCTTGAAGAGAGTTGATAGCTGACTGTATGCACAACGTGTCTCAGTGGAATGTTTTATATTCTTTGCTTCTCTTTTTCCGCATTCCCTATATTAAAAGTTCAAATCAGATTGTGTTGCTACAACATCACACTAACTCATCTCGAATTGTTTACCCACTTCATCTTGTAAATACTTTTCAGTGTACTTGGCTCCAAGATACAGTCAGTGTTTACTAAATACGTTATGAAATCTGTAAATTCTTGATTATATTTCTAATGTTGCATTCACACTTTTTAAAAATGACAAGAGGAGATTCTATTTCTATTTTAATTAGAAAACGTGTATGACAACTCTTGAATTTTAACATTTTCTGTGAGAATTTTAGAGAGTTTTTATAAGTTCAGAAAACATTTGAATTGTAATTCAGTTCAATTCACATTTTAGAGGTCAGAATTGAAGCACAAATGCAGGTGAAATCTAGATAATGTAAAATGGAACCCTTCCTGATTGTTCTGTACAAAATGGTCAGAGACCTTTATGTCTCCAGGCTTACCATTTCACTGCTCTGTGCTCATGACAATGTTCACTTTGATAACCAATGTGTAATGTTGGAAATAAATCTTTTGGGGGAAGGCAGAGATTTCGTCAGGAACAGCAGAAAGAAGTAGAATCATAAAATAATAGAATGCCAGGTTGGAAAGGACCTCAAGGATCATCTAGTGCAACCTTTTTTAGGTTTTATGTAATTTAAATGAGATTGCTCAGCACCCTGTCAAGCTGTGCTTTAAAAATGTCCAGTGTAGAGGAATCTACCACTTCCCTGGGGAGATTATTCTGATGTTAAACTGTTCTCATGGTGAAAAATTTTCTTCTGAAGTCCAATTAGAATCTTCCCAGAAGCAATTTATACCCATTATCCTTTGTCTTTTCTGTGTAGCTCCTTGTAAAAATGGAGTCTTCCTCCTCTTGGTAGACACCCTTTACGTACTGGTACATGGTGATAAGGTCTCCCCTAAGCCTTCTCCTCTCAAGGCTGAGCAAACCCAGTTCTCTCAACCTTACTTGTTATGGTAGGTTTTCTAGTCCTCTGATCATCTTAATGGCCCTTCTCTGGACCCTCTCCAGCCTGTCAGCATCTTTTTTTGTATAGTGGGGACCAAAATTGCATGCAGCACTCCAGGTGTGGCCTGACAAGAGCTGGCATACCCTCTGTTTTTCTGTGCCTTTTTCACAGGTTCATCTTCCTTCTTGCTCCTTTTCCTTCCTTCTCTGCTAGTAGGTATGTGGAAGGGAAAAATTACAGATTTAGCCAGTCTCTGTTCTGTATTGCATGGGGTTGGTTATACTTATATATGTGAATATATATACATGTATATGTGCCTATACTTGTATATGTGTATACTTGTATAAGTGTATATATATATATAAGTATATGAGACAACTAACAAAATTTATTCATTAAAGTAGAACCATTGTGGTCTCCTGTTAGCTGAAGCTGCAAGTTACGTTTATCACCCAACTTCAAGGTTCATGAAGATTTTTTTTTCCCTCCAGCAAAATACTAACACCTATTTTTTTGGAGGGAGTGATAACTGAAGCCAGGGTGTAATTTATGGGATAAGTGCATAGGAAATAACCTGCTGATTTGAGGTAGCCTGTGTAGCCAGTGTTCTGTCCTGATGTTGGCATAGGGCAATGCTGGGTAAGGAAACTATACAAGCCTTACTAGTATTCATGGTCCATTTTACATGTAAACCCTCTCTGTTCACAGTTTTTGGATTAGAAATTTCAAAGAGGATATCTCTGTCTGAGAGATATGTCCTGATATCCCTTCAATATCAACAGTAAATCACTACCAGCTAGAAAAAATGTTTTAAATAAAAACATAAAATAAATTCAGATCTAAATAAATGTTATCCAAATCCAAAATGTTTTAATTATTTTGGGGTTTTTGTTGGTTTTTTTAATGTAAGTGTAGTTAAAACTTTTTATTTCCCTAATGATATATTTAAATACTTTGCTACAGTGAAACTATTTGTTTTCTCCAGATTTTTTTTACACTTTTTTCTTCGTCAAATTTTTAGTAAGATTGAGCTGAATGCAGTAATTGTTACTCTGATGCCAGAGTAAATTTGAATCTAAAAATCCTATGTTTTAACTGATGAAATACATACATGCACCAGACTAACTTTCAGCTTCAGTAGGACTCCTACTGCAATAAGAACCCATTGAATTGCAGAAAAGACATCAGAATCTGACTTGAAACTCATTTTGGAGTCTTGTTCTTAGTACAAGCAAAAGATAAAATCTTATGTTTGGCTTGGTAACCAGTCATATAATTTGATAAATTTAACATTCAACAATGAGCAGTTAAATTCTCTTCTTTCAAACAGTCTTCCTAACTTTTTTTTCCATTTCTGTAAAGGATTTTGTTTTCTGATTGTTTTCTACAGCATGGCCATAATGCTTATTATATAGCTGTAGTATCCTTACCTGGACTTTAGGACTGGATAACAGTATAGGTTCAGCAGCGTAACAAAATGTTTCCTGGAATATCTGAGTTTTTCCTCAAGCATTTTGGTAGCAAGCTTTGTGCCAGTATTTCAGACGCGCAACTGATTGGAACCCTTGGGAAACAATGCAGGTAAATCTGGGACTCTTCCAAGTAAGCTTTAAAGGATTTGGATCAGCAGAGCTTGAATCCTTGGAAACAGCTTGCTGCTGAGCTAGTTAAGAAGAAATACTGAATTTCTGTCTTCATGAAAGTATGAGGTAGATTCAGGTAATGTGTTCACCTGGCATCTTTTTTTCATAGGTTTTTCTCCCATTTCCCCATTTTATCACACCTTTCGTGCTTTCTAGTGAATTTTTCATGTTAAAAATTTCCTTATGAGAGCTCCTGTCAGCTTTCTTTGCAACATTGAGTTTTGATGTACTTGTTGGTACAAAAGGCAAAATTCTCCAGTAACCCACCAATTGCCTTGTACGAGAAGTCTCAGAGAGCAGGATATGCTGAAAGAAAGCCATGTAATAAACTGTTTAGTACTATTTCCTGAAAATCTAAACTGCAATTTGTAACTTTCCATGATCCAACCGTAAATTTGCTGATAAACAAATGTATGCTTCACCTGCAAAAAGCTTTATTAATCAGCAGAGGCTGAGGTTTTCCCATTTTTTTTAATGTTAATCTTTTTGTCGGATTAAAAGTTTCCCTTTGATGGGGAAACTTCAAGAAACAAGATGATGACACATTTTATGATGCGCCAATGTAATGAAGATATGGTTTCTTCAAAGTCCAAGGACTGTCCAGGAACATTTTTTCACTCCCTTTTATGTAGCTACTTAGCAGATACAAATTGACGATCTTCAATTTGATTGCTAAACGTCTTAGATCTCCAAAGACGTATGGTAGTTGGTCAAGATGTGTATGATGCATGGCACCTTAGAATTCAGCTATGTGGATGGAGTGTAAGTATTTGGAGCCTAAGTATTTGCTTTTCTAGTAGTTGCACTTCCACTAATGCTCAGAGTCAAATATACAGTTACCTAGGAGAGCCTCTGGTTAGATTCTCTGAACCTTTGATGCCAGTGCTGTTAGTAAATAAGGTTTTTCCTAATTAGTGTTTTTTTGGGTACATTTTCCTTAGCCTGATCTAGGCTCTTAATTTCTATATTCTTAAAATATTTTATTTTTGTCCTTTATAAATTGTGTCTTTGGTACCTTCCACATTGTATTTGCAAAATTCTACTAATATTTTGCTAACACAAACCCAGTCAGTTTGTTCTTCCAAGTTGATGGACATATCTTTGTTAAACAATATCACTGACCTGCTGTTTACAAACAAAGAAGGGCTGGTGGGTGATGTTGGTGTCGGAGGCTGTCTGGGATGTAGTGATCATGAGATAATCAGGTTCTCTCTAAACAATGTAAAAAGAAAAGCCAGGAACAGAACATCGATGCTGGACTTTCGGCGGGCAGATTTTGAATTATTTAAGGAATTGGTCAGGAAAGTTCCCTGGGAAATAGTTCTTAGTGGCAAGGGGGTCCAGGAAGGCTGGATACACTTCAAGAATGAAATCTTGAAGGCGCAGGAGCGGGCTGTCCCCATGTGTTGTAAGAAGAGTCGTAGGGGCAGACGGCCGGCCTGGATGAGTAGGGAGCTTCTGAAGGAACTAAGTAACAAAAAGAGGATGTATCGTCGTTGGAAAGAAGGGAACGTAAGCCACGTCATGCTCAAAGATGTTGTTAAGTCGTGTAGGAGGAAAATCAGGGAAGCAAAAGCCCAGTTCGAGCTCAAATTGGCCACTTCTGTTAAGGATAATAAGAAGAGTTTTTATAAATATATCAATGGTAGAAAGAAGGGCAGCAGCGACCTCCACTCCTTGTTGGATGTGGAGGGAAATATAGTAACCACTGATGCAGAGAAGGCCGAGGTACTTAATGCCTTCTTTGCCTCAGTTTTCAACAGCAAGGATGTCAGCGTGCTTGACAGTTGGCCCTCTGAAGTGATTGATGGGGGCAGGGTTGGCCCTCCTGCAATCCATGAGGAGGAAGTTAGAGACCTGCTGAGCCACTTGGACCCTCATAAGTCTATGGGGCCGGATGGGATCCATCCTAGGGTGTTGAGAGAGCTGGCGGATGAGCTTGCTAAGCCGCTCTCCATCATCTTTCAGCAGTCCTGGCTCACCGGAGAGGTCCCAGAAGACTGGAAGTTGGCCAATGTGACGCCCATCCACAAGAAGGGCCGTAAGGATGATCCAGGTAATTACAGACCTGTCAGCCTGACCTCGGTCCCAGGTAAAATCATGGAGCAGATAATCCTGGGTGAAATCATGAGGCACCTGCAGAACGGTCAGGAGATCAGGCCCAGCCAGCATGGGTTTAGGAGGGGCAGGTCCTGCCTGACCAACCTGATCTCCTTTTATGACCATGTGACTCGCCTGGTGGATGAGAGGAAGGCTGTGGATGTGGTATACCTGGACTTTAGCAAGGCCTTTGACACTGTCCCCCACAGTAGACTCCTAGGGAAGCTGTCAGCCCGTGGCTTAGATGAGAGCACTCTGTGCTGGGTTAGGAATTGGCTGGATGGCCGAGCCCAGAGAGTGGTGGTGAACGGTGTCTCATCCAGTTGGCGGCCGGTCACCAGTGGTGTCCCCCAGGGATCGGTGTTAGGTCCGGTCCTGTTTAATATCTTTATAGATGATCTGGATGAGGGGATTGAGTCCATCATCAGCAAGTTTGCTGATGATACCAAACTGGGAAGAAGGGTTGATCTGTTAGAGGGTAGGATGGCCCTGCAGAGGGACCTGGACAGATTGGAGAGATGGGCCGATTCCAATGGGATGATGTTTAATAAGTCCAAATGTCGGGTACTTCATTTTGGACACAACAATCCCATGCAGAGCTACAGACTGGGGACAGAGTGGCTGGAGAGTAGTGAGGCAGAAAGGGACCTGGGAGTGCTGGTTGACAGGAAGCTCAACATGAGCCAGCAGTGTGCCCAGGTGGCCAAGAAGGCCAATGGCATTCTGGCCTGCATCAGGAATAGTGTGGTGAGCAGAACCAGAGAAGTTATCGTCCCCCTGTACTCGGCACTAGTCAGACCTCATCTGGAATACTGTGTACAGTTCTGGGCCCCCCAGTTTGGGAAAGATGTCAGGATACTGGAATGTGTTCAGAGGAGGGCAACGAAGATGGTAAAGGGGCTGGAGCATAAGCCCTATGAGGAGCGACTGAGGGAGTTGGGGCTGTTTAGTCTAAAGAAGAGGAGGCTCAGGGGAGACCTCATTGCTCTCTACAGCTACCTGAAAGGAGGTTGTAGTCGGTCAGGGGTTGGTCTCTTCTCTCAGGTGACCAGTGACAGAACTAGAGGGCATGGACTCAAGCTACGTCAGGGAAAGTTTAGGCTTGATGTGAGGAAGAAGTTCTTTACTGAAAGGGTGATTGGCCATTGGAATGCGTTGCCCAGGGAGGTGGTGGAGTCGCCGACCCTGGAGGTGTTTAAGGGGAGATTGGATGTGGCACTGAGTGCCATGGTTTAGATGATGGTTGGTGATAGTGTTGGGTTATAGGTTGGACTTGATGATCTCAGAGGTCCTTTCCAACCTTGTCATACTGTGATACTGTGATACTGTGATACTGTGATACTATCTGTAGAAGATGTGGAGCACCAGTTCACAAGGGACAAGAATGAATCCACAAGTATTCAACAGTTTGCACTGGATTGTGACTGTCAAAGAAATTAACTTTTATTCCATATTAATTTTCAAAAGAGTTAAAACCCATCGATATTGATTTGGAAGTGGTCTCACAAATAGAAAGCATTTAGAAGCCACTGTTATAGATGAACACAGAATATAACACCTTCAAAGCGTGGTGATGTCTAGTTTAACTATGAGGAAATACAATTTTTGTATAACAGTTCTTTCATGGACTGTATCTTCCATAAAAAAACAGTCTGAATTCCTAGTGGTGTTTGGAGTGTTTTGGTTAGTTTATTTTAGATTTTTTGTTTTCTTTTTTTTTTCTTTTCAGGCCAGCATCAGATTCATTCCTTATGAGATAAACAACATGTATTGTGTGAACTTTTAAGACCTTACTTATGTTTAGTTAACAGTGACATCATTAACCTATTTCAAGTTTTTCATTTTTTAATATCAAGAAGTTCTGCCAATCTTAAGGTTCCATACACCTTGAGACAAAGATTGATTTTTTTATAAAATTGTTTGGGGATTTAATGTATTTTCAATTCACTATTTCTTATTAAAACTTCAATCACTCACCACTTGTTTATAATTAAAACTGCCCTTAGGCAATAAATTTTGTTCTGTTCAAATATGACAGGTATAATTATGGAAAATCTAATTGTTCATATATTGCTGCTTTTCATGTGGTGCTAAAATATGTGATGAAGTAATCCAATTTTCTTCCCTTTATATATTAGAACAAAATAGAACAACTGTTTATACTTTTCCTTGAACCTGGGTCCGTAATGCACCCTCTTGACTCCATGATTTCTGAAATTTTCTCCAGATCAAAGATAAGAAGTGGTTGATTTGCACCCTGTTGAATTAGTACAGGGGAAAATATTTCTGTGCAGTGATGGACTTAATATGTCAGGCAGCATGAAGAAGAGTGAAGGGAGCTGGAGTCATTCTGGAGTAGTGTGGTCACTACAGTGCTCAGTGGGTCGTACGAGGATGAGACAATGGTATTTCTCTCTAGATTCCTTCATTAGTATCTTTATTACATCCTGCTCTGACGTTGCTAAGGAAAAGTATGCATTTCTTTATATGCAGTTAACAAATCTGAAATTCATCAGTGGTTATGTTTCAAAAGTATTTCCTCAAATATTTCTGCGCTGTGAGCTGTTACAGATCTCAGCAGGTTGCACCTTCGTTATGAAGATTTTCTTCCTATCCCTGCCCCTGCCAGGGATAGGAGGAAACATTTGCCAAAACCAAAAAGATCACGAAGATGCTTTAGGTGTTGCCCTCTTGCACACAAAAACCTTATATAACCTTTCAGCTTCAATTTGTCCTTGCACGCTGGCCATGGCCAGGTTTCTTCTCCTTTGCTCTTCATGCTGTCTCCAAGTTGGTTTGTGTTACAGCAGCAATGACTCACTAATGCTCAGTCCAGTGTAAAGTGCTAAACAGACAGCTTCTGCTGCTAAATTCAGTGGCTATTCCCCAAGTACCTTGTCTGAGTCAGAGCACCATGGAGCAATAAATTTGTTTTTCTTGATGTGTTTGGGCGGGTAGTGCAGGAGTGGGCGGCTGTAACGCTCGTGTTGCTGAGCATGCAGTGAGCAATCCCCCTTGATGTTTGCTCTGGTTTTTTTTTTTTCTCTTTCTCTCTTTTTTTTCTCTTTTTTTTTAAGGGTTTGCATGTATTCTGGAGCTGTCAGGATGTATTTATGTTTAACCAAGTCTTTAAAAAGAATTAATGTGCGTGAACAGAAAATGCTAGAGAAGCATGTTTACCGGTTCCCAAGGTGATAAAAGCAGATTGAATTGAACTCCTAGGGGTGAATATTTTCAGGTAGATTTCACACGGGATCGGCTTTTAGCGACATAGAAGATACTGATGTGTGTAAACTATACAGTCCCACCAGGTACTTCCTCAGCATTTCCAAACCACGTTCTCTTCCACAGCACTAATGATATGCCTGATTTCCCACTGGGTCAGCAGAAGAGCCCTTCCCTCCTAGCCCCCCAGATATATTCTTTTTTTCTTTTTTCACTGAAAGCCTATATACCAGGCGAAGTAATAACTGAAAAGTATCTTAAGGACTTTCCTTTCGTGAAGAATGGAAGGGAATGGAAGTCAAAGGACTGGTCCATGTTTTTTTGCCTTGTAGGAAGAGTATTTCATCTCATGACATACTTCACAGGCTTCAAATCCTTATAAAAAAGTTGGTAACATCTAAATGTGGTCCTGTCTTCTTATGTGTACTAAAACATTGAAAATATTATGTACAAATACGTACATGTAATGAAAATACAGTGTATTCTGAAAAAGTTTCCATTAAGAATATATTTCTGGGTTTTTTTCACAGGTAGAAATCCAGATGGTGTAATTTTACTCTCAATTATCCTTTCTATGCCTTCTAATTTTTCTGTACATATTCTCTGCACCCTGTGTATTACAACCTTAAATCCAATTTTCGGTATTCATCTTATTTTTGGGTTATCATTTTCTAAAGCAAATGCTTGCTACACCCAGTCTTTGCATTTACTAAGAATAGGCTAAAAACGTGACTACAGAGGATGAAAATGAGGAAAAGCTAATGCTACAAAATACAAACTGTGTACCTGTAATCATGTGCCATTGTAGCTGGGAGAGGAGCATAGGTACTGGCATAAGATGCTTTAACTTTCTGATTTCCCGATTTTAACCTTTTAATAAAGCATGTTATATTGTTAACTGTTCTAATATTTCATAAAAGGCCTTTCTGTGTATGCAATAAATTCACATAAGATTCGTATTTGCGTAGATAAGCATTCCTGTATTGTACGCAAAGCTTATGGCTACAGGCTATGTCCCTGATTTTGTACAGAATTAAGTATAGATTTAGTATTAAGCATGTAATAGTATTGCTGACATTTCTTCCTTGAACAAATATTTATAGCATGACTTGGAACTAAAACAGTGTAAAGGTATTGGAATAGTGAATATAATAATAAACATCATGAAAGCATTGAATAGAATTATATTCATGTGGTGCAAAGGAATGATATATATTCTGCTTTAACCTAGACTTAGAATTTCCACTGTTTTCTCACTGAAATGTTATGTTAAAGGGGTAAAGTATTTCTAATAGTGTATGTCTGCCAGCAATTTGAGTATTTCCTGCTTAGAAGTACTTTGTGCATATTCACCTTGTTTAGCTACAGTTGTGACATTTAGGTTAAGCTACTGCAAAGGCTCTTCATGTAGGAGACCCCATTGGTCTATGTGTTAAGGATTTGGTATTTTCTAACTCAATGATCTTGAAAGCAGGTGTGGGTGTTTTGTGTATGAATATTAGTGCTATTCAAAATTGCCTTTCCTATTATTACAAAGTGCCACTATCAGGATAAGGGAGGGGTGGGGTACAACATATGTCCTTGCTGCAATTACACTTTCTACAGTGATATTAAAGGAATTCACATGGGATGGAACTAGTGTTGATATAGTCTTGTGAGATACTCTGGATTGAAACTGAACTAGTGGTTCAGAATTGCATTTGTGTGTTTATGTATGTTCACTTGAAAGACATTACTTAGAAGAGATTTGAGCTTTGGAGGCTTGCCTAAGTTGCTACAAAACTTTGTGCTTCTCTACTCCTAGCTACATCGCAGCACAACACTGTCCTTTTCTTCTTTTTTTTTTTTTCTTTCTGTGCTTAGTTATACTCTAGATAGTCTTGTGAAAATTATTAGTAAAATTCTTGATTTTGCTGTTTACATGAAATGCTTCTGTTAATAACATCATTATGATCTCAGCTGCAACTACAGCTGGGCCAGCCGTTGGCCATGGATTAGAGGAAGGCAGGAAGGGCATGAAGTGGCAGAGATGTGAGAAAGAGATGTGCTTTTGCAGGATGCTTGACTGCATGCTCTGATTTAATATTTAGCTGTGAACTATGTTCAGTTCAGCAAGGAACTTTTTCTTCCTGCGGTTCCATTGAGATCTCTGTGTGTAAACTTACTCTTGAGCAATGACTTGGACATTGTTCCTACTCACATGTTATTATTGCATGCTTTCAACAGAATGCATTTTCACCATGGCCTCAATGCCTAGAAATATGATTTTAGACTTGTTTCTGTGCTCTCTACTATTCGGCATGTTCGCACAAATGTTTTACTGCTAATTGCTTCTTTACTGACAACCATTTGTCAGCTTGGAAACTGCAGAATTCTATTCTGTCATGTAGAATTAAATTAATGAGAGTAAATAGCTGCATAGTTAGAAGTTATTTTACCATGTCTGAGTAAAATCCCATCCATTCAAATTGTATCTAAACTCAGCAAAAGTTTTTTGTTATCTTTTTGATGTATTTGAATGAGGAATAGGCAAGCGATTAGGGAAGGTGATAAATATTGATGGAACCCAGTTTTCATTTGGTTCCTGTAAGCAAGATGTTTGGATGGAGCACTGTTTATATCAATATGTGTTACAGTGATTTCTGCATCTGCAAAAGTCTCCTATGTTATTAAAAACTTTAATAGTAATCTACCTTACTTTGTAAGTCACTTAATAGAAGAGAAGATACTGCTGTCTAACTTGAAATAATAGACATAGAAATATGCAATTTAAAAAGTATTGAAGTTGAACTTTTTCAATACACAGAAAGAATCACTGTAATATCTACTCTTTGTAATAATGTAATAAAATTCTAGGCTCTGATATTTTTCCAGGCAATTTTTTTTATCTGCTGTTGTAATGGACGTGATAAAAATGGGGCACTACAGTAAAAACCACCAGGAAACATTTGTGATCAGAAAATAAATTACATAGGCAATAGTTTGGCAATTGCTTAGAAACCGTCTGTAGCCACTTTCTCAGTTCCATGAGCAGTTTTCAGAACAGCTTGCAACATATTAAAGGTAGGGAACTCAGATAACCTGGCAAAGACAGGTAAATTACAGAAACATTTCATTTTTTTCATGTTTTTTCAAAATAAAGACTGATATGCCATCTGTGGCAGTACTTGTGCTCCTGCTGAACCATTGCTATGTCATGGAGTCCAAGTGAACTGCATGTCATATATATAGTGCTCTGCAATACATTTTAGAGCTGCATGCAAGAAAAGTATAAATCTCTGACATGCCAGTTATATGTTCATTTTTATAGCATTCCCCATTATCCTTGAGGTCATTTTGTTTGTACTATCTATTTAATGCTGAATACAAAATGTAAAAAAACTACCTTGATGTGTGGTCCATTTTGCTTAAATTAAATATTAAAAAAGAAAGTTGTCTAGTCTAACTAGGAATATAGGCTTTCTCTGTGCCTGCTGGAAAATAGTCACTGCCAGAGCGGAGAATTCATTCCACTCACTTTCAGTCCCTTCAGTGCTATTTCCTCTTATGTAGCAGAAAAAAACCCCCATATTCCTTTACAATTTAGCTCCTTCTTGTTCCTTTACCTGGTAGGTTATTTTTTTTTTTTAATGCAGCAGTGACCTGCAACATTTTGCACCATCTGCAAGCATTTATTGTCCTTGAAAAGCTCAAGCCGCAATATGGTCAAGTATAAATACTAATTTTTTCATGTATTTGAAAGGTTTTCCAAATTGACAGACTTTTAAAAATGCAACAGATAGATAGAAATAGCAGGCTTCTGTTTGAGCTGCAAAACACAGTTATTAGATTTCATTAGTATCTTGACAGGTAGTGAGCAACATTTATATACGTGTAACTTCCCTAGGTTCAATTGTTTTTCCAGGATTATATTTTCCCCTATCAATTGACACCAAAACTGTGAAATCCTGCCCTTTGGGTATCTATTTTGTCACTGGCTGAATAAAAGGAAGCTTTCTCTCATGTCCTACCTCATTGACTAGTAAAGATGGGCCCGGTTACAATGGATCAGGTTTGTTGTTGACTCAGCTGTGATACTGAGGTGTTGGTCTGGCTCAAGGCACTTTTATGATGTGAACTTTGGACTTCCTGGGAGGTTTTTTATTGTATTTATTCATACAAAATCAACCATTTGCGATGAATTTAGGAGACTGAAGACAATACCTCATATCTTGTCATCTTCCCTGTAAGCCGCCATAGTGGTGAATAATGATAAGGAATAGGGAGGCTGATTTCATGGAACTAAGTTTTATTCTGAAATCCCCTACACATCGTTTTCAGGGAAACTTCATGTTAGAGGATTCCCTTGTAAAGGCTGAAAAGAAGGGCCAAAATCCTTTTCCAAGGTGGAAAGGTTAGATATAGAAGTTACAGAATGGGATTTTTAAAGCAGAGAAGAAAAATAGATGCCAAATGCTCTCATTTTCAGTTGGAGGATTACCTCCAAGCTATTCTTACACTTGTGAGTATATCACAAGTTGTTTATTTTCAGAATAACAAATCTTGGAAATCTGACTCAAGCAACCTCCCAGTAAGCAGTTCTGGTCCCAAAGCATGAGAGTTTATTCCCTTATTGAAAATAGTAAAAATTTTCATTTGCATTTTAATCAATGGAGCCATTGGATGTATTGTAAACCACCGGTACAACCAGTGGCACATGCTGCTGTTTGAGAGGCAGGGTTGGCTCCTGCTGAGGATTTTGATTTTCAGTCCCTTTCTGACATTGACTTGTTTCACCATGTGGGTAGTGCAGGGAAACGTATTGAGCAGAGGTCTGAAATTGGTCTGAAAAGGCAACAGACAAACAGACAACAAAAATGCACAAACAAACAGATGCAAGGAGTGTTCAGCAGGAATTCAGCTATTTGAACTGGAAGGGCTGCACACATCCATGGGGCAATCAGAGCAACAACTACGTCACATTTAAGGAAAAAAAAAAAGTAAATTCTGTCTGAATCTGCTTGCATGATAGGAACTTAGCTAATAGCAAAATAAACTCCGTAAACGTGCCATGGGCCATCTAGCTATGGCAGAGAGGAAGGAAATTAGGGAAGGCTGAACTGCCATACATTAATTGATTTTCACATCAGGCCCTGAGGAGTTGCCCTTGAGGCCATGTACTGGAAGCCAAAAAAATGTATCCATGCTAAGATGAAGGTGGTATTTTAGTGAAAAAGAAAAGAAAAACAGAGAGTAAAGGACAAGCTTAATAAGTAGCAAATGAGTTGTAAATTAGCTGACATTTTGATATTTTTGTTTTGCTCCCTGTTAGCCAGGCTGTGATTGCTATCTCCCTGTTCTTACCTGCAAGCTGGACATACTTTTCTGTGTTGTGACACCTGAAGAGTGGTGAGACTGCCACAAATTAGCCTAAAGGAATATCATGCAATCCTTCTTATTTAGGGGAAGGGGAGATAGAATTGATCTCCATGTTAAAAACAAGAGCAAGGCAATTTTTTTTCTCTGATGTTTTTCTCTCTGGTTCTCCTTCCTTTTCCTCCTCTGTTTTGCATTTTTTTTAGGGGGAGGGGTATTATTTTGTCCTCTCGTGGCTCTGTTAACACATTAGAGAAAATTTTGCAGCCTGAGAACTATATTTGTATGTTACAGCATTTGTATATTTCAGATTGCTCAAAATAACTTTACAGAGTGGATATAGCAAAAACAAAGTCATTTGGGTGTTTCTTTTTATTTTAGGGAATACAGAGGAGAAATGTCATGTTGCCCTAAATACAGACAAGGAATATTTTTTTTTTGTGCCTAGTATAAGGTTATTAAATTATGTATTGTGGAAAAGGAACAATGATTTTCGCTCCTGTGAAAATGACATCAAATGATTTCTTTGGTTTTTGAAAGGCCTTAATACCACAAGCTGCTAATTGATTTAAAAAAATCAAAGCTGTTATCACTGCAGCAATTCGTGTTTACTTTTCACAATCTTATATAAAAGAAAAAACCTTGAATGTTGCTTAATTGGAACAAAGATCTGGAAAAACAAAAAACCCTTGCTTTTACAGCACCACCGGAGACCTTCAGGTAATTTGTTTACCTTCTGTTCATGGGAGTCAAGGAGCAGCACTATCATTAAATGATGAAGTGCATTCAGACAACTGAAACAACAGTAAGATGCTAATTAAAGAAATTACAGAAAAATATCATGCTATGTCCTTTTGTTCTACAGAGGAATTTAACCTAAGTTAAAAGAAAAGTCACACAAGAGATTTATTTTGTTAACATTGGCATTTAGTAAATAGAGAATTTGGTGGCAAAATGAGAGAACACCTGATCCTTACACTACAGTGGTTTTATATATCAATGTCAATTTAAATATGATTAAAATTTGTCTCAGGGGTCTGCAAACTGCCATGAAGGGAGAGGAGATACAAAAAAAAAAGGAAACTAGAAACATGAACTGAACACAAAGAAGAAACTACACAAGATGATAAATAGCAAGGTAGATTCAGGTAGAAGCAACAGTTAATTGGTGTGCAAGGAGAGCAAGATAAGACTTGAAATAAGCAAGATCAATCCAAAATGATGAAAGAAAAAAAAAGTAGTAGAAATTGATTTTTTTATGTTCATAGTTCTGTTGATCCTTGTGTTCTGTCTTTTACAATTGATCAGTAACTGGTTTTTTCATTACAATTATGAAGATTTTAGGACTAGGCTTGGGATCTTAAGCTTGGAAAGAAAGAACACTCAAGGCTGTGTCCATAAATCTCAGCAAGATGGGCTTGAGATGGGTGAGAACAGACTACAATTTCTTATGTGGTATGGAGTCGGGGACTTGGTGATGGATAAACCTGCAGATTAACAACCGAGGGATTTATGAAGACTGAAGAATAGAAAGTGTGAATGACAACAGTGAACAGTTGAAAATATGGTATCAACAGACTGGCACACTAGTAATCTATACTTTGCACATTAGAAAGGCAAGGGGATGTGTAGCATACTGCTTGACTTGACTGATGTAGTCTTTATGGTGGAGAATGGAAAGATCAGGAAATTACATGATTTCTCTCGGCGTAGAGCAGATAATCTCTGTATTGGTGTTTCTCAGTTAGAATTTGAGGAAGAAATTTAAGTTTTATTCCCTCTAGGTTATAGATTTTTTATTTAGTTCATTTATTTAGTAATTTGATAAGACTAAGCACTAAATCTAACTGAATATATTCTGAATACAGACCAAAACCTAAATCTGAAAAGAGACAAAGAAAGTGGCATGGCAATACTTAATTGGCATAACAGTAGATCTCATTAACTTCAACAGTGAGGGAGCCTTTAGCGCATTAATTAGTTTTTGACCTCTTTAACTACAGACATCAGACACCCAGCAGGCTGTTTCAGTAAACATGTTTTGAAGAGGGAGCATACTAAGTCTGACACAAAAATCCCAAGACTGTGCCTGTAACTGTTTTTGTTTAAGATATTGAGAAAATTGTCTATGATCACCTTCAAAATTCAGTTTAGATACCTACCTGTAGAAGAGGGAGAGAATGTCTAGATTGCTTCAGGTGTAGACCCATGGGCAGATGAATCTTAACTTCCCTGTTTGTCTCTATCTCCCTTTGTCCACTCTCCTCTACTAACAGTGTGTAAATGAGAAAGAGGGGAAAAATATTGGTGTGGCACTACTACAGCCAAAAAGTTTAGTAACTTGCTCTAGTTTCTTATGCTTTTATTTCTGTACACACGAAGAAGGTTATAGCAATAGTACAGAAGAACCAACAAGTACATCTTAAGTGTCTTTCTGTACTAAGACCCCTCATGAGGGTTTATGGGAACACAGATGATAATCAGGCCCAGAAAGTCATGTTTGACTTGATTAGGACTATGGAAACTTGCCTGTTGGGTAGTGTTTTTTAATGCTGTTGGTACTGGTTATTATTATGCCTACTTTATCATGGGTGAAATAAGAGCTCTTGATGCTAAAGGTGTTGGAGACGGGATCTTGACAAAGTAAAACTGATAAAAATTTTGGCTGGTTTGTTTAAGCAGTGCCATGTTAAGCAAATACTCATGTTTACCTTCTAAACCCATTTTAGTGCTTTGGTCCTCATTTGCTGTCTGATTAGTTTCCATCTGAGGAAGGTATTACGTCCCTATTAAGAAACAGTTTTAGGTCAAACCCCATTTTATCATTTCAGGAGTCTGCAAAATATTCTTTTTATTGTTTTCAAAGGGAAGAACCTGTAAGCCTGATGCAATTTATTTTCCCATCGTAAGACAAAGAATGTACTGTTGTATGCTCCTGGAATTAGTATTGCAATTGTCTATTAATAAAGATAATCATGATAAATATTATCACCATCTATAGATTTTACCTCTCATCTACTATTCCCGCTGCTGATTATAAGAGCAGTCCAGTGGGTCCAGAAAAGTAAAGGTTCCTATAGTGTTATGAGAAAACAATATCAGACTTGCCTTGAATGTTTAGCTGTATATTAAAGAGTGAATAGAGTAGAACTGATTAAATAAGTGAAATACTTGTACAGAGTCTGAGACACAGAAGGGCATTAAACTGCAGTACTGCGCAGGCGTCATTAAATGCTCTGTCTTTATGGGAATCAACACTGATGAGATATTCCCCTAGCTGTCTGTGATTTGTCACTTTGTGCCAGTGAGAGTCTTTGGCCTTTCATCAGTTAAACAGACTGAAGTGTTGTCTTTGGAAGATAATTACAGGTTCTCAGTGAAAATGGCAGAGTTAAACCCTGCTAGATGGTACTTGTCTCACTGGAGAGAGCACAAAAAGTACATACAGGCCATGGGTTCTCTGCAGAAGGGCCCCTTCCTGGGATAATGATACAGCTCTGTGTAGGAATGATGGATCTGGATAGTAACCTGATGGGGGAAACGTGGTTTTACTTTATGTGACCGGCTGTGCTAGTCTGAAGACTAGCAGAGTTCAGAAGGAAGTGCAGGCAGAAAAGCAGATTTGACTTGGAGACATTCTGGGAAGTATCCAAAAATATTTCTTTTTCCACAACTCTTTCAGAAAACCACTCTGAGAGGTACAAGTCTCTTTCTGGAGGTCCCTTGTAAATTCTATGTTTAATTAACATAGTAAGGGTTGTATTGCTGCTTAATTGGCATTGCCATTGAAAGATGTCTGCTTGGTAGCTACAATAATGTGTATTGCTTGTGTCTGAGTATATGCCTTTATTAAAGCTTGATTTGTTATTGTTTGTACAATCACGAATCGTCAGCTGATGAATGTCAGGATAAGTTCAAATAAAATTCATTAATCTTTCCTGAGCTGGCCCATAAATTGCAGGAATATTAGAGGACATACACAGAGGTCTTACTACTTTCAAAGTTGCATGAAAGTATTTTTGTATTTATTATTATCTCATTGAGAATCGGATCCTCAAATCAAAAAAGTTGCAGATATTCCACTATTAAGAGGAAACTTTTATGGTTTTTATTTCTTACAATTTGTGCGTTGAGGACGCAGAGTAGTGTTGAAAACCTGTTGTTGCTACAAGTGCAGAAAGTTGGAAAAACTGTCAAGATGCAAGTACAATAGCTTTCATTATACAACATTCTCTTTAGAATTGAATGTTTGTCTACAGATTAATATATATCAATCAATTACCATCTCTGCTTTCAGAAAGCATACATGACTATAATATGAAAGAGGAATCAATCAGTACAGAAATTGCAAGAACACAGATAGAGTTTGAGAGCCAATGATTAGCATTTTTTCAAAACTCTTAAAATGCATGAGGGATAAGGAATAAGAAAAAGCTGAGAAATGGAATCAAAAGAATCACTGCCAAGATGAGTTGGTTACACATTTCTGATACAAATGCTGGCAAAAGAGTTTTTGCTTCTGGAGAAACAGATGAGAAGTTCCCTTTGTGAGAACACATCAGATGGCAGGAAAATCACAAGCAATCTGATTAGTTCGACAAGTTGTCAATTTTCACAGATTTTCTCTACAGGCAGGGAGCACTGATGGGTTTTGTGTGTAGAAGACAGATGTTCTCTTTACAGTCTTTAAGCGAGATAGTAAAAGTTTCGTGTCTTGCCAACCTGCATTGGAGCAAACCCAAAACCAGATAATAAGGTGCCACTGGTGCCATGACTTCTGTTTGTTTCTTTTGTACCAGTATAGGAAGGCACGAGAAATTGAAATCTAAAGATAATAACAGATACAAGATCTTTGTGTTTTGTAACTATTTTTTGTGCTACAGAAGCCTTTGCTTCTCCTTTTATTTTGCAATATTACCTATCTCACTTATGATTATTTTCAAGGAAGTGTGAGAAATAAAGTTCATTATGGATAAATATACAGTAAGGCATATCAGGAGAAGAAGACTGGGCAGTAAAAACAGTCTCTGCACTACTCTTGTGTTAAATAGATTAGCAGGGTTTTTCAACTGACAAGCTTTTAGATCAACCTGAAATAACAAAAGTGTGTATGATGAAGGGAGAGAAGATGAGAAGGGAGAAAGGGCAGCATTTAAAGCCAGACAGCGCTAATTGGTTTGAGCTGGTAATGAAACATTTGTATTCAGAAAGGAGTAAATGTCATTTTAGGTCCATACGTAATGCCAGCTCAAGCTCAAGCTTTGAATCTAATTACCTTAGAATATTTTTGGTTGAATTAATATCTGATCCTCCAGCATAAGGGTCTGTTTCTGAAGATTTACATTCAGATTAGAGCCAAAACTACAAGAAATGTGTGGTCCTGAGTCTCATTTGGATGCAGGCTGCAGCTCACAAGAGCAGCTGTTTTGCAAGATGTATGCCTCAGGTTTTCAAAATGTTTGTGTAAAGATGTGATTGTATGCAATTGGTTGGTTGGAGCTGAAATTTTAAGAGAAAATTAATTCTTAACAAAAGTTTAACATTTCTTAATTAGGAGTAAATGAGGAGATCTCAAATTGGAAATCTGGTACTAGCTTAAACTTCTTGTTGAACAAGAGCAATAAGCACCAAATTGCTGCTCCAGGCATTGTGGGGACATTAAAAAAACTTTCAGAATTGAAGACTTTAAACAAATTGAAGATCATTGGACACATGAGAGATTATCTGGTGTTAGTTCAGGCCTTTGCATCTCTTGTCTCTTCTGTGGATGCTATAGATTTTGGACTGTAACATCAATTCAAGGACGCAGGATATAAAAACTGATAAAGACAAAGATGCTCTGCTTGTGGAATTCCTATGATGCTGGAGGAATGTAAACAAAAGAAAATGAAAAGCCAAATTTTTAGGTTCCATTTCAACATGGCAGGAGAATGAAAAATATGAAAGGTAAAAGAGGTCTCCAGCACCGTGTTGTCAAAGACCTTTACAATACATGAGCACATGGCACTGTGCCCCTGACAACAGCACTGGTACTTTTCAGAACAGTTTTGGTAAATTTCTCAA
This sequence comes from Dromococcyx pavoninus, assembly GCA_033558185.1. Classification (NCBI taxonomy): domain Eukaryota; kingdom Metazoa; phylum Chordata; class Aves; order Cuculiformes; family Neomorphidae; genus Dromococcyx; species Dromococcyx pavoninus. Next base: position 2,225,226 of record JAUMJL010000063.1, on the reverse strand, counting down.
CAATACTTAAATCTTATTTGTCAAAAGCAATTTGAGAAGTTTAAGTTTGTGCGTTTGCTATGTGACTTCAAGCTCTGTAATTCCAAAAAGTGATGCAGAGTTTCTGCAAACCTTACTCTGTCTTGGAGCTTACACTCTAAAGTTTGTATTTAGTAAGATCGCAATAAAAAGCTACTTTTTTTCCTATATTGATTAAGTTAACCTTCTTTTAGAATTAAAAGAATTCAATCCCATGCATAGATTTAGGTAGAATATGCACCCAAAAATCTTTATTACTGAGTTAAATCAGGCTGTCTGATATGGAAAGCATTCAGTGGGAAAGATTAGAATGTGTGGCCTTTCCTACAGGCATGATTTTAATAGCCAAAATAAATTCTTTCTCTTTGATTAACTTATTTAAAAATTCTGACTGATCAAGTAGGACTTTAGGAAGAAGTAATTTAGTAGTCAGCAGTAGTTCTTAATTAATTCTGCTTCAGTATCTGTTGATTTACATTACTGACAAAATGTAAAAATTGTTTTTCAGTATCTAGTTTTCACACATTAATTATGTTTTTGTTTCTTCTGTTTTTTTTGTTGATTTGTTTTGATCTTTTTCGAAAGCTATTGAATCATGACCACAGTAACATTTAAGATGAACAAACAAATCCTGTCTTTAAACATCAACTTCCATCTGTGCCTTGCCATAGAGGGTTTCTCTTTCTGCCAGACAATCTCTTAAACCAGTCGGTCCTCTGGAAATCACTTAGAGGTTGTCAGTCTCCAAGTTAGCTACTTTACTTCACACAAACCCTTGCTCACAGCAGATCAGTGAAACTTGGGAATCCTGAACTCTCCTTAGGGCTCTCTAGGGAAATATGTTCTTTTAGGTAGAAAGTCTTTTGCCTAGTTACCGCCAAATATAATTGACACTTACCTTCTCTTCTGGTTGTCCTTTTTTTTTCTCTCTCTCTCCCCCTTAACCTGCCTCCTCATTATATTCCTGTTTCCAATCATAGAAAGTTCTGCCTTTCTCTTTTATGCTGCTTATCCTAGCCTGAGACCTCATGATCAGGAGGAACCTCCAGAGGTTTCACTCCATCTGCCTGCATCAGCAGTTCCAAATCTTCCGTCTGGCTTCTCTTCTTATCTTTTACGTTTTTTTCCTAGGCTCTGTTCCCCTGTTTCTTGTCCTAGAGATTTCCATCCTTTCTACGCACACAGTCTGAATCTTTTCTCCCTTGGTACCCTTACCCCTTCAATCCTACTTTTTTCTCTGTGCCACTCCCAAGCGACAGTTAAATAATGAGCAGACTACAGGTTTCTCTAAGTCCTGCTTTGAAATATAGACCTTATTTATTGGCTCTTTTTCCTGGTGCTGAATAATTTGTAGATTAAATATTTCTGCTTATGCCAAGCATATCTGTATCACAGTGAATATCATATCAACAGAAATGTTAGTACAAAGGGACCTCTGGAAATCTTCTAATCCAGGCTCCTGCTCAAAGTAGGACTGTATCCAGCACTGCAACCAGGTCAGCCATGACATTAGCTAGTCAAGTCTTGAAAACCTCCAAGCATGGCAATTCAGTAGCTTCTTGAGTGACCTAATTCTAAACTGCTCTACTCTCTTGGTGAGCTTCTTCCCACTAATGTGCCATTGGAACTTCTGAAGTTACAATTTGTGTTTACTGGCATTTGTTGTATCATCTGCCAATACTGCAAACATTTGTAGGCTTCTACCGGATGACCCCTTAGCCTCTCCTTTGCTTGACTGAAAACCCTTCTTCTTCTATAGCTTCTCCTTCTAGACTATATGCTCTGGGCCTGTGGCCAGCCTGGTAGCTCTCTTTTGAAACATTTCTAATTTCTCAGCATCCCTATTGAACTGGGAAGAGTGCAGATGGACACAGTATTTCAGATGCAGCCTCAGCATTGCTGAGCAGAGAACAAAAACTTCACTTGTTCTGCTGGCCACATTGTCCTGATGCAGTTGGTAGGCTGTCTGCCTTCCTTGCAATGAGAGTCCATTGTGGACTCATTTTTGGTGTGTCCTCCGCTCCAAGTCCTTTTCTACAGGGCACTTGTAGCTGGTTGGTTCCCATGTGGTGCAGCTGTATGGGTTTATACAGTCCTAAGTGAAGACCTTTGACCTTCTCCTTTTTGATCCAGAGGATGTTTCTTTTAATTCAGTTCTCAAGTTTCTCAAGGTATCTTTGGGTTGAAACTCTAATATTCAGCATATCAACCTCTCTGCCTAATTTATTATCACCTTTAAATTTGCTGAGGATATACTCTATCTCATCATCCAGGTTGTCAATGAAGTTATTGAACAACGTTGGACTCGCTATTGACCTCTCATGTGCTATGCTTGTTACCAGCCACCAATTAGATGGCAAGCCATGGATTATTCCCTTTCATCCTGACAGTTGTCTCTTTCTTGCTCAGCAATATGATACAACCGTGTTTATTTTCTTTGCTTCGATGTTCTAATTTTTAGGAAGCAAAAAGTTCAAATTCCTATGACGAAGGAAAATAAAGTCCAAAGAAGTTTTGAAGAGAAGTCGTGAGAGACATGAAGCAGAGTCCTAAATCTTGTCTTTAAACTGCTAAAAAGAAGAGCAAGGAATAGATACAGGTTTTTTTCCCCACAAAGCTTGTAACCCCAATTTTTATTATTTTTTTATTGGTACTAGAGACATTTTTCAAGGTAGCATCTGCTTCATTTCCGCGGATCAAGATGTTATTAGCATAAAGTGCTACAAAAATCTTGGTCAATAACTTGTTTTTTGACCGAGTATTTAAATAAATAAATACCAGGAAGGGGCATGCCTTAGGTTGCATTTCAATAGATATGTGGGAATTCATGGAGACGAAAAATATAATTTGGTCTCTTTCATTCAGTTCTTTGTTATATCACTAAGCCAAAGAGCAATCCTGGTGAAAAAAAAAGACCCTGCCTTCTTTCCCTCTCCCAGGAAAAGCAGTCTAGACTAGTATTGACTTCCTTATCCCTACATCCAAATGATTCTCCACTTCTGGTTTCAGTACTCACCCTTTAGATTCCAAAACCTATCTTCTCTTCTTTCATTGAGAATGTATTATTCTTGTTCACAATCCCCCATTTTTTTCTTGTAATTAAAGCTTTCAGTCCTTAACTCTGTTTCTGAGATATCTGTTTTGTGCATTGTGTAATGTTTTTTAATTCCTTTAATAAAGTAGAGTCATTCAGAATGCCATGTTTCTCCAGCATTAAGGGATTTTGCTGCCATGCAAGGCTGCTCAGGCCAGAGAGCACATTAGGACAAATTCTGAAATTCTGATGTTTTTGTCACTGTCACAAACGGTTGGATGGGAACAGTTATTCTTGTTTCAGTACTGGTTTATAATCATACATAGTTGTAATCTGACTGCCTTTCATGTAGATGAGCTGTATGCTTTGAAACCACTACCTTTCTAGGACCTCGTCACAGATGATAATGGTGTCTCACACTTACAATAAAGCTGCAGTAATACAGTAGAATGGGATCCTCTTACTAATGCAGCATATATCAATTTTGCTAAGCTTCAATGCTTGTTTACTCATCAGTTGTAAGTTAATGCCCAACAGACTTTGTTATTTGAATTATTGATAAAGCATTTTGTTCCATGTAAGAATGCAAAACCAGTTTTGAATCGCAAAGGTAAGAGAATGCCCTGTGCTCATTCCCAAGGTGTCACTGTGAATATGTAACTTGGAACTGAATAACAAAATACAATTGTTTTTACTTCAGCTTTACAAAAAATTATTAATGAATGAGATAATTAAATATTAAGTTAACAGGGAAGCTTGTATTTTGCACCTGACTCAAAAGCCTTTCTGTCCATGGCATATGAGAGCTAGCCAGACTACAGCAGGAGCAAATGCAGCTTTCAAAACAAAGAGTATCGTATCTCACAAACTCCAATTTGTACTCACCCCAGTAGTCCTCTTTTTTCTATGCGTACAGAATTGAATTTGTCATCTCTTCCGAACAGTAAATAAGAATAAATTTTACATTTGATTTCACCCTTAAGGGACAAAACTCACAGGGAACTTTGTAATTGTGTGGTCCCAGCCTAGCTCATAACAGAAGCTTTAGTGTCTCCCTTAACATTTCTCAAATGAAGTTCACAGATGTCAAAGGTATCCTGTGGAATATGTCCCAGCTGCAGGCTATGCTGCAGAATTACGCTGAAAGAATAAACATGAGATTCAGGCTGCGCTTCTGGAGGTGGATTAAAATGAACGAGAAATTAGGAAGTGGAATTTGTTGCTACATTTAATTCACATGTAATTACTGTAGGTATTTTACAGGAAATAGATCTAGTGAAATCCTTTGCGAATTTGACACTGTTTTGAACGACTTTTGTATTTTCTCAGCAATATGTATATTTATTATTCCCAATCTTAATGTGGACTATGTAAATTCATGAAAACACAGTCTTGTGAACTGTTTGTTTACTGAAGGAATAGAATGAGACAAGGAAAGGCATAGTAACTCTTACAGAAACCCCTAAAAATTACACTTTTTAAATCTAAAATGCACTGAGACTCTTAATTCTGCAGGAATCTGAGTTCATACCAGCTCTTTCAAGTATGTTCTCTTCTAGTGAATAACATGACATGGACAAGGCTTTGTACGTCATAATTGTGTCCAGCATAGTGCTGCAGCCAGTGGGTGAGATGTCCCTGATGCAGGAGATGGCAGCAGAAAAAGGATTTATTTACTGGAGGTATTAACTTTGCTAGGTTATTGTTATGAGGGAAGTGACTGTGCTGCCCTGTGAAAATGGGTGAGAGCAGAAAGCAGGAGACAGCTTAATAGGCTTCTGGTCACTGTGTGAGACCTGAAGTGTCAGAAAATGTGATGACCATCGTAGCAGGCAGCCGTGCGCTCAGCCTACTTAAGCCTTCTAGCCTGTAGTCTGAGCTGTTTAGACACCAATTAGATAACACAGGGAAGAGAAACTTTCTTTTCTTATGAGCACTGATGCCTGGTGAACATGTCAGAAGAGCTCTGAATTTGAAGGCATAGGATTCGCAAGATGGGGCTTGTGGTTGTGGATTGCAGATGGGGCCATTAATTTATCTCTTAACTGTTTTAGGCACATCCAAAGTTGTAGGAATTATTTCCTTCCCAATAAACTGTAATAGCTTTTTAGTGAGTAAACATAATTTTGTGCATTTTGTTTTAAGTTTGCATGTTCACTTAAAACCAGAATTAAGTTACATAGGATTTCTCAGACATCCATGCTTAAACACAGACTGCTCTGATGACCTGTGCTGGAACTTTCCAGAATTCACAGGCAGGAACTGTGAACAGTCTTTGCAGAAGCAAAATCCTTTTGAAGTATGAGTCCTATACGAACATCAGCTGTGTATATGAACCTACTCTCTATGAAGGTTGTAGCTCAGAAGCAGCTTTGCTTCTATTACAGGACTCCCTTCTTATGCATTAATCTAGTTCTTACACATTTGATGTGTTGACCACAATAATTTTGCCACTTTAGATATAATATTCCTTTCTGAATGGTGAATGAGCTTTCTGGTCTTTTCGTTTGTATTGTCATTGCATTGTTGTTTCTATGGCCACTATCTTTTAAGAAAGGCCAAGTAACTGAAATATCCACTTACATAGGTTTTTAAAATGTTTTTATTTTATGTTTTGTATATTTTACACTACATAGTCATTAAAACAAGGTTAAATTCAGCTGCTTAGTTCTACTTTCTCTGTCTGGTTTTCATATATTTTATCTTTCTTCCATTTTTCAATATATTTATTAGCAAAAAGCAATTATTTTTTGAGGCAAACATTCTAGGTAAATATTTACATCTTTGAAAATGCTTATAGAAATTGAACTGATCACAAGATAAGATCTTCATTATATTTTCACTATTTAGCTCTTTTGAAATCCGGAAGCCTCAGTGCAGAGCTTTCATGGTAGCCAAGTGGTTTTACTGCAGGTGATTTCTGGGCTTGCTGTAGTTCTCAGTGTGACCCTGTGGTGGATACACACTCACTGCTAGGAGGTGGAGGAGATTATCACCAAGAAGCCACGTGTTCTCACTAGTAGGAGGAATATGCTTTTTGCTAGGTTAACATATTATAGGGTTTATTGGATTAACAAATACCCAAAATAAATAATTTTAATAACAAAATAGAATAAAAACTATGTTATAATGCCTACATTCTTTCTACATGGAAGTTAAAGTTATCATGTAACTTATCCACTTTAAAATTTACCTAAAGTTAAGTTTCCTAACTATGTCTATGTAAACAAGCTCTCAATCTCTCTTTATGGTTTTGGTTTCACTTTATCTCCAAAAGTCAATGAGTTTTTTTGGGGAGAGAGAGCATTTGATTTAGATACATGCCTAGAGGGTACTGCACTCTCCCTCGCCATCTGAAAAGTTAAAAAAGTAAAGCTTTTGCCATTTAAAGCCAGTATTTTTGGAACAGATTATGAGATTTCAAACCTAGATGATGTAGACCTTTTTGGAAAATCAAATTCAAATGCCAGATCTGAAGCCTGCTTTGAAAGTTTACATATACAAAGGAAGATACGCATAGAGTTCACTCTATTCTCTTCATGTAACTTTCATCTATACAGCAGTCTTTAGCGTTCTCATATTTTAAGTAATGAGGTGGGAGGAACTTGTTCAGGAACCATAATCTTCCAGCCACCCAGTATTTATGCTCTGATTTAGCCATTGACCTTTGTACTAAGGGCTTCTGGAGTGTAAAGTTTATATTTACCTGTACAGCAATAAAGGATTGGTGTTTGTGATGAACTTCCAGAACTGATGCACTGAACCAGCTCACAAAATCCCAAAGACTTTATCTGAAGGGCATTTCTTGAAAAAGATTATATTGTCAGATCAGATCTACATATTTAACATAAATAAGCTGTTCTTCTGCAAGCACTTTTTTGAGTTGAAGTTTATTTTGATGGGTTTTGTTGTTTTCTGGGTGAGGGAAGGTTTTGTTTTTTTCTTGGTAGCATTATTATTATTATCTAACTGAAGAAATTAAGGGATTGAATATTTGAAGTTTATACGGAACATAACAGTTCCCTCACTATTCAGAACAGATTCCCGTTTCTGATAAAATTAGTCTGCCATAGAAGATACCATACAATGAAAGAACAATAACAGAAAAAGTAACTGCCACCAGTGTCATTTAGTTCTATCTGAAATTCAGAATTAAAAAGATGAGTTTTTTTGTAAGGTGAGGGGATTTGCCAGTTCTTAAGACAGCATGAAATTTGTACAGACTCTGAATCACACATATTCATTGGTTTGGGGCATCATCAGATCACAAAACATCCAAAACACTAATTAAGTATTGTGGGAATGCATTCATTTTGTTTATTTTCAAGAATGCAGCTACTGAATGCTTTGGAGTATTTAGTATTTGTCTCTGTGAAGAACCTAGCCCAGATGAAACCATGTGATACACATGGTATTTATAACTGTGTTATACTTGAATGTACTCTAAGGAATTATAAGATACATATTTATAATTATAAACCTTTTTTTTTTTGTCTGTTGGTTTTCACTTGGGCCCTGGACTTGGAAAGAACCAAGCGTGCTTTATGCTAATTTTATGCTTATTAACAGTTCTACTGAATTCTATTTGAAAATGGAATAATATAAAACCCCCACAAAATACATATTTATATATGAGTTTTTGTTGGATGAAAATGGTATTTATTGCTTTAGCTTCAGTCATTGTTAATAGCATTTCAGGTTAAAGATTTTGCTTTGCTACAGATTCCTTGCAGTTTTAATCTAATCACTTGCAGAGTGAGGTTCATCTGACTTGAAGCTGTCTAAGTGGATGTTTCTCTAAATTAGTTGCATCTTACTTACTTTTCAGATATTGAAGAAAGATAGGTATCTCCAGGGGACATCTGGAAGCACCCTTTCTTTCCATAGATGGAGTACGGATAACTAGTTCAGACAAGGCACCTAATATTTAAACAGCTGAATTAGCTATCTCATCCATGGCATCTCCTGCCTAAATCATTATAACTGTCCTTGAAGGGTACGCAAGTGATGTCTTAGAACATATCTTCTCTGTCATGTTCTTTATTTTCAAAAATGTTCATAGGTGGGATGCTGTCACAACCTGTATGGTGCACATGTGAGTTCAATAGACTGAGCCTTGTCTGGCTGCCTTCTTGCTAATGTCATGGGATGCATCACTAATGTTACTTACTCAGAAATCCTAGAGAGATGTGATTTCAAGGTGACCTGATCTCAGGCTGAGTTTTTAGTCTTCAAGATGTTCTTGGGACAAGCCATGTCAAGTAGATACAAACATTTTAGTTCTGCATTAGTTGATGCCTGAGGAAATACTCTTCTGTGTTACTTGGCAAGGATTTGGTGAAGGTCAGTCACTCTGGCCACACTTAGTCTGGGCACAGACATATGATGCAGCTTGTTTTCAGCCTGTGTCTTCCATTCCCTTCCCACAGACACCTGGGAGTATGGAGGTGATGAAACAACAAAACGCATGTATGTCTGGCCCCAGCACAGGCTGGGATATGCACCTAAGTCAAAGCATTTGGAAGTGTTCCTTCTTAACAACTTACATACAGCTTCAGTTACTACAGTGATGGGCCACTTATATCACAAGATTCAGCAAAATTAAAGATGATCAACTTGTATATTTTTCTGGCTTTTGTTAACTACTGTAGTATTCGGATGTAAAACAAATATGGTAGTCAAAATATGTGGTCTCAGATGAACTGTTTCTTAAATCAAATGTACTGTATTCTGTAATGCAGTCAATACCCATACCCTTTTTATTACTAGCTAATTAATAAAATGGTAGCAATTTATCATTATTTTCCATAAAATACCATTGCAACAACTTTGACAGAATGAGCTTTGGCCCATGTACCACTGTGGGCTTAATTCTGTAGCCTGAATTCTAGAATTAGGAATGTGAAAGCCCACGAGCTCTGTATGCAGTATCAATGTATAATACTGTTTCAGGAAAGAGTCAAAACAAACCAAATTGCTGCCATTCAAAACAAAGTTCAGGGATTTTGTGTAAAAGCCACAGCGAGTTTGCATTGCTCATTATTTTTTTAAGGAGCTTTTAGAACTAAATGCATTAATATGCACAATATAAATCCAACCCCACTGGTCACAGAGAGTTTGCAATTTGCAAGTGCTTTAGGAATCATTGCTAAAGATTGGAGAGGAGGAGGGGTAGGAAGTGTCAGTAGGAGAAATAGAGCTGTAGAGCTAATGAGCAGATGCTCTGCTGAGTATTGAGAGACCTCCTTGCAATTAAAATATAGTTGTAGGTAGGAGGACATCATTCAGCTGTATGTGTGCTGTCAGTTGTACCTTGACCAGCGTTTGGTATTTCAGATGCATTTTGATTAAAGAAAAAAGGGAAAAAAACCCATATCTGTAGCTGGCGGTTGATTTGGCAGCAATGTTTTTTTAGTAAAAGAGTGAGACCTGGGTGCAAAGAGGGCTCAGAACTTCTATGCTGGGAGAAGACAGGTGTCATTCCTGTGATGATAGCTAATGGTTTCCTCTTGAAGTCTTGTCTCATCTGTGTATGGGAGGAACATGAATGTTCCCTGGTGGAGGGCAGAGAGGTAGTTCCTATCTTGCCTCCTCAGGCAATGAGTTTAAGGGGAAAATACAGTAGCCAATACTGGATTTTCTAGCCCTTATCAAGGAGTTCAAAGAGGAGAAATGAGGAGCAAGGTTCAAAGTAGAGATTCTTCTGTGGCTGGTTACCCTATTCCAGTTTGGTCAGGACAATGTGCAGGGGCATGGGGCTTGTCCCAACCGCAGAGGAGGGGTCAGCGTGGTCTATTCACCCAGAGCAGGAGTACATCTTACTCACGTGTGTACCTGCTGGAATGGGGAAAGTGGGTGGAAAAGAAGTAGATTCCAGAATTATTGTCTTCAACTGCAACTTCTTACGTAATCCTGTCATGTTTATCAGAGAAAATTTGAAGGCTTAGGAAGGAGGTGCATCTTACATGGGCAGAATAAGGTTAGTAAGAACAGCTCAGTTGCTGCAGGCATTGTTTAATCCAACATATGCACTTTTCCCCTGACTTTCTTCTACGTTTCTACCCTTCTTTATTCTTAGGTTAGGGGGCTTATAGGATAATTAGAAATTGAATTTTTTATGAGTAGCCATTAAAATGGGTGGCTTGCAGATCAGTCAAAGACAGGAGATGTATGATATGAAACTGCCTTTTCCTCTGCTGATTTTGCTCCTAGTGACTGCAGGGAAGCCTAGATAAAGCATCCTGAGCTCTGGAACAAAAAAATTTGATACTCTGCAATATTACCTGTGTGTGTGCAAATATCCACATGCGTATTGTGGAAAAATTAGAAAGAGAGCAGATTGGCCAACAAGGGTATTCTGAGGAGACAAAAGGAGGAGATAGGTTATACTCATTATGCAGCTTTGGAAATCAGAAAATGTAATTTCTCTGCCAGCTGGAGGAGTTTCTGAGCCTAATGAAATTTAAAATCAGTGGGAGCTCATTTAAGAGCAGTAAGACATATAGTATTCTACTAATATTATGAGGATTCTGTCTAAAAATTACATAGGAGACCTTTATTTATATCTTGCTGTAATACTAAGGACATATCTCGAAGTAGATGAGATCTATCCTGCTAGTAAATGAGATCAAGACAAACCAAGTTAAGCCTTTTAACTGTCCTTCTATTTTTGTCTTCAATACAAACACTTTAAAATAGAATACTAAAAATATTAAATGGAGCCTCTTCTCTTTACATGTTATTTAGCATTAACACCAGCTCAGTACCACAGTCATCCTTTGGGGTCACTAATAGCTATTCAAAGTATTTAGTATCTCCACGTTTAATATCTCCACATCTCCACAGTTCCCATGCATAAGCCTAAAGCTTACATTTTTCTGATTTTGTGTAAGAGTGATAAATTTGCATCCTTGGGGTCAATTCTTGCATATTATTTGGATTTTTTTCTAACTTTATATAGTTTTGTTATATGTATTTTCACTTCTCTTAATTATAAGTTCTGCAGGCAGTTTTCTTACTGATATACTGAGTATTAACTTAGCATATAGTTTTTTTACCGTGGTATGAATGCAATAGATCATTTCTATCTGTAAAGTTATTGGGCCATGTTACAAGTTAGCAGGATGTTTGTTTTGCACTTTTTTTGATATTTTTTCCAAGTATTTTCATTTATGTTCTTGATATGGCATACTGCACAGTACTTTTTCAAGGAAGAGCTACCTAAAATAGGGTTAATATAAAGGAACACAAAACATGTTCATTCCTCTGTACTTCAGCCTGGCACACCGCAGGTGACAGAGTGCTTGAATACAGTATTCACCATAAAGTTTCTGGAGTTTGATTTTTTTTAATTATTTTTGCAAGATTTTCTCTCTTTATATATGTATTTTTTCCGTTAAACTTTCTTTTTCTACATGATTTTTCTCTGCTACTGATATTCTGTTTTCCTTAGTCATCAAAGGAGACAACCTCAATATACAGAATGAAATAAGTAATTCAAAAGTCAGAACAGACTTTGATTATTTCTCTTAAAAATAATAGCATCAAGCTGCACTTCCATACTTATACAATGCTCTATATAAACACAGTATAGAAGGTTGATCATTTTTTCTACTGTAATAGTGATAAAAGACAGAAATAGGTTTTTACGGAAGGAAAACTTACAAGGGGAAAAAAAAAGAAGGAAAATAGTACGAGAAAACCCAGTAGGATATTCTAAGAACTGATTGGTAATTTGTAGGCTGTTGTTAAAGATGTTTTGTTTTTTTGAACAAAGATTCATATCTACGTAGAATTTTTGCTGTTTCTTCTGTTCTAGTACTCTTCTGGTTTTGTTACTGAGCTGTATAAATAACGTATCTTCTCCAAACTACTAGTCCATTAAATATGGCACACTTGTTAGTAAGCAAAGTAAAAAATTTGTAGACATTAAAAAAGACATTCTAGTTTTTATCTGTTCATAATGTCGTTTTTTTGCTTTCCAGTCTTTGACTTTTCGGATTTGTGAAGTCAGAAAACAGTTCCAATAACAAGTGGATGACTACTAGTGAATATTAGGAAGGATACTTACTGCTGCTTAATAGGATGCCCTTCTAGGAGTCCTCAGGGAGAACCCCAGTCACATGAGTTGCATTGCTCTTTTACAGTGTGGAATATGGTCGACAATGTCTTCTGCCCTGTTTCCTCTTACTTACGTGCTGGTTTTCCATGTGAGAAGAAACAAGTTGCTTCATTGCCCTGTGCCTCATGTGCAGAATAATTTTTTGTGCGCTGTGCCTCATGTACAGAATATTTTTTTTGTATAGAGAGCTTAGTGCTTTACAAATGAAAAGACACAAAATGAATACTAAGCATGAGGACTTAGTTATTTTACTGCTGTGTAAATTGAAGGACTTGGACATCTATGGTACTTTCTTCTGCTTTTCCGGTCTAGCAAATAGCAGATAACTAATAAATTCTTGTTCTGATTTTGGATAATGCCAACAATTCTGTGTTGTACTCTTATATTTTTAAATTATTCTTACAATCTGTCAAATCCATTTAGGTGCATCCCACATTTGCTTTTATTTATCTACAAAGTGGAGCCTCCTTATTCATTACATTTTGGCTGCCAGCATGGATGGAAATCGTCCCAAGATGTATATAAATTTACATGGCAACAGAATGACTGGCACTGGATATGTGTTTTTAGTGTCAAGGCAATGGTAATGTATATCATTAGTTGTTAAACATAGTCTGCTGTCGGCTCGGTGCCAGTGCGCTGTCTTATGTGCAGTGCCAAACCTTGCTGGGAACCAAGCATGTTCTGTAGTTCAACTGCATATTTTCTCAGCTGTATCTGCAGAAATAAGACATGAAATATGGTCACACAAAGTAACTTGGGATCCATGTGAACGCTGTATTCCAGCGTGACATGAAAACCAGTGTCATGCTGGGACGGGCATGTTGTCGCTTTGTTTTCATTTTCCTTTGAGTCTTATTTGTCCTTACTCATCCATCTTAAGTAAGAAAATGGGAGTAAAATTATCCCTGAGTATCCTTCTCACGTCCTTGCTGATTGTGAACGTTCATGGGGACTTCTTGCCAGTTACTTCCAACAGCAGAAACATGCTTATGGGAATACAAGGCAATGGGGAAGGTTATGCGTCAAATTAGTATCTCTTTATGTGAGGCATTTCCTATCAGATGGTGGGATAGCAAAGTCTCTATCACCTTCTTCTGTGTTGCTTGTCCACCTTACTGCTCCATCCAGCTCTGCCAAGTGTGCAGAAGAGACATTACTGAGTGCTCTTCCCAGCTTTTCTGCAGAGGATGGGTAACCAAATGCAAAGAAAGGCCATGTTACAAAGAAGTGTGGGCATAATTTGTTCCCTCAATGGCAGGAGTTAAGAAATAAGACTAAATGGTGAGTCACTTTCAGACTGTTTTCTGGCCATTTTGTGAGACATCTCCAAGCTGCCTCTTAATATGGGTGAGGTTACAACCTGGCTCTTTCTAGTCTATCAATGTTGCCTACTCTGAAGTAGAAGACTTGGAAAGAACAACTTGAATATTGTTTCCAGACGTGAACATGTAGTGGCACATGAAGTTCCATAATGTATATTGCTTTTTGGTGTTGGAGTATTCAGTGATTCCTGATTAAAATTTGTGTGCCTGTATTTGTATATGTGTTTGTATGTACTTATGAGTGTATATGTGTATACAAACATATTTATTTATGGCCATCCAAAATCAAATTAAACAAACTGGAAATTTAGAATTAATCTGAAGCACACAACATACATGTAGAGCTGAGACAAGTTGGTCTGTTCAGTCTCAACAAAGGAAAGCTAATAGGGGATGTTAATTCTGTCTGCAACTGCAAAATGGGGTTAAAGGTGACAGAGAAGATGGAGGCAAATGTTTTTTTTGGTGGTGCTCAGTGATAGGACAAGTGACAAAGAACACAAATTGGAACAGGGAAATTACTGCTAGACATAAACAAAGACATTTTACCATGGGAATAGTCAGACACTGGAACAGGTTGCCCAGATATCTTTTAAACTTTCCATCTTCAGAGATGCTCAAAATTCAGCTGGATAAAACTCTAAGCAATACAGTCTAACTGGGTTTGGGCCAACAGGGTCTTAGGCCAGATAACTTCAAGATGTCTGTATTAAACTAAATCTTTTCATGATTCTACACAAATGCACTTCAAAAAAAAAGACAAATATATAAATTGACCCATGAAAAAATTGTTTTGCTTACTTGACCAATAATCACCTTCCTGACACTAGTATCTTACACCTGAGGAAATTTCTTGATTGACTTGATCGTAGTAAAGCTGAAATACAGGACTGAAACAAATGAAGTGAGATTAAGAAATGGAAATATTAGGGATTAATATTGATTTAAAAAAAGTAAAGTTATTCTGCCTCAGAATAATTTAGTAAGGAAAGTTATTAAAATCACAAAGTAATCCAACTTAAAGTAGAGATGCAGAAAGTGCTAGAGATAATAGTGTAAGTGATAATTTTAGTGGAAATCGCCTTTCTAATATACTAATACTAACATACATTTCTAACATACTATACTAATGTCCCGGAAGACTGGAAGCGTCCCGGAAGGCTGGAAGTTGGCCAATGTGACGCACATCCACAAGAAGGACAGTAAGGATGATCCAGGTAATTACAGACCTGTCAGCCTGACCTCGGTCCCAGGTAAAATTATGGAGCAGATAATCCTGGGTGCAATCATGCGGCACCTGCAGAACGGTCAAGAGATCAGGCCCAGCCAGCATGGGTTTAGGAGGGGTAGGTCTTGCCTGACCAACCTGATCTCCTTTTATGACCATGTGACTCGCCTGGTGGATGAGGGGAAGGCTGTGGATGTGGTATACCTGGACTTCAGCAAGGCCTTTGACACTGTCTCCCACAGTAGACTCCTAGAGAAGCTGGCATCCCGTGGCTTAGACGGGAGCACTCTGTGCTGGGTTAGGAATTGACTGGATGGCCAAGCCCAGAGAGTGGTGGTGAATGGTGTCTCATCCAGTCGGCGGCCGGTCACCAGTGGTGTCCCCCAGGGATCGGTGTTGGGTCCGGTCCTGTTTAATATCTTTATTGATGATTTGCAGTGTTCAGTAGGTTTAACTAATGCGTGTCCCTGCAGAGGCAGGGACCACTACTGTAAGAGGCAGTAGTTTCACATGATGTGGTTAAAAAAACTGGTGGCCATGCATGGTGATAGACACTTTTGTGTTTATTTGTTGCCCCATGGAAGATTTTAGAAGTCCTTACTCTCCCAGAGGTTTTGTACTTGACTTTGGGCAAGCCCCTTAGTTTGCTCTACATTTGGATTTTAATCATCTGGAAGGATAATATTTTCCTGCCTCCCAGGATGGGCTAGTGGGGTATCTCCTGAATAGGGCTATGTCAATGCCTGCGTAGGAGTGTCTTGTATCTTTTGGAATTATGCCAAGGTCTTAGTTCAGTGTTAATCTGGTGCAATGAGTTTCAACAGCTAATTCTATGTTGAGTGAAAATGTATTATGTATTAGATTTATTTCACTGGGGATGATTGTAAAATGACACATTTAGATTTAGGTTTGCATTTTAGGACATTTGAGTATTACCTGTGGAGCCTTAATTTTGCAGTGACATCTGTTTTGTTGTGTTTGTTTTTAGATTCTCCTCTTCAATAGTTTTTAAAGCCTTTGTGATTTTTCAGAACAATAAGAGAAAGTAACATACTATTGTCTTTCACTAAACGCTTTGTTTTTATAAAGGTTTTTTTACCTAGGAGATAAACTTTTTATTATTTCCCAAGGTTTTCTTGCACTACCTGAAGGCATCTGGAACTCACCAAGACTTGTTAAGGATTTTGTCATTAATGAACCAAGTTTTGTCCCTCTCAATGTTACCAACTAATCCATTAGCAATATAGCATATAATGGTTGAGATTGGAAGGGACCTTTGGAAATCATCTGGTCCAAACTTTCTAATCAGTTCCCTGGGACCATGTCCAGATGGCTTTTGAATATCTTCAACGATGAAGAGTCCACAGCTTTTCCTTGCATGGATAATTGTTGACAACAACAACCACAGAAAAGTTGTGAATGACTTTTGAGGAGGTTCAATGGCTCTCATAAGGCTGCATGATAAAGCAAACAAAGATGGAATGCTTTCTGGTCCAGAGCCTTCTGTTTCCACCTGGACATTTAACACAGTTCTGAGGTGAAAACTGTGTTCTTATTTGTTTTATTTTTCTTGAGCCTCATTTCTCTTGAATGTACACGTGCAACTGTTCTTATGCACAAGAGGAGGAACAGAATGTGCCTTTACTTGAGGTGCACCATAGCCAGCAGTTTGGAACAGTTACGAGACGTGGGTTTTCTCCCCTGCTTTCCCATGTCCTTCTAAGGTTGCTGAGCAAGCTGGATCCCAAATGAGCAGGGAGGCAAACTCTCAGTACAGGCAAGCACAGTTCATGCAGACAAAATGTTCAGCTCATTGACGATGACAGTGCAGCCAGTGTATCAAGGAAATTATATTACATAGAGTGAATTTCCTTTAAAAGGTCTTTGGTTGCCCATCTCTTTTTGTTGGGTGTGGAATGACCTCTGGCAGAAATGTTAGATTAACCACATCTCCTGTTGGATCCTAATTGTCCAGATTTACACAGTTACGGTGCAGTAGAGCGTAAATCATGGGTGAGTTGAGTTTTGTCCAAGAGTTTTATATGGATATATAGATATATGGATATATGTATTTAGGATATTTGCTTCTAGAAAGAAGTCACTTTACTTACTGAAATGCCTAAGGAGAAAAACATAATGCCATTCAATAAATTACCAGATAAAGATAATTATGTTTTTAATTGCATTTAATTGCAGTTATTGTTTTAACTTCTGTGGCGGCTTGTAGTGTCACTTCTGCTTCCTGAAAGTAAATTCATAATTGCAGATTGTGAAGGCTTTTGGGGCACAAAGTATATTTTCCAACTTGCAAAATACTAGGACAATAAACAGCAATTAATTTAAACTGATTTACTGAATTATATATTTAAAAAATGTATTATTTTATTTTATTTATTTTTTTGTTTCATTTTACTTCTTACCAGGATTCTTCCATGGCCTTAATTGATAGCCTCATTAAAAAGATGGAAATTACCTTAAATTAAAATACCAAGAAAGTCTGAAATACTGGTTCAACTGCTGTCCTAAAAAAGACTTCAATGTTTCACTGAAAGAAAAAAATACAGCAAGAACTGAAAGGCCTCCTGGTTTAGAATTTAATTAGAAAGAGAGAGAGTTTCACATTGGAAAAACAGATCTAAAAATGTACTAACAGCAAGAGCTCCACAGAACTAGAGATGGCTCCTGTTGGAACAGCTTTTAAAATTTCCCAGTGAAAGATGACTGGCTACATTTTAGACTTTATTTAAATATATTATGGGGTCTCTGTGGTCTGACGTATTCATCCTTTCACTTCTATTACACATAAGTGCAGTAACTGTTAAAGAGGCTTAAAGTTTAGGTGTGTCTTTAGCCTTTCAAAGCCCAATACTAGGAGAAATATTTGTATTGAACATATCAATCTAGAAATTAAAGCCTTTTCCCTTCTCACTACATCTTTTGATTTAAGCATTGCCCTAAATTCTTTGCAGTTGAATGTTGCAGCAGCTGGCAGAGGAACTGAGAAACGAAAAGGACTGCAAACAGACTAGAACAGTTTCATCCCTAAGCAGTGACTTGCAGAGTAGATGAATAAAAAAAAAAAGGCTCCCACCTGGCAACTGGACCCGTCTACACATAGAAAAGTCAATATTTGTTAAGATTTAACTACAGCAGTTTTAGCTGTATTTTCTGGTTTTACATTTGAGACTGGATAGCTTCTGATCAATTTAATGTGAATAAAATTTATGTGGACACACATAGAGTTTAAAGAAAAATTGACAGTCAGGAGCAGCCTTCTGAAATTAATTAGTGCTCTCATTCTGTCTCACGGTACATATATGTCCATCAACAGAAATGTTGCCAGGTCCAGTTATTGCTAATTGGCAGTTAATTTGACTGGAAAAAGCAAGGCTAAGTATTTTGGGACCAACCCTGCATTAATGTACAGCACAAAAATTCTTAAAAATACTAGAATGAGACAGAAAAGTAATGTAAAGAGGAATCTGTATCTCTGTATTGTCTCCAAGCAATCAGTTGTGGATGTGATGGAGTAAATAAGGATTTTTGTGCTACCAACACATCAGTCCAGCCACTGACATGCCAGAAATCAAAGACCTGGGGCAGTGAACTTATGTGTGAAATTATTTGGGAAAGGGGTTAACAAAAGGAATTTACTTTACTTGGCACTTAAAGCTTTCTTTACTGATACATGTTGGAAACTGCTAAAAAAAATATGCAGTTCCCATGGTGTATACAGCAAACCTAGAGACTTTGTGAAAAAGGGTAAGAAATAACTTTTTTATTTTTTTATTCCCCCCCCTAAAGATTTCTATTCCTTTTGAATATAGCAAAAGAAGCCACAGAATAATTAGAAAGGGGCTGGACAGTGGCTTGGCACCAAGACAGATATCCTTTCCCTTGTGCAAGAAATGAATGTCTATGTGTAACAAAGGGCACGGACAATGTTTTATGTTTCTTTCCTCATTTTCCTTTACCCTCTAGAAGAACTATTTAATTGGTGGTTAGTGAGACTCTCTGCACTTTAGAACTTCACCTTCTTTAACTGAAACTGAGATACTGTGGATGCTCAGAATTGCAGCTGGTTCTTCTACCTGCAAATCTCTCCTGTATTTGACTTCACATTGAGTAACCGTTTTCCCTTGTTAACAAAAGCAGGAAAAAAAAAATCCTTTGTTTCTGTGAAAGCTCCACTTACTGCCCCCGCAGGCTTAGTGCATTACCATGTTGACAACAGACAAGATGTTTTCCTTGAAGGATGGAAAAGAAAAAAGGAGGAATATTTTAATGGCTTCTATTCTCTGGACACTACTAGTATTTGACATTTGGCCAAAGAATGTAAAGAATGTAGTAGAGTCACAGAAGTAGTAAAGTGAGAAGCAGTACACAGACAGAGCTGAGGAGAAAGATTATAAAGCACAGAAATACTTTTTAAGACTAACAGTTTAAAGCTATTTAAAAACTCATCAGAAATTTGATCTATATAGAGTTAATCGTTTCCATATTACACTGATAATTGCATAAAATCACAGGGTTTTTTACAGTACTTACTGTATGTCGGAATCTTCCATTTCATTCTGTACCTCACTGGGTCTTTGCAATACATGCTGATTACAAGGCAGTAGATCCCCTCCAACTGCTTGCTTGAGGGGCCACATCTTGCTATCATCTGTGTAAACTGGGTCAATGTGGTGACACCAAGGTGTTTGTTCCACTACAAGAAGAGGGAGGCATCATGTGAAGCTATCTGATAACAGGCTAAATTGGAGAAAGGAGATGGGAGCCAAGCATGAAGCTAAGCTGGAATTCATGGCTGGAGATTACAGCCAAGGGTGCTGAACCAGTTTACAAAGCAAAACCCACTGAGGATCTTAAATATGAAAGCACCCCATGGGGCTCATGTTATGCTTGAATAGCCGATTATTGAAGGTTGGAAGAATATCGTTGTTGCCTTGACTTATTTGATGTTCTTCCCTGGATATCCTCTTTCAGTTGTTGTTTGAGAGAAGATGTTAAGACACTCAGACTTTGTGGAATGGGGTGTCTGTTCAATTTTGTATGTGGCATGGCTGTATTTTACCATACATGGATGTTTGAACAGTGTGTACAAAGCAAGAAGTTCTGCCCCTCAGCTGAGCTCCCCATTTATTAGGCTTCAGGATCACATTCACTCTTCACTCCTTTCTTGGCCTCAATATAAATGAAATTTGTTTCCTACAAACTGGAAAAAACTGGAAAGAAAAGGATTTATTCTCATCCCTCTCTGATGGTGAGCAGCTTTTAGCTAATTGTCTAGGGCACTCTCTCAGCTGGGAGATGAGTCTGGGTCTCTTTATGTGGGCCTGGGCTTGGGACTTTCACACTGGCATGAGTAGGTACTCAGTAATCTTCTGTTAGTGGCAGTGACATCAATAATGGCTGAGCTTGGAAAGCAAAGAATGAATCCTCTCATCCCGTGGCAGCTTTCCTTGCAGCGTATAGATCCATTATGAAATGCTTAAGAACCTCTCACGTAGGGAACTGATTTTTCTGCTATTTGGGCTGAAATTCTCCCTTTGAATTATAAAATGTCCTGAATTGCTCCTATCTGTTCTCTGTGTGGTTTTGCTCCTCCATCATCGGTACTGACATAAGAGTACCTCCCTATTTCAGTGGTGCACGGCAAATGCATAGATGACTGGGGTAGTCAGCCAAGTTTCATTAGTACATGCCTACAACCAAAGGCTAATGATGAAAGGTAACAGGCTGGTTTCATTGCTTGCATACATTGGTGCAAGTTTTTAAAATAAATTGAAATTATCCTTTGTTTACAACAAGAGTAAATTTGGCCAGGTATGTTAAATGGCAGACAGGTGTCTAATGAAGTATCACAGGGGAGACTTTAAGTTTGGCCTGAATTAACATCATCATTAATGATCTGGAAGGAGGCAGTCAGCATATTCCTTAAATTTGCATGTGATACAAAGCTTGGTTTCAAATACCACTTGAAGGTACAAAATCACAGAGAGGCAGAAAGAAGAAAAAAAGAAAAAAGGAAAAAGAAAAAAAAGATGAGATTCAGCTCGACAAAATGCAGGTTGATAACTCTAATGATTAATGTTCTGAGTTAGTGTAGGAAGGAGAATTTCAGGTAATGCTAACAGAGATAGTAGTAGTAATAATAATAACAATGATAATACTACCAGTAAAAAAAAAGGTGTTTACACTCTACTAGTGGAATCACACCACTGATACCCTTCTTTAAAGAAGGACACACTTTATATAGACTTCTGGACATACTAAAATATTGAGAGATTGGAAAGAAATTAAACGATTACCTACAAATACACCAATAATGTTAAGCGAGAAGGGGTTGATTTCAGAACAGAGGTTTAAAAAAAGTCTATGCAAATTACTGGAACTAAATTGCGATTTTAGGGAGGGGCTAAGATGGGGGAGAATATTGCAGTGCATGTCTGAAAATGGCAGACGTGTTCAGGGTAACACTGTGGGGGGTGACTGGAGCAAAGGGAGTGGAATCACAACAGCAATGATTCAAACTGAGCATAAAGAAAATATCTTGGAAGCAAAATTTGGGAAGGAATTTCCCTACAGATGGTTTGGATTTAAAATTTCTGTGTGGTTTAGCCTCTCTATTATATCTGTCTTCCCAAACCACTGTGAGACAGAGAAGTGCTATTGTCCCCATTTAGCTGGTGAGGTATTAGGTTAAAGGCTTGACACCACTGCTGAACTCTCACGGGCTGTTGCTGGCAGGTGATGGAACTGTTCTCCCACTTCCATAAAAGAAAGCACAGCAAAAGTGCCATGTGCTGTAAAAATATATGAGCCAAGGATTCAGATCATTTCTGCAATGGGAAGACTCAAAGTAAGCCTATTTGTATTTATTGCATCAGCTCCAATATCTGTTGTATTTTTTCATCTTCTTTTCTAGCACTGGGGATCGTGTGGCTTTCCAACATTTTACCCTAAATGGGGCAGTTATTTAGAACTACCAATGTCTTAAAAGAGTGCTTCACCTGAAGTGTGCCCTTGCAGTGTCCCATTTTGCTGTTCCTTTTGAGTAATAACTTTTATTAGAAACAAGCAGGAAAATACTTATTTTTTCCCTTTAGTCATGTTGAAATTAGTAATAAATGCTTCAGAAGAAAACCATTAGTGTTTCTTTCTTTTTCACAGAACAATTTCAGGATGATGGATGTTTTTGCAAGAAATATTTCTTTATTAGAATCTTCTGTTTGGTGATGGGCTCATCAGCTGTTGTAGTGAATGTAGCGAGTCTTTTCAATTTGCCTGCTTGTTTCAGTTTAATTAATTTTGTTAAATTTTCAGTGGTGAATGTATCTAGGAAGGATTGATGTAAGTTAAAGATAAAATTCCTGCTTCAGATAGCTGGAATAAATTAGCAGATCAAAACAGCAGTTATTACTTACTATCCTCTAGGTTTTTAAGATGAAATTACTCTCTTTTTTTTGCCATCGTACGATCCTTAAAGTCTATGAAATTGTTTCCCAGCCTCTCTAAGCTGTAATTACTGTGTCAGGAATGAGAACTCTGGAGACCTTTATTTGTAAAGGCACTTGACGATGAAGCCTCAGAAATGTGTCGTACCAACAGAAGGAAGGATCATCACTGAGACATTGTAATTGATTCACTGTTCTCATTCAAAAAAGTTAACTTCAACACAATACTGGAAACAATAGGACTCCAAATATCAGTGGCTAAAGAAACTTTGTGGAGGAACACCAGTCTTTCCGTGAAGACCTTTGGTTATCAACTTTAAGTTGCTTTTTGCCAGACATCTTTTATTTCATGATTAAGCCAATTGACTTAGTCACTTTGTGCTACTGAAAAATGGTGTAATTATATTTCTTTTTCCATTCTTTTTGAGACAGTAAGCTTTTCACAGCAGGTAGTGTCATTTGTCATGTGTTTGTATTGAAAGTGTTTGGAGATCTCCAGATGATACTGTAATATAGATAACAGACAAAAAAGCTTGTTTCTTATCGGCAGGATTCTTTCATCCAAAACTACACAATATAAGACATAGAAGGGCTGTGTTTGTTTTTTTTTCATTTCTTTTTAACCCAGAAGAAAAATAACTAGTGCAAGGTACAAACAGAACTTCTTGCAATTAAGAGGATTATATTGATCCAGAACACCTGAAATATCCCACACTACAGGTGTGGGCGAGAGTAAAGTGCACAGCAAACACTGAGCAAAATGCCCATGCTGCAAGGGTTGCTAGACAGAATTTTAGAGATGGATTTTGGGAGAGCAAACCAGGAGACACCCAGCTGCTCATTACAAGTATCCCTTCACACTATATGCTCCAAAATTTCGGGAAGAGAAAACCGACTGTATACAGGCTTAAGGACTGCCCAATTTATGCCTGTTCTGTCTGCCTTGCTGTAGCTTAGCTGACTATATACGTGTGTCTCTGCTGCCAAAGGTGTCTTAGGCTATGGATTCAGTTTATTTCTTGCCCAGTTTCCTCCTAGACACGTGATTCTTGAGTTTTTGGCAACTTACTGACTAAGCTTTAAAAGCTTTGTAGGTTGAATCCATGTCTTCAGAATACTGGCAACAGAAATTAAGCTATCAACATTAATCAATCAAAATAGCTGCTGGAGCATTCAGAGAAGGAAAAAATACACTCCTCTGATAGGAAAGCAATAAAAAACTAATTAATGAATAAACTAAGGGAATGAATAACAATATAAACTTGATGAAGGTGCACTTGAAGCAGACCATTAGATCAAAGGATTTGACTGATGCTCTACATGTACAATATCTAAAATATCTAAAATTTAAAGGTTTTACTTCAGACTGGATTTAGTGTGGTCCGCAATATAAATATGTTCTTCCAGAAACAAAAAGGAGATGAATTGGACAGGAGGAGCTGGGATTCAGAAAAACAGTATCTCCACCAAGGATACTGAGGTCAAGACAGTTCAACAGCACTTTCCAGTTTGATATGGTATACAACACTGGTGTATATATACCACATCTACACACACTTGTGAAATTCAGGCAACATACAAATATGAGACTAAGGTATGGGAAACTTTTATCCTGTGTGTTAAAATGATGGTATATGCACTGCAAGTGCTTGATATTTTTTTTTGTAATTAAAATTTAAAAAGTTTTGGAAGGTAATTCAGAGAGTGCAGACAGTAATGAATAAATGGACAAAAATCTTCAATATCTAGAATGTTAAGGAGGACTCTACACATACTTCTGTTTTACAGCTTCTCATATGCTTTCTCCTCCTTACCAAGCTTAATGCATGGGGAGGCTCTCTTCCATCTCTCCCTGTATGTATGCTGACAAGCTGCCATTCCTGAGCATTGAAAATTTTTTCTGTGCATCAGGCTGGGAAGAGGGAACACTGCAGCATTGCCTTTCCTGCTAAGAAAGGGTGTGTACCTCTGTGCCATAGCTCTATCCCTGCCCTTCCTCAGCCTCTTCCGTTAGGTTTCTTGGCATGCCAGCTCTGAGACAGTGTTGGCTGTATGTCTCTACATCCAGGTGTGTGCACCTCCCCTCAGTTGTTCCCCTTCACCTCTTTCCAATCCTTTGCTTCTCTTCAAGTGGTCCCTTCTGACTTCAGACTCTGTAATAGAGTAGTGGAAAGGAT
Source organism: Dromococcyx pavoninus (assembly GCA_033558185.1). Classification (NCBI taxonomy): domain Eukaryota; kingdom Metazoa; phylum Chordata; class Aves; order Cuculiformes; family Neomorphidae; genus Dromococcyx; species Dromococcyx pavoninus. The sequence goes on along the minus strand of JAUMJL010000063.1, from coordinate 2,200,863 downwards.
TACTATGTATACTACTAGTCTGTACAAAATGTTTTGTTTATACAAGGAGTTTGTTCAGGAGCATTTCTAAACGCAAGTGCCTATCTGTAACTGCAGACACACAAAGCATTTCAGCAAAGAAATTGCTTGAGGTCACCTCTGAAGTGAAATCTAACATGACAATGAACTCTTCAAAATAGGCAGACTGTCAGTTACTCCCTATGCCTGCTGTGAAGCAATATGTGTATGAAAAGTTTATTCAGTCTCTCAGAAAAGTCTGTACATCAATAAAACTGAGTAGAACCGCTCCCCCCAACATTCCAAACAAATCATATTGTGGTATGTTCATAATATAATTACCCTGTGCTTCAGAATCAATGCATTCTGTTTATACTGAAACAGCGTATTTTTTTTGTTCTAAATTTAGAGCATTTGGAAATATCTCCTCTGCCTTTTCAATATCTTTTTTTTTTCTTTTAAAACAAATAATTTTTTTAAAAGCAGATTGGATGAGGCACTTAGTGCCATGGTTTAGACGACGAGTAGGTGTTGGTATTGGGTCACAGGTTTGACTCGATGATCTCAAAGGTCTTTTCCAACCTTGTGATACTGTGATACTTTGAGATGTGGGAAGGTAATATTCCTGAAGGTAGATGTTATGCTTGTGATAATTCATCACACCTATCCTAGCAAGTAAGACTTAATGGCTGAATAATAGGGTTTCTGTAGATTTGTAATGAGTACTATCAGAAATAGTAATCAGTTAGTACTGTGCATTAGAAGACATGGCTTCTCTGTAATGGAAGTTTCCATTTACACCAATTGTATTAATTAAATTAAAGTGAATTCCATAAGATTGACATTTTGCCAGGGTAATACTGTATTGTATTTAATCAAAACTGTTACTTAGAATAGGAAAGATCTGTTATCTCCTAAATCTGTGGTGTTTGCTTATAGAGTTACTGGTTTTACGGTGATTAGTGCTATTATATATTTGAAAATTACTGCTGTTGAAGGCTGTCTCAGCTCAGTCAGAGACAAAATGGGTAATGCATTGCAGGCACATTTCTTTCATGAAAATAAAAGGTTTGAATCTGCAAATACAGTGTAATAGCTATTCCTAGGTCAATTTCTGCTTAGCTCACTAAGGCAAATGGTGTAAATTGCTTTAAAGAGGTGGTGGAATTAAAGTGACAAGAGTAATTCATACTACTTGAGTTTCTGTTTGCTACTTTAAAAGATGAGACACTCCGTTAAAATCCTTGCAGACTGGTCTTCTTGGGCAGCCTTGAAGGATGCTCAGTGCTCTGTAAATTTCCCTGGGTCGAGCAGCTCATTTTGTAGAGTTTGCCTGCAGAGTCCTGCAGACAGCTTGGTTATCAGCTGCTTTCCACCATGGTCTCTCTAGCTGTTTCCATTCTAGCCTTCATGCAGGGTTCAAACAGACTGGTTTTGTGTGCATCACTTTATTTTTAAATATTAAGTGTGCTCTTTGCACTCACTAATATCTTCAGAAATGTGTGAACAACTTAAGATATATCATAATCTACTTCAAATCCTTTGTATAGATAACATTCATTGGTCCTGGAACATGCACAGTTTGCACAGACTGCTGCTATCAACTTCTAGTCGGTGGGCTGTGCTTGTAGAAAACGATACCTTAGTCTCAAGTGCGTGATGCCAGAATGCCAAAACTCAAGTTCATTTTGTTTTACATGCAACTCTCACTATTAAAGTACATATTTTAGAGCAATACAAATTTTTCTATCACAGAACTCTTAGCTGGGAAAAGAAGCATGGGCAAGGAAATTAAAAAGCCCTAGTTGGTCAGTATTTTTATTCTTAAAAGAGGAACAGAATGTATTGCTTGAGCACTCTTTTCTGAAGTGTTTTTCCCAGTAAAATATGTTGTTTCTCCTGCATGCCACATGCATCATTGAACACTACACTCCATGTATCTCCCAGTGCTTCTTGATCCTAACACTGAGGAAGCCAGTAAGCAGATTAATCTTTGTCACTAATGATCACTTGTATAGTTATAAGGCAGGAACATTATATGTGTAAGTGCACAACAGAAGTCAAAGGTTTAGCTGTGGGCTACTAAATTAATGTCATCTGTCAGCGTACTCAGTTTTCTCATATGTCTTCAGGTATTCCTATGATGATGTTACATTCAGACATTTAAATGGTAATCTAGGGATCCAAATGACTGGTGGCTAACCATGTACACTTGATATAAACAGTAACAGCAAAGAGAAGGCCAGACCTGGAACTATAGTTATATGCTCACTACAGGGCTCCGAAATTACTTTCTTTACACAGCCTTAACAACATCCTTAAGAAATCAGTGTTTTCTCTTCTCTCCAGGCATCTGAGCTAGCCCTAACTCTTAACAAGAACTGAGTTAGAGGAAATAGCTGACTAGGCTTGCCTGAGAACATCAGGCTGCAGTTGTTCCTATAAACATTTATGCCCTTGTTGCATGTTTGTATCTAAGGAGGAGGATTCCTGGTTTGTGGAAACACATGCTGGAGGAGTCTCCTGCAACTCTCATGAAGACCTTCCCCTTGCATTTCTGTTCTTCTGTGATGCTGAATTCTTATGGTTTCTTGACATCATTGAGGTCTGTGTTGGTGACAACCCATACTACTTGCAAAATGCAAGAGGGTGTAAAGAGGCAAGTGCTGTTCAGGATGAGGAGGAGAATATGTTTTGGATTAATTTTGCTTATATTGCATGTATTTTTTCTGTGAGTGAAACTGCAGAGTTATGTAGGTAAAATCTGAACAACACATGACACCACTCATGTTAAAAATTAACTATTTTATTTCATCATGTGTTTCCAGAGATTATAGAAGAATTAGGTCTTTGGCAGACAAAGGAGAGAGTACTTTGTAATGACCTAGATAAGCAAGATATGGCTGGGAAATTCTAAGGAGCATTTTACCTCTCAGCTGTCTTTCTGCACGATTGAGTTTTCATTTAATACAGCACATTGCTGTGCAGGTATCCTTCCTTTTCATGATCCTGTATCCACCTGATAAGCCCTGACTTTCAGCTGGGCTTGTTAACGCAAGCGCTGTTACTGTTTTCAGTTCTTCCCTTAGCTTGGGCACAGCTGTTACCAGTCAATGTCTATTCCATTTTCAAGCCATGTCCTCTGCATGAAAGTCCCACGGCCCAGAAAAACAGATACGAAAACAAAACCAGCTTCCTGATCCTGACAAGCCAGTGTCAAGGCTCCAGATGCCAGAGATACAATTTTCAGTCCTCCTGGTAAGCCAAGGTGCTAAAGTGACGAGAGGTGTTCTTCTCAGCTGTTAGGGCTGAGCAGAGAGGGCTCCTCCAGTTCTGAAGTTTATGCTGCATTTTAGGAATCCTTTAGGGTGAAAAATGTGACAAAACATTGTGTATAAAACTGAGAATGTCTAAGCCCCAGAGGTAGCCAGGTGATAATGAAATTTGGGCAAAACAGGTGAGATATCAGTCTCTCAAGTATATTAAGTTCATTTACTTGCTAAAATTTTTGAGATTATCGATATGTCTAAACTTTTTTCCTTTTTACTATTTAAATAGCTAATTAGACATCTACAGCCAAAAACTACTGCTGAAGGGAGCTTTCTAGGTCTATTTCTGAAAAAAAAGTAATTTTGTCTATTTTCTGCTAAAAATTAACTTGATAGGGAAAGCTGTCTTTCATATAAAACACAATGATAGGACAATCTGTACGAGGTACAAGGTGTGAATTTTCTCTCATGCTGAGAAACAAATGGAGCTGGTCACGTGTTCTGTATAAGTGCTTAACTCCTAGAACCAAGAGATGCTCTGTGCTTAGAAAGAGCAGGAGGGGTACCACTACACCTTGACACAGGCCTGGGCCTTTAGGTATGTCTTAGGTGTCCTCTGGGAGTGGACACGCGTCAAAGTACTTGAGAGGACAATGAGGAATTTTTTTGTGTCTGGATTTTACTTAGGTTTATGTGTAAGGTAGGTGTTAAGATACTTACAAGAGCAAGATATTTCCTAGTATGTCCAGAAACTAAACTTGAAGATCATCTTGATTTCATATGTCTCCAAAGCAAGATTGCAATAAAAAGTAGATTTCAGGAGACTGTGACTTCATTTCAGTCCTTCTCTGGGTACTCCCGTCTTCTGTGACTCTGTTTCCTCCTCTGTTAAACGTGACTAATAGCATCTATGTCATGAAGGATTTCCAAGTCCAAAGTAATTAAGTCTGAAAGACATGTTGAGACATTCAGATGTAAAGTGCTGTATAACTGCACTAGTATAATTATACACTGCAAAACTGATCCAAGTACTAAAGAAAAGTAGAACACGAAAGAACAGCTAAATTTATCCTAGAAAATGGGTTCAGCAGTTCAGCATTCAGAATTGGATTAGTAGAGCAGCCTCACTGCTGTTAAAAGCCACGTAATCAGCTAATTTTGGCTGAAGTACTATCAGTTGTTGTAAAGTGCATTTTTGTGTGCGTTGGTTTAGTTATTAATTAAGAGAACTTGTAGCATACAATTAACATAAGGTTCAGTTATAAAAATGTTTGCTGCATAAAATATTCATTGCTTGATTTCAACTCTTAAATATTTTCCTTTAATTAAACTTACCATACTTTCATGTTTTACAGTACATACACAGATCATAGCATTGATAAGTATTTTTAGGATATTGGGATGAACAATTTTGCATAAATTTCACATACTGCAAATGGAAACTCAGAAAATATTAAAAATCTGTCTGCTGGTATGCAAAGATGCTGTGTGGGCTACAGATACAATATTTAATTCCTTTGCATTTTTTCACCAGCAAGGTGTAAAACAAATGCCAATGTAATCTGTCAGTAATGTAATGTTTGTAAAAGACACCTAATCTATTATGTTATTTCCCAAATTCTGATAGCAGTGCTTGTGCAAATTGAAGTTTTATAGCTCACACTCATGCATTTGAAATGAATTGTGTTACTGATAGTGATGTTGCTTATGTTTTTCCTGATGCTTCCAGTTTAAGAGGTCCAGTCGCTTTTACTACTGATTTTTTTTCTTTAGTAAAAGAGATAATAAGGTATGTATCTGGAAGTTATGTTAATGTTGCAGGTGTGCTACAACAGTGTGCATATCAAAGTAGTATTGCACAGAATCTTTGACTTTAAAAGATATTTATAAAAGCAACTACCTAACTGCATCCCCATTAACATATTTTGGGCCAAATTTTCATTTAGTGTTAATTGAGCTAACACAACTTAATGCAATGGAGAGATGATAATTTATACTGGTTTTGTGCCGGGCCTGGTGAGTTAAAGTACAAGTATCATATCCCTCCAACTCTTTTTCATAGCATAAGCGAGCAGAAGGGTCTGTCCTCAGCTGATGGCTTTCTGTCTTGGTGAGTGCTGAGGAACAGAGCAAAGAACTTTGCCAGACTGCACGGGAGGGCAATACTTCAGCCAAATAAACGTGTCCAGCCTGGGAAAGAAATGAAGTAATGCACACCAACAGTGCTGCCCAGGATGTTGTCCTGTTCAAGGCTTACACACAGGGCTAACAATAATTCCAATGTACAACACTGAACTCGTAATATTCTCTGTGTTGCTTCTTAAAAAGCACATGCTCTTTATTTCTTGCAGTGATTATTAATGATGCTATGTACATAAGAACTTTAACGGTATAATTCAATTATGGTACTATAATAGTGTTCAGAATTCTTATCATGCTCTTAAATCCCAATGGGACTTGTGCTTTGGGTGATGGCAGTTGTTGAATTTTAACTGCTAATATAAACTCTGCAGTTGCCTCTAGGTAATGAAAGGGGTGACTGGTTAAGTTTTACTCTGTCAATGATAAATATGCTTGTTGTATGAGAGAGAAACAGAAGAGTGCTAGTGCTGCTCATTCATACTGCAGCAATCAGATCCTTTTTTTTCGTACCATACACAAAGAAATCAAGCGTAAAAGTTGGAATACTTACCTAGAAATCAGATTTCAAATAAAATATGCACTGGGACACTGGTAGTAATAAAGCCTTCTAGAGAAGACAAAAATTCACAAAAGATAAGAGTAATAAAATGGAAAAGAAAATTATCTTTGGATTTTTAAGTTGCTACTGTTGCTACTTAATAGAATAGGTACTTAAAGGTTTTCACTGTAAAAAAAAAAACTTTCCTATCATTCTAAATTATAACTTAATGTATAAAATTGAAAATTATGTTTTACTTTTCAAGATAAAGGCATTGCAGCTGAATTATTCTGTTTGACTGAAAAGTTCTAACAGACACTATTTATTTGAGCAAGTTATAATGACCCTATTTCAGTCAGAGCTTGGTGATGACATAATTAATATGCATATTTAAAAATCAAATACATAGCAGCTATTGCACTGGATTTGAATGCTTGTAGTGTGACTATGCATATATATATACGATACTTTATGGATGTCACTACACGCATTTGCTTGTTTGTTTCTTTATTAGAGAATTTCTTCACAAACTGGGTCACACTCTATTTTGGTTTTCTGCCTCTCCCCCTCCAGCAGGTGTCACAGCTGCATGTCTGTTGCTTCTGCAAGTGGGAATCGTATAATCATAGAATGATTTGGGTTGGATGGAACCTTAAAGATTATCTGGTTCCAAACCCCCTGACATGGAGGATGGAAGGAAGGATGTGTGTGGGGGCAGCTGTGCTGTGGGAGGGGACTGCCTGCACCAGGGGCCTTCCCTTCCCTTCAAATGCTGCTGGAGGTAGAAGGGTTGGGTTGGGACCAGTAAGACTCATGATTTGCTCTGGTTGTCTCAGGGAGAGAAAAGACTGTGGCAGAGCCAGCTGCCCTGGCACTCCTGGGCACTCTGGGCAAGCAAGGCGTGAGTGGAATGGGTGAGCGCAGACATTTAGCTGAGAGTGTCCTTGTTTGATTTGAGAGGTTTTTGTGTATTCTTCTTCTTATTACTATTGTAGTTATCACCATCGTTGTTGTTATTATGTTTTGGAGGGTTGGTTTTTTTTCTTTGGCTTGTCACTGAGTCCTTGTATTATTGTTGTTATTTCAAGGTGAATGTTGACCTGTTCTCCCAAGTGACAGGTGATAGGACGAGAGGAAATGGCTGCAAGTTTTGCCAGTGGAGGTTCAAACCAGACATTAGGAAAAATCTCTTCACTGAAAGGGTTGTCAGGCACTTGAACAGGCTGCCCAGGGAGGTGGGTGAGTCACCATCCCTGGAGGTGTTTAAAAGAGTGGTTCCTCAGGGATATGGTTTAGTAGTGCACAGGTACAGTTAGACTCGATGATCTTAAAGGTCTTTTCCAACCAGATGATTGTATGGTTCTGTGATGGCTATTATTACTGTTACTGCTATTATAGTTGGAATTATTGTTGTTATTATTATGTTTGGGGGTTAGTGGTTTTTTGGTTGGTTTTTTCCTTGTCACTCAGCCGTTTTTCCTCGCTGAGGTGCGGAGAGCCAGGGAGCTAGGAATGTCAGCGCTCCCGTTCTCTCTCCCTCCGTGTCTCTCCATCTGTCCGAGGAGCGGCGCAGCGCGGCCGCGGCCGGCAGGTGGCGATATAGGAGCGCAGGCGGCCTCCCGGCCCCGGCCCCGCTCGGGCCCCGCGGCCGAAACGTGGGCTGGGTCCATTCGGACAGTCTTTCCAAAGCCCCGCTGTGTGGATGCCTGCCGCTTGCTTTGTGGCCGGGGATTCATGGTGTAAATGAGTCTGTTGTGCCAGTGCATTTTTTTTCCCGTGAAGGTGAAAGTTTCTCGGAGAGCTGGAGTGAATATAAAATCATAGAATCATAGAATGGTTTGGTTCATAAGGGACCTTAATGATCATCCAGTTCCAACCCCCCCCCCCCCCCAAAAGGGCAGGGGCATCTCCCACCAGACCAGGCTGTTCAAGACCCCATCCAACCTGACCTTGAACACTTCCAGAGAGGGGTCATCCACATTTTCCCTGGGCAACCTGTGCCAGTGCCTCACCAATGTCATTGTGAAAAATTTCTTCCTAATGCCCAATCTAAATATTCCTCCTTCCAGTTTAAAGCCATTCTCCTCATCCTATCACTACAAGCCCTCGTAAAATATCCCTCCCCAGTTTTCTTGTAGGCCCCCGTCAGATACTGGAAGGCCACTATAAGGTCTCCCCAGAGCCTTCTCTTCTCCAGACTAAACAACCCCAACTCTTTCAGCTGGTCCTCATAGCAGAGGTGCTCCATCCCTCTGATCGTCTCTGTAGCCCTCTTCTGGACCGCTTTCAACAGTTCTATATCTTCTTATGTTGGGCATTCCAGAACGGGACACAATACCCCAGGTGAAGTCTCACGAGACCAGCTGGCCACGCTTCTTTTTATGTAACCCAGGACACAGTTGGCCTTCTGGGCTGCGAGTGCCCGGTATCCAGCTGGCCTTTGCCTGAAGTACCAGGAGCCAAATAAACCCTGGCTGTTGATTGCTGTCTTGTGTTATCTCACTAGCATCACCGACCGTGTTGATGCAGCAGCTGGACAAACAGAAAGCTAGAATGATGATGTTTGCCACAATTGCCTAAGGTAAATCATAGCAGATGATATATAAGGGATGAATAAACCAGTGGGGTTTAGGACAATGGAATGTTATCTCAGGATATTGACAAAGACTGGCTTTTATCAGGGTTTGAACAATTTTTCTTTGTTTTGCTGGTAAGAAGGAAGTTTTCCTCCCAGCGCAGTCTCTGAGAACACAAAGCGCCAACTGCTGCCTTTTCCCTGCTCCTGTTGCAGACCTGAAAATCCTTGGGTAAAGCTTTTTGTACTACTTGCATTTATTCCTTGCTGAGCCCCATGGCTCGGTGCCTTTCCTTCCCTCGTCACAGACCTTTAAGTAAAGATAGAGGGATTTAAAAATCGTGTGTGCCTGGCACTGAGGGACATGGTTTAGTGGTGGAGTTAGCAGTGTTAGATTTACAGTTGAACTTGATGATGTTAATGGTCTTTTCCAACCTGAACAATTCCGTGATTCTATGATTCAGTGATTTTAGCCACTGGAATTAAACTGATTGTCAATCACCCACAGAAAGATTTTAGTTTGGACAAGTTATCGGCTTGTGATAATCACATAAAACCATGAATTAGTAGCTAGTGAATGGTAGTGGAACTTGCCACTATGAATGATGTAACCTGGAGAAAAAATGTAGAGGGAAAAAAAAATCACCATTTTCAAAGCCCTATAAAACTCCCATAACAATTGTGCAGAAAAATGACAAGGTTCTGCTAAGCTTGATGTAGTAGAGATCAAAGCAATGGGAGGAGAACAGGAAAGGATGATATCAGAGAAACTAAAGAGAAAAGATATTCTCGGGAGAACCTTTGTGCTGCAAGTGTTTAAAAGATGAAGTCTAAAAATGGATTCTTGAGATTGGCTAATAAGTTATTATAAGAACTGATTTTATTGTGAGCATATTGCAAGGAGCAAATCCGATTACAGCTGTCCCGTCATCTCATTAATGAACTGTAGTGAGCTCATGTCGTGCGTTTTCTTTTTATGTTCAAACCTGAGCCTTCAGAGCCTCTAATGCATCCTCCTGCAACCCACATACTTGATAAACCTGGCAAGGTTAGACAGGGAGATATTTATTCAGAAGTGTCAGAGACAGTTAGGAAACTAGAGAATTCTTAGGATGTTATCGCCAGCCACTGACCCTGAAAAGATTGACGTTTGATAGCACTGTGAGAGAGCCAGGTTGGGAGTTACTCTGGTTTGAGGTCATGCCTCTCTGCTGGTGAGAGACGACTCTTACTCTAACTTTGTCCTCCAGAGTCAGAGTCATGTGATTTGATTTTATTTTTTAGGTGCAGATAGGTGTTTCAAGGTGCAAGCCTGTCTAGGGAAGAAGTTTCTGAAAACAGTATTTTGATCCAATAGTAGATATATTATGGAAAAAAGCTATGAAGAAGAAACTCTTCAGAAACTCTATTTTTATTGTTTTATTTGCTTGCAACTTGAAAATAAAGACAGAATAATACGAAGCATATTATATCCTTGCATCTAGAGAAAAGAGGTGTTAGCCCCATGCTGGACATGTATCCTAGAACAATTGTTACCTTTTAATAAATTGGCAAGATAATCTAAATTCTGGATTTAATTTACATATTTATGATCTACATGGATTTCTTTATGTGTAAATTGTGACCATGGAATGGTAGTTCAGATCTGAAAAGAATTTCTGTTCTCATTCATGTAATAAGAGGTTTTTCGCCTTCGTTGTGAATCCTCTCTCAACTGAATTTAAATTTGCAGATAACTTGAAAAGCAGAGAGGTGGTGTGTCTAAAATTAAGCCTTTTCCTAGAAAATTGGTGAAGATCTAGAAGTGAAAAGTTTTGTATTTTAATGAGGTAAGTCAGAAACATTGCATTTATAATGTCTCCTAAAGCATGTTTCGGATAGGAAATTGTCCAAATAATATAAACAGATTTTACTTTGCATTTGAGATATTTTTATCATTGATATTGTGTAAATTTAAAGTTAAAAACTGGCCTCAGTATTCTGCTGATGAACCAATTAGAAGAAATGGGATTTGTTTCATCTATTTTCTTGAGGGGTGGAGATCGTGCATGGGGAGGTTTTTGAGACCAGGAAGATGACTGCTTTTTGGCACACATCATTTTTGTCTGAATGAGTTTACTGTATTCAAATCCACTGAAGGATGGGTATCCAGAATATGCCTGTTTGCTTCTCTCAGTACAAGAAGGGCACCCTGGGGCACCCCACAGCCTGTCCCTTAGTAGCCTCTCTCCAACAGAGTTAAAAGCAGATATCTAGGAGAGGGGATAAAACCAGGAGAGACATATTAGTACTTCCTCAAAATGCTCTCCTTGCCTCCAGCAGTTTGCAATCCAGGAATTTCCCTAGTCACAGATGGTTTTAATTGCATTAATAACCCTTGGTGGATTTTCTTCCCATTAATATGTCTAGTCTGTTCTACACTGATGTAGACTTTTAGCTCTGTCAGCAATCTGTGACAAGTTCTGTAGCCTGCCTGGTGTGTGAAGAAGCATCTCCTCTTTGTTTCATCCATCCTCCGTTAAGTGTGGAAGAGCCAAAGATCAAGCAATCTTTGGTCATCCTCACTGCCAATCAAGTTTTACAGGCTCCTGTCATGTTTCCTTGGTGGTCTTTTCCAAGCTGATAGACATGCATATTAAATTTAACTTTATAACAGTACCCCTAAAATCATACTCCGTGAAATGTTAGCTTACAGTTGTTGCCTGGGACTTTTGGTTTGAAACCAGACTTGTGTGTGTATCTTTATAAAATCTGTTACTTTTTTTCATTAAGAGATATTGTAAAACACTGTAAAATTAAATCATAGCATTAGATGTTTCAATAATAAATATCTATTATAATTCGATCTGGGAGATTATCTGGGAGATGTTTAGGTGCTTTAATGATAGAATGGGTTTCTGAGGAAACAGGCAGAAATGAAAATTAGACTTATTAAACCAGCCAAGTCCCCAGACAGCATCTCACTCAGCATGACCCCAGATTCATGGGCTGAGTTCTAATTGACAGTCCAGGATTCTTCATCTGTTGTAAAGTGGTTCTCCTCTGTTTTAATATGTGCTTGAATAGCATTATCAATAATGATTAACTCTGAAAATACATAAGTGAGAAAAAGTAACAACTAATGTAGTATAAAATTTGATTGGAAGTCAATTGAAAATAAAAGCAGTGATTTCAGGGTTTCTAAAGCTAATGTCTAAAATAATTACAATTTTTGGTTTAGTGGGAATGAGGGATACAGTTAAAGAACGTACCCCTCAAGTCACATCACAACCATGCGAAGAGTGATGCTTCACCAGGGCTCTGTATTATGGTTTGGGACACAGCTTGATGTGAAGACCAAAAGCTTACAAACTCTATTGATTTCTCTTCAGTTTATTACAGCTATATCTATCAATAGGTGCAATATGGTCTTTTCCTTCTTTAAAACGTTATTGTAACACAACCTTCCCAGAGGACGCACTGAACCTGAACAGTAGAACCAGTGCTGAAAATACATCAGATGTTTGTGCTAACAGTGTCGCTGATTAAGATCAAATACTCATGCTAATCACAACAGTATATGCCACAAGCTAAAGTTATATGTTTTGGGGTTATTTTCCATTTTTAGATGTGATAGACCAAGATGGTGATATCCCCAAGCGTGCCTCTGGAAGTGGCTGTAAGACTAGCTGTGAGTTTAGTATTCTCGCCTTGCTAGGGTGCTGTTGATGATGTTGTAATCTAAGGTTGACCATAATACTCTGGAGGAGTTGAATGTGTTGCATGCACTATGCTCATCTGCTCCTTGGAAGCAAAAGGAGGTTTGCGGTGAAACGGAGAAGCTGTTACTGACAGCAGAGATTCACTCTGTTAGCATTCCAGAGCACCTAAGGAACATCTAATGACTTGGTGATTCTAAGCTTTGCATCATTGTCAAAGAGGATGTCATTTAGAGTTAAACTTAATATACAATTTCTTCTTGCTATGAGCATACATTATTTACTAATTTTGTGTTTCCAGTGTTATATCAACCTTATATCACCTGATCATGCTGAGAAGCAGCTAAATCTAAGTTCAGACTACTCAGCTCAGATTTCCTTGTCAAATTAAGAAACAATTGAAGAAGACTAAAGAGTGGCAAGGCTAATTAAGGGACTACTTAATTTGTTATTTATTTTGTTTAATTGGTGAAAATGATATCTGATACTAGGTAAATTTCTTATATTCATGTTCCTTGGTCATAAAAGGAGCAACATAGAAAATCTTTTATTTCATAAAGAAAGTGAATGAACAATGTATCCCGTTATGACAGGCTGTGAAGAGCATCTAATGCTGGAGAAAGTCTAGTAGCAAATTAGGAAGAAACTGGAGGCTTTTAATGGGATAGTAAAGGAATAGAAAAGAACAGCTTGGAGACAAAGTGTGGGCAAGAAATGTTAGATTTTTCAGAAAATTAAGTATTTTTAATTGTGATGGGTAAGTAGTATGTCTGGTCTTATCACAGCTGAATAAAAATCCTGTGTTGACAGAGAGTTTTATTTGTAATGGATACTTTAGTTCCTGATCCACAATATCAATTTGTGGTTGGTTCTGTTTGCATAATATTTTATGAGTGTCTGATTAAGTCTTAATTAAGCCTATTTCATCAGGCTTAATACCTCTGCAGTGTTGGTTCTGCCACTGAATTGAAGCTGTTGTCACAGCTATCCTCATTTGTCATGAGATTAATTTAATTTGATAAGTAACATTGGAAAACTAATATCTGTATTTTTAAACTCCATAACTCAATGTTACTCAGTTAAAAAAAATAAACTTAGGTCAGAAGTGCATCATCATAAATATAGCTCACCATCATAAAAAGAACATAACTTGTTAAAAAGTGACTTATTCATGATGTCAGTTCACATCATGAAAACCTGTCAGATATTACTTATGCCATCTCCTTATGAAAAATGAAACTTAACTCCAGTTAACATGAATCTTGGGAAATGTGGTTGTTCAGAGAAGAGCTGTTCATTATGTTTTTGTCTTGCACTGGTGGAAAAATAAAAGTAAAGTAGACAGTAAAGTTATGGAAGCAGAGGTGCAGTTATGTGTGCTTATCCTATCTTCTTACTTCCTCACATAGTCTAAAGGCTGAACAATGTAGCCATTAGTAGTATCTTATCAAGAGCACGATCTGCAACAAGGGAGCCTTCTCCTTTGCTGTCAGCTAGTCCTGTAGATTGATCATTCATAGTAATTTTTTTAAGGTGTAAAAATAAAATACAGGAAAAATAACTGGCTTATAGCTTAACTAATTCCTCCACCGTAAGATTTGCTATGTAGATATTTATCAAATTAAACAAATACATGGACCTCCCCTGTAGAAAAAAGTGTCTTCCTTATTAACAGAATATTACCATTTTCTATGCTGTCCAATGCTACTGGAAAACGATTATTCAAAGGAATAATTTTATCATAAAACTTTCTGTTAATGCAACAATTCTATCTACATTTTTCAAAAGGTGGCACACTGCCAATGAAGCTAGCTATGTATAAAAAATGAAAATATGCATAGGAAAGTTATATGGTGGATGAGATAGGTTTATGCTGAAAGCCATTTCATCTCCATACTTCTTGAGTTCTGGAACAATGTAATTAATTATCTTGGTTAATTTCCTCCCCTAGTGTCTCAATTTGTTCTTTTTGTGCATCATAAACCATGCCACATGTTTCTGTAGTACTTAAACACTACCTATCTTTATTTCATATTCATGATTATTCTTCTATGCATTACCAAGGTCTGGATTTCGGTAGCTGACTAATTACAGTATTTGTGTATCAAGAAATCTGCATGCATACGATATGTTTTCTGCTGCTGAGTCCCCTATCCTGGTGTAGCTTCTGTGGAAAACACAGAAATGTGGAAATTGACAGAGCATTGAACACACAGGATTTTGGTGTCAGTTTTTGCACTTGAAAACAGGATAGGAGATACTAATAGGTGTATCAGAAGCTGTTGCTGTCAGGGCTTGATGCAATACGCTGTAGAATTTGCGTAACAGTGCTGTAACAGAAAGGTTCACAGAACTATGGAAGAAAAATATTGCTGCTCTCTGTGGGATTTAACCTGGAGTACTGGAGGATAATGATATTTCCCTTTGAAATAAATTATATTGAATAAAATTGCCATAAGACTGGAAGGTATGGGTTTTTCCCCTAAAGCTGTATTATTTTCATTTAGCTATCAGATGAACTGTTGTTGTGAAAATCCAAATAATTTTGGCTTTTCCAAGTAAACGTGTAAGAATGCTTATTGATTTTATATAAACAAGATTTGGATTTGAAAGTGGTTTGTAAAATTTATTCCAGCTTCCCTTCCATATATATTCCTCCTCTGTTTTTATTTTTTTTCCTTAACATCACTCTTTGCAGGAAGAGAAATGTTCAAAAGAATGAAGTATGAAAACCTGAAAATGGCTTGTCTTGTGTTTTCCGTTGCATTACCTTTCTTCTGTTTTAAGGTGTGATGCACCAATATTGATTAGGACTAGTGACCTACTTGAAAGTTGGTCTGAGGGAAGGATTTCTTGGCTCTGATGTTACACAGGCCTCAGTGTTTATGTAAATTTGACAAATGTTACTATTTCATATATTCGAGAGAGAATACTTGATTGGTTTTGTAGGACACGTATTTAAGACAAATTCAGTGTCTGACACATGGAAATAAATCAATAATTTTGTCTATTAAATATTTTCCAGGTTTGAGCATACTCAAAAGCTTTAGATATTTAAAGTTATATTAGTATATTAGTCACAGTATATTAGATGTATATTAGTCACATACATCTTTGCGTTTCTTAGAAACATAGACTAATCTAAGATGGAAGGAGACTTAGGAGGATATCTGTCCCAGTCTTCCCTTAACCCAGAGGTTAAGAATATGAAATAGAGGTTTGGATAAATAAAAACGTTAACTTTTTTTTTTTTCCCAAGTGATCACCCTGTTTGAGCATTTTCTATCAGTCAGATCCCTAGTCCATCATCAGGTGAACATGGATTAAGGAAGAAAGTGTTAATCTTTTAGCAATTAGATAAATTCATTTAATTCCCGATGAGCCTCATCTATGATGAGATCTACAGTTTGATAGGAGATATAAATGAGGCGGTGACTTGCTGAAGTCCTTATCCTTCTGTGTATATTTCTGCCTACTGCTGTGTCCCTTATTATTATTGCATCAAATTAGAAAATGTGGCTTGCAGTATTGTGATCCAAGTGTAATTACAGTGCCCAGCCAAAGTATTTTAAGGTTTCTTTCAACTTTGTGCAGACTTTGTTTTAAACAAAATTGTTACTATGCCCTATTATCGTTAGAACAGCCGCACAGAAATCTAAAGTTGCTAGCAATTAAGAAAATCAACAAAGCCTTGAACTCAAATTTGTTTTTTGCTTTTTTTAATTATCATTTACTCTTCTGAATGTGATACAATGAGATGTATTATGGATGATTGTATTTTGAAACACAAAATGATTAAATAATGAGATCATATATTAATAAGTTCTAGAGTTACTAGGAAAATCTCATTGCTTAAATAATGCATCAGAATATAAAGTCCAAGGACAATGTTGTGAAGATGCACATTTTGAAGTTAATATGGTAAGAAAGAGGTTATTTTATTATCTTTTATAATTTATTTGTTGTTCCATCACAAGTTTTATGTAGACATATATGTTTATATATGTTTAAAAGGTTATATTAAAGATGTGATAGAGTCTTGGCACATTACAGGTTGAAGGCACAGTTTACACCTGGCACTGCTTCAGTGAGACAGAAGGAAGCTTCCAGAAGTGAATAATGGGGTTATGCCTTGCTTTCCTTTATTTGTTCATCTACAATAGTCTACAATGGAATTGTGTGGCCTATCATTTTGGCATGACAGTTGTGATTTTCTATGCCTATCTCAGTATGTATTATGGAAGAAAATTCAGTAAGAAAAAAAAATCTGCTGTCTATAATAAAGATATAAATAATATTTTAGATATTAAAATGGTTTTAGCTATATACAATACATATATACATAAATCTGTAGCTATATTTTTCCCAATAATTTAAGCCAATATTACTGAAGGATAAGGGAAATTTTTTAAGTTTACTGTATCAGATTTTGTATCAGATATATTGAATCCGCAGAACAGTACAAGAGTTCTACAAGCAATCAGCAGATCTGACTAGTTTGTTGTCAGTATGGTACAAACCCATATATTAAATGATGAAACTGAAATGAAGTGTTATTTCTACCCATCCTGTGTAATTGGTTTGGTAAGAGACTTTTGAAACTGTGATCATTTAATTGTAGACTGTGTATGGTCCCACGAGGACTGAAATTACATTAACTGGGCAGCCTCAGTTCTGCTCTTTCCAAATTTTTGCATGCTTAGCTTTGCACAAGTTTCACATATATATATAACAACAGTCCATATATATATGGACAAAGGCAGAAGTAAATACACTCTCCCATCTGGTTACATTTGTGAGGAACTTGCTGCAAAGTGCAGAGTCTATGTTGTTTAGTAACTCACTGTTGATTGTGCTTGGTTTTGTTTACGTGAAGAAACTGCTATTCATATTAAACTGTCTAACTTTGGTTGCTCTTCAGCTTTGCATAATTTCTTGAAATACATTTTAACAAGCTTTAGATTTCTGTCGTTGGCCTTTAGACAGTTTAGAGTTGTGATTCATAGAACTTAAGCAAACACAATTTATTTGAGTATGATTACTGAATTATTCATTTCAAATATGTAAATAACTATTTCTATTCATAACTATGTTGAAGAACAAACACCCCTGAGAATGTGTTTACTAAATGTGTGCATAAAAACATGTATTTTGGTATCTGAGTAGTTTGGAAACCGGCAGGTAGGAGAACTTGTTTTGAGTATAATAACTTAAGCCACAAAGTATTCCTTGTGCCTCATAATTGGCTAAGTGACAAATTGTATAGCTAGTGATAATTTATTTATGAGTATTAAAGTAGTGGAATTAGATGGAATTCACAAACACCTACTAGCTAAGGAATCTGTTTCAAATTAAAAAAATATAAGCAGATAATAAATGGATATAAGTTAAAAAATGTAAATAAAAGATAAAGAAATTTGTATGTGAGCCTGCAACTCTGTTTAGTATTTTGTTTTAGGTGTGATGTACTGTTAGAGGTTAGTACAGTTTTGAATGTTCAGTGCTGGTCCAGCAAACTGAGGTTATGTAAGCATACAAGTTATGCTAATCATATGAGTAGAACTAGTCATTTTAGAAAACTAAATATGACAAAAGGTTTTTATTTCCAGCAGGAGCCAGAGAACTGAGTTTTTGGTGAGTGATGCTTGTTTAGGCTGATACGGTAGAGATGTCTGTCTCCCAGGTTACCCTCCCAGGGTATCTGCATTTTGTAAACAACTTCAGTTGAATGCAATACTGATGGAACCAGAAAGCTTTTAATATCTGCTGTGTCTATTTCCAGTTGACTATTTCCAGTGTGGACGTGGGTCTCATTTGTCATTGTAAATCTGTTAGTTTTGTCTTGCTGAGGATACAGAGCAGTAAGCAGAGCAGATGGCCTTGCCGATAAGTACATAGTAACAACATAATGCATAACAAGTTGATCTGATACAGAGACAGTTTCAGATCTATGTTAAATATTGTGTGGAGGTCTAGGATCAGGCAGACCCAGTTTTATGTTTTGGTTAAAAATTAGTTGAAAATTATAAATAAAAATAAATTGAATTATAACTTCCTCCATGTGTTGCAAAAAAAGCAAAAGCAGTCTTAAAACCTGTTAGTCACTACAAATGTTTCCTAACTGCCATGTCTATTGCCTGATAAGGATTCAAGTTATAGACAGGGATTTTCAGACTAATCTTTGATGAAACAAATGTTCTTTCAAAAGTTCTGTTCATGCAGAGGTCCTTCTCTAAAGCTTTTCTAAAGGAAAAAGTTGTGAAAATATAAAACCAGTACCAATTGACTGGGTTTTTTTCTGCCTATTCCATTTTCTACTTATGCCATTTAACAACACTCACTTTGAGCATCTCTCCCCTTGAGTCTGGTCAACTGATCAAGAGGAGTCTCCTTCCTCTCTGGAGGCTGCACCTCACCACGTCTTGTCAAAGGAGGTTAAGGAACAAAATTAAGAATATCCAGAACAGTGGAAGGGGTTATGTTGCAGGGATTTTGGAGTATGTTATGTTGAGGCAGCTGGAAAGGAGATTTTGTGAGATATTTCATTTGGGGATGGCAAGACTTGCTCAAGGGATTGCAAAAGGTTAAAAGATTCAATCTTTCTCCATTTCTTTTTCACATTTCCTTTCCAGTACCTTTCTGAAAATACTCACTTTTTAAGTAACCATATTTTCTGCAAGGCAATGCAAACCTGATTGTGGTTTTAGGTCCACTAGTGTAAATCAATGCAGTCCAAAGAGGCTGATACTTTCAACAGTACAGAACCTGAGTAGGCAATCCTTATTTGTACGCATACAGGGCAAAATCTGCAGATGATACCAAATGGTTCAGCTCTATTGACTACACTGATTGTCAGACTCTATAAACTCCTAAGTGAAGTCAATGAAGCTAGGTTATACACAGGGGATTTCACTCAGTGAGTTTAAATGTACTCAGTAGCCTTTTACTGCTGAATGTTTAAACTTCCTATGCGAATTTGTTATCAGGTCTCTGCCTCACGCATTTTTCTAAAATGCTTACTGATATAAATGAAGATGCAATGTGTTTATTGCTGATGTGGGTTTTATTTTCTGGTGCATGGTATGTGACTATTGGATCTGCAGTATTATATTTCTGTAGACAGCTGCAGTCATTTTATTGATCGAAAACATATCTAGAATAAATAAATTCTATTTGTTTACTTTCTGTATTTTGGATGGTATTGATTGGGAAATGAATCACTGACTTTTGCCCCAGATAGAAAACTGTTACATAATGAAAGTTGCAAACTCTCCTTCACCTTGGTCACTCATATTTTGAAATCTTTCCGGCTTTTTAGTCTGCAGTGTTGAATTATATCTATGAACTTGTCCAGTCTTCTTGAGCTTTCTCTTATTACCTCATTACTTCAATGTTTACTGCTGAAATTCTATTCTTATTATCTTTTGTCCTTATGAGTTTCCTCAGTGTTATGACTCAATGATCTTAAAGGTCTTTTCTAAGTTAAATGATTCCATGATTCACTTTGCTTTTCATCTGTCTAACAGAAGTGCTTTTGTCAGGTTGAGGTCCAAGGAACTGTAAAAATCCTCTCCCCAGTTTCTCAAGGTTTTGATGAGATTTTCTTACCATACAGGAATACAGGTAGGAAAGGGCTTTCATGACCCCTTAGTCCCTTCTGAATGTGACTCTCTGCAGAACATGCAACAGCAAAGGACTTCCATGCTGTGAAAGCGTTTCAGAAAATTAGTTTATTGATGGAACAAGAAAAGACTTGAGCTTCAGGATCACAGTTGCTGCCTGAGTTTTCCTGAGTTTTCCTGAGTTTGTTAGGCACAGCAATAATGGTGGTTGTTGGCATAACTTTTGAGTGTCAAGTCCTTCAGTGGGACTATTCGCAGAATAATTAATCTAAGCAATTTAAGTAAATCATTGAATTGTAGAATCATTAAGGTTGGAAAAAACCTATGAGGTTATCAAGTAGAACATATTCTTATCTGATCACTGACCATTAAAAAATTTCTTTAGCTTAGAGAAAGAGAAATAAAAGAAAATAAAAAGAAAATGTGGTTTCCAAAGTATATCCAAGCAGAATATTTCTTTACAGGCTTATGTTTTACATTCTTAAACCTTGACAGTTCTTTAAGAGTATTTTGTACCAACGCTTTGTGAAAGCAACTTGGGAAATTTTGTATGACAGTTTAAAATGGGACATTTAGGGCTAAATGAAATCAGAATATTTCAGTAAATCTGCCTGATGCTTTTGACTTTGAGGTTGGTAGTAACTGGTAATTATATGATCCTTTTCTGCTTCTGAAATGCTAGAAGATCTTTCAGTGTTTCCATAAAAATATAGGATAATGCATTTGTAAATTTAAACTCACTTTATTCAAGATATGTTTTTCTTTTATATTTTAATCTATTATGTCTATATTCAAGAAGGGAACTGCATGACTTTTATAGGAGATGAAAACTAACGACTCTAGCAATGTCCCCAAAGCACTTTATGAAATTCAAAATAGAGCGTGGTGCCTTTTCAAAGTTTTTGCAATTTAGTGTAAACAATAAACATGAGAATATTACAAGTCTGTAATATTGTTGATTTCAAAACTTGGAAAACAATGAAGACAATGTGGAGTGTGGATTACTCTGTTTCAAATAAACCTTTTGTTTGAAACTACAGGATGCTTTCACTGACAATGAGATAAGGTAAAGGATGTCATCATCTACATTTTAATTGCAATTAAAAGTTTCATTTACATTTTTCATTCATTTGGAGTAAAAAAATTGTAACGTATTATTTAAAATATTTATTTCAAGATGAGGGGGATATGGTAAAAAGTCTGCTTTCAAAGTACAAGCATGAGCAACTTCACAGACATCTGTCACCCTTTACCATTTCACTGAAGCTCTGTGTGACATGTTGAAGCATCTTACCAGGGAGGAAGCAGGAACATGTTTGAGGAGAAAATGGGAATGATGTCCGAGGGAAGTCAGGTTTTGACTGTTCAATGTGCCATAAGACTAACTGATAAGGTAAATAGTACACCAGATGAAACTTCTACTCATTGTGTTGAAATCTGTACATCTCTCAGATTTTTTTAGATCTTGTATCTAGTAGGCAGGTTACAAGCAAAATTTAAGTCTTTTTGTCTAAAAACAAAAGGCTGACTTCTTCAGAGAAATCAATAAATATTCATTCAATTAAATTAATTCATAAATTAAAGACCAACCCCTATATCAAGAGATACGATCAGGAAAATAATGCTGCCTTTCATGCTTTTTGATATTTTGAGTAGGAAATGAATGACCAAATACTGGGCCGTTTAAGTCGCCTACACAATTGTCTGTTGACAGTTACAGAAAAAAAAATGTGAAGGCATGAATATTTCATATCTCTTTGGCATTCAACCTATTTTGCATAGATGGCAGCTGGAGGTTCAAAACAGAGCATTATTGTACCACCACTGTCACCATAGCTTAGCAGGTAAATAATGTATGAACTAAGAAGAGTTGACAAGTCAGACGGTAATGATATATTGGTTCAAAATTTTGTTTCCTTAAAAAACACCTAGGAATGGTTTATGCCAGACTTATTATTTCTCTCATATGACTGTTTACAGAATATTTATAGATACAGTCTGTAATTAACCTGAAGAATTAGCAGCTGAAGGATGTGGAAGACAAACAGCTTAACAAAATTTCAAAAAGAACCCTAATACTAGTACATATGCAGAAACACTTGCAAATCTTCCAGCTTAAAATTGTGAAAAGTATTATTCCATGCTTTTTTGGGTGCCAGATACTAGTTTTATCTCTAGGAAAATAAAAGTTCCTTCATATCCTGCCCTAGGTTACACAGTTTATTCTTGTTGCAGTGTTGAAGACTGATTTTCTATGATTCATTCATCCAATATAGAAGATTTGCTTCCTGGTGAGATGTAGTGATAATATCCTTTTACATTGATTTTTATTTTATTTTATTTTATTTTATTTTATTTTATTTTATTTTATTTTATTTTATTTTATTTTATTTTATTTTATTTTATTTTATTTTATTTTATTTTATTTTATTATTTCATTTATTTATTTATTTTATTTTATTTTATTTTAAATCCAGAAGGCATTCTAGGAGCATTGCCTACATCCAGAGAATGTCCTGGCACATGTGCTGTGCAAAGGCAGAGCTGGTGCTGTGCAAAGGCAGAGCTGGTACTCTGCATTATCAGCATTTTTTTCATAATGTGCTATCTGATTAAAATATTGACAGACACCAACTAATAACACTGCCTTTGAGCAGCAACAAGCCCAATAAACTGTTTTACAGTGAGAGTGTTCAGTCCTGAAATACAGAAATGGCGATAATGGCTGGTATACAGTGGCCGTGGTGGAACTGGGGGTCAGAAACCATAGTGAAATTCTCATGTTCAATCTGTTTGTTGAAAGTATTAAGATCATTTTATAACTTAATTTAAGAAAATAAGCAACATCCCACAAACATCCTTTCTCTGTTCATTGTTCACAGTCTACTTAACACATAGAGGTTAATTTGTTGAGCTAGGGCTTTGTTTCCTTTTTTGTTTAGGAGATCACTCTCTGTAGTGACATCTGCATACATTAACTAGCCCAAAACATTTTGTGTTATCTGGCAGCTTCTTTAATTACTGGTCAGGCATCACTTTTGAATATTGCAGCCAAGCAAAAATGTATTTGTTCCAGTAACATTTTTAACACAAGCCTGTAATATCTGAACTTCCCCAGAGAACGCTTCCAGCCAGGGCTCGCCAATAAACTGCAGCCGGTTCGTTGCAGCGTGAGGTATTGACAGATGCTTCAAACTGGATGTGTAATGTGCGGTACCTGCTGTGAATAGAAAACCTCCAAGGACTGATGCGACATTCTTTAGACACAAATAAGCTGTGCTGATTGTCTTCCCACCTTGTAATGGGAGAATATGATGTGATTTTTCCCTATTTCAGTTGTGGTTTTAAAACTTTTTTTTTTCTCTCGAGTTATGCAAAATACAGAAATTACCATCATTACAGTATTAAGCGTGTGTGGTGCAAGTAATGCATTACACTGATGTTAATTTCCAGATAAAGAAGAAAATCCTGTCCTTTAACCAATGAAAGACGATGACAATAGTGCCAGTAGGAATGTGGCTGGGCCAAACAAGATGTGAATAAAACTACAGAGTGGATTAAACCACTCATAGTTATAACAAATACTGTATGTTGTAGTTAGATGGAATAAAATAAGACAGTCGACTATTATCACATGGTCAAAGTACAAGTGAAATTGGTTTTGGTGGTTATAAACCTTCACTGTTCAATGTCCAGCATGTGCTATGGGGTCTGTAAATACAGAATAAACATACCTCTCCTTATCAAGGGAACTGACAACATGGGACTAAGTGTTGTATCTTGTCCTGATTTCAAGACCTGTTTCCTAGGGAGCATGGGATTATGCTTTAGCATGTGTTTAAACCAAGTTAACTCCCAACTGAAGAGGTCAGAAACATACACTTCTGCTGAATAGGGAGGGTTAAAAAGAAAATAAAAATTCCCGAAACCTTTCATTCATGGAGAACTTGGCAAGGAAACTTGAGACTGCAGAACAAAATTCAGAGTTTATCGGACTGTGTCAGTGTCCCACACCATCATTGCATGCAAGCCCCAAGGGGCTGGTGCTGCTCAGACTTCTGTATTGGAATTCTGAATTCTAGAACATTGCTAAGGCTAAAGAAAATTACTTTTCTTCTCCCTCCTCTTCGATCTATTTTGCCATCTTTTTTTTTAATTTATTGCCTGAATTAGAAAGAGGCTTAGTTCCGTTACATTTCCTATTATTGAAAAAAGTATTCTTACTGTAGAATCTGAGGTCCTTAGGCTGGCCTGGGAGAGGTTGGTCCACCCTCAGCTGTAGGAATTAGGATCATTGCCCATTTAAAATAACTTGTAGCCATGTTGGCAGACTCTCAAAGTCATCTACAGCTGTTTTTTACTCTGATGAGTATGCAATGCCATTGTCAAGACGCTAATTTATTATTTAGACTAATAGCTATTTCTAGTGGGTTTCACAATTTACTACCAGAAGTTATGGAATCAATATATTCCAAAAAGAATAAACAAGTTAGAATTAGGCTCAGATATATATTCAATTAAAAACAGAGCATGTTCTTCTAAAGATTGGGAAGTATATAATAAATGGAATTGGTTCAGTTTCTATAGTGTGGATTGATTCTGGTTTGTATGTAGAAGCTTGTAGAAACTGCTATGTTAGGGGCACCATGATGATGAGTAATTTCCTAAAATATTTGTAGCATGTATATGCATTCTAAAGAAGATTCAGAAAAATAGGATACATGCAGTGTCCACATCGTACTTAGTCATTCATATATTTTATTTTCTATTTTGAATAAGTTAACTGCTAACTTGTGTTATAGTCTTAAAACAATCTTCTGATATCCAAGTCAGATCCTTATAAATACTGCCAGATGAATAAGCAATGACAGAATAAGAACAGACCACGATAAAAAGCTCAACTCTGTTAAAGCAAAGTTTAGTACACAAAGGTCACATAAAGGCATTATTGTTAGGCTTGCGTACTGTTTTATGTGCACAGCACTTTGCCCTACCAGATGGACTTGAAAATTAAACACTTTGTTGAAAAAACTTAAGGAAAGAGTAATAAATTCTGTGTGAAGTATTATAATTGTAGTACTGATAAATACAGCAGCATATATAGTTTTCATAGTTACTAATCTTTGCTTCCAAAGGAAGATTAACTCAGCTTCTCTCAACTGGAATTTGTTGCAAGCACTCACAAGTGACAGGTAACTCATCTCTTACTTTTTTCCTCCTCTCTTTAAGAGCAATTCTTCAAGGGGGTTTTTTGGTGGTTTTTTAATTATTATTTTAGTTTTATTTTTTCCCCTTACAAAGTAATACAATAAACTCAGAGATCCATGCAACTGAGTCTTTTTTGGCTGTGCTGATACTTAAAATTGAAGGGTTTTTTTCAGTGATCAAATCCAATTTTGTGCAATCTCTTCTGCTTTGATTCCTCATAGAAAAGTCTTCAACAGAACAAGTATTTGGCAGGAGTCAAATGGACTAGGTACCTTTTTCAGAGGTTCAAATGAGTAATGGCTTCCATTATCTGAAGAATTAGTAGCACAATTAACCAACAGGATTACCAGTGCAAATAGTGATCTTAGTGTAGGACTGGGGTATTTCTCCTATGGGGCACTGTGAAGATTTAGAAAGGGGAAATTTCTATTCTAAATGTATTTCAGCATTAGCTAATTTGCAGCAATTGACAGTGCCATGAATGAAGAGGTTTGTGAATACAGCAGTTTACACAGGTGTTGAGTCTTCTCCTGGTCTGCTTTGAATCAAGACCTTTCTATCTTTAAAGATTGTTGTTGGGTGGATGGCAGATAAATATGCCACCAATTTAGGGGCATTATTTAGGGGATTTAGAACTGGAAAGGTTGAACAGGAGCAGCACACTTCTGCATCTGACAGGCTTGTGGTTGCATTACAAGAACTCTGGCTTATACAGTGCTATTTCCATTTTGCTTGTTATTACTAGTGAGGGATAGAGAAACACAATTAAATTAGGACTCTGACTTCAGCTTTAGCAGCAGTGCTGCCTGTTAGAGGCACAGGAAAATAAAACAACGCAGCAAAAGAAAATGTAAATCTTTTTGGGATAGACAAATAGTCTGGTAGAAGTAAGATTGCATTGACAACATGTGCAGCTCTTAAGGGAGAGGAGAATAGGGTTTCCACCACGCACAACATTTAGTTGTTCATCGAGGAAAGGAATATTCCTTTGCTATGATGAAGTGGGCCATTTGTCCTAACATAGGAGCTGTAGTGGAGATCTTTGAGCACTAGGCTAAGACATGTCTGAACCATAATGTAGCAGTTGCCAATCTTGAGTGAGGTCAATGGTTGGTTGTTGTAAGATTCTGTCTCTGACAGTGACTGGTACCAGCTTTTTCAGAGTAAAGCTCATAGGATGCAATGGGATATTCAGATGGTAAGGGAATTTCTTCTATCGGTTTGTTGCTGACTTGTACCATGAGTGGGAGAGCATTTCAAAAGTGCGGTGGTTAGAAGACTTGCAAGTGTTCCTGGAATCCATTGTAAAATGGAAAAACCATCTGTTTTAAACAGATGTTTCTCCAGTATAGTACCTTTCTGTGGAAGTTATTTCCTACCATGGTTGATGTTTCAAAAGAAGGATTGTAAATCCACATTGAGAATACATCTGCTGATCAAGTGGCATGACATGGCCTTGAGAGGCTACCGTATCAGTTCAACATGGAAACAGCATCCAGAAAAAAGAATTTGGCTCCTCAGAGTGATGCATTTGGCTCTCCACATGCTCCAATCGCTGCTCACTAGTTGAAGAACCACAGAGGAGAAGTTCCCTGTGTGGCTATGAGAGCTCCTACGTTAAATGCAGCAATTTCTTCAATCACTTTCCTTTCAAGGTGTCAAATCCTTTAACATATTAATAGTTAAGCACCGATTAGAGGCAGTAATTGAATGTGCTGAGCAGCTAGCACTCCCAAGGCAAAGTCAAAAAAATATTTAACTGTACCCTTGAGGTCAATTATTTGGTAAAACTTACTTATGAGCAGTTTACTGTCATTAAATGTTTCAAATAACTCCACAGAGTCTGTTTGAAAGGCTACTGCTGTCAGTCAATAGTTGCATACGCGGGGCTGAGAACAGACTGGAAGGGTGAAATAGCCCGATGTAGTCAGATGAAGAGGAAGAATGCTGGATTGCCCAGATAAGGGTGGATGAACAAACTGTCAAGTAAAGAAAAGCCTTTACTTTTCTCCCTTTATAGAAAGTTATACAATGTGATAGGGAGAATTTGCATTTTCCTGAAGATGAATGTGATGAATATTTTCAGCAACACTTTTCATGAATATGGAAAACTGGCTGTACTTTTATTGCTGTATTCATAAAATATGCATCTGTTGAGTTCCTGTTTTCACAGTATGAAATATGGCTTTGAATTTGTAATTTCTTCATTTATTTCATAGAGGGTGTTTTCTTTTAATGAGGTATTTTAATGTAATGATTTAGAATGTGAATCCTGTCGTGATTAGTTATAGAATAAGTTGCCTTTAGAGGATACATTTGCTTCTTTTACTGCCCTGCTGCCAGTTCTTTTATGGCTGGAGAGTGAAATGCTTGCAACTCTCATGCAGGCTGGGGAATTGAGCTCTTTCTTGACATCATGATATTATCCGGTCTCCCAGAAAGCATTTTGCAAACTACTTAATTTTCAAAATCCTAGACAGATGTAAACCTTGGGACATGGAAAAGAGGATCCTTTGAGGGAACAATAGGGCAAAGTGGTTGCCTTTTGAAACATCAACAAGTCTGAGTGCATCAGGAGAGCAGTTCCCGCCCCTCCCCCGCTCTATTCCTGACCTACATTTCCTAGTGCATTACAAGAAACCTACCTATAAGACAGGAACACAAAATATGGAGCTGACAAAACGATTAGTTAAGTATAATAACTACTTATTTTCAACTAATCTCATACAAGAAAAGCCAATTTTGTACCTGAAAAGTCACATAAATATTTTAATTAATTAGTATTTCATTATCGCATTAGTATGTGTTGATATATCACCATTTATTGTATTACATAAAGGAGCAGTTATTTTAACTCAGAAGAGTTATATATCCAGAACAAAATTTGGCAAGAAGGTTTCTTCATTCCCTTTTCAAAGTCCTTACTGTGAAAGAAATAAGCTTGTTAAAAGGCGTGTAATTTTTGAAATGTTATAGTGCCACTTTCCCTGTGGTGTATAGTCAGAGCCAAAGTTGCTAATGAAAGTACTCATGTATCCAAACTACATGAGGACTCTTCATTATGATTTTGAAATTAATTGACAATAAATGTTCACATTAAATTCCTATGGAAGGGACTTGTGTCATTAACTGTTTTTTGTAAGATTTTCTGTTTTGACTCTGCAATGAACAGGAGACAAAGCAACTAGATTAATTTCTTCTATGAAATGATTCTTTAAAAAATTTGCTTTCAATAAAAAATGAGTGTAATATTTTCCATAGTGGTGATAGTTACCATAATTTTACACATAACTTGGTGGATTTACTTAGATTGCTCTGTATATATGCTTGGTGTCAAACTCATATGAATCTACATGGTGAATTTCAGTGAGTTCTATCAGAATCTTGAATATTATTGTCAACAAGTGTATTTTCCAAAAACCCAAAGGAAATTACAAATGCAAATTCTACAGAAATTTCAAGGAACTTGCCCATGAAATTCTAATTGGGGTAAACAGCATGTGCATATCTGTTCCTACAATGAAGAGATAGTCACAGATGTATTCTGAAAACCTCTGTCTTTGAGAACTTCCCATTTTGCTTGTGATTATTCAATTTTTCATGTTTTAAACTTATTTTAGTTTTATTGACAGTTTTAAGAAACTTAGTAGTAAATATTATATTATATTAGAAAACTGCATTTGCTCTTTCTACAGTGGTAGAGTTTTTTATATCTTATGTAAATAGTTTGTCTTCTTAAAGTGTCCAGACTCAAAGAATCTTAACTCAATAAAATAGGGTATTTTGAGAATTAGGGTAAGAGGGAGGTGATTTCTTAAAATACTATTATGGAAGGTACCATAGAAGGACATATACATGAAGTGGCATATTTGCTTTCATTGCTGCTTTTTGTTTAATGTTAATGTTTAACAAATTGGCAGTTTATTGAAATAGAGTCTTTCATTTTCGTTATACTGCTGAAATTTTTCACAGAGAAAGGACAGGGGGCAATGGATAAAACTTGCACAATGAGAAACTGTAATTAAATATTAAGAGAAGTAATTTTAAGAAGAAAGATGACCCGCACCGGAACATGTTTTGTAATATTCATCCTGGAGCTAAATAAAAAAATTCAACTGGCTATAACCCTGAGCCGCCTGATCCAGCTTTCAGGTTGACTCTGCTTTGAGTGGTCACTGGAGTAGATGACCACCAGAGGTCCCTGCTAAAAGAAATTGTTTTATGATTGCTGAAGTCAGTGTGAAATTTAGTATAATGTGCCTCTCCACTTAATCAAAAATATGGTCATATTCAAACAAATAAAATAACACCTTCAGAAGAAATTCCTCTAACTCCTGAAAGGGAATCGTTATCCTCTGTGAGGGAAAATATGTCAAAACACAACGATGGGAGTAAGAGAATAAATAAATATTGTTATCACAATAGCCCTTTGTCTTTCAGAGTTGAACATAAGATAGTGTCTGTTTGTAACTTCCATAGATGTCAATTTAAGAAAATAATGAGGAAGAATAAAGTCTACAGATTCCATTAACAGAGAATATATGATGTGTTGACAATAAATCAATAATTACATTAGCCCTTAAAAACAACAAAGGAAGTGTTCAGAGGTTGACTCATTTTAGTGAAATAAAGTGACAAATGGTCTCAGCTTAATGGCAAGTATCAAATGTTGTTATGGAAAATAAATTTTGAAGGCACGGTTCAGTACTACCTCTTAGACTCACAAAGCAGACAATATAAAAACAAAGTTAAACTGTCAGAAGACTCAAATCTCTCAAAGTACAGAAATTTCATAAAAGACAAAAATATCATAATTCTACTCTACTGCTATATCTGAAAAAAATTGAAATCCAAACTAAACCAAAAATTTATCACCAGATTTCATGTTCTTATCGTTCTAGCTCCGTAATAGCAATCTTTATCATCTCACATTCTTCCCTTTCAAGAACAAAACTAGAGATGTAGGTATGGAATATAAATAGATTTTAAGTAATCCCTATGCACTTTTGCAGAGTGATATAGTCTTATGTCTCTAGGTTAATATCTAGAATTATTATTGACACTGTGAGAGGTTCAGCTTCAGTTATAGATATCCATATTCACTGTAGTGAGCCGTTCCACTTACTTTTAAGAGGACACCATTAATCAGTTGAAGCGCTGTCTAGAAACAAATGACTGTGCTGACTGTATCTCTGCTGTCATTAGGGGAGGGTAGATACCTAAACCAAAGTATCTTAACCTGAAGCTACACCATAGAATTATAGAGCGGTTGAGGTTGGAAGGGACCTCTGGAGGACATCTGTCCAACCCTCCTGCTCAAGCAGGGCCACCTAGAGCCAGGCACCATTTTGAATGTAAAATACTGCCCTTCCAGTTGGAGAATATATTCTGAAAATACTGACATTTCAAAGCAGTGCAGGACATGAAGTAGGGAATATCAGATATA
Source organism: Dromococcyx pavoninus (assembly GCA_033558185.1). Lineage (NCBI taxonomy): Eukaryota > Metazoa > Chordata > Aves > Cuculiformes > Neomorphidae > Dromococcyx > Dromococcyx pavoninus. The sequence goes on along the minus strand of JAUMJL010000063.1, from coordinate 2,170,368 downwards.
AGGATGACAGACTAGGAGTGGCAAAGTTTCCCAATTATTTTTTTATGGCCAGTATGCTAAGAAGGTGGAATTGTAATGATATTTTGTAAACACTTTCCTGTAAGACTTACACAAAGAGTTTGCTCAGGAGATGTGATAGGCTTGTACTCTTCAGCTTGCAAAAGGTAGGACAGAACTCATTATGGAGGTTATCTTGGAAGGCTCACTGAAATATAAAATTTCACATATGACATGGGGAAGGTGAATTTGAAGTGATTTGTTTTTTTGTAAAGTATTAAGAACAAGGAAGCACTATACAAAATGATTTTGTTGGCAACAAAAGATACTTTGGTATTTCTTCACAGAACTTAGTTAGATTGTAGGTTGTTGTGAATGTCAAAGTATAAATGGATTTAAAAAGCTATTTTATCAAAGACAATTCAATACTGTGTTGCAGATGCAAATTCTAAATCAAGAGGTTCAACTCCTCTTAGAGACAGTCTTGAAAGCTACGCTAACTTTTACTTCAACCAGTGCAGACCTGCATAATTTCCATTAAGTAATAGTTTTTCATTATTTAGTTACTAATGAAGCTAGTTTGTGTTTAAAAAACACTGTTAGCGTCTCATTACAAGGATACTTACAGGAGAAATGTAAAGATGACTGTGAACATAGAAAACGTACTCAGGATTTATCTGAGTAAATATAAAAGAAAAAGAGGTCTCTTTTCCTAATTGAGGGCAGGAGGTGGAAGAGTGACTATGGAAAGAGAATAACAAATGTAATGCTTTGTGAGTGGGAATTTTTCAAATATTGTGTTTTAACGTGCCACAAGTGGTGGAATTGAGGTATTTGTTAAAATACCACAAATATGTTTCTTAGAAAATAAAAAGAACTATAAAGATTTGGTAGTTAAACCTGAGAAAAACAGATGATATATTAGTTGTGTATTCCTCCTTTTCAGTCTCAATTAACTGTATACAAGTAGCAATTCAGGATAAGTCTACAGTTGTGGTTTTACAGGGAGTCGTGGCTGTTTTTAAGTACATTATTTTCATGATATAAATCTCTTTTTGGTCACTTCTATAAGATATTCCCACTATTTTTTTCTGAACTTTTCCTGTATGGTTGAATCAGGTTCTGTTTTTTTTAAAACATGTAGACAAAAGCTGTCTATTCGTTTCCAGGAACAAAGCTGGAAAAGAGGAGAAGCCATTTTTGTCTACATGTTGGAAACAGTTGAGATTTTATCTTGAAGACTTTTCCTCTCCTGCTTTTGGAAAAGAAACTAGTACTGCAGGGAAGGATGGCTTTGAATGTGCCTGTTGTTATCTTTCTGTAACTCTAATAGGTGGCAAAGAACCAGAAAAGATTATTTTTGTTCAGTTCTACACATTTGTGCTGGAGTATGTCTTGACTCTTATACTTGATCAGGTCCTTACATCAGGCTGACATAAACAAGAAATGGCTTCAATCTCAAGTCTTCTTGCCTTGGTTTGGGCTCAGTTTATACAAGGTACCAGTACTCTAATCCAGGTTTGTTCCTAATTCCCTTGACCCCCTTGATTACGTCAATGCACATGAAAAAGTGAATCCTGGAAAGGTAAATTTAATTCAGGCATTGCTTGATTTCGAGTGGTCCTTTAACATCACTTATTTTATGTGTGATGTTATATATGATGACAGAACAAATTAAAGTTTATTAATATCTCATCTGAGTGGATTCATATTTTTGTCATAGTGCTTGTTGTATTCTTGTTCTTTATAGGTCCATGTGATGACAGCATTGACATCTTTTTCGTATAAAAATACAAATTATTAGTTCACATGATATAGCATTTTTCACTGGCCTCATGTTTATGCAGCCATTGCCATTATAAAAATGTTTTTGTATAAAGAATCTTTTTAAGCTCATCTTCATTAAAATTTCCCTTCTTCCTTTCCTTTCAGAAACATTGTGCAATATGTCAGGCATATACATTTTTCTTTTGCTATTTCCTGACCTGTCTTCCAACTCTCAACTACTTACACCTATATATGCTTGAATGTAAGCTTGCCATTCATCAACTGAAATTCAGTTGGAAGTAGCTACTCCATTTCCTTTTTTAAAATTATAACAACTCAGATTTGTAGAAGTAGCTCAGATACAGTAGAACTGTATGTTACTTTTCATATTTTATACACAACTTTTTTAACATCACTCTTACATTGCTAAAACTAAATGATACACAGAAATGTCACCTTCAGAATGATAGTATTTGTACTCTGGATAAATAATGAAATATATATTGAATCTGCTATTGGTATAGAAAATAACATACTATCCTTTTTAAGCAGTTTGTTGAACAGTATGATGGTCAAATGTTTGCTAGTTAGATTGCTTGTGTGAAACCGAATAACATCTACTTGACATTTCTGAAAAATTTGGATTATTTTTAATTTTTTTTGATAATTAAATTACTGAGCAGAGAGGATGTAAATGGTCAGAGACATTTGAAACTAGCTTGATTAAATAATTTGTCAGCTTAGAGAGTGAATTTCAAAGTGACTCATTTTCAGGTATTTTTTCTACCTGACTACGTATATAGTGATTACTTATACACCATACAGTTTAATTTTTTCATAAAAATCTAGTTTTCTCAGTATCGGGGGAAAAGATTCTTTTATGTTTTTTTCCTTATCTTTTAGATGTCAACCTAAATATTAATGTTATTGTAGCACTGTTAATCATGAGCAATGAGTATTCTGAACCAGAGCTTTGTAACTATGATATGTCTTTAGAAACATTGGCCAAATTAACACAATAGTAGAGAAAGAGGTGAGAAAGGGGGAGGAGGTGCAATATTTTCTTTATTCCTGTTTTTGGTGGTAGAAGAGAGTGAGCAAAAACATCTTTGTTATTGAACAAAAGCACCTGACAGGGAGGAGGAGTGCCCTGAATGGAAACAGTTGTGTATTACTGTTAGGAGTGGAGTAACATGCATTGTCTTCCTGTAAAAAGTAACCTTTTTTACGAAATTTCCTTGTTGCTGAAACCCCCAAAATTTTGTTGCCTTCATTGAACTTAGGCAAGATTTTAATTTTACTTCTCTTTTTTTGATAGGAGCTAGGTGTTACTGAAGCATAGTTCTTATATCAGGAGTGGCAAAAGGCAAAAATAAGCCACAGTATCACTAGCAAAAGAAAACCCTACACTTGGCCTTATTATTCCATAACTGGAACATGTAGTGTATTTCTTTTTGACTCAGAGCAGTAATAGCCACCGTAGAAGTGCACTGGCACACAATGCAGATGTGTTCATCAGCCCCTGCATCTGTTTTCTTTGGACTGTTAGGAACAAGGAGACAAAAGCCATTCTGTTTATTTGCTGTTTCATATTCATGTACTTTCTCCTTTTTAATGGCTTGATTGACACCTGCATATACATTGTCCAATATCTTCACATCAAGCATGTGACCTCAATTCACCTGTCATTCATTTCCATCATGTCAGCTGAGCCTTTTGTGGGTGTCCGTTATTCCCACACTATATAGTGTTAAGATGAATTACCCTATTGGGAATTTTAGGATATCTTAATCCCAGTCTGACAGAACTCTCTGCGATAAATAATTTACAAGCCCCTGTGCTAAATGCAAGTACATCAGAGGATATGGATTTTTGACAGCTTTTACTGAGTTAAAAGAAATAAGAGAACATGCCTTCACCATTGCTGTGCAGCTTCCATCTCTCATTTTCATTTTCATTGGATGTTTTTCAACCAAGAAGTCATACGCAGCAGGAGATGGAGACTCATTATGATTTTTATCCTTAGTTGCTTTCCTGATAAACAAAATATTTCATTAAAAAAACAATTATGGTGAATTTATTATAATTTAATCTCATATTAAATCTGGCCTCTTTCTCCATCCATGCATGTTAAGAAAAGAGAACTTTTTTGTGAGAAAACCCAGTAGCATTTAAATGTGTATTTCCAGTGACAGCCACATGCATTTGTATGCTGTCTGGCATTTAAAGCAAAGCTAATTCCTAGGGCTCATCAAGCTATGCAGAGCTGGAGTATAAGGAAGATGGACTCTTACTTTCTTGTCCTGACAGCTTAGGACTGGACAGAATTGCAGTGCATAGTGAGCTGACAACTTGCTAACCAATTATTTTCTTGCGGAAGGGACTGGAATAAACCGAGTCAAGGCCTCATTCACTGTGTCTGTGCTGTGCCAGGTGGTATTAGTGGTGTGACAAAATGTGGTCCTGGCGATATTTCCATCTTTCACACTTCACTAGAGTTTGGCAGGTGTTTTAGCACTTGCTATGGCCCTGAGATTGACTCTTGAGACTTCACAGACTGGAGGTCCATGCCCATGGGCCCGTGATCTATGGGGCTGCCAGATACCTCAGAGGATTTGCCTGCAGTATTATTTCCATTTATTGTTTCTGGAAAACAGAACTGCATGCTTTGTGCTTGCTTTTGCGCACCCTCAATAGCCAGCAACCTCAAAATGAGCACAGGCTTTGTTTAGAAACCCATAGAATTAGGAAAATAAAAAAATAGTAAAATATTAAAACTACTTTGAAAACAGATATAACAGAAAAACTCTTGGTGGTTGGTTGTGGGGTTTTTGGTTGTTTGTTTGTTTTTTTTTTCCAAGTGTTCTGGAGGAGAAGAGAAAGGAATAAGAACAAAATCAGTTATTTATTCTGTAGGATAGCTCCTTCATATCATCCTTTTTAGTTAATTGCAAGTAAAGGACACTCTGCCAGAGTGTATCCTTGAGGTATTCTTGACCACACCTGAAAGGGCTAAAATTTTAGACACGGATGTTCTTTGTATGGAAACTGGTGAAGAATGTCTCTTCTCATTTCATAAAAACTAGGGTGAATGGAAGTTCATATTTATTTCTGTAGCACATGCCAGAGGGAAGAAACTGCTGCTGTTAACTGCATAATGCTGAAGGGTGTGATCCAAGAACCCATTTAAAATACATTATATTGCTTGACCTGACCAAGACACAAAGCAGCCTTCGGATGTAGGTGAATCTTTCTGTCAGATGCACAATTGCCGCTCCTTCTCTATTCTGAGTCTAGCAGAAATTTTGTTTGTCACAGCTGGCTGTTTAACTGAGGTTTCAAGATCTATGGTCTGAGGTCTTATTTTCTTTCATCTGGAGGAAGTTTGGCCCACAGATACCTTAATCTTAGATACGTACTTATTTTCCTTCCCCCCCCCCTTTTTAAAAATTTTCTTTCTTTTCCTTTTCTTGTCCCTCTCTTTTTCTCTTTTCCCTTTCCCTTTCCCTTTCCCTTTCCCTTTCCCTTTCCCTTTCCCTTTCCCTTTCCCTTTCCCTTTCCCTTTCCCTTTCCCTTTCCCTTTCCCTTTCCCTTTCCCTTTCCCTTTCCCTTTCCCTTTCCCTTTCCCTTTCCCTCGCTGTAATGACTATCTGGACCAATAATTCTACTCTACATGTCAAGAGCTATTTTTTAAAAACATTTCTGCCCTTTCAATAGAAGGTCTTCATTTAGAAAAAGGTCTGGGTTTGAATAAAAAGAACAAAACAAAACAAAAAAACAGGCAAATAAAAAACCCACCAAAAATTGTTGAAAAATTCCTAAACCATTTGGATTATGTCAGTTCCTATTGTTTTGATACTTAATTGCAAATGTGTACAGACTCCCTAAAATAGGTCTAAAGTACAATAGGCTTCTATAAGAAAGTAATTCTCTTTGTATTTCCTAATAATTATAAAACTCATTACAGGTATTTTAAAATTTCAGTTATAAGATCCTAGATACATATGCTTACGAAGTTGGCAGTCATGTATTTCTATTACATAAATTAATGGACATAAAAGTAAGATAAGGCCATTAAAATCTGAATTCTATCAAGCTGGGGGCTAAGGTTTAATGTCACTTTTCACTATTTCTTGCATAACTTGCATTATCACATTTTAGCTGAGGATGCTGTCAAACCATGCAGGAGAAGGAAATTCTCATCTTCTGAACTGTCAGACAGTGCTTTAATTAAGTTACAAAGCGAAGCCTCTCTAAATAAAAATGGTGGGTGTCTCTTCTCACATTTGAGATCTAAGGCTCAAATTGACGATATGAAGTCAGAGTGTTGCCAGGTCCTTTATGGTTTGGCTTTATAGCTTAGACAATTGCAGGCACCAATTAAGGGGTGTATGTGAGAGAGAAACAGTCAGAGAACAGTTAGATAATAGATGATAATGGGTTCAAGAAAAGCTTTGTCTCCAGGATGCTCTTACTAATGAGGAAGCTAAGTAAGAATAGTGATGTTTGGAATGATGTTACTTACACATTTTTTTTATTGCTTGGAAAATCATAATGGCAGTTTAATTTTATCAAAACCTGTGACTTATCTTTCACATTTCAAAAAGAGATTTTCATTAATAGATTTTATGATAAAACATTTAAAGAGGACTGAAAGTTTTGGAACTGTGTATGGACTATTTGCAGATACTATATGTGGCACTGAGAAAGAATGTGAGCACATATGTCAATGTGTTTTTGAAAACAGGTCTCCCAAGTGACAAAAACACTACTTTAAAAATTAGAAGAAAAAGTAAGAAAGAAATATTGAGGATAATATGGTCTCAGTCAGAGTAACAGAAGATTGTAATTTTTTGGGGGAATAATTCTTCTAATTTAAAACTAGATAATAGAGATGAGTGGAAAATATTAATTAGGTATTACTTATATTTGTTATGTTCTCAGGAAGATCTTTACCTGAAAACGGTTGAAGACCAAAAAAGAGCTTCAGCTCTTAATGTACAAATATCTATTGTAAAATCTATTTGGTACAAAAATGAAGTATATAGTAGTGCAATTCATGGTGGTGAATCACAGGAGGTGATTTTTTTATATGTAATTACTGCCTTCTACGTGTCTGAGGCACATGGATCTGCTCAAGGAAAGTGCTGCTGCATTAATGCATGGTCTTTCTGCTGCTCCCTCCATCCTTCCCAATGACATCTACCAATAAAGTCCAACCTTGTTAATATCTTGTAAGGTGGCATTTAAGTGCTCAAGTTATAATTAAAGAGAGTAATTAATAATCATGATGACATTTAATTTAATTTGTAATTCAGAAAAATCGCATTGCATAGTTAAGAATACAGCGTTTAGGTTTAATTCATTTAATTATAGTTTCAACAGCATTAAAAAACCCACAAACCCTTATTGGTAACATAAAATCAAATCAACTGAACCTAAGGGTTTCTTTTTAAGCACTTTTTAATCTGGAAAAAAAAACCTACAAAAACTCATTGTCTTTCCAAACAAAACATAAGAAAACTTCAAAACAGAAAGAAAGAAAAAATGATGTCTTCAAAAAAAGGCATGTTTGGGTTTCAGTTTTTAGCTTTTAATTAGCTTGTATGTTTTTCTACACTAAATTATTTAAGGTTTCTTTTGTATTTCATATCAATTTAAAAGGGTGAGGGAATTAAATAAGGCATATATAATGCGATTTAAAGAGCTGAAGAAAATCATTTTAGATCGATCTGTGCTATTAGCTAAGCTACACTTCAAGATGTGCTCTCATATTGTGTTTAAACACTTACTCTTTCGGGATTCTTCCTTTTCTGTTCTGGTATGCAATGGCTTCAGCTGCACGAAAAGTTTGCTTTGTATCACTACATTCCAATTCTGCAGTGATTTCTGTGGCACTAGCACAGAAATGGGTCCCCTGATTGATAATGAGACTGAGCACATGGGCTGTGGTATCAAATAATAGGTTTCTTTACAATGTAGAACAGGTTGGTTAACATAGACTAGAAGGGAGTATTTTTAATATGTATAAAAGTATTTACCTGTTTGTAAGGCATAATACTAGATTTCATAAAGCTGTTTAACTTCTGAATCTGGATACTTTGGAACACTGTTAAGCTCTCAGACCCAAATATATTAGCATATGTATATTGTCTGAAATAGAAATAGCGTTGTATATACATGAACACGTATGGTTTATTGAATCTTTGTAACAAATACTTAATCCTTATATGCCTAGGGATGATAGAGTTCTAAATGCAGAGTGTGGAATTGCAGCTGACAGGGGAGTAAAACTGAATAATAGCAGTGTAGATGAGATTGCACTGAAATCTTCATGGACCTTGTCTTTTATGGTAAGTTTCTACATGATCTGAACATAACCCTAAAAGTCTAGTTCAGTATTGTGTATTGAAGATCAGTAGAACTCCTTTTTTTTTAAGAATCTGATCTTTATTTTCTGGTCATAAATTGGGCTGCTTTGTTTCAGAAGAGAGTGTACAAGCTGATCATAGAATCATAGAATCATAGAATCATAGAATCATAGAATCATAGAATCATAGAATCATAGAATCATAGTATCATAGAATGGTTTGGGTTGGAAGGGGGCTTAAATATTATCTAGTTCCAACCCCTTTGCCATAAGCAAGGACGCCTTCCACTAGATCACGTTGCTCAAAGCCTATAATGTATAACAATTAACTGTAGTTATAATTATATAGATAAAGGAGCAGATCTGTAGGGATTACTTTCTGGCTTCTCTTCTGCTGCAGCCTTCCTCAGTTCAGGCTCTTAAAGAAAAAGATTCAGGTTTCAGTGGTCAGTGGATCTGGGCTCACCTCATCTATTTTAAGATGATAGGATACATTTACATTCCTGGCTAAAAATATGGAGTATCTGCTTAGGCCAGATTTTGGTGAAAGAATAAGTTTGGATCAGAATTAAATTGTCTATAGGTGCAATATAGTTGTAGTAAATACCAGTAAGTTACCTGGAACTCTGGGGGCAAGTATGCCATGGCTTTCATGTGCTGCAGCTTCTCAGATTTACCTTCTATGCCTTTCCAGACATCTACCTAGGTTTTGCACCAGTACTTAATTTACATAATAAATTCATGGTATCATCTGATCAGTGCTATTTCCATATATTACAAAACCCCAACAAAACCAAATCAACTACCAACAACAAAACAACAATAGTAAAACCCCAAACAAACTTGAATCTTTAATAAGCTACTTCTGACTGAACAGATTTTGGTACAATGTTGTGGATTCCATTTAAAACAAATCTGACAACTTGATTGTTTAAAAATAAGAAAGAACAGTATTTCTATGACATTGTCAAATGTGTTATACCTAGAAACAGTGTCTTTGAAAAATAAACATTTCAAGTACTATTAGCAAACATAACCTCCTATTCCAAATTGGAACATGTTTTCTTTCTCAGACTTTTGAGTTTGTTTATGCTAAGATGAGGACACTAATACTAAAATATATATTGAAGGTTCGAGTATATATTGAAGATTTGAGTGTATATTTAAGATTCAACTCTTAAACCACTACAAATGTTATTGCTCAAGAAAAACAATATGTGGTTCTTGCTATCTAAAACTATCTATCTAATGTAAATTCTTTTCTGGCTGCACATGAAATACATGAGATGATTAGCCAGAAGAGATATCCATCCACTGAAATAATCTTAATTATTGTGAAACTTTTATATCAACCTAGGATAACTAGTTTAACAAGACTTTCATTTTATTTTGCTTGTTGCTGTAAAGCAAAATCGTTGTTTGGAAACTTCACTATTCTAGATTGACTGGAACTGATAGCAAGCCTCCTGCTGACGCTGGAAAGTGTTGCCCAAGGTGGGAGGAAAGTGTTTCTTTCCTTTACCTTCTACTTTAAAAAATAACTAAAATAGCTTTGTTCATATTTAACAAAAATATTCAGATATAGGCACAACTATATCTGGGAAGCATTAATCCAAATCATAGAAAAAGAAAGGAGGGCCTTAAGAAATTTGTATGCAACAATAAGTCCTTATTTTCTTAGCTTTCTCATACAATATCTCATGTTTGATATTACTCAAAGTGTTAAGGAATTTCTAAATCTAGATGTCAGAAGGTGTTTGGTTTTTTCCTCTTAGCATGTAAGGAGTCAAAAAGTTTGATGCAACTATAATAAAGTATTATGCAAATTTGACAGCCTTTGCTATGGTGACTCCTGTCAGCTACCTTAGCACACTCGAGCCATCACTCTATAGTCATAGATAGATAAAGAAAGAGAGATCCGTATGTGGTAACAGTAGGCTACAGAGTATGCACAAAATTACCTTTGCAAGAAAATCGCAAAAGATAATGACGATTCAGGGAATAAAAAAGATAATCACTCTTAGAATATCATGGTCTTTTGAAAGGAACGACGTTGAAATCAGAAGGATCAATTTAAGCAGTCTACAAATTTCCTTGCTTTCAGTAAGATTGGGGGAGGGGTTGTTTTGTTTTGTTTTGGTTTTTAAATTTGCTGGGTTTATTTTGAAATTTTTATTGTTCTTTTTTCTCTTTCCTTGATTTTTCCTTAAGACTGAAGGCACAGAAAGTAAAAATGCTTCAAACTAATAAACTAATGAGCTGAACAATTCAATGGCAAAAGAAAACTCAAACACAAAATCACGATACTACTGTAAAGAAGGTATCTGTCTGTATTATGTCCTTTGAGCTCAAATCTTGATATGTTAAAACTATTTACATTCTGAAGGCTGGATTTTTTTTCGTTAGTTACTGTGTATTTTACTTGAGAAAGCACTCAGAGTGAGAGATGTGTCCTGTACATGTATGTTTCAGAAAATGACCATATATTTTAAGATACAGTTCTTACTTGATTATGTAAATAAAATATAAGGATGTTTTCTAAACACTCAGTTGGACATATGTAGTATAATATAGTGCTACACTGTGCAGTTTACTAAGCCTGCAGTAAATATAAAGCTCAGACACAGAGTGTCTAAGTTCCCCTTCCACAGCATATTCATAAAGATACTACAGAACATCGGTGACATTTTCGCCTTTGTTCCAGTTAAATTGATAATGAAAACTGTTTTTTCCAGCAAGAGAATGTTTATGTGAGCAATCTTTCTGGGTTTTGTTAGAAAGCAACATTGTACTTGATGGATTGGGATCCACAATAGCTTTGCATTTAAGTAGGTTCTCTTTGAATTGTAGTCATAAAAAATGATTGAACTTAGCTGTAAATCAAAAAAGCATTAAGTTAGGGGTTTGTTTACTTAGAGCTTCTGTTCTATATGCAAGTGAATGTGTTTTATTATCATTTATGGGAATACTAACCTATGATGAGCCATGTGATGCAACATGAAAATGAAGATGCATTTTCAGTCCACACTATTGCAGTATATACATATAAATCTATAGGTTGGTTTCATGCAGGAGAATAAGGTGCTATTGTCCTTACTATTAAGAATCACTTTCTAGCTCCACTAGTAGAGGTTCAATATTTCAGTACTGCCAATGACCTAAATGAGAGCACAAACTCACTGACTTCTCAAATCTTAGTATTTCATATGACAGGGAAGAGCTCAGAAGAATTTGCCTTTCCACTTTCATAAATTATCCTTTTCTTCAGCATTAGTTAACTATATAGCTCAAACACAATTCCATTAAATCCTACAGGAACATTCTTTAGAGTTTAAAAACGTTCAAAACCTTTAGCAATTTGCCAAAGTCCTTCAAGTTTCAGCTCAAATCTCTTAATTTAAGAATCGGATCAATTTTTGAAAATCATCTCTGCCAGTTTATCAGGACTGTGAAAGAAATTTGTTCCCTATGGACAGGATCTATGAGGTTTTGAGAGCAACTCAGGTCAACTGCAGCCAACTTCACCATACTGATTTAGCTGCATCAAACATCCAGTCTGGCAAGGTGCTGCCATATTTTGCTTTAAAATATAGTTGTATTGCGACATTCTTGACGTGTCTGTCTAGTTTCTCTTTTTTATAATTATGATTTAGCTTTTTTGTATTTCTCTTTGCTGTTCACAACTTGATTCTGATGATTATTTTCAGTGAGTAGCTCCAGCTGGAATAAAAGCAAACACACTTTTGGAAGGTGCTAGATTTGTTGATATAGTTCAATATATTTCCTTTACAGAAAAGAAGCATACAAGACTGACAAAATTAAGTAACAACAGATGTTGAAGTGACATGTGGCAATTTTGAGATGGGACAGTGCTTCTTGGTTGTGTTCTTTGAGCTAGAAGGTGGCAATTATATTTTCATACACAGAGAAGTGTGAGACGTCCTAATTAAACACCTTTTGGTAGAAATCATCATGAATACACCGCTTGTAGTAGTTCTCAAATGTGTCACCTGTGAGGGTAACACTGGAAACATATTCTTGTTTTTGATTTTTGTAAAAATTGGAAGGAGATTATAATTTGAATGGCAATGTATTGAATCATAAAAAGGAGGCAAATCCCATGTAGTCCTTTATAGAAGAGGAATTACTGACAAAGGATGTGAAAAGTTTTTAATAACATCACATGGCTATTCCTGGAAGTTAAAATTTGATCCTGCCCAGTAGAGAGAGTGGGTTGGAAGCACAACACCTCTTTCAAAAGAGATTTGGGAGAGTTTAGAAGTAACATGTTATTATTCTCTATTTAATAAGAGAAAAAATGAAGGAGATTCAGTTTTCATGTTGTCCCAGTGCAAAGCCAGATTGAGGCTTTGTTGTGTTTCCAGCATGGCTGTCTTGATTGACATATTATCTCTGTGAAGATAAAAAATATTTTTCAGAATTCGCTAGTAGAAAGTCATTTTCCTTTGCACTCACTTTTATGCAAGACTCTCAGTTAAACACTTTTTATTTCTTTTGACTGGAATTATTTCCATTAGGGAAATATTGCCTGAAAATAGCATGCGGTATCAATGTATCATTTGTTTCTACTGTTGCCAACAGTAACATGTTTCCTTGGCTTTCACCCACTGACTGTTGATGAGATCAAGTTGATTATTCAGCAGCTATAGCCTACCACCTGCTCCATTTTTTTTCCTGTACATGGAAAGCTATTAATACACTATCCTGCCTTGTTAAAGCCAAGTTTTTTATTCAGCTCTTTTATGTATTATTTTTTAAATATAAAGTGGATTAATTTATATCAGACTTTTAATCAGTTAAATTCAGATTGATTCTAGTTTTTACATCTGAGAACCTAGAAGATGCTGATTTTTTTTTCTTTTTCAGTTCCCATTACAGTTCTAGCATTCAAACACTGAATTTTATTAGGAATAAAATTGCATGTTTCATGGGCCCATTTCTGGAAATGGTACTGAAGAATTCAATGTTATATCGGTTTTATTATAAATCATTAAGTACTTTGAACTTTATCAGGCTCATTTAGGTTATGTATGTGTCTTAATGAAATAAAACAAATTAGTCTTATTCTCCAGAGGAAGAGGTGTTAATGTGCTCTGTTCGCTCTTGTTATTTCTTGAGATTCTGGATTTTTTTCTTCTTTATATAAATACCTATGCAATTCTGAGAGAGCTTAAAGCTGTTTCTGGTGAGTTGGCCAAAAGAGATGTTTGGCTATGCCTTCAGCAGAGATTTTGAATTTTCTTTTGGGAAAACAACAATATTATGTATAAATGTCATTTGTAGCACACAAAGTCTGAGTAGGTCCAGAAATTAGTACACTTCTTTAAATTTAGTGTTTTGTACCTAGTTATACCCCATTTCTGTGAATTGCATTAACTAGCAGGATGCTATAACTTGAAACCAAAAAAAAATTGCAAACAGTAATTTGAGTATTGTTATTGAGTTATATCGAATGCATTTTGATATAACTTATTGTTATTGAACTCCTACATAACTATAACATTCTGTTAAATGTGTTGTTCAGTTTGATTATACAATGAGGCAAAATGCATCCTCGGTTTAAATATAACTGACTTCTTTAGTATGCTTCTTGCATAAGTGATGCAAGCCTGTATCAATGTTTCCTTCTCCCTGACCTTACTAAGGAGCTATTTACTTGATGGGCTCCTTTTCCTACTTTTGCCTTTGAAATTAGGCAGCTGCATTTGTGTCTGTTCCCGTTCGGATCCTAGTCAGATTTTAATGGAACTGCTAGCATGCATCAATTTCGAGCAGATAAGGGTGTTTTGTTTGTTTGTTTTTATTGAATACTTAATGAAGAGATATTAAAGGAACTGTGAAACAAGCTGAAATGCGTCTAAGTTATTTTTAAGTTAGAGGAAAATTATATTGTTGACACTTTAGAACACTTTTGGAGTGAGTTAATTTTGACATTTCTGATAAATTTATGTAGTTGCTAAAAACTACGCGTACACTACAGTTGAAGAAGGGTAACAAGGCATGCCTACTCAATATATGTGTCATCTTCTAATCATGCCTGTGAAGTTTCTAGCTCAGCCGTGAAGCTTAAAAGAGTTTCCCAAGGCAGGCAGAGAACTGGTGCTTTTATGCAATTTGTGATTTGTTAGAGCAATTGGCAATTTCAGTCTAATGGTTTCAGTGTGTCCTTCACTTTGAGCTTGTTAAAAAATATAACACATGCATTTAAGGCATATGAATTATTATAGTGAAAATATAATAAGCTCTGAGGGTTGAAACCTCTGCAAATGAGAAGGATCAATTACATAGTAAAAGAAGTAGTCTTTTTGCTGATTCTATACACCACTCTAGCAAAATTTCGCTGCTAGATGTCAAGATGCATTTGACAGACTATTTCTTACCCTTCTTTTCTGATCCTTTTTCTTCATGCCTTTATCCACAGTTCCCTCTATCTTAATCTCTTGTCTACTGAAACATATTTGGCAGTATAAAGCTGTCATAATGTTGCCCAGCTTCTCAAATCTCCTGATTACACGCATCCTAGAAATATACTCAGACTTTGCAACTGAGCCTCCTTCCTCCCTCTCCCCATAAATGTGGAGAACGTAGAATTTAACAAACTGCTGCTTCTCTGCCTTCTGATGTATTCCTTGTTGCTGTTAAATAATAGTTGAACAAAATTATTTTGTACACTTTTCTACAGCATATTAAATTTATTTCATATCATATTTCATACCTTGTAGACTGCACTTAGTGATGCAGTCATAGAAGACAATTTTGTGCTTCCTGTATTCTTCATTGTGGCTGCATTTGGTTTATCCTATTCTCTAATACTTAGAAATGTGCCCTGCAGCAATGTATTTGCACCCGCAGTTCATGTATCTTGTTGGCTGCTCATGTACAGTTTCTTTTCATCTGGAGCCGATTGTCTTTCTAGTTGGGATTATGAACATTACAGGCCAAGCTGAGGTGGCAACTAGTAAGTTTCTAGACAGCTATTTCCTAGTACTTGACAGCATCACCCATTGCAACGTCTGTGGGTTGTGCAGTCACCTAGGTGCATATCCAACAGTACTGCTTTTCCAGAAGTTTAAACGAGTGTTTGTTAGCATATTAAATTTGTTTGTTTGTTTGTTTATCCATCAGTGGTGATTTTCAGTGATGGATAATTCCAGCTTCTCTGAGATTTGTTTTCAGGACAGAATCAGAGATTGTTTTACCATAACTACATTTGACTTCTTTTAGATTTTTACTGAATTTTAACTAAGAATTTTACTTTAGTATGGTATATTTAAAATATGTTGTCAGCACTCTTTTAGGAGTAGAAGTAGTACTAGAACAATGTCACTTTTGCCTTCTCTATTTGATAATTTGCTACCAGTGGCTAAGTTTTTAAATCCATACAGTAAGAGAAAAGAAAAATAGAAGAGCTCTTTCTAGTTCATGTTTTAAAGAAGGGCTGCTTTTATGTAGTGAAGTGATACTGTGCCGAATGATCTTTTGGTTTTATCCTTTTTGACTTTTCTTATATTAATGTTTTGTTAGAGACACGTGATTGCACATGATATTTTAGGTATTAATAGCCATACACGTGATGAATTCATTTAGGGTTTCCCAATTTTAGTTTACCCTATTAAAATCAATATGATTATTCATGTTACAAAGCATTAACTTCACCTGCAATATAGTAATCTGAGGTGTTTTAGGTCAGATTTTGTTTCTCTGTGATTTCTGACCTTATTTAGACCACTGGTTTATTTTATTTTAAGGTTTTTCACTACAATGGTAAAATTTCTCTGTGAAGAATCATCTTGATTCTTCCTTCACTCATTTAATTAAACAATAAGAATAAAGAATGTCTTGAATCAGAATGGTTTGCATTACAGTTGTTAACAGATACAGAAATCCTTTAAAGTCCTATGTTCTAAATATATGGAAGGTGATAATAAATTTTTTCCATTAGAGTCCTTTTTAACCAACATGACAGCCTGTGTTGGATATTAGGTCATCTTGTCAGAAAAACTGATTAAGAAGGTCTGATGTAGAATATTCATGTGAACAGAAGAGAAATGACTTGAAATGCATCAGACAAGCACACAAAATGTGTAAATTTTTGTTTATTTTTTAGGTAAAGTTGAGGTTTTTGTAATCTACAGCTGGATTAGAAAAAAAAATCTAGCAATTTAGGTTGTTGGTAATGGTTAATAATGGAAGACAAAGTTTGAGATGTAATTTAGAATTGTGGTCCAGAGTATAACAACATCAGCTTTTTAAAAGAATGTGCTAACTGCTTATTAGATTAGATTACATATAAATTTAGACCAGTAAGACCTAAAAGCTCACAATATCAACAGACCTCTAACATACCCTGTTTCTTATGAGTATGACTCATCTACTGCCTCAGATGACAAAAGAGAAACTGGCTGCACAGAATAGCAGAGAAATAAACCATACAAGGTCTATGTTGAATATAGGAAACCAATTACTAACATACTCTCTGTTTGTGCACTTATGCAGTTCAGATACCCTCATTAACAGACCATAGATAAGATTACCATCATGGGACACAGCAGATAATGGAGTAAGAGAAAGGCTGTGAGACTGCAGTCTACACATGCAATAAAATCATGCTGCATATCAGCACAGAACAAAAAACTACTCTTGCTCAGCTTAAAAAAAAAATCATGTAAGTATTGAAATTCTGATTACACTTATACTGAGGATTATGGTATTTAGATAATGGAATACAGCAATGCATAGGATAACAATTCTTACTTGAGGTAGGGAAATATGAATTATCGTGCAAACGTGTGCTCCAGTGTTGGCATTCAAAATATTTTTAAAGGCAAAAAAAAATATTTGGAAGTGGAGATCTTAAACCTTGTGTTTGTGATTTTAATCAGCAAAATTAGATATAGTTTGGATCAGTCTAAGACAATGTTTTATGACTAGAGCCATCTTACGAAAACTAATGTGCCACGGCTTCATCAAATACAGATTGGCGTTGGTGCTGATAATTATTATGAGTGCCCACTTCTGATAAAGGTCACGTAGCAAAAATCTTCACAAGACTTCCATGTAAAAAGGTAATTAGTCCTGATTAACCCCCCCCATGCCCCACTTAGCATTTGGAAATGACAAAGAAATCTGCTTGTGTTTGTATGGAGGTTATGACCCTGCTATCATAGCACTCGCAAGCTCACTTTTTGGCTAGTGACCTTCCTTCCAGTCTGCAGGTGTTGTTTGTTGAAATCGCAGCCCCTTGCGCCAAATTGGGTGATCTTTTTATACAACAGTGTAATAGGGTAATTCATGGATGTTTGGCTGATTTGTTACTAAGAGTTACAGTCCATGCCAGTAAAGACAGAAGATTAAACATAAAAGAAAATAGTTCTAATTTGGTTTAATAGAGAATGTAACAGCTTACAGGGGTGAAATGCAATTCTTTAAAATTCTGTCAATGTGTGTTAAAGATACAGTGAAATAACAGTATTAGTCTTCCATTGATGCTTCACACACCTTATTCCAGTCCTACCAAATTTTCCCTCATACTTGTCTTTTGCAAGTGATGTGTAATTCTTAATCATCTACGGAAGAAAAATGTTTGTATTTCAAATACCTACATGAAAACAGTGTTTGAAACTGCTGTTACACATACTTGTGGCTCACTAGAATAAGATTGAATATTTGGATCATATTTTAAAATCAGGATTTGAAGTTCATTGTATGTTTCTACGTTGTTCTATTTAAGCTTGATATTGATACATTCTCCCCGGGTATTTATCTTCTTAAAATAACCCAAAAATTCCTTGGATTTGATATATTAGAAAGCTTTGTTAGGCTATTGATGTCTAATAACTCTAAGCTTATGTATTTTATAGTAGGTTAATATATCAAGCAGTAGTCAAATATTATTTTCAATATCAAATACTCAAAGGAGAGTCAGAAGCACAATAAAAAGATTGATTTCTTTGTATGAAACATAATTGTAATTGGGCCATTAGCTGACAGAATTCTGTGCTGGCTAGGAGGAGATAAAGATATGACATAAGTGCACAAAGATGAAGACTGGAAGATGAATAGGCCTTCTAGGGAGTTGATCTTTACAGATCAGATAAGGATTCTTCAGGCCTCTTTCTTGCAGTCTGTTACATCAAAGGCTGTCTTTTAGTGATTGGAACGTGCACTTGGAATCGGGGGACAGGATGGACAGGTTTGAGACTGACAGGCTTTGAGGGAGGGGATGTGTGAGGTTTTTTTGGTTTGCTTTTGGTTTGGGAGGTTTGTTTATTCTTTTGTAATACGTCTGAATGTTAAACAAAAGTTTGTAGGTGGATGGAGTAAATAACACTTAGACCTTTTTGATATCTGTCTTTCAGAAAGCTGTTCGGCTTTAAAGGTAACAATTCTCTTTGAAAAAAGTGAAGGAAATGCTAGTGGAAGGTTTTTCACAATTTCTTTTAAAGTTGAATTAAAAATACTTGTTTGTGGACAGCAACTGTCTTTCAAGGGATAATTATTCTTTTATTGTTGATTTGGTAGCAAGCAGTTCTCATTCATTAAAAAAAGAATAAACAAATCATTTCATCTGGTTACATTTATTAAATAAATATTTCTTGAATCACAGTGTTTTCAAGCACCTTAATTTTGACATCAACTGTTCTATCAATCGCACTGGCTAAATCTAGTATCAGCCCTTTTGATCCTTTAGCACTTTTGCACAGCTCTGTTGAGAGTGCTCCGAAAGCATAGGAGCCACAGCATTTTGTTTGCTTTTGCAACCCTCTCTTCTTGGTCAAGGTTTCTCAATTTGTATTGCTTCAGAGTAATTTGAATATCACTACCATAATCGGAGAGTCCGTGTTCTCCACCAGTCTGTATAGAGGTCTTTTTAATACCTTGAAATGAGCTAGAATGTTTCTGTTACATGTTGGTTTTGTTACCCCTTTTTAGTGGTGTTTATTTTTTCATGCTCTCTGTTTAAAAAGATAGTGTTAAGTAGAGCTTCATTCAAGACCTGAAAAGGTCTCATAGCTTTTGTCCTCACAGCACGCATGCATGGATTGAGAAATGGCTAAAGTCTAATTTGGAGAAATATGGTTTTGCATGTTTATTTTAGATCCATTTCTGCTTTTTCTTTTTTTACATGTAAAAAACATGCCACAATTTGCTAGAGAAACTTGTAGGGAACTGCAGTGGGTTACGGTGTTAAAGAAGGCATTACCTCATTAAACCCTTGCTGCAATAAGAGGGAAAATGGGAAATGTCAGGTGTCTGCCTGCTGTGTGTTACTCCTCTGTTAGCGTTCTCCAGAGACTCTTCCATCAAAACAGAGAAGGCAAGACCTGACATTTGCATATCTCAAAAGGAAGCAGGCATGATTTCTTTGAGAGAGATGAAAAATTAGTCTCTCCTTGTGTCACAATAAAGGGCATAGGTAACTTGAATTTGCTTCACAATCTAGCTATTTTTGACCCAGGAGTCTTGACTTCTTATTCTGGCTCTTAACAAAACTCTCTCTGTAGAATGTTGAATGTCTCAGTTATTAGACTCTATCTTGCTGTAGCAGCAAGGTTCCTCTTGCATAGAAATGAAAAATTTCTAAGAACACCTTAGCTTCATTTTATATATATATATTTAATTTAATGTTCTTCCCTTATCTTTCTTTTAAATATAAGGAAAGAATTATACTGGATTTTGCATGCACAGATTTCCTATCAGCCAGCCCATATATTTTAAAATACACACTTGAAATTTAAGTCCTTGCGAGATCTGTGTCCTTGTGATAGCCTGCACATAAGCTTCGATAAAGAATCTGCTGGAGAGGAGATGGGTAATAAGAGTACTGTAGTAGACTGCTCTTTGGGAAACAATCCTGTATGTTTTTTGCATTTGTTGTGTACATAGCTGTAGAATGACAGGATTGTGTTGCAGTAGTGGGTAGTGAAAATACAATATTTATCCCCATTTTGAGAGATCAAATGACTTATTCTTGTGACCATTTAACTTAGATATTAATTCTAGTCCTGGCTAACAGCCACTATACTGACTACTAATATTTTGTGTATCATTAATAGGAATTGTTGATGGAAAAAATTATGTGTTTAAGGGAAAGCAATAGTGGGTTGATATCAGGTTGGATAGGCTTTCTGACATAGGATACTAGGAAATACATTCTAAATATACATACCAGCTAAACTTTTGGAGACATTCCAGCTAATCTTTTGGTTATAATTTTAAAAATTAATCTAATAAGTGGCCCAAAAATTAAATGGATTATTTTGCAGTAGAGCAAAATAAGAATACAATATCTCTTTGTTGGGAGTTATTTTTTTTGTCCTTTTGAACCAAAAAACTCCCAAAACAACAAAACCAAAAAACAACTTGATTTTTTATTTGCTCTTAGTATGTTTGCTTTGTAGTGCATATTAGCTGAGGAATCTACCAACTTTTCATGGAGCTGAGGAATTTTAAATGTGGAAGTTCTATCCCTTCAAAGTTCCTAGTAATATTAAGTATTATTATAGATTTCTCTTCATAATCCATGTATCAGTCTATGCATTTGGAAAACTGTTACTCTCTTTTGGGGAAAACAATTGCAGTTCTCTGAGTACCTTAAGAAAATGAAGCAGACTGTGAGGGAAACATGAGGGCAATGCTAATTGCAGCTATTTGCATGTGTATTAAGTGTCATGTCTTGCTTTGCTGCAGTCTGGTGAAACATGACTTAATTGGCTTGAATTCATCAGAGGATATGCAAATTTAGATGCAGAACTGGCTATATTGGTGATCAGAGTTGTTCGAGTATTTTACCAGAAAACTGAAAATATTGTAGATATTTGAGGTTTTTGTCCACTGTAGTCAAGGGAGAGTTGTACTGTGCTTTTTCCTAGTGTAACACATTAAATTATATTATAGTTTTTCTTTTGTAAATGTGGTACTTGGCTATTCTGAAGGGTAACTCCAGCTGTCAATGCCTGTAAGATGCTAGTAGCTTTCTGTTAGCTAAGAGTCATTTGACTTGACAATAAAACAAATGAGTGGGGACACTTACTTTATGGCAGCAGAGCATGCAGGTTTGTTGTTTTTACAGATATAGTTTTCCTTTGTGAAATTTATCATCCTGGTAGCTGACAGAGTGGAGAGGGACTCACAAGGGCCTGATAACATAGTGTTTGCTGTCCTGTATGGGGCTGAGGTGAGGTTCTGACAGCACCACTTCTGCTGTAACAGCTTACATGAACTTTCTGGTCATATTCCTTTTGGATATTAGCAAGAACTGACAGTTGACTGAACTGAAAGTGTGACTTAAACCACCAGTTCATTTTCTGAAGGAATCGGTCTGGATATTAAAATGTTCGTCAGGCTTACCGTGCACCTATTATTACACAGAAAAGCATTTTCATCTCTAGTTATCTCGTTATTTGGATATAACCAGGCTATTTCTGTTAGAAAGAGACCATGACTCCCCAGAAACAGTTGCTAAAATTTTGATTGGGCTACAAAATAATTCATTTCTCAAAGTAAATCACTCAACAATTAGGATGTGGCTGAGTCCACATGAACTACGTTCACATCAGATAGCTGTTTCTCCAGAGTGAGCTTGCTTGTTTTCAGGATGGGTGCTTGCCTCTAGGGCTGCCAGCACTCAGAGTGCTGCACACCGTTCAGCTGGAGAATATGCATTACACTTGCCAATTTTTATATGCAAAATTGTAGTAAACTTCACATAAGTGTGTACAAACAGCTTTTTTCAAAGACTTATAATTTTGTGTGAGGAAGGGTATGTCACCAACCCAACAGAGGTGTCTGTAAAAGAGGTTGATTGGAAAGAGCATAATCTGATCATTCCTTTGTGCTGTGGTTTGCTTCCCATGGGTCTAGTGGGCAAACTAGATTTCTTTCAAATTAATTTAAACAGAAAAAATGTCCTTTAGGAGCACACCTGTTACTCTCCAGCTGCTAAAGTGTATTCAGTCCATGAGACCAGACTAGAGCTAGTCAAAATTAATGAGTTTTATTGCTCCCTAATAATCACAGGAGATGTCAGTACTTCATATAATTGAAGTTAAATAATTTAATGGAGAAATGAATGTCCATAATACAGTGTTTTAAGATTCTAATAAATGCTTGTCATTGGATGTTAGATTAAATTAATGTACATAAAGGCAAGGTGCTGTGCATAAGGAGAAAGAATTGGAACTTAAATGATATTGGAATGAGACTAAAGCTTTCTAATGCATGATTACAGTACTTAAACAAGCAAATAATACAGAAAACATTTTAAAATGAGATTGTACGTAATTTTCAAGTAAGTGCAAAAAGCATAGGTATATAGAAAATTACATAAAGAAAATATGTATAAGGAAATAAAAAAAACCCTTTGCTGCTGCCTGAAGAATCAGCAAAGACTAAAATAAAAGTTTTCTCTCTCTTTGGTCTTCAGCGCCTTGCTAAAGAAGCAGAGAAGTATCAAGCGTCTCATCAGTGGAGGGATGAATTTGGGGTAAGTTTCATTTTTTTCTTCTTCTAACCTTGTTGGACTTTTCCTCTTTGAAATGTTAACTATATTCTTACAAACATTCTTATATGCTGTTTATATAATCACCACAGAAGGACTCATTGACTATGAATTGGCCTTTTATTTTATTCAGTAAACAGTCTCAGTCTGGGTGTCTAGAGAATAAAGTGGACTTTTCACTTCAGAAGCTCGTAGAGAGATTCTCAGACCCAGGGATGTAGCTCTGATGGATACACAAGACATCTGTTTCTTTTGACATACAAAGAATGATTAGAGAGAAGACATCTGAGTGATGGTTTCTGTCAGTTAAAAGTGTGCTACTCCAAGCACTGAAACACAGAATCATAGAAAATATTATTACAAGTTGGTTCTTTGCTTATGTTGTGGGAAAAAAAACAGGAAAAAGCTTAATACACAAGGAATTGGTTATCTACATGAACGTCTATAATGGGAGTCATAGACTCTTTTTTTTAGAATTTCCATATTGTAATTACTGCACCTCTTCTCTTCAATATTTTAGTACTATTGAAAGAGACCCTAACCTACATTAACCTACCATCTTCTTCAATCACTTTAGACTTTACTGAAAAACAAGTGAAATGATAGTAAAATGTACATCATTAATTCTTTGTTACTGATCAAGCAAAATTAATATTGTGCTGCATGATTATAAGCCTAATAATTTTAGGCTACAGGTCCCTAGTAGTGTCGAAGTCATTTATTATGCCTTCATTACCTGTTCCTTCAGAAGTAAAAGCAGATACTGCCTTTACATGATACTGCTACAAACATGGACGGTGGTTGCACATCCTCTAGGATCATAGTGGCATACAATTAAATGCACAATGGTTTTCCATAATGTCCTTTCTTATCCAGTGTTCCTCAGACATTTGGAGACCTGAAAACAAACACAAAAAAACCCCTAAGGTCAGGCCAAATAGTTCAGATAAGAGTGACTTGCTTTTAGGAGTGCAAAGAGGGTCTGGAAGCAGCCTGAATGCTTTAAAGTGTGCTCTCTGCACAGACACAGCTTCTAATACACAATAAAACACAGAATGCATGTTCCATAGGGATGCAATAACAAGAATGCCACAGTGACCTTTTCTGCTAATCTGTCTCTGTTTTGAATAGAAAACAAAAGCTTCAGATCTAATGCTGTGCAGAACAGTGCAGACTCGGTGCAGAACACTGTTAATACAGTCAGATGCTCTTTCTAACATTTCGCTTCTTACTGTGCACACTGGCATCACATCAACAGTATTGTCTCAGCTTTTGGTTTTCTTTTGGTCTTATACTTGTAGTAGAAGTCAGTCATACCAGAGAGGTTTCTGGTCTTATCAGAATTCCATGCCACGGAGAGATCTCAAAGTAATTTTGAAATGTGATTTTATATTAATATTGTGGCTGAGGCAAAGACTATGGTCAGAATAAAATAATAAAAAACTTCACATAGTTGGATTTATAATAAAGTAACTGCAAACTGAACTTGTGCTTTACTGTTTTGAATTTGGATGAGAACAATGTGCACCATGTAATAACCTTGACATTAGGTTATGCAATTTAATTTCAAGTAAACATATTAAGCCTCTTATAATTAATTTGTCCCATTTTTGCCAGAAGTAATCTTTCTTCTCTTCTGGCCTGCTTTTTAGAAAATGCCTGTTTAAATTAGTTTGCACACAGATCTTTCTGATAAACTTAATTTTCACTGGAAGATTCATTCTCCTTATGGTTGTGATGGAAAATAGAAAATATACTGTAAAACTTTCTGCGGATGAAGGTTGTTAAAGTAGTTCTGATAGCATTATGAATGGTCTACATCATGTCGTATGAGGTTTATTTCTTGTCTGGGATTTGAACTTGGGTGATGAAAGCCCTTCCAGCAGCATTGCACATGAGTCACTGTAGAAAGAACCTCTTCGGGATGATCTATTTCTGCTCCGAATGAGCTCACAATCAGCAATGTCCTTGACAGACAGATTTCAGCCAAATAATAGCTTCTGGAGTTTTAAGAAGAAAATACCACAAAACATTGCTTCTGGGGAAGTATATATGGGCTGACTTCAGTGGAAAAAAATCAAAAGAGGAAAGACAAAGAGGGCTGGCCATATTTCCAGTGTCTATACAGAGCTACAAGGGATGTGTCAAAGACTTCCAGAGTGTCTGTTCTAACACCTTATTCAATATATGAAAGCTTATTGCACAGTTTGCAGCAAAAGAAAGCATCTAAGCATTAAAGATTTTAATATATTTTATTTTCAGGTTAATGTCACAGTATGATAAAAATTCAGCATCCTCACATATGATTCTATGGTTGAACCTATATGAACTATTCAGTGTGAAAAAGAGTTAGGACTAAACCATTGATAGAAACACAAATCCACATTTACTAAAATTCTATTTCGCTACTGTTTGTAACTGAATCAGATTATAATTTCTTCCAATATTTATAATACCATAGAATATTAAATTCCAGCTACTTCAAGAAGACCAAGCAAAGAAAAATCAAAGTGAAAATTTAATGTTTAATTTTTTGGTAAATCATAGAATCATAGAATGGTTTGTGTTGGAAAGGACCTTAAAGATCTTCTAGTTCCAAGCCCCCTGCCATGGACATGGACTGGACGAAATTGCTCAAAGCCTCATCCAGTCTAGCGTTGAAAACTTCCCAGGAGGATATATCCACAAATTCTCTAGGCAACATGTGCCATTGCCTTGCCATCTCACAGTAAAGAATTTCTTCCTAATATCTGATCTAAATCTGCCCTCTTTCGGTTTAAAACCATTATGCCTCTCTCTATAGTCCCTGATAAAGAGCCCCTCTGCATCTTTCCCGTAAGCCCCCTCTAAGTATTGGAAGACTATAATAAGGTCTCTGCAGAGCGAAACTCTCTCACCGTGTCCTCACAGGAGAGTTTCTGCAGCCCCCTGATCATCTCTGTGGCCCTCCTCTGGACCCTCTTGAACAGGTCCATGTTTTTCTTATACTGAGGGCCCAGTATTCCAGGATGGGTCTCGCCAGAGCCAAATAGAGGAGGATAGTCACCTCTCACAACCTACTGGCCAGACGTGATGCATGCTAGGATGTGATTGGCTTTCTGGGCTGGAAGTGCACATTGCTGGTTCATATTCAGTTTTTCATCTACCAATATTCCCAAGTCCTTCTCCTGAGGGCTGTTCTTAATCTACTCATTGCAAAGTACAGGACCTTTCACTTGGATTGTTGAACTTCATGAGGTTCATACTGGCCCACCTTTCAAGCCTCTCAAGGTTCCTCTGGATGGCACCTCTTCCCTCTAGGGTATACCACACCACTCAGCTTGGCGTCTTCTACAGACTTTCTGAGGGTGCACTCAATCACACTGTCCATGTCCCTGACAAAGACATTAAATGACAGCGGTCCCAAGACAGACCTGAGGGATACCGCTTGTCTGTGGTCTCCACCTGGACACTGAGCCATTGACTGCGACTCTTTGAGTGCGACCATCCAGGAAATTCCTTATCCACGAAGTTGTCCACTCATCAAATCCCTGTCTGTCCATTTTAGAGACAAGGATGTTGTGTGAGACGGTATCAAATGTTTTTCAGAAGTCCAAGCAGATGATGGCAATCGCTCTTCCCTTTTAACCTATGCTATAACCCTGTTGTAGAAGGTCACCAAATTTGCCAGGTGGAATTTGCCCGTTATGAAGCCATGTTGGCTCTCTCAAGTGACCTCCCTGACCCCCATGTGTTTTAACTTAGTTTTCAGGAGGATCTGCTCCATGACCTTTCCAGGATCAATAGTTAAAGGAGTCTTTACCCAAGTTTAAGAATTTTTAAATATTTTTTTTTATGTGAAATAATCTGTTTGTGTGTACCAAACCAAAAATTAACCATGAACATAGAAATCTCAGATTGATACAAATTGAACCTGGGGCACTGCAATACAGCAACTTGCTGAACAGTGAATATCTGTCGTTAACTGAAGTATTTTCATATTCCTATCCTTCTGTCACCTTGCACAGCTTTCTAAATATGCAGATTAACATTAGAGTCTATATATATTCTTTTTATTAATAAAAGAATATTTTTTCAGATGTATGTTGAATGTCTCAAGAGCAAAAATTGAAATCTAAAATTAGTTAAGACTATGCATCTTACATATTTACCATTAGTTTATAGCTAAATGACAAAAATAAAGATCATAATGGATTTTGGCATTTTGCATTGATAATTAAATAGAAAAATAATTTTTTAAATTACAAATTAATTTTTAAAAGTGCAAAATTATTCAAAGGAATATTGATTGAGAATAATGATTAAGAATGCTGAATGTGTTTTTGGCAAAAAAGGAAAAAAAACCCGTTAAAGTTTACTTGTAAGTGTTGTTTCTTGATTAAATGTAAAGTCAGTTAAATACCAGAACTGTTTTTACGTTTTCAGCTCTAAAATAATACTTACCTGTTAGAAAACTATTAAGTCTTTAGAGAAACTTTGTGAAATTTATGAAGGCAAATCCAAAGCGCTTAGCTTTAGACAAATAAAGAAATGCCATTCTCTGCTTGCTACTCCATCAGTATTGCCCAATTCCCTAGCAGCATGCACAGCTGGAGAAATATATCCTTCTTAAATGTTTTCAAATTAATGCAGTTACAAACCAGAGGTACAAACCAATATTTCTAAATGAGACAGCCTTGACAGTCTGAATTTCCTTGTAAGCTGCGGAGTGAAAGGGGGATGGTTTTGACACTTGTGATGGTCCAATTATTTTTCTGGCATATAGATGCATGAAGAAAATTGTACGTGAATTGGAAGGAGAGGAGAATTCTGTATAGAATAATTGCTGTTATTCCCCAAATGGATCTTCTACAATTACATTTGATACCACATTCGATTGTCTTGCAATGGTTGGTTAACTAAAGCAATTTTGTTTCCAGTTGAGTTGCGATATTAATTGTACTTACACATGTATAAACATCAGGGGTATCTCATTTGTATTTTAACAAGGGGAGTACTTATGGATGGCCTATTAGCATCCACTTATTTATATGAAGATTGAGACTTGGAGTTTTAGGAATTAATTATTATGTTAAAATGCCATGTGAAAAAGCCTTTCAATGTGCCGTCTTTTTAATCAATAGTGTAATTTCATATTCTTCTGTATAAATGATATTTCTGAGACAGCACTTACTGTGATGATAATGTGTAGGCTGGTGTTTATGTACCAGATGGGCTTAAAAGTAAAGAAAAAAGGTCATGAAAATATTACTTTGGAATTATGACTTTTTTTCCGACTACAAATATTGGCTGCATAATATTGTAGTTTAAAGTTGCTCAGCAAAGAAATGTGAGGTAAAAAGGATAACTGAGATAAAACAAGTCTTATATCACAAGAGTTGATCCAAGAGAGGACCTGCAAGACCAGAGCAGTAGTAGGTCTCTGTGCTTGATGTGTCTTGCAGATTGAAGATTTTCAGGTCTGTAATTTATTGTGGATATTGCAGCAACCCTAAATCATTGCATTTTAGAAGCCTCAGCTAGAAAACAAACAAACAAGACATCAAGCTTTCAGCTTTAACTGTCATTCTAAAGAGGCAGTTTAATAAACATATTTGGTCTTTTGAAAGAGGGGAAAACTCTGTGAAAAACATAAACTCAAATACAGTTCTCTTATGGCTTGTACCTCTTATAATCTTCTTGGGTGCAAAGAGCGTCTGTGGGAAATGATGCTATTTAGATTTGTCTCCAGACCTGGGATACAGAGAACTGGTCCCACAACAGCAAAGTAGGTGTCGAATCCTTTTCCAATAAAGTCATATATACTTCATAATTTTGTGGAAATTTTAACAACGCAAAACATGGGCAAAGTGTCAAAGCTGTCTGTTTCTTTACACAATGCTTTGATCCAAAACCCGGTGAAATTAATCTTCCATTGATTTTGATTCATTTTGGATAAGACCTCACATTTCTAAGGCCTATGCGAGTTTGAAAAAAAAATATGCTGTGGCTGATTTAAATTAGCAGGCAGATGGTCAAGGTTTTAGGGAGGATTATATATTATTCTCTGAAGGACCTTGTGCCACCTTCACTTCTGTGACATATAGGTTTCATTTGTGAATAATTTAAATTAAATGTACCATATCTCACTGAAAGGAGTGAAATGGCCTTTTTTCTGCCAGTGATTTTTTGCCCTTTGACATCTTTCTGCTTGGGGGACGGATCTCTGTGTATGCACTCGAATGGTAGGAAAGTGGCGTGCAGAGCAAAAAAGAACAAATCATATTTACTAAAACTGATTGATTTCAGGGATGGTTCTGATGTTTGTTGATACTTATCAAATCACTCATGCCTTCTTGCTTTGTAAAAATTCACTGTGACCATTACAGGAACAGGCATTTCTGCATATTTTTCAATAGTGCTTTTTCAAAATGGGACAGGAGATACAACAGTTAGAGTATTTGAAGCATGCTCACTTTCCTAAGACCTCTGTAATTAGTAAGAAGAGGTTTTTCTTACCGTACAAGTTCACTGTGCAGATGCCACTGTTCATTCATTCATCCTCAGCACCCTGCCCCTAATGACCAGATTGTTACTGTCACAATTTTCAGTGATGCCTTATGGTTTACACATGTCTTTGAGGCACTAGTTATGTATGAAAAATAAATCTTAAAAGAAAAAAAAAATCTAGGTCATTAGGAAACTTTATGCCTCTTTCTACCTTGCCTGCAATAATCCTTTTATAACTACCTGGATCCTCTCAGGTAACTTTTTGAGTCTAGAAATCACAGATCTCCTCTAAAATCTGGACTGCCACAAGAGAGTTCTTCCATGCTTTTATTTGTCTATTTAAGACAGGGTTAATGTGATTATTCATTTGAACACTTTATTAAGGATTATAACTTGTATAATTGATAAGTTTTCCCATGCTACAGGAGTTTAAAATTGATTAGAAGCTTGATAAAGAAAATGGCAAGCAGTAGCTTTACAACTGATATTACGTAAGCAGGAATCTCAAGTGTTTAAGTATAATCAAGATAGCTTTTCTACTGTATCTTCTGGTCTTTCGGTTATTTGTCGTCTCTTAATATGTTTACGTTCAACATAAACCATTGCAATAATCTCATCTGGGCAGCAAAGTGCTTGCTTGGTGGGGAACTTGCCAAAAAAGCTTTTAGAGTTAAGTGAAGAAATAACTTCAATCATTATTGAATCTTTCAAGCATTTCATTTTGTCTGAAAAATCAAATATGTTAAAAGACATGTAGTACTCCTTTTACTTATTGACCAGGTAACTAATTTAAAAAATGTGCAGCTTCTGAAATAAGGGAATAAGCTAGGGAAGAAAAAAAAAAGAAAGGTGTGATTTCTCATTATTAGGATACCATACATATGCATTATCACCTTCGTTTTGAATGAGTCTTTAATGGGTTTTCTGAACAAACATATTATTAAAAGCAAGATGTACTATTGTACTGAATTTATTAACACCCTGTAGGTTCTTCGGTTTACAATAGAGAAGTATGATATGTTAAGAAAAGCTTTTTGCAGGCTGCTGTTGTGCTTATTTTCTAAGAAAGCATTGAATTTCTAACACAGATGAAGCCAATTAGGTTTTTATTTTACCTTTCACCTTCAAATTCAGTTGTTAATTTAAATCTGTGATAAGTAAGGTTTAGTGCTGCTTTAGTACCTTTGGTGAATCAATAAAATCAATTTGAAATGGTCTTCAAGAATGCTGCTTAATTTGCCTGTAGTCTTCTTTACCAAATATTTTCAGTTCAAAAATAACAATATCTTTCTCATTTATTAATTCTTACCAGTATACCTAGGATCTAACTAGTTTCCTCTGTTTGCGTCACCTCCTAGACAAACTCATTTCCCCTATTGTCCATCACATTCATGTTATCCTGATCCTTTTTTTTTGCACTGAATTTAGGAAATGCATCAATGTTTTGGAAAAAGAAATATGAACCTTCTTAACTCTGTTGCTTTTGAATTACTAATAGGAGAAGATAAATTATCTTTTCTTAAATTAAAAGAAAAAAACTGATGTAGTTGAATATGTACAAAAGGTTAATCAATGGAGTAAAAGAGTAGCATTCAAATAAAGGTATTCATAATGGAGGCAGGCTTCTAAAAGATTGAGAAGTTCAGAAATTATTACAAAGTTTTGATTTTTCCTTTGAGAAATGCTATTCGTAATAGCAACCTTGGACATCTGTTTTTTTTAAAAGCAAATTAGACACAAAATATTTTAAAATGTATCCTGTCAAAAGGGGAAAATAATGGGAATTTATAGATATGGGCTTAGGACTATACATATTACTTCTTATTAAAAATAGAGCCTTTCCGAAATTCTGACATGAGTAGGCTGGATTTAGAGGTAGAGATAAGAGGTAGAGATATTTATGTTTTTCTTCACTCCATTTCCTTCTATATTTTCAAATGACAAACACACAGGAATCACGTAGGCCTTGGTAGCTTACCGTATTCTTTTGCCGCAGGATTCCTGTAAGATACTAGGTGAAAATTCAGATTGTCTTTGTCACAAGTCATCATCTCTTTTACAGTTGAAACACAGCAGAAATTTTACTGAGAGTTTCATTCTTCATAAATTTTAAAATGCTCTGGGAGTACTAGACAATCCTATTATTAAGAGCTGCGTTTTTCTCAAGGGATTTGGGAATTCTTATCTTTCCATCCCGTGAGTATTTTTATGACTTGAAGATGATGAGTTGTGATTCATGTAGTGGCAGATATTTCTGTAGGCTTGCCACAGAGGAAGAGGTTGGCATAACACAGAGCAGAGAGACTAGAATTCTTCTAGTCATGCAAAGAAACATTAACAAATTCTACCTGATTTGACCAGAACTGTGAGCTTCTAAGCACTTGTTTACTTTTCTCCAGTTCGTTTTTGCTATCAGCTATGAGCAAATCAGAACTGTATAAATAAATACAACAACCTGTCTTGGTCTCATTGGAGGAACGTTAGAATTTAGCAAGTCTTTAGAGCTCTAGGCCAACTCTATGACTGCCTGTAATTTATGTATTTATGAGAAACACTATGATTCTAATTTTGTTTTCCCATTTGGTAGTTCCACATTATACTGCACCGAATCACTATGTATTGTAACTCTCTTGAAAATATGAAAAATAAGTAGAAATATGACTACAGTAATCCAGAACAGATCTTTACTTTTAAAAATAAATGAAAAATCTCTGATGAATAATTAATTCAAGTAGGATGCTCTTCTTAGTCCTTTGGGCATTACCACTTCTCAAGAGAGGAACTTCAGTTTTGCATTTCTTAACAGTTACACATGGGAATAGTAAAACTAAAGAGGTTGTCTCTATTGATTTTTTCTGTGCTTGCACAAAACTCTAGTGTCTTCTGCTAATAAAACTTTTTATGCTTTCTGTGATATTTTTCCACCTAAAAAGTGAAAGAAGACTTTCAGCAAAAGTTTTCTACCAGACTAAATGATCTCCATACAGGCAAGTTTAATTTACTCTAAATTGCTGTGAGTATAGTACTTTAAATTTCTTCTAGACTTAAAGTATTCTAAAATACTCATCTGTAGAGGTCCTTAAGGTGGTGGGCACACACAACCAATGACCTGGGGACATTATCTTTCATAATGTCCCATGCCCTCATTAGCATCCAAAGCAAAAAAAGATGTGATGGGGACATGATTTCTCTCTACATGTGTCAGGCAAGGCTCCCTGAAAGTAAATGAGAGGCTTCCCCTCAGCTTCCCCTCTGCTCTGATTGGTTGATTTTTGGAAACTCAATTCCCGGAACTGAGCCCAACTTTTTGTTGCACTCTGTTCCTCAGTGCAGTTCCCTTTGTCACAGCAACCAAACTGCAGAGCATCCTATCTGAAGAATATTTGGGACAACTTATCCAAGCTGAACGTGTTTGAGATATTCTAAGTGAAACCGTGTCATACCAATTGGTGCTTTTTAGCGTAATGCTGGTAAAGTGTTCTAGATCATGGGCCAAGTCTTTAGGGGTATTTTCAGTATAAGACCTGCTGAAACAGTTCCGGAGCACTTTGCAAAGAGTTGCTAAGTTAGGATGATTTGTGCTTATACTATTTTCTGGAGCTGTGAGAGTTATGAGCTCATCAAATTCAGTAAACTTTCTAAAGTAAAAACAAAGCAAAAGGTCTTTGGCAAGGTGGACAGCAAAGTTTGTACCCTGAACTGTGTGAAAAGGAAAAGGGAGCTGGGAAGTGAGGGGGAAGAGGCCTAGGCAGTTTTAGCAGCTGGTTCCAAAGAGAATGGGGAAGGTTTGGAAATGACTGCTTTGCTGTGTTTGCCTGCTGCTTTTCTCCTCAGTTTTCACCTCTCTTTTTTTTTCTGCACGTGACCATGACATCATCCTTGACAAGATACTTCACTCTTTTTTGCAGCATTCCTTCTTCTTTCATCTTCAGCCTAAGTTTCTCACCTTGCATTATGCCTTCTCAATCACTTGTAGTTCCTTCCTCTTTGGCTGTCTGAAATCTCAGTTCACACTTGTGTAATACTCCACAATGGTGCTGCTGCTGCTGAGAACTGAGATGAAATAGTCCTCAAGCATCACAGGATAAATTCTGAGAAAAATTGATGCATTTTTTCAAACTCAAATCAATTCAATATATTCTTTCCAATTTACTTCTTAGATTCTCCTTTATAATGTTCTTCCAGTGTTAAGGTCTTTTTTCAGTCATTTTTTTTTGTTAGGTATGCAGGAGGAGCCTTTCTAACTGCCTGTCTTTTTGATAAGATACCTTGTCTTAATTTCACTTTTCACAATAGATAGGTATTTCTTGTGTTTATAATTTCTCACATTGGCTCTTTCCTCACATCTTCTTGATATTTGTTTATCTGTCCAACCTCGAATTTTAGAAAAGAGATGAAATTCAAAGAAATGTTGAATGCTACCAGAATTTTAAAGTTAATTACACAAAGTGTAAGGGCCTAAGCCTGCATGTGTTCCCACAGATTCTAGTCAGAGTACTAAAATGCTGTGAACCTCAATAATTCTTTGCCTGGAATAAGAGTTATATATAAGGAATTTGAAATATTTTTTATTTCATGTCCAATTTTTGAACTCAGAAGATTTGCAAATTCAGAAATAGCTAATTCCTTCTCTAAGTTGTTTAAACATGGAACTGTTCTGACTTCTGCTGCTGGACAGAGTTAGGAAGAGTCAGAAGAAGCAGGCAAAATTGGAACACTAAGCGGAATGTGAAACTGAAATGGTCACCAAGGATCCAGCCTTGTTGCTCATGCTGCTGGGAACATGTGTAGGCTTGAATTGAAATTGGTTTTAAGGAAGAGAAGGTTCTTCCAAGGAGAGTTGCTGTTCTTTCCATCCTGCTGAAAGCCGGGGGGCACCTGTCTGGCTTTCCAAAGTTTTTCTACAGTCAAATCAAGCCTTGGCTACATTTTACTACCCTTCTGCAATCTGATGCAGCCTATAGCTGACACCTTTGTTGTGCTACATCACTCTGGCTCTGAGAGTGTGGGGGCATTTTGGGTAGAAATGACTGCATTTAAATAAATGGGAAATAATACCTGATGTTATTACAAGTTGATTTTTAAATATTGTTATCTTATTGTGAGTAGAAATAGACAATATGGGTGGCCTTTTTTTTATGTGGAAATCAGTCTGTGGAAAAATTCTGGGCGCAGATATTTCAAAGCCTCCCTCCAATTAAAAAAAAAAAAATTACAAAATGGGAAAAC
This sequence comes from Dromococcyx pavoninus, assembly GCA_033558185.1. Classification (NCBI taxonomy): domain Eukaryota; kingdom Metazoa; phylum Chordata; class Aves; order Cuculiformes; family Neomorphidae; genus Dromococcyx; species Dromococcyx pavoninus. Next base: position 2,135,995 of record JAUMJL010000063.1, on the reverse strand, counting down.
AAACAAACAAGCAAACAACCTACAGCTGTGTTTCTTCATCAAGAGGATGCAGCTGGAGTTAAGTTAAAGCTGCCATGGACTTAACTGTATGATCTAAGTTTACAAAATTGTCAGTTTTATAAGTCAATAAAGTTGTAGAGAGCAAATGAAATATCACAGTGCGGATGCTGGTTTTCTTCAGTTCTTTAAGGCAGAAAGTGGTTATTTTCAGTATTTTAAACATTTTTATTCTAGTTCATCTGCCAAAATACCCTGTCATCTAATATTAATCTTCTGTTGTATCAGAGAACGTGGCACGTCTGAACTTCGGGTGAAATTACAGTAAGCAAAGATAAGTGTCATTATTTACTTAAAATTTGGGTTAGACTCAGAAAGTAATTTTGGGCAGCAGCTACAGCAGGGTTAGAAAAAACTGTGAAGAAAACTTTGACACACATGCAGTCAGCAGGCAAGTCAGGCAGGAGCAAGGACTGACCCCTCCCAGAGCACAGGCTGTGCCCTCACCGATGGTTGCAGGGCTGTGGGGCTGACCAGAGTGGGCAGAGCTGGGTGCTGGTAACAGGATTCATGAGTGATGAGGCAAATTCGGGGTCCATCTAGGGGCTATAATGAAAAGGAAAGAGGGGTGGGGTCAGGGAGTTGAGCTTCGGTGCACGCTGAAGGTGTCTGTCATAGGGGAGAGGTCCAAATAGGGTAAGGAGCTCAAAAAGGGCTCCTGGGCCCCTGGGCAGGTGGAAGGCTCTTGGGGTGCTGCTCAATGTCAGGCAGGCTCCTGTGGGCCGTTAGGGCCGGGGGGGGGGGCTGCTTCTCCATCAGTGGCCAACGTTGGGTCCTAACTGTTTTTACCGTTGCAGGACGTACATACAATATAGGTTGTTCATATCTCTATTTTACTGAAAGAGAAAAGATTAAATAAAAAAAATTTGAAAAAGAGTTCCTCCAAAGGGAAAGAGAAAGAAAAGACCATGCTCAAGTTTAAAATGATGCATTCCGTGCATTCCCTGTTTCTGGTTCTATGCACAATTCCAGAATAATTACTAAACAAAAATATAAAGTAGGCCATAACGTATTTTCACCACATCTATTTCTGATCTTGCTTGTTTTTCTTTATATAAACTTGTGTTTGAGCATCTTGCTTTTGAGTATCCCTACTTTTACTATTTATTTCTCAGTTTTTACTGGTAGAAATTAATTTACCTAAGTTATATGAAAACACATGACAGTTACAGAGGAATCTAGGTTTTTTTATTTTTTTGTTTTCCCCTCCTACTTGTATCCTGGACTGTTCTGTTTTGTTTAGTACTGCACTAGTGGAGCATCTTCCAGAAACACATTGAAGGGTGTAGCTAGCATCGGTTCCTTTAGTTCTGTTTGTTCCTTGTTTTCAGAGAACATTTGTTTTGGTAGTTTTTACCTGTGTCTCATAGTACTTACGAAAAAAGCAAAACCAAGAAAGACCCCTCTACTATCTATAGCAAATGACAGGACTGGATAGTGAAAAGAAGTCACATCCTTTCATCGTTAAAGAAAGAATATGAAGCCTTTTTAAATTGCAGTTTGCTGTCAGGAAATATATGAGACTCTCAGAAATAAAGCAGCTTGTGGTTGTGACAGTGCAAATGCTCATCCAGGCACCACTGCTTACTTAAATGAACCAGCTTATTCAGAACGTTAAGTGTTCCTGTATTTCTTTGCAGTTGGTGGCATAAGTATCAAATACGTAGTAAGTAAAAACCCCTGTTAAGATCTATGGTATAAAACACAAATAACTTTTAATTTAGTTCAGTTGTTAAGACAGAGAATGAGAAACTTAATAGGAAGACATTGATAACTCTTAAATCTTACTGCTCTTCTGCAAAAATTCCAGCATACCAGTGGAATATATCCAATAATTAAGAAGAAAAGTAATTACGTTTTAATTATTTTTGATACGATCCTTTTGCCTGTAGTGATTATCTGGAAAAGTCTTCAACATTTTGTATTAAATAGTACAATGAATGACATTTTCCAGCTGCTGGCTTGGCTCATGCTACTGAACTGCTTCCAAAATAAGGTAAACTCATGGAGCTTTGCTTTATTGCAATGATTGGATGCAAGACATGCACAAAACGGATGTCAAAGCTGAGTAATTAAATTATGATTTCTTCTGTTCTTTATTAATTAGGTGAACATGATATATTTCTTAAAGCTTGGTAACTGCTGTCCACAGCTGCTTTCCTTCAGAGATCTAGCAAAATCGTTTAAAATAAAATGTTAATGAAGTTGTTAAGATTTATCTTTGAACAAAGTCCATTAAAATTATTGAAAGTCAATATGCCAGACACATTTCTTATGTACATAAACCAAAGTCATCTAAAAAGAAGTCATGGCCTAAGATGCTTTGAACTTTATTACCATTTGGAAAGGTAGTTTTCACAATTAAGAGGAAATCAATAGACTTTGTAATTTTTTTTCCTAATTTTAATGCAAATTTTATATGATACGATATAGCAATTGCCTTTTAGTGTGTTATAACTCTGTGATTTTTTTTCTACACAATTCAAGTGATCGAATAAACCAAATGAGAAATTGATGCAGGAAATATTTCATGCCGCTGCTTTTGAATAAGTGCTAGACTTATGTTGGATATATTTTTATTATTTTCAGGGTAAGAGTGTGGACCTGAATAGGAGAATAACCTCGCTTATGGAATGATAGTGTCATTTTGCTGCCAGGAGCAAAAAAATCCCTCTTTAAAAATATGTTCTGTTCTGCATTTTATATAGTTGATTATAATTACATAAATAGAAAAGTTATAATTCATTTACTTATGTCCATTTGTTGTTTAATACATTACAAAGCCAGTGGGGTTAAGATAGTATGAATTTACTTGTGTAATACTAGCAGCCATGGCTTGTGGAGTTCAATTTGGATAGTTCATCCTTTATATACTGTATCTTTTCTGGCTATAGTTTGATAAAAAGACAAACAGTGAGCAAATCAAAGTTTCTCTACTGAAAGTCCTTGTCTTCTGTTGTGATCTATCAGTATTTTTAATTAGCTGTGTCTCTGCTCAGCACTGATTAGTCTTATCAGTTTCTGATTGACTCCAAGACTGGGCTAAATATATATGATTATGTAAACAAAATGTAATAGAAATATCATTTTAAGAATACACACAAATATTTACCCTTAGGTTCTGGAGCTTCCAATGATGAAACTCCAGAAAGTTACCCTAGGGACTGCTGGGCCTGGTTTCCACCTCAGTGCACATCTGGATTTGGATAAACACTGGAGGATACCTAATGTCTTCGGTCACCAGTATGGATAACCATGAAACTATCCAATTTGAGTTTGCCCTCCACTGTAGTGCCAAATGCCTAAAACTTTGATTTATTTTAAATATGAATGTAACCACTGATTGCAATATTCATAAACATGATCTTATTTTTTGGCTACAGTGAATGGAACACAGTAGCCACGTAACAAATGTAAATTGGTTTTCTTTGGGAAAAGTTGTATTACAAGTTTACCCATTACAGGTTAAAAATAATTTCTTCAAAGATTTTGCAGATTTTTTGTAGTTGGAGACCTGGCATATTTCGATATTCCATTATGATAATGTAAGAGATGTAAATAAGTGTAGCCCAGTTCATTATCTCCTAGCACCTACATAAGTATGAGTTCAGAATGCCAAAGCCAATAATCTACATGTCTCATTTAAATTCATGTCCAAATTGTTTAACTGGCCTTTGATACTATACTGGTCCTACTATTTGCAATCTAGATAAACTTCAATTATTTTGAACAATTTATTATTATTATTATTATTTATTTTATTTCTATGTTCTTTCATCAACTCAAGAAAGTAACGCTGAACAAATTAAAATGAATGTGCTTTGCTGCTTTAATTAAACAGATAGGATAGTTTGATATAGAGGTTAATTAGCTGCTAACAAATTAATTTCATTTTCCCACCTGGAAATCTTCTATGTAATTGATTGCATTTTGCCTTATAAAAAGAAACCATTTGCAGTTGCTTATGCTTTGAGGTAGTTACTATGATGAGAAGATTAGCACTTTCTTGAACCTTTTGGAAGACTGTATTTACCAAAGTTAGAAAGGATTTAAAAGATTTATTTTTTTTTCTCTCTCAGGATTGTCTCTGTCTTCCTTGCTTTTAACTTACGAGGACTGGAGAAGGAATATAGAATATGGTTTTTGTTTCCCTTTGTATATGAAACCACTTCTTTTATTAACTCCAGAAGAATCTCCTTTTCATTTTCTTTCCTGTTCATATGTGACAACATGCAAATACATAAAATCCTAGATTTTTTTCATCATTCTTTGGGAAGCTGGTAAGAAAATTGAGGGAGGTTTAGCTGGTGGAATGAGAGGGAGAGAATTGCTTTTTCAGTTGTTACTCTTCTTTATCCACCTACTAGGGTAGGCCAGAGACATATTAAAAATCTTTCTTCTACTTGAATCAGAGTGGATATTGATTTTTCGTATTTGTATATTTTGGGATTATAGTAATATTTTTTGTAACTTCCTATTCATAACATGAAATGTGTCCATAGTGGGATTATTCCACTGTCTCTTTGCTTGACTTCAGTGAATTTTGGCTCAGACTGAAGTATAAAGGTCTGAAGAAGTCTTTGGAAAATAATGTGGACTGAAGAGAATATTGTGAAAAGTTGATGGTATTTGCTATGCTGTGTCTATATCATATTCTTCAAAAAAAAAATCTGTCTTCGGTGTTCAAAACTACAAAAAGCCATTTGAAAAAGTAGTGAAGGGGATTAAAGTCATTTCAGCACCGTTTTCAAGTGATTGCAGGACTAGACAATCAACTAATCAACTCTTAATAGGGGTGATTTAGGAGCAAGAGTTTCTTATATCTTGTCCCATTGGTTACTACTGATATAGTTTGCCTTGGATTCGTCTGGTTGCAGGAGTTATTCATGGAGTATGTTGTATTGCTTCAGACAAATGACAACTCTGTAGATTCTGATTCTGGTGTTTGTTGGTCTGATACCTCTTTCTTATCACCTTAGGGGCTGTATTGCTTTTAATCTGACAAATCCAACCACTTTTGTCTTTCAATCCTACAGCCAAATCACAGGTAGTATTTATCATAGAATCATAGAATGGTTTGGCTTGGAAGGGACCTCAAAAAACATGTAGTTCCAACCCCCCAACACCTTCCACTAGACCAACTTGCTCAAAGACCCATCCAAACTGGCTTTGAACATCACCAGGGATGGGGCATCCATGACTTCTCTGCACAACCTGTTCTAGGGTCTCAACACTCTCACAGTAAAATATTTCTTTTTTTTCATGAACTTAAGTGTCATCCTGACAGTTTTGGTGGTCCAGTGGTAGTTTCTTGTAACAGTTATTGTTGTGAAGATTAGCTGAAGACTGGGCAATTTTGTTTGACGCAGAATAATTTTTCCTATTTTTTACTGTTTCTGTGACCAGTTCTAGAGACTTGAAGACAGGAGTGCCCTTTCTGGTATATATATTTTATGTCTCTTTTTGAGGCTGTGCACGCAGCTTTAATGCACTTCTTAACTAAATGCTTGATGTTGCATCATATGGACACTTGGCGGGGGGGGGGGGGGTGGGAGATAAAAAAGTCAATTTGTACTCTGTAATAAAACAGCAGAATTTTCTCCTGAACTTTGAACATATATTAAAAACTACTTCATACTTAATTATTAATTATAATTTATACAAGACAATTAAATAAAGCATGGTTAAAGACAGCATGTAATTGGATAGCATCACGGTGAGAATAAGAACACAAGGCAAGGGGATACTGTGAAGCTCGTATGTCATTTTTTGCAGGCGATGTATGGGCTGTGGCAGTGCAATCTTTGCACACACGCTCCTCAGTCACAGAGCTAGCTGAAACCTGCCCCAGTCACAGTGAGTCCAGCCCAGGAGTATGTTGGGTGTTTTCTCTGTCCAGTTTCAATTCTAGGCTCTGTACAGTGGGTTGGCACTGATATGGGCTGGTTGATGATTGGTCCTCTTGGCATGTCATGGCAACATATCTCCAGAGTCTCTCTCACCGGGGGTTTTATAGACAGGTGTAACAGTCCGTGATGTTATCATATTTTTTCTAGCATTTTCTTGTCATTCAGTGATGCACAGTGTGTACCAAGGCTCATTACACTCACTCCGTGTTTGTGCTGCCATGTGTGCCACAGCTCACCACACTCAGCCTGATGTCCTTGGCCATGTATCGTTGTACTTGGCTCTTTGTCAAGGCAAGGTCGTGATGCTCCTGTCAGCTCTAAGTACTCAGAAGCAATGCTAGCACAATGTAAGGTCTTCCATTTGTAACATATTTACTGTCTCCTGCCTTACTCCATTAAAAATATCACAATTTGGCAGAATAACTTACCTTTTATTTGCAGTCCAATGTATAGAGGATATGCGTTTAGTTTTTGCAATTTTAAATACATGCTATTTGAGTGTATTTCTTCACAAAAATTTCAGATTTTATGTTTTTATAGTTTCCACTATGGAAATTTTTGAGTTTTAGCTGCACCTTTTCACATTAAATATATTTCAAAAGATACATCATCCATCAATATGAAGAAGCAAATGTTGGGTTTGCTCTGTGGTATGCTCCAATGCAGTAAAAATTCGGAGTTCAGAATAATGTTCATAATAATTTTTCTAAACAGAAAAACCCTATAGCTGTACTATTCACCTGCCCAGAAAAGAAAGGAGGGGGAAATATCCATTCCATTTGGTAATTGTGATTTAACTGGTCAAATATATTTGGTGGCCGTTGATTACTACATATTGAAAAGAATGTTGTATTCAGTAATAGGAAATTACTCAAGTTACAGGTGTGGGAGACTTCAGTTTATGGGTCCTGAGTCATTCTTCAAAGATCCTTATAAAAATAGGATATTAAGTTACCTAGAGAATATTAAGGCTGGAAACTCAAGTACTTCCAGAGTTTTAGATTCTTCCATGTGGAGACTTCAGTGAACTTTTTCATGATCTCAGTTTTTAACTCAGATATCTAAATTCTCTCCACCAGCAGCACTGCAATCTTTGAATGTAGCCTCAGATCAAAATCTTTCAGAACTGATGTAAAGGGCTTGAAAGTGCATTTTTTGTATAGCGTATTTTTGTCTGCAATCTGATTCTGTATGTTACTTATCTGATAAATTACCTGTTTATATGAGGGTTGTACGTTTTAGACCCCCGGCTAACATGCAGGTGATTAATGAATTACTCATTTTGTTTATCACTTTAATGCATCTGTGAATGGACGAGTGAACATCTCATGAAAACTGTTAATAAATTTGAAGGTTTCCAGATTCATAATTTCAGTAGAGAAATAACCTGTAAATGAATGCTGAATAAGTTCATCTTTCTCACCTTTTAAAGGAAAGTGTGTTCTATGACAAAGAGTATGCAGCACCTTTAATCCTCCTTTATGTTATTTCCTGTAATCTTCTCCTTCATCTTTTCATTACAGTTATTAGTCTCAGTAGAATCTTGAGAAAAGCCTTTTACAAATCCGATGAAAAAAGCTTATCATAAATTATAATGCTGACCTGGAAGTTTTTAATTAGGGTATGAAATCTCCTATTCTGACAAAGTAGTTCTTTAACCAAATTATATTTTTGGGAAAAATGTCTAACTCCAGTGACTCATTTGCCCATATTGTGGGTAATATGGGGAAAGGTTTCGACACTGGGATGTTTTTGAAGTTCTTGATATTTGTTGCTTTTTCTCTAAAAATAGTTTGATTTTTCAATTATCTTGTTTCTAGGTCCTGTTTCAAGATCATTTTTAAATGAGTTTCTAACCCATTTCGTACAGCTCATGTTCGGACACAGTAATTACAACTAATTTATAATACTGTCTGACTTTGTGTTCACTTTAAAGACAGGAAGTAAATCAGTATTTCTACTTAGGGATACTGAAGGGGAAACGAGTTATAAGCTGGTTATACCCTTATTTTACTTGTGCTTTTTAAGTTATGTAAAATCACAATATGTATATATATAATGAAACAGGTTGTAGCAGTTGATGCTCTTTCATTTTTTCCCTATTTGTAGGCTTTTATTCCCTAAAGTTATTGTCTTTAGAAATAGATGCCATTTTTAATTTGTGGTGAGTTGTATTGGGCTTTTTTTCTCTGAAGAGTCTAATTATGCCTTAAAGTGTGTGTCAGACTATATAAGGGATTAAACTAAAACTACCTGGCTTATTTGTCATAGGATTTATTAGGTTGGATTTAAATCTTAATTACCCTAGAGGTATTAGAGTGAATTTTTTTTTATGCATATCTTTATACAAGGGGATACAGGAAACTGTGGCTTTTTTTTTTTAAATCAAAACAGGTGGATTTTACCAATACTTAATGAAGCATTTTGTTTTAGCATTTATAGGCATTTATATTAATTTCTTCTGGTATGTCTTTGAAAGATGAAATAAATCGGTATTATCAGTATTTTTATTGCTGTATGATGAGCATTAGGACTTCAAGTACTTTCACTGCTATCTGGGACTACTATGAATTTAAAGTAGTCTTCAAAACAGTATTTGTAATTCTAAGAACTTATTTTTAAGCTATATAAGGCATATAGTTGCAATACGGTTTAATTTTTTAAAAAATTGTTTATTTTGGGATAGTTCATTATATTATGTCACAAATTTCTAGAATTCAGTATAGGGCCTCAATTTTCCCTGCTTTCCTAACAATATTTTGGGCTACATCACAGGATATAAGTTAGGTAGGTTCTTTAGGAAGCCTCACATACAAACCATAGGGCTTAATCAGTTTCCATGAAAGCAACATTTCTGAATAGCTGTTATTAGATGTTTGTTGAAAAGCTTAAGATTTCCAGGTGTTTTTTTTTTTAAATCTTTCATGAATGAAATGGGGACATCTTTTGTGGAAAAGCAGATGCTTCATAAGTCGCACATAAATTTTTTTCCACTGTAAAAGAGGTTTGACCAGTTGATGGGGTTCATATTATATGGACAATTCTTGGAATTCTAGGATTTACAGGGCACATTTTCCTAAAGAAGCCATTATATGGCAGTACTGGCAAGGAGTTTTCATCTTCGACACTTGCTAGACTAAAGTAGGATCTGTATCTTTTACCAACAAAATGACATAGATATCATGATTTACTATACTTAATTATCTGTACAGTCTGATATGTTTTGTTGCAATGTAAACCCTTTGTCTTGTTCTTGAAGAATATGATTGAAGTATTATTTCCTATGATAGCAAGCCAACTTCAGCTCTATTCACATAATCCTGAGTTGAGATTAAGCATTTAACTAGTCAAGTCAGTAAACTATGTCTGTAAACTTGTTCTGTAGGGAGTCAAAATGCAAGTGTAAGTAAGTGTTGGTGTCAATATAAATTTAACCTGCAGGTGTTCTGAAAGCTTATATTTGGTTATATTTTCCTTTGCTTTTCTTTCGTTTGATGAATTTGTGTTTCTTCAGCTCTCAAGACATAGAGAAAGAGACTAGAAACCTTGTATTCTGTGTGGTGAAATTTAGGAAGTCAAAAATACTACTCCATATCTAGTGTTTCCTGTTGAAACTGTTTTAAACTTATAAACGTGAAACAGAGTACTACTGAAATAGAATGATATGAAGACAGTGGAACAATCTGATTTCAGCATATAATAATATCAATGAAACTGTGGATGGAAAAAGATTATTAGGATATAATAGAAGACAGAAAGAGTAACAAAATATTTTTGACATAGTCCTTAATTTAATTTTTATATGCATTGCATATCCTTATCAAATACTCAAACTGTTTGCTTTTAAAGGGAAATTATGACAGTGAAAACTACCTTCCACCTTTTGAACTGCATAAATTTTGTAAACTTATATTCTGATACTATGATAAATTTCTAATTTATGCATATGGTCCATGAAAGTTATTCTTCTGTAAATTCAGCTTCAGGACGGGCTTGCTAAATCCCTTAATTCATGAACAAAAGTAAATGAGTATTTACACCTCTCGTAGCGTTATTGCATAAAGAACAAAAATAAATATCTAAGGTATTTACATTGTATCTTGGGCTTGCTGAGTAAGTCTGAAGTATTACCTGGTTGCACAAGTGTATAACAGTGGCAAGATTCAAATTTTTATGTCAAAAAGTTAATAAATAACTAAACTACTTGCTTCAGAACCAGCAACAAAGCAATCTGTTCTTGTCAGCTAGAAGTGGTTAAATTATGAAAAATTGTCCTATAAAGATATAACTGATCCATTAATCTAATTTATGAACTGTATAGCATTCAGTGTATTGTAACACTGTGTACCTCATATTTTCTATGTTACGAGTAGTGAGATATGACCAATGTCAGTGTTAGTTTGTGCATTATACAGGTAATGTCTCCAGATAGGGTAATGAATTGCAAGATATGAATAGCCTAAAAAATAGCAAATACATATGAGGTGTGTGTGTGGATTTTAATTAACTTGTAAATATATATTTTTTCTGAAACGTAACTCTTTAATAGATGATTTTAAAAATGCTCCTTAGTCCGATAGAAGTAGATAGCAATGCTATGACAGCTTTGATCAATTTAGACAAATCAATAAAAATATTTTTAAAAATAGGGTACTATAATTGTGATGACAAAAAGTAGTTTAATTTAAGTAGATATACAGAATTGCATATGCATTAAGTGATTTCATGACAAGTAATACTGCTATGGTGAATATGAGCAATGGGAAGAGAGTGGGACATAAAATATCTAAATGAAAGTCCCAAGAGTGGACCTAACAGAATTATGTTTTATGAAAATATTTCCTTTTTAAAATGAAACCATTAAGCAAAAAGAATATAAATATATAATATCCACATAAGTATGTTAGTATGGCTTTTTTCAGGTCTCATTTTCCTGAACAAAAGCTTCCAGTGAAGAGATTGCAGGGGAACTCGTATAACATAACGTAACGTAACGTAACATAACGTAACATAACATACGGAGGTGTAATGGAAGCAGAATTCTTTTCCCCTGTGTTCTGAAATGAAATAACATATATTTTTTGTTAAATTTAACAGATAGTTTTCTGATGAAAACACTTGTGCTAAAAGTTCCAGCTAGTGCCACTCGGAGCTGGATCCTCTGCAGTTTTAAATGTCCTGCTAATGAATCAAAAGGCTTTTTGAACAGATCAATTTCTTTACAGAGCAGAAAGTTGTATACAGCCATGTACAAAATAAAGAGCAACTGAGGAAAATCAAACATTTTGCTTCTAACTTATTTGAAGGATTTCACAAGCTTCACGTACTCTTCTGTTTACAACAATCAAGTAACAATTGAATAAACAATTATCTTTGGTCTTTAATAATGAAAGGAATTTTCTCCTGTGTCTGTAACACACTGAGGTCTGTGTGAGTTACCTGGATACTGCTACAAAATGAACTGATGTGGATGCAAAACTGCATTTTAAGCGAAAAGGAAAATGATGAGTTCACATTAACAGCAATTACCTCAAAATGGCAGTTAACTCATCTGTATGGTCTGGATCTCAAAATGGTCACAAGGAGAATGAACACCACCATTATTTATGAACTGAGGAAAATAACGGTTTATAAAGAAGAACTGCATTACCTTGTAGCACATGCTATGGTACTTCTTTAGTGCAAGTAATAATTGTTCTTAGTTTACCCGCTTTAAAAATGATAACTGATATAATTCTTTCCTGTTGATATTTATAAAACAAGAAACATTATTTGGAGTCCACTTTTTATTTAGATACATAAATCAAAAGGTAATACCATACACAGATTGAAAATATAAATAAATATAAATAATTTTAGAGGTTAACAGCAATCACCTGTTTTAAACAAGCTGCTGTTTCTTCTCTTCTTTTTTTATTTCAAACCTATAATGGGACTTTAAAAATGCTATACATATGTAAATATGTGTCTATTTCCTACAGAAACATACATAACAATTGCTTACTTTCATTCAAAAAATATAGGGCACATTACAACAATTGTATTTAATGTAAGGCTACTACAGTGAACCTTGATCTTTATGATTTTTAAATGGTTCAGAAATATTTCAAGAGAAAACAAAAGTGTATTCCATAAGAAATATCCCAAGTTTTCAAACTGCTGTCGATGTTACCTTGCATCAAGCTTCTGACAGATTTTCTAATGGAAACTAGTGATACTCTCCTTCCTTGCTTTGCTTGAATTACGTGTTACAGTGGTGTTTCCACAAAGCTGCCAGGATGGACTTTGCACTACAACAGCCAGACTTTCCAGTGATATATTTTCCCAGTTTTTATTTTCACCATGAGAGGCGAATAAAACAATCAATGTATGTGCAACAGATATTTAATCCGCTTAGCAATGCCCATGTGTTTTTTTATCTATTGCCTGCAAGATGTCATGGTGCATAAATATCCTAATTGCTTAGTGAAATCATTGTATGTTTGTAAGAGGAACATCTTACAGAAGTCTCTTACAATCTCTGGATTTTGTCCAGTGTTGTCAGTAGTTTTCTAGCTGTGGCTTTTTGACTGACTTACATAGCTTACCAATGAAGAAGCATTAGATTAAATAAGTAAAATACAAGCATTATATGAATATTGCATGCAACAGAGAGCAAGCAAGAGAATACATAAAGAAATGGAAATTTAAAAGAATTTTTAAAAGGTATTTTAGTACAAATTATTGCTAGTGAACTTTGTTTATGACTTTCAAACTAACAATTACTTTTTCTTTTATTTATTTTACAGAATAATGATATAATATATTACAATGCAAAGGATGATCAGAATGATGTAAGTAATATACTTCTTATGTTCTATACCAATTTCAGAAAATTAAGGAACTGAAAAAATTAATCAAACCCTGAGAGTAATATTTAAATATTTTGAAGAAGTAAGTAATCAGGAAGCTTAGAAATGTTTTTGGAAATTTCCTTCAGAGCCAGATAATATTTTATATTCTAGTTTTCAAGGTCTGACTTCCCTCAGTCTTCTGAGTTTCTAATCAGGCAGGAAATTTGCTGGGAGGAGAAAAAAAGAAAAGATCCTGAGAGCAATAACGTTGTAATAAAATGTAATGAAATTGTAATTATAAGACTGAAGAATCCAAGTAATAAATGTAAATAATTTACTTTAAAGGAACCATATCAGGACCTTTTTCTGAGCTCATATTATCTTGGTCTGTATTCTTTGTAAGAAATCTTTTACATGAGTGGGAAGAGGATATAAAATGTTACTGATGATAACTATTTTTATCATCTTTGTGATCACTCATATGACTGTAAAAAGCTTGTGGAAATTGAAAATTCAGTCCAAAGTTTTACAGAAAATATATGATATTTCAGTTCCTGGTTCTACTAAAATTCTAAGTGGTTTGAAGTTTCCTATCTGTCTTTATCTATAAAAATCTTAAAGCCTTCTTGGGAAAAGAAAAGTTATCCTCACCTCCACTTGAAATAATGCAACTGCTTGTCTTCATTATAGATTTCATTTATAAAACGATAGAAAAATTTTGTAAATGTATTAATCAGAATTGCCAGTATGCTTCGTTTGCACTTTTTAATCAAGTATTCTTCAGAGATTGATGGCATCACTATTGTAACTGATGCTTCTGCTGTAAGGCAATTAAAGAAGGCACATAGATCATGTCAAATAGAAATATTTGGTATGCTTATATAGAGTTTACGAGCACTGGAACTCAGATACAACAAACAAGTCTATTGTCCTGAGTTTTAAAATCTGCATGCTTTACTATGTATATATGTTGAAATAAGTATTTTTATTTCTTTCGTAATAATCCTCAAATCAAAAAGTTAAAACGGGAGAAGGGGAAAAAAAAGGAGATTTTGTTTTGCTTTTAAACTCTTTATTTAATTATAAGTGTAGAAAACAATATGAAGGGAAAGATACCAAGAAGTACAGTATTTACAAGCTATGGTTACTTGAGAGCATGTGTTTTCTGTCATTTAAGTTTTTTGCCAACCTATTTATGTTTTGACTGAAAGTGATACAATTAAAAAGTTCTCCATGAGTTCTAATTACAGCTTGAAAGAGAGTCCAGTCTCAGATATCTTGGACACTGATACCTTCTGGATTTAGAGTGTCTGCTGAAGGGCTGGATTTGTTGATCCTAGAGAAACAGTCAAATTCTGTTTCTTCTCATCCAAAGAAAGGTAATAAAGCTGATGAAGGGTCTGGAACACAGGTCCACATGAGGAGCAGCTGTGGGAGCTGGAATTGTTTAGCCTGAAGAAAAGGAGGCTGAGAAGAGACCTTATTGCTCTTTAAAACTACCTGAAAGGAAGTTGTAAGGAGGAGGGTGTTGGTCTCTTCTCCCAAGTAAGCAACAAAGAAAGGCTTCAGGTTGTGCCAGTGGAGGTTTAAACTAAATTTTAGGAAGTATTTCTTTACTGAACGGGTTTTCAAGCACTGGAACAGCCTGCCTAGGGAAGTGGTTGAGTCACCATCCTTGGAGGTGTTTAAAAGATGTGTAGATGTGGTGCTTGGGGACATGGTTTTGTGGTGGTCTTGGCAGTATCACAGTATTATAAGGTTGGAAAGGACCTCTGAGATCATCAAGTCCAACTTATAACCCAACACTAACACAAACACCAACAGTAACACCAACCATCATCTAAACCATGGCACTCAGTGCCTCATCCAGTCTCCCCTTAAACACCTCCAGGGTCGGCGACTCCACCACCTCCCTGGGCAGTGCATTCCAATGGCCAATCACCCTTTCAGTGAAGAACTTTTTCCTAACATCAAGCCTAAACTTTCCCTGACGAAGCTTGAGTCCATGCCCTCTAGTTCTGTCACTGGTCACCTGAGAGAAGAGACCAACCCCTGCCCATCTACAATCTCCTTTTAGGTAGTTGTAGAGAGCAATGAGGTCTCCCTGAGCCTCCTCTTCTTCAGACTAAACAACTCCAACTCCCTCAGTCGCTCCTCGTAGGGCTTGTGCTCCATCCCCTTCACCATCTTCGTTGCCCTCCTCTGAACACATTCCAGTATCCTAACATCTTTCCCAAACTGGGGGGCCCAGAACTGTACACAATATTCAAGATGACTGTTAGATTTAGGGTTTGACTTCATGATCTACAAGATCTACAACCTAAATGATTCTATGATTCTTGCTATTTCAAAAAAAAATAATATTTCAAATTTGTGCTAAATTTTTACCCTCCATCAGCTGCAATATCAGAATTAATTCTTAAAAAACAAAATGTCCCATTTATGTTATAGAAAAAGAAGAATTTTTTGAGAGATATAGTTTACACATGCAGATTTGGATCCTTCTAAAAGGCCCAGTATTCCAGGAACCACTAACATGTACCTCCCAAAAAGTCTCTTCTGTATGTCTTGAGGTTTTTTTACTATTTTTTTTCTGTAAATATTTCTTAAAAATTATAGAGGTAGAAATAAGTCTTCAACTTGAGACTGATTAAAGGAACGCAGATTAGGAATCCAAGAAAAAGTTATATTATATTTTGAGCAATTTGTTGTGACTAGAAAATTGTGGGGATACTTACTGGTGATTTACAAATCATTAGGGTGGTAAGAATCAGTTAAATATTTCTCAATAAAAGACTTTGGATGTGTGAAAATATGTGTATTTGTGCCATTGTGACCAGGAATGCAACTTCAAAGCAGCAATAAGGATGAGATGGTCAGTGATCTGTACTTTATTTTCTCGTTGACAAACATCACAGACTTTTCTCCACCATTCCTACCTGAACAAGTGGTGGGAGTTTCCAGGTTGTTACTATTAGTGAAATGGATGATATGACTTAGGTGGTGACTTCTTTATAGAGGTAGATTTTATTGAAATCATCTCTGAAGCACAGGCTAGTAAAACTGCTTTGACCATCCCTTGTTTGCTTTTTCTAGAAAGTTCTTTTTGTCTTCTATACTGTGAACCTTCATTTAATCAGAGGGCATGATACTATGTTTTTCTTTTAGTACAAGTAGAAAAAAAAATAGTAACAGTAATTTCTTTATTGAAATTAGATATCTAATCTAGTCATTGTGGCTGCCTCTGGAGAGTTGTTCAGTTTGTTCTGAGATAGGTGTCTAAGGTCAGCTGAATCACTTCTAGATGCACATTTCTCTCTGTTGACCAGGTTCCCATAATGGACCTTTTATATGTAACTCTTCTAGATGTTGAGGAATTAGAAGAAATAAATCTCACACATCCTGCCTGCCAATTTGCAGTCATCCTTTTACAATATAGCTTTATCAGAAGAATAAGTCTCTAACTTAAATTCTGTGTATTTTTCTGGTGTATTTTAATATACTGCAGTACAGTTTGCTTGCTTTCTTCCTGTTTACGTACCATATTCGGGAGATCCTTCTCTCTCATTTTTCATCTGCAGTCTCAATGGGCCTTTTTGAATCTAATGACTGTGTTTGCTTGGACTTAAAAAAAAAAAAACATGAGAAGACCAATCATTCTTTGGCCTTTAGATTTCTCAGTCTCTCAGATAAAACAATCAATTTGTAACCTCTTAGTCCATCAATCAGTAATATATCTTTTATACTCTTTATTCTACAACATCAATTAGATTCTACGTGCTTATTTCCCCTGCAGCACTGTAAAAGTCTGAGTAGTTCATGATAATTAATGAGTTTTATCCTCACAACAAGGTAGGAGGTATTATATTCCCATTTTTCATATCTCATAGGAAGATAATGGCCAAACTTGTAATTTAATACAGGTCTCTCAGGTTTTCATTCACTGTCCTATTCCCTAGGACCCTTTCAGTTTGATATATTACAGGCTGCATCGTGTACTTTAATTTGCAGGTATCAACTGCTTGTGTTGTATGGCTCTTCAGACTAATGCTGCAATGCTTTTATTGGACAGCTGTGTGGTACCACATTAAGATGCCCTTTCCCATAAGTTTTAATATTGCTTTGCTTGTTTTATCTTCTTTTTCTTTGTACCTTGCCCTGTTTATAGTCATCTTTGCTTTGTTGGTCAGTTCTTTCCTCTTTTTTGTACTGGTCTCCATTTTATTTCTAGTGATTCCTCATCTTCTTCATAGATCCTTTCTAAATCTAATTTAGCATTAAATCTAATTACTGAATTACTTAATTGCTTAATTTTTATTATCTTTTTATTCCTTCCTTAATGTTTCTCTCATCTCCTTTTTACATCTTGCTCCTTTTCTTCCTTCTTTTTAGTGTAATTTCTTGTCATAGTATTATAAAGTCCTTCCTGCACAAGCTATAACAGCTTAAGGAAAAGATTTGAAATTTTTCAGTGATGTAACTGAAAGGACTAAGTATCACAAATACGTTTCTTTAACCTGAAACAGGCTATGCCTCATTGGAACTTTGCAGCTCCTCTGTAGCTTGTACTCATTCAGCTTTAATTGGGAGCAGCCAGTTGCATCTCCTGGCAAGAGCTGTGTCCCCAGTTAGCACGAGCAATTTATTAGAGATTTCCTTTATGCAATCTCATGTTGGATTACAGTCACGACCGACAGAGCAGTTGTACAGTTGGTGATCATGGATTAAGTGATAGTAGCATGTTTTATTTTATTTTACTGAATTAATGTGAAGGCTGTAGAACTATGAGATCCTTTGGGGAGTAAGTAGCTGCACAAAATGAATTCTCTCTGTGACTAGAGACAGTGTGTGGGTTCCTCTACAGGAAAGTAATTTGGAGTATGAAGATAGCTGTTTTCACTATGAAAACTGGGTTTTAATTACTTCATAAAACTAGCAGGGAGAATTATTTTAAAACTGATAGGTTATCTTTCGCCCACAGTTCAGGTACTATTTCTAATTCAGTGATGCCTTGGGTTTTTGTCTAATAATATGTGGAAACATTAGCTCTCTTTAATTTTAAAACTGCAGCATTAAGTGCAGCTATCAAGTTTTTTTTAAAAAAACCCAATAATGATCAAGAAAATATGTATGTACATCAAGTTGAAAACTGTTGTAAAACTAAGGAAGAGTGATTAGGTGTGAAAGTAAACATAATTTCAGAAAAAAATCCGTGTGGGTTTTAACATACCACAATTGCAGGCATATCAGATGGAGAACATATGAATTGATTGCAATAATCGTTTACCTGCTCTTTGGTGTGTTTTAAAATATAGGTAAATTAAAGACCCGTTGTCTTTCCATTCACCAAATACATCTCCCATTTTAAAATGGCACACTGAGATATGTAAAAATTTTCAAAGAGGACATATCCCCCACTTACTTCAGAAAGTACACATCTTATGCTTTTCAGAAAATACAGTAATTTCCACCCCCCCAAAATGTTTTAGAAAATAAAATAAATATTGGATAGAAATAAGCAGAGAACAGCATAGTTACACAAGAGGCAAGCTTTTTCTAGGTCTTCTTCCCTAGAAGAGACCCCAAGATTGAGGCATGCTGACAGTGACATGTTTAGTGAATCTCTACTTACTCGTTATGCAAGTCTTTTATACTAACTTATGGTATAGAGTGTTGCAAAATTGGCTGTGATTTGCAGCTGTGATTAACTTAGGAAAATGAAGTCTGGTAATGAATTAGCCCAGGTTTATTTAAAACCAAGTCTGAACCTACTCTAGATTTGATCAAAGAAATGCTGATTTTTTTTCTCCTGCCAATGGAACTCAGGAATTTTATTGCTATTCTCCTCATAAAATACATTGAAAAATGGTGGAATGATTTGATTTATTGAATAAATAAGTGTAGTATTTAATGCATTTTTTACCTGGGCTGGAGAAAAGAAGAGTTTTCTCTATAAGCCAGTATCCCAGGAGCTCCATGTTAGGTCAGGTGAAGACCTTGAGAGAGATGTGGCTCCTGAATATGATTATCTGGGAGGAGGTTCTGGAGCTGGAGCAGGGCAAACGGGGGGCCTCCATCTGGGAGGCATCAAGTCTCAGAGGCAACAGTTATAAGGAGAATTTTCTACAGACTGGAAGGGTGGTGCCAGGTTTCTGTAAGTCCAACAGCTGCCGGCTGCTAGATGCAAAGTGAGACTGAATTTAAAGATCTGCCCTGACAGTTTAGAGAAATCTGGGGCAGGGATTGTTTTGCCTATTACACACCATCCAGCAGATACAAATTTCCTCCAGTTTCAGAAAGTTTTTTTAACCATATCTGATAATACATAACTCTAGAAATTTCCCTTCTATCTGTATATTTAATAAAAGTTCTATTTCAGTGCTTTGAGGCTCTGGATGCCAGCATAAAAACAATTTTAGTTGTTCCTGTTCTTGTGTTTAAGTTGCAGCTAATTTTAGTTTAATTTTCCTATCCTTCTGAACCTACTAGGACAAGGTATTGCAGATAACTGATTAAATAAGATTTAAATGTATTCACATACCTAGTTCTCATGTTTTCTGTTTACTGTCTTATCTTTTGGTGGTATGTGGTAGAATTAGACATGTGAAAATTTCACTGGAAAACACCATTTAGCACTTGTTTTAGATGATTTTTTGTACATTCTGAAATAGGCTAATGGCTAAGTTTGTTAATAGGCTGCAATATTAGCTGACTGATGTTTCATGGAGTTTTTTTTGAGTTTGAAATCTTTGACAACTTAGGTTGCATCTGTGCCAAAAATTTTTTGATTTTTGGTGATATGACATGGATTTGTTGGGGTATTTTGTTTTTGTGTTTTTTCTCCATTATGACTGTAACTGATGTTAATTATACAGACATATGCCCTATTCTAGTCTTTTTAAAATATATATAAAGGAGATATTTTGCCAGAGTAGTTTGTTCTTAGACTAATCTAAGCAATAAGAGTGAAAGAGCATTTGTGCTAGTGTAAATTATGTCTTCCATTATGAAAGACTATCAGAGTAGGGCTACTGATACACCTATGTAGTGAAAATTTTTAACATCTTAGAGAAGTTTCATTAGAACAGGAATTTCTAATTGGTAGTAAATGTCATATTTTTCAGTTATATTTTCATTTTTATTAAAATGTATCCTCAATATTAACCTTTTTTTTGGTATTGGCTTTTAGTACTTGGAATTAATTAAGTCTGTAATATACTTACTTTTATGAAATAAAGATGGAAAACTTTGATAGATTCCCATAGATGTCCTAACTTATTTCCACTTTCAGAAAATACTTCCCAGTTGTTGCACTTCATGATTTCTGAGAGTATTCCAAGCCTGTTCTTCTCTTATTACTCTTTTAAGTTGTTTTCTAGATATCCTAAAACACACTCACTTTTGTACTTAAGTTTAAAATTTCAATTTAAATTAATATATTTGCAAATTAACTACCGTAAAAAGATATGTCCGTATTTTTTAATTTTTTTATGTTACAAAGTAATTTTACTTCAAGGTGTTGTATCTCTCTCACTGCGGTGTATAACAAAAATGTTTATGGTTAAAATATAGACATCCTGCTGCAGTGAAGATGTGGAAAAATCCTGTTATAAGATATTACAAAGTATCCTATCATCTTTGGTATATGAGGAGGACTAACGAGCAGAAAAAAACCCAGATTTTTGTGTTCTTTGGTCTTATATCTAGCGTTCACCCTTTTTTATACAAGAGGACTTATTGTTCTTATTTCTGGTAATTTCATGGTACTTTGACTTCCAGATCTTTTAGGAAAAAGAATGGATTCCCTTTTTTGCAGTGCACTTTCCTCTTTCATATCTGGAATCCAGCGTTATAATTTCTAATGGTGTGATTTGGATGTCATTCTTTGGAAAATGAGAATAGGAGCTGATCATGAGGGTATGATTAGCATTGGCTGCTGTAATACCATGACTTTTTGTATTGTTCACTGAGAAATGTATGCTTTTTTCCAAGTGTCACTGGGAAACATATCAGGTCTTTCCATTTCAAGGCATTATAGGTAAGTTTGTGTCCAAACCATAGGGAGAAAAGCCATTCCTTTGAGCTTCCTGTTGAAATGATAATGATCTATTGCCACAGGAAGCAGAGGTTCTTGCTGTTTTAGTTTTGGTTTTGTGTTTATTGTTTGGGTTTTTTTTAAATATTCTGGTTCAAAAACTAGGTGTCAGGTTTATCTTCTTTTATTCAAATTTGTGCAAGTCTTCTCTTCTCCCAAATGAATATATGTTCAAGGCTGCAATGAAAAATACATTATAATCAAATATATGACTGCCCCAAAGCTATCTCCTACCTGTGAAACAGAGTTATGAAATAATAATGACAACTGTAGTTGTCAGTGCCCTAAAAAAGATGAGGATGTTCTTAATGTGGAGAATCCTGCCCTGAAGGCAAATTTGCACAAAAGAGCAGTGTTTGAAATTTCCCAATGGAGGCTAAGTTTATGCCACACCAAAGATCAGAATTCAGCCCTAAAGCTAGTGATTCATCAATTTAATGGAAAAATTCTTTCTTCAGGATATTTCCTACTAATATTGTATGCATAACAATGCAGGGAATGCAATCTGATTGTTTATTGGTAAATAATTGCATCTCCAAAAGCTGAACTTGTTTGTTACAGAATGTTTATAGCAGTTGAAGTAGTGATTTTCAGTGAGCACTTTGTTGCCTGAATATAGATAGCGATGTTGTATGGGTGTTTTGATGTGTCACTTTGAAATGTGCAGGTCACATTGAGATTTTTAAGTGGCTACAGGACAAAACAAATGACTGAATGTTGTTTTCATATAACTGATTGAAAGCAGAAGAAGGCTTTGAAAATTGCAAGTCCAATCAAGAAATCTGGAATGGACCACTCATTTTAATAAAGTTTGCTATTAAGACTCAAGATAGCTAAATCACCAAAACCTTTCAGTCGTGTTTTCAAGTTTAAGAAGTTAAAAAAAAAAAAATATACTTCTTTACCTAGGAACAGCTGACAGTTAGTTAGTAAAAAGCTGTTTTACCTTTATGTAAGCATGAATTAGTGAGTGATGTTTGTATTAGTGTTTTGGGTGTCAACTCAGAGAATCACAGAAAAAAATAGATTAGAAGGACTTCTGGAGTTCATGTAGTCCAACATCCTTCTCAGAGCGGGACTTTTATTAATGTTCTTATTGACACAGAAGATGGTACAAATTAAGAAGAAAGAGCAAGAATCAATTAGGATGCTGCACGATGTGCAGAATCTAGACGTAACCAGTATGAATGAAGATAAGAATATGCTGCAAAACCAAATCAGTTGCTGGTTTAGCAAAGCATGGCAAAGACAGCTGCATCAGATGAAAAAAAAAATAATTAAACATTCACATTCATCAGGTATTATAACTAATTCCCAATGAGGCATTAAGATGATTTAACAGTTCTTATTCTCCAGGGATATGATCTTTAATCAGACATGGGGGTGGTAAAAGGTAGGCAGTGTAATTTATTCTAATAAGAGTTGAACAGTGTCTAGTTTGAAATTTAATTGGATGATGTATTGAAGATATAAATTATCTAGAGTGCAGTTTGGTCTTGAAATTGTAGGTGATCAGCCATTCAGGACTTTTGTCAACAGTGGATATTTTTATTTTATTACGTATGTTTCAGTAGTGTAGTGGGATGTGACTTCAGAAATTTGAAGGAGGCTATGACTTTTAAAGGTTGTGGTTTTTTGTTTTTAAATAATTCACTGGGCTTTTCTGAACTACTCATAACATTTTAATCAGTTGTAGTAAGATGTGCTTTTTTTCTAATATGACCACATACACCTGGCGCTGGCTAATGACATAATCTTATCCTGTCAAGCTACTGTCAAAGTCAGTGCTGAAGTAGGTTGTTTTGTCTGAGATGTGATAACTTAAGGGAAGGCAAGAAAATCTTTCTTAGTGAACATCCTGGTCCTAAACTCCTGAGTTTTCCCAGGCCATCAGCCAACATAGAAGAGAATCAAGTTGAGAGGTTCAGATGTGGTTGTACATCATGACTCCTGAACTCCTGTCCAGCGTATATGATCCAGGAGCGATATAGAAATGTTGCCTAAACCTCCAAAGACAGAAGGGTTAAAATTAGCAAAGTCAAATTTCAGCTGGGGTTTGTGTTGCTGCGGGATGTAAAGAACAGCAGGAAGTTCTTTAAGTAGGTTGGTATCAAAAGGAAAGCTAAAGAAACTTCTCAATGGGGAGGAGGCCTTGTGGCTAAGGACGTAGCAAGGATGAGGTATTTGGTGTGTAGGTTGCCTCAGTTTGCTAAGTGTGTTAGCCTTACAGCACAACTGTGGCAGAAAAGCTGTTCCCACAACAGAAGAAGATAGATTTAGGAACCACTGAATCACATCAGACATACACAAATCAATGGGATCAGATGGGATGGATCCATGAGCGTTTGGTGTCATTATGAAGCAGCTCTGTCATTCTTTAAACATTGTGGGGATTGGGAGAGGCTCCTGATGACTTACAGGGTAGAGAGGAATTGTCACACATCTTTAGGAACATGAGCATGTCTCATATGTCTTATGTGCTTAGACATTCAGAATACATAGGTTATTTTACTTGATATTGTAGTTAAAGAGAAAATAGGAGATGGCAAATGAATTTTTGCATATTACAGCAGACTTTATTCAGCTTTGCTGTGAATGTCAGCTGTAATCAGTTATCATGAGAAAAAGACAACTTTAAATTTTTTGCTGATTGTTAAGTAAGAAATAATGGTTTCAACACATAATCCAACTCACTGAAATATTGTGTTGGTTTTAGGAAAGACAAACTGTTTGGATAGGTCTTTAAAATAAATTA
This sequence comes from Dromococcyx pavoninus, assembly GCA_033558185.1. Classification (NCBI taxonomy): domain Eukaryota; kingdom Metazoa; phylum Chordata; class Aves; order Cuculiformes; family Neomorphidae; genus Dromococcyx; species Dromococcyx pavoninus. The sequence continues at coordinate 2,112,346 of JAUMJL010000063.1, read as the reverse complement.
CATTAATTTCTGATATCCTTAGATAACTTCAGATTTTTAGCCCCTCATCTTGTCATCTGATCTAGCCTCCTTAGCCTTACCTTCTTGGGACACTTACAAATAGAATGTCTTCTTTGCCTTTTCAAATAAGTAAAGAAGAGGCATATATATTATAGTTTGCTTCCAAGGCGATGCTCTCCCTGAGCTCAGTTGTCATTAGTTGCAGGAACAGACTGACTCAGGCAACATATACTTTCATTTTTCAAATGAATGACAAGGAGATGGTCTTGGCTTACAAGGTGGAAAATAAAAAAATCCATTTGGTAAATCCAATAGGAATCTGAATTCTTCTCTTCAATTAAAAGTAAATGTGAGTACATGTGTAGTGCACTTCCTGTGGAAAAAATATTAGTTAAACAGATTTTAATTTTTGGCATAATGTAATGCCATGTTCTGCCCCATTTGGATCATAATCTACCATGGAATTCCTACTTTATTCCTTGACTGGCAATATACTCACTACATTTTCTAGCTGGATAGTTCTTCTTCATGTTACTGAAAATAGGTTGTCTCTGCCAGTTTCCTACCTGCAAAATTGTATAGAAGTTTTATTTAATGCTTTGTAAGGCATACTTACAAAATGCAAGGATAGTGCTGTCAATATGATTCAAAATAAAAAGAGTATCAATCCTTTTAGCTTTTTTTCTTCACAACATGGATTATAAAATAATAATACCTTTAGCAATTTAAAATAATTGTTGTTAGAATTTTCATTAATTCCTTTATTACAATCTATTAATCTCAAGGGTTTTTTTTAGCTTGATCCAAATGAACTCTTTTATCTTGATCATGTTCTTTTCTGTCAGAAATAAGGAAAATGCTTGTATTATTTACAAGAAAGTATAATTCCCCGAGTCATGATGTTTAAGGCACAGTCATAGATGTAATGTCCAGAGTTGGAAAGTACCTTTAAAGGTCATCTAGTCCACCCCCCTGCAGTGAGCAAGGGTTTCTTCAACTAGATGATGTTGCTTAAGGCACTGTCCAACCTGGTCTTGAATGTTTCCAGGAATGGGGCATCTACTACCTTTTGGGCAACCTGTTCCTGAGTTTCACTGCCCTCGTCATAAGAAAAGTCTTCTTTATGATCAGTCTAAATCTACTGTGTTTCAGTTTTAAACCATTACCCGTTGTCTTGTCACTACAGGCTCTACTGAAAAGTCTGTTCTCAGACCTCCAAGTCCTTATGTTTGATAAGTTAATTACATCAAGGATTCATTATTCGCCAAACCAAGGTCATGATGCAGGGAGTTTTTTGAGTAGATTGGGCTACAAAGAAAAATATAACACTATTAAATTTTGGATGGATAATAAATTTGTGGTTGTCTAAAAATTCTGATCCGACATTGTGAACAGTGAAGGTCAGATGGGTGCATAGAGTGTGTTTTGAACCATCCATAAAAATAATATGGTTATGTATACAATAGGAAGGGACCTTTAAGTAGATGTATAGAAATTAATATCAATTAAAGATAGTCTGCATACAGAAAAATAGCTTAAGAGGCAAATAAATGCTTTTTAATTCATTTGAGTCTGTATTTGAAACTTACTGAAGTTATTCAGAACACTGAAAATAAAACGACTGCTATGAATTTATTTTTTTTTTTAAAAAATAAATCTTCAATCCAGAGTTCCATTCATTTTCTTACTGACATCCAGTAGCCAACTGATAGAGTAGAAACTTATGGAAAAACTAAAAGCACTGAAAACAACATGTGTGCATTTTAAATAAATAGCTATTGAGAATGCACGCTGACAGTTGCAAATGGAAAACTATTTTCCTGCACCTGAATTACTCAGACCCTATATGTATATTTTATATATTTTTTAATGTTTTTATATATGAATATATATTCATGTGTTTGACACCTCTCTGTTGCCTAACACACAAAGTAAGAATATTTAAGTTCTGAGCCAATTATTTTCTTATTGTATTCGTAACTCTTTTTGGTCTAATTTTGTCCCTAAAGAGTAGGAAGAGGGATGTCACTTTACTTAAAATTTTAATGTAGCTGTAAGAAGCCTGCAGTCCCCAACTGACACACAAACAAAACTGAAGTAAACTGCTGGCAGTTCTGTGACAACCACCTAAATCCACTCAGCAGTTTTCTTACAGCTGGAAAGTTACATGCTTTGAAAATCAATTAAAAAATGTTATTAGGAGGAGATGTACTTAGGAAGGTGCAGTGGCTGTTAGAAATGCATTCTAGCTGCCTTTTCAAAATTACCTTCCCTCTCAGAAGAGCTATTCCCATCCTTTGCTTGCTGCAGGCACAGTGCTGGGCTGAGTGCTTCAAGCGACATTTCATTTTACTCTCCCCATCAGGTCCAGCTGTAACTTTTTAATGGGGCCAGAAGCAGTGTTGGAGGGGCTGTATATGTACTTCTACTGGATTTTTATCCTTGGGGAAGAAAATAAACCCAACAAAACAGAAAAACTGATTTAGAGTAACTGAAGAACTGAATTCAGGAAAAAAAATCTATGCTTATTTTTTATATAAAACATTTTCCTGTATATGATGGCATTCATTTGTAGAGAGTAGGTTTGAGAGTGGACTAAATAAAGCATAGACAGGGAAACTCAATTCTGTAAAATTTTTCATTTAGAAATTTCAACAGATATTGAGAAATCAAAAAAGGGAATAAACCTAGAGAAGTAAATATAAAACTTTTGGAAATCTGCAAGGGAAGACAGAAAGCAATGAGAGAGCAAGAATTTTAATGCCTCTAAACCCTTAACAATTCTAATTCCATCTCCACGTTTGTTCTCTAAAATGATATTGATAGGAACAGAGAGGTTTTATGCAAAATATGGTCCTTAGATACTAAGGCAATGGAAAATACTAGTAAACAATTCCTTTCTACTTTACATAAGCGTGAAAGCAAGCAGGTAGTATTGTTTCTTGCTGGATATTAGTTCAGGAATTAAAAAAAAAAGATAAAAGAAAGAAATTTATTAATTTTATTCTTTTATCCTGATACTAAATCTGTTTTACACCTTGAGCAGTATCTGAAATGAGTCATCCTTCAGAAAAAAACTGCTTTAGTTTGGTTGTGCGGTTTTGTGCGTTTCATTGATGGTATTTTTTTAAGTAATCTAATTTTTCTGATCTTCAGTTTCTAACAGCTGCAAGAAGCAAAAGGCAGTTTTATATTTGTGGAAAAAATATTTCTCATTTATAATGTGACCGGTGCTTTTCAACTAAATGAAAATTTGCTAGTAGAGATACAAAATGTACTCATCTTCATATGGTTATGATGATGAAAAGTAACTGAAGGATGTGGAAAGGAATCGGGATATGTTTGGCTGCAGTAAAATAGGCAGCTAAACTATTTCAAAGTTTCTTGAAATGACCTTGTTTAATTTGTTTTAATGGTTTCCTCCTTTTCTGTATGCATCATTCAGTGATACATCTTGCCATAAAGCTTCCAGTTAACCTATGTACATACATTAATTTATGTTCACAAAGCCCTTGAGAGAGAAGTTGCATTCTTTCTGCTATTTGGCTTACAAAAAAACCCAGAAAATAACCTCCAGTTTATTTTAGATCATGCCAAAAGTGATTTAGCCAAGATCACAAAGAACAGGTACAGAAGAACCCACTTTTCCTGAATTTTAGCTGCTGTATCAATTTCCCTTTATTCTGCTGGTGAATGGACCACACATGAAAATATATTTTATTTATTTAAAAAAAAAAAAAGACCTTAAAATGAGAAAAATGTGAACTGAAAAGAGAAATGGATTTTATCTGCCTCACACGGGAGGGAGAAATTGGTCTGGGGATTCATTGCAGAGAAATGAGTGAGTTATTTTGCTGACTGTCAGTGATAGGTAACAATGAGATTCAATAAGTGAAGACCAGGTTTGAATAGATAGAAAATTAATCTTCAACCACTATCTCCTGTGGGATTTTCCAGTGCCAATATTGATTGCACTTCAGTTCCTGACTCGATAGAGAAATTGGTTGGAGATGGAGTTTAATTATATTCACATACTGGATCACTTTTCTTCAAAAATACGTGTTTTACTACTTTCCTGAAAACAAAGTTTAACTGGGAGTTAAAACTCTATCAACCAATGCCTCGATCTGTCACACTTTTGACAGAAATACCAGACTAAAATAATTAATAACATTGAGATTTTCCTTTTTAATCTTTCCCTATCTTTTTTTTTCCTAATTTAGGTGTTTGTTACTTGAAATTCATAAATTTGGCAAATGAAAACTGAATAGTTTTTACTTTATATAGAAGGATCCACTATAAACATTGGATATGTAAGGCCTGGCACAGCATTAGGCTTTTTTGGTCAGGAGAGGGTAGCCCAAATGGTTGCAACACTGGTTTGCCTGTAATGCTTCTGATACTTACCTGTTGCATGCAGAATCAACTCAGACATCTTGAGATTTAATAGCACAGTTAATCCTTGGTGAAGGAAACTACAGAACTTTTAGAATGTTTTGTCATTTGGTGTTTCTGAGTGTTGGGGACAGAAAGCTGCATTGTTTCAATATCAGAGTTGTGCATCAAAAAATACTCCCAGGAAAAGTCAACCTTTGGAATGCAAAAGCTTCAAGGTTATTTTTACGTAGTTCTGATACACCTACAGCCCTCCATCAAGGCTGCAGTGATAGGTATAAAATAGAGCTCAGCTCGGACAGGTGAATTGATTAATTTGAGAAAGCTGAAATTGAAGAGTTTTTAGATTGAGTTTTTGGGTTTGGTATCATGGAGTACTTGTTGGAGGAACAGCAGATCCACTCTTTATTGTAGTAAATTTTTGGAGGACCTGGGGAGAATGTGCGCTGTTAGAAATGTGGGAAATAGACTTTGTGTTTGAAAATTAAATGCATTCAAGTAGGTTATTTAAACCCTTTCAGTTTCAAGAGAGCTTAATCAAATTTTGACAGTAGACTTGAAGCTTCTTCCGTGGCACATGAGAAGGCAGAAAGCTAGTACCTATTACTTGGAATAAAATTGAAATACTATCGTGGTTTAACCCAAGTCAGTGAGTACCACACAGCTACTCATTCACACACACTCAATGAAAGGGTAAAATTGAGTAGACTCACGGCTTTAGAAAAGAACAGTTTAATGATTGAAATGAAATGTAATAAAAATAATTATGAATTGTAATGAAAAGAAAAATAACAAAAGGTCAAGAAATAAAATCCAAGAAAAACAAGTGATGTGAGTGAAAAAAACAGCTGCTCATCACCTGCCAACCGATGCCCAGCAAGCCCCCAAGCAGCAGTCACTCTCCCATGGCCAGCTCCTCTCAGTTTATGTGCTAAGCGTGATGTCATATGGTATGGAATAGCCCTTTGGCCAGTTTCGATCACCTGTCCTGTCTGTGTCCCCTCCCAGCTTCTTCTGCGCTTCCTTTCTCACTTGCAGTGCATGAGATGAAAGGTTCTTGTCTTAGTGTAAACACTGCTTAGCAACAACCAAAACATCTGTTAACAATATTATTCTTATCTAAATCAAAACACAGCAATATACCATGTACTAAGAAGAAAATTAAGTCTATTCCAGCAGAAACCAGGACAAATAATAAGCAGAAGAAATATGACAGTTTTTTATTCAAATGTTTCAGGAATTGCAATCAAAAATCTAAATATACTGTAGTACGAAAACTTATGTGCAAAGTATGATATTTAGAAGTCCTCTGACAATTTTCATAACAGCAGGTTATTCTGTCCACTAGAACTAGTAATGAAAATCATAGAATCATAAAATGGTTTGAGTTGGAAGGGACCTAAAGTTCATCTAGATCCAATCCCCCTGCCATGGGCAGGAATGCCTTCTGCTGGATCTGGTTGCTCAAATACAACCTGGATTTGAACACTTCCTAGGATTAGGCATCCATAGTTCCTCTGGGCCACCTGTGCCAGTGCCTCACCACCCTCACAGTAAAAAATTTCTTACTGATAGCTAATATAAATCTACCTTCTTTCAGCTTAAAACCATTACCCCTTATCCTATCACTGCACTCCCTGATAAAGTCCCTCCGTGTCTTTCCTGTAGGCCCACTTTAAGTATTAGAAGGCTTCTCTAATGTCTCCCTGGAGTCTTTTCTTCTCTAGGCTAAACAAGCCCAACTCTCTCAGCCTGTCCTTGTATGGGAGGTGCTCCAGCCCCTTGGTCATCTTCATGGCCCTCCTCTGGACTCGCTTTAACAGATCCATGTCCTTAATACAACATGTCTTTAATACATCTATGTCTATAATACATCACACGTGAAAGTAAATGTGATCGTAGGTGTTTCAAGGCAAACAGTGTTTTTAGGTAATTTACACATTTTATCAATTTAAATTATTTAATGCAGTTATATACCTGCACTTTACCTGGTAATAGATTTGCTTCAAGAAAATAAATCATCTCTTACGTTGAGTATTGTAATGCTTTCCTTTCTGTCTCATCCACCAGATTGGGGTTAAGTAACAAGTTTCACTTCATAGCATAAGATATAGTAGCTGTGCTGCATAAAAGTAGTGAAAGTTAGTACCTTCTTCCAGAATTTTAATGGACTTTTATTTTGAGATTTATCTCACCTAATTCTAGGCAGCTGTTTTACAGACATCTAGGTGAGTTGCCCTACGGCTACCTCTATAGCCAATGGAAAGTAGGAGACACATCTAAGGCATGAGTCATGTCATGGGAATAAAAAATGTCTAATTAAAATGAGATGTATTTTACTCTAAAAATGTCCATTTCTCTTCATTGGCTATGAAGACACCCTGGAGTGATGAGCTCACATTGCCACGTTGTTGAAATAAATGTATGTCACTGGTTAGATTAGTTCTGCTCTTTGTGTTTCCAGTGGAAACCAACTACTTGAAACCCATCCGAGGCTGTTGCTTACTTCAGGCAACATTTAAACCTATACATAGTGTAACATCTGGTGATAACCCTGTGATGAAGCAGATGAGGACCATATGCACTTTAATTAGATTACTTTGTGAGTAAGTTAAAATTTATCTTATACTTTGATAGGGAGTGATAGACATGGTGGCAGTGTATAAAAATTGTCTCAGCACACACATGCCTGACTCACCAGACAGGTGCTTCTTTGTCAGCTCTGTTTTTCATGCACAGCGCATTTTCAAAACTTGATGACTCTCTAATATTAAAATTGTCCTTATAATTGCCTAAAATTGCTGGCCTGAGTAATCATTTGGTGTCATAGCTGATTCATTTTGATTTAAGTGGCAGTCTACTCATGCTGTGGGGCCTCCTCTTCCAGCTGCAGCTGAGCCAAGTGAAGAGATTGCAAGCTCTCCTTTGGTCTTCACTGCCTCTTTGGTTTCCTCCTTTCATGCAATTTTTGTAGCTGAGTCAGAAAAAGCCTCTGCTTGTCAAAATTTTAAAAACTAGTCCAGATGAATGAGTGAATTGAAAGGAATCAAGAAGCAAGGGTGCAGACATGTGAGAGTGTATATGAATCCAAAGCAGGCATGTGGTGGTGAGCACTTGAGTGTTTGGAAACGTTTCCATACAGCTGTAGCCAGGAAAGTACGTGAGATTCCACTGAGGCTTATTATTAAAATAAACCAATGAACAAAACATGTCGATCAGAAGTTCTTTCTTTCTCTGGATGTACACCACTGTTTCTCAAAAATCTGTCTATGAAATCTTATGTTAATCGTACGATTTTGTGATTTGTGGTTTACTATATAATCTACAAAAGGCAAAAGTGAGATATACAGTATTTTTATTTAAGATTCAGTACAAAGTATTACATGTAATTAAAGGCAACATATTTGCCTTGCATTATGGCTGTAAAAATTCCATGCACATAAGGTGTTAGGCTCTCAATTTTCTTTTGCAGCTCTCCATTTCACTGAGTTGCATCGGATAACTCATAATTCAAAATAATATATATACAAATATTTCTGGACTCTGAGTAAATAAGTGTGTTTGTACAGAAATGCAAAATGTTGTCTATGAAAGAAAGGCTAAAACACAAATGCAAATGGAAACTTTTTTAGCATACTTTGTAATATTTAAATCCTTTATATGTCTTTCTTTAAAAAGCCTGAAAAGAATGACACTGAATCTGGCAGTCAGAGAATCAGACCAGTATTTGAAGAAGATCCCGTTTTCCGACGACAAACGTCTTACCAACATGCAGCAGTCCACATACCAACAGATATTTATGAAGGCTGTAAGTAGCATGTGAAAAAGTTATTTTAATTTTAAACTTATTATTTGCATCCCATTCTTAAAAACAACCTCCAAACACAATTTTCATCTCCATTTTTGGTACAGATTTACTGATATTGTCTTTTTTCTTTTTTCAATACTACTTGATATGCATTTATATGATTCATCTTATGAGCTAGTAGGAGCCATAGTTGAAGAGATCCCTTAGGATTGGATCTGAGTTTCAGAAATGGAACTGGACATGAACCAATACTCTCATATATTCTAATTTTCTTATCCATTTTTTATATGCTGTGTTCTCATTTAATACAAACAATTATTGACAGATTTTCTTCTCATGGTTTTGGCCTCAGGCAGAGATGAGTACTGAAAACATTTCTGAGTATCTCAAAAGCGTATACAGTTTGGGCAAATACCATGTTGTGTGAGATGGTAATACTTATATTGCATGCAGTGCATTTCCAGAATTGCAGGAGAGAATTTGAATATATTATCTCTAAACTATGTCAAAAATAATACATATACATACACTGCTGAGAATTCTTAAACTGTATTTCACAACTAAGTATTTAAGTTATCTTTCAAGATAGAATTCTTTTCTGTGCTTATCATGAGGAAAAATTCATATCCAGTAAAAAGACGTTTCAGCATTCAAAATGGCTGATATTTTTTTAAAAAATGAAACACAATCCCTATTTTTAAGTGGTTGGGTTTTTTTTTTTGAAGGGGTCCTAATTTCAAGTACACAATCTTCCTCCTCTTTCAAAGTCTCATTAAGAGAAAAGAGACCCTGATGTGACCTGAGCTCTTTAAAATTCATGGCCACGGTTGCATGCAGTTTATATAAATGAAACAGAGATGAAAATGGAAATGTCAGCATGATGGGGGAAAGAATCACAGTACCTCATATTCTTATACGGTGAGCTTGACTGACAGACCTAGAGGATTATTCTGGGATTCTGGCTTTAATAAGTGGTAAAGTGCATCTTAATTGCAGGATTAGAGGAGAGAGACATGCCATTTCCTTTGCTTTTGTTTGGAGAGTATTGATACTTGACTGCTAAAATGTTATAAAAACTTGCTTCTGATCATTAAGATATTTGTAAACACCATGTGAATTTTGATATAAGGTTGTCATCATAACAATAAGTAAAATGTTTGTTGTTATGTTGAATTAATGTTTTATTCCTAAGTACACGTGTCCCTTAAAAATACGTGTCAGGTAATGTTCCTGTACAGCCTGTTAACCTAAAAATGAAGACCAAATATGTCTTCCATAGGAAAAGTAAAACTTTAGTATTTAATAAAATGGTAATGACAGAGAGAAATCTACATTTTTTGAGAGGAGTAACTGCATGTGTAACTTATATGGTTCAAGAGAAATTCATGATTCTTTGGGTTTGGCTATCATGTAAATTACCAGACATATGGAAGCCTAGAAAATTACAGGGAAAACTGTAATTCCGTGTCAGCAAAAGTGTGTTGTTGAGTAGCTGGGTAACTCCTGGTTACATATTGTGTTTTCAAACTTAACAGCATGAGAATAGCTACAAATTACAGATTTCTTATCAATAAACACAAAGTCATCACTAGGTTTATTTTAGAGTAACAAAGTTCATTTTCATCTGAAATACAGTGAGTAACTGGAATGTAGTTGTTTAGCAACAGATTTCCAAAATTAGAGTTTCATTTTCTTTTCACAAGCAGTATTACTCACAAGCAATTTTTGTAACTCTAAAAAGAGTGGTAATTTATATTGAACACTGTTGTCATTTTCCTTCCAGTTCACATGAGCTAAACTGTCATTTCTTAACTAAGATTTCAGTGGCTGCTATAGTAGGGAACAGTTGTACACTTTGATAATAGTTTGCAATAAATCTGCAATTTGTTGTCTCTATCACAGTCTGCTAGTGGACATTTACAAAACAGATATTACAACAAATTCTTCTAAGAAACAGTGGATGAGACGCATTTTACAACTTTTATTGCCTGGAAGCCATTTTTTATGGACTGAGTTACACCCTAGAAAGCAGATTACATTTTTTCACCCCTGTTGTACATGTTTTGTAGGGTGCCAAGAGAATTGCTCTTTGGATCTCACAGAACAGATTTCAGTGACTAGATATTTGGCTTGTTTACTCTTTCTCGAGATTGACTTTATCTTATTGCCTCTTACAGTAGCAGGTTATTGTGTCTAGAGGAGAGAGATGATTACATTAGAGCCATATCTATTCCTAAATCTGAATTTTCACTTGAATCTCTTGATAATGCTTTGTGTTACGTGTTTTTGGGGCTAGAAATATTAGTATCACTGGCTCTTAAACAATGTTATCCATGGAAATCTTTCTTCTCTGTTCTGTCTTTTAATTTAATTACATTTATTTGTTATTATCTTTCAAATATAAATAAAATGTGGAGTTTCTGTTATGTGAAATTCTGAATGTGTGGAAGCATCCTCCATTTAGCCCTTTGAAACTGGGAATGTGGTTTAGCCAGTCGGACTCTAAAGGTGTGCCACCTAGTTAAAATTGACAAACTAATATGTACTATAAAATATTCTTTGGCATCCTACAAATAAAGTTATTTGCTTATTTTCAAGTACAGTGATGAGCTACTTGTGAAGTAGTCCCTTTTATTTCACCATAGAAATAGGTAACAAGTCATTACAAAATATCCACTCACTACATCTACGTTTTTGTGGTTTTTTTGACTGCAGATAGAAATATTATGAAAGTTTTTTTTGTTTTCTCTCCTCTGTCAAAACCTCAGGAGAGACAGGGAAAAGTCTAGGGAGTTAATTTGTTTGCCTGTTTCCGAGGTTTAAACTCCCTCTGCAGGAAAGGGCAGTCCCAATAAAATAGTTCCAAATCAGGCTTTTAATTCAGTATTTTTCAGGAGTCCCATATAGGTTTTGAAATAAAATCAATCTGCTGCTGAAAACGAAACACACCCTCCAGTCATCTTTCTACCACATGTGCTTGGAATTGGTCATGCATCTCCTATTAGAACAACAGAAGTCTTATTTCTAAATCCCCATTAAAACTGTACCCTGCTTATCCCTAAGCAGAATGAGAACTGCAGGCCAGATGTAAGAGGGAATCCTCAGCACAAGGCAAGTGAGGTTAATCTGCCTAGTTGTTATCACCACTCATTGCCCTCACTGCCTCAGTTGGTCCGAGATGCATAATGCACCATCTGCTGCGATGTTTGCACTAGGCATAAGTTTGTACTCGTGTTACAGTCTCAGGAAGGGTGTTAGACAAAGCATGCAAACAAGGGCAGCTTTTTCTTTGTGTGTGTGGTTACTCCTGCTTTACTGCCGCTAAAGCAGAAATGGAAATATTTCTTCCACACATCACTACTCGATTAGCATTGAGGAATTGATTACAGTGTCAAGTTGATAGTAATGTGTCTTGAACATGATGACATCACTTTGAATATGTGAGGATGACTACCAGCAAGTAAACAAGGCTTTCCCTGCTCAGAACCTATTAAACAATCATAAATAAAGTCACAATAGATTGGTGGTTCTTACAGCATAATAGTCATAAAATATACATAGTATTTGTTCATACCCTCCTTTTGTTGGGATGACAGTCAAAATTCTGCTGCTCCTTAAGATTTTCTAGGATGTGTATTATTTTTTGATAGCCAATTTCGTGGTGGACATCAATTTTACCTTTGTTCTTGTTCATCGAATATGTGAATATTCAGTTATTGATAAAGTATTTTTACATAATAGTGCTTAATACTGGAGGGCAACAAAACCTTTTCAGAATAACCTGAAAAATTTTGTTTGGATGCTGCTTTCGTTTTTATCTTGACTGGAATATTATATCTTTGACTAGAATTTTTGTACTATTCAACAATTTTTGCATATCTTGGGTATCTCAGGCAATGAGCTTGAGAGGAAGAAATATTCTTTGCAAAGAAACTTAGAAATCCTAGGAAATGAAACTATGGGAGCAAGAGTATTCCCTCTCAGAAGAAAACCCTGACAAAACAAAAAAATATAGGAAGAAATTCATTGTCATTTATTCATGGAGGGTCTTAAGTGTGAATGATAATTAAGATTTATTCAGGAATCAAGCTATTGTTGAAGAGTGGTATAAATATTTTGGCTTTCCACATCAGCATTCCTTAAAGGACTAAAGGAGAGATAAAATATTTTTGTGGTTTTTGTATGTGGTTTAAACAGCAATAACAGACAAATAATATAGTTTTATTGATTAAATTGCTTGGTTTGAATTATGTTAAGATTAATGCTGTTGATATATTTTAGTTGTAGCTGAGAGGGTATTCAGAACTGATTTTCCTCTGGTTTCCTCCAAGTTATAAATGAATAGGATTGTTTTACTACAGCTGGGATTGAAAAATGATTGTTTCAAGTCTGTGATTGTGTGTGTATGTTCACACCTTTAAATTTGAAAAGAGAAATTGGGTTATATCTTTATGTATGTCTTGTTAAACTGTCATGTGAGATTACTGCTTGTTCTAATTTCTTATATATTTTTTCCATTATTTTTATCACTGAGTTATTTGTGAAAACATGTAATGAGTGAAGTCGACCTTTAACTGAATTTTCAGCATCAGTCTCTTTTAAATACCAAACACTGTGGCTTGGGGTAAGGATAAAGCAAATGTTAGCTGCAGCTAAATCCCTAAGGACTGCCTGGTTGGCTCAATATTATAACTGTAAGGAAAATACTGATCCAGAAGCTGAAGGAAAGAACTCTAGGGTTTGTATTGCTTTTCATGTTCTTACAGTTACAGGGTTTTTTTCCCAAGTGGCTTACTAAAGCTCCCTGAATGAAAATCTTTCTGAATAAGCAGCAAAAAGAAATAACATTTCTAACTTAATGAAAAAGCCTGTTTCTTTCAGAATTCAGAAGGCCAAAATATGTGAACAGTATCCTCCATCACAAAGAGGTACTTGCATTTTGGTACTTGGACTACATTAGTTTTATTAGATGGTCTTAGCATATTTACCTGGCAACAAGTTTATAATGAGTTCTGTCTTAAATTACAAAAATTTAAGATAATAAGGTATGATAAAGAATGATGGTCTGGTAACTGACCTTAATCTAGTCCGTCGTGAAAGTTTTGTCAAAATAAACTAATCTTGTATACCACTTTTGGATAGTAAAAGCCAATAAAAAATGCCAAGGATAGAGTATGTTTCCATAGCTCTAGGTTATTTTGGAAGATTCCAGGATTCTTACAGATGGATACAGTGTTGTATGTTAAAGTCAAAAGATTGTGCCACTAATTTTGTCTTTTTTGCTGAAGTAAAAATTTGATGGCAGGACATTTGTTAGAACGCCTCTGGGTAGATAAGGGATCCAACATTGTGGTATCTCTGGTAGCATATTCATCTGTTCACTTTTTTGCTGGATCTCACTCCTGAGGGGTGCGAGAACTCTTAATTCATTTTAATGTATATCTCTAATTTTGTGGTTTATGTGAGAGACTTTGTTTCTTGTTCCTGTCTTGTAAACTGTTGCAATGATATTATATCAGTTGATTACTGAGGAGACAAAACCAGAAATTGATAGACTAAAACCTGAAAACCACTGTAGTTTTGTTCTTTTTTGTTTGTTGGTTTTTTCACTTTGTAACATTAATTTTCATAGTTTGTAATAAAATATGCGAGCGGAAATGGACTCAAGTTGCACCAGGGGATGTTTGGATTCAATATTATTTTCTTTACTGAAAGAGTAGTCAAGCATTGGAGCAGGCTGCCCAGGGAGGTGATGGAGTCACCATTCCTGGAAATGTTCAAAAAACATGTAGGTGTTGCACTTCAGGACATGGTTTAGTAGACACAGTGGCGTTGGGCTGATGGTTGGACTTGATGATCTTGGTCTTTTCCAACCTTAAGGATTCTGTGCTAATTGCAATTATCATTTAGTGTGGCTGCCTTTCACTGGGTATTTCTTAACCATCAAATAGTGCTTGAATTATTTTGGGCATTATATCAGGTCCTGAAGTTCCAGTGTCTGTTAGTCGGCTTGACTGTGTAATAGATGATTACACTCTGCATCCTGCCAATATCTATTTTGGAGGCCAGTTGATTACTGCTCCTTCTCAGATCCCTTTTCATTGTTTCTGCAACATTTTCTACCTTATGCGCGGCTTGAAATTACAATTAGTATTGAACTGTCTTGTACCAAGAGGGGAAAATTAGCTCCGTAGTAAGGTTGGCCATGGTCTTCTAGTAAAAATAGCCAATGGTGGCATTTGCATGTGGCTTTTGCGTTTTGCATTTGCTTTGCAGACTGCAAAGCAAAACAGTGAATATCAGTAGATCTTTATTATTAGACGTATTTTAAAGGCTGACAATTTTAACAAAGATTTTGAGGGGCTGATTCTTGTGTGTGGAATTCTCCTTATTAGGAAACTGGTGGAAGGTTTCTTTATGTTATAAACGTGGCTTTGCTTTGTGAAATAGGTTGATATGGGATCTGTACATTGTCCAAGCTTGGTATTGGTCCACAAAGAAGGGAAAATGTAATCGCAATCCTTTCATTCAGCTATATCTCCTAAGAGCCTGTGTCAATGTGAGGGACGGCATTTGTGTTCTCAAACTTGCTCTGCAATAAGGGAGTACCATTAGCAGGTTACTCTGTAAATGTAAATTCACAGCACATATAAATCTAGGATTTACATGAAATTTTGTGTGATTACTTCTTCAAAACAGTTTCCAGATAACTATAAGGAAATGTGTGAAGAATTATATATTTGCAAGCTCAGAATACAAATAAATGTTTATGTGTATTTCAGTTTATCAGATAAGTAGATATGAGTCAAGTTGGCTACTAGGAAAAATGTGCTAAATTCCTTGAGGTAATTAATATCTAAGAAGGAAATACCAATTTGTGTGAAGGGTTTCATGGAAAAACAGTAAAAGGTGTTCTATCTAAAGGACCTTAAAACCTACTTTAAACAGAAGACTGAGAGATCTGGGAATATTCCTTTGTTACCATGAAAACCAGTCAATCCTTCTTTCCCTTTTGCTGAAAGAAGTTTCTCTTCTTATTTCACACTTGTTTGTTATTTTCAATTTCAGTATGTTGAGATGTGGGGTAAAGAAAGAGGAAGGAGAAAAGGAAAGGCGAACTATGGCATACCCGCTTTCTTTTTACTCTTTCTCTGTTCTCACACAAGCTGTAAGCTGTGAGCTGTTAAGTTCACTCACCCTGTTACACTGAGCAGAGCTGTAGAAGTGCTACCATGACTGTGCAGGCAACTTGTACCTCCTCCCCCGTATCTCTGCAGCATCCAACACTATTGCCTGAAAAGTGAATAGCATGTGCATAGCACAGAGCAGTACAAATACTCAGAGATGAAGACGAGGTGTTTTAAACTCAGTAATGTGTTGCATATTTCATATAATAGTGAATGTACCTTGCTAAGAGCGAGTGCATTGGTGCACCCATAGATGTTTGATGCACACATTCTAGCAATACGATAGAATAAGAAGAGTTTGTATTTATAATTTACTTCACCCACAAAAATTTTGAGGAAGAAAAATGAAAATAGTATCTTCAAACTGTCAATTTTTCGACATGTGAGATATTTCTTACAGAACCTTCTGTCTGCTTATTAAGGTTTTAGAAACATCTTCATGGTTTGTCTTAGTTTTTATACTTATATGGTTTATTGTAGTTATTATCAACAGAAGACTGAAAATTTCCCCTGGAAAGAGATCTGGCTTTCAGCTTTGCAGTATAAAAAAAGTTTTAACTTTGTAAACCCCATTGTTAAATAATTTGTCCTCACATTTCAGAAGTGTTGTGTTCCCATCATGTGATACTGCAATTTTTTCAGTGTTGATGGCAGTCTAGCCATAAGTTATGATTTTTTTATCCTCAACTGGTTAAAAGTTATATCCTGGGGTTTTGAACTTTACAAGATTTACGTGATGAATCCTTATAATACTATACTCTAAAAATATTTCATTCATTTGATTTAGAAGAAAATGAAATAAAGTTGTTAAATTATAGATGTGCAGGATTTAAAAAATAAGATTCAAAATATTTCATTCTGAAGATGACTGACTGCGGTAGATGATATATTTAAAAAAAAGTTAATAAATACAGATACTGTATGAAATACCGCTATTGATAAATTTAGCTAGGTTGTTTACCAAGAAACTGCTTGTCAAATCAGCAGTGGATAAATGAATTTTCTCTACTATAATTTTAACATCTGCATTAGCATATTATCCAGTATTGTCGTCATTATTTTTAAAGGAGCATCACCTTGACAAATCATAGAATCATAGAATCATTTAGGTTGGAAAAGATCTTTAAGATGATCAAGTCCAACCATTAACCTAGCACTGCCAAATCCGCCACTAAGCCATGTCCTGATGTATTACATGTCCATATCTTCTAAATATCTCCAGGGATGGTGACTTCACCACTTCCCTGGGAAGCCTGTTTACTCTTTCAGTGAAGTAATATTTACTAACATACAATCTAAACCTCCCCTGACACAACTTGAGGACGTATCCTTTTGTCCTCTCACTTGTTACGTGGGAGGAGAGACCAACATCCACCTCGATACAACCTCCTTTCAGGTAATTGTAGACAATGATAAGGTCTCCACTCGGCCTCCTTTTCTCCAGACTAAACAACCCCAGTTCCCTCAGCTGCTCCTCATAAGACTTGTTCTCCAGACCCTTCACCAGCTTTGTTGCCCTTGTTTGCACACACTGCAGCAGCTCAATGTCTTTCTTATAGTGAGAAGCCCAAGACTGAACACGGTATTTGAGGTGCAGACTCATCAGTACCGAGTACAGGGGGGCAATCATGTCCCTCTTCCTGCTGGCCACACCATTTCTAATACAAGCCAGGATGCTGTTGGCCTTCTTAGCAATATGGGCACACTGCTGGCTCATATCCAGCCAGCTGACAACCAACACCCCCAGAATCGTTTCCGTCAGTCATCTTTCCAGCCATTCTTCTCCAAATCTGTAGCGTTGCATGAGGCTGTTGTGACCAAAATAGAGCCCAACGCTTACCTTTGTTGAACTCCTTGTAATTGTAATTGTAAAACTCCTTGGCCCATCAGTCCAGCCTGTCCAGATCCCTCTGTAGAGCCTTCCGTCCTTCAGCCAGGGAAGGTGAGGAAGAGAGTATCTTAATGCTCTGACTCACTGCATTTTTATAAAAGCTAAGGACACAGCAGGAATTCTTTTCCCCAACATGCCTAACTTACCCTGATTGACAAGTGGACCAACGAGAGGTGACATCACCACAAATACAGATGTTTTATAACTGAAACATGATGCAAACTTCATTCTTTGGATTAACTCCTGCCTTCCATTATACAAAGAAACTTGCACACATAATTGTTTTTTTTCCTTCTGCTTTTCTTACAAATCTGAAATTATTCCTGTATTTCGATATACTCTTCTGCTTTTTACTTACAATAAGTTTTTAACTTTTAGGCTTCTTATTTACATCTCATTCTTCTGATCTTATGGTTCAGCAAACATCTGCATATCTTCAGTTGTATGTCTTCTGTCTGGCTTTATCGCTTTTAGGATTTCCCTATTTTATCCAAGTACATCTCTAGTAATTTTTTGCATACCCTTTGGGTAATATTTCATGAAGAAATAGCTTTTGTCACAGTTCTGCTTGAGATAATGGACTTCTTACAGCCTTGGCATCTTGTCGTCTTCAGTGTGTACTTTCCCCCTGGAATCCCCTCTCTCTTCTGGGCTTCTCATTTGGATTTCTTTAACAGTTGATTATTTCACAGAATATGAATCTGAAAATAGATGTCAACAATTTTAAAACATTATTCTGTTATGTCCTTTTCTATACAAATATTCATCACTTTTGTCTCCTTAGGATAATTTTCAATGAAAAACTGTACTGGCAAAAACCCCTGAACATTCCGCATATCCAGTAGATAGTTTACATTGTTAATTAGCCTGAAGTATCTGTTTCTTAGCAGGACTTATGAGTTCAGACAGGACATTTCACTGAGACCATTGCCTGTCCTTTCTATTGGAGTCAGCCGCTGTCTGAGATACTACCTTTGAGTAAATGCACAATTTTTCAATCCTAACCAAACAATTAACACAAGCAGCTGTTTTAAAATGAAACCGGGACTTTTCCATTTATCAATGGGATAATGTTAGTTATCGCTAATAAACAAGGTCACACATCTCATTGCAAGTCAAGTTTCAGCTCACAAATTGTTTATTTAAATTATTTTTTTTAAACAGACATACTACTCTTTTAAACAATCATCTGTATAGCTGTTCATTCTGTAGGAGTATTTCATGTTACATTTTTTATATTTTTTAACCTTTTGGCTTATTCCAGTGAAATGCTGCGTGTCCTTGGTACCCATTTATTTCCAGTAGCATTTAAAAGCACTCAGGCCCATTCAGGTCAGCACCTTACTTTATGATGTAGAAAAAGAATAGTTGCTGACCATAGGAAAAGGAGTGAGAAAGGGAGGGGGTGTGTGGTAAAATTGAGACCTTGGCCTTCTCAGTTGGCAGCTGAAAATCAAAAGCGCGCTTCTGTAGCTCAACAGGATGAGTATAGCAAGTGACAGACCATTCAGAGCTGAAGGAAAGAAGATAATGAAATCTTAAATTAGAAAATTTTCCAAAGTAGGCTGATGGAACAGCTCAAAACAAATTAGAAAAATAGTCAAATAGAGTTTGACAAAGAGGAAGAAGAAATAAAAGATTGTGAATTGAAAAGCGAGTACGTCTGTAGAGCTTTACAGTTTAGATGCTGATATTTTACCACTTAAGTGTGTTTCCATAAATGCATGAATTTGTGCTGGTTGGCTACATGAAGGTCCAAAGAAATTTTAGTCTCAGTTGGTATCATCTGTTTTGCATATACCCAGCAAGATGAAAACAGTTTTTTGTAGCAGCCCGTGACAGATGTTTGCAAATTATTTATATTCCTGTGTTTCTTTCTGGAAGAACAATACTGATATTCCTTATTAGAAATTGCCAAATAGGGTTATATGAACCTCATTCACAGCTAAAACCCTTTCTTGGGACAACAGAAATAAATTATGCAAGAAGGAAGTAGCATAGGGGCTACTGAGCTGAGCCATGGAGGTGCCAGGAGATGTTGATTTAGTATTTCCTAGTCATTTTTCTTCTAGGGATGAGAGGACACTTGGTTGCTTGGGATTTTATTATGCTTTATTCAAAATACAAATCTCAAGAATGAACATTTTACTATATATTTGATTGAAGTTTATACACAGTCAGCCTAGAGATATCAAATGTTTATTTCATAGCTTGTTTCAGTGTCATTTTATTGAATGCAAATAGGAGCACTCAGTTTCTTGGAAAATATCCTGAATATCAAATACTATCAGTTTGGTTGCTGATTTACCAGGACTCTGAACTTATTTGGAGGCTTGGTACATTTAACTCTGAGTTTTACTTCCTATAGTTCAGAGGAGCTAAGTTTTTACCTTCTGCTTCTTTACGTAATTATCATGTCTGAATGAGACACATGTAATCTAGAAATGATTTAGTGATGAATCAATCGCTGAAGATACAGCGCAGTGGTCTCTATGACTCTTTTATTTCTGATGCTGTAAAACTGAAATACAGTCTGAAAGAAGGTTATATAGTATTGTTATTTCTCAGAAAAAAAGCCAATCACTTCTTCATATGTAAGCAGTGTAATATTCTGGCATCAGCAGTCTTGATACGAATGACTTTTGACTGAATTTCTTTGTGACAAAGTATTTTTTATGTTTAATAATTATGCAGAGAGATATTGTCTGTGACAGTCTCTCACGTCACTATGTGTTGACTGAGTTGTGAAATAGCATTATCAACACATTAGAATATTATGATATCTGTCATTGGTAGTTATAAAGTGCCACTTGTTTTCTACGCAAATTATTCAATATTTATTTTATTACCTAATAATTAAAATTAATCCCAGTATTTAAGTAAAAACTTTAATTTGGATGTATACATTACCTATACATTTTAGAATACTGCATCTACAAACACAAAGACAGTAGATAAAATAAGCAGCACAAATCTTCAGTCCTGCAATGTTCTCACATGTGAATTTTACTTTGTCACTGTATCACATTAAATCTCAGATTTTTGCATATCTTTACTGATTTTTCAGCTTTCTAATCAAGTGACGTGCTTCTTTGCCGTCTTACACAGTATTTGTGGCTTGATCTAAATATACATTTTGACAGTATTTTGTTCAGCAGTAACCGCAGGTCAAGTGAGCTGTTTGTCTTAACATGGATAACTGTTTGTCTCAACTTGGATATAACATTATCTGATTTTGTAAGGAACCTAAAGATGCAGATACAGAGAGATTAAATATTAGCTCAAACTCCCTTTATCTTGTTGAAGTTATTGTACTGCTTTTAGTTGGACTAGGATTTCACCTGAAGTGTCTAAACAGCAATGAAAAAGTTGCCAATATTTTTGTAGTAACATATTATCTACTTTTGATACACTGAGGTCTTTACGATAGTCACATTTATAGTTAAAAAGAAAAAAAATGGTGGTTAAAATAACACATCATAGTTAAATTGTTGGATGATTTGTAATAATAAAATAATAGAGCAATCAAATGATTTCCTGTTGACAACTTGAGGAGGAATTATGTCCTGAAAATTCCATTAGTTCCAGCTTGAATTTAATAGCATGGACAGTGAATAAATGAGATTTCATTGAAGATGCCTGCTCTATATTTAGAAGAGATCAGCTGAGACATACAGAGTGTCACTGTTAAATTATTTCTTTATTAACTTTAAGTTTCATTTCTCAGCAGCATGAGAAATTTGCATTACCTAACTAGGAAAATCTTTCTTCTTTGAAAATCTTAATGCAATGTGAAAAACATATTTCGACATAAAGGCTAGAAAGATGACAACATTTATTTTTAGGTCAACAAATGTAGATGGTGATTGTCTTGATTTTATATTTGATATGCTTATCATTTTATATTTAATTCATATTTTTAATATAATTAAAATATTTTTTCTGAAATTTTAAATATATTATTTTTGTACACACACAGAACAATGGTGTTATGCTTGATGATGAAATAGTGTTAGCCCACATACTTGAGCAAATGTGTTTGCCGGTGAGCAAAGATTTGTTAAACATCACTTTACTTTTATTTTATAATATTTTCAATTTTGATGAATTGGAGCTCTTTTTTTTTTCTTGGATCTGTCACGCTTTTTTTCTTTAGATAATAACTTCCAAAAATTCTTGTAAATTTTAGTTTATGGATGAGGTATTTGATAAAGTCAAATATAAAATTGCCTATTCGTGGTTATTATTTCATCAACCATCATTATTTCCCTCTTACCCCCTCTCCATATGTACCTCAGCGTTGATGTAGATTGCTATGCATGAAGAATCTGCCAAGTCAGACTGCAGCACTCAGTCATCTTATGTGCCCTATTAATAACTATAGTTAGGATCTTAAGCTCTGTTATATGGTAATTATTGCATAAACATATGTGTAGGATATAAGTATGAACAAGTCTGCATGTTGTTAATCTGTTCTCTGAGAGTGAAAGGATTTTGAATGGTGTCTAACCTTTTTCTATCTGGCATTAAGATTACAGTGTACAGTGTTTTGATTATATATAGAGTAGTTATTTGAAATTAATGGAATGTTTTGATTTCAAAAGTGGGCTAAGTTTCATTTCAAGCATTTCTTTTGGCAAAAGCTATTATTGTAATTTGGTTTTACTTATTCTTGTAAAAGAAGATTCAAGAATATATAAAAGGCAAATGATACAGACAGCTGTGTAGGTTACAGAATTTAATTTCCCTTTGCCCTAATTATCATCCTTATCTCTTTAAATTATTAAAAAAGCATTTGTGTGAAGAGCGTTACAACAGTGAATAGAGAGTGAGATGCAAGGTAATGTTGGGAATCTCTTCAAGTGTCCAAAAATAATGCTGTACTGATCTTCCTGGATAATCAGGGAAATTGCCCCAGGAATAATTCTCAAGTGGAGGGTGGCTGTTACTTGCAGGTGTTACTGCACAGAGCAGAACTGATTTATCGATGTTGTGAAGAGGTTGCTTTTCTCCTAAGGTCAGGATTTTATTGGGAAGAGAGGCCAATCTGTTATGCCACCATTCAGAGGGACCTCAACAAGCTGGACAAATGGCCTAACAGGAACCGCCTGAAGTTAAATAGAGGGAAATGCAAAATTCTGCATCTAGAGAGGGATAAACAAAGCACCATTACAGGCTGGGGGCTAACTGGTTAGTACTGGTGAGTACTTTGTCCAGTTCTGGCCTCCTCAGTACAAGAAAGACGTGAACTTATTGGAGTCCAGAGCAGAAGGCCCATAACAATTATTGACGATCTTTAGTGTGTTTCAGGTAAGGAGAGGTTGAGAGAGCTGGGGTAGTTTAGCTTGGAGATGAGAAGACTCAAGGAGATCTTGTCTGGATGTGGAAATACCAGATGGGAGAGAGTGAAGAAGATGAAGCCAGACTCTTCTAAGTAGGGCCCAGTGACAGGTCAAGAGGCAATTAAAATACATTAAAACTCATTAAATTCTATCTCCACGCAAGTAAAAACTTCTTCACTATGAGTGTGGGCTAACACTGGCACAGATTGTCCAGAGAGGTTGTGGAATCTCCATCCATGGAGATATTCAAAGCTCAACTGGAAACAATCCTGGACAAGCAGCTGAGCCTCCTTGAGCAGGGGATAGTTGATCTCAAAGGTCACTTACAGTCTCAGGTGTTCTGTGATATTGTGAATTTGAATATAGAGCAGCCCAAGCCCTGGGTAATCCACTGGCAATTAAGTACCATGCTCAAGCATGGACAGGGGGAATGCTTAATTGCTTCGACTGATAATAGCAGCATGCAGCTCAGGGGCCACAGGTTTAGCTGTATATCATGGCTTTGTTATTCCCTGACCTGTAAAACAAAAAAACCCAAAAAGCTTTATATATAACCGTAACAGATCATACAACAGCTTCCAATATTCCTGTACTATAAAATAAATGTGATGACTGTTTTCTTTTAGTTAGGCATACAAAATACGGTATCTATATGTTCTGTTTACTGTGTATTGTAATTTCTCTGCCTTCCTTAGAGTACAGTACAAGTTATGAATGGTTGTATATAAATACGGTCCACATCTTGGTAAGGTGTTTCTCAGAGACATTTTATGAGTGACAGTTTCTTCAGAGACATTTTTTTACAGTCTTCTTTGAATCTATTTAGTGTTAGCAGTAGCTGATTTTAAAAGGAGCTCCATACTGGTATTTAACATAAGATTAAATCAGGGAGTTCAGAAACCTCTGACAACTTACATCAAAATTGATACCTTGAAAATTGCTTTCCCGTACAACCCAGAGCTCAGATTTATGGGTCTTCGTACCTTGTAGCTTTGTTATGGAAACCTGAAAACTCAAATTCCAGATGTCTTGGGACTTATTCTTCCACAGAAGTATCATTCATCAGTCATTAATTTTTTCTTGAATTCTAACTCACTTGAAAAAATGAACAGTATTTTCAGTCTAATTAATTATATTATACAACACTTAAAAGACTGATTCCAGTTCTGCACTCCATTATGTGTTTGCTTGTTCTGTGTGTTCTGGTTTTCAAAAAGGGAAAAACCTGTGAAATTTAATGGTTGATCTTAAAGTGTGGAAGTTTTTTAGAGTTTATTGGAGTTATTTCACTTGAGAAATGTGAATTCAATTGTGCCCTTAATAAGCTGCATGATGTTGAGGAGTCACTGACCATCTCTTATATATCTGTGAAATAATAGTGGTTGTCCTTTACCTTGTGAAAGCCTGCTGTGAAATCAAAAAGTTATGTGACAATTACGTAGTGTCAATTCTTAGATTAAATATTTGTAATACAGGAATTAATTACTGGATTAAGAATTTTGGGAATACAGAAGGTGTCCAGATTTTCTCAAACAAATTAGATATTAAGTTCTCAATGGATTAGCAGGCTGACAGGTTACTAGGCTGACTGTAATAAAAGTCTTGATCACATGCAAAAAATCTCTTTGCACTGTTTTGGTTTTGGTTGTTTTTTTTTGAGGATGAGCTTATAAAGAAGTGTTTAGTCTTTTAGGCAGTGTTTGCTGTACATGGATGTCTGAGACCGTGCTGCTCTAATAGAAAGTCACCGGATAATAGTGTCTTGTCACCAGCTTAAGTGCAAGGTGAAATGGAAACATTTATTTTCCAGATGAGACATTGATTTAGTAACAGCTTTCTATTACTGCAAATTACGGATATAGAAGGTAGCATTTCCCCCTCTTTGAAACAGCCTGATATGTTCAGAATTAATTACATGCTCCAACAACTGCACATATTCAAAAGCTGTTTGGCTTCAACAACAGGCTTGTTATCCAAAATATGGACCACACTTAGATGAAATATTAAATCACAAGTATTATTTTTGAGAGGGTGTGCTTGTTTCTTTTGTATTTTTGTCTTCTTTTTTTTTCTTATTTCTCTCCTTCTTTTCTTTGACTAATGGGAAACATGCATAGTCTAGAAATGTTAAGAAAACAGATCTCTTCCCTTATGATTTTCCTGTACATCTCATCCCATCTACAGTTATTATTGGTAGCTTTAACAAAAGTTCTGGTTTATGTTATACCAAAACTCTGTTACTTCATTGTAGAAATTATGAAATTATTTTTCATGATTTCATAATATTTATTTAAAGGTATTTTCTGCTATTCTTTCCCTATGGAGTGATCCTATTCTGTAGAAGCTGTAAAAGGGGGAGCAGAGTCGAGCTTGAGAACTCTTTTCTTCGAGACTTCCTGGAGTGTCTTGGATTGTTTGAAACAACCATATTGAAGTGTGTTAAATATACAGTGTATAAATATGTAGTAAATGGACATGAAAATCTAAGGAATATAAAAAAATAATATAGCATATATTGCTTGCAAATAGCATAATAATATAAAATATATTGCTTGCATAGGATCCAGCAGGTAACTTCTCTAGTTCATGCAGTTTTTCTTTCTGTGAGCTCTTACAGATTCTTTGCACATTTTGTTCGGTATGAGAATATTGCAATTTAATGTCACCATCAGGCAAATAGAAGGCCAAAAGATCTGTTAATGGGATTATGATCATAACAGAAGCAGTGAGAAAATAAATCAGAGACAATACAGACATGTTGTGCATTGTATAAACCTTAACTTCTGCATGCCAGTAATCAGCCATTGTCAGATGGAGCTCAAAAAGAGAGATTTCCTACATAAATTAAGAAAAAAATTGTTTTAAAAAAAGCATAGCTTCTTGATATAGAAGATAACATGTTTTCATTAACTTGTTAATTTATTTAATCTTGCAAAACAGGAAACACTCTATTCTACCTACTTGAACTAACTACCTATAGATCCCTTTAGGCTAACTTTACATATGTTTGAAAGGCTAAAGGTTTGCTTAATCTTTATAACAAGAGCAGAGATACTGTCTATGTTGCAAAATGTTTTATGCGAAATTTTCTAATGAAAGATCTGGCTTTTCCTAAGTGTGTATATATACACACACGCATACACATATATTTGCTCTATACAATGAATAATTTCTAAACAAAAACTTTGGGGGCATTTATATTCTGTGCTGGATTCTGGAATTTTATTTCATGTCTACTCAGCTTAGAAGCATTTCACCTGTAAAATTTACTATTCTAATCATTCCCTGATACCATTTCTTGAATATATTTTCATAACGCGTTTTGCTGAAACACCATAAACTTCTGTGGAAACACACAAATTTAATGAGAGTCATTGAATTTAAATTCTGCACAGTACACAAGTCAAACTTTTTGGTGCTTTTTTAAAAGAACTACTTTACATAAATTTATTCTGCTTTATACAAAATGCTGTTGTATGCATTTTTATGTATTAATTAATCAAAAAAATGAATGAGAGAAATATAAGTTGTTGTTTTTTTTTTTTTTATAATACAGTTCAGGTTTTTTATTTTAAAAGCAAAGAAGATCTTTTATCTTTTTAAAGGATGATTTGTGGGTAACTATCAGAAACTTTGTGCACCCACAAAACTAAGTGGGGAAATTGCATCCTTCAAAGTAACACACACACAATCAATCTCCCAGTCACTTAGGAATGCATCAGGAAGCGTTCTTCAAATGCACTTCAGCTTATGGATTTGTCTCTGCTTTGTAAATTAGCAATGGGATTTGAAGTATCAGAAGTCTATTTGTTTTCATCGTGTGGCAGGTTCTGAAGTATTTATCTTCTAGTATTTTTTTTTAAGGCCTGATCTGACAGAAACTCTTTTGATCTCAAGTAGTTATCTGAGGTGTTAGTGTCTCATAGAGCTTCCCAAGACAGGGGAAGACCTGAAATCTGGTTTTAGCTAACTTATTAAATCCATTAAGAGGTAAGACCAAGATAGAACTTTATTTTCATTTCTGCATTCACTGCTACTATGCTGTCATTTTTGAGTACCTCCAAATGCAGTCATATAGTGTATCTAGGAAGATGCCTTTTTTCATTGAACTGTCATAAAATATTGTTTAAATTGTGCAAAAATAAATAAGCAGAAATAGTAAGGTTCCTTACAGAAAGAGAAAAGATGAAGACCTAGCTTTTGTTTTCACAGTATAAGTGTTTCTCAACAAATATCACAAACCTTTTACTTTGATGGATGAAAAAATGGACTAAAAGCCTATTTTAAAAGAGAAATAAAAACCCCTTCTTTATTTGCAAGAACATGTTTGTAAAGTTAATGATAAATGCATTAGTCAAATTCTCTCACAAGCTCTGATTAACTGTTAATTTAGCTATCCATATCCCTTTCATGTCATCCATAAAAGAGAGAGTACTTCTATAATGGTCTCTTTCTAGTTGTTCTTTTGAAATATCATAGAGAACTCATTAAATATTAAAATGAAACCCGAACAATCTTTCTAAGGCAACACAGAGTTAGAAATTCCCTCCAGCAATATTCATATTTTTAAAAAAGTTACATACTGATCCAGGGCAGCTTTAAATCTGACATAATGCAGCAGTGATTTAAAAAGACTGTCACTTCACCTATATCTTCCCCAGTGTGGAAATACTCTATGTATAAACCAGTTAAGCAATATTGTTTATCATAAAGAGAACATTCAGGTTTATGCTGATATATCTTTCCTTAAATGCCTCAAATTAATTATACTGGAATTTTGGGGTGAGTGGGAACACTATGTTTCAAAATCTCTGTGTATTCAGGAGAAAATTCAGTTTTCCAGTGCCATTGAATAAGTGTTTCCTGTCTAAAGATTACAGGGTACACATTCATTCCATTTCAGTCCATTATCAGTTACCAGTCATTAGTATAATGTTTTTGAAAGAGCCAATTTATATGAAGTGCTCCTTAGGAATAGAGAGTTTCTCAAAAGAAAGGAAGAGATTGCTTTTATGCCTTTTCAGCAGATTAAAGAAAAAAAAGCTTCATTTTGATCAAAACAGATCATAATTCCATTGCCAGAAACTGTATGAGAATATAAATGTCATTGAGAGGATAATTGGTCTCAATTACTTCATTTTCAGGTCTCTGGAGATGATGCTTAGAGTGATGATGCCAAAACCCCAACATCAACAAACAAAATCTAAAACGTGTTCATAATGCAACTAATATAAGGAGAAAGATGTGTCACACAATTGAGATGAGCCCTAAAAACCCTTGTGAATTATAGAGTGTTATATGTTGTCACAGCAAACCTTTCAAAAATGAAGATAATAATCAAAAAGAAATCAAAAAACAAAATTCAGAATGCCATTTTACCATTTGATTTTTTTCTTGCAAATAAAGTGTGTATCGCAACTGTGACAGCTTTATGTATTCATAACAAGTTTTGTGAAGAATAAGATGTAATTTAAAATGTAAATTATTCCTTTGGGTCATACCTAGACTGTGTGGTTACTATGCAATAATAATTTTAAAAATACATATTATGGTTGTTTTTCTAACACACAAGTATGTATTGGCTTTTGTGTTGAAAAATGCTCTCTTCTGCTTTGATATGAAGCAGGAAGGATTTGCATATTGGACTCTTGAAACTATAGTGTCAACACAGCTGGTAAACTGCACCATGTGACAGCATCTGTTGCAGAAAAGCTTTAATAAGTAGCCTAGTTAAACTGTAATTAACATGCAGAGCTGAATGAAGTACACTTAATTTTTACTACAAATATTTCAAGAGGCAGTAAGTCCAGGATGTAAGTCCTGATGCCATGCAATAATCAGCTTCACTTACCCTGATGTGTATTTGTGTGTATATATATATATATATATATATATATATACATGACCAACTGTCTCCTCCCCTCCCTCTATGCACCTTACTATACTTAAAAAGCGAAATCACTTAAAGCCCCCTCTCTCTTTGGTTGTCTTTGTGTAGTCCCTGTAGATGCTCTGTTTCTAGTATAAGCATCATTTTTGAACATCAATGGCTGTGTTAGCTCACCTCTCATGCAATGGCACTAATACAGATGTACATCTGGACCTTTCTACTTCTGATTTTTTTCTAACTGTTGGAAGGTGCAACTTCTAAGAGAATTTTCACAGTCAGATATAATCCCATTTCTATTACTCGCGTCCTTGAGGTTATGTGTTTCTTTTGGTAGGTCTTTCAGGTCATGTTCTTTGCTGACAGGGCTTTTTTGATTTTATATCATTGGTATAAACTACTAAAAATACTGAGATGGTACTTAAAAGTGATCTACAAGCTTCATTAGTAATGTCTTCTTAGCCTCAAATTTATTTTACCAGTGCAGCTTCCTGATGAGTCATTATCCAGTCTACATTTATTGTATACATCTTTGCATTCTTCACTTTGACTAATGGTTGTTCTATGTTCATATCTTTAAATGTTTTGCTGACATCTAGATAGATTATTTGAACTTCATTCTTCCTGCACATGTCCCAGTTGTCAAAGATGTAAGTATTTAGAGTTAATATATTACTCCGATAATCATATTTTGACTTATATTTTCTTTTCCATTCATCTTTAAGGTTTTTTCTTTCACTATTTATTCTAAAAACATGCATTATAGGTTTTTTCATTACTTAGCTCACTTCTTCCTCCTGTTTTTTCTTAAATGTAAGTCTTGTTTCAATATAGTACTATGGCACTACTGCTACAAATCCTTCCTGAAAATTCACAACTCCATTTTTTCAGAATTAGTGGTAGAGATTTCCTATTCTGTTTGCATGCAGTAAGTTTTTTGCTTCTATTCAGTGTTGTAATTTCTGTTTCTGCATTCTCATTTACATTACTGAGGTTCCTGAAAAGGAAAAAAAATGTTGCTTTTGGAAATAGGGTTACTAGGAGAAAGGATATCTTCAGTTGTAATGTTTGACAGCTTTTATTTTTACTTCAACTTGATAGCCTTTGACACAATGGTCGCATCCAAATCTTCTCTTCTTTATGCTAAGTAACTGCATTGTTTGTTCTCCCTTTTGAAAGGACTACATCTGTTCTTACAAAGTAAATGTACATCACACAAACACATCAGAAAGAAGGCAAAATATGGTCAGAATATCAAATGCATCTATTGAATGCACGGTCTCCACTACTGAATGTTTAGTTAAGTTTGTATTGCAACTTACTTTCTGATAGCATGTCTTTGCCAATGTGCTAACTAAGCGTTGTCTTAAAGCCTGAATTTACCCACAGAGAGGCAATTTATCACTGCACGTTTCTCAAACAGTGCGTTATTTAATATCCTATAAAAGCTACATGTGTACTTAATGAATCGATGTCTGTTCTTTCTGCTCTCTATACCTTAATAACCAGTAGGCACTACATATTTGCAAACTCTTTGTTTGTTGTTTTGGGTTTTTTTAATTATTTCCCTTCGTTTGATTGTTTTCTTGGTTGATTGTTCTGTCGTGGGTTGTTTTTTTTTTTTTTAAAAAAAACCCAAACAATCAGAAAGCCAACTGTATTTTACATGGTACTCACAAAGGACATGTTTTGACAGTAAGCTTCACAGAAGAAAACTGTACCTCGTCCTGACCTTTGAATTCCATTCTGAAAGATATTGATGACCACTAAAGGAAAACTGTGGTTCTCTTAAGCAAGTAAAATACATTTCTCTTCCTCAGTAACCAGAGGAGAAGTCTTTCATGAGTTAGATTAGAACGTGTGTCTGGGGCTACTGTGAAAACATCTAATTCTTGCTCTGGAATATTATTTTGCTCGGGTTAGGTATCACTGTACCAAACACCACGCTGTATTAAATATTATAACTAAAAAGAGGATTTCTTTAGCAAGAACGTATTTATTATTTTGTATATTCCACTTGAATGATGCATTTTTCTACAAAAAATTTTAAAAAAGGAAACCTACATGAAATTTCCTGATGGCAGTATAATTCACTGCCGACCAAAAGTAATTGTTACTGTAATGGTTCATAATACATTTAATTACATCACAGAAGAGCCTCATCTCAAGCTACTGTTTAAATAGCTTTGCATGTCTACTACTTTATACTGATTAATTACTTCCTACTATCTTTACAACACAGTCAATCTAATATTTTTATTACTATTAGATCAATAATTATTGACTTAGTCGTTCAGCATAGTTGTTTAGTTCTACTATGAAGGAAGGTACAAATTATAATAGAGACCATTCCTTTTTATTTCAATATTTTTTCTACGCAAGTCGAAGCAAGTACACAATAATTTCTGAAGATTTTTAGCTGTTTCTCAGCTAATAACTTAGTTTTCTTGTTGAAAAAAAAACAAATACTTAAAGCTTCTATAAAAATGATTGATGTCCCCAGTGCTGGAAGGGACAATATGCACAACAACCTTCAGTTTCTTGCAGCCATAGCTCTGTGTCACTTATGCTGATCTCACCAAAAGGGAGTTGAAGTCCAATACAAAAGTCCACATCCTACAAGTGATCTGCTCTTTTGACTCTGCAAGACATGGGTCACAAAGTACTTTCCAGTTCCTTCCATCTGTATGAAACTCAAGAACTAAGTAGAATATCAATGCCAGTGTTACGAGTGTGTCCACAGGAAAAAATGGAGACATTGAGTGCGTTTTATTCCCACAGTAGCAGTACCTCTGCTAAATCAAAATGGAAAATTTTGCTGATTTATTTAAAAATCTCTTTAGTATCAGTAGCTACTGGAAGACTTCCAGGAAAGAGTTCAAAGTAGGACTAGCATATACCCGTAATAAACTTCCATTCTGCTGAAATTTGTGGCATAAGGGCTAACAGAACAGGGTTAATGTCTTTGTATTTCATATGTCTCAGCAGATCTTTTATTTTTTTCCTCTGCCAGAAGCTATGTTAACTTAGTCTATTCTACATAGTATGGCAAAAGATTAATATTTTGCAAAGAAATATAACTTTTTTTTACCTCCCATTTTCTAGTTTCTCCTAATTTTTGTATTAAAAAAGGAGAGTAGGTGCTTGCTCCATTTTTACATTACACTAGTCATTTTGTAGCCTTCTTCAATGTACTGTCCAGGGATTTTAATGCTGCCTCCCCCCAAGCTGAATAAGTCCATACTGAAACAATTATTCATTGTATGAAATATATTTTATACTTCTTATCCTTTCTCTTTCCTTTTTTTTGTTTGTTTGGTTGACTTTTTTCATGAGTCAAAGAGAATCAGAAAAGCAAAGGAGACAATAGGAACACCATGCAAACTTTTCCCAATATCTTCTAAGATGTAATTCTCCTCACTGATCTGTTATTCCCTTGTCCATATCCTCATTCTTGTTATCTTGTTTGATATAGTTATCAATCTATGGATAGTGAGTCACTTTTATCTCCTTGTCTTCCTCTTGAAATGCAAATAGTAAATTGTGTTTATGGTTATCTTTTAAGCTGGTTCAGTATTTCCTATATAATCTTTAAGTTTTTCACTTCAACTATTTCATTAATCTCATTTTGTTTATTTTTTTTTGTTTTTCTTGAGATTTTAACATCAAATGAATTTTCTGTTATCATTCTCCACAAAATCATTCTTAAAAGTAGCAATAACTGCTCTTAACACCTTCGTGGGAACGAGAGTTGGAGAGGGAGGTGCTGGTCTCTTTGATGTCCAGTGATAAACATGTGAGAACAGTTCAGGAGGTTCAGACTTGACACTAGGAACTATGTCTTTATCCACAGGGTGGTGAAACACTGGAACAGGCTTCCTCGAGAGGTGGTTGTTGCCTCAAGCCTGTCAGGTTAAGGAGGCATTTGGAAGATGCCCTTATCAACATGTTTGCCTTTTGGTCAGCCTTGAATTAGTCAGGCAGTTGAACTAGATGTTCGCTGTGGATCCCTTCCAGCTGAAATAGTCTAGTCTAGTCTAGTCTGTTCTAATATTACAAAATTGAAAGGAATAATCTTTACGTTCTTCCAGAAAATTAGTCCAGAGCTCAAGCACAGCAGTTAGGAGACACCTTGCTCTCTGCTGTCCAGCTGCACCATATTTAGCAGGTGATACAATATCTACTGACTGTGACAAAATAACCTCTCACATAAGCCTAAAATCACATATCCTTTTATATAATGACCATTTTACAAAGGAAACTTTTTCTCCTAATTGAAAATATCTAAATCTTTTCATTAATTGTGGATTTTTGTGGTGTGTTTCTTTTATCAATGCTGCATTTATCTCATTTCCTTCTCTGTGTTTTTGCATGAAGTGTGGAGGTCATACAAGTGTCTCATATCGTAACTCTTTTCGCTGAAAAATTGCACCAATTTGCCAATTTCGACCCGGCTTTCTTCACTGATTCTTGTGAAACTCTTCAGAACTTTACCCACATGCATAATATTTTGTGTTTATTATGGTCAGATATCAACAAACTGTGGGAACACTGGCTTCTGAGCCACTGTTTTTTCCTCTGTGGACAAGAAGATTCCTTTCTGAGGATTCCTCAACTCTTCTCTTCTTTGAACATCTTCCGTTGTGTGACACACTTGTTTCTGATATGCATGAAGAAGGCTTAAGCTGAATTATTTATTCCAGCATGAAAAACACTCAGTAACCTCTGTCTTGCTGTCACTGGGATCTTTTCTGACAGTATAGGTTTCTGTTCCTAGGAGACAGAGTACCTGTCTGGTTTTGGTATGTTTACTTATAATAAGCCTGTTTTCCTTAGTCCGTTTTACTTAAAGGTTTTAGTGGTGCTAATAAGATTTTTCCAGTCTTTTGTTTCCCGTTCTTTCAACTAAATATATTTATCTTCCTGACATTTCTCTCTCAAATATTGGAAGAAATACTATCTTAGGCAGTCTCTGAGGAATTATGGTATCATCTGTTCCTTTTGAATTAGCTATCCATTTGTCTCCAGTTTCCACCATTTGCCACTGCTTGTTTTTCCTTTGTATCTTCAAAGACAGATAAATTATACTGCAGCTTTTTCACTAGCTGGTCTTTTTCTGCCTTGTTTTTGTAGTTGCTGTCTTCAACTGATTACCCATGCATCATTCAGTTCTTTGATTTAGCTGCTTTGGTACAAGCAGTTTTATGTCCAGTTTAATTCTTCTTCCTTCCATCACCCTCTCCGATGCTTCCTGATGTTAATTGCTGTTCTCACTGACATTTCCAAACTTCATTTTTTTTCAGCCAGGTGTTCTACCTTCTGCACACATGGCTATATATAGGTTACACACAAATAATTTTATCAGATGCAAATTTCAGAAGAAAACTGTTCAGGTTTGAGTTTTAGTGGTTGAAACGCTTATAATGTATGTTATACTCTCTTAGGCTGCCCAGAGTTGCTTCAAGAGATGAGGTCTTGCTTTATTTTCTCGACAGTGATATGCACAGATTGTTTACGAATAAAGAATGTTCCACTTACAGTAACTGGAAATGCAATGACTTAGGAGCTACATCAATTTAACTTTGTCAAAGAACAGAAATTACTATTTGTTCTTCAATGCATATGTAACAGTAATGACAGACACATTATAAAAAGTTGGGGGAAATTGTTCCAAATAGCCTTTTGATGCTAGCTTCGGTATAGGAATTAATTTTTTCAGTTTCTGCTATAGGTGGATCAGATCAGAGTGCTTAATATATCACATCAGTGAAATGCACCTTCAAACAAGAATACAGTCTTCTGTTTGGAATAAAACCAATAGTCTTACAACAGTTAATTTATCACCCTTTTTTTAAAAAAAAAATGTGTTAGCCTCTTTAGATACCATTCAAAAATGTTGTTGTCAAGTCCCGTTTTATTTTTTCGGTCTTTGTTTCTTTTTTGATAATTTTGTGATTTTATTCTGAAATGATTGAAGTGGCTTCATAGTTACGATACTTTGGAAAATTCGGCTCTTGGTATTTCTGTGCAGATACAGGATTTAGAACCTGCATACCGCACCTTATGTAACTGTATAATGTCAATTTAAGGTGCCGTGTGTAGCCTAAGAGCTACAAAAAGATGGCAGTAGATCTGTGTATATGTTACCAACCATCTTGACTGGATTGATAAAAAATCCTTTTAAACATACAGCTACTGTGGGTTGATGATGAGAAGCATATTTTTCGTGACTCTTAAGTCAAGGTTGCACTCTGTGCATTTTTATTATGGTAAATACATTTGTAATGTTGCTAAGTAAGTAGTTATTGAATTTGTTTCACTGTGAATAATTACTTTCTACGTTTTTTGAATGAATTAGCTAAGGGAAATATTGATTACAATAATTGCTAAGATCAATTGTGGGATTGGTTTTATTTGTATCGATAACTTCTGTTTAAAAGAAGGCAAGAAATTACTGCCTTGCAGGACAGACTCTTGAAAATTAATTATAATGTTCTGGTGTTGTGAGGTTTCATATGACCTTAAAGTCGTCTGATTCTTCCTTTAATATTCCAGTTTTGTCCCAGTCTTTCCTTTCTTTTAATTCACTTCTTATTATCTTTTGTTTATAATCTCCTGTTCTGTTACTTAAAAGATCTGAATAATTAGTCATAGCCTGCAGAGGATGACACCTGCTCCATCTTTCTTACACTATGTTTCTTGCAGATTGAAAGTTTTGAGCTCAGGATACACTTTTTTTCTGTTTTAGCTTGAAGTGGAGCTGAGATAATGTGTGCGAGCAAACAGACTGTTCTAAGGGTCAATTTTATGAGCTAATAGAAATTAACAGTTACAGGCCCCAAGGGGAGTGTTGCACTGACCCTAATGGAAGTGAAGTCACATGGTGATGAAATCATGAGCCATAAGTATCACTTTTATAGTTATTTTTGGAGAAATAATTCCTGACTGTGGTGGAAAGTTTTGCTTTTCAAAAGATTCTCACAGGTTTCATAAATAAGTAAAAAAAGTCAATTTTTTTGTACCAGTTTGTACCAAAAGACAGATTTATAGGTTTGTGTGTGTGACAAGGTTGCACAATGATGAAGATTTAATTTATTTTATTTGTTAATTTACTCTCGTCAAAATCGTTGAGGGGGTTGTAAGAATGGACAATGTTTGGTGTAATAATGGAAAGATAAGATGTAAGACTGCTGTGGATTTGGAACTGTAGAAGACTGACTAAATTCATCACTGAGTCTTAGGGTTGTCCTTCTGAGCAGTTAACAGTAATATTGAATTCAACTTTTAAAATACTTTAGCAGTAGGAATGCTATAATATATGATAATGATAAGGAAATGGAGTGCTGTTACTCTGAAAGATCAATAAAAAAACTTCAATAGAAGCTGACAGAAGAAGTGAGAGCTCTTCACTTGAATAAAATGAATATTAAATAGGGAGGAATAGACTCTAACAAGTAATTGAAAGATCACCACTTGCATACAATCAATATAAAAACAAATGCCATGCAAAGATTAGTATGAAAATATGTACAATAGGAAAATACAGATCATGGCATCATAAAGATCAGTGCGTGTGATAACGTATATAAAGAATAATTTTACTCTAGTGTTCTTTCTTCTTGTATTACTATTCTTTCAATTTTTTTAAGATACTCATTGAGATATTCTGTTACTTGGTCACCTCATGGCAAAAATGTTCGGCTATTTTTCTCTTTAATAGCTTTTGCATATTATTGCAAATCACAGGAACCTGCTAAGGAAGCGAAGGAAGGAAAGACTAAATAAAAATTTATGTCCTCCACATCATCTCTTTTCAATGACGTGTACATCTTTTTTTGTGTGATTATGGCAGAAACTCCCAGCCACCACGTTCAAGAAGTTCTGCACTAAACCCAAAGTCTGTTCTCAGTCTGTGGGTGATAGATTCCATCTTCCATTTAGAGCAGTTTTTCTGCAATTTTCTTTGCATGAAGTGATGTGTATATAGATATATATATGTATAAAAGGCTTTCTGATGAGCCTGTGTTTAGTACACCATTGTAATTTACCTGCCTATGGCAGAGACTTCACAAAAATGAGGTCTTCTGTACATGTGTGTAATGATGGCATTGCAGAATTGCTCTATAGATGATGCTGGCAGGGACTTGTGGAGGCCGTGTTGTCCAACCTCCCTCTCAAAGCAGAGTGAACTGACTAGAGCAGGTTGCTCAGAGCCATCTCCAGCTGGGTTCTGAGTATCTCCAAGGATGGACACACAACTTTATAGAAAAAATCTCTTCTAGGTGCCTGTTTCAATTGTTTTTGGTTTGGTTTGGTTTTATAAATAATTCAGTCCCTTATTTTGCTGTTTGCTAGTACTGAAGAGAGAGTTTCACACATGAGAAAGCTTTTTAGGACAACATGGTTGAAGAAAATGAAGATGTTCGATATCATTAAAGTCACAAGGCAATACTGACTAAATTGAAAGTTTACCTGTCTTCCACCTCCCTATTCTCCTCTCCAGAGATTTTTGTAAGATTAACAAATACAGGATGACTCTGTGTGTATGGAGAGGGATGGGTGGTTGGGATTTCAGGAGCAATAGTGTTATTAACATAGCTTTTTTCAGGAAATGTGTATCAGTT
The DNA here is from genome assembly GCA_033558185.1 of Dromococcyx pavoninus. NCBI lineage: Eukaryota > Metazoa > Chordata > Aves > Cuculiformes > Neomorphidae > Dromococcyx > Dromococcyx pavoninus. The sequence goes on along the minus strand of JAUMJL010000063.1, from coordinate 2,075,212 downwards.
TTTCTTTATGGCAATGCTATGTAATTTATTTACTACAGATGTCTCAACCTCACTTATTTGAAGGCTGGCTTGACTTCTTAATGCTAGCATTGACTACTGAAAAATACTTATTGAGATGTGCAGATAGAGATGTAGGAATGGGAAAAAAAAGCATAATGCAGTAAATGCTGTTGAACTTTCAATGAGGGACTGATTGTCACCGAGCTAAATTCATCTTTTATCTCTTAGGATTAGAGTTGTAATATCACTGAGATTTCTTTGTTCCTTGCTCAGATAAATTGTTTGATTTATGGTCTTTCATGAATGATCTATTAGTATTTTTTATGCTTTCTGGTAGTTAAACTTTCCACAGACAGAAATATTACTCAAATTTCAGTGCTTGAGGTCATCTCGAAGTTACTGAACTGAATGATGAGGCAGATGACCATTGTCATTACGTAGTGGTCTAAAGAAGAGCAAGTCAGACTTCCTACATATCAATTTTACTCCGTTTTTCTATCAGATATACTCTGAAGTCCTAAAAAATAATAGTTAAAAATCTGACAATGTAATATATGCTGATATATTGGCTGACATTTTTGCTATTCAGTTTTACTAATCATTTTGAAGAAAAAAACCTCTCAACCTAGCATAGAAATATGCATTAATATCAGTGAGACCACTCTCATCAGTAAACTTGTAGACTTATGTTGCTGATGCATCCACTGATTCAGTTTTTACTTGGGAATCACACCAAAGAGTGCAATATTTGCAATACTGAGGGTAATATAATGCCAATTAAATCAGTGAATAAAGTCACAGAATAAAATGGTGAATTATGTCCTGATTTCAGACCCGGGAAATTCTAAAAAAATGTAATCCTAAGCCCTGCTATTTTTTTTGCTTTTTCTCAGAGAAAACAAATACTTTAGGTTTTTTATGTTATTTTATTTATTTATTAACCTAGCAGCATCTTGTTGGGTACAAACACTGACAGCTCTGAAGCAAGATGATGAGCAAAATATAAATTGCTGAAATGGCTAGTGGAAACCTAGAGCAGGACTGAAGTAATATGCAACCTGAGGGAAAATTTAATAACTGTTCATCTCAGCTTCTTCCTACTCCAGTGTGAGAACTGTATTTTTTGTATTAACCATAGATTGAACTGATTACTCACTGCCTTTACATATATATGTGTATATGTACAGGTATATAACTGTATATTTACATAGTTATGTATAGATTCTAAATAACTATAGTGAGGAAACGAGGTGTTTTGTGTTTGTTCAAATGTCGTGGGGTTTGTCTGCTCTGTGAATCCTAGGTTGAAACTAGAATAGATCAGTTTTCTTGTGCAGGCTAATATTTTTTTCTGGATATAGTTTTTAAAATTCAACCTTTTTTTAAAATTCAAGCTTTTTTTAAAAATTACTGAAATATATTTTACACATGTAAGATGTCATGATTATTTTAAACTGCTTGCTCTATTTGAATCTACACATTCTAGAACTAAACTATAAATCTTATTTTTAAAATTAATCTTTGTCCTGAGCAGTTAAAGCTTCTCAGGCTCTTTGGAGTAAAGGATTACTTCTGAGAGTCCAATTCTGAATAAAAATATAGTACTTTTTTATGCAAAGTATCAGTAATACATGTTTTCTTGATGTATAATGGTTAAACCTTTACTTTTTGTCTGATTTTTAGTTCAGAATGTGATGTTGATTTTAGTGGAGTGGGTGCTACTTGTATTTTAATCCTTAACATTACTTGATGTAAGTAGAAATTACATAAAAGTGGGTAGATGACTGATAGTTTTGTGTTACTAAAGTGAGCTGGAACAAGAATAAAATGTAGAAAATACAGAAGAAAAAGGATATTCAGTCTTTCTGAATATAGATTAAATATTTAAAATGAGTTTGTATTATTTATTTTGCTATAAAGTCTTTTTGTCTCTGTGTAAACTAGTAAGTTGCTTGGGCATCATGCTTTCATTATGGAAGTGCTAAAAGCCTCAACTATCCAATCAATGTATCATTCTGATAGTCCGCTGCAAGATCGAATTTATATCTCTAAATGGATTACTGCTGATTTTACTTTTTTTTCTTTAGTATATCCACATGAAATAGTGAAATTTGAATGTCATTTTGGGGTATTTTTTGTTGTTGTTTATGTTGTCCTTGTTTTAATCTGAATTTATCCTTACTTATTTTTAACCCAGAGGACTTTCAGTATTTAAAATATATTAAGCTACAAATGATGGATAATGCCTTTTGTATAAATTTTGTATGTGTTTACTGATTGTTGATGATGGAAAATAATTGAAATGTGTCATTCATTACTTCATGTTCTCAGTTTGGAGAATGGGACGCTGAGGGGAGACCTTATTGCACTCTACAGCTAACTGAAAGGAGGTTGTAACAAGGCAGGTGTCAGGCTCTTCCACCAAGTAACAAGTAATAGGGCGAAAGGAAATTGCCTCAGGTTGCACTGGGGGAGGTTTAAGCTGGGTATTAGGAAACATTACTTCACTGAAAGGGTTTTGAAGCACTGCAACAGGCTGCCTAGGGAAGTGCTTGTGTCACCCATTCCTGGAGGTATTTTAAAAACGTGTAGACGTGGCTCTTAGGAACATGGTTTAGTGGTGGACTTCGTACTGTTAGGTTTACAGATGGACTCCACGATCCTAAAGGTCTTTTCCAACCTAAATGATTCTATGATTTTGTGATTATTGTTCTCCCCCTCAAAAAATGTGTTTCATTTTTCTATATCTCACTGCATGCCTGAACAGAGCACATGTCTTCAGCTAATTTGTCAAGAATGCCCCTCCATTTCTGCAACAGGTAGGTTCTTGCACCATTTTTCTTTTAGTTCTTCCATTTATAGTTGATAAAATTTCCTTCCATTTTAAAATTATTCTTTGATTTGATCTGACTTCTCTGTCTCAGGTAACAGGGAATGAGAGGTCATTTTTTTTTATTGTCTTTTTCAGAAGGCATAGAGGACAGTAGCTAACTGAAAAGTGTGGCAGAGCTCTGCCTCAGTTCTTTTTTAGCTTCTTTTACTATTCTTTTCTTATTCCCCTGCTCATGTTTTTCTCATTATGTCAGGCCTTAATTGTCATTTTAAAATTCCTGCTTATGTGATTAGATCGTACTTAGCAAAATGAAATCATAATACATTAATAAATAACTAATTAATCATGACAAATTACATAGCTACAGCATTTCTCTTTTCCATTCCCTTGCCTTAGGGGTTATGGTCTTCCAAGCAGATGATGGATAGCTTGTCTGCTTTTTTGCTTTGTTTTACGCTATAATGAAGCGTGAACTGGATGCCTTTGACACTGTTTTATGCTTTGCTGTGGTATAAGCTGTCAAGAATGGGGGAAGGAGAGAGATACCTGAAGATTATTCACTTGGCCATACACCTGAAATCTCATTTTGTGAGAACAAAAATGTCTTTGGCTAGTCTTACAACATTTCTTTAAATGTTGACCCTGAAAAAAGTTTGTAGGAATCTGTCATCCAGAACATTTGCACTTTGTCAGTTTTTTGGTTCTATCTTGTAGATAACTGAAGGAATAAAGTATTTTTTCTTCTTACTGCAAAACCAGATATATCTTACTTAAAATAAGAATTATTTGAAACTTAGTATTTTTTTTTGTTTCTTGACTTTAAAAATAACTTTTAAAATTCTGCCAGTGATCGAAAGCCTGATGATCAGAAATAAAAAATACTATTTATATTGGCACATTAAAGTGATTTTTGCTTGACACCTCTGCAAGCATCAGTTGATGTTCTAATTATTTGATTGATTTTTTGAAAAAAAAAAAAAGTAATTTTTTTACATATGACTTCTAACATGAGTTTACAGCTGAAAAATGGTCGCCAGATGTTCACTCGTAAAAAGTATAGAAACTACGTACATTACAAAGCTACTTTTCTGCTGAAGGGCCAGATTATGTTAAGAAACCATTCAAAAGTCCTTCAAAGCATTAGACTCCTGAGGTTTGTTAATGAGATCTAATGATGACATTAAGAATAAATAAATTGTCAACATTATATTAAAATTTAAAAGCAAGTGCATCAATGTACACCTTTCAATGTTGTTGCATGAGTTTATGCTCTAGTTTATGCTCACAGCTCTAGTTTCTTTATTACTGGTGATGTCTCATTTTCTGAACCATTGTTATATGTATAAAGCATGTAGAGGAACTGTCTAAAGTAAAATACAACTCTTCGATAGTGTTGTTGGATTATTTAAGAGCCAAAAATTCATAACTTAGCTTTAAAGCCACATGCTGTAATAGTGAAACAAATATTTATAAAATCACAGTCAGTTTTTCAGCTGATATACATTGGAATACCATTCTCAGTGAAAATATGTCTGTTTCCAACAGAGGGGAATCTGACCATTAGTCTACAGAATATTTGTATCAAGAAAACAATTTCATTTTAGATGAGAAACTGTACTGTTACATGTGTGCTCTTTGTTGGTATGCATATAAAAATACATTGGTTTTTTTTGTTTTAGTTATGCTCAGGCCCGTATCATTAACTGAAAGCAAATGTCCTTTTGTTTCAGTTATAATAAATAATATAGCTATAGTTTAATCCAAACACATGTGCTGCTGAAGATGACTAGAATGATGAGGTGACACTAACCTTGAGACAGAACAACACTAGAGTATGGTGCAAAGTTTTGCCTGCTGGCTGTGAACTTCTTTATCACTGCAAGCAAGTTCTCGCTTTCAGCTATCTAATTGATTTGATCCTTCATTATTGTTTCATGAGAGCTGGATCTGTCTGTGTTAGTATTTTAGTTCAAATCAGAAATGCTTTTTGGAAGAACGCATTGTTTGGCCCATGTTACTGCACTACTGCTCAGCCATCTTGGAGTGAGCTAACAGGATTCCCTTCCTTCCATTCCTTCTGGCTAAACCAAATGTTACACACTCACAATGCACCTGGCTCATTAATTAACTGTTAATGAGCATTCAGGCTACAGCACAGGTTAGTTGTGGCAGAAAATAAGATCTCTAAATCCTTTATAATATGAATGTCACATGCGTATTGTCTGATACGGGTGACACCACTGAAACCACTATGCTGTTAGAGAAACAAATTAAGAAATGGGTTTCTCATTTAGGGTAAGTTTTCTGTTGCTTCATACAGTCATTTTTTTAAAGTGATACAAAAAAAAAGTGTCAACGACAAACTGCTCAGTCTTTCCTTTCCCTTTTTTTGAAACAATCTCTGAAATGGGTTGTTAGCAGATGTGGACTCTTATTTCCCTGGAGTACATCCTGAATTGATGCAGATTGTCAGAGCGCAATGGGATTTAGCTGGTGCTAAGCTCCTGGCATTCAGGTTTGCTTCCATCGTTTATAAAATATGAAAGTTAAATATGTATAGAATGTATAGTTTGTTGTATTTCACTATGTGATTTGACTCCTTCCTAAAGCCCTATTTTAAACCCAAATTCATGTTTTTATATCGTCCTTCTTGTCCTATGAAATGTGGTACACTGTGTCCTCACTCCTTGACTTTAGTTGAAATTAGCTGTGAAAATACTTTTTGACTTCAGAAGTCTTTATAATGTATTCTTAGCTGGTTTAGTTCCTGATGCATCTTTTCACCTCATAGCAGTTGTTCCATCTGTGTCTGTAAATCCTTGATATATTAGTCTCTTCCTATTATTGGGAATGATCTGTGCAGTAGCCCTTAAAAACCTCAAACTCATGAGCTTCTCTGATTTTAAAAGCTCTCTTTATGCAGTATTTACTCATTCAGGAAGGATTATGGCCCTTAGTTAAATATAGGAAGCTATAGTGCTACAATTTAGTACAGTTTAAAACATTAGTGAGGTAGGTATATAAAAGGCAATAATATTTCTTCTTAAACCATAGGGCAGATATATAAAAGGCAATGAGATTTCTTTGTTCAGTGTATTCCAGTTGTTGTCTGCAACTTTACTATTTCTTCCTGCGTTTTTATATAATCACAAAGTAAATTAAAAACAAGACGACCTTCAGAAAAAATGTATTTGTGTTTGGACATTGTTTGTAAAACAAAGAACTGCCATTTCAAGTGAATAAAGCAGTTAATACAGAAAATGCAGATGACTCCTAAGAGGGTACTTGTAGTATGGAAGCAGACAAAAAGAAACTACAAAGAAGCTTAATTTTACTGTGTTCCTGAAGATCCTTTTGAATCTTTTATTATTTCAAAAGCATTTGAGTCTTATGAAGTGATTTGTAAGGGTGATGTTTTTTTCACTTGCTTAAAAAATATGAAGTAATAAGTCCTGGCACCTAATTCTGTGAACTGCTTATTGCATTAGACTGACAAAATACTATGTACAGAAAGAGTGGCTGAACACTGCAGGGTTACAGAATTCTGAAGATGAAGGATGAAATCAATTTCCTGTGGTATAAAGGACTTCTGTCATTAACTTCATGGAGGCAAGGATTCACCCCAGGACTGGAATCCAGCTTGATATCTCTGATCTTCATCATAGATTTAATGCTCTAGATTAAATTTAAATAATATTTCTTTTCTTCTTGTAAAGATGCAGGCAAAGTCTTTGTTTATAGCAAAAAATAGAGAGAGGAGAACCTCTGTTTGTAGAGGGAGCAAGCTCTGAACTTTAACCTTTCTAGTACCCTGTAATCCCGTTGCTTTAAGGCAGAAGAGTTTTATTCCTATTCCCTCTACACAACCTGGAACACAACACTAAACCAAACTTAATTAACAGTCAAGGTACAATACCTGTGATTGTACCAGGCTATAGAATAACAATTCCTGTTTTATTTTTGTGTTCTGCTTCCATAAAGGCATAATACAATGGCACATGGGACAGAGGTTTCTTCTGTTGGAGAGAGATGATTTTTTCCCTGAGTAACTGACTTTTAGAAAATATGCATCCTCATCCTTTTTGATGCAACCTTTGGCCCAAACCACCACCACCAAAAAGCAACAAATGAAATGCTGTGGAAATATCATTATTTTTAGTATCCATAAGATGTCTACAATATTGACAACGAGCAGGGGCTGTCACATTTGTACCAGCTCAGGTGATGAAACAGACCTTGTCTCATCATGATTTTTCTCACGTTTCCCTCTTGTTCACTGTATTCCCCTCACACCCAGTGTGTCTGGGATTTCTGTTGCCAGAGTTACATTTAGATAGATTAATTCATTAATATTTCATTTATATGTGGATTAGATTAGAATCCATTACCCAAATCCACTGTATTATTTTAATATTTATTAAAATGCCCTAAACCTCAGGAAAAAGAGTTTATATATGTATGTTCTCTGTATATGCTCCATATTTTATATATAAACAATATTTTTATAATATATAATAATATGTATTTTGAATATGGTTTATAATATAGAACATATATATGTATCTACTATATATAGATATATGTGTTAATGTGTTAATGCATAGTCTATTTGTAAACTAATAGTCGTTACTTAAAATTGATAACAAAAGTGGTATCAATTCTGACTCCTTCTGCCATTAACTGTATAAAACTGCATTGTTTGTGGTTGCTAAATTTCAGCTTCTAAAAGAACATTTTATTTATTAGTAACAAACGGTAATGTATCAGAATAGGGCAAGAAAGCTGTTTGCTTCACGAATCCAACTCTTTAGTTATTCCTTGTCATTCCTTTAATGAACTTATCAAGCTCTGTCTTAGAAGACCTGGGCTCCTTGCTCATGTGTCCTATCAGAAGGCCACTCCAAAACCTTCTGCTCTGAGAGAAGCTTTCTAATTACCTAATTTAATTTACTCTAAAGTAGTTTCTACTCAATTGTTACTGAGCTAGTGCCGTCCTTATGCCTACCTACCCTTTTCAGGGTCGGGCTTGCTTTCTGACTCTCTCACATTTTTCTGGACTATGTTACTCAAACTGTTTGTCTCCTTTCAGAAAGCAGATTTTCTGTTCTTCACCGGGTATATTACTGACAATTTACAGCTCTTTTTCCACTTCCAGTTTATCTCTTTGGCATTATGGACAAAACAAACGTGGCAAAACATTTAAAACGTTGCAGGAAGCATACGATAGGAGACAGAACATTTTTGTGTGACTTGGGCTGTTTGTAGCTCTTTTCATTCACATTTAACCCAGCTTCTGTTTAACACTTTCTGATCTTGTAAGGTGCTCTAGTGACTGGAAAGTTATTGAAGTGGTGGTACACTGGCACACTGAAGACAAAGTATAATAATTTTTTTCAGAACTGCGTTTCCAGATAGTCTTATTGTTGGTTCTGTTCCCTTTTGTTAATATCTAATCCTAATTTTTAGAGAGAGAGAAGTCTTCATTAAAGATCAAGCATACCTCTATAGCTAGATTAATTTTAGTGTCGCTATGATACACTTTGAGATGGTAACAAAAATTTAATGCAAAGTGAAGTAAGTCTGAAGCTAATATGTGTAATACAGTCATCATTATTTTCCAAATGAGTGTTTTGTCAGTATGTAATCCCTGGTATTTTCATAACAATATAGCATCATTTAAAAATAATCATTTAAAAATAATACTTCATTTGTTTTTTTAGAAGGAATTATTTCCAATTAGAAGGCGACCTTCTTTGTAGTCACATGTAATAACTAATAATAATTAGAAAAAATCAGGAGGCACTATTATTACTTTATTTAGTTCATTCTGGTTTTCATTTTACTTAGCTTCTTACATTGTAAATAGCTCTACAAAATCTGAAAGTCTTCCAGAACCACTCTAATCAGCAGTATTTTTCACATATTTCATCTTTGTGCCATCTTCCGAAATGAAAAATCTGGAGAACTGTATAATTGTTAACATCGATGGTTATTCTGTTCTAGAATACATGCTACTGTACTTTGACATAAGTGGGAACAAGCCCAAAAAGTAACATTCATCCTTCCCAACTTGTAAGAGGCACATATACTGTTATTGGCAGTGAGTTGTATTTTATAATATGGGTGTCTTCTGTGTTTTATAGAGATAATAGCTTTTTGAAAAATTGTATGTGTGTAGTGAAGAGTCTGTGACTCTATATTAACTGTTTTTATGTTGAGCTATAAGAGAAGCTTAATTCCGTCTTCTCTTCTTGACAATTTTATTCTCATTTCCTTCTCCTGGGCATTTCCTTTTTTAATGAGCTTTTACTGTTCTTCTCTGGCTTCCAACATGTGGCATCTAAACCAGTCAGTAGACAGCATATGGCATTGCCAATTAACTGACTTGATTTGACATGGACACAACAGTATGCTAGACTTCAGTGACTTCTACAGAGAATTATTTATAGAAATGTCTGGGACATAATATCAGATATCTAATGGGGAGTAGAAAAGTTGCTCATTTAAGGAAAAAATACATGATGTTTTATCATTATGCTTTTAATTAAGAGTGCAAAATATCTACTCTATAAATTTTTTCAGCAATCTTAGATGTAGGCATCATTTGATTTCATTATTTTTCCATATGCTAAACATTGTATTTTAATACTTTACCTTTTATGCACGATTGAATGCATTTTAATTATACAGTAATTTAAAATTCTGTTATGATAGGAAATGCAAATGTACTTTCAAAACAAGACTTTGTAACTGATTTATATATAAAAGGTCCAGCAAAGTACTACTTAAAATAATGACCTGTCCGATTGGAAATGCCACTATATAATGGCAATTGTAGGTTAAATTTTAAGACTTATTGTTTTCTTTTTCTCCTAAACTTTAAATAAAACGAATACATTTTCTTTGAATTTTTAAATCATCGTTTCGATAGAAATGAACAAATTCTATTCAGTTTGTAATATTTTTTCCATTTGCAATTATTTCAAAGTACACAGTTAAGTAAATAAGTAAATAAACAAACCACTTCTGAAGAAGCTGGTGGAGATTTTCAAACTAAACGCAACTTATTACAATGTTTGTTAATATTCTGGTAAATTTTGAACTCTGGAGCACTTGTGTAAATTATATTTAAATCATGCAAGTTGCAGATACACACTCCTATGATCCATATACGTGTCTCAGCATGCTCTGGTTCATTTGCTTAACCTCTATGGAGAGGCTGGATAAAATATTCCCCAGTTCCCCTAGCTCTCAGGATTTTTCTGTTAGCTTCTATTACTGGTTTCTAATCAGATGTGAAGGTTTTTTGGATGACAGTTTTGAGTTGTACACTTTCCTGTGGTTTGCTGTGGAAAGCCCAAGTATCTGAAGTCAGATTTTTGATTCCATACCAAGGATCAGTTACCTTGGAGACAGTGTACATTTTGGAGCTACCATAGTCTTTCCTTTGCTCTGGCCTTTTGCTCATGCTGAACTTTGCGTGAGAAAAGTAGATAGCTTAAAATATGTGACTAAATTGGAAGGGTTGAAGTTCAAGTTACTACCAGAGTAGTTCTTCAAATTACCGTACTTGGGAATAATGTAGAAAATGTTTGTATGTGTGTATACAAATATGAGTATATATAAGCCAATACAAAAATCTTTCTTGGTTCAATGTAAAATTAGATGAGAGTAGAACTTCGCAATAACAGTTGAGAGTGCATATAACATTCTGTGTAATTTAACATAAACTAGAAGGAATGTAATCTTGAAAAAATAGTAAACCCATAAATCATAAAGAGGATTCGTGTATACCTTCAGCAGAGTTTCTATAACATCCAATTAGCATAGGTACAAATAGCAGCCCCTGTGTCTGCACACATATATACAAAATATGCACTTGCAAATACAGTGTCCCTCTGTGCCCGCTTTTAAAGACTGTAATATTTGTTTGCAAATTTATATTTCCTTTGTAACATTAACTAACTAGTTGGTGTTATCCATAAAGAAATGAGTCTACATTAAACAGGATATGGAAGTGTAATGCTTTGCACACACTAAAAGAAGATTAATGAACTGCTGAGGAGCTCCCTTCTGTTCTCCCCAGCGTATCCATAGCTGCCACATCAGGGAACAGCACCTGACAAATATTCAGATATAGTAAATAGCTCTCAGGCTTTTCAAATAAAGTTATACTCTGCCTTGTATGCAGGCCAGGGCCTATACAATGAATAAATCATCAGAAGTGTATTCCAGCTCTTCTAAAAAGAGCACGGTAGTGCTCTCTATTTTTTATTGATTGCATTTGCAGAGGAAAATTGAATCCATTCCTTGTCAAGGCCCCTAAACCTCATGTCATAAAGAAGAGGGGGGAAAAAGGAAAAGATGGATGGAATTCAGTAGAATTAGCCAGAAAGAATGATGTTTCCTATTGTGTGGTGATAAATTTTATTTTTTCATCTTGCCTGTTTCAAGTGAAAGGTAGCAGTTGAAGTACTTTGAAGTAGTAATCTTCAAAGACTTCTTTTAACAGAATTGGAAATAAGCTTATTGGAGAGTTGTCTCCAACTAGATTTTCTGCCAATTATCAGTCAAAAGCACTTTCCTGTATGGGAGTTAACTCAAAAAGAAATGTAAGCATTTCTAGGATATATGGTATCTCAGTAGGTTTATGATATCTCTAAACATTTTGTTTTACTAAAGTGCATTTTTTTAATAACAGGAAAATAAATAAAATTCTAAATATTCATGAAGTCAATATCAATCCAAGTCTGTCAAATTAGCATCTTCTAACAGGGGCTAGTGAAAGTAGGACTGCATTGATTTTTATGTGCAAATTGAGATTCATGATATTTTAGTAGAAACTATCTGAAGAATAGTTTTGTTTCTGTTTACAAGCATTTTTGCTTGTTTTTCTGTGGTTGGCAAGTTTCAAATGCATTGCTGTAGGCTTGAATACAGAATTTAGAGGTATTGGTTTGCAATTGCCTTTTACTGGAGGTATAGCATTAAAAAAAAAGAAAAGGTTGGGAACTTGATTTACAGATTGCCTTTTGAATTCTAGGGTGTATGCTTAAGCAGAAATAAAAGAGTAACATAAGTTGTGGAAAAACACTTAGAGAAGTAAAAGTTTAAAGCTCAAAATACCCAGCACCCTTTTCATTATTTACTGATTTCTCTTTTAGTTAACACAAATGCAGGTGCACTTTGTATCGAGTAAACAAAACAAAGCCTGCATGAAGGGACAAAATTTGAGTTACAAATAGGAAACAGCTCCAGAATTAAGTGTTGTAATGATTGTACAATCAACTGTTTACGTATCAGTCCCACCAAATAAACTGTGTGTCTGTTCCTGGCACAAATTGTTGTTGTCATAATGAGAAAGTGAGTTACGAGGAAGGTGATATATCCTGTATGTGTACTGTTAAAATTTATTTCTGAAATGAGACTTGGATGCTTAACTATGAATTTCTGTAGTGCAGGATGATATGTTTTTCGGTCCTTGAAAACAGAAATGTTATGTATTATTAGTAGCTTTTTCCCAGATTATTTTTTTTACTTCTATTTGGATACTCTGTTCTTGTTGCTCATCTTGATTTTTTTTTTAATCTCAACTTCATGTGGGATTTTTTTCCCTCCTTTCCTCAGGTTCTTATATTTTTTTTAGGGTGTTGTGTTTGTCTCTGAAAGAAGGCTGTAGAGAAGGAGGATGGGGAAAGTGGGACATATATAAGATCGTAAAACTCTTGAGTCTGACTTTAAAGCATCGCTTCTCCACAAGTATTACAAATAAGATCTAGTAAGCAATATTTCTTGCTTTATAGCCTAACTCAACAAGTCTAATGAAATTTTGAAATTCTTAGTTCCAATACATCTATTCAACACTTCAGTACTTAATTATTTTACTATTTGTAGATTTTCTCCTTAGTTTCTCCTTTTTTCTATGTGCTTGTATTTTAATAAATGTGAATATATATGAGTATATATGTGCAGGTGTGTGTGTAAACTTATAGGTTCAAATATATATGTAACTCTAATACATTTTTTGGATGATATTAGACAAATATGCAATAGCATATATAGTAATGTATTTAATGTATCTTTACCGAATATTATTTGTTGTAAAACTTAATGTTTGAAGGAAATCCACTCTTTAGAAATATTCTATCACATCTTATATATGAAGAGGTTTTTTTTTCCATGAGGTGCATAGCCAGAGATTTAGAAAAGCATTAATGAGCATGACTAACTTATAACTATTTTTTCCTGATTAAATGTTTTACTGAATAGAGATGTCAGTGGTCTGACCAAAATGGTAAATTCATTGACAGATTTGGGGGTAGAGGCTGTAGCAATTTTAAGTCAGGTCACAAACTCGAAGAAATACATTGATTTATATTGTTATGGGACTTGGGAATTCACAGAGGACTCTGGAACCTAAATGCTTTGTCAGCTGGCAAAGGGTTAAGAATTACTATCTCCCTTGTACCTTAAGTACGTGTCTTTGTCTTAAGCTCCGGTTCCCTAAATGTCACCAGGAACCACTGACATGGACTTACTGTGGGCCAAGTGCTCTGTACGTTAGATGAGGAAACAGTAATGTGAAAAAGAAAAAAATCAAGCATGAAAGGAAATTCTTATCTAAGTAAATGGCAGAACTTCTAATGACTTCATGGAGCCACTTCTGGAAGATTGATCTGAAACAAAGACAAGTTTAGAAAATTGGTACTTAATGCTTAATTACAGGTAAATCAAACTGAATCTGAAAGAGAGAATTGAGCAGTATCCATTTAAAAATGATAATTAACTTGTCATGGTGACTCAGGGAATTTTTCCTCTTTCTTAAGTAAGGATATATGTATTTAGATTATGTATCTACTTGGCAAAGGGACAGTACAAGCTTATTGCTTACAGAAAATCTCAAGAGCTGGAAATTTAATTTCACATTTCTATTAAAAGGTACATCTTGGGAGAGTAATATTCTCTTAAAACTTCTTTGAAAAAATAGATAAACCTTTCTGCAAAACACATGCTGTAGCAATTTTCTTCTTAACCTTTAAAAACAAGCCTATAAAATTTAATGTTGTGATCTCATTTCTCTGGTACCTGTAAACTTTTGTTTGGAAATGGGCTGCCAAATCTTAACTTTCAATCTATTTTTAATTTCAATGAGTTTTTTTTCATGGTAGCAGAGGTCTAAAATGTAGACCTACATACCAGTTTTTGTACAGCGATGCCACTCAAGTGCCTTATGTGTGAACTGTTTTTATTTCAGTTTGATTTTCCCATTTGCAAGAGAACTTTAATTTTTTCTTAGTGTAAACAGGATCCATATTACGATGTTGACTTTAACTGTTTTCATTTTTTTCCCCTCTAGTTCCCTTTCCACTGCTGACTTGCTAATCTTGATATTTCAGATTTAGAAACATTGCTTAAAATGGTATTAGGCAACATACAAGAAAAAATTAGCGACCAAATCCCCTAAAAAGCCTTAAAATAGCTGCTGTTGCTTAACATTATTAAGGGTTTTTTTTTGAAAATTAAAGCAATACGAGGTGAAAAATAAATAAATAAGGTCAAAAGCATGATTTATCATAAGTAATATCATGAAGTATTCTGTATCATAATAAAATTGCATTGACTATTGAGTGTAGTCAATTGACGGTTACTGTAGCGGTGTTCATCAATTTTACAGTAAGTCTCCCAAAGTATGTTTAGAGTTTTTTTCCTCAAAAAGGCATACAACATGCTAATATATTATATATTTAACTAATTATATATTTGATTTATTTAAACATGCATTGGTACAGGACAATTTCATGAATACAGGTCTCTGTGTAACTGGCATATAGTGGTTAGTTGAAATGTGAATTTCTTTGTATTTTAAGTGCATCGTGGAACTGACCCAGCTTGTAAATATTAACGTTCATATTACTGATTTTTCTGTAAGTGATCATATCTATGATGATTAAGATTATAGCATGTAATAATGAGTACTACTGTATCCTCCTGTAACATCCATTTGAAAAGGGACATCTTTGTTGCAGGAGACTCAAGTACTTTTTGTTAACTTAATTCTAGTTGTTCGTATTGCAGTGTGTTGTAATTAGTAGAAACATCAAATGTATATGTTTGCATTTATTTTTTTTATTACTGGGAACTGCAATCAGAGTGACATCTCAGAAACAACGTATGTGTAGAAGATATTGATTACACAAATAAACCAATAATCATTGGATACAAATAATGCAATAGACAGAAGAGAGCATGAGGAACTTAAAGAATTCCAAGGAAAAGGAGTATGTTTCTTTAAATTTAGTTCGTTGATAAGTTAAATGAAAAGTTATTAGTTTCTGCAAGTTGTTTGCTTTTTGTAGTCATTAGTGTTTGTGTTAGGATGTAACTTTGTAATACCAAACATTTTTTGTCTTTGACAGCAACGATAGTGTTAAATGAACTCAACTGGACTGCAGCGCTGGATGATGTATTCAAGCGGAACAGAGAGGAAGACCCCACTTTGTTATGGCAAGTGTTTGGTAGTGCAACTGGCCTCGCGAGGTATTACCCAGGTAACTGAAATCTCCTAAAGGATTGTTCTATGCCACATATTGCCTTAAAAATATTCTGAGTTATTTACTAGCAATAAAAGATAACTAAAACTTATTGTCTTTCATAGATGCAGTTTCTGTATTTCAGAAAAAACTCAAGGACTGTGTAATAATTCTGACATAAAGATAATGTGATGGGGAAGAATGTGGGGGTGAAATATGTAACTAGTATTTCTTACAGTAAGAGGAACAGAAGATTATGTCCTTTGAAAAGCAGAAGAGTTCAATTTTATTTTTATATTGTTTTCTATATATTGTGTAAACAATAACTGGAATTTTTGCCAGTGAGATTATTGTATACGTCTAGTTTTTAAAATAGTGGCTTGCAGACTAGACAGATAATCTTATGGTTGAAGTCAGTGAAAATACAGTTGTACCATGCTATGTTTATGTCCCACAGAATCCACGATCTGGTAATTATGTCTTTCATATTAGAGCTAAGGTCAATGAATAAAACTTGGTATTTTCAACCAGAATCTGTTCCACCTGTCGAAGAATCCCATTACTGGATCACATTAATTAATTTAAATAGATGTATATTTTACTGAATTAAATCATCAGTAGCCTTAATTTGATTTTTGATGTGTTCTTGCTAATGGAAAGACTTGTTTTATGGAAAGGTATATGCCTGTGCTGCTGCTGTTCTTGTAAAGTGAGACTGTTATCAATGACAGAACAATGTGTCCAGTACACACAAGACAGTTGAGTGCAGTGTCTTGTCTCTTGCCTGCAACTGGCTGAGGAAGAACTTTGACATCCTTTCTGTTCTGTTTATACAAGATTGATTGTGTTTCAGAGGGTAAAGGGGATTATTCTAAAGCTGATACTGTATTATTAGTACAATTGCTAGCACAGGCAGAGAAACTGCCTTAGGCTAGTTTACAGGAGGAGTATTTCGTAGCACTTGGCTCCTATTTGTTTTGTCTTGACAGGTGATTGTGAAACAAATACAGTGAGATGCTGCAGAAAAAATAATATTAAAAATGCTAATTTCATGTTTCTGTTATTGCCAAGTGTTCTGTTTCAATGTTTTTAGGACATGTTGGTACTGTGGGGTCACCATTTGTCACTACTTACTATGTAGTGATGTTTTCCAGGTGCTGAAAAGGAAGCGTTTCTTAAATACATCTCTGTGCTATTCTTTAGGAAATTAATTTGTAAGATTAAGTTTATCTCAAATATTGAAAAATATTTTCTTATATCCAGCTAATTTGTCTATTTCAGTTGTTTACCAACACAACACAGGAGCCTCAGAGTCTCTCTGCATTCTTCCTTAGAACAGCTCTTTAAAATGAGAGAAGCTTGTTTTCCAAATTTTGCAGGTGGATATGTTGCTTGTATATACTCCATCGAAAAACAAATTCAAATTTAGTATAAAACTCAGATCTTCACACCTCCTGCTTATTCCATAGCTAAGTGCCTAAGTATGTATTAGCTGTTTAATCCTGTCAAAACATAACTTCATAAATTCCTGGGTAATTCCAATTCTTTAATTCTGCACACACATAGAGTAATCTGGAGCAGTCTGGCAGTCCTTAAATTCTATGTACATTGTTCTGTGTGTCTTCTTCTTCCTTCTTTCCATCTATAGCTCAAATCACTAAGACCTCTGTGGTTTAGATTTTTAGAAGAGCTCTTTGTGCAAGATTGTCCATCTTCCTCTTTTTGTAAACTCTGTCAGTTTGCTGACACACACATGTTCTGAAAATGACTTCAAGTCTCATGTACTGGAAGGGATGTTTTTCATGTTTGACTTTTGAAAATGATATTATGAATTGTAAAACATTACTTCACCATATTTGCCTTGGGTAAGTCTGCTTTAAATGATGAATTTCTCCATAGTGATGATATTTGTGAAAGAATTTGAAACTGTCAAAAATGAAAATTAAAATGCATAAATGAGTCTACTCATTAGTATCTGAAATATATCCACTCAGTCTTCCCTCCTTTGAAAAGAATCAGTCTTTGGCACCTCTAAGCAATAGAGGGTGTCTTCAGTCACAGGTTTCCTGATCTAATGTTTTTGTCTCCTAATATCCCATTGCCTTGAGTAATGGGCTAGATGGTACATCCCTTCTGTCCTAAGTAGGCTCTTGGGCTGTCCTTGTCATCATAGTAACCAGCAGCATGAAGGGATATTCCTATGGGTGACCCCATGGATGGAAAGTATGTGTGAAATATAAGATTATTTTTCTATTACCTATATACCATTTTTTTCCTACATATATTCTCTTTTTACTACTGTTGCACACTCCTCTAGCTTCACATACATGATTTCATTTAGTTTTCATCTATGCTTTGTCTGTCTCTTTGTAACATTTGTTTTTCCTTGTCTCTATCAAGAGGACAAGACAGTTTCCTTCTAACTCTGACTTAGGTTGAGATACGTGGCAGTTCTTTACCTTAGGTCTTCTTTTCTCTACTCTATAATAAAACGTATTAGATACAATAGTAATTAACTGCATTAGAATAAGAATGGGAAACTCTGTTTTACAAAAATAGCTAACAGCATCAGGTAGAGGAAGTAATGGTACCAAAGTATTTGCTGTCTTTAATGTTAGGACTTATTTAACACGTCAGATGTTCCTTATGCAAAGTGTCATTTTTACTTTCTGCATGGTGTTACTTTTGGTTTTGTTTTGAAGAAGAAGATAATATTTTAATAAGGCAAGCCAGATTTAGCAAGATATTTGTGTAGATGGATAGATACAGATGTGCCAGAAAGCTAAATATTAGAGATATATAGATAAACACACATATATGTTGAAATTTGCAGTGGTGACAGAGCCAGTGCCAGGCATAAAAGAGAACTGTACAGCAGCTTCCTCTGTTTATGAGATGCCTCAGTAAAAACTTTAGATATTACATTGAGGTCAACTTCTCTCTTTATAGATTAATATATTGCTTATTTTTTTTATTAACTTTTTTTCCCTAGAAGATACTCTGTTCAGTTTTCCGTTCTCAAACATCAAGACAGAAATGACAGAGAAGAGTCAAAGATGCATTATACCTCATGTGCCCAAACCCTACTTTTTAACTTCTTTCAGTTAGGGTTTTAATCACCTTGATTTAAAGAGTTAATATGAGTTTCCTCATACTGAACTTCTTCTTCTTTAAATTATTTAAGAAAATGTGTCTTACCTAATATAATTTTAAAGATTAGTGAGGATAGTTGTACCAACATTTTCATTACTTTCAATGGCAGCATATTTGTGAAGAGAAATGTTAAGCTCTATTACTGTGCTGGCTACTATCCATTTTGATATGAAGATGCCAAGTGCAATTTTGAAATGTCTATTAGCGATTCTATGAGCTCTGAACAACTCAAGAATAAGCAAACAGTAGATTAATAAAAGAACTCAGAAGAATAAACAATAAAGTGAACGAAACTTTCAGGAAGGATGCAATATATACGCATTCTTACATTTGAAGTTATATACTACTAATTAGTCTTCCTTTCAAGAGATGGTATCAGCATTGTAAGAATTCATTGGTTTTTTACATACATTTATGGAGTATCGGAATCAAGACAGGACTCTCTGTCTTCAGATGATGAAGATACCTCATAAAATTCATAATTAAAAAAGGAAGTGTACAAGGAGTGGAAGCAAGGAGAGATGACTTGGGAGGAATACAGAAACACTGTCCAAGCATGTAGTAAAATGGTTAGAAAAGCTGAAACCCGCATTGAGTTCAGTCTGGTTCGCGATATGAAGGACAAGAAGAGCTTCTACAGGAACACCAACAGCAAAAGAAAGACTAAGGAAAATATATAATTGCTGCAGAATCAGGGCCTGCTGCTCCATGCTAGGGCAGGGGGCTTGTTGACAAAAGGCATGGAAAAGGCCACAGTACTCATCACCTTCTTTGCCTCAGTCCTTACTCCTAAGACCAGCCTTCAGTGATTGCAGACCTCTGCAATCAGAGGGAAATTATGGAGCAAGGATGGCCTGCCCTCAGTGGGGAAAGTTCAAGTTAGGAAACATTTAAACAAGCTGAACACGCACTAGTCCTTGTCATGTGATGGGATGCACCCATAAGTATTGAAGGGACTGATGGACGTCATTGCAAAGCCATCTTTGGTTATCATTGAGAGATCATGGAAACTGGCAGAGCTTCTTGAGGTTTCTTTTTTCCCAAGGAAACAAGTGTCACTTCTGCCTGCAAGAAGGGTAAAAAGGAGGATCTGGGGAACTACAAGTTGTCAGGCTCACCTTAGGCTCTGGGAAAGTGACGGAGCAAGTCTTCCTGGAAACTGTTTTGAAGCATAGTAAAGCCAAGAATGTTATTGTGAGTCGTCAGTATCGATGAAAGGGAAAATCATGTCTGATCAACATAATAACAGTCTGTGGTGAGCTGACAGATTTGGTGGAGGAGGAGAAAACAGTGATGTTATTTGTCTTAATTTTAAGAGAAACTCTTCTGACACTGTTTCCCTTAACATCGTAGACAAACTGATGAAGTATAGGTTAGATAAATGGACAGTGAGGTGGACTAAAAGCTACCTGAACTGCTCGTCTCAAAAGGTTATGAGAAGTGGTGTGAAGTTCAGCAAGAGGCCAGTTAAAAGTGGATTCAGTACTGAGGCCAATGCTATTCAATATCTTCATTAGTGACCTGGATGATAGGACAGGGTTCACCCTCACCAAGTCTGTAGGAGTGTCTAATTCACAAGATGGTTGCACTGCCATTCAGAGGGACTTCAACAGGCTGGAACTTTATAGTGACAGTAATCTCATGGAGTTCCACAAAGTGAAATGCGAAGTTCTACTTCTGGTGTGACTGTAGACACCAGTACGTGCAGGGGGCTCACTTGGAAATAGCTTTACAGAAGAAAAAAATCGGGGTCCATGTTGGACAAGTTGGACATGGCCAACAGCAGCTTGGGATGCATTAGGCAGAGCAGGTGGAAGGCGAGCATTATTCTCCTTTACTTAGCATTTGTGAGACGCATTTGAAGTGAAATATCCAGTTCTAGATTCCCTAGTAAAAGAGAGACAGGGACTTACTGAAAAAAACACAAGCATGGTTAAGGATTTGGAGGAGCTGTCATAGCAGGAGAGACAGGGAGTTCTAGTTTTCAACCTAGAGAAGACAAGACTCAGAGGAATCTTACAAGTGTGCGTAAATAGCTGATGGGCAGCGAAAAGGGACAAATCTCTATGGTCAGCTTTCTGTGGGACAAGTCTACACAGCTTATTCTATGTGGGGACAGTTCTATGTGGAGAGTAGTTGGGGTAGGGTTAGTGTTAGGGGTAAGATTAGGGTTAAGGTTATGATCTGGGGCTCCCGGCATAGAGTTTTGCCTGAAAAGAATTGGTCGCATAGAGTTGTCCTGCAGAGAGCTGGCCGTGGAGAGTTGGCTGTGGAGAGTTTGCCATGGAGAGTTAGCCACAGAGAGTTGTCCTGGACTCAATAAGGAAGGTTAGCAGTCTCCTTAACAGTAGAGTTTTCCTTTTCACTTCGTGTTTTCTTCCACTTCCAACAGAAAACTTGGAAAAACTCACAAAGAAATCTTAATACTGTCATTCAGAACAACAGAAACAACTAATGTATTGCAGTATCTATCCATGGAGAGAATAACAAGGAGTATCAGCGCTGCTGGACTGGTATGGAAGTGTACAGATGATGGATAATGGAGGGATAATGCGTGCGGTTGGACTTGATGATCTCAAAGGTCTTTTCCAGCCGGAAGATTCTATGATTCTATGGATTAGCCAGGGCAAAGGTACTCATCCACATGCAGAAAGCTTTCTGATTTACTTCCAAACTTACTCTATTTTGTAGAATTACTGTCAATTCAAAAGAAATATGTACTCAGTGGTTTTTTTAGGAAGTGGAGTGTTACTTGCTTATTATTTTTTCTTCAACAAAAATATTAATGCGTGGAAAGACTAGGTTAAAAATGTGAGACATACTGAGGCCTCTTGGGGCACACAGTGCTTGTACTGGAGTCAACTTCACATGCCCGACAAGTCCATATTGACAGGGCAGCTGGGAAGTCAGGCCGGGAAGTCCCTAAGTCAGGGTCAGGATCAGCAAAATGCCACATGGCGCACAGATATCCACACAGTGTAGCTCAAGCAAGGGGCAAGGGTTTGAGATTAAACAAAGCTTCTAAGCCAAGAGGCAGAAGATCCCAGGAGATTCCTTGCAGCTTTTTGTCTCTTCCCTCTTCCCACATCAGTAATCCCAGGTTACACCTCTGTACCATATTAATGTGGGTTTAAACATAGGCAGCAATCACCTTGGAGGCTGTGGAGCCTGATGGTACATGTAGGACCTTTCATTTTTAAAGAACAGACTGATTTTATCTGAAGAAATAAGCATATTTGTGTGAGACTACAATTTATTCCATAATATCTTCTGCTTTTGCTTAATAATTTCCCTCTTGCTCAAAGGGGAAATAATGTTTGCTGAATCAAAGTATCTCCAGACAACTTCCTTCTGCTCAGAAATTAAATTGCATTTGTTGGCTTACTGATTGAGGATGAAAAGAAGGTTCCATATGTTTTCTGTCTGTGTTCATACATCAGTGCAAAAACTAAGCAGAGGCTATGCAGATGTTGTTTGCAAATGATCTGAAAATAATTACACTGGATGTAGTGAAGTTAGCTTGAAGGTACTTTGGGTTCTACATGATGAAAATTTTCCATTCAAGTTACAATTGGCCATTTCATCTGTCAAAGCTACTATTAACATATGAAAAATGTGAAATGTTAGAGATTTAATATGTAATATATGATTGCTCAAAATCTGGACATTTTCTGAGCATTTAGTTTATTTTTTGGACATTTAATAATTCTTAACAATACCTAAAATATATTAAAAATTTTAAAACAAATCAACATACTGACTGGTGAAATTGTCAAGTCATGGACATCAAATGACTCAGATATTTTAAGTGTTTGAGTTTTTTTTCACAACCGACTCTATTGTCTCAGTCTTTATGTTACAAGAATACCAATACCAGAGGCACTTTTGCTCCTAGACTTAGCCTTATAAGCAGTACGTACTGAATCCTTTGTGAACGATTTGCAGATAAATAAATCATTCTTATGAAGCTGTAGAGGAAGGATTTCTGTTGTTTAAGCCTTTGTTACTAAACTTAATCTCCACAGCAAGAAGGTACAATGTGATAGATGAGATTAGATTGAGAAAAAAACAAATTCAAGCTGCTTTGAAATCTGGGATGTTTTTTTAAATGATTAAAAATATAAATAGTTTTAAATTTCCATCTACCAGAATGTGACGGAAATCAGAATTTCAGTTTCATTGTGTACATTGACAAGCCTGACCAGAAATGCAGAAATGCACTACATGAAGGCATGTAGTGAATATGTATTGCATTCTGTTAGACATGATACTGTTTTGTCCATGTTCCTGTCTGCTTCGAGACAGAGGGCCCTTGAGGTCATTATCCTGTACGACTGCCCAGTACACACTCAGAGGATGTGTTGAGACTTGTCAGAAAACAAAGAATCTTGATTTACATGGTGGCATTTTGGGAAATTAGTTACAGCTTCTTTTCTTCTTTCCAACAGGAAATCTCAATCGTCTTTCTGAATATCTCCCACATGTAATTAGTATGAGAAAACCCTTCCTGTTTCTTAATGTTTGGTTTGCAAAAATAATTTTAGCTGAATTATCTGCAAAAGGCAAGATAGGACTGGACATATAAATAATTTCTTTTCTTTCCTTTTTGTTTTTGTCTAGGGACTCTTGTCTTGAATGCATGTTTTCAATTCTAGTTTCTTTACAAAACCCACCAGGCTTAAGAATGTTTGTAGAAGTTTCCAGCCTTTGTCCTGCAAGGGAATAGCGTTCCATTATTTATGCTTTACTCAAGAGTAAGACTCAGTTTTCCTCATGAAAGAAAGCTGAAATGTATTTTGGGGGGTTTTTTTTAAGGGAACTGCCCTGAAGTTTTATATTTCAGAATTCAGAAGGGCAAATTTTTGGAAACAGTAAATGAAATCAGAAGAGTTTCACTGGGAAAACTGCGAGCCACCAAATATAAAAAATAGTTTCTCTGTAAGATGGCAAGAGAACACAAATTATTATAAATGCTGAAGCATCTTCTCAGTAGTACCAGTAGATGTATATCTTCCTGACTAATTTTATGAGTTTATGCTTCTTATTGAGAAACTGATATGAACTTTTAGGATTAACCTTGCCTAATTCTAGTCCAGACATAGGTTTTCAAGTTTTTGTTTCAAACTAAAAGCAGTAATGTGACAGTATATTATCAAGATCATTGAAATTACCAATTTGTTCCAATACAATTGAAACGTGAATAGGCGTAAAATTGCAAATATAACAAAGTAGAATTTTAATATCCAAACTTTCACTTCTGGAATGCTTTAAAAGAAAAGGGGAGTATGGTCATCCTCAGAGGATAAGGTACTTCAGATAGACACCTGAAATGGATGAATATTCTGGAAGGATATTTTTTTATTTACCAGATATGGGTTATCTAATACAGAATATCTGATGCCTTTTTAAAAGGTAAGAATAAGTGACAAGAATCACAGAATTATTCAAGTTGGAAGCAGCCTCTGTAAGTCAGCTGGACCAAACCTCCTGCTCAAGCAGGGCCACCTAGAATCTGTAATATGTCAGATTTGGTTTAGTTCTTTGTTTTGGGGTTGGGTTTTTTTTTAATGTTGCTTTATTTTTCATTATATGTTACCAAAGAGATATTTCTTTGGTGGCAGGAATTTAAAAAAATAAATTTTTTCTTCCTTCTTTTTTTATTCATTCCCTGTGGGCTTGTGCATGTAGAGCTTTGTTGACTCCATGTAGACAGAAAGGTACTTTAATGTAGATCAGACTACAGATTTAATTTATACTTAACCATGGAGCAGTGTACAAATCTGTTACACAAAAATAAATTAATTTGATTAAAGTAGTTTAATATGGTTTGACACTTATTAAGTTACTGACATTTTGTGAGGCATCTATCCAGCTAATTTTACTGTTAGGTTTTTACTGTTAGGTTTAGAAAGCACTACGTAATATCAAATTTCTGACAGGCTACTTGGAAGTGTAGGTATAAGCTGGCCAGTTTCTCATTTAAGCTTGAAATCCTTCTTAATTATAGAGGTAATGAGGATTATAATTGTTAATCAATATTTCATTAAAATACTGCAATGGGAAGCATATTATTTTCACTGTAGTAATTGCTAATTAAACAAAATTAAAAAACACTTTATATTTGTGTGCCTTCTGTCAGATACTACTTCTCTGTTCTTTTTTTTTTGGTAAAGCTAAGATCCTTAGTAAAGGATGTGTTTTGTTTTGGACTGCAGGCAGCAGACATTTATTTGCGTTTAAATATGATATATAAACCTTTTTAGTTATAGCAAAGGATTACTCAGATGAAAACACACTCTTGATCAAGATGAAAATTTAATTAACAAAAGTTTGATCAGCAACACTAACTCAGCTCTCTTGGGGAAGTATACTAAATATTTGCCAAAGGTAGTACTAGAAAGAGGAGTATTGATATGGAAAGTTTCAGATTCTAATTAGTGGGTTTAATGTAACAATAACAGCAGCACAATGATGCGTGGATAGATTCAGCATCTTTTATGAAGAAATGTTGAACCTAGGCTCAGTATTTGGTCTGCAGTGTGCTGAAGGTGGGAATGTGCCACACTTGGTAAAGATCCAGAAAGTTCAGACAATTCATAACAAAAATGAAACTGAAATATAAATACTATCAAATCTTCCCACTTGCATCTGGAGGTTTAATGAGGGCCTATGGGAAATTAAATTTAAAACTTACTTCCCCAATGAGATAAGTCTGGCAACTTCCACTCTCCCCAAGTGCTGCATAGCTCTGAGTTCTCTCAGTTTGTTTATTTGCTTGTTTGTTTTTCATAGAGTAAGAAGCAGCCTCCAGCCTTCAGCTATGTGGTCCTTCTCCTAGACACACATATTTGTCATCTTTGTTTGGTCTTACCCAAATTAGAGAGGAAAGGTCCAAGAAGAAAGGAGATGGATAGAGGAATGCTTTGTTTTGGCCCAGGCTCATACAACTATGAGAAGGCCATTAAGGAGTGCTACAATATCAACATCTTAGGTGAACATTAGGAACTTCATACTCATGAAGAGAAACAGTACTTCCTAAGGAAACTGACACTTTGCCAGACTTCCAGGTGACATGGACATGAAGCAGCAATATAGGATGTTGGCAGATGGAGAAGACAGAGATATAACTGTTTAGTTGAGAAATACTAAATTCAAGTCACAAAGTATGTGTGAAGTTAAAGCCTTTCCTAGCTAAATGAGTAGATACTGAACAAGATTGCAGTTTTGAAACTGAGTGCCTAAATAATCTTAAATCTTACTTTAAGCACGTCTGATCATTTCAGAATCATGCATACAGGTGTTTCTTAAGCTTATCTGCTTCTTCAGCTTTAAAGATGTGCCTGTACTAGTAAATGGAATAAGTCAGAGCTGTAGGAGAATACTTTAGACAGCTCCATGGTGTGACTGAAGGGACAACACCTGCTGGCAGCCTTTCCAAATGGACAGCAATGGACCCTGTTTTGTTTCTTCTGTAATAAAAGGTTCTTCAGTCCTGTTCTAGGGGTCTTCATGTTCTCAAACACCCTTAGATTATTTTATGCTATACTGCAAGGCATGTATGTACTGCGTGGCATGTAACACACAGCTTAATTTTAATCCCCAAAACATTTTTTTAAAAGTAATGAAAATATCACTATCCTCATTTTGCAGATAAAAGAAACAAGTACAGAGAGATTAAGTTACTTTTTTGGTGATCCCCTGAAGGTTAGGGATTCAAGCTGGTAATATGTGTAACACCATGTTTTGGGCTTTTTTAAGATTCCATTTGCTGTTATATGCTTTAACTCATACTTAAATTCATCGCATTGTTTAAACATTAGCAGATGTGTTAATCTTCTTAGGTTCGTAGTAATACCAGTGCTGAAGAGTACAATAAGAACTGCTGTATTCTTTCCCTTTTTTATTGTAGATTGGCCTTGTACTTAGCCTTACTTTGTTTATCTATATAATAAATAAATACAATATGATGGGAACTTTAATTAATTAGACAAAAGCCTCTTTACATCACTCATGCCAGTATTTTATTAGGCTATTTCTATGTGATTAGAGCTTACAAGGTGTTAAATTGAGAAATTCACAGACAAACCAGAAAAATTAAATTCTTCCTAAAGTCTTTCAATTTTTAGATTAAAAGTATGGACAGAGAAGTATTAGTATTATATCTTTGCCTTCATTAAAAAAAAAGAAAAGGCAAACCCATCCTAAACCTATTTCCAGATGTCAGCGTAGCAGGTCTCACTCATCTACAGGAGAATTCCCTGCTTAGACAAATTAATAATGGAAGAGTTTTAAAAATCAATTTTTAATAAAATAACATGGTATCTCTCCAAATGAAGGACTTGCTGTGCACAGCTGCTCTTGTGTTAACCATTAATGGCAAGCAATAGTGTTGCGGCTGTGATATTGAACTCTCCAAAGAAAGTCATTACTTAAGCAGGTACTAAGAGACTAGAAAGCCTAAAAAATCCATACAAAATGGATCAAAAGCCTTGAAAAACTGAGAACTTCACCTTTTTTTTTTCAAAAGGTTTTATATTTTATAACTGTCAGTTCCCATTAACAACCCAACATTTAAAGTAGCCTTTAAAGTAAAAAAAAAAACAAAAAAAACAAAAATCAAACCAAAATCCAAAAAATATTCCAATTAATGCAGCTTATAAATTATCAATTAGTACGTAAGCTGGATAGTTCTAGTTTTGACATTGAAATAAGCCTCTTTGGGAGTTGTTAATTTCCTTTTTTTTTTCTTTTTTTGAAATCTGTGAGAAAAGGACATGTGCTGACATTATTTGGATCTAGCCATATTCATGATATGGAAATTCTTATAATATGTTTACTTGTGGTTCATTTTGATGTGCTGAGTGTTGTAGTTGTGCAAGCAGATCCACCCAGTTGAACGGTTACTTTTGGCATGTTAATGGAATTGCAGCCAGAAGGCCACCATACTTTCATACTGAAGTTTGAACTGTCTCCGTGTTTTTGTGATAAAAATTGAAATCACCAGAATTTACTCTTACAGGAGAAAAAGAGAAAACAACAACAACAATGAACTTTTTGTTGCTTCTGTACCACTTCTCCTCAAGCTCTGATACTGTAGCCCCCTTTGGGGGGGCCGTGGTAGCTAGCCCAGGTGAAACCAATTTGAGCAACACATTTATTGAGGATGAAATTCAGTTTATACATGCAAAAGCAGAAGTATTTGCCTCTGAACTGAGACAACACAGAGCCATTTGAGAGGTTAATTTTAAGTTGCAGACCGCAGTGTTTTACCTTCAAATCACTTTCATTTCTTTTGGCATATTGGGACAAATAAAGCAGGGGATTTATTTGCGAATGAATATTCCTGCATAAAACTCATTCCTGACCTGATTTGGAATGAAACTGAGCCCAGTATTGCCCATAACCTCTTAGGTAGTACATTCTGGAAAGAACTATGAGAGATTATTAACTTCTCTTTTCTGTATAGTAATGACACTATAAAAGTTACAGAGGACGTTGCACAGAGCTGTCTATGTTAGATTTTACTTGGATATAATTTAAGCTCTTGTCAATTTTAAATCTTATCTGAGTAAAATAGTTAAGAAATGTCTGTGTTCAGTCTTGATTGAACATCTTCTGTGGGTAGCATGGATTTGGCCAGGAAAAATGTCTGTCTTGGGGGGATAGTACTTATTAATCCGAGGTATCATTATGATATAAATATCCTGAGTCCTTAGTATAGCAATGCAAAACAATTAATGTTGGGAGCTCTTAAAATTATGGCTGTTTATTATTTTTAGCTGCCATGTCTTGCCACTTTTCGGTTTTTACTGAAAAATAACCAGGTAATTCTGGAAAGGTGCTGCTGCTATACGAAAATTTACATGACTTCTTTCTCATTAGTAAGCTGAGGAATACCACTTTTCCCAACTAGTGTGGGTGATTGCATACCTGAATACACATTTGTTTGCATAAGTTCACTGCAAGATGAGAGAAAATGTGAAATGAATCTAAGGGCCAAGTATAAGCTGTAGGTCATCTCAGACTTGGCTCTTGACTTGATTGAATCTGGCACAGGGAACTGAGTATTCTGTATCTACGCATGTTTTGAATATGCACATTAATGTTTTCTTGAGAGATAGCAAGGTAAAAATCAACTTTAACAAATACTTGTTTTCCTAACCCACTAAATGCTATATTGAGGCTGACTACCTAGTAACCCTCTGAGATAGAAAGATAATGAATTTTAAGTCAGAATAAGGTGATGCAGTCTGGGATTTGATAATTGGCATTTGTTACCTGTCTTACTATCAGTTTTAGTCTCATTCCCCAAATGTTAATAATTCATCTGTGCCTCTCTAGTTCTTGCACATACACACTTAACCACTAGAGCAGGGCAAGTGCAACTGAGGTCTCATTCAGCAAGGCTTTCTGGAAGACCCCCCCCATGACACTCACTTATGCCTCTGAAATTATCTCACGAACTAAAAATGACCAGATATAGACAAAGTTTCCCTTTCCTGAGGAATGCTTTTGTTTAGGCTTTAGCCTGTGGCAGCCTCTGTAAGACACGAAATGTTTTTGTGTGTAATCAACAAAACCGAGGGTTTCCACCCTATGTGTGAAGAAATAACAGAAAAGCACACCTTACCAATGCTTGAAATATAGCCAGACCTATATTTCCATAATGCAAACAGCAGAAGAAGGACTGATATCAAATCCAATTAATAATTTATAAAATATCAAATCTAAACACATGCCAAACAAGAAAATCATCAAAGGAGAACATGACTAAAGCCTAATGTATGCAACAGAGAACTGTGTAGTGTTGACATGGTTCAAAGGTATTAGCATGCAACAGTGAAACATGGTGAGACTGTTGTCTTCAGGATGTTTACTGAGCCACGTTCCAAGGCATCTGATTAAAACGATAGGTTATATAAATAAAACTGTAAATCTAAAAATCCTTAATCTTTGTTTTTAGCTTTTTAGGAAAATAGTAGTGATCTTTCATCTTGGATCATATAATGGCTTTTTTAAGTAAGACATAAGCCAGTTTCCCCAGGCTTTATAGCGTGCTCTATATATGGACCAAGGCAACACGTGTCCTTTTCAGTGTTCTCCATCCCTTATAATTATTTCCTGTATAATTAGAAGTGCATTATTACTTATTTTTGCATTTTTAAAAACATGAAATCGAGGTAAATTAAAATTACATTGGAGAACAACTGTCTTAAGGGAATTCCAGTAAGATCCTTAAATACTCAAAACATTTCCAAAATGAGTGAATAGATTTGAGACCATTCAAAGCCATCTAAAATTAAAAGTGATAATCCCAAGAGAGTTTAGGATGAATGAGTAATGTAGTCATGTTAATTCTTGAGGTTGAAGAGGGAATTCAGCACTTCTTTGGTGTGAATGAAATTTCAGATAAGTGCTGAGTCCTTATTTATGTTTACCCATGCAGATAATTGCTATCAGATTATGCTTACTGTTACAGAAAACATCATAAAAATCAATAAAACTGTTTTTCCCAGTAAACATTATATTTATTAGTTAGCGTTTGTGTGGCCCTACATCCATTGATATCGGATCAAAAAATTTGCACTCGCAGGGTAGATCAGTAAAAATTTCCTTGCATGGAAACCTAGGCATGTAGGCTCTTTTTATATTTGTCTCAACAGGATGTAAGCAAAACAAACTTATTGACACATGACACAAAATACTGTTTCAAAGGCATCGAAAGAAATAATGTTTTTAATGACCTTCACTAGATATCTCTGAAGATGCTTACAAGTCTTTCCATGACTCAAGTCTGTCTCCCAAAACAAAAAACTGTAGGTGTTACAATTCACGGAAATTTTCAAAAGGAATCGTAGTATGCTAAGTGGTTTGTTGGCAGTTTCTTTTGTGGGCTAAGAGCGTAGCTGGACCTGTACTCAGCACTGGTGAGGCTGCACTTCGAGTATCGTGTTCAGTTTTTGACTCCTCACTACAAGAAAGACATTGAGCTGTTGGACCTTGTGCAAAGAAGGGCAACAAAACTGGGGAAGACTCTGGAGCACAAGTCTTATGAGGAGCTACTGTGGGAACTGGGGAAAAGGAGACTAAGGGGAGACCGTATCGTTCTTTACAGCAACCTGAAAGGAGGTTGTAGAGAGCTGAGTGTTGGTCTCTTCTCCTAACTAACAAGTGATAGAATGAGAGAAAATGGTCTCAAGTTGTACCAGTTGAGTTTTAGACTGGATATCAGGAAAAGTTGCTTCCCCAAAAGGATTGTCAAGCACTGGAACAGGCTGCCTAGGAAAGTGGTTGAGTTACCATCCCTTGAAGCATTTAAAAGATGTGTAGATGTAGTGCTTTGGGACGTGGTTTAACCTCTCAGCATTAGGTTTATGGTTGGACTCAATGACCTTAAAGGTCTTTTCCAACTTAAACAATTCTGTGATTCTATAATTTTGTGACCATTGTAATAATTCATAGTCTAGTTCTGGTGAACGTCTTCCTTTCCATTGTGCTTTTTAATTTACTAATACAGATGTAGCCAGAAAAGGACAGTTTGAACTTTGTTGCAATCCAGAAAATTACAGAAAAGCTATGGCAGAACTGAGTGCAAGGCTGTTGTCTACTTGAAGGTTATGGTATCGGATAAATTGTAGCAAAATGTTTTTGTGATTGTTTTCAGTCGTTTATGTTAGCTAAGAAGCTAGTCTTATTCTCTAAGCCTTTAGAAAAATGATTCAATATTAACTGAAGATCTTTGTCAATATCTGCTGTGATACGAGAATATGATGATGTTAGAAGCACTCTTCTTCAGCTCCTGTGTTTGAATTCTCTCTGAATCTCCGTACATGTGCTTGGGAGAATGTGGTTAAGTAGTTGGATTTTTCTTTTATATGAAAAATATACCATAATTCAATATAACATAATTCACTTCTCAGTGGAGATTGCTAAAAGTTCTTGTCACTCTAACAGTGTAAATCACATTTTACCTCTTGTTTTGAAATAAATCTAGATTCATACTTTCGGGTAACTTTCTGTTTATGAAGGCTGTCCAAGATGTGGGTTGATTAAGAGGGATGGTTTTGATAGGGCATAGCTTTTTATTTGATGTTAGTGGAAAGACTGAAAGTTACCGCAAAGATATATCAGTGTTGGTCAGTACCTTAATTTATATTTGCTATTTTACTAAATTACTCATAATGCAAACTGAAATTACTACCTTGGATGCAGATTTTACAAGTCTCAGGAAGTGTATTTCAAGGATGGATTTTCAGATGGAATTCTAAATGGATGGATTAGTCACTAAAAGTCCATGATTGAATGTGACTTCAGTCTCATAAAATACTGGTGAATTTAACCTGTGCATACCTAAATAATGTTGCTTAAATTGCTAATTTGACATACAGCGGTCTCAAAAATTTTGTTTTCTTGTTTCTGGATACTTCCAAGAGCCTTATCCCATCAGATCACAAAGGACTTTTCAGATGTTCTACTCTGAGATCACAGACAATACTGGTTGTGGCTCAACTGGAGTGCAACCATCTGCAGTGTTTGCTGTGCCTCCTAACTGTGTAGTGATAAACGTCCTGTGGGTTATGCTCTGTTTAAATGTTCTGGTGGCTGATGTGCCAACTCAGGTATGACATTTAAAAGGTAGAGGTTCATTTAGTAAAATCAAAACCAGGCAGCTGCTCTAAGCTGATCCTTTTATTATATTAATGTATAAAGACATCATAATTCTTCCCATTTGTCTTAGATGAATGTGTTTTCAGGAAGAATCCTGGAGCTTTATTTCCTAGACAGAAAAATGATAAACATCAGGAAATAGCTGATGATTTTGGATGCTGTTTGGAGCAAGAGAGCAAACTGCAGAACATTATTTCATTTCATGTAACTTTTCACTTTTTTTTATTTGAGTTTGTTAAGCTGTCAAATGGTTTGGAAAAGCTCATTTTGATTTTCACTAAGGAAAAGATGCCAACTCTTCCTTAAAGTTGTAGTAAAGCTTAGATTAAATGCTTAGAAAAGGTTGTTAATCTTAGCATTTTCTTTACAGAGACATGAATACTTCCATCTCATTTTATTTTCAGAAAATATGACACTGATGTTACTGTTCTAATTTGCATTTTTAGGTGAATATCTCTTTAGTCAGTGAATATTTTTTTAGGTGTGTAACTGCACTTAAGCTCAGCGCTGAACTATTGTATACAATGTTAGTTAAGTTATAACTGATTTTAAAATTAAGTACTTTTTTTTTAAAAAAAAAGTTATTTTATATTCTAAATTACTTTGGTTGAAATTCTGTTCGACTGAAGTCAGTGGTCAGTTATAGTCTGTAACTGTTTCTTCAGCACAATGTTGTCCTTTAAGGTCTTTATATAATTTTATTGCATTGTTTTATATGATCATATATATAGGAGTATATAGGTATTTCAAAACCAGATAACAGAAATATAGACTTCTTTATTCATACAAAATGCTGATATTTATGTAGTGCAAGTACTGTGATATAAGCCATTATACTGTTATATTTAAATTAAGTGAGATTAAGTTTTTAATTTATTTTGTACATTTTTTTCCCTTTTAGCCTCCCCGTGGGTAGATAACAGTCGAACTCCAAACAAAATAGATCTGTATGATGTTCGCAGAAGACCATGGTGAGCTGTTTTAAAGGACTTAACGTCATTTACTTTCTAGATCTTCAGCTCTGAAATAGTATTCATATATTTCCATGATCAAAAGTGATTTTTTATCAGTATATCTGACTTGTAGGCTTTCCTAAAGTGTTTTTTACTTTGATTTACTTAGAAGACATTGCAAGAGAGAAAATGATGGTGCATGGTTTTCCACTAGCTACAACAGGAGAATTTTGTTGGTTCAGCTAGATTTAGTTTAGAGATCATACAGTGTATTCCGTCACACTCAATAAATATGTTTTCAAGCTCATGTCATTCATAGCTTTTATTTATTTCAGGTACATCCAAGGAGCTGCATCTCCCAAAGACATGCTTATTTTAGTTGATGCGTAAGTATTTAATGTCTGGATGTTGACATTAGAGGGATAAAAGTGGTTAGAAAAATTGAACAAAACACTGTATGCTGAAAAAGAGAAGATTAAGAAGTCCTTACACACAAGGATCAAAAAATCTTGGTATGAATGAAATAAATACAGAGGAAAATATAGTTTCAAAAGACCAAACCAAATCTTAAAGTTATTTAAACTGGGCACAAATGGATTTTAATTACTTTAGTTTATTCAGCTTACAGATTCTTAATTACTGAAGTAATCACTTAAAATTTAAAGTGCAGGCCAAAATTTGTTGCCAAACACAAACCCAAAATCAAATGAGCAGAAGCATGAATATAGAGCTAATTATGATTTCATGAGCCTGAAAAGTGAGAATTTATGCAGATTTAGCATGTTATTTTGCCATAGGTATTTTAAAATTACCAAGTTCAGTTACACCAATAGAAAGTGAGCAAAGAAATTCTCTCTTCATGTTGGCAAGGCTTCCTTTGTTCAGCTAATGTTGAGGGACCAAAGAAAGGATTGAATCTGATGTGTCAAAAAATTGCTTTATGGTGAAAAAATTCCCAGTAAGAGAATTTGCATTTAGTGCTTTTAAATGTGGTGAAGTGCTTTCATATCAACAGTGTTTTATCAACATTTGTTATTTCTACAATTTAGCTTAGGTTTTCCCTTAAATCAAACAAGCTGCCATTTGCATATCTGAAAATTGAAAATTGTAAATCTGTATGTAGGAGAATAAAATGTTTAGATAATGCATTGGTTCAAGGTAATAAACTCTCTTGGATTTCTTGAAACAAAAATAAACACATGATGCATCGTTATGACTGCATCTGAGCCACAAGACTGGGACTTCGTATCCCAGTTTTGGACTTCATTTTTTTATTATAATAATGTAATAACACTACAGTGAATTGAGAGTTCAGGAGAATTATTGACAATTCAGGTATTAAAGTTGGTGAGAATGCTGGTGGGTGCTTTGTGTTTTCTTTGCACGTTTTGAATAAAATGTTAGTTTCAACTTGTCTATTATCTTGTGGATTTCTGCTAGAAGTGGGAGTGTCAGTGGATTGACATTGAAGCTGATCCGCACTTCGGTCATTGAGATGCTGGAGACTTTGTCTGATGATGACTTTGTGAATGTAGTTTCAGTGAGTATCTCTTCTTCCATAAAACATGCATTTTGCATAAACAAACTATTTTTAAGGCCAGATATGAGTTACTTGAATGTTAAGCTAAGAGTCTTAAAATATATTGCACGCCTGGCTTACTGTTTTATTGTAAAGGCTAATGAAAGTCCAAGATTTATTACTATATCTTCATTTGAGTGAAGGGCTAATTAGCTGCAGTAATCAATGACGGAGGTAAAGCAAAGATTATTTAAACAAATTGTCCTTTTCAATACGTTATTCTGGTCTATATAACACATCTCCTATTTGATTGACACACACAAAGTCTCTGAAATAGTTGGTGGTTCCCAGGTTTTATGTTGTGATATGAGATAAAGTGATACAGAGAAAGTAAGGGGAAGTTCTGTTTTCCAGCTGCATTTTTTTTTTTTTGGAGGGGGTAGGGGGGGAATGTTCCTGAATAGCATTTTGGTCTTTCTAATACTTGCCTGGAATTTAAGTGCAACTTTCTGGCTTTCAAGAAAGCAGAAGGCAAAATAAAACAGATTTGGGGAGCTGAAAGAACACTTGGGCAGCCTTCATTTTCAGGCTGATACCTTGGTTGTCATGCTCTAGCCTCGGGCGAGGCTTTTTTTTTATTATTATTTTATTAAGCTGTTGAACTGTAGAGCTTTGATTCTAAGGATTTAGGATGGCAGCATAGACATGCTCTTAATGACAAGAGACAGCTTGCGTGGTGAGTAAGTCTGGAATGATTTTGGAGGCAATTTTCAACTTCTACACATGTGTTGTAGCCAGCCTGCAGGGAGAAAAACCTGAAATATCACTATTGGAAATCTCTTTGAACACCGCTTATGGCTTCATCGTTTGCTGTTAGTGTAGCAAGGCCTTTCTCCAAGTAGTAGACAGAAGCTTTTATTTACAATGGCATTTCCTTTGTTAAAGTTTTTAATAGCAGATTTGGATGTTTTCTTTAGTCTAAATTGCAGTGGCAAAAAGAAACTAGTTTGTTATTATTATTAAAGGAAATAAGCTTTTCTGTAATGACATTAGAGAGCTGAAATCATGTTCTCAGATTCACTGCTTCCTTAGGCTCTGAGTATTTTATTAACTAAGGATCAGTGTTATTCTAGCAACGCTCCAAGTTTGAGATTTGAGTCAAAAAAGGACTAGAAATCTTTGAGTATTTTCTACACTACGTTTTTCTCGGTGGTTTGTAACTGACAATATGTAAGACTCTTTCCTCTTTGAATGAACTTCAGAGGCACATATCAGATATTTGACTGCAGCACCAAAGAGGAATTTTGGTCATGCTATGTTCATCCTCAGAGGAAGGCAACACTCACAGAAATGCATGTAATAGAACGTGGCACCCCTAAATCTTTTATAAAGTGCTCTTTGGTGTTTATTTAAATTTCCATATTATAGCCTTTCAATTTGAAGTTACTTTCGTATAACTTATGTTTCCATGAAACGACAACTGCAAAGTTTGTATTAGGTGCTGTGCAGTTTTCCTGTATGTTCTTTCAATTTGATGTTTGGTTTAAATTTCATGACATTTGAAGTGAAGTACATTGGAACACTCGTTATTCTGATCAATCAGATCATTGAGAACCACATATGACTTTCATTTAAGAGGATTTCTTAGAGGGTCTAAGACCTCTTCTTCATATGAACATCATATTCTTCACTTTACTGCTTAGTTTTTTCCCACTTATTCTTCCTTGCACACCTTTGGTGAAGAGCCCGATCCTGATGATTTGTTAAGTTTATGTACTATGTTAAAAGCAAATAGTTCATTAATTCATGTTTAATTTTAAAATAATCTTATTTTTCTTTCTTAATTCTGAGAATCATATGAAAATCCTTGTGAGGATGTTGAGGGAGATGCTCCACTCTGGTGAGACCCCACCTGGGTTATTGCATCTGTCTCTGGAGTCCTCCGCATACAAAAGTCATGAACCTTTTGGACTGGGTCCAGAAGAGGACCACTAAAATGATCAGAGAGATGGAACAACTCTCCTATGAGGAAAGGCTGAGTTGGGGTTGTTAAGCCTTGGGGGGGATAAGGCTTGGAGGAGACATTACTATGGCCTTTCAGTTCTTAAAAGGAGGTTTATAAGAAAGGTGGGGGCAAACTTTGTAGCAAGGCCTGTTGTGATAGGACAAGGGGCAATGGTTAAAAGAGGGTACGTTCAGACTGGACAATGAGCCTGGTGAAACTCTGGAACAAGTTGCGCAGAGAGGTGATAGATACCCTATCTGTGGAAACATTCAAGGCCAGGTTGGACGGGGCTCTAAGAAACCTGATCTAGTTGAAGATGTCCCTTCTCATTGCAGGGGAGTTAGACTGGATAACCTTTTAAGGTCTCTTCCAACCCAAATTGTTCTGTGCCTCCATGACTTTGTGACAAAAAAGAACATCCTTGTTCTTCACAGAGTATTCCAGAACAAAGAAGGCATGTCTGAATCAAGTCTAACTCCAGAGTTTTTTTTCATAAATCCAAACTCCAAAATATGAACTTAAACATTTTTTCCTAGGTGAAAAAAATGTAGATTTATTCAGTATGTTTATTGTTATTGCTTAATGACGTTTTCTCTTGAAGTATCATGGTATTAGACATCATTGGCTCATTAAAAAGTCCAAAAAGCTAGGTGATAATTTTCAGTTAATACAATATTAGTGGGTGTATATATGAACACTGGTAATAACTTGAAGTTGCCTACAATTTTTCTTTCCCTCTGGGATCTTTTGGCCAAGAAAGCAATGGTGTTTTACGGCTTTTTAGCTTTCATAACCACAGAGTGTTTAGTAATGAGGTTTTGAGTTAACTAGAGAGTTGTTTTACACTTAACCTCTGCCAAGCTGTTGTCCCACAAAACCCATATGTATGATGATTCATGCCCACAACTGAGAGACATGGATTTAAGCTCATGTCAATCACTTCTAGAAAGTGACAAGATGATTTAATCAACCGTGCCTGGTATATGGAGACATCCTGAAGAGCAAAAAACTTAAAAGTAGATATGTAGAATGCATTAGTTCTACTGATATAATATAGTTCTTGCATTCATTTCCAGCAATAAATGTTGAATGAACTATTAAGTCATGTAAAGATTGCCAGGGGTTAATATGTCATGATTTCCTCTGGGATTTGCATTTTTCTTATCTGAAGTGCTGTGTTTTGTTGCAGAAAGAAAACCTGCTGTTTGAAAGGGCTTAAATGTATGAGTAATACAGCTGTTTTCCCACTAATCCAGTTATATGCTTTGATAGCAGTAAGTGGTAGATGATAGGGGCAGCAATTCCATCCCAGCACGCTATGATTTAGTGACTTGGTTTCAAATGTTGACACGGAGAGTGTAATTTGTTTATGATTGTGGGTAGTCTGCAGTTTGCAGGAGAAATTTATTTCAACTTCAAATCTGTAGAGGTGGGGAAAACAACACAAAGGAAAACCGTATCTTACAAGCATCAGATGTGTTAAAGGTCAGGAACTGTAGGACTGTTTAAGATCACTTAGGCTTTGTAAAAATCCAAACTATTATTTACTGTTTAGGAACTGCAAATTAAATGTTATGAGGATACTGGGGATAACAGAATAATGCTCTGGGAAAATTTAAATCTTATCTCCTGCTTTTGTGCAGTTCTGCACATCAACTAAAATCAGAGGGAAGGAGATTTCTGGATGAATGTATTTCAAAGACAAAAGTATGCACCCAGCCTATGAATTTTTGTTGAAAATAAAAGCAATCTGTGGAAGATACACCCTTTTTCCCACTGATTGTTAATAGCAGTTTATCATGTAATTCCCACAGGTCAACGGTTGCAAACCTGTTTACTTTGCACTCCCCACTCCCAAGTTAATACAATCTTTCTGCCTTCCTAATTAAAATATTTATGTATAGTAATAGAGGAAAAGAAATTTTGCAAAGAGCTTTTCAGTTCGTAAAAAGGCTCCATAATGCTCCTGAATTCTCCACTTCAGATTGCACCTGTGTTCTCTTAGATACAGGGAAACCTTCCTTCCTTCTGGGAAATACCTTCTTAAGCTGGTTTAAAAAACCAAACATGCCATGGGTGGAAACCTTAGCCTGAAGTCCTATTGAATGGAGGAGGGTGCTAGATTTTGTAACCAGGTAACCTGTGGTGCTTATGTTTCCTTAGCTAGAAGTTTCAGATCGGTATAAGTGTATTTCTGTTCAATTGGCAAAAACTTCCAGAATTTTATTTAAAAATGACTTTGAGTTGGGTTCCTTCATTATTTCGTTTTAAAGTGGTTTTAATGAACCTTAAGTTAAATTACATACTCAAATAATCTAAGACCTATTTTCTTCCTCTGTTTTTGAATTTTAACCCAGAAGAATCCAGTGTTGGACAATATTAAGGAAAAAAATATAAAGATGCATGCCATTTTTTTCATTATTTGGCAAACTGAAAAAAAGACAGAGAATCAAGTTCCCCCTGTAGGTCTGCATAAGTTTCTCTCTTACTGATTTAATCCTATTAAGTATACAGTCTACTCAGCATTGTAGTTATGTGAGGAAGTAAACAAATAAATATATATTATTTATTTTTTCTTTTTTTTAAATTGTAGTCAATTAAAAACAATATAAAGGCAAGTTTAGAGCTGAGTATTGAGCTTTGTGATTCTCTTAGCCACAATCCATCTAATTGTATCATGCCCTTGCAGATTTTCCTAAATTGAATGGCTCATTTTCAAGACAAGGGGGAACAATGATAGCTGCAGGTGAACACATCTTTATAGGAGTGTTCCTTAATGGAAAATCATTAATATTCCGTAATAGAAGGTCATTATCTTGAACCTTCCCTATTTAGGGACCAAGTGAATTGTTGTATACATTTTCATACAGGCATGTATGAAAATTCTGCGCTGCTAATAATTTCAGGTAGAGCTAGGCTGTATATCTATGGAAATATATCTATGAGAAATATCTTTGAAGGACCTGAATGTGAGTATTATGCAAGTAACAATGGAGGCAATTTAGATACTTAGAGAAGAATGGGGATCAGCAGTTGTTAAGAAGCTAGGAAGAACTTTCTTAATTAATGTATTAATGAGAGTAGGAATAGAAACAAGAAATGCAGTAATCATGAATCAGCATCATGATTTTTTTGTCTACGCATGGAATTGCAGTTTCATTTTCCATCCCCTTTAAAGAGAAAGGTGAGAAAGAAGGGACTAACTCTATGTTAAAGTATTTCAGGTGGGGCTGGGGTTGAGAGGAAGATTAAGGTAGGAGGATGTTGAAGTACTTTGTTCTTTTGAAATGGGGTTAATTGATTTCAGTGGGACAAATTACACAATTTGTATCAAGAAAAAGGAAAAGTGAAGGACCACTAGGAGTAAAACATCTTGCAATCTTCATCTAACATGACAAAATAGAAATGTTTGTACAGCTTCAGAGATAACTTTCCATCTATTATAAACAGTGTATGGATTGATGATTTTGTTTCTCTCCTGGAAGACGATGAGTACTTGAATTCAGATTTTGAGTATATTTGACACAAAAGGGATTGGCTTAGATTTTACAAGAAAAGACTGTAGGTTTCTTCTCTCAGGACTGAAAGTGATTGCTTGGTTCTTGAAAGCATCTTCCCAAATTCCTGAGTAAGTGATCTGAGAAGCTGGATTTCAGACACACCCACACTCTCAGGATTTGACCTTTTTTTTGGCTGTTTGGTAACTGATTTGATAACAAATGAGTAGTGTTGTTTTGGTGAAAACTGTTATGTCCATACGCTCTCAAAACTGTCAGATAAAAGCACTGCAAGGATCACTAGTGGAAGCCCTAGAAATTTGTTGAGGCACATAAATAGTTAATATGCCTCAACAAATTGCAGAGAAATATTCTTGTTGTCTTCATATGAAAATTTAATGCTTTCTTGGAAGATACACTTTAAGCAAACGTCTACCACTAAATGTAATTGTTAGGGACTATTACCAAAGTAACCAAGGGAATTTTAAGGATCAGTGATGTGTGGGTGGAGAGGCAGTATGCAAGAGGTTGGATTAGATTATCTCATTGCCCCTTTCAGCCTTAAATCAAGAATACATAAAGTTTTCGTTTTTTTTTTCTTTTTGTTTTGTCCTGCTGTCTTAAATGTTTATCCCAAGTGGTTGTTCACCATCTAGCTTAGTTACTAATAGATTGAAAAGTGTTTTGTCATGTTTGTGTGATATAAATACTTTAGCCTCCAACTTTGTAAATAGGGAATATTCCTTTCTGTATATACTTGAGTTTAGCCATATCTATCTAGCAACATTTATGTTCAGTAGTTAGGCTTTCTTTCATCCCTAGTGTACTTAAAAGTTCCTTGTTATCTTCAATTTAACCACCCTACAATACTGTCTGTGCAATGAGACAGAACAGCAAATACTTATATAAAACACACATAAACAGAATAATCTATGATAAAGAGGTGAAAATGAAGTGTTACTTTGCTCTCTGGGTGATAATACTCCCTATGGTACTTACTTATATTTTAATTTTAATATCTGAATGAAAATAATACACCAGTCTGTAAAATCAATATAACACAAAACTATGGTGATGTTATTTCAGGGTCAAATCTTCTCTCTTTGAGAATTACAGCTAGTACCATGGACTGTCTCCAAAAGCCAACTTGCTACGTTCAGTTCAGAGCTGTGGTCAATCTAGTAAGCCTTTGTACATGTACAGACAGCTAGATCCCACGCAGAAGCTACTCGTATTTGTATTCAAAGGCCATCTAACCGTACCCAATATATTGCTAGGGAACTTAAAGCATGTGTTTCAACAATTTTTTTCCTGATTTCTCATTTAAGCTGATCTTTACATAGCTACAAATACACTTGAGAAACCTTTAGAAGATTATGTTATTTTTCTCTTGCAGCTACAAAATAATAACCAAGCTATCTGAATTTAGGGATTTGTTTGTTTATGCATGTGTTATTTTACCCTTTGGGGGAAAGCATGTAATGCTAGATTCAGCACCCTGAGAAAGGTGAAGCTGCTGCAGTTGCATGCCATGTATCCACACAGTAGGGAGGCTGAAAATGTGTTCCCAGTGGGCACGTGCACACAGAGCACAATTGTATACAACGTGATATATATTCATGTGTATATCTGCGTACAAGACCAGCCACACAGGTAGCAAAGGAAAACAGAGCACTCGTGAATGCAGGCAGTGCCAACAGTCTCATCCTGCTCCCCTCTCTGGCTAAGCAGGATGGAAATGTGCTGGTGATAAAAAATATATATAGACACATATATGCCCCTGCTCATTGCACCTTTAAAGGGCCCTTCCAACCCATACTCTTTTGTGTTTCTATGTGGATATATACATACACATATATATACCTGTGTAGTGTGTGGATCCCTCC
This sequence comes from Dromococcyx pavoninus, assembly GCA_033558185.1. Classification (NCBI taxonomy): domain Eukaryota; kingdom Metazoa; phylum Chordata; class Aves; order Cuculiformes; family Neomorphidae; genus Dromococcyx; species Dromococcyx pavoninus. The sequence goes on along the minus strand of JAUMJL010000063.1, from coordinate 2,033,168 downwards.
AGCACTGGGCTCAGGCACCCCATCTGCCCAGCAGTTGCCCCTAGATCCCAGTCAGCCCTGTTGCTGCCGTCTAGACGTAGAAGTCCCCAAGGCCACAGCCTCACTGCAGTTGCTGGTAAAGACTTTCTCATGCACACACTTATAGCTAGTAAGTTCTCCCTTGATTCCAATATCCAATCCTCCTGTAATCTCACCCTTAGGGATTTCACCACAAGAGACCACCAGACCAGAACCTGGCACTCACTCCAGGTGCTGTGGACACATGGATCCCTGTGACCCATGGTCTCACTCCAGTTGCTGACTCTGATGTCCACTCGCTCCAGCCCCTCCAGCTGGTGTACCATGAACACATAAGCACTGCAACCTGTGGCCTGACTACAGTTGCTGTACTCACACACCCATGCACAGACACACACACGGAATAGTCTCTCACTCAGGAAATGAGGTAGAAATGGCGTTTAATAAGAAGGCAGGACCAGACAAGCATACTGGCCAGTAAACTATTTACATGTGGCCAAAAATTTTTCTACATAATCTTCTATTTTCCCTCATTTGTTCATCCCAAAATTACCTAAATCCATCCCTATCCTCGCCCTGTTTCCTCCCTTAAATATGCTGTAGTAAGTCCTGAAATCCTGCATCCCGTAATGTTTCTCATACAACCTTCTTGAGACTGAAAGGGAATTATTTTATTGTAAATTGTTGATTAGGCCCTAATTATAGTTACAGGAGTAAAATGAGAAACACATCCAAAACCTCATCATTTTGCCTATCTTGAAGACAAATTACGGCCAGGAGGTGCTTGTCTATCTCCACTGGCAGCGGGAAGAGTCTGACCCACTATGTTGGACTGGACTCCCAATAAGCCATCACTGAAATGAGATGAGCTCGATCATACTGTAATATAATATCTTTACTCAGGTGAGAATGGAAAAGGGAGTCAGTGAGAGTAAAAACAACAAGCTCTTTGGGTTTTTTTTTACCCTTTTTTATTCTTCTTGTGTGTGACTGCTTTAACATATCAGCTAAGTTTTTACTGTTGTGTTATTAACTGTAATTTTGGGTTGCTGTGGAAGGGTAATGTTCAAAATATATGTATGAGGGGAAAAAGAAATTGAAAGACTTAGAAAAGGGATAGGGCAAATCATAAGACAAGATCTGTTTCATTTAAAATATGTCATAAAGTGTTTATTCTACGGAATAGAGAACTTGAGTGCATGAAGTGCCAAAGGAAATGGAATTAGAAGTCGAAATTCTACATTAGGTTGTCAGGAGCAGGAATCTTGCTGGAAACTGTACATTTATTATTGTACAGTGTAGCTAGCAGTTCCAGATGACTAGAAAAGTCACCTCCATTTCCATTTTGAGTGATTGCTTTGGGCATCAACACAGATTTTTATTGTCTCCTCTTGTAGTTGTCAACTGTCAGGAAGTCAGACTTCTAACAGCACATGGCATGGTTTTCCATGATTTACAGAATAAATCCTAGCTCTCTTGTATATTAGTAGCATTAAAAATGAGTAGTTTAGTAGTATATAAAATGAGGTGATAGCTCTACCTCATGGTTCTACAGGTGAATAAATCTTTTGGCTATTTCCTGTTTCTTACTCTTTAACAAAGCACCAAGTCTCACTAAAGAGAGCCTTGCTACATGTCAGACGTGTCATTAGTTCTGTGCTGGACCACAACTGCATTTCTGCGTTAGCTTTCCAACCAGGAGATAATTACTAGAGGGAGTTGTGATAGTATAATTAAAAAGTAGTGGTGAGTGAACAATCTCTCAATGAATTCATACCTTACCAGTTCTGAGGCTGGGCTGGCTTTAATGATTCTGCTAGGGAAGGGTGACTTACCATGTTAATGAAAAGAGGAAAAAATGTCTGGGCTCTCTGTAAGGTTTGGGACAGGTTGGCAGATATTTGTTCTCTGGTCCACTTTTTTTTTTCAAATGTATTTTCTATGAAAGTCAGCCGTTTGGTAGGTGAAAATTTAAAGACATGACAAGATGTTAGTTTGGTGTGAATCTAAAGGATATCTTATCTTAGGCAAAACATAAATGAAACACTCATAGACTTCTGAGGTTTAGTGGTTTTTAAGACTGACACTTTTTTCTCCTGTCTCACATTTCCCTGCCTTAGTGGAAGCATCTTCCTTGTCTGCTGCAGCTTTTTTACTGCTCGTGAAACCCAGCCACCATGCACAGCCAGGCACATTACTCTGTCTTGCCTGGCGACAGGTATATTTAAGTCAAGCCCTGGGAATATGGAAAGTCACATTATAACCCCTTTGCCATGCCCCAGTTACGTAGCCTGGTGCCAAAGTTTATGTCTATCTCTATTTTTTGCACTGACTAAACAGACACCTTGCTTTTCGTGTGCTGAGTAGCAACCTCACACATCCATTCAATTTATAGATAACGATTTAATATACAAACCTTTACCTCTGGTTACCAGTGACAGGACACCAAGAAATGGAGTGAAACTGAATCAGGAGAAGTTCGGTTTGAACATCAGGAAGAGATTTTCACTGAGAGGGTGGTCGGTCTCTGGAACAGGCTCCCAAGGGAAGTAGTCACAGCACCAAGTTTGTCAGAGTTCCAAGGGGCATCTGGATGATGCTGTTAGTCATATGTTTTAATTTTAGGTAGCTCTGCAAGGAACAAGGAGTTGGGACTTTGTGATCCTTATGGGTCCCTTCTAACTTGAGATATTGTATGATTCATCTTTTTGGCCAGAAGATTTTTGTGTTCTAAACAACTGGAATGGAATGAAGATTTCCTCAGTCAAGTGAAAAAAAAAAAATCCACAAAATAATTTTCTAGAAAGTCTCTTCTTGTTACAGCAGTCTGCTAGGGTGTGTCTGGGTAGCAGTGCCACGCAGTGCAGGCTACAGGACTGCAGCGCCTCAGTAGTGCAGTAGTTCATTCACATCAGCCGGCTTTCTCTGGGAGATGCTGAAGTTTACAGTACTGAAATTTTCAGTAGAAGTCAGAAACACATGATTTTAAGTAAATAATACATGCTAACGTCACCACAGCATCCTGAAATGAACATAAATGAATTCATCTTGCTAAGCTAATTCATCTTTTGGGTTATGCTCATGTTTCCTGTTCTAACTCTGAGATTTGCAATGCAGCATCATACCTGATAGTCTGAGCATCAATTCTTTTATACTCATGGGGAGCTTTGCATTGATTTATGTGCAGATAATCATATTGGTTAGAAAGGTTAACAAAGCCAACTGAGAGCAGGTTTTGGCCCAGTATTTGGTCTTTTTTCCAATCTTTTATCTCATATTATGCTACAGTATTTTTTTCAGCAGATGTTTTGTGATTTAACATTTTCGTTGTTGAATGCTGCTGCCTATGGTCTATAATACACATACATACATATCACAATGAAAGGAAATGTGATCCATTTTAAATTACAGGAAATGGCAATAGTGTAAATTGATATATAATAATAATTTTAATTCATCCTGTACTTGCTGTACAATTTAAGAAATGCAGGTTTGCTCCTTCTGAGTACTGGAACAAGGTTTTTATGTTTTCCCTTCAGTATTTGTGTAGGGTTGTACTGTATATCTTACCACAATCTGTATGCAAGTCATAGGGTAGGCAAAACCAGTAATTTTATAGCAAGATATAAATACTGAACTGTAACACTACATATTATTTTTACATGTCAAATTACAAACCTTTAGTCTTTGAACTGCCTCCAGAGTTCTGTGTCTTGAGATCTGTATGGGAATAAAACTTCGCAAATTGCTTTTTTACTATTCTTTGAGTAAGTTCTGATAAATATTTATAATATCTTCTGTTGAAATACAGATTCTGACAGGTCTTATTCAAAATTAAGTTAATCTTGGGATTAACCTTAAAATCCTATTACCAAGCCCAAAGTAGCAGGGGAAAAAAAAAATGGAAAAGAAAAGAAAACAGCAAAGCTGGATTTAGCAACAAGACGAAAGCCTGATGAAATCAGATCTATTTCACTATTTCTCATTTAATAGGTATAGATACAACTGGGTCACCAAGCTGATTTAGCCATGAGGTAGAAATAGCATAGCAACAAACCTCAGCAGACTGAAAGTCAGCAGCGTCAGTATCTGAGTGGGTCTTCAGCAAGATGACTGTATTTGTCTCGATTTTCAGTATTCCCAGAGTGACGTTTCTGATTTATTCAGCTATTATGAACTTGGTGTTTTAAACGTATACGTTTTGTACTTGTAGCAAGTCTAACTATAGGAATTACTGCTTTATTAAAGTTTGTATGATTTTCTATGAAAAGTAGACATATTGAATGTTTACCAATATACAATTTACATACAGTTCAAGGCAGGTCTCAGTTCATGTAAGAAGTTTTGGAAGGAACATTTTTTAGGGGGTTTTAATCTTTTTTGTTTGTTTGTTTGTTTGTTTGTTTGTTTTTAGCTTAGAAGTATAATTTCAGAAGATTCTGATTAAGCATTCTATGTTGAATGATTAGATGTTAGTAAATTAACTGGGATGAGGGAGGCAGCTGGGAAAAATGGTTGGAATAATCTGAATGTTGGGTAGATTTGGTATTATATCCAGTAACAATATTATTACTTTTACAGATTTTGGAAATGCAGAAAGACATTTAGACAGCAGGTTGTTGTACAGCATTGCCATCGTGGTTACTGTAAACCTGTCTTGTAATGCTGTTGGAAATTCAGTTGCTTATTTTGGTAATATGGAATCTTTGTACAGAAAAAATAATGTTTTATTCTTCTGGAGTTGGAACCTCTTATGTTCAACATGGAAATTTTCTTTAAGGAGGAAGCTTGCATTTTGTTATTCCTGCTTCTTCACTCATTTGCCACACAAGAATATTTTATAGTTTTAGTTGAAATGAGAAATTTATGCCAGTCACAGAAAACGCTGGCAACCTTCACCAGAAATGCAAAATTTCTAACTTCAAGATGAAAGTTGTAAGGCCAGTTCAATGGTTTTCTTTTAGTGCCACCTAGTGACTAAAACTTGAAAAAGTTTTTTAAAAAATAGCTTATTTGTTTTGATTTTTTATGTTGTTGCATTTTCCAGTAATTAGGTGATTTACAAAAGATTTGTTTCTCACATTGAACCACAGAGGTAGTGCTCCTTTCCTCAATTTCTGTTCCTGAGGATTTACATAAACTAAACTTACATAAAGTTTATTCTACCCATTTTAAGAATTTGGCCTTTCCTTAGTGTATTAGTGCTTTGTCCAGATGATATATGATAAATGTTGACTGAAGCTTGATTTCTTGATCATGCCATAAAAACAATTAAGCATACATATAAACTTATTTTTAATTATATATACACACATATGTATGAAGACATTAGATACAGTAGAAAAAAGACGATTGTCAGAAACAGCAATAAGCATTTTCTGATCAAGATTAATTAATAGTTCAAGATATTAATTGTTTGTAATCAATTGAATGTTTTATTTGTATTTAAATAACCTCCTACATGTGACATTGGATTTCATATTTATATCCCTTATACCTCTCAGGAGATGGAGATATGTTTAGATATATATAGAGGTAGACAGTTATGGGGAAAAGAATTTGAAACATTTATTAATTTATACATTGCCTGTGATATCAGGGTTTTATCTCTCAGTGTTGTATTCTTCAGAATGAACTGCATGAGCTGCGTGGGCATTTTGAAGAAGCTTAAGTGATGAGCTGTTTATTAGAGTGCATACTTTAAGCATTCATACCCTGTTTGACCTTGTGGTTTAAATGGCGTATAGCAAAATAGCTAATATCAAGTTAAAGGGCAAATTCAAGGACTTGGAGTTAGTTTCACAACGGAGAAGAAAAAAGTATATTCCATATTCTTGTGCTCTAGTAGTGGGGAATTGAGATTAAAGTTTCTGGTCATGTCTTTACCTCGCATTTACTTTTCTTCCCTGTTGCTTCACCTTTCTCACCAATAAAATGAGAACAGTTCTGAGCTATTTTGCGAAGAGTCCAAGACACTCAGTAATGTTTGGAAATGTTTACGGAGCTAAAGTGTGGATGTCCTTGGGAGTTATATGCCATGTGTTACTTGCTAAATCTTGTCAACTGGGGAGAGGTTGATTGGTGTCTGCAAAAGCCAGATTCATCAAAAATTTTCCCGATAGACAAACCAGCTTGTATCTGTTCAGAAGGTAATATATTGAGCCAAATGCAGATTTTTTAAAAATATATACATATGCATGTTTTTCTTCTCATCTATTTTGTTTCCTGTTTTTCTGTTTTCCCCCGTACTACTCAATAACTTTAATCTTTCTGCTTAACTGTCTCAAATGTTTTTGGTCCCTCTATACCCTGACCATGAATACTGATCCTTTCTTCATTTATTCAATTTGCAGCCTTTTTCTGTAAAATCGTTCCTCCCGTCCCGTCCCCCCCCTTTTTTTCTTACTCTGTCCTCTTAACAAAAACATCTGTCTGTAGGGTCTCTTGCTCATTTTTTGATCTACTATCATATCAGCATCTCTGTTTCACTTCCTTTGAATAGCCTAATAACCTCATGTTAGGGTTGGAGTTTTAATAGTTTCCAAGAAGGAATTCCACATTGAGACTCTGGAAAAGAACAGGCTTTCAGCAATGCAGAAGTAACTATTCTGGAATCATAAGGGGGTTTAGACATGACAGGCCGTTCTCTTGGCCATCAGTTTAACTTGTGGGGCATTTAGATCTTAATATGTGAAAAATTACGATGCCACTATTGCTATTACATTTCAGTTGAGAGTAACTGCAAGCTGGCTCAGTTTGCTAATTTAGCTGCTTCGGTATTTTACTGGAGTTCAAGTGAATTAAATGTAGCCCTGAATTTTAGTCCTCCCTTTGGACATTTTTATCAGTCACATTTAAACCTTCAGGCTTGTCTTCGACTCCTAGCAAACAGGTAAATTTTCATTTTGGAGGATTGTTGTTCCATTTGTTGATTCCTTTATCTAATCAAAATTTCTTCTCATTGCTCTGTTAACTGATGTTAACAGTAACATTGACCAATGCATTTGAAAACAGCTAGTTCATATTTTCTTAATTAAATTTCAGCACTTGCAGACATTGGTTAATGTAGTTCTCCATTCTACAAATGTTTTATTTGTCTCCATTTTACATCAACTTTTGTCAATCTATAGATACAGATATTTTGACTTTGACCCTTTGCTCAGTTTACGTCATGTGTAAGTATAGTACAGTACAGTTTACTTATTAACTGCTTAAGCATTTTCAGTTAGATTTCCTGTGAATATTTAAAATGTTACTTTTGTATCAGTAATTACCAATCCCTATGCTAGATAACAGCCCATAGAAAAAATTATCTTAAATTGCTCTTTACTATGGCCGAAGAAAAGGCATACACTGGCCATAAGATCAAACTTATGGTTACTTTAATGTTAGCTCATTAAATAATTTGCATACAATGTAACTGATGAAGCACAGCAGTGTTTTCGCTCTACTTTTTCAAATGAAATTGGTTTTTGTAGAGAAGAGCTACCTACCAGATAGTGGTTTTCTTCTGCTTTCCAAGAATGAGATCTGTACTTTCATCGCATCTCACATGCAGAATTAATTCTCAGACCTTGTCTTTTAAAAATTATTTTACATAAGTATTTTTCCCATCATGACTACAAAATTAGATCAAAGCAAGCTGAAATAATTCCATAGTACAATCCTGTTTTCACTCTCACATGGTTAATATAACTAATAATCATTGGATTATATTTTTGGTTACTTCTATGAGAACCTTCTATAAGAAACACCATTGGATGTTTAATATTTTACATCAAAGAAACTGATTACATCTCTCTGACCATCTAGGAGTTGTGTTTATACAGCAAAACATGCTTCTTAAGCACAGCAAATGAATGACTATAATTTGTTTGAGTCTGAGGAAAGAATTAGTGGCTTTAAAATTGCACAATGGAAATGTTAGGCTTCAGCTGGAAGTCTTACATTTTAATCACATCAGAGGGTTGGTCATTACAAAATATTATTTTCTGGGAAATATACCATGCATTAAAGAAATATTCCAGCTGAAATTTTGGTTATATGCAATCCAATTCCATGTGTTCATTTATTTTAAAGATGAAGTTTGCATTATGACACTGTGAGAACTGGAAAATATTTTTAATTTTCATTACCTCATCGTGTTTTCATACTTATGTTACTGTAAGTAATTTGGATACATTGTACTGTATTTATAGTTGTGATATGAAAATTAAAGCCCCGATAAACAGAATATTACGAAAATCAATAAGCAGTGTCTGTCATTAATATATACAACTGCCTTTTCTTTAAAATACTTGGTCAAGTATAACATTTCATTTCTTAAAGTTAAAACACTTGTTAATGCTTTTGCAAGTTATCCGCCATGACACACTGGAAACTGCATATTGATAAAAGGGAGACAGAAAACTTTGCATGAAGTCATTTGAGAATAACTTGCAGAGATTTTAATTACTCAGGAAACAGAGCTATAAAATTGGGACATATTAATAACTGTTCTTATTAATTAGAAAGATATATGAACATTCTTATATGGGTATTCTCATAGTGTATTCTGCCTAGCAAGAATGAATACAATTAATACAACAAAGGCAGGAAGGACAATACGGGGAACTACAGGCCTGTCAGCCTGACCTCAGTGGTGGGGAAAGTTATAGAACGGATCATCTTGAGTGACATCACACGGTACGTGCAGGATATCCAGTAGATAAAGCCCAGTCAGCATGTTTTTAAGAAAGCCAGGTCCTTTTTAACTACTTGATCTCCTTCTGTAAAAAGGTGACCCACTTAGTAGATGGGGGAAAGCCTGCGGATGTAGTAAGGTCTTTGACACCACCTCCCACAGCACTGTCCTGGGGAGGTTTAAACTACATTTTAGGAAATACTGCTTCACTGAAAGGGTTGTCAAGCACTGGCAGGGGCTGCCCAGGGAGGTGGCTGGTTGAGTCACCATCCGTGGAGGTTTTTAAAAGATGGGTAGATGTGGACATGGTTTAGTGGTGGACTTGGCAGTGTTAGGTTTACGGTTGGTCTTCATGATCTTGAAGGTCTTTTCCAACCTAAACGATTCTGTGATTCTGTAACTTTTTAGGTCCTCAGGAAAACGGCAACTATACTATAAAAATATCAGTAACTCACCAGAAGCCAATATTAACTCATGAGGAATGAGGAAAAAGAAGATCCCTAGAAAAATAAATGCAATATGAAGATAACAAGGTATTAGATTAGTTGTGAACTACTCAATGCTCAAAATCAAAATAGTGTGGTTTCTTGGTTAGGTTCTACATATATGCAGTAGTGGCTTGTGGTACAATAATGATATTAGAAAATGAGACAGAAAAATACTTACTTTAGATTCCTTGGTTCGTTTTGACACATCTGTTTTATACGAATTACATGTGGAATCGTGAGAATCCAGTGCAGCAAATACTCTCATAATAGTGCCAGGATTTGCAAAACCCCCGCAGTTGCAGCTCTATGGCTATTTTCAAGAAGGATCTGAAATGAATTGGTCTAAGCCTTCTGATGAGGATGATGCTTTTCTCTGTCAATCTTCTCAGCCATAAACTGTGTTGTATTTGCCGTTACACATCTGCTCCTTCTAATTCGATAGAAGTATCATTGACTAAAGTGGATGTTTGAAAAAAGTTACTGTTCAGATTTTGATTGGTCTTAAGAGCAAGGAGGATGCATCTATACACATCTGATTCCAGGACATGGAAAAGTCAGTGTACCTCCTAAACATCCTATTACCTTGAACTGAATTATCATGCTTTATTCAAAATGGTTTGATATTCTCATTCCCTTCATCCTTTCATGTTCTGTTCATTTTAAGTGTCCTACAATTACAGTGCAAGTGGTAGTTTGCTGATGATAGCAGTTCTCTCTCTGTTCCTTAAGTTTGGTACTTAGTGTTTTATTTTAGACATATAAGTAGTCTGAGTTGTTATTGAAATCTGTGACCTTATTTACCTTCTATACAACAGTTCTTCTATACAGTAATATTAAAGTAATTTGAAGTATTGAGCCAAGGCCTGATGTTTAAGTTATTTTAAAGCTTTGCACCAGATTGACAACATAAAATTATGTTTCCGTTTGTTTTCACTGAAATCCTTAATCAGGAAGAAACATAATAATGTGTTTTCACATTATTAAATTAGGAGGTTGCCCTTTTAGTGCCTTTACTGAGATGTGAGTTTTACAGAGTTTTTTGGGCATGTTATTTGCCAGTGAGAGCTGGATAGATGAAACAGTTTATAAATTGGCCAAGATGAGTTTTAGCAATATTAATCAAGCATATCTTCAATAAAAATCACTGTGTTGTAGTTAAAAGATTTCATTCCAATATAGTTAAACATAGATTATGTGCAGTAAGTATGCACTTTCATTCAAGACTACATTTAGAATCATACATGCCCAGTATTTTTTAAAAGGAGTTTCATCCTGAGTTTAGATAGGTACAGAGCTAGATAAAAAGTGAAACTGCATCCTTCTCTCTGTACCAGCAGGGAGATATATATATTTCTACTTACACATGTATGCACGTATATTTATGCAGAGACAAATTTTAAAGATACCGTAAACTGATTTCTAGTTGTGCAGACATTTTGCACAAAAAAAAAAAGTTTTCTATATGCGTTCTTAAATATCAGAATCTCATCTAAATATTTTTTTCAGGTAGAGTCTTCATGGGTGTGTGGGGAAGAAAGCACAAATATGTGTATTTTTAATACACAGATTTGTATCATATGAACAATATCATCCTATCTACAGACATATTCTAATGTGCTTCTAGAACTGTATTTTGTCTTCTATAAGGTATACATACTAATTGATTATAATCTGCAAGTTTCACTGTAAACCAGCAGATTAATTCATGCAATATGGAGGTCATCTGATAAATTCAGTATTTAAAAATTAAAATTAGTATTCCTCCTTGGTTTTTTTTTAAAAAATTTCACTAACTCTGCATTTCTCAGTCTGATTTCATTATCTAAGCTGGAAACAAAAATTGTGGGAATTTTTCCACTATAGTAGAGGGTTTTTTTGGTTCCAACAGATTGAAGCACCAAATATCTTTTTTTTCTGATATATTTATTGCCTAATTTTGAAATCTCCAGAAGGATCTGGGCATTCTCAATGTACTGGAAATGAAAACCCGGGTGTGGTATGCTTAATCTCATGTATCAAGAAAACATTAGCCTTTACTTCTACAATATCTAGAAAAGAGCATTAACTGAAGAGAATTAACTGTCTTTAATACTATTTCTACTTATTTTACAGTTTAACAATAATGCTCAGAACGTCAGTTGCTTTAATCATCTTGTCCAAGCTAATGTGAGGAACAAGAAGAAGCTGAAAGAAGCTGTGTATAAAATCTCTGCTAAAGGAATTACAGACTACAAAAAAGGCTTTAGCTATGCTTTCGAACAGCTGCTAAATGTGAGTATGAAAGTCATCTCTCTGCTGTAAAGTGTAGAAGGAGAACTTGAATGTTCAAATATTCACTGCATACCTCTAAGTGTAACTAAGTGGTAGAAGTGCAAACTTTTATTCAGAGTAAATTTATTCCAACATTAAGTGTTTTTTTATTTTGCAGATCCTCGAGCAAGTTGCTAAGATTTGAGAATAAATTTGGTTTTCAATATGCTGTACAATTTTTCCTTAATTTGCTTCATTCATTCATCTAGTTTTTCATTGAATACGTGATGCTTAGTTAGCACATAGGTATGACAGTTGTTTCTTTGCAGGTAATTTTAAAATGGAAGGCTCTATGTTACCATGTTATTATTTCATTATTACCACAGTATGTTCTAGAAATGTTTAATTAACGTGCAATTTCATACTCATTATGAGTCATAAATAGTTGACCATTGAGCAGGACAGAGAGGAGCAAATGACTTACTTGAAAGAGGAATATTAGGCACCTGAGAATATTCTCATTCTCTTTCTCAAGTATGAAAGAAATAATTTCCTCAAAATTTAAATGAATTGTTTCCATGTTTTAATGACATTGTAATTTCTAATTTTCAACCAAGCACTAGCTTTCTGAGTAGTAACATTTCCCTTTTACCACAAATGTTGGAGTTTTATTAGTAAAGTTTTGTAATAATTTGTGTAGTTGTTTAAAAAAAATCTACTTTTCACTTCCTTCAAGACCACATATTGGGTCTTCACCTTAGTGTAAATAAAACTATACCAATTAATGGCAGTTAAAGATCTAGCTTAACAAGTATGAAGAGTATTCTTTTTGTTATTATATTTTTAATATGTCGGTGGTATCTCTCAGTGCACAGATCTTTGATTTTTCCTCCTAATCTTCCATATTTTGGACTTCAGGTTGCTTCTCTGCTGTATATCCAGCTTAGAATCATAGAATCATAGAATGACCTGAGTTGGAAGGGACTCACAGGATCATGGAGTTTAACTTTTATCCCTGCATAGGACAACCCCAACGTTCGCACCGTGTGTCTGAGGGCGTTGTCCAAATGCTTCTTGAATATTGTCAGGCTGGGTGCCGTGACTGTTTCTCTGGACAGCTGTTCCAGTGTTCCACCACCCTCTGAGTGAAGAACCTTTTCCTAATATCTAACCTAAACCTCCCCTGACACATCATTCCTGCCATTCCCTCGGCTCCTGTCATTGGTCACCAGAGAGATCGGTGTCTGCTCCTCCTCCTTCCTTTGTGAGGAAGCAGTAAACTGCTATGAACACCTCCCCCCACTTGTCTCCTCTTCTTCAGGCTGAGCAGACCAAGTCACTTCAGCCGCTCCTCATATGACTTTCCCTGAAGACCCTTCACCAGCTTAGTGTCCCTAGTCTGGACACTCTCCAGTAGCTTGATAGTCTTTTTGTACTGTGGCACCCAAAACTGCACACAGTACTAGAGGTAGGTCTGCACCAGTGTGGAGTAAAGTGGGACAGTCACCTCCTTTGACCAGCTGGCAATGCTGTGCTTGATGTACCCCAGGACACTGTTTGGCCCTCTTGGCTGCCAGGGCACACTGCTGGCTCATGTTCAACTTGCCATCAACTAGAACCTCCAGACCCTTTTGCAGAGCCCAGTCTGTGTATCCAGGGTTGCTGTGTCCCAAGTGCAAAATCCGGCACCCGCCCTTGTTAAACTTCATGTGGTTGGTGATTGTCCAGCTCTCCAGTTTGTCTAGATCTGAGCAGGGCCTCTTTGCTCTAAAGACTGTCAACAGGTCCCCCAATTTCATGTCATTACCACACTTGGTTAGTAAACCAAGGTCATTTCTGAAGATATTAAAGAGTACTGGCCCTGCGGAACCCTGCTAGTGACTGCTCGCCAGCCTGATGTAACCCTGTTCACTATGACCCTTTGAACCTGATCTGTCAGACAGTTACTCACATAATTGCATTATGTGTTTATCTACCTGTATGCTGGACGTACTGTAATTTTTGTAGCTTAGGGATAGAGCTGGCTGACCTTGTTAAACCTTGTTAAGTTTTAATGGAGGAAAAGAAAATACAAAGTTTAAAAACGTATTTTCTCAGTAAATCCCTGTTTAGTTTAGCAGAGGGGTTTGGTGGGGAAACGATTGACTGCCCTCTGCTGATGGTTATATAAAACTACAAACTGATTTTTAAAGGTTGGACTGCTTTAAACCAAGCTGTAGTGCTTTTCCCCTTTTTCTGCATCTGTTGCCGTCTCATGCAGAGGGAACCAGGAATACACAAGACATTTTGCCAAATGTGTTTCTCATAACATATAAATTCGATTAAGGTTATGTATTACATTTGGTGCAGCACCAGATGCATAATTTGTGTACAGGCAATATTAAGAAGACCTGAACGCAGGGTAAGCCTCAAAGTGAACTTGTTTATAGGACTAGAAAAAATTGTTTAAAAAAGTAATTGGAGATCAGTCTTATAGTCTCTCTCATAACTGGAGGCAGAGATGTGATTAGCCTCACATAATTTTTACAAGCCTATAAATTATGGCTGGACATTGTGGATATGTATATCAAGGGAAATTAAGAGATTGCACTAGGTTATAGAACTATAATAATCCTCTCCAGATACTGGCAATCCATTTGGCAGGAAGAGCAAAGGGATGGTGATCGAGTTAGCGCTGGGCTGGTGACAAGACAATATAACACATTGATATAATACAGGCTTATACACAAAATGATAAATATGCTTTGGGATAGTTTCCAGATGTATATTTATGATTTTAAACAATCCAATTGCTTTAAGGTCCATGGAAATGGAATATTTTTTAACAGCTCAAATTTTCATAGCAATTTGGTGGGTACTATTTCTGGATGACAGTTATTTCAGGCAATTTTCCTGAATACCAAAGTAATATTTCCCTTGTGCCATAAAAAAACCTCACTGCTTGTTGTGTTGCTAGATAGAAGTAGATATTTAAGATTTTTTTCAGTGTACTAATTCAAGTGGTTATCAATCATCTGGATTCCATCATTTTTATACAGTATTTTTGCATTATTAATTGCTATGTTTACTTGCTATTTTTTTGAAAATAATACAGCAATTTGTCAAAAAAAAAATCTTTACATCATTTCTTCTTGAATAATAGATTTTTAGTTTGGTTTATCCTTTCCTTCCTCAGTGGCATGAAACTCATAATGAAAAATGCATTCCCAAAGACATAATCTATAATCCCAACCTGCCACTTAATAAGTTAATTTTAAGGATGTGAAACTTGTATAAAACAAAAACAATTTTAGGCACAGTATAAAATGGCTCATGTCTTGCTTGCTTGTTTGAAAGGAAAAAAGAAAATGGTCTTTTTGAAGCACAAAACAGAGCTAAAAGTGAATACATAGATTCAGTTCCAACTTGTATTCTTCTTTGGTTTAAGCTAAGAGGCCAATATTTGTCCTGAAGAAGCTGCTATATAGGCAACATGATTCTCTTCAGCTGTGGTCTGTGATGGGTGGGCAGAGCCACCCATTGGACTTCTGAGGCCAACTGTTCAGAAAAATTAAATTACTACATCAGCTTTGCAAAATCACTTATATTCACTCCCTCATCCAGTATCTCTCCATATTTGAGCAAATGGGAGGAAAAACCAGATGTATTGTAAAGGAAGTTCTGCCTTCCCCTTGATTCCTTGTAAGAGACTGTTATATAAAGTTGGTTCATCAGAATGCGAAGTCTTTCTGGAAAATATATGATTTGACCTTATTCATGTTCAGATTTTCAATATTGTTTGGGGGATAAAAACTTAGAAGTTTTTTTCCATGATACGACTTCTGTGTCTAAACAGCATACTGTAAGTAAATATCCTCCAAGTTCTAGGAGATGAAGAGAAGACACTGCATTTTTTGGATATTGTATAAGCATGTGCAAAGTAAGCCACTAGAAAAATCCTGATTCATTCATTTAAAACAAAGACTTGCTCAAGTTCACATTACTCATTTTAGTGCTGATTTTAAAATCAATAGGAAAGTTTTATAATGTGATCAGGCTATGGTCCCCATCCCTGTCATTTCTTTGGTTTCCCTCTGATTTGTTTTGGCCGATATATTAAATCACTGTAAATGTAGGTGAGCTTCTTTATTTATGAAGTATCCAACTCTAGTTTTATTACTTTTTTAATATTGAGAAGATTGCAGCCCAAAGTAGTATCTCGTAGCTTATATTTCCCAAGCAAACAATGATCATAAATTATTGAATTCTGAATGAAACACAGTGTTCAGATGAGATTGGAGGGAATGTATTGATTACAAGGTTCTTTTATTAGTTGTTACATGTAAGACTTGTTTTTTTCAAATTATTATATAAGTAGTTTTTCACTGAATATTGAACTACCAAGACAAATCATCTCTTAGGAATAATTATTCATCTGTTAATATAGAGATTTCAAATAAAGTTTTTGTATGTTATTTTTGTGGGAGCATTGTGCTGCAATATTGAGGATTATTGGCTGATGGTTGAGGGCTGGTTTATTAAAAAAAAAAAACAACAACAAAAAAACCCACAAGAAATTGAATCAGAGAATAGGATGAAAAGTAATTAAAGGGAGCAGGATCATCTCACCTGACCAGCCAGGTGAAAGTGAATCACTATCTATTCAGAACAACGAACACAAGGGAGAAGTAGATACTTTGTAAGGATGACCTTGCTGTTTCTTTCCCTGACTGTATAGTAAGTTCATACAGCAAAATTCAGGTTTGTGGAAGAGGAAGTTGAATTTATTTTACTGAATCTCATTAGATTTTTCTTTGTCACATGCAACTACTCAGAAGTGTGTCTGACTTAGGACCATTTTTATGCAACAGAGGACCAGAAACAGTGGCTCTAAAATTCATGAACAATTTGCTGAAACTAGATTCTTAACATTTATGAAGTAAGAAAAGAAGATGAATGCAAAAGGAGGAGCCTTTAGGTCCTTTCATAAGTGGCCAAAATTAATATTCATCTCTCTATTCTTCTGGCTATGGAACAATGTTTTTATTCCTTTACACAACACACTATGTTTTTCACATAGGCTTTATGGCTTTACTAGTTACTTTCACTGCTGAATTGAGAGGCAGAAAGGCTTCTTCTCAATTCTGTCTGTTCCAGGCTTGCTTTCTAGAAATAATGGAGGTGACTTCACTTCACCTCTAAGTTGCACTCTAATTAGAAAAGTAGATGATGGAGAAAACTTAACAATCTAGTCAACCATATTTGGCTGCAACATATTATGCAAACGTGATTCTCAAATAGTTTTATAAAGGATAGGTATTCATTTCAGTGTATTAAAATAATTAAAAGGACGGGGAAGAATTAAAGAAGTGGAAGACAGAGCTTATTTTAAGGAAAAGTGACAAATATAGAAAATGCAAAAATATTTCTAGGTTTATAAGGCAGAGGTTTTTTAGATGTACCTCTAGGATGCTGGCGTTGTCTGTTTTCATTCAGGTGGTCAGTGATAGTTTCTGTGAGTAGGAGTCCAGCAGGAAAAAAACAAAAAAAACAAAAAAACAAAAACCCCAATATTCAGGAATTCATTAAAGGATCTTTGTTATCATTGTTCCCAAATTTCCATAAGGAAAGTAAGGACAAGAAACAAGTAAGGATGAGAAAAGAGAAGAGTGAAAATATTTACAGGCTCTCACTATACAAGTCTCGTGTCAAACACCTGTAGTGGAATCTGTCGTGTTGGTGTAGTGGGTATGAGCTAAAGAGCTTTCTTTGTGTTGGTGGCATTGAGAGGAACCTCCAGATCATCATTCCTCTGTGTTAAACCAAATCTGAAATGAGTCATATTTAAATCTCATGGAACAGAAAAATTATTTTGTTTTGGTTCTGGTTTGTTTTGGTTTTTATTTTATTTTATTTTATTTTATTTTATTTTATTTTATTTTATTTTATTTTATTTTATTTTATTTTATTTTATTTTATTTTATTTTATTTTATTTTATTTTATTTTATTTTTTCATTCCAAAAGAGGTGTTGAATAAAATTTTGAAAGACTTTGCCACTACTGTCCTAAAGAAGTAAGCATGTTGATATGAAATCCATCAAATATAACATTTGTTATACTATAACCTTATAGACTAAAATTTTAAAAAAAGCTTCTGTTTGTATCTCCTACAGCACAGTGTCTCTAGAGCTAACTGCAATAAGATTATTATGTTGTTTACGGATGGTGGTGAAGAACGAGCACAAGAAATTTTCCATAAATATAATGAAGACAAAAAAGTAAGTGATACATAAAAGACTTTACCAAATAAAATACAACAATATAAAGAGGAACTTTTAGACATGGAAATGAAAACGGTTTTGATATGTGTATAAAGTACACTTTAAAGAGCACTTAAAACTTTCTCAAGCTGAATTATAATACAAGAAATGTGGGATTTGCTAATTTAAAATGGTTGTTTTACTATCAAGGGCTGAGTTGTTTTGGTGTATGCTGTAATACAGTGATGCAGTTACTTTCTTCTCTCTAGCAAAGAAGGGTTTGGGGGTTTGTTGTATACAACACATGCGTAATACTGATCATGGCCACTGTGTAGATTCCTGATTATTTATGTATAGTTTCTTATATAATTCAATGCAACTCAGCTGCAATGTGAGTCAAATTTCCTACGTTTGATTAGATTCTATGTATCTACAGGTTCAAATCTTAGTAAGCATTTATACTTGTCTAATAAAACACCGGGTTGCTTGAAACCATCCCTTACTGGTTTTTTTTCCAAGGTGACAGTGGAAATACAAGAAATACTAGGATACTTTTTGTAGATGTAAATTAAGGATATATTTGTTTTCTCCTTATGGTTTTCAGTCATTGAAAATGTTGATGGTGTTGAAGGGAAATTTATGGTTGAAAAAATTCTCATGACATTTAACAAATTCATTCTTAGGAATAATGATGAACACCCCTGATATTCTTTCAGAATGTTCTAGTGTTTTTTAAAATTAGACATACAAAATATGCTTGTGGTCGTGCTCCCCTTAGTAAGACTACTCTTGATTCAAGAATGATGGTGTGAGCTCTCTTGTTCCCTCTCTGTGTAATGTATTGTTAATCTTCATCCATTAGAGTGTAACAACGTAATTGTCAGACACGTTATAACATGAAACATATGCATATACTTTTAATTTTGTAAAGTGATAATCACAAACATGGTGTTACCTTCTTAGATCACATAGTAGTCTGCTTTCACTTATTGAATGGTAACATAATGTGTGTCTAAATTCTGTTGGCTTTATTTCAGTTAATTTTGAATTTATTTCACAAATAACTCATTGAATATAAGGTCAAATTTATAATTATTGTTTGTAGAAAGACTATTCAATGTAAGGTGTTAAAAAGTTTTTCTTATTTTACTATAGTTGGACTCCACAGTATAAATATGTATCAGCTGATGTATTTTCATGCCTGCTCTGCATATGTTTGAACATTTCTCTTTGTGTTTTGCATACAGTATATAAGTTGAATCTTTCTTATACCACAACTTGTCACTTCCTATCTCAGATACAGTGTTGTAAACTGACTTTTTTCTTATGCAAACAAAAGGTCATTCATTCAAATTTATTAATCCTTGTTTTCATCTTCCTCATGTAAAATCGCTTCAACTTGATAAGTATTTTCTTCTTCACGTCAGTTACTTTGTAATTCCTTGGCATGAAAGAAGCTTCAACATGTTTTGGTCCATCAGATGACATGACTTAGTACACTTGTTTGCAGTGCCGTTAATGCAACCTTGGAGTTAAGAAGTGAAAGAATACAATAAACAGTTGGAAAATGCAAAAAGAGCAGCCTAGAATCTAGAGACTGGAAAACTGTCCAGTTAAAGTAGGGTATTTAATCTGTTTGAAACAGCATGCAGATACATTTACAACAATTTTCTGTCTTTACATGTCATTTACAGTATGAATATGAGAGTTATTATAAAACTTATGTAACACGATTTTGAGGAGGAACTTTGTAGCTTTCATATGTTTGAAGTGTAACATCACAGTTGTGTTTCACCTTTGCATGCCTTTTTTTTCCTTTATAAAGCCAAATTTTGTTGTCACATGTCAGGCTGTGCCTGATATTTAAAAACTGGCTTGTTTACCTTTACGGTGACATTTGCAGCACTCACATTAAATGTGTGAAATACCACGCACACACTAAATTTCAGGAATGAGGGTAGTAAATTTTCATTTTATTTGCACTCATACTACAGATGGCTTCACTGAAGATAGCAATATAAATATAATTAAAATGCAGGCCCAGTAGGCATTCTCCATCCCAAGAATTTAAAATTCAGGTTAAAAAACTAACTACAGTTCTTTGGGGTGGATTGTGCACCCTGAAATATGTGTTTTGAAGGACAGCTCAATTTTGTGAGTCGGAAAAGATCTTAAATATACCTCATGCACTTTGAATTTCAGAAGTTGCGGAGGAGAACCACAAGGTGGGTCTCATGTCCCATTCCCACAGAATTATCCAACGTGATTAATGCAAACTCATTTGGTGCATATTTTTCTGACAATAACATTTGAGAGGAAGTGATATATAGAGAAGTTTTCCAACAGTTCCATAAAAAAAAATGTCAGTATGTAGTGGACACAGAACTGCTACAGTGATTGAGGTTCCATGGGAGAAGGCTCCCTCTTGCTGTGACTCCTCTGGGAAACTTATGACTGGCAGTGACTTCTTCCAAATGGGACACATTCAGAGTGTCAATAGAATGATAAAATCAAATATCTATGATAAAACAACTACTGTCATTACCAAAGGAGGGAACCATTTTCTTCATTGGTTTGAATCCATTACTGTACACCTGCAAGTCAGTAAAACTAAAAAGAAAACTATGTTATTCTAGGCAGTGGTGCATGAATAATTTTAGACAAGGCTGAAAGTATTAGTCCTGACTACAAATGACCATTGAAAAACCTTATGACATTTCCATTTGGGGCGGCCAAGGCATTCCTATCAGGTGTCAGACCAAAAGAATGCAACTTTCCAGAGTTACTCATAGAGCTGAAAATAGCAACGGCATCTTTCTCAACACTAATATCAACTTTGAATAGAGCTTAACAGCTGTCAAAGTCTACCCTGATAGTTCCTGTATTTCTGAGTGTGTGACTTGTGACACAGGATATAGCATAAAGTAATGAAATTAAGGACTAAACTGAGCAGAATTCTGGTTTATATCTGAATGGCATGTAGCATAGTTGGATAGATAAAATTTAAGCCAATTTTTAAGCTTTCTGGATTTTAAATGGTTATATGGCCTTCTCTACATTAACTTTCTGTGATCTTTAGACAACCAGGCGCCAAGATATTTCTCGTTCCTCCTGATAGTCCCCCAGTGCTGTGGATTTTCTTAGAGTAATGATACAGGAAATCCCATGTAGAAGAAATCCCCAGCAAGCTGGTTAAACTGGCTCCCTGTCTCCTTCCCTAATCATTTTTGTCTTAAGAGTCTGTCCTCTTCCAGCTGTTAATTTTAACTAATTGTAGGTACCATGACATGCACAACCGGTAAAGCCAAAATATTCTGGGTGAAACTTGGGTCAGTACTCATGAATTCCACAATCTATTCCTTTTTCTTTCAAAGTAAGAGTGGTAACTGTATTATAAGAGTGCTCATTGAAGAAATATCTTATTCTTAAGGCAAGTTATCTTTTTTATCTCTTTCCTAGCTCCACTTATTAAAATGAAGGGCTTGCAACATATCCACTGTCCCAGCTTCTGGGTTTCTAATATAGAATTTAAGTATTCTATATCAGCAGTCTTCCTCCTGTGATGCTCATTATCCAAATATCCTTCTCTAATAGCTAATTTTCATAACACTAAGATATTTCAGTGTTTGAAACTTTTTTTTTCAGCATAATATTAGGCTCACATTTTTCCCCATAAACTTAAATTTTGAACCGCAGTTACTTAATGGTGTGTGAAGCCTTCTTTCCCACTGGGAAATCAGAGTATAGTGATTTTAAAGATACTTTTTTTTAAGAAGTGTCTATATGTTGTCCTTCTAACAAACTCCTCATACGCTGACAGTCCGTTATCATGTGTCCATACTCTGGCAATGCTGTAGGGTTACAGCAATCTGCCACAGCCTTTCCCACACTGTCTTTCATTGAGCCCTTTACCTTTAGACTATGTAATATCAGCTTTAAGGTTTTTCTTGAAGGTTTTAATAAGGAAGTAATATCCATTATATTTCTTCTTCGTTTTTCATCTTATTCTCCCTTCGACTTGACACATCCCCTATGCTTTTCTATATAAGTACACAAGTTTGCTGGACAAAATTGCTGCAGACTTAGGAAGTGCAGCAGAAAGTACAACTGGGCAGTAGAGGGCTTATTTTAGGAAGATCTGCATGCAGAGGAGCCTTTTCATACATGTATCCACACACACTTATATGTGTTGATACCAGGTTTTTCTTGAGCCTGCTCTGTTTCCTTATCAGCGTGAGTCCATCTGGGTTACCATGGAGCATTTTTGTCTGCTGTGGAAGATAAAAATCCACATGGTGGTGCTGCAAAATGCAGAAGGCTAATAAAAGTTTTAATATAGCTTTGTTGAAAAGTAACCTTATCAGTTATATGAGAATGATGCATATGTGTTACATAAAACCCAAGTGTCAGCTTGTCTCCTTCAAATTTGGAATGGAAGAGGCTATTTGATACTTCTATTTTTGTTGATCTTTAATTCCAAACCGCTATATCAACAGTGATTGATTCATGGTATCTCATAGAGGTTGATGCTGCAGCTTGATATTAAATGATTATTCAAGGCAGCAAGGATAGAATATCACTTAATGTAGAAAGCACATTATGGTTAGTTTGGGATAAAAACAAGTGAGTCAGACTGCATTTTACTTATTTGTACAAATAAAATGCTACAAGTGGCATAACTGGTCAAAGTTAGACATCAGGAGGTTTGTCCTATCTCATTCTCCCCGAGTGTTAACTGTTCATTCCTTCTTATGAATATGAAAATGCAGTGAAATGTTGTATGAGTTTATTTTATTCCTTTGTAATTCAAGAATTGGAGGACTGGGACTTTCTGCAATTTAATAACCAAGTCATGCCTGATGATTTTTATGTAACCTTCTCTCTAAAGTATCCAGTTCCACAGCTTCCTTAGTTATCTACATTTTTCTATTTCAACACCTATCCGTTTATAAAGCTTTTCCTAAATTTCCTTAAGGCAAAATAAACTTGCAAAGCTTTTTCTTTTCATTTAACATTCATTACAGAGAAAAATTAGTTGTCTTCATAATTTCCTTTCACATTTAAGAAACCATTTTTATGTTATTGGCCTCATCCAACTTTTCTTTCCAACTAAACAAACTTGTTTCTTTCAATATCTCCTAATTTCATTCTTTATTATTACCTCTACTGTGCATAATGGCATGTTATCTCTACCCTTCTTAAAACATGCTCTTGAACAGTTAGAGAAACTAAAGTGACATCAAGAGAACAGAGTATTTTCTAGGACTTATGTAAATATACATTAGAATATAACTTGCCTTTTTTAAACTGTATTATATTATTGAACCACATTTGTTTTTTTAATTTGCTCTGAATCTTTTTTCCCTAAGTGCTACTTTTTGCAGGTAATATTTAATTTTAATCTCTGTGTTTGATTTTCTAAGTATTTTTAATCTTACATTGCATTAGGGAGTTTCTACTTGTATGTTTAATGTATTCTTCTTCATGAATTGACAGATCTGGTTTCTGTAGATAAAGAAGAAAAACTGGACACAAGAAAAAAATAGTTTTATTATGAAGATTAAGAAATGCTTTTCTATAAAAATTACTTCTTGTATAGTCCTGATTCTGACATTTGTGTATTCGCTGAATAAAGAGTTTTCCAAAGGTTAACTTTACAACATTGGTATAAAAGTGCAGCTTTCTGGAAAGATACTACAGAATTTGTACACCTAATAGAATAAGTAACGTAACTAAGTTAGCAAACTGAATATATATTTTTAAAATAGTTAACAAGTTTTAAGTGACTTTAAAATTTGGTTGAAATCTTAGTTTCTAAATGCTGCTTAATTGAATTGTTTCAGATCAAATCGGACACCTCTGAATGGAAACATTTGCTATTTCTCTGATGGAAAAAAAAACAAACAGAGAAATATGTAGGGGAATTTATGCAGGGGCTCAAAGGGAGAGGTTACAGAATAGGAATCTCTGTAGTAGGCCAGAGAATAAGGGAACAGCTGAAACAAACATATGGTAGCACAAGATGTGTGCATGCAACAGCCTAAACAGATGACAGGTTAAGAAGTCCATTCAGATAACAAGAAATATGCATTTCTATATTCAAGAAGCATAAGAATGGAAAGAGAGATGAAATGGAAAATGAGAAAGTGTAAGTTTAGGTGTACTGTAAACCTCACTTAAGTAAGCTGAAACCTTGTGGAACTTAAATGTAAAGTATTAGGGATTGCTGCAGACATTGTACAGAAGAGTTGCTTTTTAGGAAAGAACATCAGTACCTGTGATGTAGGAGCTTTGTTTGAGGAATCATGTAAGAGTAAGAATTATTATATGTAATTAAGAAGGCCTTTTGTATAGCATTTCACAAAAGATATTTAAGTTTTAACAAAAAATCAAAAAAAAAAATCTTTCAAATAAGGGATGAATGTTCTGGTGAGAAATGAACAGAAAATACCTCAATCTCTTCTTAGTGACTTTGATTTAAAATACTTATTAGTCTCAAAGAAAAGGCTAAAACCTGCTCTGTTGTATCTACAGGAAGTCACAGTCACATTGTTTAATCTTCTGAATTATACAGGAGAGAATTTAATATACAAAATTGAATGTGCTGTACAGAAGAGATTGTCTTTAATAGAAGAATGAGAAACTGATTTTGCAATCTTTTACTTGGATAGTTATAGACAATGACATTCAGGTTTTCCCAAACTTTTTTATATTTTTATTGCTAAAAAGATAGAGAAAAAAACTCTTTTTTTTGGTTATTTTTGCAGAACAAAATCAACCCCGTACACTGTCTTTTAATTCATAACCTATTATGTATGTCCATTCCTCTGTTTCTGTTTTCAACTTATATTTGAAGTCAGTAATTTTAGTTGAAGTCATATGTATGTTAACCTTGTGTCAAATTCAAAATATTGTATTCAGTGTTTGTTGAGGCTTAGATGGGAATTCTGTGCTTCGTGCTCATTATTAGTCACCTACAAAACACCTTTAATTCATACTGGCCAAAAAACCTGGAGTGCAAGATGCAAATATATTTTTTTAATAATTCTGACTTTATTTAAATTTATCTTTTTACTAATAAAGAATTTCGTTCTATGAATGATTCTATGAAGCCACCTGTCTGTAGGTGATAAAGTGTGTAATGTGGAATGGCCATGTGGTAGTCTTGATCCTATGTGTAGACAGGAAAAGCAGCAATAACCTCAGTGCTTTCTGTTGCAGATTTAGTCATTGATGCTATTTTATTTGGAAACAAAACCGAAGGTGAAACCAAGACCGTCTTAAGTCGATATTTTGTCTGTAAGAAATTTTACTATAAGAAGCATATTTATAAATAAGACAGACTTTGTGAGACATGATTAAAATTCACTTATCTCACGACATAGACTGGAAAATGGCTTATATCTTGTCACCTAAATTGTGACTTAACTACAATAAATTGTCTCTGCTCTTCTTTTTTAGCCATTTGGAATGCAAAATTTGCATCTAGATTTACTAAGAACACTCTGTTACAAACTGTCAAACACACTAGGGCTATAGACAATCCTTGAAGTTATTTTACCTGTAAATTGTATTTGCATGTAGAATCGGTCCTATTTCATTTCTTACTGAAAATTTAATTTATTTAGCTGATCACAAAAGAAATGAAAAAGAATATCATTCAATATAGGAGTGAACTGTGTCATGATTAATTTTATTATTATTAAACCATCCATAAGATAGATGAAATCTATAAATCTGTATATAGGCAATGTTTCTCAGACAATCCTGAGATTTCTGGTACAGTTTGGCAAGAAGTACAATGAGCAAGTATGTGCTGTAATTCCGTTAATTGCTAACTGTGAAGGACATTCTCTACTACATGACTGCACATAAAACTCAGTCTTTCAGCCATGCTAAGACATTTGCCACTTGCTGACAGAAGGCATCATCAATGCCTGCCTGTGTCAGTAATGGAATGTCTTACCTACAAGCAGAGGCAAGGTCAGGTTGCCCTGGGCACAGTCCTATATGGTGGTGCTAAGTTTCCATTGTTATACAGTAGTTATTAATACTGTTTTCCCCCTAGAAAAGGAAAGGGAATCAGACTCAAAGTGTTTCCATTGCTGAATTATCTCTCTTCTAAGGTGATTTGAAGATACTGTTCTGTTCCCAGGACAATCTCCAGGAAACAACATGTGAACACGAGCAAAAGTCCCTTCACCTGTTTAGCTGGCATTCCCTTTGTCAAACTCCCAAATTGTTTTCATTTGATATTTACATATCCCTGTTAAGATCAGGCCATTATAAAATTAGATGTGACCTTTGTGTAACTGATAATTGTAGAGAGGAAGACTTCCTGTAAATGGGTTCTGCTGGAGATGAGAATTTCTGATGGGCCTTCTCTCCCCATCGTTTCCCCTTTCCTAATACAACTGTTTGACATTTGCAACAGTTTAGTTTCAGTCAGTGTTTTCCATGCTGTAATGGGAATAAAAAATGGAGTAACCATACAAAGGGGATAGTTAGTACACGATTTAAAACCAAACACTATTTGTGTTTTAAAAAGTGAGATTACCTGTTTAAAAATAATGTTGAATGCATTATTAAATATTCCTTTAAATCTTTAGCTGATATTTGTGATATTTCTTCCCCAGGGCTTATAAGACCCCCCAAAAAAAGAGAGAGAAAAAAGGACGGCTTGGTGTTACAATATGAACAGTAAACATCTCTCTGATTAATCTGTTTTTTTCCAGCTGCTCAGCTGCCTTTAAATGTTGTTTTGACAATCAAAGAAATGCCTAAATTCTTTTAATCCAGAGTACAGAGGGAATTACTTTGTCAACTCCTTTGGTTGCTGATATGGGCAACCAAATTTTCAAGGAACTCTCAGAAAAAAATTGTGTTGTTCTTCAGGGAATGCTAAATAGTGTCAGGGACAAGTAGCTTAGGGAAAAGGAGGAATTTAATTGTTTTTCATTTCAACAAAGACACTTTGTTATTGATATAACCAAGGAAGAAAACAGATCAACTGAGTAAATATAACCCAGGTCATCAATTAAACTATTCAACAACGGAATTGTTAGAAGGATCATAGAGTCATTTCTTCATCTGAAGTCTGGGAGACAGAAGTGGCTAGAAAATCACCTGATCCAGACTATGTGGTTTACATTTATTTCTGAGGTGATGTGGAGTGGTCTGGTAAGGATAGTACTTTGGATGCAAACCACAAGAGAAGAAACCAGTGCATTGGCATCTGTTGAACCAGAGCTACAGCCAAAAATCAGCATCACTGAAGGCTACTTGAGGACTATTTTGGTATTTTCTGAATAAAATGCATCTCTGCTTGTCAGCAGGATGAATTGAGCATACAGCAACTGCATTACACTCCGTTGGAGACATCATATTAAACTAAATATCTTAAGGCACCATTTATATTAATAAACTGCATGGAGCTAAGACATGAGGTTGGACACTGTCCTGCAATCATTTTTAGTTTTTAACTGTTTGGTAAACTTGGGACGTTTTCAGCCTCTGCCAACCAGTGCACCCCCTGACAAGGTGCTGGGACTGCTCCCGGGGCAGCAAGGAAAGGGGAAGAAAGAAGGGGTAGTGATTTAACTTCTGTGCATGTATTTGGGCTCTGCTGCCACAGTTGCTCTTGAGCCCAGAGGGTGGGTCAAGGCTCAAGTTCTGGTAGGGTAAACTCATCCAGATTAACTCTCAAAATTAAAATCAAGTACTTCACTGTGAATTCCTACTGGTATTTTTGAAAGCACAGCTTTTCTCTTTCTGACTACTGTTCTTGAGGCTGATGTTGTAAAAAGCTAATAAAACAAGGCTGATTTGTACCTATACCTAGAAAATGCTGAGATTAAAAATTTCACCTTATTTGTGGAGACAGTGTAGTACAAAGGACATAACTTCCTCCTATAGTGTTCCTATGTTAAGTTATTGTGAGCATGCAGAACTCAGTAATTTCACTCATACTTCTGTGACACTTCTGGCATATTAAAGATAAAGTCTAAACTCGATAAAGACTTAAAGAATCACATGATCAGTGGTCCATCTATCTAATTATAATCAATTTAGTAGAGGTAGATTAGTAGGTATCAGCAGGATATTTATACCTTCAAACTTTTAGCCATACAGCCAGTCAAGGAAGGAGACCATGTGCTGGCTGTTTAGTGCGTAAGGCATGAATTGCTGTAGTTCCACAAGGTGGCACTAAGAAGATGTAGAACAGTTTAACTGAAATAGCATTTTTCTTAGTTTTATAACTGTGTTAATTTGGAAATTTTTCAATGTATTAACCAGAAACTCTGCACTAGAAAATGTGCTTATTTTCATGCAGATATGGGAAAAAACTTTTTTCATTTTTGAAACACTTTGCAGTTCTCAAAACACATTTCAGATATTTGTGACAGTAACTCTAAATGTGCCTCTTCAGTGAACATGCATCTTTCATTGTATGCATATGTTATGAAGACTTCAGGTATAATTCTCAGCTTTTAGTTCCTTTTGTAGAGTAATTGCATATAACTACATCACATATCAGTGTTCTTATACTATTTTCCCAATATGTTAAGACCATTAAATAGTTTGTGGCCCATATTATCAGTATAGAATGATAACCAAAGCACATATGCTTCTCTACTAATCTCCTAAAATGTAGCAAACTTAATTTTTCTTTTTAAGAAAGAATGACTAATATTAGATTGCAATGTGAGCTAATTTTTAGTGTCATTATTTCTTGTCTTTATTAGACTATAATTACACGGACTGTAATTAGACTATGAATTTATAAGTTAGCATTGCAGCTTGAAGTTTGAGGTTCAATTGTAGTGAATTAAAGATATTAATGATAAAGAAGACTGCAAATATACATGGAAAGTCTGGGACAGATAATTCACTGTGGGTAAAATATTGGTTGCAAGAACCTGCTCTGTTAGTCTTTAAACATATGCCTCAATTCAAGTTTTTCCATTGGGGACTATTTGCATGGTTAAATACCTTGCTGAATTAGGCTATAATGGGTCAATTATGGAAAGATTTTATCAAATTCATTAATGCTTTCTTCATACCTATAAATTTAAAGATGTTCAGCCTGCAACTATCTTTGCATCTAAATATTTGAGAACTAGATTCTTATTGTTTCCTGTGTGGGTTTTTCTCCCCAGTTTCCTCAGGTCTACACAAATTTTCTGAAGGTACCCAAAGAAAGAGGTAACTGCTAATGTAGTCATAAATATCAAAAACACATCTTGATACATTTCTGTTGGTTACCATCCCATTCTTGATATTTCCTAGCTTGAGTTACAATTGTTAATTCTATTGTTGTAGGCATTTAAAACTTCACAACCTTTACAGCTGCCTAGTTTCATATCCTGCTGCTTAGGTCTTCTCTGTGTTTTTCCCAATTGCTGATAAGAGCAAAATGTGTAGGCAGTCTGAGAGACACATACAAAAGCCTAAATCTCCAACTTTTGAACTTTCCTGAGCCTCGTATTCAGAGCAGTGGAAATTACAATTTTGCTCAAACTGAGAAACATAAACTCAGACCTCTTTTGTCTAAGTGTTGACCTAATTTAAAAGATTAGAGGATTTTCTGTCACAGTCATTTTGAAAAGAGTGAGCCCTGCTCAGTCCATCATGAGAAAACCAGCTTTATTCATATAAGTGAATTCCACAGTTGTGTCCATCCTAATAAGTGATCCAAGGCCAGGGTGTAGGCCTTGGAGAAATGTCCACAGTTATCCTTACTGTTTAATTGTTAACAGACCCAATGGCACGGTTCTTGGCCTGTGGCAATAAACTCTTTTGAACAATGTCTGGGTTCAGTTCAGGGTGTAGTATGAGCTAGGTCCTCCTCCCAAAAGACTTTGTAATGAGACCACCTAATATGAGGGGTGGGACAGGGAGAGAGGAAGGCAACATATTTTAACTGTAGAGATGTGAACCATGCTGTGCCATTTGCCCTCATGGCCTGAGAAAGAAAATAGGTTATATCCCATTTATTGCTACATGAACATAGCCTAAAGGACCCTAAAAGTTCCCCCTATTGCGTCATTGTAAGTCTTACTGCAGCTGTTAAACATAGAACTTTTATTTCTCTTCTCCCTGTGCTTCCTATGAAAACAAGACTACTTCGCTTTTATAGATATCACCTAAATTGTTCAGAACTACACCACTAGAAGTCCTGAACTGATGAGTTCAGCATGACCAGAATTTAGGTGAAACTCTCTCTTTGGTGCTTCCTGTTGGCTAATCCTAGGTGGTTTCCTAGTTTGTGTATAGGATTTTCAGATCATCCTCTGAAGTTCTGTTCTTGGAACTAGATGATCATTAAGGTCCCTTCCAATACAAACCGTTCTATGGTTCTATGATAAATGCCTTCTGGCCTCAGTTAACAGACTCCAAAATCATCTTCAGCTTTCTGTTCATGGATATAAAGACAGTAAGGAGGAAAAATGCATTTACAGTTATAACTGTGGAAGCTTAAAAAATTCCTTAACATTGCCCTGAGCTACAGCAGAAGACTACCAATATGATTAAATTATTTCAAGACTACATTTACAAGGGATTTAGAAGATAGAATTTAGAAAGGCAATTTTAGGATTTTATTCAGAAAAGTAAGCTTAGTATATTGTCCTGTTACTTCAGATGTGTACCTATTAAATATAAACTGCAAAACATTTTTCACCAGATCACATAAACTTTAAACACATCAGTGGAAAAAGTAATTTCCTGAATTGTGCTGGAATTACTGAATTATTCCTCTATATCACAACTTGTCTTGATTTGTAATAAAAGAGATTATCTGTGAAACTTTACCTGAAGTTATAAGGGCCAGATTAAAATCTTGTGAAATTTTACTACGATCACGTAAACTGAGGTTGCACATTTTGATGTGATCAGTTTTTGTCTCAGTTGGATTGTTTATCTAGCGGTAGAAAAAGATGCACTCTTGCTATTTTTACACGATAGACGTAAAATTATGAGATTCATCTTGCCTTTATCTAGTTGAGTAATTTAATCATGTAGCTCTCTTGATATCTGATAAAGAGACATATGTATCTCCAAAGGTCAGTTAATCTCCTCTTAAACAGTAATGAAGATACACATAAATAGTTATTGAGAGCACTCATTGTAGCAGCACAGAATTCAAGAGAAATAATTTATCTGTCAAAAAATATTCATGTTCATCCACTTCAAACTGTTTTCAGGGTGGTAGCTGTTTCTCCAACACTCATAGGCCGACACGTATTGTCCACACATATATACAGTGGTCTAAACAGGAAGGAGTACCATTACCCTCTAATATCTGTAGCAGTCAGTACCCTTCTATTCACCTTGATTTTTATGAGCTTTATCTGCTAGAAAGAATACAAGATAGAAAGCAATTTAATTATGTGATTAACTGATTGTATTTACTTCAGTACAGCACTTCTTCCTCTGTTTCCTCTGAGTTTACTTTTTTGTCCGCTGCTTCCTCTGATTAGGAGTTGGATTTTTGCTTGTTTTCCTTAAATGTTCTTCATAGGATCCTAGCATACATCAGCTTCCAAGGGACCTCAGGATGTTTTTAGTCCATTGTAAGGAATAAGATCAAGCAAGGCTCCTCTGGGCTTTATCTAGTGTGATTTTTAAAACCTCAAAGGAGGCAGACTTTCCAGCCTCTTTGGGCAGCATGTACCACCCACTGTCTGACTTCCCTTACATTAATTCTACACTGGTTTTGCTTGTTAATAAGCATATTGCTGTACTATAATTGTATAATGCAAAGAATAAAAGATTTTGTGTTTACTCCCCAAGATTAGTTTCAGAGTGAGAAAAAGACAGAAAGTTAGCTACCAGTTACCATCATATGATATATCCCTGACAGAATTAACACAGCTCTGGACTTGAACTTGTAGAAATTAGGACACTTATTTCAGAACAGTCTCAACGCTGTTTCTGACTGGGCTGGCAAGAGCAGACTGGTGCCCCTTCTCCATTTAAGTTTTCTAGAAGTATTTAATTTTGAATACTACCATTGAAAATCAGAAAGTGTGGCAGCTTCTATTTGTTTCTATGATTGTTCTATTGGTTTGTTATTGATTTGAAAGTTATGATTCATTATGGAGAGAATAAAGGAATCTCCCCTATATGAAGTCAAGGTTGCCCTATCCCTGGGAAATGGATTGATGGACAGAATGGTCCATCTGCTGGTGTGAATGGTGGAGAGCAAGAGACATAACAACATGACCTGGGAACCTGTACTGTTTGCAGAGCCTAAGAGCCTGCAAAGAAGCACAGAGAAGAAATAACAAAGTCTTGGTGGGGATGGAAAACAGCTTCTTGAGCCCAAAGAGTACTTGGCAGTTTGCTTCAACTCAGAAATCCACTTGGGCATTTGAAACAAAGCTTGAAAGGAAGGACAGGCAAAGGAAGAGGTGCTCATATCCACTGTGTTTGATCTAGTTGTTCCAAGTATTCTCAGTCATAAATTCCCTATTAAAAATAATTAAATCTGCCTTTTCTTTTTAGTTTAAAAGTCTTTTATCTTCTTTAGAGAGATGTCTATAAGGAAAAAGTATAGACAGATGCATCTCAATCCTTCGGCTGACTCTGGGTCCTGTCACAGAAAATGTTAGCACAGACCGTGTTTTTTGTTAAAATTGGCTTGTTTAATTTGACTTG
Organism: Dromococcyx pavoninus; assembly: GCA_033558185.1. Classification (NCBI taxonomy): domain Eukaryota; kingdom Metazoa; phylum Chordata; class Aves; order Cuculiformes; family Neomorphidae; genus Dromococcyx; species Dromococcyx pavoninus. The sequence goes on along the minus strand of JAUMJL010000063.1, from coordinate 2,000,828 downwards.
CTGACTCATTTTTCCAGCTGGTCTGTCATTCTACTCAATTCCAGATGAGGAAATAGGAAAAAGAAAACTCTCTTGAATGTTCCACCCTCTTGCCAAACCAAGTAACAATTAAAAACTCCAATTTTCATTGCAGTTCTTTATCTCTGTTAATTATCCAAGGAACAGTAAATCAAATATATTGTCCTCCGCTTGTTGTCAATAATTTAAATTCTAAATTCTTTATAGATTAGTTACAGATTTAACATGCTTATTCTTTTCCCGAAACTGCATATGATTTCGCAACTTGAATCCGATGCAGTGTTTCATTTTTACTTTTGAGATCAAATGCTAGACAGCCCAGCCTAATTGACTTCTGTTTTGTACACACACAAGCAAGCCCACATGACTGTCTTAATATACTGAAGTAGTTACTTTTAATGCAAAAGAGATATCAGGTCACTCAGCTACCTAACTAATGGTCTTTAGTTGTTTTTTTTTTCTTATTCCACCATAATTTTTAAGAAGAATGTCATCTTAATCAAGTGTTCAGTGGACCCAGCTGAAAGAGACTGACAGAAATTAACGTTGTGATGTTCAGCTTGGAAAGGATAGATGGGAATTATATAGAAACAGAAAGATCCATTAGACGAGTTATAGCCGACGTTTTGTAAAACAGATCAAGAACAAATGAGTGGTAGCGAATGTAACTTGAATTTACAAAGTAAAACAGTATTAAAAAAGTAAATGAGATGCATATATATCATGTCTGCTCTATCAATACTGATATTTTCAAGGTAATGAAATCCATTTTTCATCTGTCTTTATCCATAGGAACTATCAGAACAAAATCTTACCGTCACACATGTACAGTCATTCTTGTACCTGTTTGGGTAACTAGAACTGTAACTGGATTGACTCATTACTGAGAAGTGACCCTATATGGGACAGTCTCAGTTTTATTGAAAAAAATCAAATCTTGTGTGTATTTTTTTTAAAAAAAGCACCTGAACTAGTGGTCAGTGCAGCAGAGCAGTTGTTTTAACTCTGCTTTTACCTGAAGAAGCAAAGGGTTTGTATGGACAAAACAACACAAAATGTATTGTTGCTTAAAAATTACACATAACACCTTCCTTGCATATAGGGGTGAACTTTATTAAAGTTTCATGAGTTTTGCTAGCTACTGACAGATGATTTGGATCTATTCCTATAGCTCTTGGTTAATACATGAGCTCTAATTATGTCACACAGTATTTATTGCTTAATTTACAAATGAAGATTTAGATAGTAATCATAGGTATGATGAAAATTTAATTAATAATTTTAAAACTTAACAATAATCAGTAGTTTACAAGGATTCTCTGTAATTTTATATTGTGAATATTATTGTTGTGATCTGTGATTTGTAAAATGAAACGGTAAAATTATAGGTCCATGAAGAAAGAGATGCCTTAAAAGAATGGCAGTCTTGTCCTTGGACATTTCTTCTAAGGGACATGATAACAGTGAACAATTTATTAAAAATCTTGGGAAAGTATTTTTCAAACTTTTTACTGAAACATTCAGCTTTCGGGCAAAATATTCAGCCTGAAACTGAATCTTTTTTATGTCCCTTGTAGTATTTTTACTTTGTAAAACCAATCTTTGGCTTAAATTTTTCTCATTCAAATGAGATCATTTGAAAGGAAAATTATTTCAGCTGAGAAGCCTGTTTTCAGTCCAAAACTTCCTGATTTCTACTTCATGGACCGAATAATAGGAATGTATAAAATGTAATGATAAAAAAAATGGAAAATTCAGAGTTTCCTTTTTCTGTTCAAATGTATGAAAAATCCAAATATGATTAACTGGAGAGTCACAGCTAATTAATGACATTAGGTAAGTTATATGCATTGTTTTTGAACTTTCGTAGGTACGTGTGTTCACATTTTCTGTTGGTCAACACAATTATGACAAAGGACCCATACAGTGGATGGCTTGTGAAAATAAAGGTACTGTGTTTTATTAAAGACTATTCTTTGCTAATGCTTTGGATAGGCAATATCTTTATTATTCTCAAAAAAATTACAGGTATTTTTTTGCCTGATTTTTAGCTTTACCATAGTTTGATAGATGTTCCAAAATGTTGTTTGCTTAAATAATGTGTACATGCATATGTATAAGGAGTAAGCTTTCATATTCATTTCTGATTACTTTATTTAAAACTTTATATTGTAAGAAAAATATCATACCACTTTTTAAATTAATAACATATTATGGTTCAGTTTTGAGAATTCTTATTATAAAAGCCATCTATAAAAATGGAATGTCAAGATAAGGAATTAAGCAAAGCTGTTTGTTTTATTTTAAGGGGTCTGGACAGAGGGATTTTTTATTTGTTTGATTGGCTGTTTTGATTTCTTTCTTTTTTCTCTAAAACTTACAAGGGACCAAATGACTTGCGTTATTTTTCCCCTTTTTGCTGAAAATATAAAACCTTTTCTTGCTAGGATTTTTAAGCTTCTAAGAGCATCTTACATTTTGTATTCTTATCCTGATTTCTTTATGTAGAAAAAAAAAGTTAACGAGGTAAAAGTAAGGAAGTCAAATACTTTCTCTTAAAATTTCTTCATGAAAAATGGGATCAGAATCATATAAAAAGAGTGTCAGAAAGAGGTTTCTCAAATACCTTATGGCATAGTTATGGAAAAAGAGAGGAGAGATAAATGCAGATAAACAGAAGATAGAGAATTTATCAAACCATATTGTTTAGCATTTTAAATAGAGGAATTTCCAGTCTGACTGAAAATGTGGAAGTATTTTACAAAGACAAGATTTCAAAACCCTTATGAATAGTATGCATACATAACCTTATGAATCCCTCAGGATGCTGGCAAGTTATGCAGAAGAAACTACATCTTCATGAAAAGAAGGTTGTGTTGTCAGATAATTACAGAAATTCAACATTCATTTTGTTGAACAGGGCTTTTTTAACTAACATCCTTGCATCTCAAAATACTGCGTGCATGTGAACTCCATTGTTCTAAACCAAATGAGGACCAGCTGGCTTAAAGCATACCCACCTATGTCATCTTGTTATCAATGCAAAATGGTCATAAACTTCTGTTGTACACAGATGTCCCTATTTGTTTGCATAGTCAAAAAAATCAGAGTTTTGCTTAATTTTTCCTTTATTAAAAAAGTAAATGACTACCATCAGTACTCTTACCTCTCCAGTCCTTCTTTACAATCTGACTTAGAACTAACTTGGTTTGAAACTGGATCTCAGTGCCTGTCTTTTTCGTCTTATTGGTGCGTATGTGGAACATTTTTAATTCAAACGAATAAGTGATTTAATCAATGATCAATAAAGACATTTCTGGTGTTTAGTTAGGAGAAATATCAGTTTGATATTTTCATACTTTCCACAGAATGCCTTATATTTCTCTGCTATGAACTTCAGTGTTGTGGCAGACTGTAGTTATACTCACGTTCCTATATCCATTCATCATATAATTATGTTGCTGTCACATTGTATCAGAATGACCATTACATATACTTGCACATCAGAGTAACTGGGAATTCAGGAGTACAAATTCAATATGTTATCTCAATTTTAAAACCAACAGACAAAAGAAACGCATTATATACTTCCAATGTTTGTGAGTAACTGTCTTGGCTTATGGCATTGTGACTCATCATATGTGGCCACGCATCATGGTGACGCATATTTTTATAAACACTATCACATATGAATGAAATTACAAAACTAAATTAAATTCCTCAACATTAAAAGAGTAGCAATATATTAAAGTAAGATGGCTTTGTTTCTCTTCCCAACTTTAGGTTATTATTATGAAATTCCATCCATTGGAGCCATAAGAATAAACACACAGGTAAGTGTGCTGTCCAAATGCAAATACATTTGTAACACAAACAAGTGGAGTGATTTCTGTTTTTAAATGTTTTACCTCTGTTTGAGTCAATTAAATTTTAAGATACACTGCATTAAGAACAGAGAAAAAAATAAGGCTTTCTTTTACATATGAGGTATTATTCTGTTAAGGTATTCTTATTTATTTATTCATTTATTTATAGTAGTTTCAGTGAGACAATTTACAGTTTGATCTCTGTTCCCTGGCCAGCTGGCCCACAGCAGCTTGCATACACAATAGTCACACTAGCATCCTCTAAATAAGGCTGACCATGTGCCCGTAACATAGCATTTGAAGTGATCTGTATCCTGCAGACCTTCTCTACACAGGGATTATGATTTGGGCTCAGTTTTCTTCCTGGCCTTACATGGTCACTCTTTGATCCTGAGACACAGCAACAATTTTTTTATGAAGTTATATAAACACACAGCAATTTTTAGTAACATGTCTGGACATTTCTAGTCTGGCTCATGCCTTACTTGCAGCGTGATCCTAAGGGTTTGTATAATGTGGACAAGGCTGTGGATATGTGTGAGGGCATAGCCCTGCTACAGTATCTGAACTCAGGTGGGGAGATACGGTGACTTGGTACCATCCTGTTAATAGGAGAGGTTCCTGGACTGATCCAGTCAGTTTGGGAGATATATAGCATTTTTTTCTTCAAAAAGGATGTAGGACAGTTTTAGCAGCCATTTGTGTAGATAATTAAGGGCACAGGACGTGGTGTGATCCAAACTGACAATGTTCATTAACAGATAATCTTTTCAGTTGTCTGAAAGTCCATGTATTCACATGTCCAGAAAAACAGAGAAATATAACAGTTCTTTGTCCTTCCAAGGCCAGACATGACATTTTTGGCAGTAAATGAATCCTTTCTTTGGCTTGAATAAGAGTGCTTTGATGCTCTTAAACTCTTCCAGATAGTATCTGGCAAAAAATATCCCTAATATAATCAGACAAATAGAAAAGGTTGAAGACTGAAACAAGTTTGATGGCGTCCACACCCAAACCAGGCTGGAAGTCTGACATCTCATAAGATCACCAGCTTTAGCCGTACTTCATGACTGAAGGAGGGCAGGAACTGTTAGGTTTTAAAACTCTTAATTTTTTGTTTCAATGAAAATTATGCAAGTTCTTCCAGTAGGAGCTTAACATGCCGAGCTGCTACACCACTCACCATCCATCGCCCACTCTCTCTTCTGCGTTAAAGAATCTGAAATCTGCTTGTAATTTTGTTGTGTCATTAGCAATTAATTTTGGAACGGAAATACTTGCAATTCTCACTTCGTGGAAAAAGAACAGTGTTTATGTATGTGTAAGGTCCATGTGACTGAAACAGAGGAATTGCCTTGGCAGTAAATAGTGCAAACTGAAGAGTGAATTCTTTGGTAGCAGAATTTTAAAGAAATAATTAAATACTACTCTGGTGTTAGAGGTGAATTTTTATTTTATTTTTTACTAATCTTTTAATTGGTTTTATTTCATTATTGTTTAATTTTTATGCTGTTTGTGGACTTGGTCTAATAGCTGCCTTCTCATGAGTGTATTACAATTTTTGGCAGGAATATCTGGATGTTTTGGGAAGACCAATGGTTTTAGCTGGAGAGAAAGCTAAACAAGTCCAATGGACAAATGTCTATCTGGATGCTCTGGTATGATTTGTATTTATCTCTAGTAAAGTAAGCATATTATCAAATCAGTAACTATAGAGGTCATTTCTCTGCAGTCCTGAGGACTCGATTTTCTACAGTTCCAAAGATAATAGTCTCGCATATCCGGAATCTGTACACTTCAATAGAGCAATTTGCTGAACAGCTGTTTCTAACATGTTGGTCATTACTTGCATGTAGTGTCCTTCTGAGTGTCCTGAACTTTGACAGAGAAAAGCAATTTATCCTACCCACAGGTCTTTAAGTGTAGGTAGTTGTTGTCTGAAAATTAATAAAAGAAAAGAAGAAGCAAATAGTTGGCCAGTGTTGTGTTTGTACTGCAGTAGAGGATGTCTGTTATATTACTGGAGTAGAGTTTTGGATTTTTTTTAAAACATTCCAGGCAGAATTAAACTTGTCAATGTTCCTCAGTATTTGCACAGATTTTGAACTTGGATCTCTGAACTATCATGGTTATTGTAATTACTTGCTTTCTCAAGGTACTGGTCTCTTTAATTGGACAGTGTATATAGAGGGGAAATAAACAAAAAGATATATGAAATGTTGTCCTTACTGCTGAATTTATCACTTCTGTCTTATAAAACAAACATATTCAGGAAACTACGAAATAAAAAGTATTATTAGCAGCAATCCAATCTGTTGCTCTAGATAACGTTCTTCTGAGTAACTCTTAAGTACGCAAAAATTACTGCAAAATGGCATGTGGAATCATATATTTATCCAAGTTCACATGGCCATCTAACATCATGCCAAAATCCACTTCTTCCCGTCAGTCAGCATTACTGTAAAATTTTTATCAACTCATCATAGAATTAAGCATGATAGAAAAGAACAAGATTTTCTTTGAAATTTCAATGGCCAGAAGTTCATTAACCATGTTTCCTTGATTGTGTTGAGGTACTTACTGGAAACATAAAGGACTTCGTGACAAAATTTCTTATGTTCTGTACATATCCTGTTGTAAAGCCAAAGCTTAAATTTGTAACTGGGTATAGAAAGAGGTCTTTAATGAAGTAAAATGAGTGATCCCTGCAGACTTCTGTTGTGTTGCTTTGTATTTTCAGTGGGTTCTTTCAGTCTTTCTTTCAATCTTTTCTACATTCACATTATGTATTTGTGTTTGTATATAACTATGTGTGTACATATATATATTTATGTGTGTGCATACCTATATATTTATAATAAGTAGTATAAGTTCTTTTCACTTTTATTAAGTAAAGACCTACCCAAGCTAAACTGTTGAGTTAAAGGCTGAAATTTGTGGCGTTTCTCATCACAGATGAGACTATAAAGGCGCAGGTGTATCTAATCCGCTCTGGGCCCTTTTCCTGATTCTTGGTTTTAGCAGGGATTGAGATTAAATTATCATACTGGTTCTTTCTCTTAAAATAAAGGACTTTCCCTTTTCCTGCTTGTGCCTCACTGGACTTTGTCCTATTCTTTCTCCCACTGTCGAGCAGCTTTTTTGGGGCTAAGGCTAAAGTAGTGCAAAGTATATTACATGAGGCAACATTTCAATTAAACTTAACTCCGGGTAGGAAATCCTAAAGAGGTAGTTCCATTTGATGCTGTCTTCAAGACTGCCTTTAATAATTTGATGTATGTAACAATTCACACCTTTTTTCTTACCTTGCTCCTTCAAGTTCTGTTACAGTGTTGCTTTGGTCTCACTTTCTGCAAATTCTCAGATGCTTTCAGGTTTACCCGTTAGTCGTAACTTATTCACAGTTATTGCCCTCTCTAAGGGAGAGGGTGTTATCCCCCATACATACTACTCCTATTGCATTATAAATCTCTTCAATACTACTAAAAACTGTCCTTCTGTCTCCTTTCTTCTGATTCATCTCCATTTCTTGCTTCTCTTATTCTAAAAATTACACTTCTCTTCACCTTGCTTGTTATAAGGTTGCTGACTCTGATCTCATCACCTTTCATTTGAGGCACAAACTTAAGTTTGTGAAAGGTGATTTAAAACTCAAATAGGTGCTACTAGACTGGTCATAGGAAGACCTTATTTCATCTAAGTGGATTAATACAGTATTTTTGCTTATTTTGTTCTAATGGAACAAAGACAGAGAAGTTATATGGTTCCTCACTAAAACACATAGAAGGAGTAAGAAACATTGAGGGTGGAAAAACTGGAATTAAAACCAAATATTGGGACAAAGAAAGGTATAAATCAGCTTGTGGGCAATTTAGGATGGAAAACAAATATTTTCAGGCTATCTAAATGTATGGGTTTCTGGACTCTATTTTCAGTAGGAGTTGTGACTGTTAATAGAGGAAAAAACAAAGTTAATTTATCTTCCTAAATGAGTGCAAATCCTTTGCCTCCGTACCAGAAGAGAGTGCATGATTTTGCAGGACTGATGATGGGCATCATTGCCAGCCATTGGAAAGTAATGATGATATTAAAAGTAGTATAACCTGTTGGATTTATCTGTTGATTTTGCATGTATGTATTTGTTTCCTACCTATCTACTATCTTGAGTTTTGTTTGACTTTCTCCTATTTTTCTTTTCTTTCCCTCCCCTGTCCCTTCTGTCTGGAGTTTTTAGTACAGTGGGGACTGTAGCTATAAACATGTTAGCTAGCATTTACTTTTTAATAAACTATTATATCCTAATTTTTTGCACATTATCTATTTTTGAAAAGTTATTTGTTATTCTCACTAAAACATTGATACAAAAAATTAATTTTCACTTTCTATGCATAAAATCAATGAAGTTTTTTTTTTTCTCTTTTTTTACAAGCTAAAAGTCAGTACTCTAATCTAGTGTTTTGCTACAGTAATCCCTGGATTGTTTTAATATATTATAGTTCAATATTTTTTATTCAACTAAAAACTTTTTTCCTCCTCTCTATATGTATTTACCTCGTAGGAGCTGGGCCTTGTGATTACAGGAACTCTACCTGTCTTCAATCTCACAAAGGAACTAAATGGGAAAAGAGTAAGTTGTTACTTGAAGAAAAAAAAGAAAAAATAAGTTCTTTTAATTAAATGTAATGCTAAGTTCCTCGGAAACAAAACAAAGCTATTTCCATAGAGCTTTCTTCTACATCAGAAATGAAGTAGTCATATTTAGTTACCTGATGATAACCTCCTGGGAACAAGAAAAGGCACATCATCCTTTTTGTAGTTCTGAGTTTCAGGATGTGACGTACCTTAATGTGTCTCTGTGGCCTAGTGACAGTGGTAATGCATTAAGTGCTCAATAGATGGGAAGTATATGTTGATATTTTTCAGATCTTGCCAAGAAAGGAAGCTCAGCTGTATTTATAACACATCTGTGAATCTATGACATTTCAGGGCAAATGGCAATGATGTGGATACTTTAAATCAAATTGTTTGTATTCATAAGGGAAAATAGCACTGTGTACTGAGTTTAAAATCTAAGTATTAAATAACTGCAATTCCCCATCCCTATTACAGTATGATAAGGAATCAATTTATATCCTCTTCACCGAATAAAATGCTGGGTTTTAGACCTTTACAGTGTGTGCAAAATTACTGTACATTGGATGTGATACTCCTGTTCATTCAGGTCAAAATGTACAGAAGTTTAGATATTCTTTGATTACATAAATTCAGAATGAATAAATAGGAATTTGATCATTGCCATTTCTTTTATTTACTTTCACAGTAGTTCTCTTAGTTTCACTTTAAAACCAAACCAAAACAGAACAAAAGGTTTCATAGTCTTATCAAGAAAAGAATGCCTGGAATTCCCTTAGTCTGATTGCAAAGTGAGAAAATGTTGATTATCAAAGGATGTCTTTCTGAGAAGTAAAACAGCTAAGGTCTGGTACAGAGGACCTGCATGGAACAAGAGGAAATCTTGAATCTTCTAGACTTAGGTTTCTACCTGAGTTTTAGGTTGTAGGCTGCAAGATGTATCTATCAGTCTATATTCCAAATATATTTAGTCTGGAGAAGGAGTTCAGATGATACTGTGTAAAAGCCTACCCCCTTTTTCTTAGTAGGAAAATAAGTTCCAAGTGAAGTACATGTGTTGCCTGAGTCCCTGATTTAAATTGCTAATGATTGTTATAGTCAATGTGTTTTGGTTTTGTTTTTTAATTCGTCATGACACCATAGCCAAAAGTGGTTAATTGTGTTGGGGTCTCACTTACCAAATGCCCCATGTAAGTTTGCAATAGTAGCTCTGAATCATTGCTGTTCATTTGGTCCCATTTGGCAAACATTATCTACCTCACTGGAAATATTAATGCATCACCTTTGCTTTCACCTGCTTTCTTCTTACATTTATCATTTATTCATACAGGAAGGCATCCATATCCATTTTCATAAAGTTTTCATATTCTATGCTAAAATCTCAATATATTTAATGTTATTTTGAGTCATTTGGGTATAGTTTAAAATATTTAGAATACACACATAACTAAAGAGGCAACATTTCAACTAACGTCTGTCAAACAGTCAAATGCAAAATCAAAATTTACTGACTGTTGCAGTTATTCTGCATGGTAAATATGTCAAACATATTCTAACGTTTTGCAATTTTACCAGAATCAACTGATTCTTGGAGTAATGGGAGTTGATGTCTCTTTGGAGGACATAAAAAAACTAACGCCCCGATTTACAGTAAGTTCCTTGCATTGGAGGTTTCTCTTTATGTATGATTTATGTATGATTTCTTTGCATGCTCTTTCATAAGTCATAAAGCAATGACTGGATGTGAGTCAAAATTCCAGCAGGCTTCTTTTCATATATTATTTTCCATTGTTGTAGGTTTTCTGATGGTTTTCTCTCCAGCCATATATGTGCTTCTGTGTGTCCACCAGGATGCATCCACAAAATCCAGCTTTTACATTGAGGGATATTTTTCAAGTAATTATTTTCCTAAGGCACTGCTCTTTAGTTGAGTGTTTTATTCTTCTCACAGAGTAGAGCACATAATAACTTCAGCTAATAATACTACTTAGAATATATATAGGAGAGTTCTTTGTAGAAAAGTTCTCGAGTATACATGTCTGTCTGTACCCTGTTGAGTGTGATTGATTAATATATTTAGATATCTAGCTGGGAGATTTTTGAGAAAATACCTAGTACTGTGAAAAACAACAGCTGAAGAAGTTGGAAAATCACAAGTTTGACCAATGGCAAATGCAAAGTCCTGCATCTAAAATGGAATAGTCCCATGCCAGTGTACAATCTTGGACAGAATGTCTCAAAAGGCATTGGGGACTGTAGCTATAAACATGGAATTGAAGCTGGGGGTCCTGATGGAATTGAAGCTGAACGTAAGTTAGTAGTGTGCCCTTATAATAAAGAAGGCCAGCTGTGCAGTGAACAGCTGCATCAGGAATACTACGTCCAATTTTGATCTCAGATTGAGCTGCTGGACGAAGTCCAGTGCAGAGCCACTAACTGAGCCAAGGGGCTGAAGTACATGACCTACAAGGAGAATCTTAGAGAGGTGGGTTTGTTGAAACTTAAGAAGAATCCTAAATGGGATAACTAATGGCAGTTACAGAGAAGATGGACATAGGTATTTTTTGAAGGCTTATGGCAAAAAAACAAGAGGCAACCGACATAGTTGTGGCAATAGAAATTCCAACAGAAATAAGGAAAAAAAATCATGGTGAGGGTGGTTGAATGCTGAATCAGGTTGTCTAGAGAAGCTGTGGAAATACCATTGGAGGTATTTTAAGACCCTTTGAAACCTAGTCCAGCTTTGAAGTTGGATCTTATATTGAAGTTAGTTCTGCTTTCTGTGAAAAGTTGTACCAGGTGACTTCCAGTGGTCCCATCAACTTGAATTATTCTTCAAGTTTGTTATTGTAGAAAAGAAATAGCAAGAAATTATTTTTTTTACTTTAATATCTCACATATTTCATGATGCCTGAGACAATGTATTTTCCTTAGGATGAGCATTGCTTGAAAACATATATTTATCTTTCTTTATTACTTAAAACCTCATACTGCTAAACATTACTTTCTTTCAGCTTTGTCCAAACGGATACTATTTTGCAATTGATCCTAATGGATATGTGCTACTTCACCCAAATCTCCAACCGAAGGTATGAAAAAGCTTCTAATTTATTTCCATGTGATTGTCAGAAATAACAACAACATCTCAGATGTGCTGAAAATGCCAGAGAGCCAGAGGTAATAGTAGAGATCTCTCAGTTGTGGGGGTGTCAGGAAAATCTATGGTGCGTATATGGCTTCATTCGAATCTGCTTTAGCTAGCAGAAAGACTAATGTTGCCTTGTATTGAAATTGATAATCAGTAAAATGAAAACAGTGTGTATTGTGCACACACGTTTTTTGTACTTGAAATAGCTGGTTTAGTACACCTATTAATATAAAACCAACTAGTGATAGCTATAATGTCATTGTGATGGACTCCTGTGGTGTATTGTAAGACATTCTAGAAGCAAACTCTGAGGAGTTTACTAGTGCATGTTTATTTTGTGATGCTTTTCCATTTCAGAAATTGAAACTCCCATTCTTGCAAAACTGCAGAAATAAGGAATAAACACAAACACAATGTATTTTTCTTGTATTTTCATATTTGTTTATGTGCTTATTTTCTGATTACCAGAGCTGAAATCTGAGCTGCAGGGTTGGAATGGATCTAGCTGGCCACTCTTTCCCAGAATGCTAGAATTTTTAGTAGTTCCGGTTGAGGAAGCTCTTTTATCTTTAAAGAGGAAATCTTTATGTAAATCTGATTAGAACGCAACTTTCCTCAAATTTCCAGAATATTTAAACCAAATATGTCAATCTAACTTTATATCCCTCAACTGTAGTCCTGACCATTTCAGGAATCCTACCTTACGTGTATCTTCTTAAATACATTGCCTCCCTTTCTTTGATGAGATAATTCAACATGAATGGATGATTTTTTTTCTAAATCAGAACTTTCATATTTGTTTCAGTAAAGACTTTCTCCATGTCAAACAATCTTCTGTTAGTGCAATATTTGAATTACAATAGAAACAGACTTTCTTATGAGTTCATAGTGCACAAATGCAGCATTATATAAAAGACAAAGTGAAATTTATTAGCTAAAAGCAAACTAAAAAATCACTCTAGACTGAGAAAAATGTATCATTTACAGAAAAAAAAAGTTAGAAATTATAATGAATCACTCTAAGTTTTGAAGATCAAACAATATATCCATATAATTCCGTTGTCAATATTAAAATTTCTCATTAAGATCTTTTCAGCAATTGATAAATGCAATCTGTCAATACACAGGCAATAAGGCCAGTAAGGCTTTACTCTTCGGTGTCACTTTACTCCTAAGTTATTTTTTGCACTTAGTATACTTCAGTGAAACTTCTTAAGTGATGGAAGCCTGTATTTGCTGCCTTTAGGAGTGGAAATACTGTTATTTTCTGTAAATTGGTTACATATCCATCTTTTTTATTTTCCCAGCCATGTTCTTGTGGCAACAGTCCTTGACTCTTGGCTGTGTGACTGTCCACACTTGTTTCTTAGCCAGAAAGTCCTATAATAGCTGCAAGAGGGATAGCAGACTCCCTTTTCAGAACATCACTACTTTTAACTGTCAAAGGCAGAGAAAGAACTGAAGAATTTTTCTACATATTTTAGTTATTAATTTAATTCTTAGTGTGGATATGTAAATTAATTTCCTGACAAAGTAACAAATATATTCAAAATCTTTTGCCAAGTTAAAAAAATAAGAAAGAAAAAGATGCTTCTGAAGAAGAGAAAGAAAAACTTGATCTTAACTATCAATGAAATAACCCTTTTACTTTATTTTGTAAAGGTCCTCTTAAAAAGGTAAAAAAAAGGAAAAGAAGGTTTTCATATAGTCTTCAAAATTCAGATGGACTTTAATTCTCATATATGCATTAGGTTTTCAAGTTCTAAAAAAAAAGGGTTTTGTGATGATTTTACTTGGTGTATTTTTATGAGGCAAATATATGCATTATTACTGACCAAATTTTTTCTTCTTGTTAGAACTGTAGATGACAGTGAGTGGTCTGTTTAGTTTTTCCTTACATGCAAATGAAATGATCTTTTTGTTAACAGAAGGAATATAAAATTAAGCAATATACTGTTCATGTTCTAGACACAATCTTATGAGGAACTGATTGGGTATGGATTCTTCAATCTCGTATGTGCTATTACACTGCAGTGTAAACTTGGAACACTGGAGAGTAAAAAGCCTTTGTTAGACATTGAAAAACTCAGCTCATCCCTACTAAATCTAGGCAGACCGAGGTGGATTATTAGGAAGTTACTTGTAATGGTTTCTCTGTGTAGTTTTCTATTTAAAAGGATATGAAAGTTCAGAAATGCTTTCACGTACTGCTCAATGTTTGAATTAGAGTATGTTTAAAAAAGATTGTGTGTAATGTTTTATGTTGAAGTATAATGTCTAAATGTAATATTAAGCATATGAATTATTATTATTGTTATTGTTATTAACAGTTACACAGACTAGACTTTTTCACTCCCTGTTTGTTTGGGGTGGTGCATGCTATTCAGACTGGTACAAGAACTACGTTTTAAAACTAAGGTACACTACAAAGACAGATGTATTTAGAATTCATAGACTTTCTATACCATGTCATATTAATTTTAGTTGAAACTCCTGGTAGCCATTAACTTATTAACAAACAACATCTTAACCCTCTTTGCCAGCAGTTTTTCAATAGATGCAAACTAAAACATAACTACCTCTTTACTTTTGAAAAGGTGAGGGAGAATTAAAATTCCAGTGGTCCCTTCTTCTGAGTGTCTTCTGCTTTCCTTCTGAAAATCTGTTACCTCAAATCAAAACTGGTTCAACACAATATTTTCAGAAAGTTTCTTGCAGTATGATCTCACATAAAAAGCCCCTAGAAATTCAGAACTTGTAAAGTCATTTGTAAAACTGAGTAAATTTAATAAAAGGCAAGTTCAGAAGCAGATCAAAATCATTAAGAACCATCCCATCATGTTCCTATTTGCACATGAAAACTACTTCAGAGCATAAGACTTTTTTTATAACTTTCAGTTTAATTTTAAACTGTTTAAAATATTATTTTTCAAGTTTATGGTGTTAGTTATATTATAATTTTAAACAAATTCTTAGGTTTATGTTTTTCTGCAAAATTTCTTTCTGTCTGTACATATGTGCATATATTTTTCCCATCATCCTGGGAGAGGGCAGGTGGATACTCTACCAAATAAACATAGTCACTGAAGTGAGTGCATTCAGCATGTGTTAAAAAGATCAGTCTTAATTTGATAAGATTTGAAAACATTAGATAGTTCGATTTCTGAATCTGTTTTAAAAATTAGCATCCTTCTTTCATTTTCATTGTGCTTCTGGTAAAAATCCATTTAATGGCAGTTCTAAAACTCCAGATGCCTTCAGTATGGTCCAGAATTTCATTTTATGGTTTATGTTTTCTAAAGAAATGTAAGAGGAGATGGTTTTAAGAGCAGATTTAATAGTAAACAAAAAGCAAAACTCTTCTCATTCTATATTTTGTTTCTGGCAGAGTATGTAGGAAGGAGTACTCTTATTCACATTGTTTAACATATGTCTGATTTTTGTTTCCCTGGACAAAACCTGTGTGTAATTCTGACAGAGAGCTCAAAACTCTCCATCGGAATGAGGGCCAGTCTCTGCTTCCAGTAAATGTGCACTGGAAAGTACAGATGTTGAGGGAAGACTTCCATTCTATTAAGTAGCCTGTTTATTAATAGTGTAAAAATATAAATTACTGCTTTTTTTGTTACTTCAGCAAATTGGTGTTGGCATACCAAAAGTTAAGTTGAGAAAAAGGAGACCAAATGTACAGGTAACTTTGAATGGAGGTGATCAGTGCATTAGAATGCATAGACCTGGAAACAAAATTAGAAAGCTTCTGCCCTGCTTACTAGGAAAAATCTAACTAGAGAACTGTTTACTTTGACAAACAGCTTCCAAAGCATGAAGCTTGCATCCTTCCTTGTTTAAATAATAGAAAACATGTTATTGGCTGTAGTAAAGGACATTCCATTAAATTATGGTGCATTACTAATAGGTGCTAATTAGAGCCGTGCTGCAAAATTATTCTTCAGATTTTGAAATGGTTTTGAAGACTGGGGAAAAAAAAAAAGAGACTGCTTGTGCTGGCTTTGCTTGCATAAACCCGATGTCAAGAGAAGATCATTCTTGAGACTTTACTGCTAAGTTTTATTGTTCAATGTATGCTGTATAATATTACAGAATTCAAAGGAATTATTCTTTTTTTCTTTCCTGGGGAAGCCAGAGCAGGGCATATGTTTATCTGCTATTTACATCAGGTCTCTTGGTTTAGCAAATGCAGCTCCACAGGATTAAGTGCTGTAACTGAACAGGGAAAAGGAACTTACTAACATTTATGTAATGCAGTCCCGGAGCAGAAACAGTTCATAAAAACTTGAAAATCATTAAAGGACTAAATTAACTATGCAACTAGACAAATAACAAAACTAGGTATAATATACTATGTTAATTCCTTACACATATGGGAATATATAATGAAAAAACAGTGGCTTGCATAAGACCACCAGTGAAATGTATATGGTGTAAAATTCTGATATATTTCAATTCAGTGATTTCACTAAGCCTTGAGTAGCTGTGTTTATACCACATCTGGAAGACCACCTCTCGGCTTGATTTCTGTTTATGCACTTGAAAAAGCAGCACTGGAACATAAAAAAAACAATCTCAATTATCTGAGCACCTTTGGCTCCTGAGTGTGCTGTGACACGATTTGGCTATAGTTGGGTTTGCTGGGCTGTGCTGGCTGTCGAGAGAGGTGCAGACCTGGAGAAGGTCTGGTGGCCCTCTGGGGCTCAGAATTTGCTACCTTCATACCATCATTTACATTAAAAGCCTAACAGCCTACATCTTCATTAGTGCTGCAGGAACTAGGCTCCTTCAACTCACACCAAAGACAACTTCCATAGAATTTGTGAGAATACTGAACCCCCGCAAACACACACCAACAACGTTTCAGTGAATAGGGCTTTTTTAAGTTACTGCACCAGTTCTTTCTTTCTTTGTTTCTTTCTTGATTTATAATTGAAATAATAGATCTTTGCCTTATTTTTTTTCATGCTGAAAATAGATTGCACTCCTTTTATTTGCATGCTTCATTGCTAGTGATTTACTTCTGTTTTGTTTTATTAAGTTGTGCTGGTGAATGTGGTGGTGTGCTTTTTCTAGTCATGTAGTGTACATGACTGTATAAAGAGAAGAGCAAACTGAAGAGTAAGTTTGTTTCTTCATTGCTTAGAATAAACCTCACTAAATGGCAACCTTGGAATAAAAAATTATGGAGCCCAAATACTGGTAAAACACATTCTTGGGGGAAAAGGGCATAATGGGGAAAATAGTGTTTCATTTAAATTATGGGGCTGGAAATTTTCTATTTGAATTTCTAATGGATTTCTTTGTGTCTCAGGCACATCACATAATGTATCTCTACATGATGAGTTTCTTCATCTATTAAAAGCCAGTAATAAGTACCTTATAAAGAATATGTGGTGATACCACATAAGTCTTAAATAGAATAAAAACAAACAGTTACTCTGTGCTTGAATTTTGAGAGACTGTTAATGTTAACTATTTTGGTTTTGGGACTCCTTAACTATGGCTAGCCCAGGTTATCATTTGAAATCAACATTTACCTTGATTTGATATGACGGGTTTTGCTTTCCTTTTTTTTACCATTTATTTTCTTCTCTGTTCTTTCGTGTGTTGGAATGGAATGTGAACTTCACAAATGCCTTCTCTGCCATGCCAATGCCTTCATGCATGCTGTTTGGGTTTGACCATGCTATTCATTATCCATTGCATGTAAGAAAATGTATTTTTTTGTTTATTTTACATTTAAGACATTTGATATTTATTTCAAGAGTGTGGATTTGTTGGGGGGAAACAACTGCATAGTAATAATTAGCTGGTTTCATTCATTTAGTAGAGAGCATGTGTTAATACTACTATATTAAAATTATTGGTTTAATCTATCCTATATAAATAGGAACATAAACATTTCTTTGAAGTTATCAATAGATATTTTAAAGGCATATCTGGAATCTTTTTCTGAAACTCTTCTAGCACATATTCTCTTTATGAGAAAGAACCTATTGGCTTTTCTCTTAGTATACAGTGTGTCTCACTTGCTAAGAAAAGGCATGATTTCATATGCCCAGAAACATACATTTGTTCCTCAAGATTATGGAGGAAAAATCTTTTATCTTCTAACATTATTCTGTATTACAGTCGTGAAAATAAGGACCACTGTTAAGCTCATAATGAAGACATCTTTTACCTGCTGTTCAGGATGTTACTTTCTTCCAGTACAAGCTGGAAATACCTACATAAATTTTTATGAAACTTGCTTGCATTCTTTGATAGGATAGTCACATGTACATTTGTCATGTAACTTTTTTTAGGATTGAAGGAATATAACCATCATTTTGAAAGAAAGGACTTTAGTATACCCTGTAAGTAAGTTAGTATGGCCTTATCATTGAAATCCTCTAAAAATGTGATTCTCAGAATTTAGAGTAGTCTTAATACTATTGACCACTGAGGATTTTTGTGTTACTAATCATATGAGAAACTGCTCAGTTACCCATAAAACTAGGCCTTAAGAAAGCAAATTATTATAAATCAAAATATATTACTAAACCTGGACATTTTTTTTATATTCTGTTCTAAGCTATCAGGTTGAAATGGTTAAATAACATATCCCTACACTCTTTTTCTAAAGATCCTTCATTAGGTGGGCACATTAAAAAACTACAGTGATGGAGACTGAGTATTTTTCACTGCACATAATAGAAAATCAATGGGGCCTAAACAAAATCACTCAAAAAAAGTCACATTCAGAACAATTCTCTGTCCAAGTAAATGCAGACTGTAGCTGAAAAAGGAGTAGAGGCTGGAGGGTGGTCTGAGGTAGCTCAGCAGAGCTACAGTGGTCTTCCCACTCCCCTATGGGACTAGGGTTGCTACACACCACCAGACTCCTCTGTGCTTCATAATCAAGGGTCAACATCACATATATTCTTTAGGTCTTGAAGCTGTTGAGTCACACTATTTCTGTGCTACAGGTTTCCATCTCTTAAATTCATATTCATATGCCAAGAGAAATTCACCCAAAAGTGCAAGGTGCTTAAGGAAGTCTTGTAATGCTGACAATAACAGTAATATTTATTTTCTTATAATAAATAAATCCTTTGTTATAAATGATGCTTCTTCGAATCTTGAGCCACAGTCCTTCCCTGCCTCATAACAGCAAGTCTGTAGTCTGCTTTTGGCAAAATTGCAAAAGAATAAAATTATCCCATATTTCCAGTCAGCTGGAAAACTCTCCCAATTTTCCCTCTCCTTTCTTGTATGTCTGTGACATACCAGTAATAGGGGAAGCATCTTCCCAGCATGAGCTCCATATATGACAGATTGTAGACAGACACTAGCCATTAGTGTTAATTTGATTTTCACTTGTCCAATTAACCTCTCTATCCAATGAAATAAAATAAATGAGAAAGGGCCACTAGTAATTCATCATGCTATAAGAGATTAAAATGGATAGGTAAGTAAACTCAAACAGCTTACTCAGAAATGAAGGGATTAGAATGATTTGTAACATTGCAGTACTCTGTCTTTATTATTTGGTTATTGAATATCTTGTGCTTCAGAATCCTAAATCCCAGGAGCCTGTTACGCTGGATTTTCTAGATGCTGAATTGGAAAATGATATTAAAGTTGAGGTAAGATTACCTGGTTTCCTAGTACCTGTTTCTGCATGTATTTCACTGTATAATAATAGAGAAGCAATAAATTTTCTAGGTTTTGAACAAGAATCTATTTCATCAGGAATTTCAGTTTTAAACTTGTCAAGACGATGACTTTATAGGCAGATGAAGTTATAATGAAACAAATTGAGAACTGGTATTATTCATACGAAAGTACAGTGCATTATATATACCTCTCATTTTGAAGGTCACCATGATTGCTGTTTAAATGATTCTTCATTAAATGACAATGCCTGGGGATGTGGCTTGTAAATTTTTCAAAAAAAATTACTTTTCAATAGGTTATTAATATATTACCTGAAATATTATAAAAGTATTTTTGTATCTCTTACTAACTCAAGCATATTGCTGTGGTGAGAGAGAGAACGCAGAAATTAAGTGAATTGTTGACGATGAATATTCCTCTATATATTTTTCAATTACTAATTTTTTAATTCAGGAATCAGAATTTTTTAAAATTGTTTCCAATGTTTTTGACATAAAATAGGGGGTTAAACGTTTTACTTTTTTTAAAATTTTTTTTCGCTTAGTTTGAAATTGTTCTTTCATAGTGACATGACTGGTATCTGTTAAATTTTGCTTTAAGGAATTACTCTTGGACTGGTAAAAAGTGTTTTTATGAATCACTGCTGCTACCAGAATCACACAGATGCGCTGGAAAGTATGTGCAATTCTAGAGAAAACTCCTCTTGCACACAGAATTAAAACTTTCTCCAGTGCCCAACATCAAGAGGTTTTACGGGGTGGTCTTTCTATGCAAAGTATACCAGAATTGTTGCTTCATAACTCTACTGCTTCAGTCTGTATTTGGATGAAGCACCTTCAGAAAAATCTCAAAATTGTAAACTTAAGGTTGGGGGTTTTTTTGAACTATGACTTTCATATGAGCTATCATTTATGTATTTTTATAAAATGTTATATTGTATTTTCTTTCTTGACAATAGATTAGGAAAAAAATGATAGATGGAGAAAGTGGAGAAAAAACATTTGAAACCCTGGTCAAGTCCCAAGATGAGGTAAGATAAGAATACAAGCAGTTACAATTACAGGAACAAACAAAACCAAAAAAATATTGTGAAATGGTGAAAAGATGTTAATATTGTAATGTCAGGTTGTATCATTTTTTCCCCTCTAGATTTGCTAGCTTTGCTGACTTATAGTAGAAGAAATTATGTGCTTATGAAAAGAATTGTTATGTTTCTTGGTTTCTTTGGTGCATCATTAATCAGGCAGTTGTTGATGAGGTCTTACACTTCTTTTCACCAGGAAGTGGACCCAGCCTACTTCTGTTTATGAATCCCAAACCAAAGTAATTAATTTGCTTTCAGAGATGTGTGAGGGTGGGTTTGGTAGTTTGTAATGTAGTTGAATTGGAAGAAAGTAGTGAGAAAAAAATATAACATCTCTGTGTCGTAAACGAAGACTATTTGGCATAAGCAAATTCATTGTACTTGTAATTTCTAGAACAGCTTGTTGAGTTATTTTCTTGTCCAAAATGGTCATTCCTGATTAAGATTGCTACTATTTCCTGGCAATAGGAAATACTCAGATTTGATATGGATTCTTACATGCATGCTCCATTTCTTGGGGACCTTGATGAGAAAAAATCATGACTGTTGTGCCAGAGGAGCATTTCTGGACACAATATACCCCACAGTTACAGTTCTACAACAGCTTTTTTATATGTTCTTTTTTCTGAATGTAAAACTGCTTGAAGGTAACTAATTTAATGACTTAGCAGAAGGATATGAAGCAAATCTAGCATCAGGCAGACACTACACAACCCATATATATATAAGGATACCATAAAAATACTCAGCAGAATTGCTTGCGAGTGTCTAGTTAATTTTTCATGCATAATATTATCTGCCCTCTCCTATTGATCTTCTGAAACTTTGGTATCTCCAATGGCTCTGCTGTTTCTACTTATATGGCAGAATGTTCCAGTGAAAAGTTCTTCCTTCTCACAAGAATCTATGCTACAGAATCTGATCAAGTCAAATCAATAAGAAATCAGGCCTTAGAATCTAAGAGTGCCTTTCCAGGCCTGTAGGTGAAAAGGGCTCTGTGTAGATGGCTAAAAAAGGGAGGATTAGAAGGTCACAGAAATACAATAACACCATTGACGTTATACAAGAAACTGCATTCATGGCAAAGTTGTTGGAGATCTCAGACTGTGCATGTGTTTCTCAGGTGATATGGTAAAAAACGGCCTGAAACTGTTGGTCCTGCAACTGTTTGCCCAAAGAGGGAGGGAGTGGAAATATTTACACTTGCAAATGCTGAAGTCTGCATTGGGGTGGAGGGGCAGGGACTGTGATGTCCCTGAATACATGAATGCATGTGCCAGTTATGCACAGCCCAGACTGTAATCTGTATTTGAATAGAATATCCCAAGTCTTTGAACCCAGATGCGTCAAGTGCCCGATGAAATTAATTTGCCTCAGCTTTCCTCGCATCATGGCCCAAAATTTCTTCCTCTACTTGAACCTCTCTGAAAGAAGGAAGCAGTGTCTACTCAAGCTATTGCACTTTCCCAGCTTCAGGCTTCTGGGAGCCAGAATAAAGCTGCTTCAGACCACGGGCCGTGCATGAGCCATGTATCACTTAGGACTTGATAGCTTCATATATTTTCTTGTAAAAAGGGCTGATGTGGTCAGTTGCTCTGAACTGACAGTTGCAGACTTGAGGCTCAAAAATTGATGTCCTTTTTGTTTTACTTTCTGGTTTAAGTTTACACTGCTTTCCTTTTGTATTGCAGCTGGCCCCAGCAGTGTCTTGGGAGATGAGCTCATACTACAGCATAGAGACTGGACTTGTAGCAAGCGTGGGTGGGGTGTGCTGGAGTCTCCCAAGGCCTCGGGGGCTTTCCAACTAATGGAGAAGATGCCATAGGAACAAAAGCATTGCCACATTCGGGCAGTCAGGGTGGGCGGTAGAAAAACCAAAGGGTCACAAAAACTGCAGTAACATGAAGGTTCTTTGAAAGTGACCACCTGGGGGTGAGATGGTCTCAGACCACTTAGTAACGAAGTAGGCAAAGGAAAATGAGACCAGAGACATGAGGACTTGTGATCTGCTGGGTTATCTTTGAAGGGAGGTTTCAGCCAGTTTGCTTTCAAGCATGTTCACAGTGCTGGTGGCACCAGGATTTAATGTAAGAGTCCAGTTCCCTTCCTTTGCTCCTCTCCCACCTCGGCCACTGCTTTTCTCTTGCCAGCATACATGGTTGCAGCCCATGGTAGTGTTCGGAGGGGCTGCTAGTGGTAGCTTCAAGTGTCTCCTTATTCTTGACCTAAAGTAATAGTGTAGGCACATTATGAAATATAAATGCACCTGGATAAGAACCTCTTCAACCATCTTTTAAACTTAAACTATATCAGGGCATTAGACAAGCATCTTTTATTCATTTTTTATTGTCTCCTTTTTTCTTGTCTCCTTTTTTCTTTTCTCCTTTTTCCTTTTCTCCTTTTCTCTCTTTTCTCCTTCTCTCTTTTCTCCTTTTCTCTCTTTTCTCCCTTTTTCCTTTTCTCCCTTTTCCTTTCCTCCCTTTTTTCCTTTGCTCCTTTTTTTCCTTTTCCATTTTTTCCTTTTCCCTTTTATCCTTTTTCCTTTTTTCTTTTCCCTTTTTTCCTTTCCTCTTTTTTCCATTCCTCTTTTTTCCATTCCTCTTTCCCCTTTCCCCCCCCCTTTCCCCCTTTTTCCCATTTTCCACTTTTTGTCCTTTTCCTCTGTTTTTTAACTCTTTTCTCCATTTTTTTCTCCTTATGCCCTTTTTTATTTCCTCCTTTTCTCTTTTTTCCCCACCTTTTTTTTCCCTTTTGCTTTCTTTCCAAAATAACTATTAAATTATTTACACTTTCATGTGGTGGTGAAAGGCAGCCAGATAATGAGAAGGTTTCACATAATAAATGTCAAGAAAAAGATAGTTCTTTTCACTTAACCAGAATAATTTTCACACTTTTAATTTAGTGCAGGGAAAGAAAGAAAGAATGTAAATGTATACTTGTAGTACCTTTCATCGATGTCTGTGATGTTGCAGTGCAACACCTGCATAGACTTCATTGCTGGCATATTTACAAATGTCTGATTGTAGAATAATAAAATGTTGCAGCTGGCATAAACTGTACTTTTCAAAGTGGAATGTAAAATAATGAGTAAAATAATGTCAGCCAGATGCCTGTGTCTATCACATCATTTTTCACACCAAAATAAAATTAATGGTAAAGCTTATTCTAATGTAGTAAGTTGATTTAAAAATAAACTTTTACTTCCATGTGAAATCTTTAACAAATTCAAAAGTGTCTTAATGAGATTAGAAACATGTATAATTTTAGCATGGGGTGCCTATACAACCACAACTACCTGGCTGTACCTGTTGATATGACTGTTACCTTAAAGGGCAGGCACTGTGTGTTTTTGTTTTTAGAGTTTGTCTACAAGGTCTTTTTGTATTTGAGGATTTTAACTTTGATCATTTAACTACAAAACAGTCTGCAAAGGGGCTAACATATTTTATCAAATTTAAATCACGTCGAAAAAGGTTTGCATAAGCATGGCTAATGAATTTTAAAAGGGAAAATGATAGGTCATGTTTGTCAGGGTTTTATTTAAATTGATATTTCATTTATCTTCAATAAAAAGAATAGAGGTAATTCTTTTGCATAATGTAAGTTGAGAAATATTTTAGGAAAAGAAGCTGCAGTTCAAGTGATATTTTTAGCACAATGATAAACTGAATTCCAACAAATTCATACTTGATTCTACACTGTATTTCTCAAGAAAAGGGCACACTTCCTGAAGCTTCAGAGTTAATAAATTTTTTTCACCAATATGTCTTTGTAGAGATACATTGATAAAGGAAACAGAACATATACATGGACTGCTGTGAATGGCACTGATTACAGGTAACTCATTTCTGTTCTCTGACTTTTGTGTACTTTGGTTAATATTTTTAGCATTACATTTTCTGTGCTCACTAAGTCAGAACCAGAGCATCTTGTGTCTAGATCTGTAGGATTTTCTGGGCCCCTTTACAGCTTTGCAGCTCAGAATTATTGTCTAAGGACCAGAACCTCAGTCTTTCATCCAGGTGTTGAGGTTTATCACTAGGCTATTTCAGTATTTGAGAAAAAAGTTCGTTATGATTCAAGTTAAGAATCTTAACTTTCCCTCCTACTTTCTGTATCACACCATATTTGATTCTTAACTGCAGACTTTCTCTTAGATTCCTCCTCACGTTTCATATTTTCTTTGTCTTGTCTCCATGTACTTTTTTTCCATATGCATATTAAAAAGGAAGATGATGTATTTTGGTCTAAATAAAAAATGTGGCACGTTTTGTGCAAATCTTTTTCAGTCACAGTCATTACTTATATCATGGTGTTGCTAACCTTCATGTCAGTTCTTAGGGGCAGGAACTATGCTATTGATTATCTCCGAAATTCCTATTTCTTTTAACTAGGTAGCACTGATACTGCATTGTATATAAAAATCACATGTTGAATGGCTGCAAGAACAAATAAAGTAATGGCACATCCCCCCTTGAGTGCAACTTCAGTGTGTAGATTCTTTCAAACTCATTTAAACACACCATTCTGTAACATTAGAAGGAATCTGGAAACATTATATGACATTATCCAAAACAAGTTAAAGTTTACCAAGTCACAGAAAAGATAAATTACCCAAGTTCAGAACTAGATGGTACAAATATTAAGTCAAATTTACCAAATCAGTGTTTTTATTGGGGTGAATTAGAGTAGTCCTCTGCAACACTGGTTCCTGTTTTCTGTTGTGTTCTGCACAGGTGTGCAGCCAAGGAGAATGCAAATTTTAATTTGTATGTAAAAACAAACAAATCAATTTTAATAAAAGATGCAAATGTAGGAATTTTATTCAGGGACCCATTTTTATGTTGAACTGCCTCTGCCTTCATACTCTTTAAGAAAATACAGCTTTTGATCAGACTATGCCATCTAGAAATACGTTTGATTTATATGACTTAATTCTTACTGAATTCCCTGGTATGAGATATAGCAATGAATCCACAGAGTCACATTGCAGCAAACCTATTAAACATAAAATTATAGATTTTAATTAGCAATTTCTGTTAGCAGGAACTGTTAGTGACAGGTAAACTGCTACTTATTTCCCCAGAGGAGAACTGGTAGAAGGCCATCAGTAAATATTCAGCAATCTCTCTTACATTCTGTTTAAATGGCAAATATATCGGTAAAGGTCATCTCATTTATGGCTCAATTGTACGACTTTTTTAATGTTAATTTCTGCAGCTATCCATTAGAAAGCATTGCAGTTCTACAGTCATGAAATCCAAGTGCAAACATTAAGGATGTGAAGTGGCAGATGATGCTACTTCTCTAATGATTACTCGTTCTTCTTGTCCTTTACAGACCTTTTTAGAACTGAACTCTTCTACACTTTTATTGAATTAGTTACATAAAGAATTTACAAAACTGAAGTATTGCCAGATACATTCTCTAATGAATACTGGTAGTTGTTTTATAAGTAAAAGTTTAGTTTGTCATTATATAATGGTTACAAATCAGTGAAATACTATATGGGGTTTTTTTTACAGCCACTGATGACTGACGTATTACACTGGAATGATAAATTAGAGGAAGATACAAGAAATCGTGTATTTTATTTTTTGCAATTATTTGCAATTATTTGGAAATTACTTGCTTATCCATTAAAAAGTGCATTTATGCTTAAACACATAAATAAGAATGAAAATAAAAACAGTGAACTTAACGAACAACATGAACCTCCTTGTGCCTTTGCAAAGTGTGAGTCCAGTATGTCACTATAGACTATCTCATCTCGTGGTGATCCAACTTCCAAACTCGTTACTTGGTTTCAAAACACTTAGAAGCTGAAAAACTCTGGCAAATAACATAATTGCTTGTCTCATTTCTGTTACAGTTTGGCTTTGGTGTTACCATCATACAGTTTTTATTATATTAAAGCCAAAATAGAAGAACCAATAACTCAAGCCAGATGTAAGTACTATGAAGGTTCCCTGGTCAAGGTTACAAGTCTTAGATTCACTTAAAAAAGCAATGTTTAAAATTCATAAATTTTGTGGGATTCACTGATGTTATCGTGTTGTACCCAAAATCTGCAGCAATGATTCTAACCCATTGTAACATCCAAGGTACAAGAAATATTCTATGAAGATAGAATATGTGCAGGTACCCCAGTTCCACTGACAATCCCTTCCCCGTTTCTCTGTGCCTATAGAATCATTGCTTCGTGTATCCTCTGTTGCTGTCATTTTAAGGGTCTGGATGCTATATTTTTCATTCTATTAGCTAGATGTTGTGATATAGACTGTAATATTAAAGCATTATTTTTGTTATTTTTATAGAGTTACAGTATAGTATTTAACAAATTACCTCTGCTGCTCATAGGAGTAGATTAATGTGAAAGCTCGGTTCAGTTTGATTTCTAGCTAGGATTTTATTTTCCATTTTACAAATAGTTTTAGTAGGTGTTTGTAGCATATTTTTGGATTAGACTAATATCTAGATATTGAGCAGAACCAGAGAAGTTATCGTCCCCCTGTACTCGGCACTAGTCAGACCTCATCTGGAATACTGTGTACAGTTCTGGGCCCCCCAGTTTGGGAAAGATGTCAGGATACTGGAATGTGTTCAGAGGAGGGCAACGAAGATGGTAAAGGGGCTGGAGCATAAGCCCTATGAGGAGCGACTGAGCGAGTTGGGGCTGTTTAGTCTAAAGAAGAGGAGGCTCAGGGGAGACCTCATTGCTCTCTACAGCTACCTGAAAGGAGGTTGTAGTCGGGCAGGGGTTGGTCTCTTCTCTCAGGTGACCAGTGACAGAACTAGAGGGCATGGACTCAAGCTTCGTCAGGGAAAGTTTAGGCTTGATGTGAGGAAGAAGTTCTTTACTGAAAGGGTGATTGGCCATTGGAATGCGTTGCCCAGGGAGGTGGTGGAGTCGCCGACCCTGGAGGTGTTTAAGGGGAGATTGGATGTGGCACTGAGTGCCATGGTTTAGATGATGGTTGGTGTTGTGTTGGGTTATAGGTTGGACTTGATGATCTCAGAGGTCCTTTCCAACCTTGTCATACTGTGATACTGTGATACTGTGATATTTACAGATTTTGGAGAGGTAGCTGGATATGATACTTGTGAGTATTCAAAAGCTTTTTGTTTATTAGGAGTAGCTTAGCTGTAATCTACGTAGTATATAAAACAGAACTCATCACATCCTTTTTACTTTATCTAAGTGTTACAATGAAATTGAACAAATGTGCAGTTAAGTAGAAAGTTAGAAAAGCACTACAAGTCTCTGACAGGCATAAATACTGTTAGTTTAGAGAAAAGCTCAGCAGTACTAAATCATTGTCCTCTTCCATCACCTTTTGTACGTGGAGTATGGCAAGTTCTTAGTAATCAGTGAATTATTTTGTAACTTAAAATAGGTAGTTTAAAATTTTAGTGAGTGAATACAGTTCTTTTGATGGATTATGTCATCTGGTTTTGCCCTTACATCAGTATAGCCTGCAAAACAGACCCTTGAAATAGCCACAGTATATAGAAGGTACTTGAGAAATAATTGAGGGACATTTTCTTCAGTCTTCAAAGATGTTTGTCTTTTTTCCAGACTACAGCTGTATGTAAATTGAACCTTTGATCTATCTATGCACAATATTTTTATTCAAGGGGCTGTTTGAATAAAATATTGGTTTGTGACCCCTTTTGCTTTACCCTGTTTTTTTCTGTTTCCCTGCTTTCTCTTTCTGATGGATAGTGGCAATCAAAAAGGGCAAGTATATTCTTGTTGCTCAATTTCCTTCTGTTTACTGCAGTTGATATTTTTCACTTATATTTCTATTCCTACTGGATATTCTCCTCTGTATTCCTCATGTCAGGATTTTTCCCATGATCATTGGATACCATAGCAATAGAAAAGGGAAAAAAAAAGAACTGTTTTTCTGTTTTCATGCCCATTTCAATATGTTGCTAATCTCTAATCCTTCTCTGTCTGATCCTATCATGGTTCAGTGACACCAACTTTTAAAGTCATTATTTTCAGTAGCATTTAGAGTGATACTTACATGGATGAGTTTTTTAAACTTTATTGCAGAAAATATTAGAAGCATTTTCCTTTGTGTTCTAACAACTTGGTGTCGCAAATATTTCTTTGTATCAGATTGTAATTCTAACAAAAACATCTCAAATGTTTTCATGTTGTCATGCTAATAAAATGTCTTCTCTAAATAAATTGTTAGATATATTATTTTGCCAAATGTATGTTTTTATATAATAATCAAGTAATTTCTTCTTGTACTGTGAAATACTGAAAAGTATAGTCTATTAGTAGGAAAGTGTCTCAAAATAAAGATTTCTTTCTAAATTTATGGATGCATGCAAAAACCTTTGAGAAGAAAAATGATGACAAAAGCTCATTTTACTTAATTGATGTTTACTCTTCATCTTTATAGATTCAGAAACGCTGAAGCTTGATCATTTTGATGAAGCTGGCTATACATTCATAGCACCCAGGTTGGTTACTTCCCTAGTAATGATTATTATTTTGGCAGTAAATAGGTATTCGATCGGGTTAATGACATTTACAAAATACAGACTTGACCAATGGTGTTTCACTTTGGTAAAACTTATCAGGTAAAAGAAGTTATTAAATTCATGTTTTATAAGTTCAATATTTTTTCCTGCTGGAGCGTAAATAGCATTGTTGGGCTACGATTCCCTTTTATGTTAATCAGAGAAATCTGTATAATCTGAAATAAAATCATTTATTGATATTTTTAACGGAAATCTAATATACATCTTTTACTTTCTTGTGGCTGTGACTTTACAATGTTGTGCCTTAGCTTCTCATTTCAAAGTCAGTTAATAATTGTTGCATTTCCTGTTTATCTTTAAGCGTATCCTTTTAAATTCAGACTATTTTACATTGAGTCATATGTAAAACATTGTCTATTTTCAAATGTATTCTCAGCTTAATGGTTTAATTTCATTTTTTCTGAAGGACTGAATTTATTGGTACTCAGTTGTACCAATTAACAGTTTCCAACAAGTCCCTAGTTGTTAGGTTGATCTGCATGAACAAAGCCTGTTTGATAAGGAGCTCAGTTTACATGTGACTGTTGGTATAGCAAGGTAAATTCTGCCTGTAGTCTTTCAGGATCGTGGTAAAGTAAGTAAAGGGTAATAAGATAGCTTATTAATATGAAATGCTTGAACAGACTTCTTTTGTTCATAAAATTAATTTAATACAAAAAGCTCGTTTAAAAGGAGAGTTCCCTTCTTCACTGCTGAATACTCTACATTTTAATTAAAGTTATTTAATGCCAGTCACCATCTAAAATTTGCCTTCAACATATCCAGTGACTTATGTTGTGCTTGCTTGTATTCAGTGAGTTCACCAACTATATATTGCTTTATTTTATTGCATTATGTAAATGACAGTAGTTTACTGTTTATTTTGCATATGTCCAAACAAAGTGTTGTATGCTTACATGCTGTGTACTTTATTGAAATTTCCTCTAAGACTTCTTAGAGGATAAAACCTCAGCCCATAAATCCAGCTTTAGTTGAACACAAAGTGACTATGCTCTAAACAGCTGTCAACGTGCTTTTCAGTACAGTTTAACCCAGGAGCAGCATAAATTCGCTGGGCATTTTTTTGTTTTATTTACAGACTCTATGATATCCTAATTTAATGGCCTGCTATTTCATGGTCCTGAGTGCTTTTTCATTTTTTCATTTCACCAATTATGTCCTATATTGTACATGGAGTTTTCTTATAATTGATATTTAGGCAGGCACTCGAACAATTTCTTTCCTGTAGAAGCATGAAATATTCAATAGGGTCAACATTCAATATTGATCATGGTAATCAATTGGCATACTAACGCCAGCCACCTCATTGTAGTTCCGCAGTCCTGCTTGGACTTTAGAACTGCTGAGCCATATTTGTCTTCTATAGTAGCAAACAAAACAAATCTGAGAAGACTGGTGTTTTGGGGTGTTTTTCAGAGAATACTGCAGTGATGTAAAAAAATCAGAAAACAACACTGAATTTCTATTAAATTTCAATGAATTTATCGACAGATATACTCCAAGCAGTGCGTCATGTAAGTATTCTTCTCAACTCACTGAAATTTTTACTTAGGAAAATGTTTACCTATAAAAGAGAATGTCAGAATGGCAGCTGTCCTGCCCAAGTCATGTGGTTTTGTTTCTTATCTTCACTGATTTTTTTTCAGTAGAAACACATTTAGTGCTGGGAATTTCTGCCCAAGGTAAATATTGCAAAATTAGTTTGCTGTTTTCTGGGTTTGTTTAAGAAAGTTTGCAGGGTATTATGCATCTCGTGTTTTCTACAGTTCCTTTTAGTATTCTGTTCTAGCAGCAAATAACTGCCATTTCATTTTGAATTTGTAGTTTTTTCTTTTGAGCATATCAGCCAAAGTAAGTCACAAACTGCCTTCAAAATTTTATAATGAAATCTTCAGTCTGCTTTCTCATCAGCTTATATAACCAAAATAAGTAAAGAAAAGGGGCTGAGAACTAAAATAAGCAATGGCCAGAATAAAAGATAGAGAAATTCTATTGCTGCTCCACAAAATAGTTAAAGAGATCTCACTTGAGCTTGAGCTGTTTGAGAGCACAGATTCATGTAACTGCTGCAGTGGTAAGCAGTGAGCTTTGGGAAGGTATTCACATTCTGAAACTGGGCCTCAAACTCCAGTTAGAATAAGTGAGGAGTTAAACTTCCAAACAAATCATGAGTAAGGTATAAAGCCTTGTTCTCATGAAAAATTCAGTGTTTTATTTGTTTATGCATAAAAGTATGTTTAGCATTATTGATAATTTATAAACAGTTGGAATAAACTTTTTTTGTTCTTGCATTTCCCGAGTCTTTCTAATATGTTGTTGTGAGGGATCACTAATCAATTCAACAAGAATCTCCCTGCTAGACTATATAACTGAAGGAATTTGCACTTAGATATGAGATAGATTGTCTCACAAATGACTATTTTTGTGTGCACATATGGCTGTTTGTTGTTTTTAATAGAGTGATATGACACAGCTGACTGACTAAAATTTTATTTGAGTCCCTTGACTCAGTCTTGGAAATGAAAGCATTCACTTCAAATGATTAAACTAGTTAATAAATTAGAATTCTAGTTTAATATTCTCTAGTTATATAAGCAAATATTGAGGACACATTTAGTGATATTGGAGTATACATTAGGGCTTAGTAAGTAATTATGCCAAAATGTTATCAAATTAATGCTATATTTCATTTTTGAATCTACATAAAAGTTCATTATTTTCTTTTTTTTTTTTCCTGATAATTAAGTTACTGTAAAAATAGTCTCCTGAATAAGAACAGTGTTGACTGAAGGAAACAGTGGCTATGGAATTTATCTCAGCTAAAAATGCTTTTCAAAAGGAATAACAAGTAAAATCCCCACATTGAAATAATCTAAATACAATAAGTTTAATGCCTGTTATATTTAGATTCAACCCATCCAACTTTAACCAGTTAGAAGGCAGCTAGGAAGTTAGACAACTACTTTTGTGTTAATAAGGGGACAGTCATGCTTTAGTAAATAAGCAAGTCTCACTTTGTAGAGGTGCATGCGGTAGAAGGGGATCCTAAACAAAATATGCATCCAGTAAAGTATTAGGTGTCTGTATAAGCAGAGATAAATGTCACTCTAGGAGACATATCTTGACATTTATAGTCAGGCAGAATTTCAATTTATCTTCCAGGAAAATGTGGGTACAGTAAGGCTCTCCAAATTTCATCTTTACATTAATTACTGGGGTTTTGTCATTACTTCTAGCTGAAGAAATATTTCTAAAACAATACCCTCATATTACATACTGTAATAGGACATCGTGCATGTGAACAGGGAAGGTGAGTCTGTAGCATTCAATGCAGTTTTAACAGGTATACATAGCTAGGCTTGGTAAATACAGCTAATGAGAATTAATGTATTGAGATTATATGAGACAGTGCTTCCTGATGGTAAATCGGAGCTGCTGACTCTGTACATGCCATGCTTACAACTGCAGGCCTCTGAATTTTATGATAAAGCCTTTTCAATAAAACTTACAAAGTGTTTCAACACCTAAATGTATGTCCCTGTTGATCTCTTTTGTGAAATTACAGCTTTTTTTTTAAAAAAAAAAGATCAGTATCAGTTTTCTGGCATCTGAGACTTAGGGTAAAACATAGAACATGTCACAGCTGTCTGTAGAGCAAAACTGAAAATAAAAAAATATGTGGGTTTTGCTTTATTTTTCCCTGGGAGGAGTTTTGTGTCTCCTCTGTGAGGCCAGGAAGCAGGGGTTTGGCAGAATTCAGAACTGTAGGTTCCAATCATGGTTCTAACACTGATTTACCATACAATGTTGAAGACCAAGAGCCAGATTTTCCCTTTGTGTTATTCAGCTCTAGTTTATCTTTATATTATTTCCCATACTGATAAAATCTGTATTAAAGCGTGTACTTACTTCTGTTGACAATTTCTGGAACTTTCTCTTGCAAACTGGTACCACAAAAGATACTGGAGCAGCACTTACTTCATACCATCTTTTCAAAGACATTTAAAAATGGCATATCCATCTAAACTACTAATTCAAAATTAGTTTAGTTCCCTGTACCCATTTTCAGATAGCAAATAGTTTTTTTGAGATTCTGGAACTGATTAAATATATTTGTATTGTAGCTGAATTATCTGCATTTTTGTAGCATGTAAGAGTAAGTATAACTGAGAATTAATTGTTTCATCGCATCACCTAAGATAAAAATTGTTTTAATGAAAATATACTTTAAAAATAGGTTAACTTCTAAATGTAAAATAGGGTCTTTGCAAAGCTGGGACCTGTACCCTTTCACCTTGCTTATTCTTATGACACAAAGCTCTTTTTTTAAGATACAATGTCAAGTCAATAGTGTCAGAGTGATATACTTAACAGTAATTACTTGACATTATTTGAAGTTAGATAGTATGTCAACTAGAAATAGCCCATTTCTTCTGGCTATAGCATCTTAACAACTGAGAAATTTGTTCTGTCCATTTAATGAAACTCCATGTCATACAGATTCAGATGAGCATCTTAATTATTTTGACAGGTAATACTGATATGGTCATTAGAGTTTTGCTGGATGCAGGATTTACAAATGATCTTGCCCAAAATTATTGGAGTAAACTGTCTCTGTAAGTATTCTTTTTATTGACTATTATTTTTTAAATGCATGCCAAAGTTTGATAATAAAATAATACACATATGTGTATATATAGATATGTTGATGTTTACAACAGATAAATATTTAATTCACCGTTATGCACCCAAATGACAACCTTTGATAAAGGATCTTGTGAGAATTTCAGTCAGTTTTCATTTTAAATTTATTTTTGTTTACAGTGATGGAGTTGTTGCACAATTTGTTGTTACAGATGGTGGAATTACTAGAGTGTTCCCAAAAAGGTAACAATTATTATAAAATAGCATAATATGGTAATTCTGAAACCCGAAAGGCTGGAATGTTAAGTAATGGATTTATTGAATTAAAACCAAGTTCTGTCACAGTCTAATCTCTACTGATAACTATGAAAGGAATGGAATTTCTTGGGTTTTCTTTCATTTTTACTGTGTCACTGCTTGAAATGGATCTGTGACATTATTTTCATAGCATATCCTTGCAGTCCAAGTTTCTAATCAGTTTAGAGTAGCAGTAAAAGCAATGCCCTGTAGTAGTAGTGGGGCCATGTTAATCCCTAGTTATTCCTAAGCACTCATTTGTCTGGCAGGCTGGCAAGCTGCAAATACTGTAAAGCAGTAGGTGCTTTTTTTTTTTTAGACTAATAGGAGCAGACCAAATGGTCCAGTGACTACAAGAGAGAAAAAAAGTATCATTACCAGAGGGCAAAAATGGAATGCAAAAGTGGCCATATAACAATCCAGACGCCCCCGTCAGTGATGGGAATAGTGAGGGCACTAGTACAGATATGACTAATGACTAATTTATCTGTTTTCTTAGGTTATTCTGCATTTTCCAAAATGGGAAAATAGCAGTGAATTTTACTCCCAAAAGCAGTTTATTTTCTGTTTTGGTATTGTGTATGTTATAAAAGCTCTTGAAATGATTCCTCAAGAGATAGCATATGCTATAAAGATTTGTTTATATTTTGTTGTACGTATTTGTCTCCTTATATCTAAAAATTATGAAATATGATCTCTGTTCCAAGAATACTATTTTCTTTTTTTTGTTTGAGGAAGTTTTTTTTAATAATTACACCTGGCAGTTAACCAGTGAAAGCTGACAAATTCTGATGATTATATGAATAAATTTCACATTATTTCCAATTGTGAAACATTAACAAAAAAAGAACAAACCCCTTCAGTATAGCATCAATGAGACTCTAACTATCTTTTTTTTTGGTCACCTTTTTTTTTTTATTAGGGCAGGAGAAGATTGGTTAGAAAATGCTGAAACTTATGAAGTCAGCTTCTATAAACGGAGTTTAGATAATGACAACTATATTTTCACAGCTCCATACTACAACAGTAAGTCATCACTGTTTTGAAAAGAGTTAGCTAGTCCAATGTAAGTATACTTATGGAAGTTTCCCATACTGCTTTACGTCACTGACAAAATGCAACATTTCATAAGGAAAAAGGTCTTGGGATGTCACCCATTATTAAGGAAAAGGTAGCTGGTGCTCAGAATTAACAAAGCTGAAAACAGGCAGAGTAGTGATGTTCATTTATTTTACTGTAACATTGTTTTACAGAGATGTTTGGCAGAATTATTTTAGAAGAAAGTGAAAGAAAATCGCACTCATGGGCAGTATCTAAAAAAAGCTTTGTTCTATACACTTTCTCAGCGCCAGACCTAACTTGGGGGAGGAAATATAAGAGTCCAGAGTCCACAACTCTGTCTGATGTACCACTGACTAATTTAAACTTTGCTTTCAAATTCTAGTTTCCAGTTTGTCTGAAATGTAGTGATATTTAAAACCTCTACAAGCACAGTAGTAAGTGCTCGTTATTAATGTAAGCATTAACCTTGCCAAACTCATCTAAAAGCAGATGCTGCCACAAATGACATATTCCTCTCTTAAACATATGGGATCTTTTATTGCTGTTATTTCATGCTTATTTATTGCATCTTTTCTCAATAAAATATTAACAAGGTAATTAACTAAATCCCCTGAAGCCTTTGTTGTTCCTCAAAAAGTTCAGGGAATGTTCTTTAACTTGCTTTTTCATACTAAGCAGTGTTGAAAACAGGCTGAAGTCCATAAGAGAAGTAATTGTTGGTTAGTGAGTGGTGTCAGTATACCCTGCACTGAAAAATACACAAATGACAGCAGGATAAAATCTTTGGCTCTCATCCTGGTTTTAACAATGCTACTCACATGTGTAAAGCTATTCATGACTCTGTTTGCAAAAAAAAAAAAGGCTACAATGACTTTATGAAGCAGTGAAACTGTGTACAAAAAGTAAACAAAACCCTTTCTCCCAGTCATCCAGATGTTGGTGATCTGAGTGATTACAGGTGATAAAAGCATGGTACTGCTGGGCCAGTGCTTTTGAATAAGGAATTTTTTAAATCATTTTGGGTATTTGAATAATTACTGATTTCAGTTTCAGAGGAAGAGACTTTTGTATCACCCTAATTTTTTTCTTTCCCTCCCTTCTGCACTCTCAGAAAGTGGTGCCAATAGCTATGAAACAGGCATTATGGTAAGCAAGGCTGTGGAAATAACAATTGATGGAAAGTTTCTGAAACCAGCAGGTAAGATACAGCAGTGCTGAAACTCTAAATATATTAGTTATATTGTTGTTGCTTAACAGTGAATTAGAAATTTAACTGAAATTTCAAAGTAACTTCACTTTATATAACATTCTTTTCTCTGACACTGGTTTAATCTTGCTGAGGAAATCAAGCCAAAGATCTGGCTGTGTTTGAGTAATAGTGCTTAATTTAAGCTATTAGTCTCATGAGGGTTGTTGTTGGTCAGACAACTGAGCAAAACTCATATTTTATCCTTTTCCAGTTAAATAATTTAGAACTTATAATTTTTTCTCTTTATTTAAGGGTTCTACAGTTACCTTTTTTTTTCATTTTACTAAAAAAGACTTTCATGTATTTCTTGTTAGTTGTTGGAATAAAAATTAATGCAACCCGCTGGATGGAAAATTTCACAAAAACCACAATCAAGAGCCTGGTAAGAAATTGACCAAGTGTTTTTTGAACTTTATTTGCATTTCTCAAAGCTTCAGCTGCAAGTAGTTCTAATAGCTTATTGTGCCAGAGTCACACTGATGAGTAGTTACCAATTAGTTGTGGTGTTTAAATCATCCAAATGTACAAAATAAATCTATGTTGAAACAGGCTGTATTTTGTACATGTCTTGCTTTCATAATTGTAGAATATAGATAAAGACAAAGAAATATGACCTGTCCCAGCCAGAAGGCTCCCTACAAAGGTTATACAGTAACAATTAATAAAATCTGAAAAAGGTATTTTTCAAAACAAAACAAAACAACAAAATAAGAACCACCAAAAAAAAGGTGATTTTTTTTTATACGGATGTGTATACAAATCAAAGTCATAGCATTTTAGCAAAACTTAATGAAGTAGATTGCTAACCCTTCCATTCCTTACATCTGACGTTCAGGTGCAAATGAAAAGGAGGCTAAGATGAAGGTAAAACTGAGGAATTAATAGATTAATAGTACAGCGGGAAAGGAGAGGCACAAAATGAAGACAGTTGTGGAACAACT
This sequence comes from Dromococcyx pavoninus, assembly GCA_033558185.1. Lineage (NCBI taxonomy): Eukaryota > Metazoa > Chordata > Aves > Cuculiformes > Neomorphidae > Dromococcyx > Dromococcyx pavoninus. The sequence goes on along the minus strand of JAUMJL010000063.1, from coordinate 1,963,654 downwards.
GGATGAGGCAATGTTACTTGGTTGGTTATATAATAAAGGAATCGATAACAGTGTCTGGGCATTGTACATATTAGAGTTGCAGTTCAGTGGGTTGGCAAATGCATTGCCTAAATATCAGAACAGTTAAGGACAAAAATGCAGAACTGAAAAAGAGAAAGAAAGAAAGAAAGAGTAAGATTTCAGAATTAATTTGAATTGACTGCAGCATTATCTCCTAGTATTTTTGCTGAGGACATAATGCAAGGGGACAGTTATGTGTGTGTCTGTACACTTATTGCAAGAAAAAGAGAAAAGCGTGTTAGTAATCAAAGCCATAAAAACTTAACTGAAGATTATGAGTTTCCTTTATCTCATGCTTTGAAACTGGTGAAGTGTTCATGGTCAAAAAAGACATTTGGCAGCATATTTTCTACATCTTCTTTCCATACCAAAAACACATGAAAATGTACATGTTTTTTCTCTTTTATTTTATACACACAACACTGACCTCCTGACAAGTCCTCCTTTAATATCAAGCACTCTTAAAAAGGGTGACATATCAGAGGCTTTGTGAAAGACTACAGTAGAGATTGTGCTGTACTTGATTGGTACCAAGTACTTGTTGTTCACAGAGATATTTGGGATAGATAACACATTCAAAATAAATTTAAAATAATATACAGATTTTGAAAATCAGATCACTTGTTCTTTCTTGATTGATTAATGTTGCTCCAAAATGCAATTTCTTTTGAAACCTTTTTGTGAAGATTACTGTTCTTCTGTTTTTTAGTGCAACAGTGAAATCTGTGGCTGTGAGAGAAACAGTATGGTAAGAATATGTTCAGTTTATAAAAATTCTATCATTATTATTCAAGGGTTAATTGTAGAAAAATCAAGACTTATTCATTTGTGTCGTGAGAAAGATTTGAAGATTAGGAGGGAGTGAGAGATGGCATAAAAGTCATTAGAAGTGGTCGTTGCAAGAATCATTGCAATGAAGTTATGAAAACTAGAGGGAAGAAAAAATACAGTAAGAGCAATATGGAATGATCTGAAGAACAATATGAGAAAAATATAATGGTAATTTTCAAAGAAAGAAGCGACTCCTGAGGAAAGGGAGTAATTAAAAAAAAAAAATCTGATAAAAAGAACACTAGAAGTACCTTAGAGCAGGGTAAATGAAAACTGAAAATCACTAGAGCATGTGATGTGGCCTTCAACAGTCATTAGTGATCCTCCGCTCCTCTCTTCCCAGCCTCTCAGGACTGGGGGATCCCATAGCTCTGCTAGCACTCAACAGAGCATGACTTCAGGGGCTGTTACAGTATCAGTTTCCGCCATGTGCTTAAAAGCTTTCTCCGCTCAGGTTTTCTTCAAGTTCTTTTGTGGGGTGTGAAGATCATTAAATGCAGGAGTTGCAGCAAAAAGGGTACTTTGGGAGGTTATCTGTTTGGCCTCACTGCTATCTCTCCAGTCTCTGTGTGCAAGGATCTTTTACAAAGTGTAAAGCATAGGGAACCAGTGGGCTTCCCATTCCTGCACCTGACACCTGCAAGAATCCTACTACGGTCCTTGGCAAGTGAAAATAAGCATTACTAGCAAGCTGTGAGTCTGCCCTTAAGACTTTTACAATTAAAAGCTGCAAATGGAACAGGACTTCAAGAATGGCTGAAGCACATGAGAAGTTGTAGTCCCTTATTGTGAGCAGAGATTCGGTTTTAATCAGATTTAATAAAGATATAGCACTCTTAGAGCTAACAAAGTATTGAGGAAATAAGAATTTGAAAAACAACTTTTATGAAATTAAGCCACAAATAAGCCTTTGATGTGTACAAACTTTTATAATACTGATATTGCCACTTATTATAGTTTGATATTTGCCCTTGGCTGTGGGGTTGGGATTTAGCCTAAGCCACATAGATTTGAAGATATTTCTGAAGTGTTGAATAGTTTCTTACAGATTGTTCTCTTGACAAACCTTTTCTGCAAAACATATTTTACTTTCTTATAATAGCACGTGGACTGTGTTATCCTTGATGATGGTGGATTTCTTTTGATGTCAAATCGGGATGAATATACACAACAGGTATGTGTTTTTTAAAGGACAGATAATGAAATACAATAGGAAGAAGCATTAAGAGAAAAAATAGCATTTCACTCTCAACTTACCCTAAGAATAACATTTCCAAATCACCAACAATTTGCTCTACCAGAAATTCCAGTTATATTAGTCTTTTTCAGTCCTATTTATGGTTCAAGATGCCACACTTCTACCGAGTTGCATTCTTTGTCCTCCGCCCTTAGGCTAGTAGGCTGCTAATGGACCTGTGAGGGTAAGGACAAGTAGTGTGGCACACACATACCTGCTTTCCTATATTTCTCTTGCTTTTTCTCAGACAGGATGGCCTCAATTGATAGTGGATTTAACAATTGCTGTCTCATTGGGGTTCTCTAACCAAGCTTTTGGGAGAGAAATATTCAGATGAAGAAATAAATACATAAGCAGCACAACCCAGTGCGTTGTGTAGAGGAAAAAAGTCGGGTTGAGGAATCAGAACTGATCACATTTTTATAAGAAGAATTCTTAAAAATTCTTTTACTTACCTCTGTATGTTCTCCCTCATCAGATTGGAAGATTCTTTGGTGAAATTGATCCTGGCCTGATGCGAAACCTGATTAACATGTCCCTGTATGCCTTTAACAAGTCGTATGATTATCAGTCGGTCTGTGATCCCGAAGAAGAACCAAAACAAGGAGCTGGACTTCGTTCTGCTTATGTGGTCTGTAGCCCCTTGTGATGTGACTGACATTCCCTTAAAACTGTGCAGGTGTTTATGCAAACAGCATAATCTCTCTTCTTTTTTTCCCAGCCTACAATAACAGATATTTTGCATCTGGGATGGTGGGCTTCAGCAGCTGCCTGGTAAGTGCAAGTGTGTCAGAAATGTGTATGTCCAAACTAGAATTATGCAGTAGGTTAAGACTACAGTAGTCTCTCCCCACCCCCTCAGACTGCTCTGAACCCTTGTTTCTGCAGTTTCTCATGGTGAAAATTCTTAGCTATATCTTCAAAACCCTTGGAAAATTCAGTGTCCTGTCAACAGTTGAATTCCAAACTATTCTTGCCAGGTTTTGTGATTGTGTATTTCTACTCTACAAAATCGACTTCATGAAGTAAAGTTTGAATTAATCTGATGCAGCTGTGGAGGTTCAAACAAGAATATTACATTTAGAATTCTTGATCACTTGGTTCCCTATTTCTGAATATTGTCTTTCCCTTTTTCTAGAAACAAGTCTTAAGAAAATTAATGTTTGCTTTTCAGTGAAAAAACGCATTAATTTCTTGATGACAAAATGTAATGAAGTCTTGCTTCAGACTTCAGGATAACCAATGTTTTATGTGATGGCACAGTTTAGTTAAAGATTCTCATGATAATTATTAGCTCTTTGCAATGGAATGTGAAAAGCAAATACATAAAAAGTATTTTGAATAATTCTATAGTCATGTGTCCTAGCATTTTCTATAGCTGAGGGGAAAAGCTGGTTTGTCTGAGCTGTTGTGGAGTTTTAGAATTGACATTGAGAGAGGCAGGATTTCACCATTAATTAGGTTTATCTTTCACAATCACATTACTGATAAATTTTAAAACTAAAGAACCATTTAGAAGCTTCCTTTATTTTTGACTGGTTTGTTCATTATTAATAATAGCCAGAGAAGTAATTTCACATATATCAGAGCCATTGAGATAGACATCCCTATCAGCTACTTAGCACAACACCAAATTGGAATAAGCAATTTGGACTGATGTGATACTGTTGCATTGGTGTGAATTGCACCCTTGGAGACTGTCCATTTTTGTAAAGTTTCATGATGATTATTGTATTTTATAATAATTATCAAGCTGGAATGAATTACCTACTTTATGAAGCTAAGAGTTAAAATATATAGCAGCTGAACAAACATGCAATGATTTTCTCACGGATAGCACTATGAAGATTGTATGTTTGGGTTTTTTGTTGGTTACATTTTGTTAACAGCAACAGCAAAATCTCGGTTTTCTTGGAAAATAGCAAACCTCAAAAACTGGGGATGGGCAAAAATCCAGAAGAGAAACTTGAGCTCTTCTCAAACACAGAAACTTTAGTTTATCAGTGTTCAAATCAGACTCAGTAGTCTGGAGTTAATTTAGACCTGAGGTTTGTTTTGTGTGATGTTTAACTTGAAGCACCACATGAAAGTACTTTCTATGGACATGTTTTTAATGGAATCTAGGTCAGAAGCAGGCAGAGAAGGCCATTAAGCAAGCAAAGTGAAAAGAGCTGACCAAAAAGGGATTCAGTGAGGCACCTGGCAACAGCAAATGCAGAGAAATAAGAGAATCCAGGTTATTAAATAAAACTATAGTGTTTCAGGCAACAATGTGGGATAAAGTAGTGAGTGATAATTTTCAGAACATATATGGGATACATCAGCGTTTAGTTAAGAGGGTACATATTGTTTCTCCTTCATGCTCTTTTAACTCAGAAGATTTCAGAGTTTTCCCAGGGTTCTTTTTTTCCACTCAGTTCCCTGTAAATTCTGTTGAATCCTCACAAAGGATTACTATTTTCCATCAGCAAATTGCATCACTGTTGAATGGCATTAGGTCTTTTCTCAGCCATGATGGTTGATGCACTGTCCATCTGATGATTCAAGGCAAAAAGCTGTAGATTTGAATCCAGAGCTCCTTCAGGCAATGTATCCACTGAAAAGATGTCAGGCAGATTTAATTTATTTATGCATGGATCATGCTAGATAAGGAGAAAAAGAACAAGTCTTGGAGGCTGCATAAAGTTATACAGTCCCTTCTCTCTGAAGAACAGGTATTAGAGCAGAATGAGAATGAGGAGGGATCAGGTCATGTTTATAGGTGGAAGCAAACCTAAAACATAATGTTAGAAAACTACAACTTGGGAAGGTTTTATCGGAAGCAGGGAGTCAAACAAGCTAACTATTGTTATTCCTGTTTTAACAGGTTAGTAGAGGAGAAGGGAGGCATGTATGTGGCCAGGCAGTACTTGCTTTAAGTAAATGAAATAGGAAAAATATAATCATGAGTGAAGAAAAATAATTTTAAATAAACGGATCTCTTTAAGCCTAAGTGTTTTGGCAGCGTCGAGGAGAAAAACAATTCCATGCCTCAAGAGCAGGAATAGAGATTATTTTAAAAGTCAACAACTACAGTAATAATTTTTATAATATAATATTCCAGTGTTCATCTCCTTGTCGGCAATTTAATGAGTCTTAATCACTGTAAAGTATCTAATTCAGGAGCATTTTCCCTGAGTGTGTTCAAGGGAGTTCTGGCTGGTTGAAGTGTTAAAGGAATGCCAACATGCCTCTTCCACCTCCTGCGGAGGTGCAAAAGAAATGCATGATAACATTTCCATTATGTGAGTTATGGGCACAAATGATAGCAAATCTCAACAGTAGAATAAAAATATAGTGTGATAAAAGACCTGGGAGAAAGTGTGGAAAGAGAACCAAAGTCAAACTGTAAATGTTTAAAGAGACACAGCTTTAATGATTGGCAAAAGCATGTTTAGCCCTGATGATTCTGCTGTTAAACACTCTTATATAAGTAAGTTTTAAGGACTGAGTAAAATACAAAAAAGGCAAAAAAGCCTTTAACAAATGTATATTGTCTTTCTGTGTTCAGGTCTATCTTACAGCAGCTATTTTTGAGCTTGACTTTTCCACGTTTCCTTGAGGCAGGTAAGTCAAGAGAACGTTAAAGAGTCAACTTTGAGTGAAGTAGAAGGTAAGAATCTAGGCTGGGGGCCATATTTGGATCTCCCCATTGCATCTGTGACTTTAAAATGTCATGATTGATTTATTTATTTTCTTCTTTCAGCTGATATGGAAGATGACGATTTCGGTGCTGCCTTGCCTAAAACAAGCTGTATCACTGAGCAAACTCAGTATTTCTTTGAAAATGATGATAAATCTTTTGGTGGGATTGTAGACTGTATAAACTGTTCCAGGTAAATTTTCTTCAATATAAATAATAACTTCTGGATATTAATTTTTGTTGAAAATAATGACAGTTATACAGGAAGTATATTTTAGATTAATTACATAAGCAAAATAGTATTATATAGGCAGTGAAATGATAAATTGTGTTTTCTTTGCAAGTTTTCCTACTAACTTAAAGACCTTTTGTGAAATTATATGCACATAAAATACTAATAGACATCCAACATAAAGTGTACATACCCTAAATCTCTTTCTCTCCCTTATTATTGACAGTTTTATGTGTTGGACTTTTTTTTGCTTGGTTTTTTTTTTGTGGTTAAGGGTTTCTCAGTGTTTTTAGGAGAAGAGTTGATGTTGAACTGATTTATATTTCAGTAAAACTACTGTTGTAGCCGTACAGAGCTAGCTGTTAACTCAATTAAAGTGATTCTATGCTCTTTTCCACTTTTTCCACTAATCAGTCTAGTTTCAAAGGGGAACCATGGAAACGTCAAAAAGATTACCAGATTTGCTGTAAATGTTTCCTGCTGTTCATTAATGAAAAAGATAAACAGTAGCATGCAGACTGAATCTGTGAAGTTGGATTACCTTTTATTCCAATGCTGTTCTTCTCAAATACAGATTTCCTTCCTTCATTTAAACATAGATTTTTGTTGGCTTTTTATTCCCAGGCTTTATCATGCAGAGAAGATTTCAAACACCAATCTTGTATTCATTATTAGTGACAGCCAACTGCTTTGCCGCTCCTGTGACCCAAAGCCACTGATGCAAGCAGAGAAGCCGGGTATCCTTTAAAGTCACATTATTTAGTGGTGTGGATTGATTTTTGGCTATGATATACTGGAATATATTTGGAAAAACATGGCCTGTTTATGTACATATCAGTAGTCTGCTTGCCATCGGAGTACTTGAAACATCAAATATTTACGATGATTTTTTTTTGAATGATCAAAATCATCTGAAGCATCAGTCATTGAGACAGAGAGCAAAGCTGCTATTTGTGAGGACCTGAACAGAAATGGGCTTGCAGGAACTTAATGAAGTTTGCAAAAGGCGGATGCAAAGTCTTGGATCCAGAACAGAATAATGACATGCAGCTGGACAGGCTGGGGGCTGAGTCACTAGAAACAGTTTTGCAGAAAAGGACTTGAGGATCGTGATGGAGAGGTTAAACATCATTTGGCACTATGCCTGCCTTGGAATAAAGAGCCAGTCACGTCCTGAGCTATGTTAGCAAGAGCTAGGTTGGAAGAACTGGTCTGTCTCATCTTTTCAGCACTGGTGACACCACATCTGGAATGTTATGTACAGTTTGGTGTTCCCCAGTACCACAATGAAATACTGGAGGAAGTCCAATGAAGGGTCACCATGGCATTTGGCATCTGGTGCACAGGATATGCAAGAGGAGCCTGAGAGTCCTGAGTTTTTTCAGCCTTTAGAAAAGGCAAGTAGTCTAGAGTAATAAAAAAATGATCAGCGCCAAAATAAGTGTTTGGTTGTGAAAAGTTGGGATGCTGAGGCAAAGGGATGGAGGTACTTTAGTGTGTGCTCATTGCCAATGAGATCTGCTCGATTGTTGTGGAAACTGCTTTAACCATCTAAGGCTAGAGTTTATTCAGTTACTGTCCTAGAACTTTTTCAGAGCAGGCTGAAAGCACAGGTTGCATACATGCTAAGCAGAGCCCTTGGAACACATACATCAAAATGAAGGCATGTGAAAGGTTGCTCTCATTTACAACCACCTTCATCCCACTCTCTATGCTCCTAACCTATTCACTCCAGTAGATACCTGTAGGTGATGGTGATGGAAATACAATATGTTCTAGGCCAGGAGAAATTCACCTCAATTCTACTCTGCTATATGTACTTGAGGGTAGCATGCCAGAGATGGTAAATCAAGTCATAATTTGAATAATTACGACAGAATATGGTAAACAATTAGTAATACCTTTGTCCATGGCAGGAAGTTAGTGGAGACAGCCCCTCTTACTCCTGAAAGTAAAGCAGATGGTTGTAGGGATGACTGTGTTTCTTTGGCACTAACAATGCGTTCATTGCCACATTAATAAACGGGAATTCCATCTACACTTGGGCTAAAAAGGAAGTTACATCAGGGTGGATAAAATTTCCATATCATCACAGAAGTATGTAAACTTAGCCTAATATTCTAATTGGCTCCAGACCATGACAGTTTGATTAATTGTTGCCACTGTCTGAATTTATAGACAGGACTTGCTACAGAAAATGAAGCATGTTTGATTAGAAAGGGGCATATGACTTGCATTTCTCTCTGGGACCCAAAATTTTTAGAAAGCAGTAAACATGCATTCAGAGCAGCTGGGTGGACTTATATTGACTAAATGAACTATTTTATTTTTATTCCATCTGTGTAGTACTAAGCTATTCTCTCTTTTCTGTACTAAGGTACATTGTGAAATGCAGATGTAGCGTAACACCACACAAGCAAGCAGAATGACCTTTGGGTGCTATTCAGATGGTTATTATTAGGCTCTGCTTCTTTCTGGCTGATACAGCTTTGCTTGTGCACATGGTCTTTTAGAACATTTCTACATTTTCACTTCCCAGCTGAAAGCTGGGCCCTGACAGAGGAAAGGAGAGGTGAATTTGATAACATCTGAGTGAAGACAGATGTAGACCCGCAGAACTAAATTCCCCATCCTCTTGCCTTCTCTTCCATTGGGCATCTCCACTCACTGCCACAAAGCTGCTGTAGTACTCTACAATAGTGGACGAATAGGATTGCTTAGTTTGAGCAACTAAGATAAGTAAAGCTTTGGTGCTTAGGTTTTTTAGAACACTAGCCTAGCTTTCATGTGTGTACTACCAAGAGTAGAATAAAAAATCTTAACATACTGAGTGGTAATATTCACAGGTTTCAACAGAAGCTGGTTTTGCAGTTTGCCATATCTGTGCCTTTCAAGTACGCTGCAATAACTTGTGCCTCTGCAGCAAATGGGAAGTATATTATTTACACCTAAAAATCAGCAACTACGTATTTCAGAGATATAAGATAAAACATTACCTCTCATTTACAGTTAGCTAATTAATAGCACCATTCCTATTTCTGTCCTGCTGTTCTGCTATTAGTTTGGACAGCATTTTCTCTGTCTCCGTTCATCGCTGAAATGCTAGAGAGAGATGATCTTGTCTACGGTATTTGGGGTAATATGAATGTACCATAATAAAACCAGTAGTTCTATAGGCCTTCACTTCTTTTTTCAGCCTATATATTGCATTGCTTTTCCAAACAGTCTTCCTCACTTTTACGGTGTGTCTTCATTTTAGCAGAGTAACTCAATGCTAACACGTTCTATGAAGAATCAGCACCATTGGAAGGTTATTATTTTATCAAATATTTTCTGTACTGTTCTTGCAATGGTAATAAAAGTAATACAGAAAATCTTAAAAAACCCTCAGCTTTTATCTTTATTCGGTGGATGATACTTGGAGTACTGGTTCTAAAAAATGATCCAGGATATATATTTTCTTTATAAAAACAGTGTAAAAAAAAGGGAGGGTTTTTGATTTTGATTTTGATTTATCTGGAGGGTTGGGCTGGTATTTTTTTTAGTTTAAACAAGTAACTGTGACTATTGATGTACTATCTGAATTAGCATAGAACTTCTCCCATGAATGTAAGAATAAAATGTTATGAGGCATTAGGAACAGAGATGCTCCTTAACCAGAAAAACAGATGAAGGGCCAAATCCTTGTGAAATGGTCAAACAACCTAGATACAGAAAGGGCCCTGATGTCTGTTTTGATGAAGCCAAACAGGTAAAATTGAACTTGTAGGACGTTAGCACTATCTTTAAAAACAATTGTAGAATTGTTTTAGAGGAGCAGTGAAAACTATGTTTTAATGTCTCTTGGTGCCCAGTAACCTTTCTATCACTAAACATACTGTTCACTCTAGACCATAGCCACTCTATTTCAAGTATCCCATGATTAACATAAAATTAATGGCTGCTTTCTTATCTGCCTTTCCTATAACGATTGTATTTTCACACACGATTCCCACTGAAAAAAACCAACCCATCAGTTGCATAAAACTGAGGATACCTGTGTGGTGCTGTGAAATTCAGTTCCTTTATGGCTTTCACAAATTTATGATAATCCTGGCTTAGAAGTAGTATTTTCAAATATTATTTAAGTTGTTCTTAAATTATTAAAAACATTATATGTGGTGTAGGTTGTTCTTCCTCTTGTAAATTCGGCAAACGTATATTGACCTTAGGTCACATTTTTAATAGGTCTAAAAGTGTACTGCTTTACTGAAATAGTAAAACTGTCCCTTTTAGTACTCCCTGTATTGTATATATTACAATTTTGAAGTAGAAAAATTATAACTGTGCCACATCTATAAATTTTGATTATGCATTCTCTTACCTTTCAAAATACTGTATGAAAGAGGATATGTTGAACTCAGAATGTTCAGAATAAATTTCAAGACAAAAAGTAGTGAACGGGGAAGTACTTGCATTTGTAATGCTCATCTCATTTCTGCAAAGGAAAGATTGTCCAAAACTAGTGCAGTTAGTTGGCTGTAGCTGCTGGATACCAAGTTCCCCCCAATATATTCTCTGTGTTTCTGTAATGGGGCACAATTACTGAGATGTCAGTAGTGTTAAAGAAATCCAGACAGTTGGTACTCAATGTATCTTTCTACAACCAAACTTTATTTTTTAAAAAAAGTCAACAAAAAGGCAACAAAGGTTAAACAGTTAAAAAAAATCTAAAAGGTATTTTGCAATTGTAAACATTTCAAATCCTCCTGATATGATTGTGTGTGAAAATACAACTCTTGCTCACTAGCTTGGTGTGCTAATCAGTGTGTAAGTCATGTGTTTTGTAACAGTGGATTGTTTTAGTTAAGTTTATTTGCAAAATTTGCTATGAATCTCTTGCTCTTGGGTGGATGCTTTCACATTAACTCTGCTAACTGCCAGCAATCTGCATGATATCTCATCTTGTATGTCTTTTTTTCTGTGTTTTCTTTCCTTTCCTCTACTTGCTACTTTGCCCGTTATTAATAGGATCAGCCTATATGCACAACGAGTCGTGCCTCTGCCATGACGTCTGCTCCTATCTTCATTTTTCTGCAAGTTTTCATGTGGTGTGGATGGTCAGTTACTTTCTCTAATTTTTTGTTTTGTTCTTGGCTTAAAAAATTAGCAGACCTTTTTGCTTACTAAGCATACAAAAGAAAACAGAATGAAGTGAGTCCCAAAAGCATCAATCTGGAGCAAATTACTATTGCAATATAAAGGGAAATTAAATATGGAAAAACCTTGTATGGAGCTTTATAAATCAAAATTACAGAACACGAAGGCTTCTCCCATAGCAAATACAAAGACATGGGAACCTGTTGGGTTTATATGGTTGACTCTTTGTGATTGCACGTGTACCGACTGAGTCAATGTCATTCACTTCAAGCCATTTTTCCCTTATCCCTCTTAAAATCAAATAGAAAAAAATTTTCTGAACAGAGACAAAGGTGCAAAGTAATTAGAAGAGACTGTAATACCTGTGAAAATAAAGCTGTGCTTAGGTATATCAAAAAGATATGTGCTCTGTGTAAGTATAATGGGAGCATTGCTATTGAGAAGAGTAAGGAGTTCTCACTGCATTCAAGTTAATTCAGATGTTAATGACGGAAGGCAATTGTGTGCATCATTATGATTAAACTATGAATTCAGTAAAATCGTGTTTTTACTTTTTAACTTTTTGCAACCTAAACATATTCATTGCCTCATTACAGCAGAAGGTGGATTTTTTTCTTCTAATGAAATACATGGATCCATGAAGCCCTGCACATTGACTTAGCCTAGACTCTGGGATTCATAACAAAAGCCTTGGTATTTTAGACTGTGTTGCATTTAATGGTGTGAGAGGATGCACTGCTTTGCTAGGGGTATGTACACAAGGGAACTGCTGATCTAAGGCATGACCTTGTACACTGGAGAAATTTCTGATCAATATTATTACTCAGAAAACCACTAGAGGGAGATACTAACATATCTATCAAAGTAAAGCTAACTGAAAGGCAAAATTGGAATCTTAGAGGTAATTTTTTAGAGTTAGTTTACTAAATATTAAAAATTGTAACCATTTAGAACACTTATTTTCTCAATAATTTGTTTTCTCTTCATATTTGGGGAAGGTTCAATTAATATCACTCAAACAGCACTGAAAAAAAAGCTTAAAGTTCTGTTTAACAGCTGTATTTGAGTAGTTTTGAAGTTTCCTATTCTGCTTTTAAATGGTCTAATTTCTAGAAAAACCTCAGAACTCGCACAACCATAGCTGAACCTTGTAAGGAAGGCTGGAAGTCCCTCCCTCCAAGGCAGTGGTATTTCACATTAAAGTCTAGAAGATTAACATCTCATGTTCTTGCGCATGTAATTTGCTCTGCAAGTAACATTATTTTAATTAAAAAGCTACTCTCCAGTGTACATAAAGCAGCAGAGACTCACCTTGAGCTGAATTCTTTATGTCAAAAATGATCTTTCTGATCAAGAAGCCAGAGCAAAATACTAGGGAACCCTGAAATGTGATGTAGCTGATAGACTTTTGGCAGCAGAAATGTATAAAGATAATTTTTTTCATCTTTTAATAACTTCGTGATTTTGGAAATGAGTTCTCACTGGACGTTAATCGGTGTATTTTCATTAAAAATAAAACTGAAGACAAGACAGATACAAGCCAACTGATCCGTTTCAGTAATGGCAGCTTTTTCTTTTTTATAATCAAGGGTAATGAAATAGTCTTTGTCAGCCCCCTGAACAGCTTGCTCTTTGTACCTGCACGCTGTTCTTGTTTGCCATGTCAGGGAAGAACTCTACAAGTTTTTCACCCCTTCTAGAAATCTCTTATTTCCATCAGATTCCAGGAATGTCAGTGGGAGTTTTAAGGGTAATTAGCAGCCGAGACAACTGTAGGTTTTGATGGGATTGGCTGTACCCCTGATCTATGCATGGGTAGCTGCACAGATTTTACAGCTTTATGTGGTAGTCACGACAAAGAAGGGTAACAGAATTTATGAAAGACCTTGCACTGGAACTTGAAATGAATCTTGAGTAAAAGCAAGGATGTTCTCCATGCAATATGAAGCACTTAAAATATGTGCATATAAAAGGTATAACTTTGAGGTAACCAGTTAAAATCAAAGGCCAACTCATAAGCTCTTTGGCAGTTATTGTAGCTTTATCCCTTTTATGGCCAGTGTAGCACAATGGGTTCTGATAAATGATTAAGGTTTCAAGGCAAAGTTTAACTACATTAAATAGTTTTAGCGTAATTCTAAAAGAGTAACAAGTATGTTTATAAACTTAGACGTGTATATATATGCATTTGTATTTCCATGTGTGTCTTCAAGGAAATGTTTATATAAAGCAATGAATATTTGGGTTTGATACTTCACAATAAATACGTAGTTTTATAGCTATATTTCTGTTCTGCAGGTGCTAAGTAATTTTCATAGTGTGTGATGCCGCAAAAATAACCCTCTCTAGAGTTATTATAGTAAGGCATGACATGAAGGAGATGACATTTAGATCTGACACTTCTCTACCTCAAGCATGCAAGGGAATTTGACATGTGACATTAATGTAAAAAGTTTCTGATACGCTTCTGATGAAATGAAACTGGCTAAAGTGGACCCTTTCCAATTTCCTTTCCAAATTTTTTTCTCCCCAAAGACAAATAATATACCGAATATTATTTTGAAGACAAAAAAGAGAGCACATCCCAAGGTGATCTGTTGGTTATTCAGGTTTTCTGTGTGACTCACGTAGTAGTAACTAATGTAATAGGGTAGAAAATTTCCATGAAACTGCTTAAAAATAGTTCAGTGTCTAACTGTAATGGCAGAGGTAAAGATAAGATAAGGTAAATATATGCTAAAATGATGTTAAATAATTTGTTATAAGAAAATGTATGTCATCTCAAAAATAACATTTACAGGAATCAGTTGAGAAGTTTTCTTAAAACTTGGGAATAGGGAATTATTTTCAAAAAGACATTTTGAAGACCATTCAAACTGACATTTTGCTCAATCTGGTTCCAAATTAATTATGACATCCCAATCATTTCCCTAAAACTGTTGATGTTTTGGATTTATGTAAATCAGCATGTAATCAAATTTTCTTCACCTTTTTTTTTTCACAATTCTTGTAATTTTCACATGGAAGTTAAAACACACAGGAAAATTACAATACGCAATACTGGAGAGTAAAAAAATAATTTAGATAGGACTTACAGTACCTTCTTCACCACTACTATTTTTGTATTGGATTAGGACACAAAAGAATAACTGATTCCAGAGAGACTATTTAGAAATTGTTCTTGGCATAACTTCTGGTTTACCACTGTAAATTGGTCTACAAACCTCAGAAATTCCATCTGACTCTGATAAATATCAGGTTAAAATCTCACCAACCTTGAAATATGTTGTATACCTTGTATACTTTTGTCTGTTATGGTTTGACTCTGTCATTCATAATAAGAAGGTGCCTCTCTTGCATAAGGCATCCAAGACCTTCTCCACTGTTGTGAAGATGTGAAACCTTTAAAAACTTTTCTGTGTAGTCTTAGGGAGAGACAGAAGATAAATTCCAATCCAATGAAAATGTTACATAGTATAACTGTTGAATGTAAAAGCAATGCCTATAAATGGTTTTGCGGTTTAAAAAAAAAATCAAAAAGAAAATAGAAAAAAATGTTGGGTTTTTTCCAAGTATATATAGTGGTTAGATTAACTAGTGAGTATAATTTACCCAATATTTGGTCTAATACAGAGGCGACATGAAAGCTGAGTACTATATGTGGAAGTCCATCCACTCTGTATCCACACTGGATGACATTTTCACTGTAATGGTATTTTCCCCATTCTATTCACAATTTTGTTTAAGACCTTCCATTTATTTTTTACTTACTATCCTAACATCTTCCCTCTGCTGGGACATTTTAAACCTTATGCTTTTCTTTACACTATTGTTTCAAAGATGACTCTTCTAAATAATTTCAGTGATAAGAATCAAATACCAAGAAGAAACACTGAGTAATGTTAATTGAATTAATGAGAGAAGAAACTTTTACTGATAATTTTATTTCTGATGGTGCTTACTGTGAGGAAGAAGCAAAAATGTTATTTTTAGGTGCTTTGAGTAGAAATAAATATTGCTACATGACAGGACACAGCGCAGATGAAAAAGTAACAGAGCCAAATTAAATTAACTGGAAAGTTCAGTGCTTCTTCAAATCTTAGCATCCTACTCCCAGTCTGGTGCAGTAGAGTTCACTTATGACTTACATGTTGACCAGAAACCGTAGGATTTTTGAACTTGTAGAGTGCAATCAACTTAAAAAAAAAAAAAAGCCTGAGTCAAAATTATAGAGCTAAATTATAAAACTAACAAATGGCAGAGACATGTCTGGAAATGGCTACTGTTGATAAAGAATGGCAGTTAATGTGAGTTGTTTGCTTTGGGAGAGAATGATTTTTTTTCCTTTTTTTTTGTAATAATAACTTGAATGCTGGTTTGGTTTTTTTTGTTTACATCCAAGTTTCTAAAGGAGATTATCAGTGAATGCTGTAATTCCTGATGACTTACTGGGTCTAATTTCTCTGCTTTATCTGATTTTCTGTATATTTATTCCAAACTGATCTAGTTCACGAGACGTCTCTGCTTTAAAGAATGCTTTGTATGTAATGGGAATCTCATTAAAGTCTTTACCCCTTTAAACTGACACAAAGAATACACTGAAGTCCTTTGCTATGTCCTGTAATCCCCAACTTTACACCTCTCTTATCAAGCAGTTGCCCAAATTCTGTATTTGACTTCATGCTTTTAATTTATTTAAAAATTTATACTATCACTCTCAGTATATATTGTAAGAAGGTCAGAAAAAATTTCTTTATCAGCCCTCCTAATTTCCTTTTTATATCTAATCTGCCATTTATCATGTGCTTTCTTGTTTTGACCTGTTTGGATAAGCTTGATTTCTTACGTACTGACCTTTGCCCTGTGACAGTGTGCCTAATTTCCCTACTGATTAATGCAGAACATTTCTTTGGGGTTTTTTGTTGTGTTTTGTTTATCTGTTTGTTTTGCATTTTCTTTGTCATTTGGTTTGGACTTTAGATTTTTGAGAGATTTTGATTGGGGGAGATGGTTTGGTGATTGTTCTTCGACATTCTTTATACCTGGATATGCAATGCAATATTTCTAAACATTTTTCTGGATCCAAGTGAGAGACTTGCTTTTTGAATTGCTGCTTCTAGTTTTTTTTTGCTTTCTGTTTTTATTCAAGTGGGGTTTTTTCTGTTTTCTTGGTTTAGGGTGGAGAGAGGTTAAAATATTTTTGGGTAATTTTCACATAGTTCCCTTTCTTGAAATTAGTTTCTGTTGTTTTGGATTTCTTTGGCCTAGTCTCTCACATAATGAAACTAAATCTTGTTGCATTGTAGTCTAAGGAGCTACTAATCTATGTTAGAGTTATACAGAACAGCTCTCACTAAAAATTTTGAAGTAGATCCCACGCACTACTAAAGATTCAAAACTGTTTGTTCCAGTCTTTTATCATATCTAAAAATATGGTCTCTACCTCTCTTTTTGATGAGGCATTGGTCCAGGCTGTATGTGGTACCTCCAATCCCACATAACGTTTTATGATTGCTATTGTCATTTTGATCAGGTGGTCAGTAGTGCAATCCTAGTATTAAATTTTTATTATTAGACTCTAAGATTTCTTACCCACAGTGATTCCATCCCATTTTCCTTTTCCTGTCATATTTTTATGTTATTACACTTTGTATTGTCCTTTGCATACTACCCTCTGCTATATGTCTTGCCTGACAAAGCTTTGTCCTACTGGTTATTCTTCTTCTGCTATGTTTCTGATATGATTGTTATTTTGGCATGGTACATTGATGACTTGTATTCATTCACCCAACTTAATTTTATATTCCTAACATTGATCATTGATGTAAAAGTGCTTGAACGTTTTGCTTAAGGATATGCCAATAAAATATGGTGTTCTAATGGCCTTTCCTTATTTATCCAGATTGCAGTTTTTATATCCTTCCTCCCTGCCTTTTCTGAGGCACATTGGATACTAGTTATGTCTGCTTCAGTGGCACGTCCATCTGAACCAGGACCTGTTCCATGCTTGTTGGCTTTCCTCAACTTTCTGTTGTAAAATATTTTTAATTTCGGTGCCAGTAGCCAGTCTCTGTTACAGTTAAGGTGTGGTCTCTCCTCTGTACATATTCCTTCTGTTCAAGTAGTTTCCTTAGTTTCTGATATACCTAAGTCCCTTCCCACCTACACTGTTGTGTTCTCCTTGGTGGCTCGGTATCTCTTCGAAAATGGAAAATGTCTTTTTGTACTATGGGTGCAGGCTACAAGTCAAAACAAGAGGAAGAATAAATATTTTCAGCCTTCGGAGCTACTCATGGATCTCAGACTCAGTGAACAGATCAATGCAGGAGGGGGCTGGAACGTTGTCTTGGTGGTTTAAGCATCTAAACATATCAGTCCTGAGAAACAAAAAACTTGTAAAGATGTTACAAGTTCCAGAGCAATTATCAAATATATTGTAGCCAGACTAATAAATAAATCCATGATGTGAAAGATATTATGCATTGCAGGCAAAGTGGGACCTAATAACAGCAATTAATGATAAAGAGGAATGGGAAAAAGAGGTGTGATTGCTGTGTGGCATAATGAGTTGTTAGGTCCACTAATGTGTGACAGAGTGGTGCAGCTCAGAGTGAGCCCCCAAACTGGAGGGTGTTCTCCACATGCTACATCAAAAAGCCAACAGCAATTTTAGTTCCCATACAGGAATACAGCATCAGAGACAGAATTTTCATTCTCTTTGATAATTTATTCCCCTGCAGAGCATATTCATTTTAATGTGTGATCATGTAGATGAAATAGACATGAGCATATTCTGGTATTTGTTTTCTTATGATGAAAAATTATCTGTTCTGTCATTTTTCCTTGCAACAAAATGTTACTGAATGTGCCCAAATTTATGTAATTTTAAGGAATATAGATGTGGTTTACTGGGGCCCCCAGGTATATCCCATAGCATTTCTTGTGTGATTGTGTGAGTATCCTATCTAGTACATAAATGGCTGCAGTAAGCCTTGCAAATTTTTAATCCTCCCTGCTTCTAGTTAATGTAGTAATGCCACTCATTGTACCAAAAATCAGACAAATTTCCAGGAATTATTTTGCTTTTATTTAGGCAAAATAAAGTATATGAGACCAAAAAGGATGCCTCAAGGATAGTTAAAATTTTTGAAGTCTAAAAAGCAGATTACTTCTCAGGAAACTTAATTGTAATTAATTTTAAAAGATTTCTTCTTTTCTTGTCAACAGGAAGATTCGGCCGACTGCGGTGGTGTCTCTGGTCTGAGTCCATCACTGTGGTCTATGGTAGGAATTCAGTTGGTCCTGCTTTGGCTGTTATCTGGCAGCAGACACTGCCAGTTATGACCTTGCTAAACCAAAACCTGCATAACTTAATCAAGACCCAGCCAAAAGGATATCCTCAGTTTCATTTTAAAAAGGGTCAGCTATTCAGACAGCAGCAGAACAACAGCGCTCGTGTCTGGTTGTCACTCGTTGTGAGACTCATAAAGGCACCCATGGTGGCTGCATGTTGGAGTGTCGGATCCTTAAAAATGTGTGAATGCTGCATCGTGTATGCCATCCAAACAGAATTCTGTGCGTGCTTCATTGGGCAATCTAAGGTTATTTTTCTTTTCACGTTTGTTGTTGTAACCTTGATGACTTCATGTAAAAGGGCTCCCCTGACAATAGCTTATGTATATGATTTTCATTTCTTTTTAGCTTTGGATATCTTGAAGATTTATATTCTTTTACCCAAACAGTTATATTAAAAAAAAATAATAATAATAAAGAGAAAAAAGAAAACGTACCCCCCAATATACATTACAAGCACCACGATGGCTGCTTTGAACATCAGTTTTGTCAAAACTAGTTGAGTAAAATGAAAGTATTGTCTAGTCAGCATCAGAAGTTCAGCATGATTGAAACGTTTTATGATGAGCAGTTTATTCTTCGAAAATGAATCATGTATTTAGCTAGGTTTTGATAGGATGATAAATGGAAGGAAGGAAAGGAAGGAAAGTCAGGAAAGAAGGCAGGAGGGAAGGCAGGAAGGAAGGAAGGGAGGGAGGGAGAGCAGAAGGCAGGCAGGAAGGAAGGTACTTCTGTTTTTAAAAATATAAAGGTGTTAGAGAGTTTCAATAAAAAATTATTCTCATTTTAAACTTGGTGTCATCTGTCAGAAAAATGTTAATTTCAATGTAATATTTACCTCCTTTTCACAGTGCAGTTATATATAAGCTAGTTGAATCCTTCAAAGGCTCAGACAAAAATGCTTGTGAATAAAAAGTCTTTGTGGTATTTGAACGTTGGTTTCCAAGGGTATTTTGCATGACAATGATATGTTATTCTTTTTCAGTTTGTTTTCTTTGATGGTAGAGTATAGTCCATTGAAAAGGTAATTGAGTGATTCTTTTATCGTGTGAGAAACTGAACATTGCAATGTGTTGCAATCAAATCATATTAAATTATATTATGAAACAGAGCTCTGAATATACTGTGCAATGAGAAAGCTGAGAAAATAGGGTAAATTTAGCTATCATCACAAAAATGTTGAGTTGGATTTTTTATGGATTAGTGATCTCACATGCAAACCTATGTACAGATATTTGAAGTGTATAAAAATTAGATTTAACACATTTATTTTTGGAAGTACATGTTCTCTAAGGTTCATATCAGGTTCCCCCTTTGTTTCCTTCATAAAAGTGCCCATGATATTAAAACCTCATCTGTTGCTATTTATTATTGAAAACAGCATATTTAACAGCAAAATGTCCTGAGATTAGAAAAAATCTAAACAAATGGGGAGCCTTGAATCTACATGTATGCACATTGATACTTGATTGTGAATAATAATTTTAGAAGTTGTTTTTATACAACCTCATTGGTGATACAGATTGGTGCAGTAAATTACAATATTACAGTGTAGCATAGTGTTGATGCAAAATATGATTTGCGCTTTTTTTTCTAGTTTTCAGAACTAAACAGTATTGCAAGACAGCTAAACCAATGAATGTGTAACTGCTGGTATTGTACAATTCTGCTAACAACTGCAATATGCAACTATGAACATGGCACAATACACTAGCTATTTAAAAAATAAGAAAATGCAAAGCATTGGTATGCATATGCTGGCAGTCAATTAATATAATTTTGATCATGCCAGAAGCTTAAAGAATTAATTGGGCATGCATTAATATCCTATGAAAACTGAAGAAGCTACTCAAAGCCATGGCATGGCTTAGAAGATCAGATGTCTACTGTAGCTGTACCCATGGCTGGTTCATCGTTTTTTTTTCGTTTACCTTGGCTCCAGCTATGTATTTTTCTCATTTTGGGAATACAGTGAGTGAAGAAAATAAAACCTGATCTTTTGTTCAGTGATCAGGTTTAGCTTTTTAAAAAAATATCTCTAGTAAAGTCATGGGGTTACAAGTACAATTAACTGTGTTGGATGACTTCAGGTCCTCCTCAGGGAAGGTGAGCTAATTTTGATAATATGGATGAAGATAATCTTGGAGCTTCTCCTTCCACTCATATTACTGCACTTTTCTTCACCCCATCATCAGTTAAAACCTGATAAAAATTAGCTGGAGCCTTTCTAATGCTGAGACTGCATCCTCTATTTTTCCTTAACATGCTCAATTGAAATTTTATGGGAGAACAAGTTGTGTAGGATTAGGCCAATATTTACTACACTCATAGCTTTTTCTCTTAAGATTGCTTAAAATATGTCTTAGTTTGCATTTTCTTCTTTTAATTTCTTGAAAGATTGTCAGTATATTATGTTGTCTATAGTTTCCATGTAGCTTCCCAAAAGAAACCCTTCATGGAAAAGTTACTTACATTATTCAACATTTCAGAAAAATTTGCTTAGGCTGATAGGCCGTATTTTGAATAACTTAATAAACTATTGTTCAGAGTCCGAAGGCAGAAAGAAAAATGACACAAAGCCATGCTGTCACAGAAAACTGTGGCTTTTGCTCTGATTCCACATCCCTTAGAGTGCTCAAATACCAACCTAGGGAGAAACCCATGCCATGCAGATCCAGTAGTCTTCCTGGGTTAGCCAAAGAGGGAAATATTCTTTGTTCCTCTCCTCTGCCCCTCTGTATGACCTGAAGAAACATGCTTCTGTATAGACACTTGCCCTTCCAGTCATTATACCAATATGATAGAAAGGTCAGGATCTAGCCCTCCCAGAGGGGCTTAGTACTGTCCCCTTAGAACTCAATACTTTAAACAAACAATCAAAAAAAAGTAATTTTGGCTTATTTTTGTGGAAAGCAGGGTATATTTTAATTGTATCCAAGTCATAATCAAGATTTTTTTTTCAAAAGCACTACCTAGATAGCTGCAAATTACAAAACTCAGATAGAAAATGCAATGTGAACTTTAACTATTTCAAAATGTGAATGACAGTCTGTTAGAAATAACTTTTGTGAATAAGTACATATTCTTATGCTGAAGAGTATCCTTACTATAACATAATGCATGACAGTCATCATCTCTCATCTGTGAGAGAAGAAACTTGATCCTTGGCTTTAAATTGAGACATTTTTCAAATTACGGTATGTTGTAATTCTTTTTTTTTTTAAGACAGATAAAAAGCTGTGTTGATATTCGCTCAGATCCTTTAAATAGCACTAAGGGAACTGTTGGGACTCTTTCAGTTTACACAGAAGTAACGCAGCCTGTTATACGTCTGACAAATAACCACCATTAAAGCTGTTACAGCATGGTACTGTGCAAAACATGATCGGAGGACTTAGCATGAAAGGTTTCTTTCTAGTTTTTCATTTAAACAACCAGCATTACTGCCAAAACACTGACCGTGGTCCATATTTATAACAGGTTTTTAACATGACATAGCAGATGTGATTGACAAGATTTTTAGGTCCTGTACCTTTAAGACTTTAGTATGATCTTTTTCATGTTTCTAATGCTTGAGGCTTTACTGCTTAACTTGGCAAAAAACAGTGTTGCTGCCATTTGTAAGTTTTCCTATAATATTCCTTTTACTAACTTAAAAACTGGCCTTACTGGGTTCAAATAGGCAGTATCCCTTTTAAGTGACCTTTGCAACCCAAGTGTTACTTGCTGTGGTTGAGAGCTTTTCAGTATCACTGAAAAGACATTAAGACCTTTTGTTCCCATTAACACTTAAGCTCAGAGAACGTGCTTAGTATGTCTTAATTTCAAAACACGACCTCAGTCCCACCAGTCCGAAAAATTCAGATGCTAGCACACTGGTTATTAAGAGGTATATTAATAAATGCAAGGCACTGTAAAGTAATCGGGTGTTTTTTGAATGTCGACAGAAGGCAAAAACTGAATAACTCTTTGCTTATGGTATTTTACCCTAGCTCCATCAGACAGCCAAGCCTTTAACAAAGGCCAGATTTATTATTTTTTTCATACCACAATGTTAATATTGTTAATACTCATTGTACAAAGATTGTAAAAAGATTAAAACAAAGTGTCTGAAAACAATTCAAGAGTTTTGAAAAGTTAGCCTCACCCTCTTCCCAGCTACTTGCATCTGTCCTGTTTATGGTTTAAAAGAAAAACATCATCTTGAAGAAATAATTTCACTGAGGCTAAAGGGATACTGTCTTGTTCAGATGCCATGAAATTGCGATTGTGATCTGACAAAGCTGTCTTCTCTTCTTGTGCTGTATGGAATGTCTGGATCATGCTTTCTGGAATATTTTTATTGAAATGCTCAGTGTGCGTTTCTGCAAAAACAGGCTTGATTGCTCTTACAAGGCAAGCAGGCCTTTCTCCCTTTTCTTGTGTTCTCTTGACACTTTTGTGGAACTTGACAAGCCTGGAAAAATAATTTTTTGTAAAAATTTGTACAATAATGTTATAAAAAGTTTATAATCCTAGAACTGTTGTGTTAATTCTTGTGCAAAAACAGTATATTCAGAATAAAAGTTTATCATTTGAAATCAACTACTTTGTTCACTCTGTATCATAAAAATATGTAAATAGTAGCCTATATAATTTGCTATATAATTCTCCTGAGTTTGCTATATAATTGCCTCGAAGTGTCTGATAGGGAGAAATTTTCCAATGTGGAGAAAGTGAATTAACACAGTTCTTACTGAGGTTCAAAGAAATTAGGATTTGCAAGTCCTCCTGCCTCATTTGTGTCTCTGAATTTTTTTTTTAAAAGAGAAAAAAAATTGTTACTAACGGAAACTGAGAGCCTGTAAAGCACTCAGTGAAATAATAGTCTGCAAAGCATCTGAAGCATTCTTCTTGTTCTGAACAATTGCTTTTGTAAGGGTTGTAATTTACTGACTTGTAAACATTGAAGTCCAAGGGTTCATTCACATGAAGGAGCAGAACAAAATCAGATGGCTCAGATGGGTGCTGCCCAAGTTGTTGCCTGAGCTCTGGCAAAGTTTGCTGCATGAGTTCTGAATCAGCTTCTGTACTGCTTCCCCTCTCAGTTAAAGATTAAATTTAAATTTCATCTATATACTTTAATAAACAGGCTTGAGGTGTTCAGGACTTGGTTGCTGTGGTGGCACTGGAAGTTTCTGTCATAAGGGTGGGGCAGATGGCTGCGAGTGTTAAGTGCTTTAGAAGCCTGATTTTAATCCTTGACTGCTTATGTGTCAAAGCCCAAAGAGAATGGGAGTTGTAAATTACTACTGGATTTACTGAATCCCTGAGGAGTCAGATAAGAGAGGAAGAAATCAAATGCAGATTCTAGTGTTGTAAAGTAACAGATCGCCCATGTGGAGATTCTAAAAGGCAGCACATGACACTGCACATCGACATCCAGAGATTACTGGCCTCAACCTTATTAAACATTGCTGCCTAAAAACATGATGACCCCCACCTATTGAACTCATTGTATCATGTTTTCTGTATGCTGATTGCCATTGACATGTTAGGAATGAATAAAACCCAAATATATCTTCCTAGTACACGTTTAATTTAAATTCTGTATTAAAATACAATATTCATTATGTACCAGGAGTTGACATTCAGAAAACACAGGGTTTCTTCCCCACCTCTGGAACTTATGAGCATCTTTGACTTCATGAGTTCAATTTGGGAAAGGCTGCACTGCAGTAGGATATTCTATACCAGTCCCGGCTGCAAATCAAGCCAGAATACACTTGGCCTGTCACATAGTATTATTTTGAGAGATGACTTCACATGGTCCAATGCAGCTCTATTGCTGCTAACCATCTATGAAAATCAAAAAGTTATGTAACACTGATGTTATGAAAACCCTTCACTGTAACATCTTTAGGCCAATGCTCCTTGTAATGCACGGCTGAATAAAAAGCATACCCTAAATGGTATCTTCTCTGCCTGTTGCAAAAGACATTTAAAACAATACTTTTTCCAATAGACTGTTAGGGGCTGTTGTTCCCAGAGTATATGAGGGTGGATGGACAGAAAATGAGATTTTTCCCAGATAATTATTTTCTTTCAGTTCTAACTGTATTTCTAAATTATTTATTTATATATTTATCATTTTTCCTTATTGAGACTGTCACATTCCTAGAAGCTGATTGTTCCTTTTGAAACATTGTTCTGAAACCCAGAAGCCTTTTAACAAAGGTTTTCCTTTTAAATAGAACATCTACACCTCTGTGTCTCTTGGGATTTGAACCTCTTCTTCTTTGGATCTTACAACATTTTATTGAATAGCTCTCGAGTGTACATCCCATGCTTTGTAGAACAGATATTTTAACTTGGTAGTATGCGTTGGTAGTATGGTAGTATGGTAAACCTGCTTGTGATTTGTCTCTCCTAACTGTCACTGTCTACAATTAGTCATGAGCTCACTCTGCAGTGAAGAGGCCTTAGTGATGGGAAGGTGTGTTCTTAAAAAGTTGTTTTTTACTGCTATTTTAGTAGTATGTCTTTTCAAAGGGAGAAATTATCATATAAACTAAACACCACATCTAATACTCTATTAATTACTTTAATGTTTGGGGTTTTTATGGGCTCTTATTTCTGCTAGATTCTGACAGCTGTTTTGTGAAAAGAAATATGAAATATGGGACTGGTATTCACTCTTTCTTTTCAAGAAGATATTTCAATTATTTTTTCAGTCACTGAATTAGTTACTTCATAAACAAAATAAAACATGTGGAATTGTGGATAGGAGCGGTCTCAGAATTTCCATTTTAACTTTTGTTGCTTTAACCCAGACTTTTCTTGTAACCCAAGAAGGTTACAATGCAGGCTCCATTCTGTGGCTTGATTATTTAAAAAAATAAATTTTTGGAGCATTGTGATACCCACTCATCCACTGTGGAAAGGGCAATTAACATGCTTGTAATGCTGAGTAATAGTCCTATGTTTTGGTATGTGCGGTTAGCATGTATTATTCTTGTAAGCTATTTTGAGAGTCCAAGAAATCACCACTTACTATGGTAAGGGTTAGTCAGTGTGCTCTATAAGCTCTTCTATCTTCAGGAATCAATTAGGTCTAAGATAAAATTACAGTCAACTGAGGTTCAGCTTTGGAAAGGTACTGTAATACCTAATTTCAAATGGTCTGGAAATTAGGACCTTTCCCCTGTCCTGGTTACCTGTAATCTGCACACAGGAAAAAAAAAAAAAGACTGCATATAATGGAAAGATTTGCTTTTGACATCTTTTGGAATTTTAGTATGGGAATATTATAACATGCATGAAAACTTTGACAACCCAGAGCTAAATCATATACAATATGAATCACTAGGTGAGCACTGGGTTATCCACTAATTCTCCATGTTCCTAGGCTGATCCACTTAATGCAGTCAGTGCAGGAGGGCGAACTATTCGGATGACGAGTCATTGGAGGTTTGATTGCAGTTGCCATTCCACATGCATCTATTGAAACTGAGGCATGAGGGTGCTCCATCCAGAGAAATACAGACCAAACAGTGGAGATATATGAATTCAAAACCTGATTCTTCTGTTTTTCTGGATCAAGCTGCTTCCTTGGATCAAGGTCCGGGCTCAGTAAATTCCACCTAAGGAAAGACAGATGTGAAATTTAGACTTTTGGCTACCAGAGAATAATGAAGACTTATGACTACTTTAACAGCCAGTGCTACGTAGACATAGCAGAAGAGATTCCAAACTCCAGGTCCTGAAAAAAGCTTGTTTTGGTGGCTGTGGTTGAAGCACAGTCCAGGCCAATATGGAATTCATTCCGAAGTGGAGGGGAGGTAGTGCTGATGGTGAAATGGATGTTACTCATCTTTTGCATTGTGTGCTTCCACTTAAAGTACTTGTCTCAAAACTGTAAAATCTGTTTCTAATCTGTCTTTAGTCTGAAGATATCTATGGGAAAGGGGATCTGAACACTTACAGAGACAGCAATGACATCCAGCCCACAGGCTAGATGGCTTACTTGAATAGTCTTGCCATCAGGCTGTAGAAGAAGTTTTCTTCTACATAGTAGAAAATAAGTAGATAAGTAGAAAAGGAAACAACTTCAAACATTTTTCTTTTAAGAAATTGTTATTACTTCATTATGACATGAGAATAAACGGATAAAACTTTAAGATCTAGAAAGTTCTGGAAAGTTTAAATATTTCGACCTATATAGATGGCAGTTGTGTGCAGGATTTTCTGCATTGCAGTTTCATGTGTGTTTGGGGTCCCAGATTTTAACTAAGTCACATTTTGTTTTTTAAGTGCTATGGTTTGGCATTCTGAAGTTAGACAATGTTTCTGGGACATTTCTGAGTGAGTTATTTATGTCATTACTCACTTGAGTTTTTCTTTGATTGAATTTGTATATTTATGTCCAAATCCAATCTTGCAAGTCACAGAGTGTCAAGTTTTAAAACACATCTGTAGTTTTCAGTGAATGAAAATACTCATCCACAAAGAAAGCAGTTGTGCTTAAGCCTAAGCACTTAGTACTAAGAGGTAGGATTGAGCCACAGATTTGGGTTTAGTAGACTATTTTATTTCTTGGATAATCTGTTAATAGTAAATGCAACCAAACATTCTATATCCACTTGTGATTGTATCTAATTTTACATAATCCTGTAGCTGGGGCAGTAGCATGGAGGAACAGAGGTGAAAGGTTTCTTATTTTGAGGATTATCTAGACACTGCTTTAACTGTCAGCTCGTGATACAGCCAAGAATGTTTTCTTGAATCTGAGTTGCTGTGAAACCAGAAATGTGAGGGTAACAAGCCAAAAGGAGAGCAGGTAAGAAAATATTTTGTAGTTACAACAGCCTGCAGGGAGGGCACATCTGGCATCACCATAGTGCCTGCTGTTCTCCATGAGTTGTATCCATCAGGCTAAGGTAATTGCCAGACAGTGCCAGCACTGCCTGATGGTTTTCTAGGAGTAAGGGAAAGAGCTGTACACATAAATGAAGCAAACTCCTGTATCTGTTTCTCTGTCTCCCTTTATTAAGGACAGGAAAATCAACGTACTACACCATATCTAAGTTTCAGATGCCTAAAATTTCACTGAGAAAAATCGTTAAGTCAGAGAGAATTTATTTCAGTTGTTTCCACACCTGTTGGAGAATATAGGTATTAACTGAGATTTTGTGGATTGAGATTTTTAGGGAAAGTATGCATGTGTACGTAAGTATTTTATACCTTTTAGGTACTGCACATGAACTGCAAAGCTCATGTGCTTTGCTTTCACATACTTTAATGTTGCATAGGACATGAGTAAAACCATGCTTTTTACAGCGTGCGTGTAAAGCCCCCTTTGCAGTGTGAAGGAGAATCTACAGTGTGATATTTGTTTTTTTAGAATTTGTATTTGAGTGAAATGTCTTAAATATAAGCCGGTCTTCTGAATGAAAGCCTATCCTGGGCACTTCACAGACAGGCACCTTTATTGTTTCCAGAAGAAGCTGTCTCATCTGTCTGATGTAAATGGATATTCTGTTACTAGAGGGCTTTTTTTATTTTTTTAAAGCTTAAGTAGCTATTTAAACATTACAAAATAGTGTGGAGTGCTATATTTTATAGCTCAGCTGTATTCACTCTGCAGTAACTAAGACCCTGCACTGCCTTCACCATCGCTGAGGTTTTTACCTGCCATTTATAATGCAGATGATTTACACAGTCCAGTGGGTCCCAGCATTAAGTTCCAAAAAGTGCAGATCGTGATAACAATGTTAACACTGGAATAGTCTGGGGAACAGGGTTCCACTAAGCCCAACTAACCAACCAACCAATGACTGACCAATGATCAGCCCCAGTTTATAAATCCTTTTAAAAGTAACAAAAATATGCATTGTTTAGTTGATTGCTGTTAGGAAACAAAGGATTTCTCACTGCTTCAAATCTTTCTGCGCTCTGGGGTTTTTTTTTCACCCAAGTTTATGGTATGCATGTAATAAAACTGTATCAAAAAGAAAGCCAAGCTAGAGTGCGATGCACAAATAGGCGCTCTTTGAAGTTTGTGCTGATACCCAGTGAGGCTGATATCCACCCTGTTCACATCTCATCATTTAGGATAGTGATGATTGTTCCAGGCCACCCGCATATTGACTCCTCCTTCCTACTCCATGCAGGATGCTAGCAGGCTTCAACCCATGTGCTCAGTGTGGCAGAGTTGCTTGCAGGAAATGCAGGCATCTTGCAAACATTTCTACACACAAACACACATCAGAACTGGCCTCAGTCTCTGTATCTGATGGTGTTACTCACCACTGGTCAGAGGAAAACCTAACAGGTTAAATTCATAATTAAAGCCACAAATAATAGAATGTGAAAAGTATGTCTAGAGTGTCTGGATATAATTTTGCATGGAATAATACAATCTTTGGCAGTGCCAGGCAACTGCCTTTTGGAAACATTGGGTGGCCTGAAATTAATTTGTTTAGCTTTTTCTTATGTAAAAATGTTCAACTTCATGACAACATCTGTTAAGAACCCAGAGATTATAGATGTCCAATTTGCATTTATATGAAATAGAAACAGATGCAGCTCTTGGGAAACAGACTATAAAATCATCTGAATATTTTTGAAGTGATTTCATTGATACTTTGTCTCATGTTTTCTTGCAATTCATGATTAATATTTTTAGAGGTGGTTTATCTTTCATCTTGGGTTCCATTATTGTTGACCTAACATTAAGAAAACAGAGTTTGAGTTTGAGAAGAAAGAATTTTGTTGAATATTGTACTACTTATATATTTCAATTAGTAAAACATGAATTAAAGTCTGTACGGTTATAAATTATGGACATTAGAAGAAAATTAGATGTTCTCTTTTTTTTTCTTCCAAGTAGAGCAAAGCTGAAGATTTCTTGTCTTTTTATTATACTGCTGCGGATGATAGCACTATGCCAGGTGGATTAACAACTGAGTGTCCTTTTGATTCAGCAACTGTGTTTGATAGAGGTAAAATATATGTAGCAGGCTCTCACTTTAATTCTTTTGTATTACTAATAGTAGGCTGTAACAATGAAAGGACACAAGCCTCATCTTCATTTCTGGCTGTGGAAATTCAAGAAGCATTTGTTCTGAAATTAGAAATGGTATTTATGGAAAAGCTTTCTAGTAGTACCATCTGGTTGCTCCACTCAACAATCATTGCAGTCAATTGTCTGAAAACCATAGAACTGAAGCACTTGCTTTTAAATTTAGCACTTGTTTCAATGTACTGCTTGGGGGAA
The DNA here is from genome assembly GCA_033558185.1 of Dromococcyx pavoninus. NCBI lineage: Eukaryota > Metazoa > Chordata > Aves > Cuculiformes > Neomorphidae > Dromococcyx > Dromococcyx pavoninus. Next base: position 1,933,863 of record JAUMJL010000063.1, on the reverse strand, counting down.
CATTGCACACGCATAAAGCCAAGTATGTGTTTAAATATTCTCACTGAATAAAAGTATTTAACAGCTAATACATTGATGTCTACAGTGGGACTTCAGCTACGTGCTTTTTCAAAGCTACTTTATGCTTGAGATATCACTGCTGATTTCGTCTTTTACTATTTTGGGGCTGCAAATATTCATGCTTTTAAAAACAAAGATAAAAATACTGGTTTTAAGAGTGATACCTTAAACTATTAAAACGAACTATTCCAATTTTCTTGATATGAAAAAAGCAAGAAAAAGGAAAAGTAATTTCTCTATAGGAATTTTGAAGTTATTTCAATAAATGGAAAAATTATTAGTAAACTCCTCTTTGAATCACTACACCATCTCAGGACTTATGTGACACTTAGGTGACATATCAAACCTTCATGAGGAAATGAAATAATAACTAATAAAGGTGTAATGAAATGTTGTGAGCTTCGTTCTTTGTAAATATTCCATGTCTCTATAGCAAAGATTGTAAAGAAAACACCCCAGCCATATTCCTGCCATTTTCCAAAGCAAATAATTTGTCTGTGACACATCTGAGGAAATAAATGTATGTCAGTTAGTATGATGTACAGAGGTTTGATGTAATCCACAAATGCAGGCTTATAAATAATTTTTGAAATTAGTGTGTAGTGTAAGAAAAGCTGATGACGTATCTACAACTCCACTGCGAAGCCAGGTTCTTTCCAAAGACATCAGCTGTGTCTCTGAATTGCTGGGTAAAGTCTATGACTATAATTCCTCCAGTTTGTTTGGCTGTTGATTGGTTTTAGAAAAGAAACTTACATAACTGCATTAAATATTTCTGATACAATAAAGTGTGTGAAGTTAATGCACAGATAAAGGTCTATTCTGGTGTGTGTGAGCCCACTGATGGCTTCTGGGTGTGCACGCTCAGAACCTGCTCACTCAGTGTGTTACTGTACTGGGAGGGGCCTTGGGTGGGCAGAGCTTCTGGTCCCACTCCTTGGCCTTTTCACCTTAGCTGTGGCCATGGGGGTTCAACAAGCAGCAGATGGGACACCTGGGCTTTGTGGCAAATTGCAACCACAGTGACAACTCCTAATTGGTTTCCAGTTCTACAAAAGTGGTTGAAAGAAGTCAGTATTTCCGTTAGATAACGTCATGTTCAGTGTTAAGATTTCACTTCCCCAAATAAAGAGTAAGCAGTATTCATGGGAAAAAGAAAAACTTTGAGCTCTTGGATCCTCCAAGTTTTTATTTAATTTCCAAAATCATGAAATTAAAGGCTTACATTTTATTTTTATACACATGCAAAGAAAACACCATATATCCAATAGTCCATAAAGCTTAGGACACAGTCAGGTGGTGTGAAAGAATAACCAGAATGAGCTCTAGTCTCTCAGGTGTCTTGGGAGGTGGAGGAGAAGCCTGAAAGGATGGATGTAGAGTAGGGGCATCAGTGCTGGATTTTCTTAAAGTTACTGACTGATCATAGTATCGGAGTTATTCCATTTCATGCTCTAAAATGTTGCTCTGACCCCCATCTCCATCCTAGACTACTTCTGAAATGTAAACTTGCACATGAACAATTTAGGGTGTTAAACCACTGTGGGACAGAATCACTGTGGACTAATAGAAAGCACAATTGTTTTAATGATGTTTAATGAGCTGGAAAACCTCCTCCTGTATACTGAACTTAAAAACATGTTTATTGTCCATGCAAATTGGTAGCTTTAGCTATCTAGGCTAAATTCATTCTCACACTGAGTTGTAGATGCAGTACTTTAAGCCAATAATAGCAAGATACTTTTATAAAAATATTACTAGATATGTTGGAGATTCTCTTTGTTCAGTAACTTGGTTTCTTAGTTTTTGAAGTCCAATTTCTTCTTATTTTTATATGAAGAAAAGATGTGGGGTTGTTTTTTTTTAACAGGAAAGCTGAACTTCTCATACCCCAAGTGCAGCTTTTTGAAATCAAAGGATATCAAGAGACTCCAAGTAGAAAAAGACAAAAGTTAGCAGAGTTGTTTTGGGGGCAGGATGGGGAGGAAGATTTTAGTTTTTCTTTTTTTTGGTCCTTCATGCACCTGTACAGTTTACACTGTTTTTCAAACAATTGTGTTTGGTAGTGTAAGTGTTGCCTGTCACAAAAACATATGCCCCTGCAATTACAAGAAACTCTAAGCTATTTGGTGACTCATGAAGTTTCTCAGAACACTTTTCTAGCAAATAAATTAATGTATTTCCTAACCACAGAGCAACATTTACAATCAGTGCTAGAAAGATGAATGTAGGATAATGTAAGACGTGAATTTCTATTGGTGACTATTTCTGTACTCTCAGACCTATGAAAATGGATTACAGTTAGATTTTTCTTTTTCTTTCTAGTCCATACTGAAACTTAATATCCATTTTACTCTCTAAGCAAAATCACGGGCATAAAGTAGATGGAGACTTTGTTTAAAGTTCAAGGAAGATACAAATATGAATCAGAAACAAGAATATAAAAATAATATAAAAATAAATAATGAATATATGAGATCAGTATCCTGCAGACTTAGGGCACATGAGCATCTCGTGTGAACTGTCCTGCTGACTTCAGTGAAAAGCCCATGTGACTTGAATTATCTAAACAAGCCTTCTTTCGTTAGACGTGGGAGTAGCTTTACAGTACATCATCTACTTCTTTCTCTTTGAGGAATGTATATTCTTGCAAAAGAGAAATTGAGGTTGCATTTAAGGTCAGAGTGTTTCCCCTTCTTAAAAGTTTATACACTGAGATAATAACAATAGTAATAATAATTATAATAAAAAAATGAAACTGTTATTTCTTTTCCACACTTCTGAGATCACTGCTCAACATTCAGGTACCTGCATTTCATCTTTGCTTTGGTAGCTATTCTTTTGTATTTCCTTGTAAATGCCAGAGCTGGGTAGTATGCAGCATCAAGTTCCACATTAGTTTGGAGGTGCAGTGTTTTAAACATCAGTTTGATGATGATTCTGTTTCTGGTGAAACAACAGAGTACAAAGGTCCATACTCAACATGGGAACTTCAGTGTGTCTGCTCTCTTGCAGAAGTCACCAAAGATCAGGATGAGCTTTGCTTCCCACCATCTCCACCACACACTAGAGAAGGGCTGTTCTCAGCTAAAAACAAAACCTAAAAGAAAACTGAAGCCCTCCCCCAAAACCAAAAATAAAAAGCCCAACGTATGTTATTTAAACCAGAAATGACTGTGGTAACAGAGTTATGAGTCTATAATAGCTTTCCTGGGCTTATTTTCAGGAGGACAATTACAGCCAATCCTTTAGATGGTGGTCCTACCTACATATCGTGGGATTTGTTGATATTTTCACCTCTATTGTTGTCTTCCCAGGTCAGGCTGTAATGTCTACTTTTCTTGTTAGACATTATTCCTATTAGACTACTTAGGAAAGTGTTGTATAGAGTGGATCATCACTGTCCTTTCCAGTCCTGTCCTGAGAATTTCTGTGATTGATAGGGAAAAAGAGGGCACCTATGTGCATAACAAAAGGTGTTTATTACCTTTGCACTAGCTTAGTTCTTTTGAATAATTTTTTTCAAAATAATAGTAATTCTTTTACCCAAAGTATGCAAAATTGAAATATTATGTTTTCTATTCAATTTTGGCTGAGGTCTTTATCTCCTTACTGGTTTATATCTATGCTGACAGGTTTATGACACTGATACTATGTTTTCCCAATTTTAACAGTATAGCCAACTGCTCCTAGCAGTGGAAAAGTACTGATGTAGAACTTAGAAATGACATTTGTGAGATTTGTAAATAGCTGTGTTCTCATGAGCTATTACCAAGAACAATAAGTTCATGTTTGTTAGATGTCCATAACAGCAATAACTTCTTCAGTCTCATAAAAATAGCCTTTGTAATTACAGTTTTGACTGGAGAAGTTGCTGTAGAGTGTATCAGAAGACGATTGCTTTATGCAGATTTTAGAAATTCTCCTACCTGATAGTCACGTCCTATATGAGACCAAAATGCCATCTGTGTCGAGCAGCAGTGAAGGTCTCAGTCACTTCAACATTCCCCTAATACAACCCAAATCACCACAGGCCTGTAGTAGGTCAGAAGCAGTTAGTCTATGGCTCGCAGCCACAAACATTTTTCTCTTTTTATTGTTGTTAATGGGAAGTAGGGACTCAACGGTGACACTAGATCAGGCAGAAAATTACACAGTGAAATAAATGCAAAAAAACCCATCCTAGATGGGTGACAAATGTTACCAAAGCATTAGCTATGGCTCACCACAAGCTACGGCCTTGGCTAAAGATACACTTCCACAGTGGGACTGCACACATAAAGATACTTTACCAGTCTTGTAGCACCAGCCAAATTCCTTATGTGGAACAATTTTCTAGTTACTTGTCAAGTTAGGACGAATCAAAAAGGAGGCTGGTGGATGGATCCAACTGCAAATGTCAGTTGCAAAGCCCTTTGGATATGTGGTACGTTAGATGTAAGTCTCTACTTCACAGACGTAATCCCATCTCTAATTGCAATTAGCCTAAGGGAAGTAAACAGAGAAACCACGTGAAAAACAGGCCAAAACCCAACCATATGAGTATATATGACCCTGTTGCACAAGTGCAGCCTAAATAATGCAGGTGACTGGCCCAAAAGATCATAATACACTCTGGATTTCAAATGTATTTGTCACGCTCTGAGTTCATATTCACAACTCATGGGGGATAAAATGCAACTCCCAGAGAGTGTGTTGGCACTTCCAAATGGTTGGTTATTCCTTTTTTATGTTCTTACGTTTTGGTTAGGAATGTTTCCTCTCTTCAGTTTCACTCTCAGTGCTGAGACAATGAATTCCCTGCCCACAGGACTTGCCTACTTAGATCTAAGTGATGGGATGCACAGTGCCTCCTTTATCCATGTGTTGACAATATGTACAGCAATTGTGAACTACGCTCGCTGAAATCTTCCTAACAGTACTGTTTGGGCCTGGGGCTGAACTGAAAGTCTGCCTAAAAGACTTAACAACAAGAGCTAGAAGATGATATTAAAACATTGTGGCACAGACTGAGTCCATTCACATCCCTCAGGTATTATTGAATGGAAAAGGTTAAGCAAGCATCTCAGCTAAGTCACTTCAGATGTGTATGATGATAGGAATAAATACTTGTGGTGTGACATGCATACCGATGTGTTGTTGACTTCAAGCAAACTGTAGTGAGAGTTTATGAGAGCTGTCTATGTAGGACTATACTAAATAAGTTCTTTAATACAAATGGACAAGACCATGCTCCTGACCTGCAAATTGACACATTTATTATCCTAATTAGAATCTATACAGTCTTCACACCTTCAGCCAAAAGAGTTTGTCCTGGGAAGTACAGGAGCAGACAAAATGGATAAGAAGTGTTCACACACATTCTGCAGTCCAGAGATGAGACAACTATCTTGCAGGCTGCAGGTGTGCAAATGTGATTTCTCCTGCCCACAGGAGCTTAGTAAAGAGGTCCAGTAAACACTTTCACATTTGTGTGACTGGTGAAAGCAGGAGCACACCGAGAACAAGGCTGCTGTGAGCCTGGAATCTCATTTGCTGCTAGCGTGTCACTGTTGATGTGAAAGCCAAAAAGCTGTTAATAAGTTAAATCCACCCTGACAGTTTCTGCTTTAATCATCCAGCAATGTCTGCATGGTACCTGTATCGATAGAGGCAATCAGTCATTGTAAGTGGAAAACATCCCTCATAGCAAAAACCGTGCCCCAGCAGCTCTGAGGGTTGGGAGTTTGGTCCAGCGAGCATAAAAGGAAATAGTGTGCATGGGTAGGGAAAGAAAAAGAGGGTGTGAGAGCTTATGTAACAATGATCCAAGAAGAAAGCCCTTCTTGATATAAATCTTTATAGCTTTGTTAAGTCCATGGTTAGCTGCATCAGGACTTAGGACTCTTACTCACCAATTTGATTTTGAAGTAACAACTAGACACTCTTTCAGTTTCTAATTTCAGATTAAAGGCTGTAAAGCCATTGAATTTTCCTATGAGATCCAGGGGAAAAAAAAATCAATTTTTAGTGTTAGGCCTTTGGTTTTCCTATGCAAGTAGATTTCTGACTGAGAAAAACAAAGCTACAATGATAATTTAATATTTAATATTTTGAATTCAAATTGATTGTGGGCTTTTAAAATGGAAAGTCAATATACCAGTCCTTAAATACACATAATCCAGTTTACAGTCACTTGTAATGTTAACTGTTTATCCTGTAAATAGTATAAAGATGAGAAAGGCAAGTTGGGTGATGTTCAGCTGTGATATATGGACAAAATTTTGGCTTCTGTTGCCTTGGAAAAATATCTTTATTCAAATATATTTGGGTATCTACATCTCTGGCAAAATCAAGGCACATAATAGAAACTTAGCCAAAGTTTTCTGAAAGTCAGAAAAGCTGAGCATTTGGTTTGGTTTGAGTTGTGACTCAATCTTAACTTTGAATCTTATTTCTCTGCCAGGAACCAAGCAAGTTCATATTGAACTTTTCTTCTTTTAATGAAAAAATTTGCTCTAAACTCTCTTCCAAAATTGAATACCCATTGGAAAATAGGGCCCTTTCACTTTTATTCTTCAAAGGATTTACTTAATTAAAATCTAAGGGAAGGAAAATTTTCAGAATCCTGAATATTCAGTCATTAAGACTGCACATGTAGCTACTCTGCTCAGATGGCTGGAAGTTGCCTGCAGTTACTTTTTCTCGCAAAGGTCCTTATTCCAGAGTCATATACACAGTTCAGAAGCGATCTGAGTACAGGACAGCAGGTTTTCTTGCATACCTGAAAGAGGATAATATAAAGCACTGACAATCTTGTTAAGTTAGGGGATTCTTACTTTTGAAATAACATATTGCATAAAATAGTTTATTTTAGAAAATGAACACAGATAGAAAACAAAATAGAAGAAAGCAAGCTACCATCACCTTTTGCTTGATGATTCTCTGTTCCTCTAAATACAGGGGGGGAAGGACAGCTTTTAAGAGTATGTGCCAATCCCACTAACCAGTTTCTCTTAGAGCAAGAGACTGGAAAGGACAAGTGTCCATGGAACAAGTTCAGCAATCCCTCAGGATCAGAGCAACTCACATCCAGAAGACTTGATCACTCTCTCACAGGGCTAGTTTCCATCCTCTTTTCTCAAGCTGAATTCATATCCTCTATTAATATGAGCATGTCTGAAGTATAGCACTACTCAGTGTCAGGCTCCCACATTAGGAGGCCTGTGAGATGTTTTGCAGAGACTTCTCGCCAACAAGCTGACAACACTTACGTAAGAAAAATTCTGCGCAACAAGGGGCACCAGTTGTCTGTGAAGTACTTGGGGATTTACCATCTTTTCTCTTGCTATCAGCTGCTATCACAACCCACATATTTGAGAAAAGAAAATGAAGGTGTCACAGGTAATAACACTTCTGCGCTGTGAAAACAGTCATAAAGGGGTATTCTGAAATGTCACAAATTGTGTAAGATAATGCCTTAATAAAATGTCATGTCCTTAGCAATCTGCACTACAAATGTGTCAACTTTACCTAAGGCTTCTGATACACAGAAAAAAAAAGAGATAGAAAATCATAAAAATAAATAGCCACTTTATGAGGCAGAAAGAGATGTTGTTAGCAGGGAATTGTGGAGCCATGGAGGATTTAGGGTAATGGAGACTATAGGTACTTTGTAGGAGCTGAGTCTTTTATTTTCATTGATGGGACTTCTTGATAAAAGGCAGACATTATACTACTGTGGAGCTTTTATGCAAGAGATCTCTGAATGCCTGCAAAATATTTGGAGAATGGATAAAGACTGATGCCATTACAAATATAACACTTACTTTTCAGGCCAAGGTCAAGGAAATACCATCTGAGAGGGCCTGAACCTTGTGTAGAATACTGAGGCACTGAGAATGTAAGGGTCTCTTTCTAACCTTCAAGATATTCAGAGAACACAGTGGTTCTTGCTAAGTTTATACAAAAAAAAAAAGCCAAAGAATAAAAGATGCCTACATTCTGGGAAAGGTCTCAAAGTCATATAGCTGTTTTGACTCCTTTCTGAGGTGTCTGATTCTGCCTTTTCACTGCTCAGTCAGGCTTCTGGATCTCATTCAAATCATTTGGTGTGTACAAAGTTGTTACAGTATTATCCATATGTTTCTCTTTTCTTACTTTTTTTTTTCTTTTCTTTGCTTCTTCAACTTCCCATCTTTAAATTGGGAATAATTATTTTTCTTACAAAGAAGCACCAAAAAAAACCACCTGAGCAGTCTTGTAACACAAAAACGTGAGGTGAGATCCATCTCACCTGACTTTGTGTGTTTATATTCTAGATATCTGCTGCTGAGCTCAATATTCAGCTTGCTGCCTATGATGGATCAAAAGGTGGGTTTAAATAATTTCTACCTTATGTTTAGATGTCCCCTTTCATGATGAGATGACATTCACCCTACCAATGCCTACTTCAGTCTATCGACTATAAGAGACAGGTATACACTTTCTCATTGTAGGCTTCACTGTGTGCTTGGACTAAACCCATGAAGTAGGCCTGGTTGAGCCACGGATATCCTGTGGGATCTCTGGCAAAATACCTCATCATTTCACATCAATTCCCCACTTGTAAACTATTTATTCATCACACATTTGTAGTGCTACCCTCTGCCTGATCTCTCTGTTAGACTGGATGTTGACCAAGGTGGATTATTATCTTCTATTAACTGGAATCAGAAGTTTATTTATTCAAAGCTATGAAGTGTTGCACTGATCACAGTAATTTGTAATGCCTTACTATTGGTTTATTAATTTTTTTAGAAATGAAGTGCTGAGAACAAAATAGAGTTACAATAACTAAAAGAAAAGGTGTGCATTGTACAGAAGAGTGTGAGAGAACAGATATTGGGGAAGCATAGGTAGTTTTGTGATAAAGTGTAATCCTTAGTCCAGCTTTATGGTAAATAACTTTATGTCTACCTATTGTATGTCTCCTAAGGATTTTTGTCCTTCCTTTATAGAAGTGAGTGGGTCCCTAAAAATATGAATTATTGAATTCTGTAAATATAGTCCAGGCAGGAAAGTTAAAATAGATTAAAAAAAAAAAAAAGAAAAAAAGCACACAGCCCTCTGAGATTCTGACATTTCCAAAGGTTTGGAATTTATTAAGATAACAAGGTAAATCCTTCTGTTTTCCAGAAAAGTAGAAATCTTTTCCAAACCAACAATAAATTAATTTTTCTTAATTTTTTTGATGGACATAGAATTTCTCTTTTCCTTCTGTAAAAAAATAGTTGGTTCGTCAAAGGTTTATTTATCTTTGGTTGTGCATAAAGAACTGTCTTGCCAAGATCTGAATAATTTAGAACAGGACAAAAACACATGTGGGATTTCTGTTTTAATCAATGTCAGTTCCATATACTCTGCAAAGGAATTTTCCAAGGGTTAATATATATTACGCATTGTCATTATTAATTTCTTTTCTATATAAATAACGTAACATTTCTACTGAAGTAAGGTCCAGATGGCACTCCAAGCTTCTAGCTCTCTAAAACTTTCTTCCCCTTAAGTTTTCCTAGCACATTTAATAAAAGACTATGAAGATCAGGCTTTAGAATTACCAAAAGTATCCACATACTTCCAAACAAAGCAGAAGAACACTAAACATTCCATTTATCATTTTCTGTCAATTCAGTTGTAGAGAGTTCCACTAAAGGAGCTGCTGAGAAATGCCTCCTAGTTTATAGGAAGCTCTGTGTGAGGGGGATGTCATGGCTAAAACATATACAGGGTGGAGGAAAGCTCACGCTGTCCGATGGATCATGACATAGAGACATCAAAACCTCGGCAAGCTAGAACTGTGTAATGTTTGTTCAGGCAACAAAACCGTACGCTCCATTTCTTTAGTACCTTTCACAACCAGTTCTACAGTAAGGTAGCTTCTCTTCCTGAATTTGCTGTGTATTTCAAAATGCTTTCTGCCTATATGTGGGATGGTGTAATTGTAGCTCCCAAGCCTCCATCAAGTTTTGTCTGTCACTGTTTCGGGCACTGAACAGAACCGGGATACTTTGGAATGAAACTGCGCCCTCAAGCACTTCAAGAGTTTCAACTGCTCCTGGATTAATTATAGAAAATAGTCATCAGTTTATGGTGGTTTGGGATTTAGAGGTTGGAATGAGATATCCAGCACAATGAATTGATGGTCTCAGCAAATAATAGTATCATGTAGGCCTGTTGCAATCCTCAGTCAGTCCTAACAATACTACTTGACTTTAAGAATCGCTACCTCTTCATTTTTCTTCCAGAAGTGGAACTGAAGCAAAGACAAGCTAATTGTCTTCAGGACAAGAAAGAGACAGAAAAACCTCTCAAATCCTGTGCCAACACAGATTTGCTGAGCCAGCTTTCACTTTTCTGAATGGCCACCACTGCAGCCTTGGCTTAAATCCATAATAGAGAGAAATTTGGGAAAAGGTCTTCAAAAGTGGTTTTGAAGGGGGAGGAAAAACAACGAAAATGCAATTTTTTTTTTTCTGAAAAACTGTTCACATTTAACTGAAAAACTCCAACTCCACATTTTAGGCTCATGTACAATGGTTTTCCTGTTCTTAGGGAGTATTGTCATACTGTAATTTATCTGTTTTCAGTTTTCTAGTCAAAACCAAAGCAAAACAAAACAATACTGAAGAATAAGTCCATAGATGTATCTTCTTGAAACAGCTATTTTCAAAGAAAAGCATTTTTATTGAAATATTTGTAGTATTTCTACTAAGTATATTTAGAGCTTTTCCTCTAGATAGGTGATTGCTTTAAGAATGTCTTCTTTTCTCAACAGATTTTAGTTCATTTCTCTGATAGTCCCTTGTGAATTCATTGAAGAAATAAAAGGACATCAAAGTACACAAAGACAACAGATTCGCTGTTTTCCAGGATACAATTTTTGTGTACGTTTCTTTCCAAGCAACTGTAGAAAAGTGTTACCTTAGCAGGAGGGTGAAAATTCACTCACTGTGTGAATGAAATCTTCACAACTGGCATAGTAAATGGAAAGAAAATTAACTGAGATGATAGTTTTGATATCAGCATCATCAAATCTAAGAACAGATAATCTACTGGGTAAATAAGTTTTCAAGACAGAAACAGAAGAAAAGACTAAACAGGTCAATTTTGAAAGACTGCCACTTGATAGTGACATATTAGTGTCACAACTTAAAATTTTGATCTCATGTGGGTTTGGACAGTAAGTTATATCTTTGTTTATATCCATTTTGGACTTGTCCCTCAATTTAATCCAAATTTTGTATTGCAAATCTAGAAGATAGTACTGATATATTTCAGTGAGACATTGTGGACCTGTTCCTGAGTCATTGACTTAACTGATCACAGCTCCTTCTATTGTGGCAACTGTGACTTTCTATGCCAACTAAATATTGCTTTTAAATCTCTGAAAAAGGAGGAGTCCCCTGAAAAAATGTCAGCAAAGAAACATTACCTCAGCTCTCAAGCCAAAGAGGGAGATCTGTCAAAGACTTTCTAGATTAGATTACTTCATTTCAGGTTTGAAGTTTTGGAGATTTGTTTGTTTGGTTTTGTTTGGTTTTTTTTACATTAGATTCATTAAATTATATAGATTAAAATGGATTATTCATACTTTTTTTTGTTGAGGGGGAGGCTGGTCATACATTTCTGTAAGTCAGCATGTCTCAGAGCTGGAAATTTGCAGTTGTTTAGCCATAAGTAATTATATTTACAGCCAAAGTACAGATATCTCTTTACTTAGGTTAAAAGTCGATTTATTTATTATACAAAACATATGAAAACTGACATCTGTTCTTGAGATACACAGAACTTCTGAATTGACGTCAATGATGTAACCACACACAAAAATGTTTCCGGTGATTTTCCTCAATGTTTTTATCTAAATGATAATTCAGCTCAATATTGTGTGATTGGTTTTCCTTTTATTCATACTACACAATGGTGTGAAAGGGCAAATTTAACAAATGTACAACAGTTGTAATGTGAGCCAAATTCAAACTGGCTAAGCTAAGTAATCCTTATATCATGAGGGTCATTTGGGACCAGACACAACTCTGATAGGCACTTCCGGGAAATTGCTCCTTGCTGTATAAGGTGAAGCTTCAAAATCTGGGATCTGAAAGCTGAGGAGTAAACAGGTAGGGGGGTGATTTCAACTGTTCCTATATCTTTCAAAAGGTAAAACTGGCAGAAATAGCTATTTGATCTTTATTATAATATGAGATATATCTTGAAAGGATAAAATAGCAGCTACTGCCACTGTCATTAAAGTGCAGATTTGCTCACTTTTGCATCCATATTTGCAAAAAATTCTTATTAGAAAAGGAATCATCAGGAAACAGAGTGGCTTTTTCTTAGCTATTTACATGATGTTAGCCTATAAGAAGCCCATAAGGAAACAAGTGTTCCCGGACCATCAATGATGATTCAATGCCTATAAAAAAAGGACCATACTCCTAGCTATATAATAACGACTGTGAAAACACTTGAAAGAGAAAATTCTATCTTAATTTTTAAATGCCTATATGTGACAAATTCTGGAGGTAATTTAGGTTCCTCAGCTGCATTTATAACCTGAAAAATCTATCTATGGTGCTGAATAATTCAAAATTAAGAATGTCCTGAACCTTTGAGACATTTGTTTTGTCCTCTCTAGTTAATAATATCAACAATGGCTAACCCAGTTCAGTACAGTTGCTTTATCATAATTCTGTTACTTAAGGCTGGGAACTACCATTAGATCATCTAGGCCATTTAGTCATCTGGTCTTGACCTTTAGTGGGAATGATTAATGTATTTCAGATGTGACAGCAGAATTCTTTTGTTGCTCCTTAAGCAACAGCAGCTAATCCCCTATGCATTTATGTCTTACCTCAAGATAAGGATGATTCCACTCATCTGGAATATGAAGCCCCCGATCACCCAAGAGGCACATGTAGCAGGATTAGTCACACCTGACATAGACTGTTCCAGTCTGTTAGTCTGGTTAGTCCTGATCTACAAGCATGCATGTTTTATAAGCCTAGGCAGATGATACTCTGCATGACCGATCGTAACAGCTACTTCCAAAGGGCCTGGGTAACTTCTAACTTCTCTCTTCCTTTCCTTCATAAGAAGTCTTTCATTCTGTCTTCTAATGTGCTTCATATTTTCACAAAACTTCCAGAAGTGTAACTACTTCTGAATATTCTATCCTTATTCAAGACTGTTCTATCTTTATTCAAGGCAATGTAGTTGGAATTGGATGGTGTTCAGTACTTACTAGGCAGATGATTTAATAGATTACATGGTTACAAAATCCTTATTTATTAAGGTAATCAGAATTACTATATAAGCCATCTCATGGCAATCATAATGCGAAGTGTTGTAAAGCTTAGGTGCTTTCCAAAAAGCATACAAAATGTTCCATATAATTCTAAGATTCTCCAAATCTCCTTCTCGCTCTTGCATACTTACACAAAGTATAAAGTATTTCACCATGGATGGTCGTACATGTGATGCAAGTGATCATGATTCAAGTGAAATGAGCATTTTTAAGAATGAAGTTTTTGTGTTCTCTTTAGGAATGCAAAACTTCATCTTATAATGACTGTGAGCAATGATGTTGCCTAATGTGCAGTATCACTAGTAGTATAAGTGATGGCTAAAGAAGGGCTTTGCCTTTTATTACCTGAGGACACTGTACTGCTAGAGAGGAGACCAAATCAGTTTTTGATCAGAGCAATGGAAATACTTATTCACACTCTCTTTTTTTTCATCCTGGAAAATGTTTGAAGATTTCAGCTGCCACAGTCACAGTGGCTTTAGCCCCTTAAAACTAGTCTTTTTTAGAATTTGTCTAAAATTTTTCCAAAGATGTCTAAATAGCTGTTCTTATTGAAGCATATCAGGAGAGTAGAAACACTCTGTAAAGAGTTGGGCAGAACATAGGATAGATTAATAAAAAATGTTTAGGCCAGAATATCAAAGGAAAGTTTTATACTGCTAGCACAGTGAAATTTTATGATAACTTTAATGATTGTGGTGGCATGAAACGTGCCTATTTTTAATATGTTGGTGGAAAGAACTGTATAATATTGTTGTTTGTAACAAAAAAGCTCTAGGCTTGATGATCAAGGAAGTAAGTGTCTTGCAGCTCTGTGCCCCATTGTCTGGACACACCACTCCTATTCATTTTAATGGGAATTACATGCCCAATTACAAAGACAATTTTGAAAACATGTTTTGTCGTTTGAAATCTGTACAGGAAGTTCAGAGAATGTGTGTTGTGTTGACCAATAAATCTCCCTCTGAGTTAGACATCAATCAACAAGTGTGAAACTTTTGAACCAACGTTTTCAAAACCAGATGTCTAGAACAAGGTTCCTAGATGCATCTTTGGACATGTATTTGAGTTACTTTCCAGTAAAAAATCACAAGCTTTTAAAATGATAGTTTTTGGTAACATGGTAATAGTTTGTAGACAAAAGTAGAAAGAAGAGCAGTCAGATGTATCTATACCTTTGAAATCTGAATAGCAAGCTACTTAGTATCATAAGCAGAATTCCTTAATTTTACTCTAAACCCTTCAATTTTGTGTGACGTGGTATTTCTAATCAGTTTTCACTCAAAATAGTCTTCTGTTTCCCATTGCATTGATGGACTTATTTGTCTTTCTTATACTTCTTTCATAAGTGACAGAATCATTTGCGAATCTGGCTGCTCCTGGTACAGATACACAAGAGGCTAAATGTCTTTCTCTCTTTCTCCCTGTTCAACTGCTAATTCACCTTTATTAAAATAAACCAGATGATTATTTTTTTCATTCATATTCACTACCAATTCAACTATGTTGGAAGGAGGGTTTCATTCAATTAAATATCGATGAAACTGGGGCAATGGAATGAAACATTAACATATAAGAGTTTAAAATGCTTCAGGTTTACAGGAAATTAAACAGGAAATAAACTAAGAAATATTGAAAAAAGATCTCTTTAGAAGGAAGAGTTTATTAGCCAAGTTCAGGCATTTTTATCTTGTTAACAAAAATATCAGATTGGGGGTGTCATAATGCACTATTATGTATTTAAGATTCACATTCCCCTTTCACCTTTCTGTGGATGGATAATGCTTAGTGTCTTCCTGTAATCAGAGGAAGCAAATTAGGCTGCTTAGTATTACAACTGAACTTCAATTTTTATTTATTTTATTATTTTATTGGCTAGCAGGCATGGGATTTTTTCCCAATTTCAGGAAAACATCGCTAACCCCAGTACTCCGGTAAGCTGAATGAAATAAAACATGGCAAAGAAGAAGTTCCTTTGAAATATTTTTAAAAATCCCCCACGTCTCTGGAATAGACATGCTTTATTGAACAATTTTCAGAGCAGTACCATGATTTACTGCATTTTCAGCTCAAAGTAAGTTTACATTAAATCACCAATATATGTGATGTCAAGGTGAATGTAAGGATGGAAGGAAAATCAGAATATATAGATATTTTAGAGATTTAAAGATAAGGGATTTAAGAATGTGCAGTGGCAAATGATTTAGTTTGGAAAAGAGGAGGGCAACGAAGATGGTGAAGGGGCTGGAGCACAAGCCCTACGAGAAGCGACTGAGGGAGCTGGGGCTGTTTAGTCTGAAGAAGAGGAGGCTCAGGGGAGACCTCATTGCTCTCTACAGCTACCTGAAAGGAGGTTGTAGACGGACAGGGGTTGGTCTCTTCTCTCAGGTGACCAGTGACAGAACTAGAGGGCATGGACTCAAGCTTCGTCAGGGAAAGTTTAGGCTTGATGTGAGGAAGAAGTTCTTTACTGAAAGGGTGATTGGCCATTGGAATGCGCTGCCCAGGGAGGTGGTGGAGTCGCCGACCCTGGAGGTGTTTAAGGGGAGATTGGATGAGGCACTGAGTGCCATGGTTTAGATGATGGTGTTACTGTTGGTGTTGTGTTGGGATATAGGTTGGACTCAATGATCTCGGAGGTCCTTTCCAACCTTATGATACTGTGATACTGTGATACTGTGAAAAGGTCTTTAAGATTATCAAGTAGAAAAATAAGTGGATCCACATAAAACAATAACACTTTAAACATTCTGCATAGCAGAAAAGTCTTATTTTATCAGAGATATTTACCCTTTGTGCTTGAAAAGCAATATTTGCTAATATTGCTGTTGGACCTATTAGACATAGAAAAAAAAATCCACATAATTATTTAACCAAAAGAAAAGAAAAGGAACTAAACTTCTCAGAGAACAACAGTTGTTGTTTCTGAAGGTGCTGTTGAGTCATCAACAGCATTCTGCCCCTGGAAGAATGTTTAGGAAGTGAAAGTGCAGTCCTGGGTATTGCAGCCATCCAGAATAACAATGAGACAAGATCAAGTGATACAATCTGACTATGTCTGTGTCTTCTCAAAAGAGAGTGTTTTTTCTCCTTCTCTTTTTTTCTCTCTTCTCCCTGTAGTAATTGTTCTTAAGAATTTATGACTTTCTAAGACAGACCTGTGAAATGATCTCCACTACCAAGTAGTGATACAACTTCAGTCAAAGATTCTATCAGTATGCTCCAAATTTTCACTTGAGTCTCTAGAAAGAATTTTGTCTTTTTACATTAAAAACACAAAAATTTCTTTTATTATTATTATCTGTTTTGTGGCCAGGAATTTGCTAGAATTCCTACAAAAAAAAATCTTCAAATAATATGTCATTTACACTCAATGTGTCACAAGTCAGAAACTCACAAGGGGAAAGTATGACAATGAGATCATACAATTACCCAGCAGAAGAACTTACTAAAATAGTCTTAGATTTTTCTCATTTTTTTTCTTCAAAATTTATTACTCTGTTTCTTTCATTACTTTTTTTTTTTTGAGGGGGGTGGTTTTTCCTTTGTAGGTAAGGATTTTAGAAGTGACTGCATGAAACTAGTCAGTTAGTCTGTTTTGCCAACAGCAGTGTCTATGAAGTCAAGGAACAAGCACAGGGACAGTGAATAAGAATGAAGAAATATAAAAAAAGAATAGAAATTAGCAAGGAAAATACACACTGAAAGAGAGGCAGGCAACGGTTCTGAGATGTACAGACTGAAAAGTATGAAGAGATACTGGAATGATATGATGGATGCATCAGCAGAGGAAATGGTTACTACGGAAACATTGAAGGGCTTATTAAACCTAAAAGATGTATATTAAAATTCATATAGATGATAGGAACAGAATGGGTTAGAGTGCTGTGGAGAAAGAAAGGCCTAAATTTGCTCCAGGGTGGACGATGGTAGGTTTAGGAAAAGGTCTTAAATTATTTTAAGCTACAGTTATATGGGGGTCAAAGAATACAAGAACATTGTTAGCTGTGATTATTAAAGGAAGCACTGCAGATAACTTGCCTTGATCATGTTGGGCTTAACAAACAAGTTAGATGTGATATTCTAGATGAAAACAGTACGTAGCGAGATCATAACTCTATAAGCTTTGAAGCGTAAACTTCAGTAGTTAGTCTGGGTATGGCAGTCAAAAATCCCTATAAATAAATAAGGAAGTAAATATGGAAAATGGGGAGTCCTGATGTAATGGCTGATAATGAGGAAACAGAGCTGCTGGTGGGGCTGATGACAATGCAGCTGGAGAAAAGTGCAGTGAAGAGCAATGATGGGGGGCCAGAAAGAAACTGGCTGCCAAGAAGAAGGGAAGTGACTAAATGCATTAAGGACAACAGGAAGATCAAATAGGCTTTGAGCCAGGCCAGAAAAAGAAAGTCAAAAGGAAGCTACTACGGCTCATGTGCTGCACTGATGGTTTTTCTGCAGTAAAAACAATTGAGATGTTAGAAGCACTCTAAGATTTGGAAGAAAAGATAAAAATAGATTGCATAGAACTTCTCATACAGGATAACAGGCCTTCATCAAATTTCAGAGGCTTTTCATCATTACCTTTGATATTTGTTTGCAAATTTACTTCTCCTGACCTGTGCACTACCGATGTGGTGTACAGGGATTCTGTTCAGCAGTTTGTCATCACAATGTAAAGATTCGTCTCATTCCTTGATGGTAGATTTTTATGCTTGGACCAATTCCCTTGGGTTGCTAATGGATCGTTTACACATCTGAGAATGTTGTTAAGAAGCTCCTGAGGTGAAGCGGGATTCCAGCTGTAGCAGCTACCTACTGCTCTTATTTCTTATGGGAGGCTCCTGAGAGTTGTACAACTGCCTATTAGCAAGTTGATGATGGATGGAACAGCTGTAAATTTACAAGCAATGATAAGCTTGAGACTCCTAAATTAGTTAGAGAAGAGCAATTTGCAAATTATAAAACAGACCCTGAACCAGGACTTTTTTTACGGAATGCCACCAGCAAGGCAACAGGTCAGTGTTTGAAAGCTATAGGAATTGCTCTGTCCTTTCTTACGGTTCTCCATCTTTGGATCTAAATCTCAAGCCAATTTACTGGTTCTAGAATGGGATTTAATTTTTCTATTTATCTGCTGCATGGTATTCAGAAACTTATAAGTACCTCTCCAATTCAATGTGTAGCTGTTTTCTTCTGCAAAGTCACCTAAATTCATTTGTTCCCGAAAATAAGTGAAAAGTAGAGAGAATTAATATAGTAAGGAAGCAAAACAGAATATTCACTAAGGGACAGTGAGGAAGAAAGAAAAAAACGAGGAGGAAAGAATAAGGCAGCTGGTTCAGCAGATGGAAAAGAGAGAGCATCATACCCATGGCAATTCCATGAGGCTCTTAAAGACACGTTAAAATGAAGACAACACTCTGAGAAAGGAAAATGAGAGAATGAATGGATGCAAGCTTGGTGCACAGAAAGTGTTTTATTTGTAGTCTTTGGCAGAAAGCAAGGAGCATACCTGAAAGTCTGGAAAGATGGCTACTGAGGAAAAAAACCCCAGCTTTCCTGTAAGAGAAATCTGTTGTTAAGTTATCCTTGAAAGAGTGAAGAAACAGAATGAAAAATGACCTTTTTTTCTGCTGTTTCATCTGCTGGCCTAACAATTCAAGGACTAATATGTGAGCTTGACCTCACCTAATTTTAGAAGTCTTTATCTGAGTAAATTATTAGGGCGTGTACAGTTAGGTTCTCTGTGCCTCTTGCTCTCATTCACTACCAGGTAAGTAATCTGCATCCATAATTCTAGGACCACAGGGAAATCTGGGCACAAAGAAAGAGCATATTGGTTTAAAATTCTTCTCATTAAAAATCTGTATCCACAATAATTGAGTTTTAGTGTCAGTTTTGTTGCATCTCTGGTCTTGGACTACATTTAATAATGAATCCTGTAGAAGTTCTCTCCTAGTCCTGAAAGATTTAAAATACTTCTTCCTTTTCAATTTGAAAATTCTTGGAAAGAATTCTCGTAATTGCAACTTAGCCTAAAAATACTGATGCCCTCTGAGCTCCATGTCAGCAAACAGAAACAGAAAACAGAATTTTAAAATACACACAGAGAAAGAACCTAGAGCAGAACAACATAAATTCAGTAGTCCTATGTTCATCTTCAAGCATAAGTGTTAATTGTTAATTGCTCTGAACAGGCAGATGACTAGTGAAGAAGTACATGGAGTATTTGTTTCACTTAATACTGAGTTTATTGGTATTTTATATAACTGAAGTTTATATGCAAATATGGAACATGGTAGAAGAGCTAAATGGTATTAGTAGGCACTTTTAATTAATGTCCTGAATCTTATATTTGGAGTTCAATGGCATTAATATGTGAAAATAAACTTGTAGGATCTAGCATGTAGCCTCTTAACAAAAGCAAATCAAGACAGATAGCATGGCTTTAACCTGGTGTTCACAGAGCTGGTTTCTATTCTTGGTGTCTTATAGATATTACCAGCTGTGCAATATCTGCCTGCTGTCTTTCGTTACAGAGTGCAAACCTTATAAAACAAGTACTGTCGCTCACATGGTATTTGTACTGTCTCCAGGACAGTGCTGCCTGACATTGTCTGAAGTCTGTGCAGGACATTATAAAATTGACATGTGCTCCCATCACACAATTGTGGAAGATTTATCTTTCCCTGAGATTTCATTACCTGACTTCTCAATCCTGATTATTCACATTATTCAAAGAAGTACCTGAGTAAATTTTGATAGGACTGCTCACATGCTTAAACATTAGGCAAATATTTTAATAATACCTAAGTTAGGCCTTGGTTTTATTGTTTTTCTCTTTTATTCACCAATTCTGTATTAAAATGTCTAATACAAATCAATTACAAGACTAATAATATGTGTGCATGAAAAAGGAGAAAAATATACCAGAAAGGGAAATTAGAACACCAAGGCACTCCTTATCCTTTGGTACTTTTTTCCTATGAAGCCTGTACTTAGATTGATGACCTCTTGTATCCCTTTATTGCTTTGTTTGGATAAGCTCTACAGGACTCTGCAAATTTAAAATGAAATGTATGACCCTTTTTTTGTTGCTCCCCTTAAAAAAAAGTGACTGAACAATTTTATCTGACATCAACAGTGTCCCTTACAGAGATGATTCATGAGATACTGCGTCATGAGGATGATTAAAGGCTAAAAGGGCACCGTGAATCCTATTAATTTTATTTATCTATTTTTTTTTGTTTAAATGGGTGGCTTTTTACAAGTTCTCTATCTGTTCTAAAGATTTCTGCTACTCTTTGTATTCTTACAATATAGTGGCTTAATCACAGAAAAAGGAAAAATAATCAGAAGAGACAAAATACTTCTTTAGTTTCACTCAGAAATATCACAACCATAGCTTTTGTGGAAGAGTGAAGAATGTTGCCAAACTTGAGCAGTATCATCTATGAACAAAGCACAAACAGCTCATGTGCCACATTGTCACAGCTACTGTAAGACATCAATGTGGTTATTTTTCAATCAAACCATAGAATACACAGGTGTGTTTAAGCAAATATCTTACCTTCCTTACAGGCTAGGATACAAAGGTTAATTAGAACACTTGGCTTTTAACACAAATATAAACTCTTGTGCTGTCCAGAATATCTGTCCAATAACTCTGCTAATTAATATTATTTAGTTGTAGACAGCTTTTTGACTCCACTGCACAAAAAAAGGCCCATTTCCTAAATTCAGTGAAATCATGTCCTTAGAAGTATGTGGTGCACCACCGTTTCTACATTACTCTAACTTAGCATTTTGATTTTTTTTGACATAAAGAGTTTCGTATAGCATGCCCACAAGTAAGAATATCTTTTTTAGTGCCATTTTAATCTTTGTATAAGTATTGTTTACTTTATTTCTCAATTGTTTTTGTTAGTGTTGTTTTTCTGATGCTTTGAGAACAGGAATTTAAACTCTAATGCTGAAAAGGGAGATAAAAGAAAAAATGCCATCTTCATATTCAATGATTCTTGAGATCATGAATTATTTTATTTTAATTTATTAATAATGCGATTAAAAATGTGATTAATAGCACATGTATTGGCCTCAGGAGAAAACCTTCCTAGCTATGTTTCTGTAAATATAAGACTAAGATATCAGTAAAACACTGTCCACAGTTCCTCTCCAGCACAATTCATTTTCCAACTGCTGCCAGCACCAACTATGGAAAAAACCCTTAATTTTTATTTCCTTCACTCTTACAAAATGTTCACACATATCTTAATGCCACTTCATTTATCCATTTTGGAATGTTCTTATTCCTCAAAGTCATCATACTTTTCCTTAAGATTCAACAGGTAAGTACATATTAATTAGTAAAGCAGAAATAGTACGTATGGTCTGTGATCTACTTGAGAATTCCTTGTTGAATGAACTGTTTTCCTTGAACAAATATTCCACAGTTTAACGGAGACCAGAATTTCATCCAGTTGCTCAGATTTTGGGATGAAGCTGTTAAAAAAATTCAACCATAATAACACCTCTCTTTTGGAACAAAAACTGCTGGCAAACTTTTTGTTTGGAAAATCAGTGTGATAACTGAGTAGGAAAAACACTTTCTGGTAATATGAAAGTAGTCGCAAATATGTCATCTTCTCATACCTTTACGGAAAACCAGTACAACTTAGCATTCCCGTCTGTCTTCAACCAACAAGACTAATTAGCAGGCTAATGAGGGTAGCAGACTGCACATTTTCCTTTGGGTTTTCAAAGGAGTTGAAAGGAAAACCAGTGTGATTGAATACTCCTGTCTGTATTCCTTTTGCTGTTTTGAAAATTCCATAACAAAATGTAGAGATACAAGCATGCATATACAACGATTGGAATATAAATCATATGTAGCAAACACCTTGCAAGCTCACGTTTTTATTTGTTATTAAAAATTCCTCTACAACTATAAAACATTTTTGTCTTTAATGGTTTTGTTACATATGCATAGTATTTTATTCCTTGTGGATTTTTGTATTCTAATTTCATTTTCACCACAGGGTTCTAGTAATATGGACAATTTATTTTAGAAATTTTGTTTTATCTGACATCACTATATCAGAGTAAGTAATGTGGTTAGGTCCAATTTGGCTCAGTTTCCATCTGCATATATTTTCAATGATCCTACATAGCACTTCTCTTAAGCACAAGATTATGTACTATCTGCATGTATTTTATTTTATAGATTATGATCTTTACAAATTTTCAGATTATATACAAGATTTACATCTTCCTGTGTTATACACTGGAAAACATTTTCCAAAATTTATTATTATCAGTTTTTGTTGAAACGTTCTTTCTCCGAAATAATATCACCTTTAAAAATGGTGGTTGAACAAAATTATATGAAATATTTTTAAGATAAGTAAATGTCAAACTGTTTTTTCCCCATTTTATTATGTAAAAATGGACTTTACCCACTAAAAAGTTTTAATAGTGAGGATGTTCATAGTTCATATATTACTTAAATATAAGTCTTAGTAATGAATTTATTTAGACTTAATATTATGATTTGGTTCATTTTCTTATAAAGTTTGCTGAAAACACACTGGTTCATTATCTCCCAGCTTAATTTTATTCTACACAAGTATATTTAAGACTATGTAAAATGAACTGGAAACAGAATAAAGTCCTAAACAAGTCAATAAAAAAAAGAGAATCTCAATCCTAAGAGTGTTCATCAGGCAATTTTCAAATCTTGTATCTGGTTTTATCTGGAATAAGACTGTACATTGCAGTACAGTGTCAACTATTTCCATGTCATGTTGAAACTTTTAAACCTCAGCTATTTCTTGGGTTGACTTTTTTAAAAAAGGCACAAGATGTGGAATTTTTTTAATACAGGGAAAAATTAAATGTATGTATATGCATTTTCATTCTAATGCAGACCTCACTTGTACTGACCATATCTTGCCTTTTGGAGCTCAAAAACATTATAGTGTAGAAGGTAGGAAATTATATCCAAGAAGAGGATGTTCTGTAAAGCTAAGACAATCTGAGCAGGAAACATCATAGCTGACATAATTTTGAAACTGATTACTTGTTACAGTGTATTTAAGAAAAGAAAGGAGACAATAGCTTGGAAGTATTGTTTTGTTTGTTTGTTTGTTTGTTTGTTTGCATTTTTTCCAGAACAATACTTCTGGTCTACATAGCTAATACATTAGAAGAGGAATTACCCATCGAGTCAGGATGTTCCAAACATTTATATTTTGCCTCCTAGAAGTGTTCCATCTCTGACTTGCCCTCAAATCACCTCATTTTATTTGCCAGAAACACAATTTTTTTGATAGTTGTGGTGTAGAATAGGCATTAAGGTAAAGGTCTGGGGGCAGAGTTAGCAGTACCATCTGCTAAATTAATGAGGATTTGAGTTTAGGCTTTGATCTGGACTTGCACTTATACCTCAGCTGTATGAAGTTTTTGGGAAGGAGTCAAAGGTGACGCTAACCACATCAATCTTTATTTTCCCATGGATATAGAACCTGGTGGCCTCTAACTATCTTTGCCTGGTAGGCAACCTATCCTAGTATGGCCTTTGCCTTCTTTTTGATGTAGCAAAAAGGAAGGAGTTGGACTTTGGATAAAATGTGTCCTCATGGGTGTTTCAGATTCCTTTGTAAGTACTTGATACAGTGCAGTATAACGAGGAGCCGCACTGACTACTTCTTGTTTTCCCAAATATTCCATACTTCCAGAGGAAGAAAAACATATTTGAACAGACCTGAACCTCTTCTGCTTCCACCAGTAAGGAGAAAGACAAAATTTCTTTCTCTTTTGTTCTTTCTTAGAAATTTCTCCGCTTTTATTCCCTGCTGTACTGTGTTGCAACAAAGGAAGAAGAATGAGAAAAAACTCATAATACCTGCTGGAGACAGAAAAGCAGAGATAATTTTTAACCTTTCTTATAACACCATCAAGAACTCAACTACGGATTTTTTAATTTCCAATTGCATACAATTCTTATAGGTTTCCACTGCTAATGTTTGATAGTAATGTGGTAAGCATATGAGTTCAGGAATAAATAACTACAGTTTGTGACGAGGAAATTGTTTAAACAATATCAAACCGCCAATCTAAATTTAAATGTGCCCCTTAAACAAATCTATTCTATCTACTTTTCCTCTGCAAGTGCTGTAAATGTGTTACTTCTGTTTTCTGTAGTTTCAGACTCTCCTTATCTCTTAGTAGAGCCTGATAGAACTACCCCACTAGCTCTTTTCCCCTTTTTCAACATATCCAGTGAAGTAGGGTTATAGAATTCAGGGCTGAAAATCTGCTGTTTTCATGATCACATCTCTTGCCAGTTTTCACTTCTGCTATTAGTTTACAGCACACAGCTTATTTTAATAACAACAACAAAGTTTTTGATATACATGGTAAGTTTTTTTTTAAACCCTTTCTAAAGAAGTAGGCTAAAAATTTTGAAAGGCAGCTTTTTATTCCTGGTGCAGTGATGATTTAAGCATTCAAATTAAGACAAGTGAGAGCCTACTTTAGAGGTGCTGAGCATCAGCAACACTGAGTTCTAGAGCTTTAAAGCTCACCACAGCCAAGAAGGCACATACAAGCAGCTGCAAATCAGAGACTACTTTTGGAAAAAATTAGCATTGTTTCTTAAGGGTGAAATCTTGGCCCTTCAAAGTAAATTACAAATCTCCAAATTACTTCAATAGGCTTGGATTTCACCCTTTATATTTTATAGGAAAAAACAAGCAACATCATACAGAAGTTTCTCTTTTATGATTTTCTTGATGTTTGCTCAACCCTGGCTTCCCTTTAGGTAGGAAAAATCATGGTTTTAATTTAAACTCAATAAAAACAAATAAACAGTAGCTTAATTACAAGGGTGGATGGGATGTTTCACAATGCTTAAGCTAATGTAGTAAAACACCAAGTGTTTGAAAAAACATTTTTAAAGCTCAGAAAACTTCAAACCGTAGTATGTTTTCTCTTCCCTGTTCCCAACAATGCTGGAGTTGCTAATTTTACAGCACAAATGAGAAACTGATGACAATTTCTTAAAGTAGATTCAATTTATTTTGGCAGATGCCAACAGCAGCAATATAGGATAAGACTTTTATCTGCTTTATTTGTAGCACTTTCTAGGTACTGCAGTGTATGTCTATAAGATCCACTGTGCCTCCACTCCAGCTGTCTGATATTGATCTTTTCACAATCATTTAGGTATGATCATCTCATCATCATAAATGTCTGGTGTTTGTATAAAACACACTTCTGTGCCTATAACTGACCACACTATGACAATAATTTATAAAATACTTTTACTGGTTTTTATCTTTTAAGTTGATATCCTTACTGATGATTCAGACATGGAAAGTATTGTAATATAGAAATTGAAACATAAAGACTATAATTTCTTAATTCATAGACAGTTTGCTGGTCCTTGAGTGACTCTGGCAAAATTTAATAAAGTACTTAATAAATCTTAGATCTTGTGAAATCCCCAGTAAGATTTAAAAATCCTTCTGTTCTACAGTTATAACATATTCACAACTTCTACTACGCTGTCAGTTCAAAGATTGAATGCATGATTTAGGTATTTGAAGTCTTTCTACTAGCCCATTTCTTCATGAATTTTCAAAATGAGAATTGGCCATGACAGGGTTTATTAATATACAAAACATGGTTCTCTATTTTGTATATGTATATGTACCATCTACCTATACATCTGTCCCACTTTTTTTCCATAAGATTAGATACAGAAAGGATTTATCTGATGACTCCCTTTAGGGACTAGAACAAAACCGAGAACACTGTTAGTCCACATATAGAAGGTCCTTGTATTGGAGATGGCTGTGAGAAATAATACAATTCAACAGCAGTTCTTTGGAGGAGCTGGATAAGAATTACTCTTTTCTTTGAAAATTATGTTGCTCATTTTCTATGTAATGGTCAGAGATTTGAGGACAAACTTCCTTTTTTTCTCTGCAGGAGATGGTGTCAACAGTATTCACATTACAGTTTTTTAATTTCACTTGGTACACCAATACCAGGAACCAGACAGTCAGAGGTCTTATTTCCTGCACAGGTGATTTGTTCCCTGAGCCTAGCTGCCTACGTAGAGTACAGCTACCCTTTATGTGAAGGAAGTTTAAGAAAAGAATATTTGTGCTCCTTTTTTTCAGTGGTCTTTTTATTTTCAAATAGGTTGGTGAAGGTGTCTGTAGCTAAAGAGTTTCATTTGTGGAGGTGCAGAGGACAGACAACCTCTGATAATCATATGCAAAGCACAACACCGGATTTTATTTCAGACAGTAAGAGCAATTTCAGAAAATTTACCTTCAACAGCCAGCAAAAGTAGAATATCAAGAATACGGAAAAGACTTTTTCCTTGTTGTGTGCCTAGAGGTCATGTTTTCATCTGAGATCTTCAGAGTCTCAAATTGCTCTTTCATAAAGTACACTTATTGCCATTCAATATAAATGCTAAATTTGAGTCATTTGTTAAACTAATATTTATTGGATTTATAACTGATCAAAATTCTACCAAATGCTTCTATAAATAAAGGACAGTGCTGGCCCTATATAATTTTGCTAGCTCTGTTTTTTGAACACTGTAAGTTTGTTTCCAGGATTTTAAAAGTCTCTTAATAGACAGAGTGTATCCTTACCTACACACCTATTAATTCTGTGTATATAATGTGATTAGAAAATATGCTGCACTAGTACACCACATTTTGCCTGGCGATACTCCTGAGGCATCTGTTCTTAGATCAAGAGAACATTGAAAGGCCTTAAATCTGATCTCTCAGACAGCTGCGCTAATTTAACTAAAGGGGCTACAAGAGCGGCTGAAGAGAAATCTATAAAATATTTGGCTGACATTTGAAAAAAGAGATAGGATGTTTTCTTGTTAACCTTTAGAGCAGCCCATTACATAAATTGTGACAATGTTCTCAGATTAAATGAGAGTGTATTCTGGTTTAGCTCTAGATTTATCACTTCAGCAAATGAATTCTACTGTAAAGTCTAGTAATATATCTTTTAAAGAATGCTGTTTATCTCACTGGGGAAGCAGACTGCTGATAAATAAGGAGCATAGACTTTTGAATGGTAAATGATATAGATGGATTGGAAAGACGATTGAATAGCACTACTTCCCTTCTTCAGTGCAGAAATGTTTCATAGTATATATCTGATTAAAATTAGAGAGTTCTCAAAGCACTTCTGTAAGTTTTAACAGGATAAACAAAAGTGGTAGGAAATTTTGCCTGACAGCACTTAATTACATGTATTGTAATTACTTATGGAAAACAGTCACATAAGTCAACAATGAACTGCTGTTCAGTAGCAGCTTTAATTCCTAGTTATGTTTAGGTTCACTCTGAATGAATAAATTTCACTAATTTTTGAAGCCTAAAAACATCCACTTTCGATCTTAGTCCCTAAACTGCACTGAGGAGGCTGTTGTGAGTTGCTTAAACTTTCAGAGGCAAGAGTTTATACACACTGTAACATTCAAAAAGAAAGACCCTGATTATTTAATGTGAAAAATATCAGAATTGTTATAAAGACTGTACATTTCAAATTATAATTGTGTTACTCTGGAAAGTAAAGCTTACTTGCCTAAACAAAGCAAAAGATGGTTCTTCCTTATAGGGCAAAATTTATTTTCAGTAAGAATTTGTGTTTGGGATGAATTGAACATAGCTGACTAGAAAGAAGAAGCATTCAATCCTGCCAGTCCCGCATGCTAATTTTGTTGAAGTTTGCAATGTTTCTTTATTTTATCTTTATTTACTGTAGAAAGTTTGTTGGGTGATGGTGACTAATAGCTGAACATCTGGATGCAGTGACCTTTAAAAGCCTTTAGTCATTACTGTGCCCAATTAAACTCAGTATCAACAGAAGTGCTTGCATTTTGACTGGGCTAGCATAAATCACTTTGCAAATACTTTGTGCAAACAGGGGAAAGTATTACCATCCTAGGCTCATTCCCCTCTAAATGACTTCAACAGAACGGGTCAGGAGAAAGGATTTGTTTTGGTTTTTGTTTCCAATGTACAAACTGTGACAATTAAGAAAATTAATTAATGAAGTTAACTGGACTAAATAGCTCAAAAACTTCAATAGGGGACAAGACTGAAGCCAGTTATCTAAGTCAAACATATTTATTTGGGACTAAAAAGTTTTAAGAAATCTTTTTAAAGACGTAACTGGATAAAAAGCCATCTCATAAAAAGGATATTAGAAGTAAACAGGGAGCCTGTCTGGAATGAGAAAAGAACTGATCATTAAAGGAAGTTATACTTTAAAGGTCAAAAGGTACAATCACAAAATGACAATTTCAAAGTTAAGCTGGATTTGTCTTTATGAAGGAAAACAAACCAAGTGAATAAAAAGTCCAACGTCTAAACCTTGGAAGCCTGACTCATTTTCAATGAAGGGTAGAGATAAAAGACAATCTAATGTGGCACCAAACCCTGATAGTCAACAGGGAAATGTAGTTAGAATGAGGAGACAGATAGGAAAAAACCCTGCCATATCTAAAATAGAAGTAACGCCTGGATCCAAAGTTGATCAGGGCACTGCATGGGCCAGGACTGATGGTTCCCTGGACCTGGGATGAGGATATCGGGGAACAGGACCTGGCAGCCAGAGCCCATTCCTTCCATCCAGGGCAGGGGCAGGCTGTGGAGCAGCTGAGACAGCCCCAGCCGCAGGCTTTGGGCACATCCTTTGGGACAGCAACAGGCCAAGGCTGGGCCAGGAATTTAGCCTGCAGGTGAGGGTCGGGATCCGGGCCAGTGAGGGGGTTTGGGTCAGAGCAGTGCAGGATGGCCGGGCAGGGCCGTGGGGACAGGCATGGTTTGAGGCCAGGCTGGGGCGTCAGTCTGCGGTGTGGGCCCAGCTCAGCAGGGCTGACAGCCCCGCAGGGCATGGCTGTGCCAAGGCTGGAGACAGTGTCCTGCAGGCTTGCTGGGGCAGGGACTGCTGCCCCTGGGGGCTGGAATGGGGCCCCAGGCTGCGGGCAGGGGTGGGGGGAGCATGAGCGAATGCGCTCAGGGTCCTGGCACGGTTTCCTCAGTGTTAAGCGCTTGAGCAAATCAATAAGAAGCCTGGTTTTCCCACTCTCCTTTAAAACCAATGGGGGGAAAGAAGCCTCTATTAACAGCAATTCAGACAACTTAAGATCTAAATTCGTATCTAAAAATTCCCGTTTCTCCACTGATGAGTAGATGGCCTTTGGAAGGTGCCTGCATTCATTTCTTTTGAAGTAATATGCTGAATTTGGGAGGGCTGGTAAGAATCATTTCAGATCTTTATGAAAACTGACTTGTGAAACGTAGGAGAAATAATTAAAAAAATGTCAAGTTGAACATTGTCTCATTGCTAGATGTTATACAACACAGAATTTGTATTTAAAAGAAGAAAAATGAGAGCTTTGGTGGCTGAGGAACAACTGTTTAAGTACTGTGATATGGAACACCTGGAGAAAAGAGTAATCGAAGATTTCACAATAAAAAGAAAATGACATAATGCACTATGAGTTTATCAAAGTTAATCATGCCATGTCAACAAGAACTTTTTGACATTGTTTTTTTCTAGGCAAAGCATACATCCAAAAATCACTTTATATAATGTCACATAGGAAACTATTAATTTTACTACAATTATTTAAATTATTAATTTGAGAAGGCAAGATAACAGATATTGATGAAGGTAACTATCAGTGTACAAACAGTGCAATTCTATGGAGGTAATATTATTTAGTATTCCTAATTAATGGCTACAGAAGAGAAAGTAGACAGGTTTCCACAGAGCTTATTAATGGTAGCATGTTAGGAAATGTTGGCTATATCAAGATTGAGTGTCACATTATGCTACATAGCACCACAAGTCCCAGTTCTTGAATTGTTTGCATTGATGATCTACTTGGAACATATCGCAGTTTCCATCTGGTCCAGATATCTGAGTATCTTTCTTTTGGAAACTGAAGCTTGGCAGAGGGGAAGCTACTGTGTTTCTGGATCTTCTTGACCTGATGTACAGTTATGAGAATTTTTCATATCAAACAGGCTAAATAAAAACATTGTCATTATAAAAACAACGACTCATAGAACTGAAGTTCTAGGAATGAAATGAAATTAAAAATGTATTGTGCCTAGACTTACACGTGGCTCTCATAACAGAGAATTATCCTATAATTCATCAGTCATAAGTGCAATAGCAAAGGAGGATCAGATACCTAGGCTCTAAGAACACTGCTTGAAAGAACTCAGTCCATTTATCCCGGTAATGCATCTTTATTAATAACAGGAATGCAGAAAAAGTGTTTTAAGACAGGTTGCATTTCAAGCACAAGAAACTGGTCATGAACATCCTTACCATGAAAAGCCCCCATTTCTAAGTATCAGAGCAATAAAATTCTGAAAATTCTTGCCAATAAGACACTAATAAGGTGAAGATTTATTTATTTATTTATTTGTTTATTTTTAATATTTTTGTTTATTCATCATCCCTATATTAAAAGATATTCAGATGTGACTTCCTACGAACTTTAAGAACACAAACTTTCTCTAAGTTGCTATAGCGATGATGTTCATAGAGTGATGACATTCCTTCAGCCAATTTTTCTCTAAATCAAGATGGGTGATCCCAGGACATATCAAAGAAACCCTCTCATTTCTTCATTGTGCACGTCACTTCTCTAAGAATACGATGCCCTTTGCATTGTGACACATTACTATGCTTTTACTGTGAAAAAAATCATGTAAAGGTAGATTAACTAATGATGAAGCACAGATTGTTTCTCTCTTTAGGAAGAATAAGAAATGCACAGCAGCTATATATGTATAGGTAGACTGTTTAGTTTTTATGCATGATGCATCTTGGAGAAACTCATGTCTTTCTTTTAATGCACCTGCAGTTTTAAGTAGCATTCATGGAATTGAAAATAATCATGAATTTAACCTGCTATCTTTGGCAGCAGTAAAATGATAGCAGGGTGGAAGAATTCAAATGCAAAATGCCTTAAAAAGATTAAAAGGCTTTACAACAAGTCCTGTTATTCAAAAATAAAACCTGACTTTTTTAGAGGCCTAAATGTGAGGCATCCTGTAGCTGACTAGCTTGGCATCTGATGAGCCCTATTACTGATAATGTAAATTTGAGAGCTACATTCTGCATTTCAGCTTTACTTTCTGCTTCCTCTTCTTGTAAGAAAGATGTATTAGACCTACCCAAAGTAGGTGGAAAGTCCTGTCATGTGCTAGCACCCTTTTCTGCCCCATATGTTAATGAGGTTGCATTTATATCTCATTTCTTCTCTTCTTCCCTCACCTTTCTATTTACAGGTTACAGTGGATCATTTCAGCAGTCTCACAGGTTGTGTCTAAGCTGGTCTATTGGCTTGGAAGCAATATGAATCAAAATCTTGATTCCTGGTAACTCGGCTTAGAGATTCAGGCTGGACAGTTGCTCTGATCTGATTCAGTTTCCTGGGTGTTATTTTCTGCAAGCTAGGAGCTGAGGGAAGAAGGGAATATAATTTGTGTCTGTTATGGACTGAATGCTAATTGAAATGAAGGAAGCAAGTATTTCACTATTTGGGGAGTATCAAGTTTTATGAATTGTCTGTATTTACTCTGTGAGTTTCCCTCTCCATTTCATTCAAAAATGCACGGTGAACATTGTGTTTATTTCTGATTTCTAAAATATTTATAAGGTATTTATTTGAAAAGTAAGAAAACTTTTTAAGAGTAATTTTTAATGTCTTATTAAAAAACACTGCTATGTCTTTATTATGTAATATGCAATAAACCAAAATTTTGCTAGCATTTTTTATAGTGAAAGCTTGATGTTTAAAACGAAAGTCAGCTTAAGATTGAGATACCTAAATTTAGTTGTCTATGGTACAGATGTCTCTGTATGAGCTAGATGTATAAGATCCCATTACCATCAGCAGAGGTCTATGTTTACATCACTCAAATGCAGACACTAAATTTAGTTGGCTGATTAGATTTTTTTTTACTCTATTGACTATACTACCAAATGTCTTGATTCAATTGCATACATATAGGTGACAGTGCAGTCTGAGATTCTGCAGTCCATTGCACAGGACCAGAAGATATCACACAAAATTAAAAAAGACCCATACTCTCATGTATCCACAGTGGGAAGTCAGGTATGTTAC
Source organism: Dromococcyx pavoninus (assembly GCA_033558185.1). Classification (NCBI taxonomy): domain Eukaryota; kingdom Metazoa; phylum Chordata; class Aves; order Cuculiformes; family Neomorphidae; genus Dromococcyx; species Dromococcyx pavoninus. The sequence continues at coordinate 1,901,278 of JAUMJL010000063.1, read as the reverse complement.
TCTGGGGAATCTCAATTTTGTTGATATCTTCCTGTATTTAGAAACGTGATGTAATTTGTCCCATATATTTGCAGAGATTATAATGGGTTTAGTGCCATGTATATACTTACAAGTAGACACACACATTAATGTGTCTAATTGCAATGCCTAAACCTGGACTGGAATCCCACTTTTCCCAGTTGGAAAGCACCTTTGCAAAAAAAGACCCGAGGATCCTGCTGGACACCTAGATGAACGTTCGATCTAGTAATGGGCCCTTGCTGCAAGAAGACAAAAGGTATCCTGGGCTACATTAGGAAGAGTGTTGCCATCAAGTTAAGGAAGTGATCCTCCCCTTCTTCTCAGCACTGGTGAGTCCCCACCTGGACCATTTTGTACGGTTCTGGGCTCCTCAGTACAAGAGAGATACGGACATACTGGAAAAAGTCCAACAAAGGGCCACAAACATGTTTAAAGGACTGGAGTATCACTCCTATGAAGAGACTGAGAGAGATGAGACTGTTTAGCCTGGAGAACGGAAGGCTGAGAGGAGATCTTATCACTCTATAGAAAGAATAGAGTCAGGCTCTTTTCAGTGCTGCCCAGTAGCAGGAAAAGAGACAACAGACACAAACAGAACCATAGGAGGTTCTGTCTGAACTTAAACAAGCAGTTTTTTACTGTCAGCGTCACTGAGTACTGGCACAGGTTGCCCAGAGAGGTTGTAGTCTCCAAACTTGGAGATATTCAAAAGCTGTCTGGACATACTCTTGGGCAATCTGGTCTAGGTGGTCCTCATTGTGCAAGTGAATTGGACCACATAACTTCCAGAGGTCCTTTTCAACCTCAACCATTCTATGTGATTCTATGATTCTGTGAAAATGACAGGTTTTAGTTTCATAATCTCTTTGGCATAGTTTATTCTTTTACAGAATAGTAACCAGAAGAAATTTTTTGAGGACAAAATAATGTTTATAAACGAGAATGAAAAATATTTTTAAATAAGCAGAAAATTCAAAATACGTGGACTCATATTTTCATATGTTGCATATTTAAAATTAGTTCTTGGGGCTTGTTTTCAGTATTCTTGAGAATATGTGTTTCAGCACTCCGTAATGCAGCTGACTAATCTTACTTTTTGTGTAAGAGCGCTAACTGATACTTCTAAATATAAACACCTTCTAGAATTTACATTCAATAGACTATAAGTAAGCCAATCAAAACCCACTACCCCAAAAAGAACCCCAAATCCCACCTTAAACATTTTCAAACTATATGGCTTTCTTTCACAGTCAAGTACTATTTAAATAACAAATATTTCAGAATTTTAACTGATGTACTTTCTCTCTGAAGAAAAAAACTTTTAGGGGAATCTCTGAGGCAGAGAATTGAGATTACTGAGATAGAGATTACTTTCCTGAAAATAAGACAAGTCCTGAAGTTCAAAGTTAGGCTTTCTGGATTTCTTCAACAACTACATTTCTACCTTGAGTAGCCAAATTTAGGGACCTTGACAGAGGAGAAAAATTATGTAGAGCCACAAATTAAGTACCATAAGGAACACATATATAAAATAATCCCTTTTTCATTAGTGAGTGGTACCAATTAAGAAAAAAAGTTGCTGAGAGAAACAAAAATGTAATTAAGAAAGTAGTAAAAAGAAAGGACATGGAACAATATCCTCTCACAAAAGACAAAAATTACAAGCACTTACAGTGTCAGATTTCTTTTTAAAATCTTCCATAAAATGTTATTGTATGTAAAGTTAAAAATTAGTCTTCAGATTTAAATCTGGTTGAAGACTGAAAGATAAAGGAATATATTCAAGCACTCAATTCATGAAGTTTGAACTGAAAGCAAAACTAAATAGGCATCTAACTTGACTTTAAAATATTCTTAACAAATATGTACATTAAAATCAGATAGAATGAAATTTATCCAGTTACCCTGTCTTTCTTATAAAAATTACCAGAAAGAAAATGAGCTGAACTGATTACTGACCTATGTAAGTATCCACAGAGCAGCCATTTTCTCAGACTTTGTCTTGCTCAAACTAGAACAGGTAAGCCACCTTCTCCACTGCCTTCCAAAAGACCATCTGGACTTATTCTTCTTCCTTTTTCTCCCTCCTTCAGTTTTTATGGTCTTAGTCCAGAGAAAATTTGGCAGGAAATATCTTATTTCTTTTTTTACCCAGCTTGTTACTCCCCCACTTCAGTTACCCCCAGCACACCTGTGAAAACAAAAGAAAGTATCATTATTGAATTTTGTAAGGAAAGAGGCAAATTCTGTAAGTAAAATTAAGTTGGTGAGAAAAATTGTGCATCAAACTAGTATTATTACAAGAAAAAATATGAAAAAGACATGAAAATTAGACCAGTTCTTTTTTTCAAATTATGTTACTTCAAATGCTGCAGCAAAGTGACCAGATTTATACCCTCCAGAGAGAGAAGAGGGAATACTTATTTAGAAGAGTTATGATGCTCAGCTAGTCCAACTGCCTGAGAAGTTCAAGGCTGACCAAAAGTTAACTGAGAAATTGTTTCTATGTGAATCCAGTCTTTGCAAAGGATATTTCTCTATATATGCCTATTATAAGTTACGTGAGTAAGGTATAGCAGAAATCTGTTTTGCTGAGGACACCCAAAAGCAGAGTCCTCAGACAAGATATAAAGCCCATTGCTTTGGAGTCGTGCTTTCAGGTGTAGCTGGAAGGTGTCTCAGGGTAGAAATCGCAGCCTCCTGCCTTAGGAAGCCTCAGAAATTGGCGTGCTGCTAGACATGTCCAGACAGGCCCTCCATGAGGCAGCTTTGTGAATGGGAAGAAATGTGACATGCCTTTCCCATGGAAAGGAAATGCTCTTTGAGAAAGAACATCTTTAAGAAAAAAACCATTAGTATAGTCCGAGAAAGCAATTTAAGGTTTTAAATAAAAGCAAAAGCCGCAGGCAGTGAAACAGCACAGACCTCACCTCACACATATCCTCTAACTTGTTAAAGGTGGGATCTTTAATAACCCTTGCAACTGTTCATAATAAAATCAATTGGCAGGTGTTACTCTAGAAAGATTTAGGCAGAAACAGGTTAGTACTGAGTGGCAGTGATAATATCATAAAACAAAAAATAAAAATCTTTCTGGAATGACCCTCTGTGCGAGCCCTGGATTACCACACATTCCTGAAAATGTCTGTGGTAATTTGCTATGGCTATGAGAAATTGTGGTCAAATTCAATGCATATTTCAGCAATTGTGACCACTCAGATTCTGCATTTTGTGTATTTGTTATCTTCTGCCTTGCAGGTTACTCTCAAAGAAAAAACGAGTATGTAATAAGAGAGTATGCATTATCAGTGGTGATGATGGTAAATAAAAATTGCAAGGTGCTATGATGTATTTACCTTTGACTGCAAGACCCTCTGTTTGGATTTAACAAATTAGCTTCTCAGAAATTTGCTCATCTGAACAGCAGCTGTTTGCCATATGGATCAAACCTGCATTTGGCAAATGGAATTGTTTCCTTATGCCCATCTGATTTTCATGTACAGTCATATATCATAGTGTTAAGGGAGGAGTTTTCTGGTCTGCTGAGGGTAGTTCTGTTGAAAAGAGTTTATTTTGAACCTTGGGGGTTTTGCCTTTTTTTTTCTTTTTGCTCAGAATTTTATTCTTCTGCTGAAAACTCAACACGAAGGAAAACAGAAAGTCCTAAACCCAAAACTTAATAAAGTAATCTGAGAAAAACGAAAGGCAGTAGAAAAGTGAAGAAGAAATATTTTTGAATCTTAAAAAAATAAGCCAAATAAAAAATTCTGGATGAAATTCTGGCTCCAAGGAAGTATAAAATCTTCTAAATATTTGATTACTGTAAATAAAATCAATAAATGAAGATAATGACTATGTGTTACAATACTGGTGCAAGAAACATTAACAGTAGTAATACTTACAAATACGACAAGGAAGTTCCCAATTTACCTAAGGATGGCTTAAGTCTATTAGCAGGATTATGCAAATATAAATAAGAGTGTATATATTAATATACACTCTTTCTCTGTATGGTTTATAATGCTATGAGCATATAAACCTTTTTTAGTTATAGACTTCTAGCACTGCTCACGCAAAGCTGCCACAGCAGATTTCATGATTTTAATGAATGAACAGAGCCTCACAATGCCTTCTGAATATTGTTGGTAAGAATTTTTGCTGCCAGAAACTGAAGCAAGTAAGATTAAGAAATTTGTTTATGAACATAATGCATAACTAGATTTACATATTATGTTCGTAAGTTCCCACATGGATTTCTAAACTGACAACACAAATTACAGAACATCAGATATATAATAAATACATAAAAATTAGGTAATGTATAATTGTGGTTTCATTTGTAACTTCGGTGTACTGTCCTCATGACCAGAACACTACTTTCATTGACCTCTTGAGCTATTGACTCATGACTTGTTTAATCAAAACCATGGCTACACAGGAAATTACTTTTTATTATCACAAGACTTTTATTCTTATTTTTCTAGATTTTTCCTGTCTTTGATGAAATAAAAAAATCTGATATTTTGGGGAACTAATATTAAAAATCTATTGAATTGCAGAAATGAAAATGTTTCACTCTATTTTAATTCCATTCTATTTTATAGTTCTTTCTGTTACACGTTAATTCTGATTTTAATTTTAAATATCTAGAATCATCCTCGAACTGGAAATTGTCATTTTAAAATCTGATATCTGTCAAAAAATTTAGGATTCTTTTGTCAATTCAGAGCTCCTTAAAAATGGAATATTGGTTTTGTTTGCATTCTTATTTTAAAATACCTGACCTGCAATTTCCCAATCAGTTTTAATTAATATTCAGGATTCTGTAAGTAGTTTGATGTAACTTTTATATACATTATGTATATTAGCAATAAAGGCAATTTCTTTATGTATAAAGTTCTGGTAGATTAATGCATTCAAAAAAATATTCTCAGTCATATAAATGTTTCAAATCTCCTAAAATATTTTATAATTCTGTATTTGGACTTCCATTTATGTCTCTTGTCATTAGTGGCAGCAAATTCAACAAAGAATGTAAAAGCAAGGACTATATTTTTTTAAAATAAAAAAATGTAGGCAACTAGTCCCCAAAAAGGAACCTATAACCCAGAGCTACTTAGACAAATTCAAAAAGTTGCATCATATTCCAAATTTCAAATATTCTTTTGTTACCTTTGATCATGTTGATACATTCACATAACAGTAACAGTGTAGGACAGTTCAGAGGTACTGCCTTTCCTCATGAGGAAATACACACATGCTAGCATAGCGCCATGCCTAACAGCCTGAACTTAATCTCACAAAGTGTAATTAGCTCAAATCCAACATAGGAATGTTACACCTCTCCTATTTCTAGTTCTAGAAACAGGTGCAATCTTGGAAATATTTTGCAACCATTAGTAATGATATACTGAACCTGGATGTTAAAACAAGAAACAAACTGCAAAATCTTAATTATGGGCATTAATCCATGTTTTTTTCTCCAGAGTTAAATTATTGATTCATGACTTCTTTTCAATTAGACCTGTTAGTTAAAACAATAGACATTTAAAACAAATGTTGAAATACAGAAGCTAAGGTCCTTGTTTTCTTCTGCTTTGCTGTGCAGAGATGAACACTCAGAAAATATGAGTTAACAGTTCGTTGTGCCTCAAAATTGTTATTGGTGATTTAAGACTTAAGAAGTCTTCATTTCAGCTTGCTGAGTTGCAGCCTGGACTCAAGCCTGAGTGCTGCGCTGGGCAATTTTGGAATCTGCCTTTCAACTCAAAATCTGGAGTTTGTAGTTAATTTTCCACAAATTCGTGAGGATTCTGTATTACATCATAAACATATAGACATGGCAGTTTCAGGTGAGTCCACTGGTTGCAGGATGATTTTCTGTTTCATTAGAACACTTCTGATGCAGTAGAACAACATGATTTCATGCCTTTACCTACTTTTTACCTCACTGAACGTATTTCTTTAATACATAGCGTTCTTTTTTTCCTATTCTCCTCCTCTGTTAATTTCATTATAGTCTTGCAACCAAAATAAATGAGCAAATTTCAGCTAAAAGAAGTTATGTTGAGGATACTCAGAAGGGAGGCATCTGACTGAGAGGAAGTAAATGATTCCAGCATACTTTGAAGGCAATCTGAAAGATGCCTAGAAAGTTTATTTGATCCAGTCAGATTAATTGTGCCATGAAATGTCTATTTATTTGTAACAATGTTAGAATGAAAGCTAAGTGATGACCTCAGATTTAATTGCCAAAAACATTGATAAACAGCATTAGATTAAATGAATGTTACCCAAAATTCATAACTAGTTACAAGTGGGAGACAAAAATATTTCCATTTGAAAAAGAGACTTTAGTGTGGAGTCATACATTTTATGAAGTTTGTTTGTGACCAGTTAATGTTTATGCCACATTACATGGCAAAATGGTGCTTGTGCTCTTCAGAGGTCACCACTGAGCTGACTGCCTCCAGCCCAGTTTGTTGCTGTAGGATATGGCAATAGCCGAAGGCAGGATTGGGACAAACAAGTGTATTTTGGGGAGGTGTATCTGGGAAGCTGGGCTTCCTTCAGTAAGATTGGAGAACTACGAAACAAAAATATGTAGGAAATATGGGATATAACATGGCAGCAATGCAGTGTGAATCAAACAGAAATGAATGTTTTCCCATCTACTTATGATAGGATCACAGGTGTGAATGATTTTCCTCCATTCCTGTAATGTTTTTACTGACTTCTTAGACTCTAAAATATATCTGAAAGTTTTCTTATGCTCCTCATTTTTGCTTTTGGTTCCCTAGTGTGTACATAAAAATGTGTTTTAAAATGGATTTGTGGGTAGGCAACCTTCCATTACAAACACAGATGGTACATCTGCATTTATTATTTAGACATGCTAAGTGGAACACTTTTACAAGCTATTGTAACCATACTTTGTTCTCTCTGACTTATTAAATTTGGATATGATACAGCGATTCTTTTATTTAAAATAGAACATTTGTGCTCTATTACCTAGTTAAATAAAAAGAATAAACAAACTGCTTTATCCCTTCACTGCAGTTGCTGTTCCATAACCTTCTTGTCCGCAGGGATTTTACCTACAAAGAAGGTTGCGTCATTGCCTCGTGGTTCATCAAGTGTGCGATTAATCTTGGTTTTGAACAGTGTGATGCACTGCTGAAAAATGCTCTTCCTTCCTGTTGCAGTTATGATATGTTTAATTGAATACTCATTTTACCATGGTTGCTACTTGACTGGAATTTTTGCTGGCCAGATGACCTATGATGCTCAATTTGAATCTGTATTTTTCTGTCCTGACATTATCTGCTTTGAAAAGCATCACAAAAGCTAGCTGTTCATTCAGGCTTGATTTTACATGACTGAGATTTGTATTTGACCCATTTTGTTGTGTTTTGGCTCTGGATAAAATTAAATTGGTTTTCCACTTAATTCTATGAGTTTTTGATCAACAGTTTGTAAGTTATTTGAAGTCAGTCATTCAAAGTACCTTCTCCATTTTCATAAAAGTAAACCCATATGCCTAAACCCAAGAGAGTTCTTTTGAATACATGTCTAAAATCATGAGTAGTCCTGTATGGAGGAGTAAATGGGAGGTAACCAAGGATTTAGATTTGTGAGCATCACCTCTTTAAATATGTTACCCAGAAAAACAACTAGTTTATATCATTGATGATGAAGAATGAAGTGTAGGGTAAACCTAAATTTCACTTGTGTTATATCTTTTCTAAAACATAGTGGAATGAACATTCAGGAGAATTAGGATGTCAAGCAGACTTTTACATACTTTCCTGAAGCTATATAAAAGAGAGAATGGCTATAACAAAAACATATAAAACTTTATATTTACAACTATTACAACAGTTTCTGATTTTTGGTCCACAGAATGCCTCAAAGCTTATACAATATCACAGACTGGGGGCCATATTCCTGATGTGTCTCGCTGTAATACCTTCTCCCAACTTTCAGATGTGATCTTTATGATCAGAAAAAATCTTATCTCTGCTGTTAACCCCCATCTTTAACTTCCCTGTAACAGGAGAGCCTTGGAAATAAAGATTCAATAGGCAGTTGTTTATTGTGCTGGTACTTTATCTGTACTAGAAGGACACACTGATGTGATAGAATGTTTCAAGCTGTTATTATTCCTTTACCTCCTTAAAAAAGTTTATTTAAAAGCCTATTTCACTTTGAAGAAGTTGTTTTTTTTCTGGTTCTATTGCAACTTCATATTTTAGCAGTTACTCAGGTGTTTGTAAAGACAGAAAGAAGATAATTAACAGGGTGGTAGTTAACATATCTCATTTTGTCACCTAAAATGCCTACTGGCTGGAGTAGTAGCTACTAAATTTTGCCCCTAGATCCATGTTACTTTGTAAACTTTACTCCTAGTGTTTGTTTCTTTGGCCAAAATTTAATTAATAAAGCTTAGCCTGTATAACTATTTTTAGACTGACAATAGACAGGAAGACTTCTGTAATTGTGCAGGTTTTTAATAAAAACAATGAACAGAGAAAGAGATTGAGACAGAGAAAGAGAAAAAGAAGGAAGAAAAGAAAAACAGAAAGGCAGAGAGAAAGTTAAAGAGAGAGACTGACAGAGAGAAAGAAATAGAAATAGAGAAAAATAGAGGAAGAAGAAGGAGAGAAAGAGAAAAGGAGAAAGAAGGAGAAAGTGAGACAGAGAAAGACAAAGTAAGAAAATATTAAATTCAATACACACAGTAAGCTACAGGCAATGAGGCATGTAAGTGGTTTACCAGAGTAATTAGCTCCCAAAGTTGTTTTGGCTTTATTTTTTTATGTGATATATAGCATTCAAAATTTAATTAATTATGCCTCCTATTAAAACTTTCAATATTATTTCCAGATAGAGAGTCAGCTTTTACACCAGTCCTTTCAATGGGACTATACCAGACATCCTTGTCAGAAAATACAGATTACTAGTAGATAACGTGCTTGCTATCTTAATCTTGAGAAACAAATACCAGAACTTTCTTCTTATTTTTTATTATTCTTTTCCTGGGGAAACTATAAGAAAAGTAGTTTAAATGTTGTTCATCTCAAGCTGAGTGACATAGCCCTGTGTTTCCTGTGGGTGCTCAATGTGCATTCTCAGTGGTTTATTTGAAGTGCTTCCATAACTGAAGGGCATGTGCATAAAATAATCTCAGGCAAAAATAAAGACAGTTTGTTGCCATTGCTCTTTAATATGTGAATTGAAACCACATTGTTTCATCTACTGGGAATAACTGAAGAAATACATAGGAATAGTAAAAATTAGGTAATCAGACATGTGGCATGTAAATCTAAGTATTTTCAGAAGTGATGGTTTTATTTTCTTATTAAAAATTGATCAAGTGTTTAGACAAAAATCAAGTAGAAGACAGAGGATTTCACTGGGTTTCATTCTTCTTAAGAAAAAGTGAACAAAGTTTAACACTGAATATTTATGGTTCCATATTATATGAAAAAGGTATTATTTTCCAAGGTTTTACATGTGGAACATTTTGTATCAAAAGCAAAGCAACTCACGGGATTATATATCCGAAAGATCCTTGTCCAGCTGATTTATATAATATTTTTATTTGGCTGTTACGTCGGAACTGTTTACATCAGGTAAACTTCAAAAAGAGAGAAAAATAGTTATAAATCACCATGAAGATAATTAATTTCATAGTACAAAAAACTGGATGGCTATCAAAGGTTGGCAGGCTAGAAAGCATTCTAAGACAGTTTCACTGCAAACTTGTTTTATTTTTATAATTTTCCCTTGACAATCTTCATTGATTACTGTCAGATAAAATTTCTAGTCTACATGGACCTGTCCTTCAACCCAACCTGCAGTTTATTAACTTAAAAGCCAATGTTTTTAATCTGGGAGTTAGATATACAATGAATACTAATCTGTACATCACTATTTTAAGAAAGACTGCAAAAAAACCTTGCAGTAATAATACAAAGTCAGAAATAATGTGTCTCAGTTTAAGATACACCATGACTGCAATTCAGGGGAAAAAAAAACTTTTACACAAAGATTTTGTGCCATTATTGTAGCTTTGGAAAGTTGAACAAAGCCATACACGTGAACAAGCAGACAGCTTTAGAATTGTAACTTCAAATCATAGACAGTTACATTCTGCTTCAGTCTTACTTTGTCTACAGAATTTGATAGTAAAATCCTCAGCAGAAGAATACACGAGGCAAGAATATACTCTGTCACTGTTTAATGTACTGTGAAGCCTAATCATCCATGCTCAGATTTCACCTATAAGAAAAAAACCTTGGCAACAATTAATCTTTAAGAAAAGCAGGGATTGGGTACTCCATAGATATAGACATTATAGTCTTTAGGTACGGAATACTAAAAATAGCATAGAGAAAAAGCACATGTATTTTATTGGCATAGCAAATATAGAGCAATCACACTGTTATCAGCATCATTTCTGTACCAGCATTGCAAGACCTGTGATAAGATACTTATGGAATAAAAACGTACTGAAAAAAGTTTCTCTTTAGTATATAAAGAAGCGGAAACAGCAGAGAAATTAAAGTTTATCCCAGTCTTCCTTTGAGAGCTCCAGTTCCGATTCTGCAGCCATGTCTCTTTTCTCTACTTGACTATTTTCCAGTAGCTGCATTACAAAGCTTACATAGCGAACCAGGAGACTTTAATTCAAGTTACGTACCCAAAGCTTGTTCTTGAACAAAATTCAAGCTGAGATTCCTCCTCTGATAATATCTTTTCTGATGTCTCAGCAAGCTTTCTGTCTCTGGGGTTACAAACCTTAAATCAGGAAGGATCAGTGCTTATTGCCATCAGTTGTGAGTTCATTATTGTTGGTTGTGTTTTCTCTGAGCTACTATTAATTTGTCCTCATGTCAGAGAGATTTCCAGGAAACTGGTGAATCTGCATTTAGGTGTCTTTCTAAAATCTTTAACAGTACCTTAGGTACAAATTCTCCTCTTTGATATGAAATCCTAGAGAATTTACTCTTGACAAGCATGTTCTGGAAGTCTTCATTCCCTGGAATTCAAAGGGCTAATGCTTTTGTCTCTGGATTTTTGAATTGCAGACATTATTCCTTAATGTATAATTGACAGTCAAAGTCCAGCTTAATATTATTCTTTGTTACTCTAAATATGTTGAAAATACAGTCTAAGACATATGAACAGTTTTTACAGCAATATTGTATTTTTTTACAACTCTGTACACTTTTTTTTTGTAGTTGGTCCTTCCAGCATATCTCTCAAATATGTTTCTTTTACAGAACAATCTTATTGGAAGATAAGGACCCTTTGCTGTCTGCCAAACATGTACTACAGAGAACCTGTTTTAAAGTTTTCTCAACTTAAAAGCACACGCTTGAGTTGAACAAAATAATGCATAGGCTTGCATTAACACGAAAACTTTCTGTATCAAAAAAGAACAACTGCAAAAAGGGAGATCTGAAGACTGAGTAATAACCACAGATGAATTTGGCTAAAGATTTGATTTGATTACTTTGTCTTAGAGAATGTATCTTCTAATAAGCATGAGAAACTCATGTCTTTATTTGCTAAAATTGAAACAATTGTGGAGAAGCACAAATGCGTGAGTTATTTGAAAGGTTAAAAATTATAGAGAGTAACCATCCTCTGGAGAAGTAACTCAGTTACTATGGCATGTAAATTAATGGCTTTTAGGGCTGTTGCTTCATATCAGATGTATTCAGCTTCTGTTTGTTTTTCTAAAGGCCAGTACCACAGCTTGATTTTAAGAGACTAAGGGCATAGAAAGTTCATTTTTTCTTTCATTCTTAAACAACAACAAAAAAATCTATGGCAAAGGTTTTGCAGATCAAATTAGGCCCTGAGTAATACAGGCAAAGTACATTAGAATCTATTTAATAGAACTGTCAGTGATGTTTATCCTTTCTAGACTTTCTTGGTACTGCAGACTCTTAACTGAAGAGGAAAAAAATAAACTTAAACAAAAAGTTGACCATCCTAGTCAATATACCTAAACCATGACTGCAAGAAACAATTCTTCTGAGTAAGGTGAGGAATTTTTTGTGTTCCTAAGAGCGTATAGCCATAATGCAGTGCCATTCCCAAAATCTTCAAATGGATATTTCCTCGATTTTTTATGAATAATTATGCATGTATATATGTTTGCAAACCTAATCTCCTTGTAGATTTAGCATTTAGGTGTGGAAATATCTAAATTTTGATCAGCTATTTCTTACTAATAGGAATGTGTTCTACATAGATGCTTGCATTTTTCTTTTTTTTTTTTCAAAAAACATTGGAAAGAGTAATTTCCACACTAATCTTTAAGAACTATATTATTGTCAGCTGCTGTTTGGCAACATGCGACAAATGGCTTCTAGAATATAGAAATTGTTTTGTTATTCTTCTTAAATATTTGTAGTTAGCATATAACATACGTTTAAAAAGCAGTTACAATATGCCTTACACAGGAAAACCACAGAGGATTTATTTTAATAATTGACTGTAGGGATGAATGCTGAATTATCTGACTAGGGTTTAGGAGCCAGACCTGAGCACTTGGGAGTCAGTGTATGGGACAGCTGTGAATTATATATTTTTGAATATTATAACTGTGAATTATAATGGGCGAAACCAAGCACAACAAAGTCACTTTGGACCTCGTGTTCCTTTTCAACCTCAGCTACTTCAAAACCATACTTTTCATTCCCTAGGAGCGTGCATTTGTGTATAAAATGATAATCTAGACCATTTCATGTTTTGCATATGTTTTGTTCTATTTTGCATGTTTATGCCAGGAAAGTGCTCAGTCAAGGTGTCAAGTTGCCTACACAAGTCTGTTCTGGGGCAGAGAAAAGTGCAACTGTATAGTTTCAAGACAAATCATACCTTATGTCTATAAAACCAGCTAATAGCACCTGACTAATATTTATTTGTAAGTTCTGACATGGGCTGAAGGAATAAGAACCTTTTTAAAAGTAGGCAGTTTATGTTATTAAATACACATGAAATTTTACTTGTGAATGTCATGTTTAGAGTTGGCTACCTCAAGACTGCAGGTTAGTGTCTGCATTGCAGAGGGAGGTGTAGCTCTTCATGCTTGGATTTCCCTTGTAGCTGGTCAACAAGAAGCCTACATTCTCCTGCTTCACTGTATGGAGCTCTAAACACCGACTGGCGCAGTGAATTTGCGTTTTGGGGCTAACAGTTTGGACGTGCATTATTTAGTACAATGACACACAAAACCCTTTTGACTGAAGCTAAAATGGTGGACTTGGGGGTACTTTTGAGCTTCTGCTTTCGTGTAGACATTAATCTCTGTGCTTGGATCTTGTTATCCTCTTCTTCCTTTTCTTCCTTTCAGCCTTCCCACCCCATCTGCCTTTTTCTTTGTGCATGAAGAAGGCTTGGGGACTGAGCTGGAAGGTGCCATGCGTCCAGTTGGGGTTCTGACTGAGGTGCCACAGCAAGTACTGATACCTGGCATGTGCTGTACCTCTGCTTAAATTCTGCCTTTCTAGCAGTGTGAAATTTCACAGTTCATACCTCAGTCTTTTCTCTTCTTAGTCTCAAGCTCAGTTTCTAAAAAAAACACCATAAAAATTTATCTTGCTTAAAATGTGAAGTACAATTGTTTGTTTTAAACTTCTCAGGCAGTCTGAGACTTTGTCAGTCATCTGAGTGTTGAACAACAATTACTACAAGCACTTGTTTACTGTGTTTGGCTGATTATCCAGTAGGACTTTAACAGAGCGATAACTTTGCCAGATAAACCAAGAAGTAAAAACCTTTATTTTGAAAACAAAAGGTGATTATTATGACAGATACTGGTTTATTTAGAAAAGCTTTCCTTTAAAGCTAATTGTGACTTGGTATTGCTTTGTGTGTATGTGAAGATTCCTACCAAAACTGTGAATATCTACCATTTCTGAATAGCAAGTTACATCTGAAAAACTTATCCGACTATGGTTATGGTCATAGAAGGGAATATAAAAATAGCAATTTCAATGTATTTGGTCATGTCTGCTTACTTTTCCAACCAAAATAATGTTTTTCAAGTTCTTTTTCTCATCCAGGAGGTCCAGAGCCAATACAAGTTTGGTAAACTGTGCAGTAACTCTATTTTTTTTTAGATCTCTCCTACAGAAATGTTATGCTACTTTTCTAATACAGAGATACACTGATTTAAAAGTCAGGTTATGGGGAAAATTTGCAAAGTTGCCAAAAAAAATAGAAGAATAAATATAAAAGGAAACCAAAAATCCCCACTCTCAGCTAAGTCCCAAAACAGAATAAGAGAAAGAGATTTACAGGTTAGAAAACAAGCCCCCAAAAGGTCAGAAAACACAACAGAATATTCTTGCACAAAACATACAACTTTTGATTATCATATTTAGGTCTTTAATTTCTCTATATGCAGGCTGAAACTTAACATAGAATTCCTTTTGAAAACTTAAGCATGAAAAGCAGTTCCTGCAGCCTTCCTACATATTGAATTTTATTTCAAGGTAAAATTTGATTGAACTGAAGCAAAACATTATGCTTCAGTTGTAAAACACATAGGGCAAGAAGACACAGAAACAGGATCATACTATATTTCGAAGTATATGATGCAGGACAAAAGAGCATTTTCATTTCCCACGCTTAGATGCAAACTTGCATTTGACTGCCTACAAACAGACCATCTGAATAGAGCAGCTTTAGGATCTTTCCCTTTCTAATCTTCCTTCTGTCCCTGACCCTCCATTCCATACACCCTAGTTTTCACTGAGGTAAAATATACAGGGCTTCTGTAAAAGACAGTGGTGCCCTCCAGCTGCTCTCCAAAAATACACAAATGGAGAACCAGGAATATGGCACTGCACCTGCCCAGAATAATACATGCAGCTAAAGAAGCTTATGCCCGCAACTTGAGATCTCAACTAGAACTGCAGATACATCATGAATAAAACACAGGACTATGTATTAATAATGGGATCCTTATAGCAAAATATTTTCTCCGTTAGGAAGGACCCTAGTCCTCAAGAGATGCAGTAGAAGTGTTCCTAAAATTCAGGAGAAGTCTGACTATAGTCCAAATACTCCCCTCAGGGAAGTCAGTGGCAAAAACTTCCATTTGACTTTAACGGCACGTGATTTTGTGCTTTATACAAAAACAGGTCCTCATCACATGCATGGATAGCATGTCAAATACGTCTGGTTAACAGAATGTGGCTATTTTGGGCTCTTTATGGTGCTAAGATTATTTCTGTTGCTTCTTATATATATTTATGTCTATCTTTAAGCACAAAGAGAAAAACAGAAAACACAAACTGATATATCCATGCCCTGACTGTTGCAGTGGACAAGGATTTTGCACAAGGTCAATGGTCAGTGGAATACGTTTTCTCTGTTCTCAGGTTGTGCATCTCTAAGGAACTCCTGTAAATCAGCTTTTATTGTTGGAAGAAAAACAAGCACAGCAAAAAAACCCTAAACTCCTAGAAATAACTTATATTCTGCAGATTTCAGAAAGAATTCTTTTTTTCTCACATAGATGTATTTTTCCTGTAACACCAAATGTTCAAAATATTTTCTTCACAGACTCTCTCTCAACTCCTTTCTGTCACTTACCAAGTCAGTAATGGCCAAATGGAAATGTTTTCTTTTGTGACTGGACATAAATTGACTGAAAAGGAAAAGAACCCCAACAACTATGTTTTGGGAATATTGGAAAAACTGAATGAAAGTTAACAATGGACATTTATGGCTTCGAAAACAATCCTTTTATAAGAAAAATTGTTTCACTCAAAGGTTTTTATCAGCAGCATGGACAGTAAGTCTGGGCAAAGGAGTCTGGTCTGTAGAAGAAGACCTGTTTTCACATGCAGGTCTCTGGTTTATTTATGGAAAATGGAGGGAAAAAGCTTTCTGTTCTGTCACACACTCCAGCTATAGATGGTAGGAGGGTGCATGGAAGAAACAGACAGTTTAAATTATGGGAGAACATCTCCTGAAGTGTTTATTTTTGAACACTAGCATGTCACGAAGGTCGGACTCATGACTTTAAACAGAAGCCAATACTTTCCTTACATGAGGTTAAAGTGAAGTGCAAAAGAAGAATTACAACCACTTTGCTTGCAACAGAAGGAAGGTCAGGCCTCACTTCAGATTGAAGCTTGTCTCCACGGAGCGACGCCAGCCAGCTTATACTTGACCTTTAGATTCCCCAGAGTTGCCACAATTTTGAGGAAGTGGCATTTGTCCGATGACCAAAGACGGTGATGGAAAGGCCAGGCTGGTGGCCAGGGGCAGCCATGGGCAGGCTGGAGAAAAGATGTTTCCTTACAGGGAAACTGGCCTTGCTTTATTCCTGGTCATGGGATAGGGGAGTCCTGCTGAAACAGCTCCGGATGAGAGTGCTGCTTGGGGATGAGGCTGAGGGACAAGTGGAGAAACCAGACATTGTGAAGGGAAATGTCTACAGGGAGGGAGGTTTTTGTTCTGGCTGCGAGTGAGGAGGCAAAGGCAGCTGTGGCCAGGAGGGGTTGGGAGCAGGTTCTGGGCAATGTGCATCAGCAGACTCCAGCCCTGGAGCAAGAGCTGTGGGACTACTCCTCCTTAGCCACTAAGAGATGGAGGGAGGAGGGGGAAGAGATGGAGGGAGGAGGGAGGAATGAGACGGTGGGAGCCCTCTCCCCGGGCTGGCTGCAGGGCTGAGGGGAGGCAGCTCCTGGGGAGGGGAGGAGGAGAGGAGGCAGAGAGGGGATGTTGTTAAACAGTTTCTTACCGTAAGAGGGAGTTGGGACCCAGATCTTTCCAGTTAATCACACAACAAACTTAGATCATCGCAATAAAAACCAGCTCGGCTCACTCTGCCTCCTCTAGTGACCGGCTGTGCACAGGGTCCTTCCGAGGAGCCATCTCCTCTTCTCCTCCCCGCCAGCCGCCGGGGGGGCCGCCAACACCATGTGGGCCACCCAACTCCTGCCAGCCTTGCTGCTCCATCAGCTGCTGCTGCTTCCCATCAGCATCCCTGCGGCAGGTTAGTTTTTTTCTCACTTGGCTAGTGATCCCCCTCCACCTTACAGCTGCATCACCCTCCCCTCCCCCTCTCTCCGCCGTGGCGACGGTTGGATGCTCGGGCGGTGGCACTGGTTGAACCCCAGGTGGGGCGAGGACTCCCAGCACCCGGCGGTTCTACCTGCTCGGCAAGGCTGGCCCCTTGCCCCGCAGCCGGGCGGGGGCTCGGGTGCGCCAGTGTCCGCCCAGCGCTGCTCCCGGGGAGGGCTGCGGCGGGGGCGATGCGCAGCGGGTCGGGACAAGCCGGGCAGCCGGCGCTTTGCGGAGAGGCACAGCGCGTTTCGGTGGTTTGCGGAGAGGTCGCTGCTTCCCACCACCTCCTCACGCGAGCGAGAGGGCACTCGGGGCTCGCTCAGGACGGGAAGACCCCGAGACACCGAGAGAGAGAAGGAAACCTCATCGGTACCCACAGGTACTCCCATCCGTTATCAAGACATGAGGAAACGTGTCCTTAATTTCCAGGTGGTAGAATAAATTATAAATAACAGAAGTTGACAAGGAATACCCAAAACACAGGGTAATACGTTGCTGAAGGGGAGTATCCTTGCTGAAGTTCAGCAGCACGAGCATGCTATTTCCAGACTGAAATACTTGTAGTTTCATTAGATGTTCCCGATGAAATCCGGGAGGCAGAGGAGGGGAAGGAACAAACAATAAGTAATCAAGTGCTGGAAGCTCTTTAGCTGAATTTCTTTCCTGAAGTGTCCCCCTTGGACTGGATATCTGAAGAGCTAACTCTGTGTTTTGTTTTGGCCCTCTGGGGAGACACTTAAAGCAAAAAAGTTTGCAAAGGTTTCTGCAAACCGTTCCTTCCTTCTGCCAACATTGTTAGGGTCAGACCTTTGCACAGACAGAAACGAAAGACAGCCACAATTCAGGGAAAGGATCTACTAGGAGTGGCCAGAGCGAGGGCAGACACATGCAGTCTCTGGGTCCTGGGGCAAGATTTGGGGGCATCAGGCAACCTGCATGGCAAATGTTGTTGATGGCTTCCAAGACATAACTACTTTTTCTAGTTAAAAAAATATTTTGAAATAGAACTTGAAAGTGAAATATTTTGTGACCGGAGAGGGCAAGTCAAAATCAGACTGGCAGCATCATGTGCAGTAAAACCTGTTATTTTTCCCCTACAGTAAGAGCGTGATTCTGTAGGATGCTGAACATCTCACCAGAACTTCTGTGCTCAGTCTGCTCGGTGATGGTTTTGTTTTCATGGACATTTGCGGCAGGTGACACATAGATATTAGCACTAGGCTACTATACTTTTCTGAACTCCTTTTCCATGTGCATTGCAATTTCCATTTTCTGGACACGTGACCTCTCTGAAAAGTGATGACTAGAGCTGGTTAGGAATTTTCTGAGGAAATATATATATTACTGGAAAATGCTGACCCATAAAAACTTTTCATAAAAATAATTTATTTTAAATAGAAACTTACTTTGGTTCCCCCAAGTCAAATAAAAGAGAAATTTGCAGCAGGAGACATTCACAATAGCTTGAGGTACCTCCTGTTGAGATACCTTCACCTGTGACAGAAATTCATCGAATGATGGACTAGTTTGAAAAAGAAGCCAAATAAAGATACCTGCCTCCCCCTCCCTATGGCTTCGTTCTATAGGTTAAAGAGGCAGATACTGGTCTATAGCCAAGTTCATAAGAAGCTACTTCATAATTACTCTCTTGATACTCAGAACAGTTTTCTTAAGTTCAAGTCCTTGGTATCCCTTACTGCAGGCTCTTAGTGCTGGTCTATTGTTTACCAAAATCAGTGAATATTTAATCTATCTAATATTCCAACAGTAGAGCTTGAGAGTCAGCCTCAGTACTGCCAGTATCAGTAAGCTGATGATCATGATTATGCCCTAGCCAATGGACTCTGTAGTTTAGGAATGGATGGTTCATCTTGATATGGAGGAAAATTTTTCAGAGTAGAACTTGTTTTCTGGCCAACTTTCATAGTGACAGTTTCTTGGCAACACTCCCTTTCTTAAGTTTCCTCCCCCACCAGCCTTAATATTAATCAAATCTATTGTTTGCTTTATGGGCAAGAAAGAGTACTCTCACCACACACTGCCATTGTACTTACCTTGCTTTCTAAAAATATATGTTCTTCAACAGTAGTGTATGGATTTTTACAATGTAGGCAAGGGCAAGTTGTGCCATTTCTTTCTGAAACTGTGTTTACTGCTTTCTGAACACACATGATATTTTTGTACAGGAGGTTGAATTCCTTTTACTGGGATAGTTTTAAAAAAGGTTAGTATTTTCCTACGTATTTATTATTTTTATAAAAGAAAAACAAGCTATGTGATGAAAATGGAATTTAAAAACTGGAAGAAAAGAAATCTTTTCCTAATACATGTTCATACTTTTTCTATTACAATTTTGTCAAAGTTGATTTTAAAAGTACCTAATCATAAGTGTTATTTCTTCAGTGAATGGATTTTTCAGGTTTGGAATCCCATGTCCTAAGTTCAGTGTGAAGACAAAGACCTGTTGCAGAGTTTGCTGGCTAATACATATTGGATTATATTAATGGGTACAGAAAAGAGGGTGAAGAAAACATTGAGAAATTTTCATGTCAGCGCGCTGTCCACGCTATCAGTTTCTGAGATTCTTTTTAATATGTAAAAGATAAGATGGTGATTGGTGAAAGATAAATGTGCAAGGTTCCTGTACACTGCTTACCTAGTCATTATCAACATTCTCTAAGGTTGTCACTTGTGCAAAGAAATTAATTATCAGGTGGTTCTCTTCCTTGTCCAGATATTCTTCTTATTCACTATTCTTAGACAGTATCTTCTTAATAATGTTAAACTAGTGAAATTAAAAATTAGTTTTTGATCGAAGCAAAAAGTAGACTCATATTGCGAAAGAGTGAATGTTAAAAATTGATTTAAACTGAAGATATATTATTTTGTGAAAAGACTGCCAGCCAAGTGTGTTTATTCAAATTTCTCAGCACTTTCTCCAGTTTGGATGATCTGAAGAAGTTGCTAATGAAGATGTGGGAATTGTGCTTTGTTCGTATAAATAACTATTGCTTAGAGAAAAAAAAAAGAAAACAAAATCCTCTAGCCATAATCGATGTATGAATGCTTTGTGTTCCCGTGGTCTGGATAGCTAAGTATATTTTAAAAATTTAATGTGATTTATACTTCTCCATCCCAGCTGTAGATAATCATTATACTATATACTGTCAACAAAGCAAAATGATACTCTGCCAGTTGCAAGACTGTGTTCCTTCTGTTTAATGGAATCCTTTTGGTGCTCAGTGCCAGGGACTGCTTGTTTTGCTCTCAGATAAAATTCAGCACTTACCCTGCTTAACAGATTTTCTGTTTCTATTAATGCCATTTTCATAAGCAGCATAGCAGGAGCATATAGAGTTGAAAGACATGAGATTAAAATTGTGCGTAAAACTCTGGAAAATTGTGCACTGAAGTCAAGGAAAGGAAAGCCTCTTATTGGAGGGGCTCATCTGTCATTATTGTAATACTTCAACTGAGGCCAGGGTTGGAAGGGAAATGTACATTCTCCCTTTGAGAGCACAGTATCTCCCCTTTGGATATTTATGTTGAACATTAGTTTGCCACTTAAGCATTTCAAACTTTTCCAAGGAGGTTTGAAAGCAGGATAGTGGGGCCTCTCGATGCGTAAAATCTTTACGTGGCGAGGGTTACCCTGAACACTTGTACTAGATGAGTGTTGGAATTTCACGTTGTTCCCATCAGTGTTGAGGTGGGGGGTTGAAGGGCAGAGCTTACAAGGCAGGGAGGTGAGAAAGGGTTGATCACAGAGGTGAGGAAGGATGGGTCTCCATGTTTGGTTGGGAAGCATGAGTAGTGGGAGAATTGGCAGTATATGAGCAATGTTTCTACCTTGCAGTGGGGAAATACGGCAACTACAAAGACCTGGGAGGGAGTGAGGACATTCTTGCTGTCACCCCATGTATTTTCTATAGGGTTTTTTTGCCTTAGAGGACTGTAGAGATGTTCCTCAACCTGGTTCATACCCACATGTAAAGCAGGGTTGTGGTAAGTCAGAGCTGGGAACACGCTCCAGACTAGTCAGATGTATTGGCAAAGTCTATCTGCAGGAGTTTTTAATGTCTTGTGGGCCTCCATCCATGTTCTGTCTGATGCCTGGCAGTCCTCGGTGCTGCTGGCCTGGCTGGGGACTGGCTGTTCCCTCCAGCTCTGCTCAGCTTAAGCATTTCCTACAACTGCTGGCCTTGGTCGGCAGCACTCTTTTTGTGTATACAACATGCAGCAATGCCTTCATCACTGTTCACAGGGGCTGTTTTGCTGCCCTCAGCAGTCCATCACTCTTCATTTTGCCCAAATCTCTGCTAAGCCTGCTTGTGCTTTTCTCTGTGCCCTCCACTCCATGTAGCATCTGAGACCCCATCACAAAAGAAGTTCACAACCTGCTAGGTGCCTTGAAGGAGATGCAAAAACTTGCAAAGATTGTGGAATGCAATGCAAAATGGTAGGGTTTTAATTCTTGTGTAAAATGCATAAGAAGACAGATCTTACAAGGGAAAATCCTCTCTGTAATTTAGCCACAGGTTAGATATAGCAAGTCAAAGTACAAACTGTAGAACATTTGTTTCTGCCAATGGGTCTTGGCATCCTGCTGAGCAGATAACCTTTTCTTGGAAGGAAAAGAGCTGTCCTTTTGTGTCTACCATCCAATTTTAGACTATCAGTTGTTAGCATTATCCTTAGTTTATTGAGCTTTCACGCTGACTATAGGAGAGAGTTAGAAAGTCAGGACTCAGCATAAACGAATTCCAAGTAACACAACAATCTTTACTGTTGCTCATAAGAGGTATGACTGTGTGGTGGTGTGTGGATGAGTGGTAATATGCAATGTAAAGCCAAAAGGAAATATCTTTATGCATTTCCTGAATCTGCTCAACAACTAGACTAAAAGCCAATTTAAAAATCAGGAAAAAAAGTATGTCTGTATTATATATCTGTAGTTCAACTACTTTCTAAATATTGTAGATTTTTTTTCCAAGATGGCTCTTTTACCAAGCAAATAAATTTCAGAAGTTAAAATAATCACATCATCTTCAAGATACCTTTCTGAGAAACTGTTTATGACAAGATACAGGTGCCTTCTTGGACAAATGGTTTTATTTTGGACACTTTCTGTCTGTACAGCTGACTGCAGTTTTTATGGGTATGGTTGGTAAACATCTTTCAAGCCAAATTATTGTCATACATAAAGAACTGCATTAAATTTAGTCTGGCATCTAAGTCTATTCAATCTACAAAGTTCTTTTCTTGAGCACATTTTAGAATTGTTTCAGTTTCTCATTATGTTGCTCTTTCCTTCCTTCTTTCCTTTCTTCCTCCCTTCTTTCCTTCCTCCCTTCTTTCTCTTTTTTTTCCCAAATGAGAAGTCATTTGGAAAAAGTGTTCACTTTTTGGCATTCTAGCCAGGATTCTGGACATTTCTGATACTGAAACAGGCATAAGGAGACGTCAAAATAAATGAAAAAATAAGTTTAAAAGTAATGTAAAACTACTGAGTCATAATTCCTTTTTTTTTCAAAATGGCTCTGTTAGGACTTGTTTCAACAGAGAGAACTGCTTTGATTGTACTTTATAAAATGTGCTTCCTAAATATTCTCATAGATAACAATACTTTGATGGCTCTGTTAATTATTATCTGTTATTATAATCAGTATTCACCTTTAACATCTTTTTTTTTTATTACTGTGACCATACTGTTAACTTAAGCATGTGTTGTCTGAAATAATTTGGTAACATCTACTTTCACAATCTGGTAAAATTTGTTTGTTTTTTTTATTCTTTTTTTTCTTAATGAAGCCAGTATATTTACGCTGTCATACTTGGGCCTGCACCATTATACACTTTAACCTTGATTTTTAATATCCTTTGAAAAGAATTGTCTTGGAAATATATTATTTAATTTAATTAAAATTATCACTTGAACTATGCTCTATAGACAAGTTAAACACCTCACTACATTTACATACTGTTCTTTGACCCAAGTATGCTGGGAACTGTTTAGTTTGTTTCAACCTCTGCTCCTTGATTTTTTCTTCTTAGATTAGCTTTGTCAAATACAATTATATGAATAAAATTATGCATACTTTATTTTCATATTAAAATGTCACAGAGATAAGCATTTAGCTTTGATATCTCTTATGAAAAATGTTTTCTGAGATTGTGGTAATAGTTTTGCAAATTCTTGCTTTGTACATTTTATTGAGATCTAACATTTACGTGTTTCTTTTTTCTCCACTCAAATACATGCTTATGAATAGCTTTGCCTGGGTGTTACCATGCAATTTTTGTTGAGTATGCTGTTTACAGATAAAACGTTTGCTACATTTATTGTGCTGAACCGTGCTTCCTTGCATTTTCCCTAAGTTTTACGTCACATGAAATTCAGCTATCATATTTTGTTTCCCAACTCATTGGGGCAATCAAGTTTGCTTTGGCTTGCAGTGATGGTAGTTTGCAAAATTAAGTTAATAGCTAATCTCATTTTGACATTCTGATGTGGTTATCACTTAAAACAGAAATAATTTAATCTCTAATGAGTCCATCTGTTAACTGCTCAAGGTCAAGTGACTCCATTTCATTAAAAATATGATGCAAAACATTAAACAGAGATCCAAAATTCCACCTGATACTAAAGAAAGGGGCTATGTGTCTTCTATATTTCTGAAATAATTGTATCACTTTATACAACCGTTTTTCTTTACTGGAAAACATTTTGAATTTCAACTTCTCTGATCTTCCTACATAGTGTGTTGGCGGATTCGCTCTTTCTATTCTTCTCCCCAGTGCCATCTTATTTTGCATTTCTTTGCATGGTTTGGAAGGACTGCACTTGATTGCTGCAGTTTTCTGACAGTATCTTCCAGCATAAGGAATTTAGGTATCTTTTCTTGATTTTTTTTTTCCGAAGATCTAGATTATCTCTGACATCTAACAAACACAATGGACAGCTGTGTTCTTTTGTGACTGTCCATTTTTTTTTTCAAAACTGAAAATTATAGAAGGGCTTTTTTCCATCCATGGTACGAAGACTTGTATCCAACTTAGGTACATTAGTAACTATGATAGGACAAAAAAAAAAAAGAAAATTCATTACTCCAGACGGTTGAAAGTTTAGCACAATAAAGAAAAAAACTACTTAGTAAAATGCTGAACTTCTGCGACTGTAAACAAACAGAATGAGGAAATAAAACTCCATACAAAACCATCAAGTTTTCATTACAAATCTTGATCTAAATATAAACTTCTAATTTAAGTATATTTCTTTTCTCATTTGGAAAATTTGTTTTAAGTTTTAGTACTTTTGTTCTTTATAACAAAATGGGCTGCAAAATTAGAAATGAAAGAAATGAACATTCAGATATTATCACAAGACTTAATGATACATTTGTTTAAGAAAACACTAATCATTACATTGACTAGAGTGCAACTTGGAAACCGTGGAAGCTGACATACCGAATGCATTATAACTCATCTGTTTAATAAAAGCTTTGTAGAGTCCATGTCAAGTCCTTAAAAGTGGCGATTTTTCTAGGGGAGACAGACAGTATGCTCCAGTTGTACTCTCTAAGGCTGTAAAGCCTAAGCCTAAACATACATCTGCATTGGAGAAAGCTGGACTGGCAAAGAAAGGAGAAAGGGATTACCAATGAGGTAGAAAAAGTCAGATGATTTCACTGTAAAATTGTGCTGTAGACAATATAAGTACTGTTTTGATCTCATTTTAATGGCCAAATGTATTTATTAGGCTTGTTGATGCCTTGCATGTTATTTTTGTTACCGCAACATTGGTATCGTATTGGTTATATTATTTTTTTAGTGCTAAAGAGCTAATGTAAAACTAAACCCTTTTTTTGGTCAGGCTAAGACCTTAGAGTCTCAAACATGACTTGCTTAGGTATTTAACTCTAAATGGCCTGAAATCAGATTTATACTGAATTTGACTCCCATATAGCTCAGTAGCAGACTTACTGTTTTCTTCAATATGTGAATTTTTAATTGAGACAACAGAACATAATCGGGTAGTTTCAGGGCTGAGTGGTGTGGTGCTATGGAAGCTCAAAGCCCTTTTCATTTTGGGATACAGGGCCAGAAGAGGAAAAGGAAGTTACTTTGTTGCTGTTTTCCCATAAGCCCAAGGTTATAAAATATCTGGAGGGTGTTAGACATCTGTTCTGATTCAAAGATACGTCTCTTGTTAATAAAGAAAGAGTCTTAATTTCTATGATACCACATATTTTAGTCCATTATTCTACGTACTTGCTATTTTATTAGTTCTATGTTGTATAAATATGTTTAAAATTGCAGTTTAGCAGGTTCTAGAATACAGGTACTGCAACTGCCTGTTGAGTTTTATCACAAAAATACTGCAGAATGATAATTTTCTTTATCTCTGGTTATTTGTTTATCATCAACTGTAACTCTGAGAAAAGGTTTTGTTGGAAACATTTTCCCCCAGATGCTTTATAGCTTGAGCAGTCTCAGTTAATGTTTCATATCTTAAAAGACTGTACAGAAACCTAATATAGAGAAGGTCATAAGAGAACCGAAAGGTGGATTCTTGTAGCTCACAGGTAAATGTATTTCACTGTGAGGAGCCTTTTTTCTTCAATAAATATTTAAAGTGTTTTATGAAAATGGAAGAGCTGCAGCAGGGTCACTGTAGAAATCCTAAATGAGATTGTGGAATACTTGTCCAGTGCTGCATTCTACAAGAATAATTGTGGTAGTTCCTACTTCCTTGGGCATGGCTTGAGATCTTCTTTTTTCTGTTCGGCCAAGGTTGCTGTCATGTTAAAAAATAGACAGATGCACCACTCTTACCTTTTTGAGGATTTTTTTAAATTAAGCAAATAAATATTTTTAGTTAGTGTTTGTTTCTGAAGAAAAAAAGTTGATTCATATTTGACTGAATTCTTTTGTGTTTGAATCAGCTGCTATTATTTTCAGATCTAAGTGGAATGTCAGACTTCCTTACTAATATGACATTCAACTACAAGAAACATCAGAGGGCACAGCCCACAAAATAGCCAAAAGTCCTGATTAATCAAAGTTTAGGAAACTGAAATGAATGGCAATCACAAATTAGGAACATTAATTAACTTCATATAGCATGATATCTTTTAATGCAGAACATTTCTAGAGCACTATTTCATTTAAGATTTTAATAATAAAGGCACCTAATTTGAGGTTAAAAGGCTCAATTATTTTTTATTTATTTTGCTGTTAGAGCTGCAAAAGTAATGCTTTACATAATTCTGATGCTTCTAACAGACACACCACAGATGTATTTGGCCCTTTGCCTTTTGGATTTTAGGCAAGTCATAGAATGTTGTTGTTTGAAAGCTAAAGTAAATGAATTGCTAAATGCAAGATCAAACCCATAATCCTCTTTGGACAACTGCTAGGAAAAGAAGAAGAAAAAAAAGCAGAACGGTGAACCATGTTTTTCACGCAGAACAGAATTTCTTGATATTTAAAATCATATTCTTGCATGCTAGCTGGTGAGTTTAAGTAGCTTTTATCATCAGGAATTAAGATAAATGACTTATCAGTAGATGGGAATTGTTAACATCAGGAGCTAAAGGAAAATACTTTTCTGTACAGACTCTTACCTCCATTTGACATGAAAGTCTTGCCTGAGATAACATCTGACTAACAAATATGTGTTGTGAGATAAAAGATTGAGAAATTTACCACAAAAGATTTATAGAAGATATGTTTTTCTGTGGCTGTCTGAAAGAGCAGATGCAATCCTTTTTGCAGCACTTTGGCTCTGTCACAGGTACAGCAAAATATAAAACAGCTTCAGTGTAGACACAACAGCTTCCAGTAACAGGTTGCTGATACTTTAGATGAGTGTCCTCACAGCATTTCTCTAACCATAATGATTAATTTTGGATTCATGTACACTGCATAAACACAAGGGCTGAAAATGCTTAAGAAAGCTGATATGAGTTCTTAACACAGCACCAAAATTATAAACTTTTGATCTTTCATCAAAAGCTTTACCATAGGATAATAACACGGATTTGGAGGTAATTTTTTTTTTCTGAAAATATTTGTAGTTGGAATTAACATTGTGAGCTATTAGGTATGGGAGAAGAGCATAGTTCAACTTCAGCAGTTCAAAAAGGAGGACAGTAGGATGGGTTAAGTATTGTTTTGTAGGGACATTGCAGCAAAGATAGTCCCCTCCTTTGATTTTCTTTTTGTAAAAGAAAACTTGAAACTTGATGAAGTCTAATTATAGTAGTTTGTTGTACATTTAGGTGTCTTAGGGATAACTCACCACTGAGAGGTGTGATTTATCTGAATCCAGTGAAAATGTAATCTCAATGATCAGAATGGAAGTACTGCAAAAGGAGCACCCTTGAGTCTGCTTCGGCTTTACAAAATGTGGAGTTGGCATAAACTCCTTCAGAGTCTCAGCTATTGCAATTTACAGAATTATACTGCACAGAGTGCAACAAGAAAAAATTTACTAGCCTGAGTGCACCCTGCAGTTGCATGAGGAATTATCTATTCGGGATAACTGAGCACTTGGCAGAGGTTTCATATATTTGAAAGAGTTTGGCAAAAATTAATAAATTAATGCTGAACATTCATGTTCTATTGTTGTTTCAGATTCTGTAGAGAAAAACTATTCATTCACCTAACCTTACCTGGGTTAGACGTCTAATCCAAAAAGATCATCTGAGATCATTAAGTGAAAGAGGAGACACAGATCCAAAAGCAATTTGTCCTATGTTACTCATCTGTCAGAATAGGGAAAATCATTCTCCAGAGGAACTCATCTGCCTTCACTAATGATGGAGAAGCCTACACTGGCAGACTGGTTTCTATGGGGAAAAAATACATACATACTGCAAAAATTGTGGATTTTCTTGTAAAAGCTTTTCCTCTTGAGCTTTAGCCAAACATCTCTAGCCAACCCTCTCTACCCCTTCCTCCGGGCCTTTGAACAGAGACATAGAAAGCAGATCAATGCATTTCCTTTTTGCAGAAACTTTTGCAACAGTGCAGACTATTTCCATACTATATGGCCTCTGCCTCCCCTGTAATTCAGTCACAACTAAACTGGACACAACGCTTAACACTGAGTCTTCATTGGAGAAGTGGAAGGACAGATTATTGTTTTATGTCACTTTCAAGCTCCACTGCTTTTCACAAATTGTGATAAACAGTTTGCTGTTCTAAGAACAGTTTATCACACTCAGATTGTGATTCTCTGTAACATTTATGTTTTTTCCTCTAATTGTAACTACACACTGCCAATCCAAAAAAAGACCTTTGATCGTCTTCACGCTTGAGTTTTCATGGAAATAAAATCTCAGATTATTACTATCAAGCATATTTTAGGGGTTCTGAAAAAATTTTCTCTTAACCTTTCCAGTTCATTTGAAATTATTTTTGCTATAATTCATACCATTCCTGTTTTTATAAATGTAGATCACAATCTAAAATAATCAATTCTTTTCAAGTACCAGCTTGTACTTCATTTTTGCAAATTTTTCTATGCATCACATACCAGTGTTCCCATAATTCCTAATACATGTTGTTTATATCTAATGCCATCTTTAAACTCAGTACTCTTTACAGTGTTTTGTTTTTCTTCTTTGCCTGTTTCTTAGAGGGTAAAGGAAAAAGGAGAAATCCTCTTCATGATTTCAAGAAAACAGGAGAGTTGATGCTCATTAAAGTAAATAAAACACTGGAAGTAAAAACCAAGTTGTTAAATACCACTGAGCAATGTGCCAAGAGGTGCAGTAGGAACAAAGGCCTTTCATTCACTTGCAAGTAAGTTGTGTATCTCTTATTATTTTATTGGGTTTTTTTTTGCTAATAGAACCTGTATAACACCCTGTGACCAAAGGTCTCTCTGTAATTGTCATCAGTGGTACTTGAACTGAGGATGATAAAGATTGTGCTTTTTCATTTTCCTGATCTTATTTTAGCTGTTCATAGAGTGTCAGTCTCTTCTGAAGCTTTATCTGAGTTTCTGAGTTGTTCTGTCTTCTTAGCTTGTCCAATCTGTATTCTTTTCCATAACATAGCTGAAAAAACGTACTCCTGTTAAGATGTGGATGAGTTGTGCTGCACTGTACTGTTCGGTGAACATTTCTGAGATTTTTACGTCTCTTATAAAATGGTTATTGTCACACATCACAGCTGCAGTATTTCAGCACCACTTCAGACCATATTCTGTCTTCATTCTTTGCACATTACTCCCACCTCCATCAATGAACCACACACATGGAGCACAGATATATGCACTGCTGAAGTTCACTGACAAGTACTATGAATCTGATACAATGGAATCAAACCTTCTGGGCTGCACAATCTATACAAATGTGCCATAACTATTCTTCAGCATCTGCTGTCTCTTAGAAACACATCATGCAGCTGGTTGCTTGTCCGCCTTGTAAATATTCTCTACTATGTTTTTGAACAAATCGCTACTATTTTTCCCATATATCAGACTTAAATTATCCCCCTGGCCTCCCTTAGTCTAGACCATTAGCAATAAATGAAAGAACATGAATGCTGGAGAATCTTGGAGAGAATGGATGGTTCCTGTAATGGTGAGTACTGGGTTAAATGTGACCCAGACCTCAAAACTTAAAATAGTTTTTACAACCAATACATGTGAAAGCTAGACCAAATGTGACAACAAAAGCTCTTCCTTGGCAGAAAAGGTCCTCAACTGTAACTTAATCATCTTTTAAGCTTTTAAATCCAGTGTTGCATGATTTACTTTGTATTGTTTTGTATTTTGACTATTTATATGTGTAAACAATATGCAGGTCTTACTTATTTCTGTTAGAAAATATTTTCCAGGCACTAATATTTTCACATGGTGCAAACCACTCCTTTTCCTATTGGCAGAGCTTGTGCAGATATCATTGCCAAGTGGATCAGGTTGAATTCTTATAGTCAGGAGTGAGAAGTATTGTAAAATTAGGTCTAACAGTAAAAAACAATTCCGAATGATGCCAAGTAAACAACAATAATTTATTCCAACATCTGCTTAGGAAAATAGTCTCAAGCTGGTTGTAGCTGCTCTGACTGGTATGTTTTGTGTTCTGAAAATAAAAAGTAGGTTAATGTATTTATAGATTATATTTTACATGAATAATAATCTAGAATCTCTCTGAATTTTTAAAACTTCCTCATTTGTGAAGAATTTTTTTTTCTCTTGGAAGAGTGTTTGATGCATTCATTAAGGGGCAAATTCTCTCTGCTGTAATCAGTCAAAAAAGCGATCTAGAGGAGCCATGAGGGACTTTAAGAACAGAGCTTGGAAGAATCCTTCTCACAGATAGCAGAATTACAATCAGCCATGTAACTATTTTGCGCTGAAGACGGAAAAGCATTGCAGATCTGACTACTCATGCTCTGAATTTCCAATTTTCCTCCACACTTTTTAGCAAGAAAGGCTATCAACAGAGGTGTAGGTGATTAGGTCCACTAGGTACTACATATATAGTGTTGGAGCAGAGCAAGAAGGATTTTCTGTATCTGGGAATGTCCTTGTTTCCCATTTGGCCCCAGATAAGTCCTGTTGTAACATGCATAGTTCTTTGATGCTACTATAAACACATATTTGACATGTGTTCCCTTTTAAAGGCATTAGTGATTACTAATGCTTCCCTTTTATTCCTAGGATCCCCAGTCTTTAACTTTGTACCAGCATATGGTTATTACAAGGTGAAATTTGTTGCCAGCATAAATCAAAACCAATTAATTTACTGGTTGCTCTGGGAGCATTCTAAAATATGAAGAGAAATAATACAAAATGTCATTTTAAATACTTGAGATAAAAGACTAGGGTTTTCCTTTGTTTATTGACATTTTCATGACTTAATTCTGATGCTCCATATCCATGCAGTAGTTCTCCATATCTTGTGTCACAGCACTGCTATTTTATTTTCTGGATGCAAACTGAATTTGTTTAAGTAGTAAGATCAAACGAAACAGAAATACTTTGCAACATGATTGTGACAATAGCAGTGGAAGCAGCAGCCCTTGGGACTGTGCCCTGTGACATACTCAAGGAGGAAGAGAGTTGGGTTTCTTTTCTTCCAGAAAGTGGTAAAGTATCAGATTGCAGACTTATGAAGGATCAGCCACTCTTTATTTTTTGGGGGGAAAAAAACGACAGCTTTTGATTTATTTATGATAAGTTTCCATATCACTTGCAAGTAAATTCTATTTGATAGTCATTCATTCTTGCTGTTTTAATTCTGACACATTTCTGTTGGAGCTAATATATGTCACTTCTCTTTTTGCTTACTGTCATGGCTTCACAGACCTTGATCATTTCCAACTGAGTTACGAGACACTATCTAGACTCATTTCTTCCTCATAACATTAGTTCTAAAATCCCCCACCAAAATATCCCTTTGATTCACTTAAGTTATCTTTTGGACTTCGTAACTCCCTGTGCATAATTTCCTACCTTCCCTGCCAGCTGTATTAACCTGCTGCTAAACTGTTCTTGTACTTTTGTGTCACCATCAGTTGCAGGCCATTACTCCCACTGTTTTCTCTCAGGCATCCTTGCATTTTTTTCTACTGCATTTCTTGTGGATGAGAAGAAGATAATACAACCATTTTATTGGTTATGCAGATTACTTTTGCAGATATGTCACTTTCTTACCTACAAAGCTGTGCCTGTCTTTGCCTTTGTTACCTATTTAATTTCTGGAGTGTCTTTGTATTTACATAGACAGGGATTCCAGTATGGATCACAGGATTACAATATCTGATCAGAAAATCTACCAATTATTTCAGTATAAATAGCAATAACAAAAATTGTTGTGATCGGCAGTATATGTAGAAGAAAGTCCAAAAATTTGCTTAAATATGTTGACTTTGGAAGTGTAAAAGTCCTCCAGATTTGGGTCCAAGAAAAGATTGTTAGAAACTTTTATGTGCAGAAGTGATTGTAGCCAAACTGGAAAGAAACCAAAAGGCAACTGAAACGGAAAAATCAAAAGAAATGTTTGTAAACAGTGCATTCTGCATTCCCGCTTTTGAAGGGAGGAGGGGAAAGGAGAATATAATTGAAAAAGCAGGAAAGGTCAAGGATATTTTTGTGAAGATGGAGTTAGAGGCATTTGGATATGCTCATATTTGAGAACTAGCCAGGATAGAACAGAAGGCTGAACAAGGGCAGAAAGATGAAGGTTAGCAGGTTGGAAACATTTGGAGTCAACAGAGTAGAGAGAGCAGTTGGATGAAAAATCTGTTTGGTGATGGAAACGATAATGAAGAGGATGTTTTGAAAAGGAGAAGAGTGGGGAGGTTGGATAGGATCTTGTAATATTTTTAACTGAAGCCAGCAAGATCTCACACAGAAAAACTTGGGTATTGAGAGGGGAGTTAAATGAAGATTAAGGAGCTTTAATTTGGGGGATGTAATGCTCAGGAACATGGCACAGCCAAAGTATGGATCAAGTGTAGGAAATTAGGAAATCGGAGGATATTATCAAGTAGTGTTAAAATGACTTCTTAGATCAGAATAAAATATCTCAGAAAGTTTAGGATGACTGACTTCTCTGATGTAGACTTTGTGGTAGGCTAGAGACAATGGTATCATGACAGTGATTTGTTATTTGGTTCTAAGGAGAAATAAAGGGAAAAAATTCTTTTCTTTCTTTCTTTCTTTCTTTCTTTCTTTCTTTCTTTCTTTCTTTCTTTCTTTCTTTCTTTCTTTCTTTCTTTCTTTCTTTCTTTCTTTCTTTCTTTCTTTCTTTCTTTCTTTCTTTCTTTCTTTCTTTCTCTCTTTCTTTCTCTCTTTCTTTCTCTCTTTCTTTCTTTCTTTCTCTCTTTCTTTCTCTCTCTCTTTCTTTCTTTCTTCCTTTCTCTTTCTCTTTCTCTTTCTCTTTCTCTCTTTCTCTCTTTCTCTCTTTCTCTCTTTCTCTCTCTTTCTCTCTTTCTCTCTTTCTCTTTCTCTCTTTCTCTCTCTCTCTCTCTCTTTCTCTCTCTCTCTTTCTTTCTCTCTTTCTCGCTTTACCTCCTTCTCTCCTTCCTTCCTTCCTTCCTTCCTTCCTTCCTTCCTTCCTTCCTTCCTTCCTTCCTTCCTTCCTTCCTTCCTTCCTTCCTTCCTTCCTTCCTTCCTTCCTTCCTTCCTTCCTTCCTTCCTTCCTTCCTTCCTTCCTTCCTTCCTTCCTTCCTTCCTTCCTTCCTTCCTTCCTTCCTTCCTTCCTTCCTTCCTTCCTTCCTTCCTTCCTTCCTTCCTTCCTTCCTTCCTTCCTTCCTCCCTCCCTCCCTCCCTCCCTCCCTCCCTCCTTCCCTTCCTTCTCTTTCCTTCCTTCCTTCTCTTTCCTTCCTTCCTTCTCTTTCCTTCTGTCTTTCTTTCTTTTTTTCTGTCTTTCTTTCCTGTCTGCCAGTCAGCCAGCCAAAAGTTTGGGAATTTCCATTCGAAATGATCTTAGGAGGAAAGGTCTGCACATTTAAATTAAAATATTGAATATTTTTTTTTACTCTTCTAGTTTCTGTTTCTCTTTCTTGACCCCAAAAAATCAACACAAGTCAGCATATGTTTCACTCTATCCTTGAAAGCAGTTAAAAATAGAAGAAAAAAGAAAACAAGAGTAAATAGAGGACAAGTTGTAGACACGCTACCAAAGTTTAGATTATTCATAAAAACAAAAATGATTTTGTTTTTTTAAACAACTCTACTTTTCTAGGCAAGAAACAGATTCCTTGTTCTTGAGTTTTCCTCAAGGCATCAATGCGAGATAGTTAACTATTTCACTAAAGAAGGTGTATTAGTGTTTTCTTCCCCCCCCACCCCCCACCCCCTGAAAGCTGCACAACTGAGGACACAAATGCTGTCTCAGTAACATTTAAAATAAAGAACTTTAAAATAAAGTACTTTAATGACAAGGGTACTCTTAGATTAGTGTGAACAACCAAGCTGATATTTAAAGTAATGGCAACATCAATTATATTTCTTTGTTTCTTTGTTCTTGTCAGCGCAGTTGTGGGTTTAAATAGTAATTTCAACTGTTTCTCTAACTTTCTCAATAAAAATAAATCTGATGTCGTTGCATGGTCCTTGGCAGGCCATGTGTCATTATTATAAACCACACAGAGATTTTTTCTCATCCAGATTTTCTTTTCAGGGCCTTTGCTTATGACAGAGTTACAAAACGATGCCATTGGTTATCCTTCAACAGTTTGACAAATGGTGTGAGAAAGAAGCAAGACCATGCGTTTGATCTGTATGAGAAGAAGGGTAACTGATTTATTTACTGATTTTGTTTTTCCAGCTATGGAGGGGGGAAAAAGCTGAGGTCAGTCAATGACTTTTTGACTGTAGGAGCATTCTGGGCATGAGATGGTTTTACGCATTCTGAAAGCTGCATCTGACAGTTTTATTTACAAATAGAGGTTTCATTTACAAACTGTGAGATGCAACAGTACTCTTTTACTGTCGTGCAACTTCATCTACATACTTACTTTTGTTCAGTTTTCCAACCTACATATTTGCCAACCACCATATGCACTAGCCTGAATTGTTACTGCAGTTTACTACTTGAAAGCTCTTTTGTATAAGTTACTTTTATTGACTTCACATTACTTTTATTTACCTCATTAATGGGTGAGGAACTTAAGTCCTCATACATGGACTTTTGATCAGTCAGATACTTCGGAGACATTTTCAGTAGCTTTCTTTGGGAAGATAGTGTTTGATATGTGGGAAAAAAAGGAGACAAGAATGTATGTGGGGAATTAAATAGTATTTTGCATAATTAAGTATTCTCTTTTTCTTTCAATAGACTATGTCAGGAATTGTATCATTGGAAAAGGAGCAGACTACAAAGGAACAATATCTGTTACCAAAAGTGGTATCCAGTGTCAAGCCTGGAATTCGATGATCCCCCATGAGCACAGGTAAGAGTTCAGGAGCAGAGACAATGGGAATAGTGCTAAGACAGCTTTCATAGGACACGGTTTGACTTATTAGCAGAGAAAAATTTTATGAGAATACTAACCTTAGACAACAAAATATTTTAGATAGATTCTTGCCTTTGTCCAAGAGGTACCGTTCTCCAGATCCCAGAAAATTCTTACCTTCTCGGGCTTTTTCCAAAGATGTCTCTCTTAATGCCAGCCTGTGTGTCTGGATCCCATCCTTTCCTGTGTCAGTTCTTTAGCTGTTTATATCCTTTTGATCTCTTGGCTACTGGCAGAAACAGAACATCTGTGTAACTTCAGCCCGGGGTCTGGAAGTTTATCATTGTTTTCTAATTGACTCCCAAGAACAGGGTAATTTAAAAAGATACATTATTAGGATAGTTTAGATATTAGCCCACCTATTTGATCAGTATTTTCTATTTTTGTAGAATTTAATAAACTCTATAAAGCACTTAGACCAGGTGACAAATACATGGAAAGGACTGGAAAGGTGATAGAAATCCTTTCCTTCTGATCATACGAAAAGTAACTAAAGACTGGTGCAAAAGGTATGGGACTTACCTTTTTGATTTTAAGACAGAATATAGTGAGAACCTAAAACTGTGTGTAGTTCAACTACATTGTCTAAGGAAAAAGAGAAGAAAGCCAAAAACTGAAGCCAGTAAGAGTAATGGTAAAACCAGATTCAACCACGATAAACATTGCCGGAAAACTGCAAAAAGATTATGAAGTACCGCTTTACTCTTTGACCATTTCTCTTTGAAACTTTTTGTATTGGCTTTAGCTACTTAGATAAGAAATCCTTAAGAGCCAAAACCAAAGTGTCCTTTTACCCATAAGTTTCGTTTTCATGTTGCTGCATTTTGCTGTGGACTTTTAGCACCAGCACTCTGCTTAGGAGGAGCTGAGCTTGAGATAGTTAGTGGGGAACTGGACTGTGCACTGCTCAGTCCTGTCCTGACCAAATCTATCCAGTGTGCAAGATGAAATTTTGGAACAACAATAAAAGACAAAGGATACTTGGGTTCTCTCCTCTTATGATGTGTTATAAAGCTGAGCCTCAGGCTTGGACTTGACTGGACTTGGCTGCTTATAATAGAGGTAGTAGTTTATCTGATTTTCAGTGTGGGGGCAGACCCGCTCTTAATTGTGACCGTATGAAAAATACAATCAGCTCCCACAGCAATGAACTCTTCAGAATCAGCACCTTGCAGTATAAAATTTCATCTTTCAGAAGTGAAAGAATTTTCAATAATTATAACCTAAGCATTTATTCTATGTAATATACATGGGAAAGAAAGAGTATCTGAGTTGTATATAGTATCACTAAATTGAATTGTAATTTACAACATACACAACTTTATAGAATACATTTGCACAGCCACTCTACTATGATGAATTTTATGAGAATGACTTTTCTCCTGCCTTGTGCAATAAGTTTAATTTTTGAAAGGTCACTGGATAAATGAGGTGGCTGCATGCTAATTTTGTTTTTCAACATCAGAAGATATGATTTCACCATCAGAGACGTGAGGGAGATGGGAAGAAGCAGACAGTAGTGGTGTGTGTGGAACTTATTAGTATGAGAGACTTAGATTTTTAGGACGGTTTTTCTCCACATCTGATTATCACAAAGTGTCATTAGAAAAAAAATGCGTTTTTCTTATTCAAGTAAGAAACATATTCTACTGTTTTTTCATGGTCTTTCTAGAAAGAACTGAAATAACTTCAGATTTTAAACATGTGCTTGAATTTAACAAATTATATTTTTAATTATTTTTATTCCAGTAGAACCTGGAGACTCCCAGCTGAAATCAAAGTTCCGTTGTTTTCATCTCCATCCTAGAACAGATTGAAAGACTATTTTTTCTTTTAAGGGTTTTTTTATACAAATGGATAAAACCAAGGCAAAAAGAGTTCAAATATAAATGATTGAAGCATAGACCAGTACTTCACAGGCTTTTTGCTACTTTCTATGACTTCTGTTGTGATTGAGTCTGTTTTTACCATTACTCTTACTGGCTTCAGCTTTTGGCTTTCTTCTTTGTTACCTAATACAGTTGAACTAAATCAGCACTCAGTTTAAGGAGTGGCTCTGTCTTGTGTTTCTGGGCAGATCTTTACAACATCTCTTTTCCGTCCTCAGAAATGTTGCTTCAGTACCTGTTGAAGCCTTCTGCAAAGCTGATCCACCTTGAGTTTCTGATGCTATTTGTTTAGACATTTTTTAATATTCTGGCAGCATATCTGATGTAAATTGAAATGGTTTTCCCCCATATTTTCTAGTGTCCGTAATTTCTAACAGAAAGGTTTTCCAGCAGGTAAATTAAATAAAATATTTTAATATGCACTGACATACCTCATTAACACATACCCAGGTTGCAATGTCCCATCAGAAAAATTTGCCTAAGGCTGTCTTTAGCTTAAAAAAATGAGGTTTATAGTACAATACTACAGAAGAAAAATAGAAGTAACAATTTTATAGGCAGAAATAATTACATAAAAATTATTCCCTTCAAGCACCAAAAATAAGAAAAGCACTTTTAAATAATGCTTCTACATTGCCTTGACTACTTTGAAAAGAAACACAAAGGGATTAACAGAGGTATTTTCCACTTCAGTTAGTTCAAAGATTTTGTTAACGGGAGTAA
Organism: Dromococcyx pavoninus; assembly: GCA_033558185.1. NCBI lineage: Eukaryota > Metazoa > Chordata > Aves > Cuculiformes > Neomorphidae > Dromococcyx > Dromococcyx pavoninus. The sequence goes on along the minus strand of JAUMJL010000063.1, from coordinate 1,863,560 downwards.
AACAAGATTAAGGTGTCACATGTCAGAATTTTCATATTGTTTCTCTCACTTTTTCTCCCCTTCTTTTTTTTTTATATTTTTAATGTATTCATTAGTAACAGAGAATTTGTCAAGAACAGCAGGAACCATAGATCTCTCTTTTGCTTTTGTATATAAATCAAATTAGTGCCCATGCATTAAGACTGTCCCAAGTGCTTAGTTTAGTTTCCTAAGCAGCAAGTATCTACAGTCTTCTAAAAGAAATTAGATGAAATTTTATTTTTCCTTCTAGAATACAGATACGTTTGAATTCCCATGGTGTCTAAAAAAAAGCCACAACAACACAAAGCAAAAAAAAAAACTAACAGAAAACCCAAACAAATGAATCTCCAAAATAAACTATAGGGCATTTTACTTGTGATATTTCCACCATAATTTAAGTATACTGAAGAACCCTTGACCCCAGAGAGTTTATACTCGTTGGACTGAGCATAAGCAGCAAAGTCTCTCACTGAAAATGTGTGTTAGGCAAAAAATATAATATCAGCTCACGTTTCTATTAAATCACTAAAGAAAAACAAAGCACTTAGCACTGGCCTGAGAACTCCTAATCTAAGGGAAAAATCCTGAAGGATATTGTTATTTAATAGCCCCTTACAGCAAAAGCAGAAAACGTAGTGGAAGGGAGAGCACAGTTTAAGTCAGCTTAGGTTGCTGTTAAATGACCTAATTTGTATGATAGCAATGATGAGTGGGTCTATAAGTAGCAGACCCTAAGGTGACATCAGTGGAACTTGTCACAGAACATGAAACAAGACAGCTAAAGCAGGATCTGAGGAAATTTCTGATGCTGAAAAGCAAAGCAGCCTGTGGTGCTGGGCAGTGAAAGCCTCTCAGCGCAGTGTGTCACACTGCTCAGTCACACTCACGTGCTCCTGATGCTCAGTTCTGTTTGCTGCCAGACTGAGGAGGCTGTGAGGTTTCTCTGCTAATGCACTCTGTGTCATAGGTGCATGTTAAGCCCAGCTGGGCCTGCTCTATGTGCAAAACAAGAGTAAGGATGGCAGATCTGACATGGCTATGGACGCAGTGAATTTTTCCCTGTGCACTCAATGCATTTTTTCCCCATGTCCAGGTGCCTTCCCACATTGTGCTCGTGAAAGGGAGAGCAGCAAGGGCTGGCAGGGAGCATAATGCTGCCTCTGGCCCTGCAGCAGATAGTTGGCTCCAGATGTCCAATGCATGGGAGTAAAGCTTGCTGTAGCAAGCTACGGGCTAGACAAATTGTCCCAGATTTAGGGCATTGATTGAGTAATCCCTACTGAACATGTGTATTTGTGTATGGATAGATATTTGGGTGTGTGCATTTGTGGAGGCAGAGTGGAGGGAGAGGGAAGAAGAAATGTGACTTTTTTCTAATTGTTTGTAATAGTATGATTAACGCCAAGGTTTGCATGCTCTTATACTGTAATGATTGTCATTTTAAAACTAGCTTTTTGCCTTCGAGCTATCGGGGTAAAGACCTGCGGGAAAACTACTGTCGAAACCCCCGAGGGGAAGAGGGAGGGCCATGGTGTTTCACCACCAGTCCAGAGGTACGCCATGAGGTCTGCGACATCCCCCTCTGTTCACAAGGTAACTCAGCATGGCTCACACAGAAAGTTACCATTTTCCTACTAACAGCAAGTACACAGAACAGGTACAATGAAACAATAGTTTCAGTGACATTCTTGTACTGTGGAGAAAGAACAGGTGATTTCTCAGAAAGAATAACTAACCCAGCAAGGAAAGCAGTTTTCAAAAAAAGATGAGGTCTTGTTATATTCCAGCACACTGGAAGGCTTGAACAAACTTTCAGGCTCAGCAGCATTTTTTCAGGTCATAAAGAAGCTGGAACACTGAATTTGTACTGATTGCACAAATACGACACTTTTTTTTCACTTGTCTAGTCTATAGCCACTCCATTAACAATTTCGGTATTACTATGTGAAAAAATCATCTAGTGTAGTTCAATAGTAAGATCAGCTTTTCTTCTTCGTTTTGTTGAAAATATCGATACCGAATTACACTACGAAAGCTCAATCTAAGCATATATTTTAATTTTCAAATGAATATTGTCATTAGGTGGCATTTAGAAATCCAATCCCATTTGGCTTTCAGCTCACAGTTTGAAAGATGTTTCATGTGCATCATTGCATTTGTTGACTTTTAAATTCTGTTGACCTCCAAACTAAGTTCTTATATCTCGCTAATCAGCCAATTTGGTTGCAGTCAATCAACTTGTTTAAATTCTCAAGATAGGATGCCTTTAATTTTCCTACTATGTGCCATGTGCAATAGTTATGCAGTGATGAGGGAAGAAAGGGACGGAGGAAAAGAATGATTTACAAGTAGGTTGAAAATCAATTTAAGTGAGCTTCAGATGAGATAAGACCTGGAGCTCACTGCAGGATGGAGTCTTTGGTAACGGATGTTTTGACTGAAGTGAGACCTGTAATAGCATAAATTAATATTTACTAAGTGAGCCTTCTTTACAATTACTCTAATTAAAGGGTACTTGAGAAATATGTCTTAGTTAATTATGCTGAATTTATTTTGTATTTCAAGTCTTCTCATTCTAAATTGTGAAGTGTATTTTGTTCAAGAGCAATTTCAAATCCCTTTGGTAACTTTTGCCCACTCTCCCTCCACCTCCCACTTTCCCAAACCAAGGCTGAAAATATATCATAGTTTAAACTGCCAAAAAGAATTAGTATTGAAAAGAAATAGTATCATATGTAGATGAAAATGCTGAGAATTTAAAGAGACAGACTGTACTGCATGAAATTGTGATTTAGCCGTTATTCTGGACTTAAACTTGTGCTGTTATACTGCAGTGATTTAGAATAAGAATGCTATGTAATAAAAAAATATCACCTCTAGCAAATGTTCCTTTCTTAGACAAGTGTCTCTCTCTGCTACTAACCACATGTAACATTAAGATTCTGCTGGAACATCCATGACTCACAGCAGCTCACACCTACCTGCCTGGAAACCATAAGTGTCTTATAAAGTGATAACCAAATGTAAGCATCTGGATTAGATCTAATAAAAAGATGCAATTCTATCCTAAAGGACATTTCCCATCCCAATCTAACCAAAAGATATCATGTTTTTATACCTCTCCAGATTAGTTTTAACTGGTAGCAGCAGGGCTTTGATTTTCATTTATTTATTTATCTATTTATTGATTGATTTGTCGTTTGATTGATTGCTACAAGTCATCAGCATAATAAATGACTAAAACATATTTTTTTTCCCAAGTTGAATGCATGACCTGCAATGGAGAGAGTTACAGAGGACCAATGGATCACACCGAGACAGGCAAGGAGTGTCAGCGTTGGGATCTACAGAGACCACACAAGCACAAATTTCGCCCAGAGAGGTAACTCCTCCTACCTCCCCAAGAAAATCCATGTGGTTATATTTTAAAAATTACAGATCTTTTGGAACAATTTGGGGAAAATCTGCATTAGCTGCACTGAAATTCGTGAAGTTAACCAATTTTAGTTGCTTGGACTTCTGGTCCACCATGTTTGCAGGCTGGCTATAGCCACGGTTGAGATGCGGGATGGGGACCAGGGGCTATTTTGTACAGTTGTGCTACATCCCATGACTGTGTAGTGCAGTGATGTACATGCACTGTGTTTATTCATCAAAATTTCCTCCCTAGTTTCATTGATAGTAAAAATTAACATTTAAATGTTTCTGTATATGTTGTTATGTAGTTACATTCAGCTAAAAATACCTTAATCACAAAGTAAATAATTATTAAGTCAGGTATATATAATTTTAGGGTCTTAACACAATTAGTGAATTAAACTTGCCACTTGTTGAGTGACAGTATGCTCTTTTTTCTAAAATATTGAATAGCTTTAAAGCTGTAATTTTTTTTCTGTTGTAATCAGGTCTAAGTATCCAATTTGTATGACCAAAATGTTTCCTCAGTATATTTTGTTTTCAGCCTGGGAAAGGACTTCCTCACTCTGTTTAGTATTTTGTACACATGGATTTATAGTCTATACTTTTTTTTCTTCTTTTTTTATTTTATTTTATTTTACTTTAGACATGGTTGTATAATGCCAAAAATGAGTCAGAAGCAGCAAGACAAATTGCATCCCTGTTAGGGTTGGTCCTAGAGGGTAAAATTCACCTGACCACAAAGGGTCATTTATAATACACTCTTTTGGAAGGGCTTTATTTGGGAGTTTAGGCCACACAGAAGGGCTGTTGTGTTATCTGAAACTGCAGTAAGATTTCATTTTAGTTTAACTCTTCTGGAGTTTGGATAAATTCCATTTATAAAATGGATTGAATAAACTCAGGCTGCTAGAGGAAGACTCAAGAATCAACAGTCTCAGAATGTCTGAGAACTTCTACTGGAAGTATCTTTATGTATGTAGAAATGTTTCAGTAAATAAAGCACCATTTTTATACTCAGAAATACAGATACTGGTAGACTTTAGAAAGTCTGATTATTCAGCAAGACATTAAGGATCTGTAGATTGGAAGTTCTTGTGATATAATCTCTTTTTCTTCTTGGCTCAGATGATCTGCTTCATGAATAACAGCAGGCTGTCCCATAATTCTGGTGCAATAAAGATTTTGTATTAGCAGACTGGGACTGAAGATAATCTGTTTCTGAGTTTTTCCATGCATGTGCTGTGCATTCTAGAATAAGTCACTGGAAGAATTTTGTTCCTTGGGAGTGAAGAATTTATAGAACTTATGGGTATAAACAACAGTAATTTTACTGTCAGGTGGAAATATTTTTTTATCACTGATTTTGGATGATTTGCAAAATGACTTTTCATTCTATCTGCAGTTTTGGAAATGATCATCTTTCTCCTTACAAGATTTCCTTCAGAAAATGTCTTCTTGAGAGTTTTCAGACTGTAATAAAAATGCTTTCTCGTTAAAAATCCACTGGTGAAGATTGAGCTGATCTGTGTATTCTTCCAGAGGAATAACTAGGGTCCAGTGCATTTCTAATATGCTGATGTTAATTAACTTCATGGAATAGTTACGAAAGGTAGTGATGATTAGACTTTGATTGTACTTGCTTTTAAAAATGTTGTGGACTTTGGTTTATCTGATTTATTAAACAGACATTTAAGTCAAAAATTAGAAGCCTGGAACAAATGACCGTATAAAATACAGCAGTGTCTAGAGAGGCTTATACTATAGGGATAATATAAATAACCTGGAAATCAGGAAGGACTAATTGGACAGGCTTAGACTTGTTTCCATTTATGGATTAGTCAGGTGCAATGGGAAAGAAATAGAGGTAAAACTGGTAATCTTTTCAAATGGTTTGGTCTACCTGCTGTAGGACACTGCTTTCAGCTCAGGGTGAATACATCTCATGTTTCCTTCTTGTCATCTCAATGAATTATTCCATGTTCATTCCCTTCAGAAGTTACTTACTGAAGGGAATTGATAATACTTGTTTACTTAGATGTGACTGAAGATATTTAAGCTAAAAACAGGAATCCTTCCAAACAACTCCTGCATGGCCTATTTTTAGCTATTAGGGGACAGAGTTGTATTCTGAAGCTCCATTTCTCTTGTGTGCTCCTCATGGGCAGTTTTATGCCTAGTATAGAAGGAAGACCATTGAGGATAATGACTTTATGGTGCTTAAAGCCTGTCTTGAGAAGCAGCAGTTTTCTCCTCTTCTACTCATGCTTTCTGCTCTAAAATCAAATGTGCTGTGAAAACAGGTACTTATTTCATGGAAGAAAGCAGACCAAAGTGTAGTATAAGAATCCTGCCATGTCTTTAAAAAAAAGGGAGAAAAGAAACACTGATGAAGAGTTTTAGACTCTTTCAATTTAGGTCCAGCAGAGCTAGAGAACACCACCTCTCTTTTTAAAGAAAATAAATGTTTTCTGTTCATCCAACACTCCTTCCCCCCATCCCTGAAACTGAGAAATAGTCTTGACTGTGACTCCAGACGTGTATCTTAGTGCTTCATTTCAGTTTCAGCACTGAAGTACAGCTACTGCAGTTTCAAGGGGGAGAAAGGAAATATGTACAACTTGGAAACCTCAGGCTATTTTTTGGGTCCAGGAAAGAAGTCTGTACCCAAGCGTGCTGGCTGAAGAAAGAGCATGCAGAACAAAGAGATGAGCTCTGAGGAAAGCCTCCAGAATCTCACTGTTGAATTGCGTGGAACATTTTGAAGCCCTGGTGTTTATTTTGTCCTTAATATTTGTATCTTAAAGGCGTTAGCTGGCCTTTTCTGTAGGAACTGAGCAACTGTTACTTGTTGGTTGTGAAGGAAGGCAGAAGCAAGACTGAACATTGTTGGGAAAAAAACAGACTGGGGGAGGCTGTTGTTTCTCTAGAAAAGGGCACATAGATACAGGAGGTGGAAAGTTATAGCTCAGGGAAACTACTCCATCCCACAAAGACATTCAAAGTTTGATCATGCAATAACTGTTACATCTCTACTTAGGCTTTAGTTAGTAAATAGCACATATTCGATACACTGTAGGACCATACACAGTATGAGGAACGACAAAACATTCAGTGCGATGAAAGGAAGTTGCCTTCTAGAAACTGGATTCTTTGCATCCCCAATTGTTTTGAATGGCTTTTGGAAGCTATGACTGCAGAAATATTGCCATTCCTGGACTCACTTTTGTTCCTGGGTGGTGCCATGGAGCATTGGTATATGGCATAGGACAAGCTCTGCCAACATCAAAGCTCATCACTGCACCTTCCATCTTATTTTATGCTATATCATTAGCCCATTAACTGTTTTAGTGTTAAAACCTTGGACACATATTTCTCCTTTACAGTTTTTCTTTACCTAGCAGAAAGCAGGGTACTGCTGCTAGATCTGGAACTATCACATTCTTAACATCCCTGGAATTCAGTTTTGTGTGTTTTTTCCTTGTTCATATTTAGTGGCTTTTTGTTTTTCGTTTGTACAAATTCTACTAAAATACTGTCCCCATCCCTTGTATAGGTGAAGGAATGGGAGATGAAGTGGCAAATATATGGGTCAAAATTAAGATGAGTGCTTGACAGGAAAAGCATCCTAGCAGAAACACATGTAAATCATATTTTCCTCTTCTTGTGTGAGACAGCTGCTTGCAGTTGTAAATAGATTCAGATTCTCAGGTAGTTAACTTTATTGTTCTCGTACATACTTTTCATGTTTCCCTGGGGGCAAATCTACTTTTTGTTTCTTTTACAAACATGTTTCAATAAAACTGGAAAATCAAGTCAACCTTTATTCACTAGAGGAAAAAAAGTATAATTTATCTTCTTCTCTTTAAGTTTATAGAATTTCTTACAGTACATTTTTACAAAATGGACCTCCTTATCATGAATAGCTGCCTGGCCATTCAATGATGGCATTAAGAACATGGAAACAATTAAATGGCACAACAATTTGAAATCTTAATGAGATAAAGCAAGACAAGTTAATTCCTTATTTTTTCTCTTTTTCTGCCCCACTGCTTGAGATGAGGGCATGACCTAGAATGAGCTCTATTACAAAAATGGAGCTATCATTAGTAACACAGCTATTCAAAATAGCTTACAGTTTGAACCCAGGGCTGTTGCACTGGAGAACCTGTTTTCTTAATGAGTCCAGTATGCCAGTCAGTGTTTATGTAATCTGCACTTAATTGGGCAGTTTCAAAAAAACAAGTGGCTTTAGCGTCTGGTCATCAGTTGACAGACACAAGAGCAAGAGTTTAGCAATTAGCAGAGTTACCACATCCGGTATCCTGTGCATTAGCACAGCAGGGAATCCCCTCAGCGGAGATCTGATTCTACTGCATATTTGGAAAGAGGTTGTATGTTATTAACTTTCTTAGAGTGTAAAAGAGTATCTGTGCCAGTCTCACAGGATCAAACCCAAGGTTAATTGGAACTGGTTCTTGTTGCCTCTTCTGAAGACTGTCCTTTAGGTACCTTTCATAAGCCTGTCCAGTGTTTCCAGGAAGGACTTCCCTGACACGTTTCTCGTGGTTTGCAGATATCCTGACAAGGGCTTTGATGATAATTACTGCCGCAATCCTGATGGCAAGCTGCGACCATGGTGCTACACTCTTGACCCTAACACTCCCTGGGAGTTCTGCGCAATTAAAATGTGCGGTGAGTTCAAGCAAAATTTATTACTTCCTTTTCCTTTCCAAAACTTGGACGTATATAGTTCAAACGATATAAGACTATAGCTAGTTCATTCATTGCGTTTCGCTGACTTTTAAAACATGGCTTTCAAGGAAGATCTCCTACAAAAAGATCTGTTAATCTGCCGGTTAACCTGGACAGGAAATAAGAGCTGTGTGTTACGTAGCACTGGAATATTTCTATATCCTGTGTACAGGAAAAAGAATTAAAATGTAGGAAAATCAAAACCAAAAAAAAGTAAGGCAACATCATGTAGGTTTTATGTGCAGTATTAGTTTGGCTGTGCTGGGCATCTGTATTATGATTTGTGCTCACCTTCTCTACCCAGTGCTTGCTCTGTCAACAATGACTCATTGCTTTGTTTTCGTCTTGCACAGAGCGTGGTTCTAAGCTTCTGTTCCTGCACTCTATTTAGACTAGTGCTGAAGACAGAATTATTGATTTCCTCGGGATTTTCTCTGTGATATTCATCAGCACCATATCATAGCACTCCAGAGACAATTAATTACTTTTCATACATTAACTACAAGATGGCATCTTTTCTTATCCTCACTTAGAGACAGGGAATTGAATCAAAGTAACGTTAAGATATACAAATATTGGGCTTCCACTTTGGGTGTTGTAGTTCAGAATTTTTAGAACATTTTACAGCATGTTGTATCTTCAAAGCCCAGACACTCCTAACTTTGGTGGTAACTCTGAGACCTCCCTTGTACTAATAATTAGATGTCCTAAATGAGTGGTACAGGAAGAATAAGAAAGGCAAGCTATTGGACCTTGCAAGTTTGGTTAAGTAATAGTTCTAGACTTTCATGATAAAGCTGAGGCTGAGGAAGATGGTAGATTTAAGTTTTCTCGGGACATGTTTTAATGAGGAAAATGAGATTTGCATCCCTGAAATTTCTTTCCTCATTCACAGCTAGTGGGATCTGCAGTTGATAACCTCCTCACTTGCCTCCTAATGCTTCTCATTGCCACATTTGACCTCCAATGTTTTTGCCTTTTAGTGAACTGACAAGCTGTAAAATAACCAAGGTACAAACATGACATTAAAGGTACTTTCATAATAGCTAAGTAGTTTTCTTTATTCTCTTTACTCAAAGCACTTTGTTTGGGAGTAAAGGCAATTTCTGAATTTGAATCCATACTGTAGAAGCCTATCAGCTTTGTATGCCCCAGTCCTGTGGCAGAGCCTCCAGGAATACAAGAAGAAAAGGGAAAAAATATTTTTGTAATTCCCAAAAAATAGAGGCAAAGAGAATCCTCTTAAACTGATCAGTGAAACTCAGTGTCATGAGAGTCAGTTTTTCTTAAATCTCCAGGTTTGGAAACTACAACTTCCTTTGTTGTCCTGTTTAAATTTTGACCAAAATTAAGTGTCCTCAAAACCAGACACTACTTTTCACCTAGCTCTAAGTACCACTTCAGTAGGCTTATGTCATTGTAGTTTTTGTTTGGCTCTCTCTGGAGGAACACAGAAGAAAAGAATGGATTCTATTAAAAACAAAAATAAAGTTCACCTGGAACATGATTTACATAAAAAATTCCAAAATGGGAGAGAAAAAAAGAAAAATAATAATAAACATAAAATCAGTGATTTTTTTATTACTTTAATTTTCAGGGTTCTCTGTATTTGGTAGTAGTTGTTCTATAAATAAAAATAAACCATTATTGAGTTATCTCAAGTCTAGATAAAATAGAAATAGTGACAGATCTTACAAAGAGTGTGTTTTCCACAATAAAATCCTGTATTTTTCCTATTTTATTAGCATATATATACATACTGACGTGGGTGGGAGATAAGAGGGAATGGCTCTGGCAAGAACCTTTACATGTGCACAGTTGCTGCCTAAAGGGGGAATCATCAGATTATCAATCTTCACTTGGAATTCTTATGAAAACAAATTATTCCATGTTTTATGCTTCCACTACCAATAGTCCAGAATTTTCTCTCCTTGCTTGTTCTTAGCTTAGATTGTTGTAATGTCTTGAAGTATCAGTAACTTCTTTTCAATTAATAAATTTTTTGAAATTCAAAGATTGAGTAAGAATACTCTTAATGCACTCCGTGGTGCAGAGTAATTGAACCTATTCGGCACTATATTATGTCATTTTAAATCCAGTAGTTAAACCCCAGGTAGTTAACATTAGAAAAATTATGCAACTGTAAAAATAGAAGTTAATTTGCTACTTTGGGCAATGTCTGTAATCAGGTTCTCCAGAGACAGAAGTAACTTAACAGGATTACTGCTTATTTCATGTCAGGCACTCATTAAGTGACACCCATGTTGAAAGTCTTGCCTGTGAACTACAGTACTATTCCTGTAATTGCAAGTTTTTAATAATCTTTGATAATGGGGAACGTTCAGTCTTTCCCCATTGCAAAAACAGTCTTGCTTAGCTCCATGACTGAACCTTCTACCAAAGTTTTAGTTAATTAATTAAGTTGGAGATTGTTGTTGTTTTGGGGGTTTGGATTGCGTATTTTTGTTTTCTTCGGGTTTTGGTTTGTTTGTGGTTTTTTTTTAAACTAAACTGCGCTTTCTACATTTCTCTAAATATTAGATAATACATGAATCATAGGTAGTATGCTAGATCTATTCTTTTCCCTTGGTAGAAGTGTTTTTATTATGAAAAAAAAAATCCTAAGTTAAAACTGACTGTTTCACAAATGCAACTTTTATAAACCTTTATCCTTTGGCATTTCCTGAGCTGATGTGTCAGTGTTCTGAGGATTCACATCTGGCTTTGTTGGTCACGTAATCTTACAGTCCATGCAGTTTTCAGTGTCTACAGTCTGGTCTAAGCTTTATAAAATAGTTGGGTGGGATACCTCCTGCAAACTACTGTAATGTCACCTCTGTCTAACCAAGTCACAATTAGAGCCCTGAACATGAGGTAATCACCAGAAAGAAATTTAAAATGATAACAAACCACAATGTAGTGATTTTAAAGTTGACTAAAACCTTTCATCTCATTTCCAGGTAAAAGTTGACAGAATTAAGTAGAATTTTTTCTTTCATCTTCAGTTAGAAAGTATATTAAGATCAGTGGAAATTTCACATGCAAAACTGAATTTTTACTGAAGAAAACTGTAAATTTGGAAATTACTGAAGAAGTCTGTTGAAGAAGAATACAAAAGTAGTGATCTTGGAAGTGCTTAATCCAGCAGATTTTTTCAAATGACATGTAGGTATAGGGCATTGCCCTCTACGTAAGATGTGATGCTCCTCAGTGCTTTCCTTCATAACACAGAGAGGGAATTTATCACTGATATTACTGTTAAATCACCAGCTCAGTGACCAGAATACCAACACAAAATATTGCAGTCCTGTTTTCAGTCTTCTGTCTTTCTTGAGACACATAGAAAAACTGTTTTCTGACCTCCTAGCAGGGAGCCCAAAACACTAGGCTATTCTGGATTTCAGTGGCTGATCTATTTTCTGAAGCTGTGACTGTGTGCAATCTCAGTACACTAAAAAGAGAACATCTTGAGTTATATGTCTTTATAGCTTTGTGGTTTGGATTCTTACATAGGTTTTTAATTCTTATGCTGAGGACTGTTTATATATTTTACAAGAAACATTAATTAGGAAAAATGCTTTGCAAATCCGAGTCCTTGGACTATATACAAAAACGTAGGTGTCCTCTCTTCAGGGGAGTGACCACAAGGCAGCATGCTGCTTGTGGCTTTTGCTACATGTCATGACTTCTAGTATGCTCTATAGCCAAAATGCTGACAACAGCCCATATACAAAATTTTCTTAAAAAAAGTCAGTGGAAGGAAGTATGCAGAAAAGAAATATGTTTTTAAGACTGAAGAGACAGGAGGGCATTGTAACTTTATTTCCAAGCACAGAAGGCAGCAAAAAACACAGTGGCTTACAGCCAGGGCTGTGAGAAAGAGATGACAGGAGCAATTAGGGATTAGAGATGGCTCAAGCTGCAAAAATTGGATCTGGATTAAGACTTCAGGGACCCCAGGATTGGTTTGAAGTTACTCACATATGTGTCTGTGGTTTTTGGCTTGGGAAAATTTTTAGTTAGAAAAGAGGATAAAAGGACAGCTATACCAGCAATAAAGTGGGGGATGAAATGAAGAAATGGAAGCAGTGACAGCAAATATGAAAAAAAGCAAATTACTGTTACTTTGCAATGAATGAGGACATGGGCTACAGGAAAGACAGGAGTGGGGAACTAATACTACTTTTTTAAAAAAAGAAAAGTAATAGTTGCACTTCTGTGGATGAACTATAGGGCAGAGAGGTGCTGAGGCCCAGAAATAAGGAAGCTACATATATCAGTCATTCAAGAGCTGTAGATCTACATGGAATTATCATGGTAAAGACAGGAGTTGTTGCCTACCTGATTTCCAACCAGCCCGTTTGATTTTGCCATAGATTTATCCTTTGCACATGAAAATTCAGTAAGAGTCTGGGTGTGATGGGAAAGAACAATCAATGAAACTGCAAAATTTAAAATCTATGTGTTAAATGAAATGTTGCAGTGTGCCTACACCTTTTGGGAAGGCAGAGAATGACCAATATTAGACTACTCATACTGTAGAAGCAGAGATTTTGACTGCCCATTTGAGCGTGAAGTTCTGGTTAGAGTTATTTGTTGAACCATAGTATGTAAAAAAATAAAAGTGCCACTTTGTTTAAGCTTAATATTTATATAACATAAAGATACTTATAGAAAGAAGGCAGTGGAAAGGGACTGGTGTTTAGTAGCTGATAAATTGTTTGTTCCGCCTCCCTTCACATAGAGGCATAGCAGGGGTCCAACATTCATTCTGCATACAAGGGCCTAATCTACATTGCCTGAAAAAGGATCCTTCTCAGATACTTTTCATAATTTTATGGTAACTTTGAAAGTGAGATTTAAAAGCTCTGAACATGTAGGGAAGTCTTAATGTTAAAAACTTGGATCTATTTTTTTATCTTAAAAAAATCTATTTAAACTAAAAATTGTTTGTATTTAAAGCTTAATTATAGATATTAGAACAGCCTGGAAAGATGTCTCTGTGCTTAAGGACAAACGAACTGTAGGAGTGGAGGTCTTAGGTGATAATGAGTTCTTCAGTACTGTGATTCTTGAGCTTGGATCTCAATTACTTCTTCAGTTTCTCATAAGCTTTTACTGAAAATAAAAACAAACCACTAAAAATCAGTGTTTTGGGGTATTTTTTCATGTTTCATATACTGTGAGATAGTACATTGAAGGGAACAAGAGGAAATTAGAAATGGCCACTAATTTACCACCCAGAACTGCAGATTTTGTTGCTTGAGGTAGTGATGCCTGGAGACTCAGTATAACTAAGTGTAAACAGCTTTTCCCCACAACATCACTCAAGTCTCTTATTGACATTTGCAGAATTGCATGGACCATGTTTAATGAAGACTTTGCTGTGTTTAGGACACTCTCTTTTCTGGGTTAGGCACCTCTTGTCTTTTAAAATCTACTTTTAAAGGGGCACGTCTATGTTTTGTTGATTGACACACTGGGAAAGATAGTACCAAAATATAGGCAGAAGTACAAATTTTCCTAATTAACTAATTTAGGACTCTACTTCTTTTTCAGCTATATCTTCTAAAAAATACATAGCTAGCATTGCCATTAAAGAACATGAATTCTGCAGCAAAATCCCTGATTTCTTTTAAGTCAATAGGAGTTTCACCGCTGACCTAAAATTTATGCAGGATTTTCTTCTGGGTCATTCGGATTAAAGACAGAAATAGTACTCTGACTGGTTACTTTAGCTGTAGAATGACTCAAGGCCCCTGCTGATTCCCTCATGCTGGCATTGCTGTGAGAACTAGAGCTGAGAAGACTATCTGTGGCTTTACAAATGAAACTCTGGATAATGTTTCATCTCTTTACTTAAGCATCTATGAATGCATGAGCTGGCCCTTACTAAAAAAATCATGTCCTTTGAAATATCAATATAAGGAAGATTTTAAGGACAAAAAGAATACTTTGCATTATTTCCCTTTTATTGGGTACTTCAGAGTGAACATGTGATGGTGAAAATACTGCTAACAGGAAATCCTGAAGTAGATGTCAGAATTACATGGTTAATTTGACTCATCCAGAACACGAACACAGAGTTACAGCAAAGTTCAAAAGTAGCAAAATGCTGCAAGACAATTACCAAAATCTTCTGTTCATAATGAAATTTCATAGAGGAGTAAGTTTTAATTAATAAATCATAAATACTACTCTTTTATAAGATAATATTTTCTGAGATATTCCTTCAAAAGTATTTTTTATCTCAGTTTGGAACTCTAAAAACTGAACTGCAACAAAGAAAGAAAAACTTACTCCTAATATGAAAATGCGTGCCTGCGTAGTAAGGATCGCTTATTGAATTTAAATTTGTCTTCTAACTTAATTAATAAAGTCTTTCTCATTGGAACAAGCCCTTGGAGTTGCAGATCTTGATTTATATTTTAAAGGAATTGTTTGTATAAGGATGGGAATTAAGCCTGACTAATTTTTAGCTTCATCTTGTTTCTGCCTTGTAAGAGAACTGCTGAGTGTGGTCTCAGGACTCCGTCGCCAGTGCTCTGCACATCTGATGTTCATCAACAAAATTATTAAACTTTAGATAATTGGCTATGTGGGTGACAAGAGTAATTAGTCTCCAGAACAAAACCAGCACTGAATGGAGATGACTGTTTAAGTTGCAGACTTGGACAACCTGGGCACTTCATGTTTGTCAGCTGCTCTGTGGTCTGCAAATCACCTCTGTAATGCCTGGTGGGGCAGGCACTACCCCTCAAGCTTTTGCATATCCCACTGCACATCCAGCCAGTCTTTTATTCACATGAACAGGGAGACTATTCCCATAGTGTCAGTTTGTGGAAATCACCTGCTGAAAGAAGGATTTCTTGAGTCTTTTCTGATAGTTTTTGAGCTTTCTGTAAGACTCAAGAGCTAGAACAGGAAAGATTTCTGTGGGCCCAAGCCCTCGTAATTTCAGAATTAAATTTCAGAAATATTTTGGTGTCTCATTTTTCATGTTTAGAAACTAGGTGTTTATTGGAAATGCAGGTGGTATAGCAAGAAGAGTTTTAGGAGAGTTCTGTGGACTTTTTGGATGATAAGATTGCACCATTAACACAAACAAAAATATTTTAGCAATCCTTTTCATCACTAGATTTCTTGTTGAGAGCTGCCACAAAGTAGCAGCAGCAACTAATCCATCACACATTGCATATTTTGAAATAATTTCTCTCTTAGCCATTATTATGTAAGTCTTTCCAGCAGAGGCTTGGCTGTGCAAACATTCATGACGATGTGAAAGTTTGTCTTGCTCCTTTAAGTAGAACATTTTGACAAAGTGTTGTAAGCTCTGATCCACAGACAGAGGTCACTGTCTAGACACATAGTGTAAGGTTTAGCAATGAGCTGTGTATCTGTAGGTATATAAGAAGGAATGCCCTGCAAAAGAACTCCATGGCCTTGCTTAAATTGAAACATTAGTTATTTTGTTTCAGGCATAGGATTTAAAAAAAAACCCACAAAACACACAAAAGACATAAACCCCAAGCTAACTACTTTTTCCCTAATATGACTGAGTGCAGAGTAGAAGTGTATAAAGTCTTCTTAATAGCTTGTATTAAGTTGAATTTTTATACATTGTTACTATTCTTTAAGAAGCTTTTGCCAGAGTTATATAGCTGTAATATATGTATGTAATATATCAATTTACTTAGGAAATATACAGTTGGGATGTTATATGTATGCTGAAATTTATCCTGGTGGGTAACTTCTTTTTTTTCCAAATTGAACATAACATCTCTTTCATATTTAATATAAGTGTTGTATATATCTTAGAAGACTAATATATATTTGAATGTGGTACAGCAATGTCCAGTCTGCTCATCTTATGAGCTATCTACAGAATATAATTTCAATTTGTATTCATAGATTAGCGATGATGGAAACTTGAAATATGCCACTATCTATTTCTATTACATGTACGAATTTCTCTTTTTGTTGTCCAATTACTTATAAAGTGAATAACAATGGTTAAAAATATAGTTACTAGCTGAAAGCTTAGTGAGTCCACCAGAAATCATGTGTTTGTCAGTCTGCAGAAGCCTTCTTGTGATATTTGCAGTGCAATGTCCTTTTGAATTTGGAATGAGTTTGAAACTCACAGTCCCATTGAAATGGGACAACCCTTTCAGACAAAGTGCCTTGGTAAGGACAGACAGGAAATTAATTGGCCATGAAACACTGATGTAAAAACATCAACCAAATGAAGAGAAAAAGGGAAATTTTCTCCATCATGGAGAAATGTATAATTCAACTGCACAACTTGATGTTATCATCTGACAGAGAAGTGATCTTTAACACAGAAGATTAGACAGCAAATCAGCCAAACCCATCTGTTACGACATTTGGTTTCCTTAAGATCCATACTCGTTGCAAGTTCCTAGAACTGGCTGAAGTTACCAGGAGTGAACTATATTACAAGTAACACACAAACATTGTTCTAATGACTGAACCATTTGAAGAAAACTAATTTAAAACTTTATTATCATACTCATGACTGGCAAGTAATACTTTTAAGGTAATTAATAAAATCAGTCTTGTGAATAGTAGCAATTACCAACAGATAGGCAGCTACTTACAAAAATATTATGTTGGGAGCTTTTTTGGAACATTGTAGTAGTGTTGCTCTTGCTGTAGTGTATTTAGTTTCGTACTACTTTGTATATATCTGATGCAATATCTGTGGCATTAATTTCCAATTATAAAAATTGCATAAGAAATAAAAAGAGACTTTCAAGTTATGTGAATGAGTCACTTCAAAAACCACTATTTTTCTGGATTCAGTTCGAGACAGCCCACACCAGGGCAAATGCAGAGTATATCAACATCTGTAAAAGATCTTGAGTCTGATGAATTTGTTAGTCTCTAAAACATTTGTCTCTCTGTAGACAATACTGATCTTTGATACCCAAAAGCTGGGCCTTATTTTTTTATGCCTCTAACTGTATGAGGCATAAAAAGAGAAACTTCAAGGAGCATTTAGAGCATTACTTTGTAATAGGATTTGTCTTCTTTTTTTAAAATTTATTTTTATCTGCATCTTTTTTTTTTCCCCTGTGACTTGATATTTTTGGAATTCTTTGGAGAAAATCAATTGGGTTTTAATACATGCAAACATGTATTAATATGTTTAACAGTGCACACGTGGGTGGTCACTACATTTTAAACAGCTAAGCAGATGATTAAATATTTGCTGAACTGGAAAGAGTAACCAAGAATATCTTCTGACTTTCCGTTATATAGGATAGGCCAGTTGTCACACTAAACAAAAGTTCTGAATCTTGCAGGTTCTTTGCCTGCAAGTGGGTAAATTGCCATAAGGTGTAACACCTATTGTCATTTCACGGACATGGTGAATCTGAAGAGGAAAAATTATTCTGTAAAAACATTAGATTACCAGTTTCTCCAAAGAAGTCCAATTACCATGGTTTGAACCACAACGTAGAGTTCAAACTTGATATCCTGAACCAGAAAGAAAATATAACAGCACTTCTGCTCTGCGTCTGCAGATGAAAGCATTGTGAACAGCACTGAGGCAGCAGCTGAGACATTGACATGCGTTCAGGGGCAGGGTGAGGGTTACCGTGGCACAGCCAACACCATATGGAGTGGAATCCTGTGCCAGCGGTGGGACTCCCAGTTTCCTCACCAGCATAACGTCACTCCTGAGAACTTCAAGTGCAAGTGAGTAGAGACATGTGGGTATTGCTGCAGTGAGAGAAGAGCCTAGTTTTCAAATGTTTAGAAATTCACTCCATCAAAGTAGACCACAGGATCCCTATCCCTGCTCTGCGACCTAATGCATTCACTATACTTGCTGATGCTGAAAACCACTTGAACACGGGAGCTCAAAATATTAGCTCTACATGAACTTGTGTCAAACTGTAGCTTTTTTTAAGGAAATTTTTCTTCAAGCATGTATTCACCAATTTAATTGATTGTGAAGTGTCGGAATGTTTTCCAAACTAGGATCTGAAACACAGTGTTGTTTTTCTTTCATGGAGGCAAGTACTTGTTCCCAGTTTGATTACTGTCTTTAAATTAATAAATCCTAAACGTTATCTAGTTGTAATCTCCTTCAAAATACTTGGCACTTATATTTCTCAACACTTCTTTTTTTTTGCCACTTTTTTAAACTTTTTTTTAGTCTCATTACTAAATATACTTGCATGAATAGGATTGCTTTTACCTGAAGAACCACTGGTCATCTAACCTTTCTGTACAGTTCATAAACTCCAGGATGTGAATAATCTGGTTATTTTACACAGTTATTTTAATCATGTTCTTTTGGTCCTTTCTTCTCTGAGCACAGAGGAAACTTAGCTGACCAGCATGGACCCAAAGCCCAGCTTGTATTAAATATCTTTAGTGATGGCTAAATATCAGTCTGGGCTCATCCTGGAATTTAGTACTGTGGATCTTTCAAGGTAAAGAATATTTTCCTGTCTGAGTTTGGATTCTCTCTCAAACAATAGGTTGTTTGCATTAGGTCTGTTTTCTTAATCCCATCATTACTATTGTTCAATTTATTTATCGAACACTGTGCACTGTAAAACATCTAATGAAAAAGTAACAATCTTCATTGTAACTGAAAATACCACTGATCTTGAGCTTCTCAGTCTCAGGACAATCTTGAATTTGCCTGGTAGTTAGTGCTGGAGCCCGATCCTACAGGTTTCTCAGACAAACCAGCAGTTAAACCAATTTGCGCTGCAACTGTGTGATGCTGCTGCAGGATTAGGCCCTCCTTGAGTTGTAACAATGTTCCTCACAGCATAGAGGGGCTAACAGCATTAGGACTGCTTATTATTGAGAAAGACTGTAGTGGCTATTCAAGCCAATAGCTTGTGTAAAATCAACAGAACCCCTGGTATGACTGTTAAAAACTCACATGAGTAAGAATTACAGTAGTAAGGCCATTCTTTCCACAGTCTGCTTTCAGTAAGTGCTGCAGATGGAAAAATACTGTGAAATATGGAGATGCATAGAACATGGTAACAACTGTCAGGAGATGGGAAAATAAAACTTACATTTAAGAGGTTTGAGTATTTCATGCAAGCTGCAAGAGACATTTAAAGATGTTCCCTTGTGACTAACTTTTACTTTAAAGGTAACAGCTGTATAGAATTTCCACATACATTCTTTTACATTCCAAGACAGTTTCTTAAATGAATCAGTGACAGCCTACAGGAATCTGTTTCTCAAAACTCAGCAGAACCATTCAAAATACAAGGAATTTTAAGCAGTTTGGTAATGTTTGTATTTAAAAGCTCTTGTAATAGATTGCAGGTGTATCCAATGTCAACTTGCATGCAAATTTTGTTGCAGAAACCTGAATAAAAATAATCTATATTGAAAGTATTGTTAATCTTCAAGTGAAATCTGATATCCAGTCAAAACATAAGTCCCCTGAAAATGAATTCCCATAACCCTGTTCTTATTACAATTACTATATTCTTCTGGACACTGTGTTCTTACTGGCTCCTCATCTCCTTGTATTTGACACTGATTAGTAACATACAGACCTTAAAGAGTCTGTATTATTGCTAATTCATAATAAAAAACAATAGAATGCATCAGTAATTTTAGGTTGTCCCTGCTGTGAGCTAACGTATTTATTTTCATAGGGATTTGAGGGAGAACTACTGCCGGAACCCAGATGGATCTGAATCACCCTGGTGTTTTACCACTGACCCAAACATCCGTATTGGTTATTGCTCCCAGATTCCTAAGTGTGATGTATCAAATGAACAAGGTAACAGAAGGAAGAGTGATAACGTGATCTTCAGTCAATGCTGTACTGTTCCAAGTGGCAGACAGGCAGGCTTGAAGACTAGAGGGGTTGTTCTCAGTACCTCTGCATTACACCTGTGTAGTTCCGCTTTGGCTTTATTTGCATACTTGGGATTCGTCATGGTGTAAATGAGATTCATTTCTCAGTTCATGTTTCGATTCCAGCAGCAAAAGCTGTAGGAGAGATTTGGTATTGGATCTGATTTTTAGACAAGGTGAATCTCTGTGCCATTTAATATTAGCTGGAGGTCTGGTCTACTGTCTCACCTTTCTTGGTTTGAAAGCCCCTTTTCCAGAGTTGAGATTATTTGCTTGATTCACAATATTTTTGCAATTGCATATGAGGCCACCAAACATGATTTTTATTTTTTTTTCCATATATGCTTTTATCTAAAAGGAGTTGAGCTGAAAAGGCTTGTGGGAATTCCAGTATAGCTTCTTATCTTTAAGCTGTAATCTCTGCATGTAAAGTCCACTCTAAGTCTTCAGTAAATATTGTTTTTCCCATGAGGCCTTTGCATTACTCTAAGAAGTATTACATCCTGAGAATTGGTGACACTCATAGCATAAACTGAAGTTAAAACTTCAGACCCTATATCAGGCTGCATTTAGGTATCCATATTCAAAGTTTAGCCATTTTTTTTCACTTGAAATTTGAAAAAGCTGTCATAGCAAGAGTTCTCTCAGAGGAAGAACTAAACTTCGACTTCCCTTCCATGTTTTAATTTGTAGAGTATCAGTTATCAAAAAGTAAAAATACTGATGTTTATGAAACAAAATGCTTATACAAAACATCTTTATAGTAGCGGTGATCTTAAACAATCCTGAAAATTCTCAAAAAGGCTTGTGATAAAGGCTTATGAAATAAATATAGCTTCTGCTGGAGTGAGCAGGCAAGTTTTTGAATTACATTAAAGTCACGTTGATTTTTTTATTTTGCCAAAGTAGAACTTAAGTCTTGAATTATGTGCTGTTGCCAGTATTCAGAATATACACAAAGATAAGTTGTTTTAAATAGAGTGCCTTTTACTTGAGCAGGGAGGATTAAGGGGGCATATTTGCTTTGTTTTGTTTAAAGCAGCTCCTGACAACTTTTAGAATATTCTGTATAATGCACTAAATTAACTATAAAATATTTTTGAAATTGATTTTCCCAGTTTATCTAAATAAGATGAAATTTGAAATGCTGCTGTGTTGAGAACGAAGGACTCAAGCAGGAGATCATGTATCTAAATTTGAAACTTTCTTCCATTTTCTTTCTGATTTGATTTATACAGTTGTCTGATTCATATTGTACAGTGTTTGCTAAATAAAACACTTTAATTACTTGAATTAATGATGGAAAGGAAGAATTTTCCTTTCAATGTCGTAAAAACACCCTCTGTTTCTCTTTGTCTCAACGTTCTTATTCAGATTGCTATCGTGGCAATGGCAAGAGCTACATGGGAAATCTATCCAAGACACGATTTGGGCTAACTTGCTCCACATGGGACAAGAATATTGAAGACTTACGTAGGTGTGTACATATGAAATAGAAAGAGATGGTTCAGTGAGTCCTAAATAAATACTGCCTCCAGATGGCATCTCTTTCTCTTCTGCTGTGATTCTAAAATAGCCACTTATGCCCTGGAGCTTTAGCATCCTTTTTTTTTTTTTAATCTCGGTGTTTTAATATATTACACAACATGTCTTTGTTCAGACTAACCAATAATTGCAGGCCTGGGATATTTCTTAATGTTTAGTTTACTGGCCTGGCTTACTCCATCTTTGTCCTTGAAAGTTTTGTTCTATGGGAGGACAGCAAGAATAAAGCAGGAAATGGTGATCTCATCAGTCTGATCTCATAACTCATGCTGCTTCAAGGAGGGGATTGGACTTGAAACCACCTAAGGTTCCTCGCAGCCTGAAACTGAAGCTTGAATCTATGATCTAATGCCACTGACATCAAATGCCTTTAAAACCTCCTTCAATTTCTGTTTATCATTATTTTGACTTCATATTCAAGAAGCATAAAAGGCAAGTTATTTTAATTTATTTGTTAAAGTAAATATGAATCAGTAGTAAGGATAAAATAAGTTTAGAGTTTCCAAGACTTTTTCAGTCACGCCAGGATCCTCGATGTAATCTCTGCTGATTCAGAACTGTAGATTAAGAAATCTCAGGAGTGACAATAACAATGACATCCAGGTACCACACAAAGACAGAGATTCATCAAAAATTTTATAGTACGTGTGACAACAGTGACCCGGATTTTCCCTTAATTTTACTTTAGTTTATGAAGTCAGGGTGATTATGTCTATATTACTTTTGGTACTTGTGCTTGCTCATTATCGCCACAGTCATATTAGCCACTATCATCTGGAATCTGACTGTCTCTGATTCCTGCTTCCAACTTGATGGTCAGTCATGTGAAGGCTGCCCTTTGGGGAAGCTTCATCACAAAAGGTAAACTTCAGTGACAATGTCTGGAATAAGTGACTGGACTATCTGGTGTTTCCCCTCACAGGGTCAGAGACAGCATGCATCTTCCGGTGTGCTTTCCAAGTAAGGGAGGCAGAGGGTTCAGATCATGACTTCTGAGAGCTCTGATAAGCCCTCAATTAGCTATGAATAAGACAACTTAAACCTACTGGATGCTTGATGCAATTACATTCTTGTAATCCTGAGCACAGATCAGCCTTTCTTCTCTTATGCCCACAAAATTTCCATCTGGAAAATTTTTGTGGGAGTTATCCATTTTGATTCAACAGTTACTCTGGATATGGGTGTGCTAGAAGTAGTGTGCACGGTTGGTTATGAAATAAAAGAGCAGTGCAGCTGTAACTTAGGAAACATGTACATTTTGTTCTGACAAGCCAGAAACAACCAGCTTTCTCTGCTTCAGATTGTCACTCCAAACTTTCACTTTTAAAGTGCCTTGTGTAGGTTTGAAGCTTAGGTGACTGATCACTGCAGTTTGTCTGAGCCATTCATCCTTGCCTGCTGCTCAGTCCTGCTAACTTCCTTGGGTTTGTTTTTCCTTTGCCTCAGATTGTGCTTTCTTTCCAGAGTCAGTGCTCCCTTGTGCTATTAATCTGCAGGAAGAAGCTACCTTTACTCCCAGAGAGGCCTGCAGATTTGCTGGGGGCAACAGATGCGTTCTTCTAATCAAAGTAGTAACAGTAAAAAGACCTCTCCTCAAAGTATCCGGGGATTTTTAGCTCAAGTGGGAGATTTAGAAACCTCCCCACCTTCTGGTGGACACAGTGCTTAAAATATCAACCAGAGGAAACTTGGACCTAGATCCAGCAAATATTTGGGTCTCATCTTCCCTTTCATTTTAACCAGATCTAAACCCTGACCTGTAGGCTTCTCAATTACCTAATATTACAATGTGGAGCAACGTTTAACCTTTGAAAATTCGGACTATAGTGTAAAGCTATTCAGCACTTTGAATTTCTTTTTTCCTGTAGGCATATACAAATATTCAGAGAACCAGATGTTAGTAAACTGAAGAAAAACTATTGCCGCAATCCAGATGATGATTTTCATGGTCCCTGGTGTTACACAGATGATCCTCTTGTTCCCTGGGATTACTGCCCTATTTCTCGATGTGAGTACTTGGTATGCCTCAGGCATTGTCAACTGTGCAGTCCCAGTGAAGCCATGGTGCCACATGTGTATGAATACCTATCTGTTGTCGCTTGTGGCAGCAGAAAATGTGTAATTCAATCAAGAATCAAATCTGCATTACTGAAAAAGGAAGGACAGAAGCTGCTTATGCAATATATGAAAATGGTGTTCTTTTCCTTGACCAGCTTAGAGAGCAGCAGGGGCATAAAACAGCTGTTACAGATGGTCAAACATTTTCCAACAGATCTAGCTATTAAATGAGGGCTGGATGGAGACAAAGAATTTTCTAGTGGTCAGAATGCTGGCTGTGACCTCAAGAAACCCAGGGACAGTTATCTTCTGTGCAACAAGCTTCATAGTCTCATTGCCTGTTCTGTGTTTGTAAAGTTAGGATAATTCACTATACGTATGCTGATGTGCATATGTGCTACACAGATTCTGGTTTTGGATGTTTATTGGATGACTTAAATCCTGGCAAAAATTGTAGACATCTCTCTTCAAAAGCTGCAAGTTAAAATCTAGATAGCTTAAATAAACAGAGTTAAAAGTAATGGGGAATTCCTGAAGTTATGAGGAAAGAGATTTACACCAAAAAATGTGCAATTCACATCTAGGTTCAGGATTTTTATCTTAAATTCTTATTTCTAAATCACCATGCTGCATATCCTGAGAGAACGGTTAAATGGTAAATCAGGTTTTGAATGCTTTTCTCTGATCTCTAGAGGTTAAGAATAGTGTTATAGTCAGTCCCAGCAACAATCTGCTGCATTTCCTCAAAGTCTGAACTGCAGCATCTCTAAGAGGTGATATTTGAAGTCTCAGGTGACGTTTTGGTGTCTAAGCAAAGAGTAAACAAACTGTGAAAAAGGTTATGTGTGTCTATGCAGATGAAGAACAACAGATGAAGAAATATAAATATTATTCACTCACTCTGAGTTCATTATCTGGATCTATGAATTCCGAAGGAAATATTCACAGCAAATATATGTAGGGTATATGGCAATAGTGAGTATTACGGTTTCTGGAATCAAACTGCAGAGCTGAAATATGTCTGTTTTACAATTGTAACTAGTATGGACTAGTATTAAATTACTACTAGCTCACTCGGGTGCTGATAACCAGCTTAACCAGAACAGAAATAATACTAGCATTTCCCAAGTGTACTTACTTGGTGTCTATTACTGGTCTCTTCAAACTGTGCTATGTATATATTTATATGTATACATACATACATACACAAACATGTACACATAGGAATATGTGTATACATACATACATACAGAAATTTAACTATGTATATAACTGTATAGCTTTATGTATATTTTTACTTAATGATGGAAATCTAGTTGGGTGAGATACTTTTAATTTTGCCTGTTGAAATTTTCAGTACCTGCATTTGTACCTCATAATGCTGGGTCACTCTGCAGACTTCACTGAAAGCAAAATTTTTAACCAAGTTTAGGCAAACTTGTTGTACCTGCATTCTGACTTGGACTAGATGGAAGAACTAAACCGGATTTTGAGGAATACATTTTAATAAGGACAAGGTTTTGCTGATAACAATATAAAACGACTTTTGACATTTCTAAGTTTTTTAAGGAAATTGGAAATTTTAATGAAATATGATTTGGATTTAGTCACATGGGTTTTAAAGTTCCTGAATGTTTATAGAACAGTCATAGTCCCAACTATATTTTCAGCATTTGCTTGTTCGAATGAAATAGCCTGATTCAGGATTCAGACAAGAAGAAAAATACTTGAAACTCATGTTGCAAAATGCTTGCTTTTAATTCCATACTACTTGAATGAAATTCTGATTTCTTGTCAATCCTTACCAAATTGTGCTTTTGCAGAGTATTAAAGAAATCACTGAATTTTAAAACTTTGTGAACTATTAAAATTAACACTTTACCTTTTTTTTTTACTCTATTCAATTTTTAGACATGTTTTAATATTGTATTATGGATATCTCATCTATTTGTCTAGGTGAAGGTGATACAACTCCTACTACAACCAGCCTGGATGGTAAGAAAATTTGCAGATGTACTCTGCAGGGCATGTATTGTATCCTTTAAGACTAACCATTTCTTTCCAGTTGGGAAACAAGGGAAAGAGGAGTTAAAGTTAGAAAAAATATACAGCTTGGGAAATACTGGTTTTAGAAGAGAAAAATGAAGGATATCTTTATTATTATTATTACTCTTTTATATATTCTCACTAATTCTTCTTGCCAGTGGTGAGATATCGTAATGCTATTCAATGTTCGCTATGTAAATCTCCATAATAAACCTGTTTAAATATATGGGGTTTATATTGTCCATGAATATTTATATAGACTGAGCTAGCTTCGCTGAAGTAGTTTTGGTGCTCTAGAAATATATGTCATTAGTGCAGGAAAATCAATCTGTAATAAATATTAAACTTCTTGTGGTCCTTATGTGCAAGTGTACAGGTTTTCTACTGCTGTTTTTAGTAAAATATGACCTCTGGACCTGCTTTCAGATACTGTCATTCCTTGTGCCTCAACAAAACATTTGAGAGTTGTAAATGGAATCCCAACACAAACAAATGAAGGATGGGTGGTTAGTTTGACATACAGGTAACTATCGCTTTAATTAGAAAGACAATATATTCACTAGGTTATTTGTTTTGGAACTCTAGGAAATGTTGACCGTAATAAGAATACTTGTAGATTGTAGTTAAATCTTGTAAAGGCAGAAAATCTGCAATCCTAGAACATCAATGATTCTATACTATTTACTCTGTCAGTGAAATATTTATGTTCTTTATCACTCGCTTACACACATAAGCTTGTAAAACATTTAAAACATTCTGCTCTTTTGATTAGCTACTGCAGACCTTTTCATAACATTGGCTTAGCATCCAGAATTAAACTGTTTAACATAGAGACTATTAAAAAAAATGGAGTGTGAAATGTTGGATTCAGGATTTATACTCATGTCAAATTTAGCTTTCTGCTTATATTGTTGTGTGCAATTGAAATGTAATCCGTAGTAAAAAAATATGTAGGTGTTATAAGGAAATAATTTTCATTCTGTGAAATAAGACCCTAACATATACAGTTGCAAATCAGTATTACATTATGACAGACCTTACTGTGCTTACATTGCCAGAATTACTGTTTCCTACGTTCATTACTCTGGTTCATAACTCATCAAACCGAAGTGTGAACCATTAATGTACAACAGGAGCAATATCTCGTATATCAACCCTGTATCTTTTATCACAAAAAAAAGATGTTTTAAAATAGTCTTTTTTTGTCTGTTGGTACAGACTGAAGTACAACTTAAATCTATTAGCTTATGTTTTTTAAACCATATTTTAAAATAGGTCTGAAATGAAAAATTGCAGTAAAGGGAAAGATGTAAATCTTATTTTCTAGATTGCTTCATTGCTAGAAAAATTCTGTGGGTCCTTCCCATCCTTGATAATCTGCATCCTATGAGCTCCAGTCAGAACTAGACCTTTCTGGAAGTCTAGCAGGTGGTGCAGAAAGGCATTCTAGAGGAACATCACTTTATTCCTAGACTAAATATGCAGACAGATGGGCTGAATGGCTCTCTGGAGAAGTTTGTCCTTCTACTATTTTTAAAGTAGTCCTGATGTTTAAGGTGAATTACATCTGGTTGACTAAAATTTAAATAAATAATATTAAGGTAGTTGAACCTGGATTTTGTGCTTTTCAAAAAACTCCACTAAGCAGATGAGTGTTTAAATTATTACAGATTCTGCTATGAAAACTGGATTCCTGGAATACTCCAGCAAAAATATATTTTTAAGTATTACATGTAAGCATAAAAATGTAGTTTTATTTTGTGTTGTTACCAAGGAAGCAAATAGAATGTTGCCTGAAACAAAATCTTCAAAAGTTCAGGGCTTTCTGCAAAAAACTAATTGTACTCCTCTAAATGGAGTTGACATGTCTGAATGGCAAAGGCTTAGTGATACTTCAAAACTTGTATTCATATTTGACAATTAAGGCCCACCTCTACCTGTTAAATTAATCAATTATATATATTTTATGTCTGATCCAGATTCTGTCATTAGGTATATTTATGTATATTTGGATCAATTTCATCTGTTTCATGGAATCCACTCTGATTTTATGCCAGATTTGAATAAGAGGTTAAACCTTGTGTAAACTAGTCCATATTCTAAAGCAGGTGATGCAGTCTTGTAAATTTCTTTTGCTAATTAGTTATGCAAACATAATATACAAGAGCATGTTTATACTCCTGATTGTGACATTTTTATAAAAAAACAGGGCAGAATCTGTATTTTAAAAAGGATCCATCCTTTTGGACCAGATATTTTTTTTCTCAACTGAAATACAATTAAAAAAAAAGGAGCAAGCATCTGTGTTATTCTGCTGTCTTTGAACTCCATATAGAGTCTGGGCTCCTTCCAGCAGTTCTTTGCAAAGCTTTGAACATTTGTGATATTTGAATTTATAAATTGTGAGAGCTTAAGTTTTTCCCAAATTGCTGACAATTCTGATTCACTTTCCAAAGAGCTGCAGAAAATAAATGTGATTTTAGAAGCTCAAAGAAGGAAACTAATTAATCTGCATTCCACAGTCTCTATTTTTGAAAGAACTGTCACGCTTAATTGCTTTAATTTTACTTGATGTATTATGCTGTAGGTTTTCTATAATCACATGTAGGATATCATACATTGCAGATTGTTTCCAACTGAAGTATATGGGGACAGAAATCTCATAGGACTGGTAATCAAGTAGGAACTCTACACCTTGAGGTCGATACTTTGAATAACATGAATAATGACCAAATGTTGTTTACATGTAGTTGCAGTTGGAGATTTACTTGAATGTTTTGGTTTAGTTCCTATTAAAAAGAATTAGCTTACCACATAAAAAAAAAGAAAAAAGGTACCCTATAAATTCAGCTTTGAATGAACAGAGTAACTGAAATTCTCTTTCCTCCTTGTTCGTACATGTTGGAGTAAAACACTGAAAGTCATATTATTGTAAGTGTTGAAACCTTAGAGCAAAGGGACAGAGACATGCTTCATAGGCTGTCAGTCAGCCACCTTTCACCAGCAAAAACATGTGGGGAGCGGCAGTGTTCTTTACAGATTTTGACTATGTAGAAAATATCAATATAACCTTTTTCTCTTTCTCTTTTTTTCTTGTTTGTTTTTTTTTCCCCCAGGAATAAGCATGTTTGTGGAGGTACTTTGATAAAGGAAGAATGGGTTCTAACAGCAAGGCAGTGTTTCCCTTCTCGGTACAGTAGTCTGTAACTTTGCAGTATTGAGATATATCTATTTTAGGGCACTTACCATAACAATATTTGTTCAAATTAAATGCATCATTTTTCGCTCCTGTTTGACTCCGGCACTGCTTTTCTGATGTAAAAGACCTGTGGGACCTTGGTATTTTCTGTTTTTAAAGTTATTAATCTAAAAGAGTTCTGGCTATTTTACATAGAAGTAAAAATATGTTTTCCAAGTGTAATGGTTAGACCATTGCCTCTTTATAAAAATAAGCTCATTTTTCTGCTCGACTGGACAAAATAAAACAGAAAACTTGGGTAAATCTCAGAAAGTTCAAAGGTTCATACTGACCAAAGATTTAAATGTTTGGATACTACTAGGAAACAAAAAATTCAGTCATAGTTAAAGATAATATTATGTATTGGCTTCAGACCAAAAGCTTACATCTGAGCATGTTGATTTTGGAATAGTAGTTAGCAGCATAAACTCATTTCTGGTGGAGAGTATTAGTTAAGATATTCTAGCTTAATCATATTAAACAGAGCTTTTGGAAGTATTTTATTATGCACTCAGGAAGATCCTAACCACCTTTGCCTCATTTAGGTACAAAGACTTGAAAGACTACAAAGCCTGGCTTGGAGTCCATAATATTAAAGGAAAGGGGGAGGAGAAGCATAGACAAGTTCTGAATATCTCCCAGTTGGTGTATGGCCCCACAGGGTCAGATTTGGTCTTACTGAAACTTAGCAGGTTAGTAGTTACTATTACCAGTTCCAGGAATTTCAACTGATAAATGTGATGTTTCCTAGATAAGATTTACAAATCCAGTTCTCTGCTATCTCTGATACTGCAGATGATGTCTCCATGGAGTAAGCTTCAATTGTAAGAAATCTTACTTGATATATGCATAAATGCAGGTTTATAACCCTTACTCAGAGAACAGATGTTACTTCTGAAGAATTGTGCCTATCTTTTTTTCTGATAACCAAGCTTAGCTTTGTTGGGAGGTGGGATTTTTCCTGGGTTTGTTTTTTTGTTTTGTTTTGATTTTTTAAAATATAAACAACCCTCATTGACTAGTATGTAGTTTCAATTTACAGACCAAGTACCAGATTGTAACTGAGATCCTTGTGTGTATATATCCATTTTCAAACTTTTTCCATATGAGTGAAACTATGTATTCAAATGAAATGCCATCATTACTTACTTTTAAGATTAAAAGCTAAGTTAAATAGCACAAAAATGGTGACAGCATTTCAAGAAATCTTTTGACAGTTAACAGCTGTAGCACAAAATATAGGTAGAAGAATCCATCATATTCTTCAATGATGGAGAAGAAGGGAAAAGGATTGGCATAGTTTTTAATTGTTGTGGTCTGTAATGGATTTAACATAAATTTTAAGATGCATTTTATAAAGTTAAGTAAAATCCACAATACCTATCACTTGTTTTCTGTCTTTCAGACCTGCCATATTGACAAATTTTGTAGAAATAATCCGATTGCCCATTTCCGGATGTATCATTCCAGAGAAGACCAGTTGCAGTGTTTATGGATGGGGATACACTGGATGTAAGAAACTCTTCTTAAAAACTAAATTAATATGTTGACAGCTTATTTCCCCTTGTCATTATAGCTGAAGCTGATGATATTGCCTGATGCCACCGTTGCCCAACACTTTGTTATAAAATACGGTTTCATTTTTTTATGATTTTGTAAAAAAGTGAACATTTTATCTAAGATAACTGAATATCAAGTATTTTCTACTACTTCATCCTTTTTTGCTGTTGTTTCAGTGCCAGGAAAAATGATTCAAACATTTCAAAGAAAGAACTAAGAAAAATATTGTTCTACATGTTAAACAAATCTGGCAGAATTGCTTTGCAGAGTTTGAACCTTGTTTTGAAAAATTCCAAATCATCTACTTGAGCAGTCTCTTTCTGTATCCCAAAGCAGGCTCCCTCTCAAAAAACTAATACAGAAACATGTAATCAAAGACATAATTAACATACACAAAAACAGTTAACTAAGGAGACACAAGCAGCCCTAAGCTTGGCATTTCCTAACTTTTGAGTACTTGACATTGCAACCTTACTAATGTTTATTAAACACAGTTTTTGTGTGAAGTTAATACAAATATGTGGGAGAACAGACACTTATTTTGTCTGTTAAATATCATATCTGGCTAATTATGTGTTGATGATAAAGTTAATAGGTGCCAGTTGACAATAATTACTGCAATAATTACAGCGCTCAAATGTCATTTTGCCACAAACCCTGAGTAAGCAGCAGCAATATACTCACTCTGTCCTGGAAACAAAGTAGAAACTAGACTGTAATTTTGGGACTGTCTTCCTTGCAATCATTACTCTGCATTTCTTTGTGGGTGGTAAGCAATCTGTACCAGCCCTCTCCCAAATGACTGTCTTTGCTGTTCCCAGCATGACCGTATTAGCCATCCTGTAAGGGGAACGAATGGCTGTCCAGGGGACAGGGAAGTCAGGATGGAGCATGGTGCAGCATCACAGGAAAGCTGAGCTTACAAAAACTGATAAGGAATTTGCTATGTTGTGGAGTTACATAATACAGTAGATGCATAGCATCTGTCATCCAAGGACTTTGTGCTGTATTTTATGTACTACTTAATATAATCCTTACAGCGTCTTAGTCAGGGAGGGAAGAAAGGTTACATCTACTTTTTCTGCATTAAAGAAAGCAGGAGAACAATTCAGTGAAGAACAATCTTGGTACCTTGTTTTGATGGTTGAGTAGCGAATAGGCAGGTCCAGAACTTTTATTTATCTTTGCAGGTTGTATAGACTTGTCTTTCAACACACAGAACAAGAGCAAACCCCATAGGGCTCCTGACTCCTGACCTTGACACTGACGCACAAAGCTGTGGCTCTGCCCTTGCAGGCACAAAGTCATTCAGTGGAGCTGAGCCAGCACAGAATGAGAAAAAGTCTTCTCTGCTACAGTATTTTTCAAGCCACAAGTCCTTCCCTGGGCCATATCAGGCACCGTTACGCTTTAACTCGTGTTTAAGGCACGGAGCAAAATCCTTGCCCTACTGATGGGAGCTACAAAATTCTCAGACTCACTTTTTCTGATTTCTGTTGTGTGACAGGGCAGTTTGGTGGTGAACTGTAGAGTAAACCCAGTTACCCAACCCTAACTTCTCCAGATATTCTCAGACAACTGAACAGATATACATACCAAAATATTTCTTGCAAACCCCATTTGTAGAAAATATAAGAAATCCAAAAGACGAATGCATTGAAAACAATGAGGATGGACAAAAATATGACTAGTGAAAATAAAGTATAATGATAGAATTTACATGACTAAGTTTATCCAGACTGCATCTTCAAATATATTTTTCCCCTAAAACAGAATAAAGTTTTAATTCTCTTTTTAATCCTAGTAATTAACTACGATGGCCTTCTCCGGGTAGCAAACCTGTTTATTTTGGGAAATGAGAAATGCAACCAATATCTCAAAGGGAAGATCACTGTGAATGAGTCAGAGATCTGTGCTGTAGCTGAAACCATTGGTGCTGGGCCTTGTGAGGTAAATGTTACACTTTCTAATACATTATGAGGAGCTATCAGCCTGACTATTTCTTTCCCAGAAATAAACTACTAGTATTTACATGAATATTAAATATAATCATATGAATAAACCCTTGCTAAACTGAGACAAAATTGTGTTCTGTGTAATCAGGACTATAGTGGGCTGTGTGCTAGACAGAGCAGTATATTTTGATTGAATAGGAAACAAAGTCTGCAACAAATATTAACTACTTAGTTGTACGCAAAATACATAAATGTTGTTGCTCAAAAGAGCGGATTAAATTATGAAGGAAGGAGAAAGATCCAAAAACTTACTGAGGTTCAGTATTAGTCAGCAGGCTGGAGCATTTGGTTTCCCTAATCAAGTCCGAGCAACGTATCCACAAGGACAGGAGCAATAGATCAATTAAGGTATACAGTTCAATGCAGTTGTTTTGCTTCAGACTAATTTTGGTGATGGAGAAAAGACATGTCAGGAGAAATGTTGTAAATCATTTATCAGGGGAAGATATGTTTTTTGTGTGTGTGGAAAATGTGCCTGATGAGAAGATGTGTAGAAGGAGGGTAGTCACAAACATTATTATGCATTTAATAACTGGACTTGAACAGATGATTTCCTAACACTGGTGTTAACCAAGTAGTGAAATTTTCCCTACCCAAGGGTACTACCAGAGAGGGGGAAGGAGGTCTATGTCAGGCTGAGGCCTCTTCCATTTATTATTAATCTCCTACAGGAATAATATTGTAAATACAAAGTATTTTCTTCAAAATCAAATATTTAATCATAAATGAGCTCTTCAAAATGTCAAGGCTTACAAATGAACCATCTGCATGGAATTCTGCTGGGGACCCTGCATTTTGTTTTCCCCTGGAAGAAGAAATGGACTGAATTAATTTTAGCAATCAGTCTTAATCACTGCATGGCTTCCTGCTCCCTGAGTTCCCCTTTGAAGCTACTTTTCTCATCCCAGAATAGCCAGAGAAACAAAACCAGATTGGCAGGTGAAACTCCACTTCTGAAAATATTTTATGAGCTGCTCTGATGATACTGACATCTTTCATTGTTCATGTGTGAACTAATCTGCTACCAATCAGAAAAAAACCCTGAAACCAAATAAAGGTCAAACATTGATGTTTCTTTGGTAATCTAGAGAAAATGCAATGCTAATTGTCAAGTTTTATTTTTTGAAACAAAGTCTCACTATCTGCTATGAACTATCTAGTTTTGCAGCTAATTTGCTAGGTTCAGTATATATTTTGCTTGGGTAAAAACTCTGCAATATCTCTTTTCAAATTCAAAATCTATGTGAATTTATCTAATTTACTGTTTCAATCTGATTTAAACTGGACGTATTTTAGTGCTTAGTAAGACCCTGATCTGAGCTGACCATACTCCAAATTTTCACTGAACACTTGTACCAATGCATAGAGGTCTCATTGACTCAGAATAGTGAAAAAGAGCATTTTAACAATCGATATATCAAAATGATGTCCACAAAATATTACGTTCTATTATTTTGTAATTCCCTCCTACTCCTCCTCCCCCTGCCTATTAGTACACATAGATTCTCATCCTAGGGCTTTGCAAGATGATTGACTGACAGGATATTAACCCAGCTGTCAGTGGCCTTCGATGTAAAGTCTGTATCAGAACAAAGATTTTTATCAGTTAACTCACTTTTTGCTCATCTGGTTTATATATACATAAAATAATATGCTTGCAGGTAACTTAAAGAGGAGGGTAAGATCTGGTAGTCTGAAGTCACTAGAATAAAATGTAAACACGGATCAGATGGTTTAATTTGCATGGGAAGCAACCAAATGTCAAAGGCCAACCTCAGCATGGTTTGCTTAAGTCCTGATTGTGAAAAAGTTATTGGAATTTGTCTTTTCTCCTGTGGCAAGATTAACTCTATTGCCCGCTCATTGAGCTAGGCCATCACCAAAAGAAACTAGTCAGTAGGAGACAGGTGAGAGCTGTGTCTTGACATGTTTTGAGAAATATCATTCTTCATGTTTATTTTTCCCTAGCGAGATTATGGTGGTCCCTTGGTTTGTGAACAAAACAGGCTGAAGATAGTAGTTGGTGTCATTGTTCCCGGCCGCGGATGTGCCATTCGAAATCGTCCTGGAATTTTTGTTCGAGTTTCATATTACTCCCGGTGGATACACAAGATTATGATGACCTACAGAAGACCCTGAAAAAATCAACAACTTCCATTCACAAAAAGCTTTTGGACAGCATGGAATTAATGTGTAATATAAAGATCAACAATTTTTTAACTACTTGATTCTCAAGTTTGTTGAGCTTCTTTTAATATTTATGGGTGGTTTTGGTGTTTTTGTCTATCAGTGTTGTTTTATAAATGTTGGAGTGACTTACAGTGTATGCAAGTAAGGTGACATATCTCCTGAAGATACTTGAATGTGAAAACAATTTTGCAAAGATATTATTACTGGATGATAAATGATTTTGTAGAAATAGATCATATGACCTCTTTTATGCTGCTTTTAAGATTATCTTAGAAGGAGAAACAAATTATTGTTTTATTTAACATACCTTATTCTTTCTATGAGCCATATATTTCTCTTCATATATGACAAATACATGCATCTAAGGACGGCATATATGATCATATTACTCTCCCCACTGTATAAGAGGTCAAATATTTCCATATTTCATTAAAAAAAAAATCTCTTTTGAAGTTAATTTTTTCTGTTTTGATGGACTTTGACAACCCTGCCATAAACAGTTCTGACAGAAGTTAATATCACATCCTTTTACATAGTGCTTATAGGCTCTCATTCTGCACTTGGTTCCTTCAGTGTGTATGTGGTACCCTAACAGACATCTCAAAAACCCTTTTGAATAAGGGAAGAAACATAGAAGTGGATTGGTTGGCAAATCCTCGATTATTTGTTTAAAGTTAGTCCCAGAAATAATTGTGAATTTACAATGCTAAAGAGAGTATTTCTTATGATTTGAAAAATTTATCCTGATTAACTACTGGCATATTTTGACCATTAAAAGAAATTTCAATCAAATATGTCTAAATTTTTCTCAAGAGACAAGCGTTAAAAATTCAGTTAATTCTAGTTATTTCACGAAAATAACTCTGGATTTATAGAAGGAAAAAGGACTAATGAGTCTGGCACCTGGCAGAGAGACTTAATACTGGGAAAAGTAAGCTGTGCATTAATAGTCATTCAGAGACTTAAGATCTGAATAACATCTTGTCTAGATTTGGATAAGATTATATCCTTTGTATAACTCCTTTCAGGGTAATAAAATATTGTGGAGATTGAGATGATCTTGTATGTAATATGGAAAACATCACCAGTAGTTTAGTACCTTGTGTTTCCTGCCTGTATGTAGAACCATCATTTTTTTTTATGTTGATGGAGAAAAAGAAAAAATAATCAGCACCTATGAAAAGCACTAGTTCTTATTTGGATATTTAGTTGTATAGCTGGAAGTATTATACAAATACGTTGTTATGGGTGGCACCAATTATCCTGTAATTTCTGATAAATTGATACAACATATATCCAATTGTTAGTTTTACTACTGTATGTGTAATTGGATAAGGAACTGCACTGTTACTTAGATTGTGACTGTGTAATTGTAAAAGTTTCCAGTATCAAATTGTATGGTGTGTGTTTCATATCTAACTGCATAGCCACCCAGCTGACACGATGGTGTAGACATATAAAAGAATGTTTCATCCGGAAGATGCAAGGTTGAATTCTGCCCTGGCAAAAAGGCATGGGACCTGTCTTTGGAGGCAGCCCTCACGTTGAGTCACCAAACTATTTTCTTCAGCAGTGCACTTTGACACCAGTGGATCTCAAATATGCTTACATCTCCTGGTGAACTCGGATGTGTTTCAAGCCATGCTTAAGTGACTTGTCTTGCAGAGATTTGTGTCAAGTATCCAGGAGATTCTACTGGCACATAGGAAGAAGTCTTTCAGCAAGTAAAGCTTCTGAAATTCCTCCTGATGTAAATAGTCTCTTTGGACAAGACACGACTTCTTTATACAGCGGATCTTAGGTTGTGGATGCTACACAGATAGTCTGTCTCCAGGTATTCTGGCTGCCTCTGAAGGCTTTATGCTCCCAGGGACTCTTACTGACCAGGTCAAAAGAGGGCAGGAGTTAGCCTGTTGTATTTACACTTAATTATTGCCATGTATATAAAGAGTGTATTCTTACTAAGTGTATAATGACTATATCTTCTTGAAAGGATTAACTTTTCAAGAGAGACTTTAAAAAAAACTCCAAGTGAGTTTTGTTTTCAGTCACAAGTAGAATGTGGATAAAATATATAACTCCACATTTACTCTTTGTATTTTAAGAATTGTTACGTGCTCATTGTATTACATTTGCAGGCATTTTGTTAAGTCTATCTAAAAAAATTTCAATCCTAAAACATTTTAGTTATAAGCTTCTGCTGTGCAGAAGACTGTGATTTTTATATATATATATACATATATATAGATGACAAAAATATTGTTTTTTGTTAGACAACATGTAAGGATTTTTACCTGTTTGTTCTGGGCAGCGCCTCAGTAAAATAAATTGTGCAGAGCTGATGCCCCAGAACTTAACATGCTTGTATGCACTTGCTTATTAGGTTCTCTTGCTCTCCCTATCTCAGTATGGAGGGCGTGTGAGACTCTGAAGAGCAAGAGAAGAATGATTATATGTAGCAATGAATTTGTACTTCATTTATTCCTGTGAATATTTCTTGTTGGTACCAATGGTACCGTACCAGGCAACTGTTATAACTACAGGATTCTCTTAAGAAAGGACACTCTACAGTTATTTTTTCACTGTTCTGTATATTTTTCTCTCTGTAATAACAAAGAAACCTGATCTAGTGCCCAACTAAACTGTTAGAAAGCCTCTTACTAACTTCAGTGGGATCTGGACTTTAATTTGTAGATGTGATTTTTTTCATATTAGAATTAGAGGGTATAGGACATTGTTAAAGTCAATTGAATGTCATATTCGTTCTCCTTGCTGTAACCAATCAGTTTGTGAAAAGTGTAATAACTGGATACAATTTTGGAATTAGAACATGAGAGTTGATTTTGTGTCACTGAAGTTAGTTTGAGTTAATTATGGATTTTCTGCAGGCATTGGAACTGGCTGATGGTTCTTCCTTTCATTAATGAAAATATTTTTCCCTTAAAGTATTTTTCCCTGTCTCTTCTTTCTGTCATAAACCTCATGACACTCAGAGAAACTATAACTCTCATTTGGAATGTACTGGTCTAGATTTTTGCTGCTACTGCTGAAATCTTCTTCTCTAGCTGAAAATTAAAATTCTCTGAGGCATTCTGCAGACCATTGCTGCAGGTAATGCCAATGTACTTGACAGAGCTACTCACTTGAATTAGAGCTTTTCAGACAAAGGTCCAAATATATCTCTGAGGGTCAAAAACTACTCAGGCAAAATGTCCCTTGAAATCAGTGAACGTGATTTTCAAAAGAGCAGGGACTGAAAATTGCTCAGTGCTTTACCCTGTGGCCATGCACTGAACTGCATCCTTGTACACTGAAAAGCACACAGATTCTCAACTCCACAGCAACCGAAACAGGAGGTGAAGCTTTATTGCCATCCTTCTGGAAGGCTGGTTGAATGGAACCTCTATAAAACCTATTGTACTGGTTCTTTAGCCTTGTTTCCTTACCAATCATTTTCTTCCTCCATCACATGCACTGGTATATAACTGTTTTATTAATGTTGGGGCTGCTGGCAGGAACTAACATGACTTTTCGCCCTAGAATTTTAGTGTTCCTTTTTAAACATACTCTTGGGCATTTATGTATGGTGTTTCTTGAATGGAATCTTACTTCAGGGAGCTACCTGTGGAATTTGTGTATGATAAGAGTATTTTTTCATATTTAAGTCAGAAAAATAAAGCTCCCATTAAATAAAACTGGCTGAATGCCTAAGGAAAAGGGAACGCTGTGGTTATAACTTGTATTACAAATCTTCTGTAAGTAATGGCATCTTCATTAGTTAATAAAGCTGGTATTTTTGTAGCCTTGTTTACTCTTTTTATTCTTAATAAAGTATTTTATAAAAAACAACAGCTTAATTAGCATTATATTTCTTATTTAAATGAGAAGGTTTGGAACCCCATTGCTAGACAAAGCCTTAGAAAAATGAGTGGCTAACAATTCTAACTTCAGTGAGGGATTTTAGTGTGCAGAGTGAAGAGGACTGGTACTTGAAAGACCTTCATGCGTCCAATAGCAAAATTGCACATGACAAGACAATACAGCCAAACCCATTCTGGGATCCTGATGAGTCGCCCCATGAACTTTCTGCTGGAATTCTGCACTGAGAATTGTCTAAGTATGTTACAGAGACAATATATTTGCAGTGGAAAGGGTGTGCTTAACCTGAATTTGAGTATTTGTCAAGAGGCTTGTAGATCCTGACAATTTCAAAATGAGAGGCTTGGAATTTTAAGTATTTCTTTTAATATACTTCACACTTCAGGAAAGGGCTTCCCTCACTGTATTACTTCATACTGCTGGTGGTACCTAAGATAACACAAAGGAGATGAATAACTTGCACAAACCTAGGTGCTGCTGCACTTCGTATCCAAACCAGCCAACAGCAATTGCCAGCAAAAAAGGAAACAAGCAACACCCTTACTAGCCCCACCGGATTAGTGACTCTGTCCAGCCAAGTATGGTCAAAAGTCTATAGCATCATGACATTCTGCTTTGGAAACTCTACATAAGGGACAGTAAGCTCATTACTTCTTTTTCATGATCCAGCTGAAATTTCAAAGTTCTAAGGATTTCTGGTATGGTGAAATTTTGATGATTTACACATATATTTGATAACAACTCCAGCTATAACAAGTGATTAATTCTTCAAATAAACTCATGTGCAAAGTGTTTGAAATCTGATTCTGAATTTCCCATGGTAAACATGACATTCTTTTTGTTCGTAGTCCAAAAAAAATTTTCCTAATTGGTTCATAAAACTGGTGGATTTTATCAGGAACTACTGAAATCAATGGGAGACTTGCCAGTAACTTCAACCATACAGAAATGCTTCCAATGTTATAAAAACCTAGAAATAGTCCGTATGTCAAAACCATATCTTAATATAATTTTACATTCAAAATGTTAAGGATGTTCAGGTGACCTGTCTGCCTCCTGGGATCCATGAGAATTAACTGCTAGTACAGTAATTTGCACAACAAAGATATATAAAATGGTATTGCCTTCATATTATGTTCTGTCATGATTTTATGTTTTGTAGTTGTAAGAACCCTATAATCTGCAGATGATAAATGATGAAAACCCACATTGTTGCTCCGTATTTTCTTTCTGCTCTTTGTTATTTAACAGCCTTTATGTAAACAGAACAGGCCTTTTAGTAGAGTTCAGTTGTGTATCTACTTTGCCTTCTAAAGCACTAATTTCTGGACAGCTATGTCCCAATAAAAAAACACGTGCAATAAATAGGAAAGAAAACATCTGGGAGGTAAAAGGCAAATCATAAAAAGGTTAATACCAAAATTAGCCCTAAAATGAACAGGTTTTTGGTTTTGTTTTTTTCATATTGTCTCAGTTTTTATAACATAGGATATACAGTGTGGAAAGCTGCAATAGAATAGCTTAATAACCTTAGCTTTCCTACAGCTGTTTCACTTCAGAACACTTGGAAAGGAGCAATGACTTCTTCACATAGACACAAAAGATGCAGTGCAAGTTGTAAGCCTGATCCTACTTGCATTGAAATCACTGTCAAAATGCATTCTAGGGCTACTAGGTAGCTCCTAAATTCTCCTGAACTCCTTGGACCTCATCATGGGACTGTTTTAGATCTTGATTTAGTGTCATGTTAAACACGTAAGACAGTGACAGGTAGCTGAGGACACCCTCTTTTCAAGTCATAAGGTTCAGGACGGACCCCCTTGCTTTCTGACTGTCCCCTCAGAGAGGAGCCTCACTGCGATTGGATCCAATCTCTAGCCCCAGACTTGGTCAGTGGTTTATGACTAACGGATTATGTGTGTGTGCTTATACATGTTTTGCCACAAGTCAGCATTAGGTCACCTGTGAGAACCTCCTTGGAGACTTTTACACTTAGGGTTAATACCTGTGGTCACAGCCTAGACTGGGTAGTAGGCAGCCACTTGCAGCAATGCCTGTCAGAGAGGCAGTAAGTATTTTAATTCAAGTGACAGATTATAATAAATTTGGATTACGATCAATAAATTCATTTGCTGCATTAGCGCTTAAACCATTATAACCAGTTAATGATTAGCATATTTATATATATATTTAAAACAAGTAACTATAAAAACTCCAGTTAGTAGGTATTTTCCCAGGGGGAAGATCTGGCAGAGTCAGAAGCACCCAACTTTTGTCAACAAGGTATCCCTTCTTGGTGGAGGAAGAGAGGTCCAGGCCCTTTGATCCATCCATCAGGTAATGTGTCATATTTTCTCCCCCAAATAAAGGATATTAAGGTGTCAATTTTATACTTTTAGAAAAATTTTTAGTGCCTCTTGGTGAGGTGGGACAAAGTCAATTAGTATGTGTCGATTGGCCCTTGGCAAGGCTCCTTGTGTCATCAGAAGTGAGGACCCAGGAGTCTGCCCTGCCTTCGAGTCAGGAAGCTCAGGACCTGCTTTTGGGGGTGTTTCTGCTCTTAACTAAAGCACCATCAGGCTGTGAAGCCTCTGTGTTACCCCAGGTGTCGCTTGGCTGATAAGAGTGTTAAATCACCACCCAATCTATCTGTTTTACCAGATGCAGTTCTACATTTCTGGCCATTCTATCTTGCCAATCGCTCTCCCTTGCAAAAACATGCTCTCCTTTGCAAATTTACAATGAGTTTGGTGTTTCACCATCCACAGGGCCTAGTCTGTTATACCACACTTAGTCAGGCATTCAAAGCATGTTCCAGACTGGTACTGAGTGGCAGAAGAGAAAAGAATGTTTTACTTCAAATCTGGACATCAAAATTCCACTGCAGACTATCAGACATGCTCAGTCAGAGTCTATTTGATATACGGATTGATTTATTGGCTTACTATTAAAATATTTTTCATTAAAATAATTATAATAGTTTAAAAACATGATGGGTGCAGTTAGTATTAATGTAGGTTTTATATACAATACTAAATTCCTTAGGGAAAATCCCTTCAGTAGAGCAAAATCCTGTATCACTTCTGAGCCCAAGGGATTTGGTGTTTTGCTTGAAGTATCTGAAGTTGTGTCTATTTAAAGTACTATTGTTCTCCTCAATTGCATTGTATGATATATTCTGCTGGGAGAAAACATATACAAAAGAGTGCAATTCATAGCATAGTGAGGAAATACAGCATTAGAGACATAGGAATAGATAAGGCTAATGTAAAACACAAACAAGGGTGTAGTCCTTCTCTCCATTTGAGAGAAGTTGTGCCTTGAGTAATGTGTGAGTTTATAGTATTAAATTCAGTTCAGATTATAGTAACCAAAAATTTTACATATGGACTTTTTTCCTTGAGGATTGATGTCAGCATGATACACAGACTGAACAAATATGCATTTGCTTCAACACTGCTATTACAAACCATGTCAAATATAGTCTCATATCTTGGGCTTAAATATGCCATCTGCTGTTCAGCCTTATGTTTAACAGTACTTTAACTTCACATAGCAGTTACGAAACTGCCATCACATAGTTTCTTCGGTCTCTCTCTTTTTTTTTTTTTTAAATTACATGAAGGCTTGGAAAATTTGTTATTCACAGCAAGGCAAGTTATAGAAGATTTACGCTCAGCATTCACACAAAAGCCTCTGTATTGCATTGTTATGCATCCTCATAAGGCAGTTGAATCCTTATTATTGCCTGATCCTATAGTTCTTTTAGGTCTATATTTCTGTTGGCAAAGTCCCTGCATAGCTTTAATTTTTTTTGTTGTTGTTGAACCTATTCAGAATATATCCCTAAGCATACCTGTAGCAGGTGAAAACTCATAATTCCATGAAATATTCAGAAACCAGCCTTCAAATACCTACACTAATGTTCCTAGCTTGCCATGAAGTGCATTAACACAGGGAAAGGAGTACATTAGTGGGCTAGATGGCTTCTACACATCCTACACCAACCAGGTTTGGCTGTCCCTGAGGAGGTGCTCTGTAGCTCTCTCTCTGTAATAAACCATGCATACATAGCCAGCAGTGTGATGTGAGTGAGCACAAAAGCACACAAATTACATGTGGACACACACACAATGCACACCACACCCACACAAGTACACACAGATGCCTTCACAACGGTATAGCTGACTAATTCAGAATGCCTTGAGCTATGCAGATACTTCAGGAAAAGTGTTATAGCGTGAGATTTTCCCTGTTCCCCAGAGCTGAGTCTT
This sequence comes from Dromococcyx pavoninus, assembly GCA_033558185.1. NCBI lineage: Eukaryota > Metazoa > Chordata > Aves > Cuculiformes > Neomorphidae > Dromococcyx > Dromococcyx pavoninus. The sequence continues at coordinate 1,820,688 of JAUMJL010000063.1, read as the reverse complement.
AGTACAGGAACAGGACAACCTGAGAACAAACATCTTCCTACTAAGACCACTTATCTTACTTTGCATAATAACCAAAAATAATGAGGGGAACCTTAGCTGAATCCAAATCAACGCAATCAGTTTTGCAATGACAGCATGCTCACATACATCTTTGTGTGTGTGCGTTCATGTGTCTGTATCCATATGCATCTATTCTGTCTGAGGCAATGCAGAAATTCTGACGTGGGTGTTTCTTGTCCTGCAAGGAGAGTAGACCTGATTAGCCAGCTGGGTACTGGATGGGCCCATCAGTATAACTATAATCTGCTTGTGAATACTCCAAAACTTAGCAATTTAAAAGCTTAGCCTTTGCTTTCAAAGTTATCAAACCCTCTAGAGAATCAATACTAATCATTTGCATCTACACTGCTAGTTAAAATGATGCATGGGCCTTTGGAGACCCTTCTGGATGCTTTTTTTTTCCTTTTATTCCACTTCAATTCTGTTAGGTATTACCAGATGCTGATTTTAATGCCAAAGTTGTCTTAAAAGAATAAGCGCTATGCTAGACCTTGCTTTCACCTACAAGGAGGGGCTGACAGAGAATATGAAGCTCAAGGGCAGATTTGGCTGCATTGCCCTTGAAATGGAATGGAATTCTTAGGGCAGCAAGGAGGGTACATAACAAGGTCACTACCCTGGACTTCAGGAGCGCAGACTTTGGTCTTTTCAGGGATCTGCTTTTTAGAATACCATGGCATAAAGCCCTGGAGGGCAGAGGGGCCCAAGAAAGCTGGTTAGCATTCAAGAACCACCTCCTCTAAGCTCAGGTGCCATGCATCCTAACAAAGAGCAAGTCTGCCAAAAACACCAGGAGGCCTATATGGACAAACAAGGAACTCCCGAACAACATTAAACTCAAAGAAGAAGTCTACAGAGAGTGGAAGCAAGGACAGGTGGCCTGGGAGGAATTCAGAGAAACAGTCCAAACAGCCAAAGATCAGGTTAGGAAAGCTAAAGTGTAAATAGAATTAAATCTGTTCAGGGACATCAAGGGCAACAAGAAAAGCTTCTATAGGTACATTAAGGTTAAAAACAAGACTAGGGAAAATGTGGGCCATTTCCTGAAATAAATGGAAGAATTCCTTACCTGGGATATGGAGAAGGCTGTGGTACTCAATGACATTTTTTTCCTCAGTTTTCACTGCAAGTGCTCAAGCCACAGTACCAAAGTCACGGAAGGCAAAGGTCTTCTGGAGAGAGTGAACTGGGCAGATGAACTGCACTCTGTAGGAAGATCAGGTTTGAGATCATCTAAGGAACCTGAAAGTGCACAAGTAGGTGGGACCTTATGAGATGACTTCACAGATCCTGAGAGAACCGGAGGATGAAGTTGTGAAGCCACTATCCATCGTATTTGAAAAGTTGTGGCAGTCTGGTGAAGTTCCCACTGACTGGAAAAGGGGAAACATAGCACTCATTTTTAGAAAAAGAAAAAGGAAGATGAGGAACTACAGGCCAGTCAGTCTCACCTCTGTGCCCAATAAGATCATGGAGCAGATTCACCTAGAACCTCTGCTGAAACACATGGAAAATGAGGGGATTGCTGACAGATGAAATTGATTGCTGATACTGAGGGCAAATTGTGCTTGAATAATTTGGTGGCCTACGGTTTTGGTTGATAAGGCAAGAGCAAGTGATGTCATCTACCTGGACTTGTGCAAAGATTTTAGCACTGTTCCACATGACATCCTTGTCACTAAATTGGAGAGACATGGATTTGATGGATTTACCACTGAGTAAATATGTAATTGGCTGGATGGTTACACTCAAAAGACTTGCAGTGAATGGCTCCATAACCATCAAATTACTGACTGCAAATCTTTTGAGGTTCAAGGGGAGACGAATGACAAGGGGCATTCCTCAGGGACTGGTATCGGGACCAACACTGTTTAACATCCTTGATGCCGACATGTACTATGGGATTTGAATGCACTTTCAACAAGTATGCTGATGACACCAAGCTGTGTGGGGCAGCCAACACTCTGCAGGGATGAGATGGCAGCCAGAGTGACCTTGACAGGCTTGAGAACTGGGCCTGTGTGAACCTCGTGAAGTTCAACAAGGCCAAGTACAAGGTCCTACACATGGGATCGAGGCAATCCTAAGCATTAATATAGGCTGGGAAGAGAATGGATTTGAGAATAGCCCTGAGGAGAAAGGTTTGGGAGTATTTGTTGATGGGAAGCTCAACATGACCCAACAATGTGCACTTGCAGCCCAAAAGGCCAACCATATTTGGGGCTGCATCAAAAGAAGTATGTCCAGTACGCCGAGAGAGGTGATTCTGTCGCTCTACTCTGTTCTCATGAGATGCAACCTGGAGTACTGCACCCAGCTCTGGGGCCTCAAACATAGAAAAGATGCGGACCTGTCAGAGTGAGTCCAGAGGAAGGCCGTGAAGATACGCTGGAGCACCTCTCCTACAAAGACAGGCTGAGAGAGGGGGTTTTGTTCAGCCTGGGGAAGAGAAGGCTCCCAGGAGACCTTATAGCTGTTTTCCAGTATCTAAAGGGAGGCCTACAAGAAAGCTGGAGAGGACTTTTTATAATGGCATATTAGTGATAGGATGAGGGGTGATACCTTAAAGCTGTGAAAGGGTTGATTTAGAATAGATATAAGGAAGACATTTTTCACTATGAGGGTGTTGAAGCGCTGGAACAGACTGCCTGGGGAGGAAGTTGTGAATGTCCCATCCCTGGAGATGTTCACATCCAGGTTGGATGGGGCTTTGAGCAACTTGGTTGGTTGGAAGGTGTCTCTGCCCATGGCAGGGGGATTTGAACTGGATGATCTTTAAGTTCCTTTCCAACCCAAGCCATTCTATGAATCTGTGATTCTGTGATTAAATGTAAGTATTTTTCCTGTAGAAACATACTTTCTTTACTAGAACTCTTTCCGTGCTGTTATCTTTTCTCATTTGATCAGGAATCTCTTCTAAAGTTTTGAATGGGTTTTCTAAGCTGACTTTGCACTGTATCTTAGCAGACAGGCTGGGCTGTATTTATAAACATGGTGTTCTTTAATCCTTTCTGATGTCACCTAATGTTAACAACTTTTTAGTTCATATAACTCTTTAACACCAATCCGTCAGCATTCCTTTAACTTTCTGCTGAAGTTTTTTACTTAACCCTACCTTCCCACCCAGTTTATACACATACTTGGAAAAAGAAAAAGGGGGGAGGAGGGGAAAGAACTTTTCAGTTTTCTTTAGCTTGCCTTTGCGGTAAAACTACTAAATTTTCTTATCGGTACTTTCTCTCATCATAAATGCAGATCTTACCAACTCAGTCTGCAGGAACATGTCAGTTTTATTGGTATGTTTGACAGAGACCAGGCTGGTTTCCAACTGAAATCCATTTGTTTTCCCTCCAGAATGCTTGCTTACCTCCCCAGGCTCCCTCCGATCTCTGCAGCTTCCTCCAGAGAAGTATTTCCCTGCCTGTTTGGGTATGGATTGTGCCAAATTAGCAGTAAAGTTTCCTGTCTTTCCTGTTCCATGCTGGGGAGGGTGGATTTTTCTTCCCATTTGCCTGACAAAATTCTCCCTACCTTTAAAGCAGTTTAAAGAATCTGTGATGCTGATGAGAACTTGGGCAGCCAAAACTTACAGGAAGACAACTCGCTTAGGCATAAAACAAAAGTTTTGGATGTGTTTCCCTTTTAAATATTTGAATATAGTTTCAGTATTCCCATAGTCCTCTGAATGGTTATTCCAGACACTGAAGAAGAGCGAATTCCTTTCTTGCATCGGACGTGGTGAGGCAGTGGTGGCTGCAGCACAGTGTGATCCAAGGGATTCCTCAACACTGCTGACAGACAAGGACTCCAAGCCTTTTTCTTCTCTACTAGGTTTTCTTGCTTATTTTCATGTTTGTCTTGTTGGTTCGTTTGGTACTTTATTGTTCTATTTTAATACTGACAGGAAGAAAATAAACACATAAGAGTAGGGCTGGTGTAAGTGATGTGTTTGAACTGTCTGCTGGGTAAGATTTACGGTCTGCTAAGGACAGCTTTTTGGAATCCTTCTCTCTTCACTCCTCTCTTGGCAGTTTCCTTGACCTCCTTAACTGTCTGAAGACACTTCACTTTATTTGGAAAGTGCTTTCCTCATTATCTTCTCCATGAGAGTGGAAGTGATGAAGTCAGTTTGTCTCTTTTCCTCCTTCCCCCTATGCCATGCTGCTATGTCCCTCAGCACAGATTCAGAAACAGTACAGAGCACTGCACTGCAGGACATTTTCCTTCTGCAAAATACAGAGCAAAGGGCTACTTGGACATGCATATGTTGAAGAGAAAAAATATAGCAAATGCACCAACTGGAGTGGCATTTCTACAGCATTTATCTTACTCAGTCCAGAGTCCATACCTGCAAGAGTCCATTCCTGTAAAGACAGAGCTCAGTGGTGTGTGAGAGAGCAGAAAAAGAAAACCTGTTGTAGAAAAGAGAAAATCTGTTAGAAAATACTTCTGTTCGTGCAGTAGATTTTTGATTTCTCGTCAAGATTGGCTACTGCCTGCACAGAAGTAGTGAATGGATGCCTGGCTTCAAACAGAGAAGTTCTGTAGAGACAAATAAAAAAGCTATGGGCTACCCTCAGGAAATTTCAGGTGTGAGAAAGCAGGACAGTAATTTTGGTTTCCAGTCCATAGGAGTGGCCACTGGGGAGTTTAGAAACCACACATCTTCTAACCACAGCTCATGAGCCCTTTTATTGTCAGATTTCTTTCTTTGGAAGGTTGACTTAAGAAAAGAAATTCAACTTCAAGAGAGAAATTTCAGCAAGCTCAACCAAAACCATTAAGTAGTGTGCCACTAACTTCCCTAAGATCAGCACTTTGCACATGGAGCTGGTTTAGTTTGGTCTGTTTTCTTCTGCCTGTTATGGGCAGACTGGAAAAATAGCCTGAACCAGTTTATGTCTATGTCTGAATTTAGTCAGTCTTTTCACTCCAACTTAGGAGATGATTATCAAGGGAAAAGAATCGCTTTTAAAAATTGTTCTCTTTCAGGCCACATCCTTCCTATCACGTTCCAAATCTCACATATTCATTAAAATGGGGAATGTCATACCAGCTCCTTCAAGTGAGAACATATAGCGACTTCATTCAGAAACATGCACAGAGTCTATAAAAACCACACCAAGAGAATTCTGTGCTCTGCGGTCATTTGCTAGTAAAGCTGAGAGGAAATCAGAACTGAAAGGATTCTTCTGTAACTGCCAGCTTACTGTAATGGAAGCCAGGGGAAATGTATTTGTTTGTTTATTTGACTAGGAAGAAAGAAACCAAAATATATTTTCCTCCAATAGTAGAGGGCGATTAGAGTGTTCCTAGTCACTTGTGTGCTAGACTAGCCTCCAGGCCTTTCCTAATGTCTTGTCTTATATTCAAAACAAATAAAATATCAGATCTTAGAAAGAAAATATTTCCTAGAACATAGAAAATAAGAAGTTCTTTAAGTACATAATGTTTCACTTTTGCAGTCTTAAGAATATTGTCCAGTACATCACATTATTGAGAACTATGATTGAGTATGTGATTTTTGCACAATAAAGATTTCATGACTATAATTTGCAAGAAAACTACAGCTGCAGAGATGGGCAACCCATGTATAACTCTCTAAGTTGTTTATTCCATTGAAATAAATAACATGAATGAGAATGGATTACTGATTCCGGATTACTGATTACTGGATATCCTGTCACCTTACTTAGGACTTAGAATAAATGACAGGTCTGTTGATTCTTATAGGATAGAGACTACTACCCATGTGATACTAAAAGTGATCTCTTTAGTTAGGATTTCTGTAAGAAACCGTCAAGAGATTATGTCAAGAACAAAAAAATCCTAAATATTAAAAGATCAGACTCAGCAGTGGATTTTGTCTTTGCTGCCTTGCACTGATGATACAAAACCACCTAAATTTCTTCAATTGCTGTTTTTACCTTGGTTTGAACTGCCATGGAACAGTCAAAATCAGCTGACAAATCATGTCAAAGGTATTTTATTTGATTAATTCTTCTGTCTGGGCAGATGCAGTGCAGTCTGTCAGACTATGAATATAATGAAAAAAAGAACATATAGTTCCTAGAGACTGCTAGCTGGATAAAGTTTTGGTAGCTGGAAGAGGCCAAGAACAAATGGCAGGTTTTTTTCTTAACAGGGCATCTTCAATGCGACTCTTTACATAACTGCCTTTGGGGGTGATGTGTGAGAGAAAGCAGCCACTTTCCAGCGTACAAGATAGGTGAACCAGATAACTAATGCACTAAGTTCTGTCCAATTCAAACATTCCACGGCAGGGATCATCGTCACTGTAACAAGAGATGAATTTGTACATACTATCATCATGCTGTGTGTTTTTATTCTTTTAAAATTCTATTATAATATTCAAAGTGTTGCAAAAGAATCTCATGAATAGACTTTGTGACAATACTCTAAATATTGAATATACACATAGAAATTTAGCCAGAATAGGTAGACTATGCACCTTGTGACATATTTGGCATCAACATGAATGAACTATGCTGTAACAAACCACTCAGGTCCTTGTTTGGGACCATAATTAAACATATGTTTAACTTCAAGCATAAATTCAAGTTCTATTGACAAGTGCCTTCCTTTGAAGATACAAATAATCTAGTGAAACTTATCAGCATTGTGACTTAGGCTGAGTGTGGGTAAGGATTCTAGTTGGAGATGGGACTTATTTATACAGTATCTAAGCCAGGAACAGCTTAAACATAAAAAAGGCTTCCAAAACTGTCACAAAAAAAAAAGTTAATCGCTCCCTTTCATTCCCCTCCTCTTTTTAAAATAACAACTTAAAATGACTTTCAAAGGCTCAACAACTGCAACTATATGGCAGACAACACATTCAAATTTCCTTCTTCTTTAACCACAACTTGTTTCACAGTTCATGAAAATAGATGTGGTGTTGTGGTTTAGTCTTCAGAGTCTTATTAGATGCCTTATTGTGTGTCTTTGTGTAGTTGAAAGGTAATGCAGAGAACATTTCAATGTGGTTACATTTTAATGTCTTTCAGTCTGATTACTTCAGAGTCTGTGGGAGCACCTATAACTGGCCTGTGCTCTGGGGCTGAATTTAGATTGTATATCTCTGCAGCATCTATATCACTTGTCTAGGCACATCTCTTAGGATTCAGAATTACAAATGACAGGTTGTATACCCAGTCTGACATTTATTTGATAGAACGTAGAGATATATTTATAACATGATGATAACTGTATCTGATACATACTTCATCTAAGATAAGAATGAAGCCCAAAATATTCACATGTGGCAGGGTCAAACCCCCTTTATGATTTCATTAAAGAATAGAAGTACATATGCAAAAGCCTCAGATCCTGGCTTTCTAAACTTTTTTTAACTTTTATTTAACTTTTCAAATTCCTTTTTTCTCTACTGAAAATTGTTACTTTCTAACTGACATACTTTGTTTCAAAATGCAAATCAAAACCTTCTCATTAGAAAATGTGGAAAACATTACCTGTAGCTTCCTGAATAGAAGGTTTCATCGCAGAAATATCCTCCTTTTAAGAAATACTTTTAATTTTAATTGAGCCATAATTTCATCTAGTTCTAACAAAAAAATTTTCCTTCTTTGGGTTTAAGCATTTAGTTCAATAACACAACTTTTTTACCACTCTATAATAGTTAATGCTTAAAAATGCTTTACAAAAATGCTATTGCATTCTCTTGAATCCTCACGAGACATAGATTGGTAATTTGCAGATATTGCCTTCATTTTAAAAAATAAGAACTAGATGCCTCTGTGACTCCAAGATTTGTAAGTTTTAACTATTTCTAGATATTTACATCAACAGTTTTGAATAGAACATTATAAATGTGAGAAAATTGTTACAGAAAGAACCTAAGACCCCTCAATGCCTTCTACGTGAAAAAAACACAATAAAATTTGGCTTTGTGTTTGTTCATCTGTATTTCATGAAAAATATTTTACAAAATTGGAAATCACAGACAAGTTGTAAATTTTTTTGCATTTAACTGTGATGAACAAAGCACATTGCTTGTATAAATTTATGGGGAAGAAAAAGTAAAAAAAATGTCAGAACCTACCTTTCTTTCAGCTCAGTGATTATCAGACATGAAGATAATTTTGAACACCTTTCAGGGAGAAGGAAATGTACTAACACTGTTGCTTTTTTAAAAAAATTAATTTCTTTGAAAGTAACTACAACTCCTATTTATCTATTCAATACTAATATTAAAAATTATGATAGATATTTCAGAACCTTGCAGGAGTTTCATTTCACATCAGGTTATTTTTCCAAAAGGCTTTTCAGAATAATTTCCATATTTTTGTATTACCTTAACACAATACTTGCTGTATCCACCCCAAGATGAAACTCACTTGTTCTCTACAGCAGCTAATTACAAAAGTTTTTATATGAAATAAAGTACCAAAGCTGAATTAAAAGAGTAAGAGAAATTCTAAAGAAGTGGAACGCTACTAACATTGAAAATTGGCAAAGATGTTGCACAGTTTAACACAAGCTGTTCCTCTCTAATATCATAGTGACAGTTTCATATAAATGACATTTTGTGAGTAATAAAATGACAAATACATCATTAAAATTAGAGACAGATTGCTAAATGGATTAGACTGCAAGTATCTTGAGTTTTTCTTTCTTCTTCCACATACATATTTCATCTTGCTGAAAAATTATATGCCAATTTTGTTGAGAATGCCATATCTTAAAATGAGTTTTAAAATTCATTCAATTCTACCATGCAACAGCTTTTGAGGAGAGGAAATTGATCACTGGCTATTTTCAGTATCCTTGAACAAACGACCAAAACTCTTTTCTTCAAGTTCTTAGATGCCAGGTGCATGTAAGACCTTGTACATGTAAAAAGTAATTGCAGAACAATGAAAGGGCCTCTCTTTTTAGGTGACCTTTTAAATTTATTTGTATTTCAAAAATAAAATCTTTAAGGCTCAGGTTAGATCATCAGAGTTTCTTGTTACAAAACTCTGAGTATGTAAATGATTATTACATTTAGGGGCTTAGAAAAAGACCCAGTCAAACCACATTGACATAGATAAGTAGTATACAAGATATAAGTAAAAAAATGAAATAAAATAAGTTCTCACCATAGAAGATTGTAAGAGACTAGCAAAACATATTTTTAAAAAAAATCTTCTCACATAGCTATCAAGATGGAATTCTGAAGTGGTTGCATATAAAAAGGTACACAAGAAGGTTTATAACAGGCTGTCAGAATTCTATAGTGTAAAAGTATAATTTTCTTCTGGGTTTTGTGCTCATTGAGTTTGTTTAGTCTAAGAACTAGTATTCATTATAGAACAATTTAGAGCAGTTTTCTTTTTATCCTGTTTCAATTTTCCAGGTGCTTACTGATTTACGTTATATTTTCATACATGATTGGATAGCAGATTAAGCGACTTGTCAAGTGTGGTTATAGTTGCAATAAACAATGCTGTTCTGTTAACACAGGAAATAAGAGGCTTTGATTTCCTATGAATATGTTTCCTTTAAATATTGTCCTATGTGGAGACCTTCACTGAACAACAGGGAACTGTATCATGAGCAGTCCAGGGCTCTGCATGTGCTGAAACATTACTGTTTTGTAGACTTCTACCTTTTCTTTAAAGCAAATTTGATCAGAGGATTCAAAAATTCTTAGAAGAAAATGAACCAGTAGGTACTAGAACTGTGAGGGTTTGATCATGACCCAGCAATGCACTATCACAGCAAAGCAGGCCAACAGCCTCTTGTCTTGGAGCATCTGACATATGAGGAGAAGCTGAAGGAAGCTGTTTAGCCTGGGGAAGACAAGGGATAAAGGCTGTCTTACAAGTGAGTATAAATACTTTACTCCCTCATGGGAGGGTATAAAGAAGATGGGAGTAGCCAATGACAGGACAAGAGGTAAAAAGCACAAACTGAAATCTAGGAAATTGCATTTGAAGATAAGAAAAAACCCACAAACATTCTTCTGTCACTGTACTTGAACATTGGAACAGGTTGCCCAGAGATGATGTGGCATCTCTGCCCTTGGAGATATTAAAAAATCATCTGGACAGGGTACTGGGCAATCAGCTGCAGGCTAACCCTGCTGTGAGATAGGGAGCTAGGCAAGAGGACCTCCAAAGTTCCCTTCCAACATGAGCCATTCTGTGGTTCTGTGATCCTCTTTCCTTAGGAAACCCATCTTAACACGTTTTTAAAAAAAAAAACTTCAAAATATTCGTGCACATGATTCTTGTACATTCATTCTCATAGAACAAGTAATTCTGCTTACTGGAAGCTACTCATGTATTCTACAAACCCCGCCATTTATAGAAGATGCAGAGACATCTTTTGAATGGATAAGACTCTTCAGAAAACTCCAGATTTGTTAGAAATGCTGGATGTTTATCTATCAGTGATTTATTAACCAAAACCTTTTTTTACGATAACAATAAAATAACTTTTACTAGGGAAACTAATGGAAATCTTATCAGTCAACCTTCTTTACAGTGTTCCAGTAGAAAAAAAGGAGGGTCTCATTTTAGAATTACAGAAAATTACACAAATTAAACTTATTTTTACTCATTGTCTAGCAAAACTTTACTTTAGATTGTGGAATTTTTATATTCTGATCATAATAGCAGTCTAACGGAATAAATTTAACTCACTCTGAAGTTGTTTTTATCTTTGATGAATTTGCAAGCTATTAAAAAAGAAGTTAAGATTCCATCAAATTGACCGTAAGGAAATAAGTACATCATATACAAACCAGAGCTATTTAGTTTCTAGGTAGATTCCACTTCCTGTTTGTGGAAATGAATAACTGCAGACTTGGCCAAGGCATAGCATTTGTAATCCCCTTCAGCATTATATAGATCTTGGATCTAGCAGTACAAAACTGTCTTTATGCCCAGGCACAACTGGGAGAAACTTCACTGAAAAAAGTTATAAGGCCTGGTCATAGAAGGTTCTGAATTACTCTGGTGAAGTACTAAGGGTTTTTTGCTTCGGCTAAAGCAAAGAACTATGTAAAATAATCTTCTGGTTAAGCATGTGCTATTTTCTCCTCTTCTGAAATGAGTGTACATTAACATCTGTAAATGTCAGACAAGTGATCTGCTGCATTGAACATTCTCAGTTTAAACCTGTCTAATGCATGCCTGGTCTTAGTAAAGATACAGATGCTTTCTGTGTAGTCCTATAAAAATGTTCATTTTAATGATGAGTAGGAGAGTTAATAGTTCCAATTACTGTTGTCTCCTTTGAAGCAGGAAAATTGGCAAATCCTTATCTAGACTTTAGCAGATTGAGATAAACCTTGATAGCAAAAAGTATTTGGACTGTCAGAGTTTTTAGCTACAGAAAAGTTCTTAAACTAAAAACAGCTGTTAGGCTAGAAAAGAACAATACCCATTCATTTATAAGACGTTCTGTAGTGGCTAGGATATTATTTAAAGAATTTTTTCTTCAGATTAGTCTATTGTTAAAAATCTAAGTGCAGACGTGGACACTCACATGCCCGATCATGCACGCATAGTGATATAGAACATGTACTCTTTGAAGAAATTTTGTTTGGCTAACACACGGTAGTCATTTGGAAGAAATGATCCATAGAGATCACTCTGTTCAGAAGATTATAGTTCAGTTCCAACAATATAGCAGTGAGTTTACACTCATTGTTATGAAAATGTTATTGTTATCTCTACAGATCTATTATTCCCACATGATGTCTGGAACAGTAAAGTTATCCTCTCTGAGAAGTACTATTCTGTCTGCTTTTTTTTGTGTTCTTAAATATATTAAAATTATGTGGACAGTGCAGACTTGTATCATATCTTCTGAATCATTACCCATTTCATTGTATTACATAAGACAATGATTCTTACTCCATCTGGGTTTTGTATTATGTTTCCATCAAGTTTCTATAAAGCTTTCTGGCGTACATTCAAGTTTGTATTTCAGTTAATATGGCAAATATGGAAATATACTAATGCAATTTGCAGCATATTTTCAGTGTTCTCACTTTGTTTATAAAACACTCTTCAGCAGTTTTAAATTCTACATGGATCTGTTTGGCCAAGAATGAAACCTCCTGTATTTATGAAATATCTCCCCCAGGTCTCTGAAAATGTCTATATCATGGACATTGTCTCCCTAGTTTCCCAAACTGTCTTCTGGAAATGTGAATAACCGAATCTACAAGACCAAAGCTTTAGCTGACAAATGATAGCAATAGCCCACCTGGTTTCCCAGGAGTAAAAATTTATACCAGTTAAAATCGTTCCTTCTGACTGCAAGTGTCAGTTCTGCTTCATTTTCCTGTGGTTTCTGTGAAAAACCAACTTCAATATTCAAATCTCAATCGACGTTGCTTGTATTGCTGTATTACAGTATTATTTCCCTTTGAAAATCTGTTTGGACACTCAGGAAATTCAGCCCCTGTTCAAGGTTGCACTTCAACAGCCTGCCCTGATACTTAGCAAAGACAAGGTAACATTAGTACCCTTTTCTGGATTTCTGTGAAACTAATGTTCACTACTGGCTATAACACAGAGGTGGGGATCTAGTGGGAAAGAATAAGCTGGCAAATGTTTGCGTTATTATAAGGTAATCTCCTTGCAATTTATCCACACATATCTATCAAAGGGTCACCATAACTATACAGTAGTGAGGAACAATTGTCCTTTTCTTTTGTTTCTGTGAAGGTGTCAATGCCAAGATGAAGTTTAAATTCTACATTAAATGCTAAAAATGAATCCTAAAAAATTTAGAGGAATTTTCAGCCCCTGAGGCTTAGACTTATACGTTTCCTCATATTTTAGCATAAAATCTGACCCGTGACATTGGTTTCCAGACGTATTTTCCTATTTTCATATGCATAATCATATGCTTGCCATGACTTATGCTGGGACTTGGCAAGTTCATCCGCAGTTGTGAACTTCCCTTCCAGACAAGGTCCTTGAGCCTCTCATGTAAATGAAAGACTTTAGTTCCTTCTTTCAGGATTTCCTGTTTAATGCTATAATATGGAAGTGCCTAGTCTTTTCAGTTTATGTACTAGTTCATTTTTACTTTGAAGCATCTGGCCCCAGAAAGGGGAAGAAAGAGTAGTTGAGCCTCTCTAATGTAATTTCTTTCATTTTTTTTGAAAAAAAACCCACTTCTGAGATCTTCAGATGGAGTTCCAAGCTACCAAAATCAAAAGTCTACTCTGGGACCTGTATATGCAATTTAGGTATTGCCAGAGAATAATCTAGTCTAAGGCACCTGTCTGTTCTTTTCTACTGAAACTACAATGAAATAACAGGAAATATTCATGTCCTTCATTCACTTGGGGTGCATAAGCACACGGGCTCAGGATATAATCCAATAGCCCAGCAGACCACTTCCCTCCTTCAGGACATGGTCTGCTGACCTGAGTCACTATGCAGGCACTGTCCTGTTCCAATCAATAAGCATATGAATGTTACCTAATCTACATAAAGGCATCTGTCCACTATCCGTGTTGGCTTCTGTTATGACAACAGGAAACCTTCAGACCATTTAGACAGATTTCTAGCGTGATTACTCATAAATTGAATTGCAGTAGAGCTTTGGCTGTTATTTTAAAGATTACTATTTCACCAAAAGAAGTACTTGTGATCAACCTGAGGTGAACTTAAAGGCTGCGAAGAGAGGCAGTTCACATATACAAGATTAGACTGTCCTGGAAAAGAGAGCTGCTTTTTTAGACGTGATATGCTCTAGAGACCTAAGTCCCAACGGTTATGGAATTTAAGGCACTAGGATATCATCTGCTTTTTTTTGTCCTGTATTTCAAGCACTATCTAGCATTATAGGGTTTATGGGGGAGAGGAAACAGAGCTGCTTCTTCTGTTTTTCCTCATCAGAATCTTGCTGTTGGTTGATACAACAATTATTGTCGGTTAGAGGTGAATGATGAGTATAGGTACATCAAATCATACCAGTGAGCAAAATCAAGCTTTCTAGATTTTATGCTTTCCATAATTCAAAGAAATTATTTATTCCACCCTGTGCCACATCTCTATTTTCCAAAGAAGTAAGGCATCTTTATGTATCAAGATTGCCGAGAGAGTGAAACCCAATTTAAAAAATATGGGTAAAAAGTGTAAGTGCTAGAAAAATAGAGAAAAAAGAGAAAAATTTGTTACTTTTAACATAAATATGGATTAAAATACTGTGTTATGAAACTTTATTTTCAATGTTTATATTGCTGTAATGCCAGATATTCTGACCCTGCCAGAGCCAATCAGATTTGATGAGGACATTGACTTGACTTGGGACAAGGAAATAGGTGTAAACATCAGACCTCATTAGAGTTTCCTGAACTGTATTGAAATTGAGGTTCAGTTCATGCCATGTATAATTAGACGGTTATTGTAATTATTTCAATTTATTTCACATCAAGACTTTCACATTGCATTGCATTGAAATCTTTCATACCCCAAGGCAGATCAACCCAAAATTTGTCATGTCCTATCCATCTGCAGGACAATCAACATTTGCCTCTATCCTACGATAACAGCCAACTCCTGATGCCTCAAAGGATGACAGAATTTCAGCAGAGCAAAGTATGCTTGTAGATGACATCTGCACATGAGAAAGGAAGAATCTGTGTTTTTTAAAGGGTCATTTAAAATGATGTGCAACCTGCCTTAAGATGATCCCTTACTCATGAAAAATTTATTGCCAGTACTTGTCACAACATCCACCATCAGCTATAACACCCAAGCAATACCTTATCCAAAAAAAAGCATGAGAAGAGAGAAGAATTTTGAGTAATAGAAAAGAAAAATAATTAGAAGGGTAAAATTAATCACAAATTTCATAAGCATGAGATCTGCAGGAGCATGGAGCAGCAGGCTAAGAGGAGTCATGGAAGCTCCACTTTCAAGGGAGAACAAATAGTTTTGTACTGTGGAGTATGTGAACAGATAGGGCTTGTTCTGATAATTCATAATGTTTTCAATCCATAACAGAACTTGAGGACAATAATGGCAGAAATCTGATTACAACCCTGTGTATTATATCAAACACTAAGCCAAAAGCATTATCCTATGGTTACCTAGCTCTTTGCCTTTGATTAATTATAGTTAGAAAGACAGCTATACCGGTTGGCTGGCTAAATAGGTTTTCTGAAATTAGAAGCAAAGTCAGACAAACTAGTTTCTCTCTTGTACAAACAAAATCCTACTGCTTTGTCTCAGTGTTCTTCCCTGAGTTGTTCTCTACAACTACCTAAAAGGAGGTTGTAGGTAGGCAGGGATTGGTCTCTTCTCTCAGGTGACTGGTGACAGAACAAGAGGATGTGGTCTCAAGCTTCATCAGGGAAGGTTTAGGCTTGATATCAGGAAAATATTCTTCACTGAAAGGGTGATTGGCTGTTGGAATGTGCTTCCCAGGGAGGTGGTGGAGTCATCATCCCTGGAGGTGTTTAAAAACAGATTGGATGAGGCGCTTAGTGCCACAGTTTAAACGACAAGTAGGTGTTGGTGTTGGGTCATAAGTTGGACTCGATGATCTCAAAGGTCTTTTCCAACCTTGTGATACTGTGTGATACTGTGAGTATCAGAGCATGATATGAACTTTATTCAGTGAAGATCCACAGTTACTCCGTCAGAAAAATAAATGACCCATTGGGCCATTTATCATTAACTCTGGACACCAAAGACATAAGGTCTGAATTGGAAGAAAAATCCTGATTCCATGGTCTTTATTTTAAATCCATTCTTTTGCATGGACTTAAAAAAATTAAGGTAAAGAAACCTTTGTGTATTTTCATCCCCCATATTTTTTTGACACTGTAAGTCTTATTACAGAGCATCTACAGAGAGAGAACATTACACTCAATTACCTCTGAGGCAAAGAGAACCTCTTCCCCAAAACAAGTACTTTCTAGTCACAAATTTGTCCATTGTTTTCAAACAGTACTAATGTAATATTTTCAATTTAATTATAGTAGCTTGCTTTTGTCATGCAAATTCTGATTACACCTATATTACATTTCGGACATATTTTCACACTTGTTTCCACAGCCTCCAGGGAAAAATAACATCACCTGTTTCTTCGCTTACTCTTACTTCATTTTGTGAAAGTTAGACTAACTTGGGTAAAAACTGGAAGAAGAGAGATGATCTGTATTCTTTCTATCTCTTTCTTTGTGCCCTGAACCAAAGGGCCTAGTACTTAGCAAACTTACTACTTCTTAGTCCTAGTAATGTGAAGGAAGAGACTTCAAGCGGTATTATGTGAAAGGGGAATAAAAGTTTGAATGCTCCATCATCTGAGCAAACATATAGAAAATAATTATGTAGAAGGCAGTGTTTCACCTTTCTTTACCTCCATGAAAATATTCATGTACTCTGAAATTGCTGGTCAACAGATGTCAGAGGTTTGTGAGTCCAAAATTATTAAAATATGAGATAACTGCTAAGCTAATTTATGATATTTTACTCAAAATGAACACACTCCTTAGAGCAGAAACCAAAGGACTTCACAGAAGTTCAGAAACTGAAAGAGTTTTAGGAACTTACGTGGGGATCTTGGAAACTGACTAGTTTAGAGCAGGCCCCTATTTTTAAGTTAGTTAAAGCTAAGCAAGATAAATTCAATTTTAAGTGGGTGTTGAAGTTACATGTAAGTCTGTTTTGCGAGTCAGGCTAATATGCCTGTTATGACTAAGGAAGCTGAGACTTTCTAGAGGTTGGATCACTGAAGACTTACTCAAATGGCTGAGTCCTCACATTCTCATCTAGCTGATGTCAAAGGCACTTCAGAGAAAGGTCAAAAGCTTGACTGACTCTTTTCAGTTTATCAGTTCCACAGCATTTTCATATTATCATAGTAGCATTGGAGGAGGATTCATCATTATTTAAATAGGCTAGCTTAAATAGTCTTGGATAAAGGTTAGTTGTGGAAGGGAGGTCCGTCATCAGCTAATTTGTTTGTCCGCCTGGCAGGCTATTATTTTGCTGTGGAAAAACCTTAAGCCCACAGTATAATGACATTACAGTCTGGTATTCGTAATTCTAGCCGCACAGTCCTCTTTCTTCAAAATTCATCTGCTCATTATTTGCTGAAGCCAACTTTATTTTTTTTTGCAAGATGCAAAAATAAGTAAACAACATATGTTGTTGATTCAAAGAATTAACAAAAGAGTGAGTTTTTCATGCTGTTGAGTGTGTGTAATATACTTTCTGCTTTTGCTAATTTCTCCTGTTTCTAAGAGTTTGCATTCAGGGGCTGAAAAGGATGTAGATAATTACACACATACCCTGAGTCATGAATTTATCCTTATACATATATCTTACATACATTCACACAAATTCTTTTTTTTTTGCTTGATCTATCAGTCATTGTACAAGAAATATAAATACAAACATTTATCTTGATCTTTAGGAAAATAGTGTATACATCTGGGTAGGTTGAAGTTCCTATTTTGTGCATAGGAGTATGATTTCATCCCTGGATTAGTGACACTGTGTTTAGAATACAGGACTTATATATGCTTTAATAGCAGCCAGCAGCTTGAGCTTGTTCTTACTGACATTGTTTTTAGTGCTGTAGCACTATTACTGAAATGTCACCCCATTAACTTGCGAGGGTTCCAGGCATCTTATAAATGCACCCAATACCACACTGAAGATCCTACCATTAAAATCAATAAAGAACATTTAGCTAGAAGATATTGGTAGAAAAATCCATTTGTTTTGTGGGGGTTTTTTTATGGATCTTTTCAGTCAGTAAAAGTAAAGGTAGGACTGTATTGCCAGCACAGTCCTTTCTATTAAAATTATCAACCTATTCAGTTTACAGAAAAGCTTCTGACTCACATTTTTGTTGATATTCACTGACTCTTGCTCTGTTACATATTCTTTGGCTTAAAAGAACATTTATATGTTTGTGTATGTATTCCCTTATAATTTGGCAATGGATTCTGAAAATTATTAGAATAAAAAAACCAAAAACTGTCACTTTATTTAGCTTCTACTGTCTTTATTAGGCACTGATACACATTCTGCATAGGACCTGTAAAACAAAAAAGGTCTATATCAGTAAGTATATAAAGTTTTCATTGAGTTGTAGTAAAATTTCCAGAAGAAAAGAAGAAATTAAGATAATAAATACCTCAGCAAATT
Source organism: Dromococcyx pavoninus (assembly GCA_033558185.1). Classification (NCBI taxonomy): domain Eukaryota; kingdom Metazoa; phylum Chordata; class Aves; order Cuculiformes; family Neomorphidae; genus Dromococcyx; species Dromococcyx pavoninus. Next base: position 1,802,467 of record JAUMJL010000063.1, on the reverse strand, counting down.
TATTTTGCATTTATTCTAGTGTTTTTTAGCTGGTTTTCACTGGTAAGAATATTTTAACATGTAAATTTATGGTTTGGAATTTTTTTAGGATAAATAAAATAATGAAATCCTCAAAATCATATTTTTAGTTTATGAATTAATAACGAATGCTTGATTCTAATGGTGCTAGCCCACAGAAAGTCAGAAAATGGGAATATTATCTCACATATCCAATTTAATCAATGATTCCACATTTTCACAGTATCTTTACACATGTTGAATGCACCAAATACTACTCATTTAAATTAAACCATCATCAGGTAGAAAGTAATTGATTTTTTATTATATGTATCCTTTGCGGGTATTGTACATTTAAACTATGCAAAAACACTTGCATAGAATCCTGTCAATTGTTTGTATTTCAATGTAGTCTGCATTTTGTTGTCTCCATCTACTCAATTACTTCTAATCTTTCTTGACATCTTGTCCATGAAGACCCGTCTGAAATCAGGCATCTGCTTCTGATTAGAATCAGTTGTAATTTACACGTACCAACTTCTAATCTTGCTTTAGTCACTGAACTTCCGTGTGGTCACTAGTCCCTACTGGCTGAATGATTTCTTATTTGATTATGCTGCATTAGTCACCATCTACCAGATGTAGACATGAAAAATTTCCCAGTAGGTTTATAAAGTCATTTATGACAGGAAGCAAATTTTCAGTGCATTCATCACTTCTGTCTCCATCACATCATTTCTTTCAACAAAGATTTTTTGAAATATAATACCAAAAAAGGTGAAATCATACAGTTCCATCTATAATTGCAATGATGATGCCTTAAAGTTTCTGTTATAGCCTAAGCTCAACTCGTTGTTCATTGAAAAGTCAATCTTTTATTGTCTAACTTATTGATGTTAACTTCTGTATACCTTTGTTTTTACTTATCAGTGATCATTGTATTTGTGAATACATTAAGTTCCCGTGATTATTCACTAAGTTGTAAATTATTTATTTTTAGTAGTATGTGATTAGTTGCAAGACATACTGTGCTAGCCACTTCATATTAACATTATGTTAGTTGCTAGTCATGTTTCATCTCTTTTTTTTTTTGTTATTGAGCTAAAAACAACACACTGATAGGTAGAAGAAACTGGAGTTTTTCATAAGGGAATTGGTGTCCTCACTGAGACAGACAGCTTCCAATAAGGGAACGTTTTTATTACAGTAGCCGATATAGTTTGAGTAAACAGTTTCCAGCACAGAAGACTTTCTTCAGGTCTGAAGTGGTAGAATCCTCAAAGTCATAGATTTCTCCAAAATTACTAAACACATTACCAGTTAGATCTCTTGGGAGAAAACATAGTAACTGTGAAACAAAGATGAGGGAGGAAGTATTTGCAGAAGTACTAAATTTAGCTGTATGAGGTCTAACACAAAAAAACCCAAGACTAACCCTATAGTTTGGGAACCAAGAGTTGGAGGGGAGAGAAAAAGAGATGATTATAGAACATGTTCTAAGTTGTCACAGTGAAACAAGGTTCAACTCGATCACTTCACTCATTACGACTGACGCTTATGGTGAAGAGACCGCAAAGATCAAGGACCCATTTTTTTTGATGGTAGAAGGTATGAAAGCAAAAGTAGCAGAGATCCTCAACAGCTTTTCAGAAAATGATCTGCAGAATTGCTTTGAACATTGGTAGCATCATATGCAGCTGTGTGTCAGCTCAGAAGGGAACTATTTTGAAGATGATCATAGTTTATTTTCTGAATTATTTAAATAAAAATATTTATAGGCAGAGTCTTGGGGGTTTTTGTGTCAGATATATTATATGGGAGAGAAAAATAGAGACAGATGACTTACAGCCTATGAGATATGGAAGAGAAAGAAATAGTAGTTCATTTCATGTGAACTAATCATTTCACAAATAATTATGAGAAGTAAAACCAAAAGTAATACAAAATTTGGCAAATACAGGAGATAATGGGTTTCAATGAATGCTGAAATATATGGAAGAATATCTTTACCTTCAGTCTTCAGCAGGTTTAAGTCAGTATATAATTTATTAACTTTTGGAGAATTATGACCCTTAGATTACAAGCATTTAAAAATTTTTACTTCTTAATATGGACCAGAGTTGCAGATTATAAAAATGTCTTCTAGTTTCTGTTTTGAAGTCAGCTTAAAGGTTTTGTTGTGGGACTCATAACATTCAAGTGGAAAGTCACTCTGGGCAGAGGACTCATCACCTACCTACACACGGTTCAACAAGACCTACAACTTATTTTGAAGCTGATCTCTGCATGTGAATAAATAAAGTGTCATAACTTGTATTTCATCATTGATCATGACTTTAGCATCTTGATTTCTCATGACAAACCACTGTGAGAATCTCAGTAGCTTCTCAAAAAAGATGAAAAGAGTGTTTATAGCATCAAATAAGTCACCTAGATCGAAATTTCTCCTGCAGGATCTAATCAGTGCCAACCTAGCAAGAGGCAGAGGGACTGTTGATAACCTACAGATTTAGCGTATCCCATAGTGGAAAACATACTGAAGATCACAAGAAAAAATGTAGAGGATTTAGTGCGAATAATCAAGAAGAAACCATTTTTAATCAATAACTGAACCGGAATCTCGGAAACTCAGCCCACACCTGAAATTATTAGCTGTATAAATAGATCTACTTCATATCACTTCTGTACCTTAATGTACCTACATAGCTGCTTCTCCTACTTTCTACCGAATAGGTACATAAATGGGTCACACAAAACAATCTAAAGCATAGAACTAAAGGAATTCCCATTGCAAATTTGATTTGTGCACATTCTGCTTAAAAAGTTTAATTCTATATTCATCAAATCTTGTTCCAAAAAGGATCAGTTAGTGGATGTGTGTTCTTCTAAAACGTAATAAACATAATGTTTTAAAAAATTAAGCAAATATTTATCACTTAAAAGTGCTAGCAATAAAATGGATCTTTCAAAGAAATATAAAGTCAACATCATAACACAAATGGGCACTTTGACTGTCATCTGACTGTTCACAGGTACAGACTTGCAATTAGGACAATTAGTATTGAATCACCACTCAATATCCATTACATATACAATAGTCATTGTGCCTTGATTGACTTTTGTTTAAACTTAGTCTCATCAGAAATTGTTTTAGATTTTTTAGTTTTACAGTGAAACACAATTATGCGTGAGATAGTTTATTTTTGTGGGGATTTTTTTTTGTTTTGGTTTTCTAAAGAAGACCACAAATAGAATTGCTGTTATTTCTGCTACTATGTAGTGCTTTTTTAAACTTTTATTGGAGATTTATATATAGATTAGGATCCCTCCAACAACCCATTCCTATTTCTTTGCATTGAAGTGTGTGGATAATAATGTCATATCCACTCTCTAGAAGATGTTCAACAATTTCAGTTGAGAAAAAACCATTTGATGAGCTACAAAAGCCTATATATTTTATTCATGACTGAGTCTTGGACTGAATGAATTAATATTTTAGAAAAATACTAATCTTGAGTTTTTGTCCAAGAAGGACAATATGTACCCTCTAGCCAGGACATTTCAAATATCAGACCTGAGACCCTTTTGGCCAACCAAGACTTCTTTTTCTCATGTCACAAAAGTTAGTTCACCTGTTTTTTCTGGAATACATTACTCCCCAGTGTATATCTAAGGAATTACACCATAGCAAGCTGATCTGAAAGCAATCACTGCGTAGGTTGTGTTGAGTGAGTCAAGACAAAATTAGGTTTTATGAAATTGAGAATGAAGCCTGATTAAGGGGAAGTGAAAGAAAGATAGGAGAGGAAGAAGCGGTAATAACGTTCCTGTTCTGAGTTTTCTTTGTGGTAGACGTGAAAATTTGCCCAAAGAAAATTTGTTAATATACACACTTTTGAAAACTCTTTTCCTTATATTGAAACAATGCAGCACTAAGGAAAAAAATATCCATCAAAAAATTCCTAAGCACTTCAGCATTTTTCTTTGTGGGGGTGGAGTCAGTCTAAACTGAATGCTAAGCACTTAACACGCTTTCCTGGTCTGCCTACTTAAAAGATGGAGAAAGCTAATAGCTTGTAAAGAGAAGTTTTCTATCATTTTTAATTTCCTATTTGCAGTGTTTCCCCAAACATACTCTTTATTATTTTTAATTGGATAAATAGAGGTCTGTGAGAGATCTTTTTAAATACCGCAAAATAAATTAATTATATTTTGCTGGACCCAGTGATAAGCTAGGTGTTTTTTATACCCAGTGACAGGGAACACCCTAAGCAGTATGAGGTCTACCATTCACTGGATGTGTTTGACCTTGAATTCCACAGCTTATTTTGATATAAGGTAATTAAGCATTACCTAAGACAAGGCAGTGGGAAAAGATACTTCCTTCAGGGGTACATTGGTAAAGCATGAGATGGCCTGCTGTTGGAAGGCTTTTCTGTTTATTCTTATAGTCAGTGCTAGATCATATTTCTGTTTGTTTCTCTATGGGCCATTTTGAATAAAGCAGATATTTATTTACTCCATGATCTACAGCTAAGGCATATTTTCGTAGTTGAGAACTGGCTGATTCAGAGGTAAATTCTGACATGTGGTTCATTTTATGGGAAATTTCTTTTGTTTCCTCATGGCATTTGTCATCTTGAAGTAACAGCAAGTTGTACTTGTATATAGCCTCTTCCTTGTGTGGGATTTCCTGTGGGATAGGAAAAAAAAAGGCAGTGTCATGGAATTTGAGTACTGAAAGGGAACACTTTTTCGCAATCTGCAAATGTTTGAAACATAAAGTAATAGCATCCCAGCAACAAGACAGCAGGCTATTATCAAAGTATATCTTTTTTTGTTAATTAGAGGCAGAATGTCTCGCACAGTAGCTCGCTCACCAAGAATAAAAAACCTGTATGCCAACACTTTCAAACATTGGTCGTTGTAATCCGTTTTGAAGCACCTAAAGAATCTTGCTTGTTTTAGGCTTAATTTTCTATCTAGAAAACCATGGTAATGGCTTGTTGTATAGAATCTATGAAAATCTTGACACTTTTCTGTAAACAAATGTTTTTTTTCACCAGAGCTTCAAATTATAGGCATAAATGAAGGAATTCAAGACACTACCTGGCTCATGAGTTACAGGTTTGGAGAACTGGCTTCAGGGGCCTAAAAGAGAATTTTGTGGGCTCTGGAATTCAGACTTACATAAGTTCATCAACTGGTGTGAAGACTTTAGTCTGCAAAAGTGATTTTGTGACTTTCTAGTTTGTTTCAGATGACTAGGATTGCCTATGAAGTGATATGAAAGCACATTCTACAAAAGCTGATGTCTCTCTTACACGCTTTGACAGCAATGCCATGACATAAGTATTGGTGTCTCAGTGAAGAAAACTGACATTTTCTAAAATTCTGATCTGTCATTTAGACAGGACATCAGGAAGAATTTTGTCACTGGGAGAGTGGTCAGGGATGGGAACAGATTGCCCAGGGAGGTGGTGGAGTCTCCATCCCTGGAGGTGTTTAAAAGATGGGTAGATGAGTTTCTTAGGGATATGGTCTAGTAGGGAGACAGGCATGGTTGGACTCAATGATCTCAGAGGTCTCTTCCAACCTTGTGATTCTATGAATCTATGATTCATTCACCAGCCTTCTGTTCAATTGGAACTAGAATTAGCAGAGTCCTCCTGAAAATGCTAGCATTGAGCTAAAAGATGTTTGACCGATGACTTTTATCCATATATGGAGAAAAGCATATGTATTCCTGAGCACTTGTACAAGAGGAGTGAAGTGATGTATCTGGACCAAGCAGGAGAAGATGAGGCTTATGCCTAACGTCAAAATCAACAGAGAAACCACGGTGATCCATCATCTACAAGGGTTATGGTTTTATATTACCTGGTACAATTGTACCATAATTATTTTCCCCAGAACAGTCAAGAAAGTGTGTTTGTTACCCTTTGAATGCATTTAATTTCCACATTTAAAACATTATTATATTGATCTCCCCGGTTCTTTAAATGAACCCAATATCTTCAGGTTACTGTCGTCTATCTTATGTGTTTAGCAGTACTACTTGCTGTTTTCTATTTCTTAACTGGTCATTTGATTTTTTTCTGTGGAATAATCTGTATTCAGATACTACATAATATCTGGAATAGAATACAGTGCATATGATGAAAAAATGTTGAACACTAAAGTTTCTGTTTTGATTGTTGGGTCTTTTCTACAAAATAAGAAAAACTCTTAATAGTACTTTAAAATAGTGCTTTATGAAGTGTGACAGTATTTTCCTTTCAATAGGATTTTTTCTGTAGTCCAATGACAAGGAAAGTGCTTAGCAGATGAATGATTTTTATGTTTTATTCGTATTGTTCAAATATAGGAGGATGGAAAAAGTGGGTTAAAAATAAAATTAAAGACAGATTTTCCCATAAGGGTGAGTATTTTTCAAAATATACTACATCTTGATGTTATTGGTCAGCTCAAGGTTTAACAATAGAGAGAAATTATTTCAACTTCTTTTATAACTTACTGTTCATAGTTCGCCTCTCTGTTTCTTAATATCATCTCATCCTTCTTCTCACTCCATTTTTTTCTTTTTTTTCATTTTTTATTTTAGTAAGGCCAAGAGAATCTAAAACTACTCTACCATCCAGATCTCTCCTAACCATTTGTTATGATGGAACTAAGACACCTGATTTGAAAACAAGGGAAAGATACCTGTAATTCCTGAGGGAGAAATATGATTTTGCCTAAAATTAATGTCCATTTTTCTTCATGGGTATAATGCAGGTGTTTAAGATGAATGAGGACGTGCATTTGCAACATATAGGCCCAAATAAATTAAGTCAGATTAAGATAGTCACTAAAGACTGAACACAGGGGTAACACACCTCAGGAACTGTGCTCAGGGTAATGGAAACTGTGACAAAAATTAAGAATATAAAAAACATCTGGTTTTATTCAGATTTAAGACTCATCTGTGCCAATATCATATTGTTAATAGTTGTCAGAAAATGCTTTGGTAACTGCACAGCTGTGCAGCTTCCAGTCATCTCTTATTGGGGCTTTCACAAACTGAATTCGTACCACATCATCAGATGTTTTAGTTTTTGATGCATCTTCCAATCCTTAATTTTTTTAATGTGTTTCTGAATGCATTTACACTTCTGGCAATGGAAATAACCTGTGGCAACATAATGAAGTGTTGTGTGAAATAATACTTCTTTTACTTCCTTTAAACCTACTACTTGATAATTCTACTTGGTGCTTTCTCATCCTCCTGTTATTAGATACAGCAAATGATATTCCCCAGTCACCTTCTCCATTCATGGTTTTCCATGCTATCAAATAACTCTCTTTTTCTGAGAAGAGTTCTAGTCTATTTAAAGTCTTCTCTTATAGAAAACATTCCTTACCTCTCATCATCTTGTCGCAGTTCTCAATACATTTACAGGTTTTACTATATTTACCAGGAGAGGGGTATGAGGAGAAGTACTTTACATAGGATAGAGATGTTTGTGTTTGCCATGGACTTCTACAGTAGTACAAGGTTTCTTATTCTGTCTTTACTAGTATCCTCTTTTTTCTGTTTGTTGATGATCATCAACTGGTGATTCTAGAGAACTAACAGATCCAAAAACCCTTTTCCTCATTGAAAGCAGTTATTTTAAATTCATTACTATGTATGATAATTAGACTTTCTTTTAACTCTTTTGCATTTATCAACACTTAATTTTCATTTGAACCTTTAATATCTAATAATCCAGTACCATGCAATTCTCACCTTGTTTATTTCAAACACTCTGCAGCAAAGCACAATTTCTTCCAGCAAAACTTATGTTGAGTATTTCCTATTACATCATATTTATTCATCTATTTAATTATGCAGTTCTGTTGCTTGGTCCAAGACAAAAGAGGCTTACAAATGTGCAGTTTCCACGATTTCTCCGAGCAAATTCTTTGGAAACACAGTATTTCATTCAATACCTTCAGTCTTTCAGCATCCGAGCTGACTTGAGCAATTCCAACAACCTTAAATATAATCTGATTTTGAATTTTCATGGGAAAACTAGCTTCCTTTCTTCATGTTATCGATGATAAAAAAATCATCAGAACTCTAAAACACTTCTAAGCACACTTCAGTTTGAATTATTTCCTTGGATTTTCTTGCCATAAGGAAAGGCTCAGTGTCAAATCTTACCTATAGATCCTCTACAGTGAACAACAATGTAAATAATTCACTTAGCATTTCTGCTACGACTGCATCTTGTTGGAGAAATTCTTTTATACTTTCATATCATCTATCAGCCCTGAAGACAAACTGGCATGCTTCCTGCTTTTTATACGTTTAAATAAGTTTTAGTTGTAGTTTTTATCCCTCATGCAATTATTCAACAAAGTGATTTTTGGCCTATCTTAATCTAGACTTCCCAGAGTTTATGTTTAATTCAATTTCTCTTGCTTGAAAGCATTTTCCACTTCTTGAAGAATGCCCTTCTGTTTCTAATACCCTATGTTATTCTTCTGTCTTAACTTTCTGGTGATCTCTTTAGGTAGGTGGTACATGTTTATTCTGAGTCTTTGTTATAGAGTTTTATAACAATTTCTTTGTCACCTGTAAGCAGTTTGCAGAGTGTGCAGGAGGCAGATATCTGTTAACAACATATTTGAGGAAAAAAAAGAGGTTGTATTACAGATGTTCATAAGTTTCACTGTATTTGAGATTAGTATTCACAGCTTGGCAAACTCCTTAAACTATCCCTTTCAAAATAAATCAAGACAAACATCAGTGGCTAGATTTGTTTATCTTAAGGACCTTCTCCACCTTAAATGACTCTATAATTCTGTGTTTAGGAGAGTTATTAACAAAATAACATCTGAAGCATTACTTTAAATCATAGGAAATGTTAGTTCAGTGTTTTTCCTACTACTGAATTGAAAGGGTCAACATCTTATCTTCTATTATTCAAGGAAATCTTCAATAATTTATTGAACATGAAAAAAGGAATTTGATTTCCCACTCTGGATATCAGTAAAGGACTGCAAATTTTAGTTCCTTCTCCAGGGCTGCTCACGTTTGTTTTCCAAGGAGAAATCAGAAACAGTAGTGGGAATGGAGACTTTTCTCAGGTAAACAGCATACTTAGGGACTGGGAGAAGAAAGTTTCTCTGTTCCACCTCCAGACAAAGTCTATTGCAAAGGTTCCATTAGAAGGAACAGGCAGCATCTTAAGAATTTGGTAGCTGGAAAGAATCTGGTATTCTTGAAAGAAAAAATTATCAAGTAGAGTTCAATTTGAAGGAGCTTTGAATCCAAGTTTCTTGCCTCTGAGTATATGATCTGGCACCAAAATAAACATCAAGAAAAGAGCATAACTCCTTCACTGACAGTTGTCCTTCTGAATGAATGCCCGTGGCATTTGTGTTTGCAGGATAAGTCAGCACTTCTAAGTAGAATTGTAGGTTTTCTGAGCCCAAGAATTGGCACTTTCATGATACAATCTTTTAAAATGGTTATAAGAAATATTTGACATAATGTCTTTTGTATGAGATGGCACTTAAAGGTGTAAATCAAAAGCATGTGATGAATACTTGCAAGATGGGGGACAGTTTGTACAGTGTGTCACAGAACATAACCTAGTTCTGAGTAGCTCATCTTACTTTTATTAAATAAAAGAAAATGTACTTTTACCATGAAGAAGACTGCTATAACACATTTTTGCTATCCTTTGAACTGCAGACTAACTTTTCTCAGAATATTACATATTTTCTATAAATACCTTATTCGGGAGGAATTTAAATGACCTTAGATCCTGCTTTATGCAAAAGCTGATTTTGACTGAGTGACACTGTTTGAACTAGAAAAATGCACAATGTTTAGACACATGGTAGACAGGAAATACATTTCTTCTTTGTCAAGAAATGATGTAAGTTTTCCTATATAATTATAATCTTTTGCATTTTATAAGGGGAAAAACACTAATCTTAAGAAACATAGTTGAGAAGGAGTTGCTTTGTAATTAAAACAGGATGATTTCACCTGCTTAACTGTCTTGAGCCAAAAAAATAGGCATGTTCCAGTTTCTAGTTTGTATGACACATAATTTCACTATGAATTGGCTTCAAAACTCTGAAACACTAAAGTCTTAAAATTAGTATGGATAGATAGAATGGAAAAATATTAACTTTAATGATCTCTTGTTCCCTATGTGGGCCTATGTGTTCAGGAAGAACAATGAATTCTACAGATCTCGTCTTAAAAGTTCTTCTGTTTATGTTCCTTTCCAGTGCACAATTTTGCAACCATTAATCTAGATCTTCCTGTAAAAAAAAATTAAACAGAGATTTAACATTAAAAATTTAGTTCTCAAAAATAGTTAGAGTTGCTGAAATCCAATGCTCAATTAGTCAAAAAAATATGTATTTTTGGTTTGTTCGAGTTTCAGGCTGATTCAATTTAGCAATACAGTGCCTAAAATTCAGGCACCATAAAAGTGGAGGTGGCACTCACAATCTGGTGTTAGATCTTTGTTCGATATCCTGTGTACTCAGTTGGAGACAGCCTCTGAAACCGGCTCAACAGCATTAAGACATTTAATAGGAAATGCCAAAGAAAGCAGTTTGTTTGAGATTCTTGCATCAAAGTCCTTTGGTGAACATCTCACGGCTGCAGTTAAGAATGCTTATGAAACTACAGTTTAGTGCTTTAAACCCTCTTCTGGGCTTAGGTGCCTTTTTATTTGTTGTTATTTTTTCTAAAATATAATTATTAGTAGAGTGATTGTCTCCATTTCACACCATACTCTGAAGGTCAGACCATTCCCATCAGTGTCTCTATGCCCAATCTGTTCTCAATAAATACATTACTGTAATAAAAGCCTAGGGGGATCCTGTGTGTTGTTAACTTCCCCTTCATTCATACACTGGAGCTGGATTCCAAAAGAAGGATGTTGGAATTAGAGAAAGCAAGAGGAAGATTCACCCTGTAATTACTGTTTAGGGAGAGGAATGACTGGAGTCTTGCTGGTGCAAGACATCCTCTGGATTTCTTTGCATGATTTTTTTAGAAAGATACTAACCACCTGGCTCTGGAGAGAGACCTAGGATGTGGATCTCAAGCAGAGGTATGTAACAGTCGTGACTACAGAACCTTTGCTCAGCACACAGATTTCAGAATTATTGTTCAGAGGCATCTGACTCCATCCGTCGGGTATTTTGTTAAGTGTAGGACAGCTTGCTAAGTACGCAACACAGGCTGACTGCATCTTCTCTGAAGCTCCTGACCATATTCCCCTATCTCAATTAGTATTCTTACTTAAATGCAGCCCCTGATCCAGAGAACCTCTGAACAAGTCTAGCTTCAGTGGAAAAGTGAAAAAGAAGAGTAAAGAAAGAATGTATTTTGCACAAGCTGACAGGAACTTTACCATCAAACACTTCCGCACCTGGAGAGGTCTCTAGACCTTTTTGGAAAAAGTGAATAAATGATGTGCAGGACTAAGTTGTCTTCACTGTCTCATGTCATTTCCAGCGATATGGGCATCCTGCTCAGTTTAGATTCTATTCTGGGGAAACATCAGTCCCATAGGTCCTGTGGCTTTGCATTTTCTGTGATGTTATACGGCAATGAATCCCATTGCACAGGCCTCCTTGTTGCTTGTTCATTTCCTCCCAACAATCCCACACAATATATTTGGAAGCAGAACTTCTTCCATATTTGAAGGATATAGGCGTTAGTTTACTAAGAAACTGTCTTTCTATTGGAACTGTCTTTCTGTTTTTATTTCCCTGATTGTAAAAGAAAGACGAATTTTAACTCCTTTGTTTTGTGCTGCCTTAAGGTCAAACTAATTTTAGCAAATGACAAAAGGTACAGCTCTATCAGCGGCAAATCAGGCTTTGAGCCAGAAAAAAAGTATTTGCTGCTGTTATGATGCTTGGAAGCTGTTCACTAATTCATATGCACAATTTGAGAGACAAGCACCGATCTTTCTGCGTTTGAGCTCCTCTCATGTGCACATTCAGGCAGGACTGTTAACTTCCTGTTGTTGTGTACTGCTATCTTGATCAAAGGAGGAGATTGCTGAAGGAATTATTCATAGTGTAAATGTCTTTCTTATGCCTAAGAATTAATGCATTAAGCCACAGACTTATGTTTTGAAGGCTGTAAGTTTATGTTTTACTATATGTTTGAACTTATTGTGCTATTTTTTTGCTTGTACCTTTAATCTTCTGTTCTTTGAGCCTGTGACATAATCATAGATTTAATTTATCAGTTGTGCTGCTGGATGTTAAAGCTTTACCACACAAGAAAAGGAACACTGTGAAGAGTCAGAGCACTGATATAAAATAATTTTCCCTGAAATCTCCTTTACATAGAACATGATTAATTTCACAACTGTGAATCAGACCTGGCCTTGCTTAGTATACACTGCCTCCTCTTCCTATTGTGGAGTAGGGTGTTGGAACATAACAACACAGTCTATAAACAATTCATGCACATATTTATACATAACAAAGCAAAGAAAGTAGCACAAAGTTTACTTGGCTAAGAACAAGTATTGCATTAGTCTAATATCTGAAAGTCTCCAGAGGGACACTATGAGTCTCCAAGATTTGCAAGATAGTAATTGGATGCTCTAATAGTTTTTTTATATTGATGTTATCATACTAGGCAGATGTTTAATTCCCGTGTAGTCCATAGTACCAAAAGCATGTGTCTTTGTAATTTTAACTATCAGCAGGATGCAACAGATAGATACATTGGCTTTTAACAAGGAAGCTTTGGTTTCAAACAGTGTGTTATTTCATAAAATAATACACAAAATACGAACACAAGTTTTTTTAAAGTTATCTCAACACATTCTCTCTTTATTTAACTAAGAGAGGTGATAAGAATAAGAGTACACTTGTGGTTTATATTTTTCTAAAGATTCAGAAGGGGAAAGAAAGGACTGCAGGGATTCTGTATTTCAGGAAAAGTTTTCGGAAAGAGTTTTGAAAAAAAATCTTAGCAGTCTAAACCAATGAAAAACATCTATGAAGTATGTAAACCATGAAATTTTGAAACCTGTTCTTACCTTAGTTACTAGAACTACCTAAACTGCTAATAAATTCTTCCATTAATAATAGTCATTACATCATGAGTGATTTAGGATCAGACTTAAAAAACAGCTTTGATACTAAATTTCTAGATAGAAATTGCAGACATGAATTTAATAGTAGAAAGTACAGTTCTGCTGCTTTTTAAACTCAGCTTGAAAATATCCATCACATGCTGGATATTTTGATTTTCAGTCACCAAATGTTGTACATGCCACATATTCCACTGTTGTGCTTTCACAGAGCTGCCTCTATGCCCCTGCAGATGAACTTGACACTTTTCCTAAGTATAAATGTTATTGGGGATTGGAAAATAAGTCCCAACTCATAGCCTGAGGCATCTAAGTGTGTGTGTCTACATCTGGGACAAGTATCTCAACTCACATTACAGGCATTGGCATTTATTTACCTCCCTCAAGTGTCGTTTGGGATGACTGCCCTAGGGCATAAGAAACGCACATGTGGATGAGACAGGTAAGACACAAGCCCCATGGAAACACTGTGCCTTTCTTGACCTTCAGCTGTGGTCCAGGTAGGACACCTGAAGGCATTTTAAATGGCACTAAACACCCCAATATAAGTAAACGTTTATTTGGGGTAAGATTCAGTTGACCAAACGTGAACGTCTAAAGTTGTAACTAAGTTTCATGGATGCAGCACTTTTGGGACATCCATATTCTTCTGGCAGCTGGAGGCAAGGTGGCTTGTCTTGGAGCATATCCAATAGCATTACTTGCCTATGCCTATGCATAGGTCTTATCCCAAATAGCTCTCCAAATTCCATTGACTAGACTTTTATTTATCTCACTGATATGTTGGGTTTTGAATCTAAGTGTGCGTTTGAGATGGATTTCAGCCTCCAATTTCATCTGCCTGTCCGCTCCAGTGACATTCATGTATCATATGTCCTAATAACATGGCTCATTTGCATTAAAACAACATCCTTTTCACCTAGTGTTTTTTTACGGAACACATATTTTCAAGTATTGAGTGAAACATCTCGCAATGCTTCTCTACAATCAATTCTAAAGTGAATCAAAAGGGCATTATTAAACTGACAGAAATAGAAGTGGTTAGTTCATGTTAATGCAGTGAGCCACTGGCAGATCCTGTCTCCAGAATCCCCTGTAAGTCCTAACAGATGCATCAAGTCACCTAGTAAGGGCTTCAGCCACTTTGTGTGTCTTCAATTTCTGTGTTACCTAAGGTAAGTCTAGAAATTGCATTAATTTGCAAACATTCTGCTTGCAAAAATTACTTAATTTATTCCTTTTTTTCCCATACCAAGTCAAATTATGTTCTATCTTGATAGATTAGTAGCTGGTTAGCATAGAAATCTGTGGATTTAATGAATTTCATAACTGTGACTTGTTCAGATTTTTGCGGAGAAAAAAAGAAAAAAAGATGAAACTGAAAACTACAGTTCATCTCCTTGGGATACTTAAGTTATCAGTTCTGTAGATCTTCAGTTGTTCATGGTAAGTCTGAACTTTTGTTCAGAGAAGAAAAAAGTGATTCACTGACTAAGATCTCCCTTTCCTTTCTCTCTCTTCCTTTTTCCCTCCCCATTACTCTTCTCCTCTCATGCACCCCTGGCCCTCTTAAATTATTTCTTTCTTTTGTAAGTTGAAAATAAATGATTGATAGCAGCAAACTATTTGGCCGCGGTGTCTTGGTCCCCTTTTCTTGGTAACTGAATTAATCCTGTTTTCGGCTCTTCTGAGGAAGTTTGAGATGTGAATGTGTTGGAGAATGCTGTCTGGATCAGTCACTTTGCATCTATGAGTAATAGTCCTGGAAAAGCACAGCCAGCCTGAGGCTAGTTTGTTTCTATCTGGCAAAGAAAGGGCAACTCCACTTCTGGCATACTCTAGCCAGAGTGTACCTGACTTTGCAACATAACATAATTTTAATACCAGTGGGGTTTTTGATGACAGTGTTGTATGTAAAAACACGTGGGAATCTGCTGACCTCATTCGAGGGTGCACCTGATATATTTTTAACAAGGCCTGAAGGGACAGTTTCCACGTCTAGGCATGTAAAGCTTTATCCACATTGGATTGCACCTTGCTCTTTGAATTACTTAAGTGATTTTATAGTTATCTAACATGAACAAAGGAGAGAGAATTTGATCCTAAGCAAATGTGTACATGTGTAAGAGAGAGAAAGAGAGGCTGGAATCATTTTTCTGAAACTGGAGCCTTAAATGATTATGTTTTTAGCATTCCTATCTACAGTGGAAATCCTTTCCTCACAGTTAATCCAAAGTCTATTCAAGTCAATGGGTTTTGGATCTCTGTCATCTGCAGCTATGGCATACAAACAAAACAAACTGCTATCTATCTACTGTAATATGACCTAAGTACTTGCAGCCCTTTAGCAAAAAAAAAAAAATATACAGCTTTGGGTCATTTCAAGGAGCTTACTGAAGTGTTAGCTTCAGCTGTGTTATGTTCCTAAGCAATTTCCTATAAAGGAAGCAGGAGACCATGTAAGATCCTATTAATTGTTCTGAATGTCTCATGCAGGATCAGGTTTGAACACAGTTTTGAAACATCTTTTTTTCCTTCCAGCTCTTCTGATATTGATAGACTAGTTTAGTTGCACTTTGAGGGCATAAAATTACCAGGTGTCCAAGTGAAAAATTTCTATTATGCAGGAAATATTACATGTTGAACAGGCATAAGCTGTTGTTGTTTCCTTGAAACTGGTTAGGACCTGGCTTGATGTGTTTTGTTTTGTCCAAGTGCTTTAGGTCTGTGGCAACAAGGCTCTGAATGTATCATTAATCTTGCTTATGAATGTGTAAATATTCTGAGAATGGAATATTAAAACTTAAGACTTAAAGAAAACAGCTCACCAGCTTCAGTTTGCTCTCATTCTTCTGGAAATCCTGGTGTATCATCTGTTCACTTTAACTGAGAGGGGCTAGGTAATCATGTACTCCTGGAAGTTGAATTCTTGGTAACTGAGTGAGATGAAAAAATAGAAGATATGAACATCAGAGAGTGGTGGAGAACTGGGGCAGGCTCCGCAGGGAAGTAGTCATGGTGCCAAGCCTAACAATATTCCTGAAGCATTTAGACAATGCACTCAGATATGTGGTGTAAATTTAGGGGTTGTCCTATGCAGGGATAGGAGTTGGACTCGATGACTCTTGTGGGTCCTTTCTAACTCAGGCCATTCTCTGATTCTGTGATCAGAGCTTTGCCCCTGGTTGTCATAAAGTGTATAACGAGTTTGCCAGGATATACAAACCAAATGAATCTATATTAATTTTCTGGTTGTAATAACAGAGAGAACAACTCTGCTTAAATTACACTGGAAATTTCCTTTCTCATGAGCTGTGCTGTCATTAGATCCTTTTGGTGAAAATTGCAGTTAGGACTGATGTCTTATGTACCAAGAGAAACAACACAAAAAGTACAACATTGGAAAATAGAATAATAATAACGGGACGTAGATAAGTCACTAAAGACAATAGGACGAAAATCTTTGCCAAGTCTAGCTGTGATTACCTCATCACTCTGATGGATGATCTGAGAAGGGGTGAGAGAAGAAAAGTAAGTTTACATCTCTGAAGTGGCAGAGTTGCACCAATTCATCTGTACTGAGGAATAAACATATTTGCTTTTATTATCCCATCCCATTGCATAACTTCTGTGAGAAAAACAAAATAGAAAGACGAGAGGTTTATGCCTTAAAGTGATACAGCTGTTTGGTCTGTTGCATGGGAGTCAGTGGCTAAATAAGGTTTTCAGCTAAGAAACTCAATTAATGCTAGAGGAAAGAACTTAACAGTGAAGATCAGTTCAGTTGTTATGTTACAAAGATGTCACTATCTTCCTCTGCCTTTAAAACAGTTCTCTCTTGCTCCAGACTCTTTGTTTATCTCGGTTTCTAAGGTTACAGCTGATCTTGAATTTATCACTAGTTCAGTAAATCTCAGTAAATTCAAGCCTGTTACTACAGAACTAAGCCGAACTTATGATCCTATTGCTGTTGGCAGGAAAAAATCTTACCCAACTGTTGGCAACTTGCAAGAATTCAGCCCTGACTTGAATCTCATTTTTCTTTCTGCTCAATCATTTAAAAACATTTCTGATTAGCAACTTCACTGGACAGAGGAAGACTTGGAATCTATGTTCATTCCATGGATCTAGCTTCCAAAATATTTTCTTTTTACAAAGGACATTCCACAAGCATGATCAAGTGGAGTATGTTCTGATTCCAATGCAATGCATTTCAATAAAGGAAACATTTTATAAGTTCATGTCGAATTGACAGTAGAAGTAGACAGGAGTCCCTTTAACAAGCCCTCATGTACTTCATGAATTTTTACTTTCTTAAAACATGAGTTCCAAGATCAAAATTGTAATTTATAATTAAAAACTAATCCAGAACAATCCCAGCTAGACTATGCCATTGCAGCCATTGATGCTCAATCGAAAACACAGACATGTGACTCCTTCAGTGAGAGAAAAGGCAAAGCTTACCTCCTCTTTGAACCCCAAAAGTCTTCCTTTGCTTAATATAGTAGACCTCTACTCTACTCTGTTTAATTACATTCCACAGAAATTGCATTTATAAACGTGAAGTTTTAAAGAATCTGGCATGCATGTGAAAGCTTTTAAAGTATTATTTTAAAGGAAGATCATGTTTCAGATCTGAAGGAAAAACTGCAAATTATCTGTGTGTGCTTATCTATGCTTTTTTCAGGTTCTAGTGTCATTACAAATAACAACATATTCAGTTTTGAAACTGATGTAAAAAGTATGAACTGACAATTTGAAACAATCTTTTCTCCATGGGAAAGGAAAGCAATTCACCATAAGTATTACCTATTTTCCTGAAAACCCCACACGTAACCGATCCTAAATTTATTGAAGGAACACGTGAATGGTGATGCTTTTTCCCCAAACCCTTGTCTCTGTAACTGGTGAAATATGAATGACAAGAGCTTTCTGAGAGGAAAAAGACCTGCCTGCCTTATGTCAGAGACATACATCATGGCTTTCAAGAAATGATCCAAGGACTCTCCTAGGACAGGACCCTGGGAATATTCCTCAGCAAGCATCCCATCTGGCATGGTTTAAGTCGGTTACAGGATGATATTGTATTAACATTTAGGTGCAAGTAGAGCTGGGTTTCCCTTCGAGTACAAACACTGGCCAGGAGAGCGTTACTGAAGAAAAATCAGGCATTGAAGCAAAAATGTGGTTATTAGTTTTGACTCGGACATTTCTGCGATGTCTCTAATGAGGTAGTAATATGCAATGAAAGTCTTAAAATACCCCACTCACTTTCTGCTGAAACATCTTGAATGTAACCCAAAGACATAAGATAAACTTCAGACTTCAGACAGAGCAATCAGAATTTGACTTGTCTTTGAGAATAGTCAGAAAAAATTGTTGATTGTGTAGTGTGCGTTATAATGAAATATATCTTCACCCACTGACAGCAGAATTGGAACAAATCACTTGGAAACTGAAATGAATTAATAATTATTCTGGTTTACTGATTTAATTTAAAGTAGCTTCTGATTGTTCATGTTAGTATATAGATTGATTCCATTATTGTAATAGTCCATGTGTCAGTGGAAGACCATATCAATAACCCCCGATTATTATTATTATTATCATCATCATCATCACCATCATCAAAACAGTTCAGGACAGAATCTAATCAATGACTATTAGCTGAAGATAAATTGAATGGAAGTGAGGCCTTCTGTCCATTTTCATTAAAGGTTTATATAAGGATAAGTCTGAATTGGCTTAAAATATAAAATTTTCTTTTTTAAAAAAATAAAAATATATTGTGACTGATTAGTATTAATCAAAATTAATCAGCTACTGAGGCAATAATTAAAGCTGTCATCCTGAAAAGACATAGAAAGAAAAACCTTAGTGTTAGGCCTTGACTGGTTTTTCACATCTGTCCATATTAACTTTTAAAGGATTTCCAATGCAAAAGATTAAAATAAGTACCAGAATCTTGAAAAATACCTTCCTCTTGGACTGAACTTCCGAAACATTTTTCAAAACATAGCTTTAGAGGACAAATACGACTGTGCCTGCATGGCTCTTATTTTATTGTAGTACCATATTTGAAAAACAAACCAAACTGAACTAAGTTATTTTTTATTTACAGCTAAACTATTTATTAATGAGAATTATCCAGATTTTCACTATAGATGGCAATATTGAAAATAGTGAAAGGTAAATGATATAGGGAGTAATTTATCTCTTCATCTGGTATTATGGCTGAAAAAGATATGTGATGACTAGTTACCCACATTTTTTAAGCATTATGGAAACAGAGCAAAACCCAATTTTCAGTAAGGGTGGAAAAACAGAATCACAAACATATGATATACGCAGAATCACACATATCCACAGAATGGTTGAGTTTGGAAGCGACCTCTGAAGGTCATCTTGTCCAGCTTCCCTGCTCAAGTAGGGCCATCTAAAACTCGTTGCCCAGGGCCACATTCAGGAGGCTTTTTAATATCTCCAAGGAGTGAGATTATACAACCTCCTAGGGAAACCTGTGCCAGTCACCTTCCCAGTAAAACAGTGCTGATGTTCAGATGAAACCTCCTGTATTTTAGTTGGTACCCATTGTGGTCACTCACATAATTCAAAAACACATGCACATACAGACATTTTCATTAACAGTCAAAAGAGTGACTAGGACTTTAATACTTAGAATAGAATTATTCTTTCGGGGAAATCATTCCTCCTTCTTCAATGTACTGAGTTCTGAAATGCGGTTCTTGATAACGATGACTAAGAAATGCCAGGTATGCGGAACAGGGCGTTATTTAATATTCAGAAACACATCATTTTACCTGTGAAAAATGATGTTCACATTAACCTAGTTACAAAATTCCAGTTTTGGAGTAACAGATAGTAGCGTATTCTCTAGAGTAAATAAAACTCTGGGGGAGACTGTTCATTTGCATTCCATTAATGTAGCTGAAAATAAACCTTCTGGAACAAGTCTAAGAAAATCAAAAGGAAAAGAAAGAGATACAAATAGTGTTATCAATTGTTCTTTTCTGTTCCACAGGCAATGTTTTACTTGGATACTAGTAAGTCCAGTATTTTCTACCTCTAGGTATAAATGATCACACTTTTATTTCTACAGAAGAATTTTTAGATTTGTGAGGTTAAAGTTCATTTAGCATTTAAGAGACAAATGAGGTCAGCATTAGTACTGCAAACTTTTTTCATTATAAAAATTTAGTCACAGGCTGGTTCAGAAGTTGAAAATACCATAAGGAGAGTGCAAGACACTAATCTCCGTCATGACAGTGACAACTCCCAGAGCTATTTAATACTGGTAAATGCTCTCATGCATTTGAAAAAGAGCAGTACTTAATATGGACAGAACCCAAAATACCATAGTTCTTGAAATTTAAAAAATATTTTGTTTGGATTTTTTTTTTACTAACTCAGTTTGCAATCTTGCATTTTGTGTCCAAAATAGATATCAGGTTGCTTTTGGCAGGTGTTTATTGTTGAAAATCAGAACTGGGACAATACGAGGAAGATCTGCAGGTGGGGAAATGGCATAGAAGGTTGCTGAAATGTCCTCTCTTTTGATCAGGTTTGAAATTTTCTCCTTTCTTCACCATGATTCTTTGAGCCTCAGATGTCTTTCCCTGTTTCTAAAGCAGTATTATAAGCTGCTGTTTATTTGATATGATTTTAATCCCACTACTCATGTTTTTTACATCATCACTCATATGTTCATTTTATTCTGAAAAAAATCTGCCAGCTGAGACCTTATTATATTTCAGTATACTTCTATTGCCAAATAATTGAGAATTTCTTCTGTAGTATATCAGTTTTTGAAATGACAGCTTTTAAGCTTTGATCCAATATTTTTTCCCAAGGATAAAATTATTTTTCAGCACATTCTTAACTTTAAATGCGGAATTTCTTTAATTTGACATTTTCTCTTTACAAACCAAACTCCAAAATTGATTTCCTGATAAGGCCTACGAAGGCAATATTATTATTATTATTATATTTTAAAAGAAATCATAGGGTATCATTCTCAAATATATGGGAGAATCAAAACTTTTGCCATCATATAAATAATCAATGGCATATTTCAATTGTTTTTTCCTTTTTTAAAAAAATAAGAAAAACACAAAACAAAGAATAAACAAAAAATCCCACACCCCAAAATACCCAGAAGAGAAAGATCATGTTTCTCAGCCTGACAGGCTTGAGAAGTCCAAAGTCTATCTCGTACCTCTAGAATTGAGAGACACTTGAAATTTCACTGTTACCTTCTACACACTAATGATATTTCAGAATAATGTGAATGTAAATTCGGTTTTTCCTCAGAAGTAGGTAAGATAGCATTGAACTTCAAAGCTTTTTCAGCAGAACAATGGTATACAACTACAAGTCTGTGGACAAGGAAGATAAAAATTTATTAAATACTATCTTTGATAAATCTTGTGTTGCCTATGTTGTAGAGAGTAAAGCTGAAATGATACAATCAATCAAAGACTGTGTGTTAATATGGCAAGCAAAAAGCAGGTCCTATAGGAGTCTACATGGCAAATAAAGATAAACAAAAAAATGCAAGCCAATATTACTATGTCTACACTTGTGTTTCATAGTGAAAGTTCAGTGAGCTTCTTGAGAAAAACTAGGTCTAGTCACATAAATTTCAAGTAGCTTGAATCTATTTAGGTGGAGTGCAATGGAACTGAGGATCTGGAAATCACTCCTGCCAAGATGAGAGTCAAGCATAACCCCTCCTTTCACAGCTGCTTTTCAAAACATGGTCTGGTTATATCTCTTTGTGCTAGCTGCGCTAAGAGCCAAGGGCACTGAATCTGTTTGAACAAATGCCCTGGCCTCTCTTTTTAGGTATCAAGCCAACCTTTTGCTGCAGCCAATTTAAATTTGGCTTGGAGATTTTTCTAGAGTGCAAAAAACAAGTACGGAACGCAAACTCTTACTATAGGCTCTTTCTGTTTTCCTTGCACAATACAAATGGTCTTTGCAATTCGGTAAATGTAGTATTTTATGCACACTTTCTGCTAACTCTTCCTCTGCTGTGAACACAGAGTGTTTATCTAGGCAGCCAGAGTGACAAATGAATGACATTGAGTAGCATTTGATCCAGTGGACAAGAACTATAGCGTTCTAGGTGTCCAAGGACACAAAATAGTCTCTGGGCTACCTTTATTAATTATTCTTCTTGAAGTTAATTAAATTCAATGTCTTTATTTTTTGCAACTTCACTGAAATCAACTAACATTTTATTAGCTTTTGCCTAAGAACTATAATCAGTGCTGACAATTTTAATGCAATCCATATAAATATGTAAAGACCTTCAAAAAATTAGACAAACAATGCAGTCAAAGTAATTTTTTCTATTTTTATTTTATAGCGTAGGCATGCCAGTATCAATTACTGAAGTGTATAACCACTTCGGTACCTAACTATAGTGTTCTTGCAAGAGATCCATTTCCTGAAAAAACTCTTGTAATAGATTATAAAATATTTTGAAAAAAAATGTTGCACATAATAAACAGAGCTGTATATTTTTGTCTGAATTGTCATTGAGAATGCTGGAGGTAGTCCCCCATGGAAAAACTGCTGATACAAAATGAGTCTTCTCCAGAAAAGACTCCTGGATTTCATAACTTCAATGCATTGCACAATATGCAGGCTAGACATCTCTTTTTTTTCCCCACCATTTTCCCTGAGAAAAAGAAAACTAAGACAAAAAGAAGCCTTTCTAAATCCTTGTGAAAAAGAGTGAAGGAGGTTATCTCTGGAAAGACAACGTAGCCTGTTAGGTTGAGAGCCATTGGTTGAAGTATCTCTTGAGGAGACTGACTACTGAGTAGGAATGCCCTTTAAATGTAAGTATTAGGGCATTCACTCAGCACAGAACATAATAATGCACAAACATTGCAAGACATAAAGTGTGGTTTGAGAATTGATTTTTGGCTATTATATATGTGGATGAATGTAAAGTCAATTCTTATAATTAATCATTTATAAAACAATTTTAATTTACTTTTTATTTTCTGTTAAGGTACTGTAATTGTGATGTAGTGTCAACTGGACAGACCTCTGTGCTTGGATGTAACTCTTCGATTTCAGTGGGACTTCTGTAGGTATGTGAGATGGTCCTACAGAAGACATTGTATGGTCAAGACCTTGGAAATCCTGATGACATGGCTGTATTAGTGTTCTCATAACCTCAGAAGAGAGGGAAATGCCACTGACCCAGGAGTGGTGTCATATGTTCCTAATCTTTCTTCTCTTGACCTAGTCAATTCAGGGCTGAATTGTGAAGTTCACAGTGCACCTGTGAAATTATTTAGGCTGACAGCAGGAGGACAGTTGATATGCCTAAGTCTAAAGATATGCTCTTGAAATGTTATTCAAAGCAATCTCAAGTAACCACATTTGAATATTTTCAATGAAATCCCATAGGAAAAGAGACTGTAAAATGAAAAGACATTTTCTTGTATGTATCACTGCCTTCAGAGCTTAATTTGTCTTTGTTATGCTAGCTTGAGCAAATATCTAATAGACTTTTGAATTGTTTGTCATCCTTGCTCACGGACCTAAATTTTCAGTACATAAAATATCAAGTATCTTTATTAAAGAATTTAGAGATTACAGAAGCATCTTAATCGTGTATAATACTATAGAATTCTACTTCTGTTAATGAAGTCTGTATAAGTTGCTCACATTTTCTTCCAAATTAATTTTTTTTAAATCAAAAGTTTTTAATAATTTAAGTCCTTTGCTATATGGAGGCTTTTCTGATACTAATGCAGAAAATGAAAATGCATTTATTATGTGTTTCTGTGCTGTATTTAAAAACCAGCAAGATGCTTCCCATTCAAGTATAGGAAATTTATAATTTTTTGATTAATGTTTTTTAAATGAGAAATGTTTGATGAATGTATAGTAGCTTGCATTATAAAAAATAACTTAGGTATGCAATAGAACTTTGGCTTGAACTGAAAAAGGAATTTACATGATAAAAGACAAATAGTGTGCTGACTTGAAACTCACTGGGAATAAGGTTGATAGAAATTTATGCTAAACTGGGAACACTTGATTCTCAACCTTTGAGTCTTACAGTGAGTTACAGTCACAAAACAGAAACAGAATGGAATATGTGGCCCATATATGTTGGAAGAGCATTCCTTTTCTTGTGAGCCGTGAACCTTATTTTTTGTTATATATTTCAAGCAAAATAACACACCAAATCTGCCTGATTCAACCTGACTTGTCATAACTAAGAAAAGGTATCTTTATATATTTTTGTGTTATTACATTTATATAAGGATAGATTTTCTTCTCCTAGCAAATAATTCCAAACAGTAGAGCATACAAATGGGAAACAGATTTTCTTCTGTATTCATAAATCCTAAGACTTAAGGGTTGTGAAGTAAAATGATTTATAGCTCTGAGTATTATCTAAAATAAACCTTACAATATAAAAACAGTTTGGAAGCAAAAAAAAAAAAGGGAAAATTAACACGATTCACAATCTTTCTGAAGTTTGGAACTGGATCACTAGTTAGATTTTGTTTACATGATTCATCTGCACATGATTAATATTAGCTCACAGTATTTTCAAAGTATTTTCTAAAAAGGCATAAGAAAAAAAATATGTTGCCCATTTAAGTATTTTAGTTTGGGGGGTTTGGGGGGGTATGTTTTGTTTGTTCATTTTTTTTTCGCCTGATGCATGCTTTAGCTAAAACAAGTGCATTTTTTAGTGGATCCAGATAGTGGATGACTTACAAAACCCTGAAATATCTCTCAATTATGAAATTGACCCTAAAAGAAGAATTCAAGAGGATCTGTAAACAATGTTTATTTGAAAAGAATGGTTTCCTTGTTAAACTCTTCCTATTTCTTTGTATTTACTTTAAAGAAGAATTCTACTTTAAGATATATTGTGTAATAAAAGTCCTTTTGAGATTGGAAGAGGTTTAGACAACAGAAGTGGCAAGTCTTCAGAAGGAATTTACTCCAACAATTTCCACAATCCCTTCTTATATACAAAATATACTTTGTAGATAAGCTGTTACCATGTGACTGAGTTTGATAAAGTCATGTTCGCAGTATAAACTATGCACTAACAGGTATTTTAACTACAAACTCCTTAAAACTGTAACTGAGGAAAATCTCAGCCTAGAAAAATAAATTTTAAATACATTTTCAGTGCACAAGCATGGGAGACTTTCAGTTGATTTAACTGGGGATCAAATTGAGTCATAAGACACTAAACACAACCTGCAAAGGGGTTCTGTCAAAACACTGAAGTATCACATAGTGGTTATTTATTGCATTTCAGCAGTTACTGAGAGTGGCAAATGCAAAATAACCCAAAGTAGCATTTGGAATGCAACACTATTACAGCTTGTAAAAAGGCAGATGTGGAGAAGAAAACACATTCAGGAAAACATTTGATTTATTTTTAGATGATTAGGTGTCTAGTTTTGAGTTAAACAAGCCTTATTTATATTCAGTAGAGTAAAATAGGCAATTGTGAAGTGTATAAGTTATTTATTTCCTTAAATGCATAATTAGGGTGCCTAATTCTTTTCATTAAGTGCAATAGAAACTTTTTATAATTAGATAGTATGTATTCATCGTCATGGAAGTATGAGAATCACACAAGTGTGTCTTCCCATGTGTGTCTTGCTCTGAGACAAAACTGAGGATGCTCTCCCTCCTGGATCTCACTTGGCACAAGAAGGGAATGAAAGAACGCTTTACGGCTGTTCAGAAGAAAGGAGAAATTGTAAATATTTTCAGAAAACTGTATAAATTTTTATGTGGCTTTGCTATTCTTGTTTGTATGGTTCTTATACAACACTAATTGCACTGGCAACTGCACATATTTCAGTCATTTTTTAATTAACACAACTAAAATATTCATCTCTGGTTTTTCTTTTAATGATCTACATGGGGAGACCAACTATATGGGGGAACTTTTCAGACTGTCAGTAACATGTACCTCCCCCGAATGTATGTGAAGGAAGATGGCATCTAATAGGAATTTAGAGTTTGTCCTGACTGAGACATGAAGTATTTGTTTTCTCAGTGTATTCCCATTTTTAAAGAAACTGGTAACTAACTTTCAAGTTACCATTATCAGAGTCAGCCTATGAGTGCTTATTGTGCTGGTCTGTATGTATAGACTCCGGACTGCACAAGCCTCTCGGTCATTCCTCACTTTGATAATTGAGCATGAAACCTGAGGAGGATCACTTCTTGCACAGCCTGTACCCTGGAAAGATAACAGGGGATTGGGGCCAGGGACACATAAAAAAATAAAAAAATCCCGCAGATCTCGAGTTAAAGGTGTTTTCTGGTCTGTCATATTTTCTGGGGACTCTGCAAATGCATCCATTCAGCAGCAATGTGTCTGTGGCCTTTCAGCCTCCAAACTTCCACTAACATGAACTGTTTCTGCTGCTCCCTCTGCCACTTCTGTGAAGTCTCCATCCCTCAGCTTTCCATAGTGCTGGTTCAGCCAGCCCACCTTTTGGAATTAGCTATAGAAATTACTATAAATGCATATCAATTATGTTCTTTAATTCCAGTTTCTGTTTTCTCTGTCATCATCTTTTGTACCTGCACATCAACCAGCAGGCATAACCATTCAGGGAGAGAGGATGCTGATGGCCACCTACTGCTTTGTAAAGGGAATAGGGAAAGTCTTTGCCAGTTAAGGTTTCAAGAACTTCACTGGCAAACACACTGCAAGAGCTTAGAAAAATGCTTTAGCAAAGGAAGGACTGGTTATCCTAGGATAAGATCCCAAAGTTTCTGGTTGAGGGAACTTCTTCCTTGAGGCAGCAAGATTCTGGATTCATGCATCACATTTTGTAACCAAGATTTTACCAAGTTCATGGTTGTTCTAAGTTCTACCACATTTAAATGAACGCCAAATTCATAGAAAATTCTCACAGTCCAAGGCATGAGCTTGCTTTGGTAATACTGTATTCTGGTTGTTTGTACATAAAGTTTCTTTACAAGTCCTGATTTTCTTGCAAAAAATGAAGGAAACTGCATGCATCCCTTGAATTTCCTATGAAGTGGCCTACAGTTAAATGAGCTGAAGCACTCATTAATACACAGAAGCATTCACAGAACCACATACTTCACTATCATGGTGATGACCAATTACAAGAAAAAAATCCCAAATGACAGTTGAGAAGAGCAACTTGTATATAAAAGCATAACCCAGACTGAAGACAGTTTGAAGAAGAGGGTTATTGTTTCTGCATATAAATCCTATTTCTTTTATGCGCTTTTACCATTTCCAGATGGCAAGTTGCTGTTACAGAGACAAAAACAATAACCAAGAAAAAACCCATATAAGCTTTCTAAATCATGCACTGGCATAATCACAACGTAAATCAAAACTATAAATAATGAACATCCTTTTTGTGTGTGTGTGTGTGTAGGTAAGTACTTCCCATATTCTCCCATTGGGACTAGTGTACTGAAACATGTTCAATCATACAGTAAATGGCCAATAAAATAATGTCAGTAGCCATGACTACACTGGAAATTTTTGTATGTTTTTCTCTTCCCTGATATTCTAATCAAGCCAAAAGTTTACTGCTTTTTAAATACAAAATTTTCATAGTTTCTTCACAAAGCCATGTACACACCAATATAATTTAATCAATATTCCTTTTGGAATGAGCCACAATACAAAAAACTGATGTATAGATTATTTACACTGCATTGTGCATAATGACGACATCATTTTAGAAAGGTTCAAATGTTGTTAAGCCTTAACTTGTTTTGTTTTGCCCCTTTTTTCACACAAAGATTTCAGATGAAAATATAGGCAAGTATGGAAAATAAGCTGAGAAGATTAAACAGAGAAATACAGGAGGTTATTAAAAAAGTGATAAAGCAAGAAAAAAGGAAGGAAGAAAGATACGGCATAAAGACAGAAGTGAGTAATGTAGAAAGACAAGAAAAGATGAGACAGAAACACGCATTTAATACTTTTAGTAGGATATTTCCAGAGTAATGTCATGAATCTGTAGGAATTTATTTGATCATTTTTATTATGGAACATAATTCCATGGTGTCTAAACTTCCATGTTTGTGCTTCAGTCTTCAAATTTTTGGCACTTTTTGGATCTTCCTTTTTATAATATCAGTCTCCAAGAAGATATTATATACTTTGCTGACCTAAAGTTTTTTTCATGCTTATCCAGCTTCCATTTAGAATCCAGCAGGCTTAAAATTACATTGTTATCTTGTAATACAATTTTATGTTATAGAAAATAAAAAAAGAAAAGTAATTCTTGTACAAGTTCTGGCTAGGACAAAAGGATGTAGGAACAGTCCCAAAGCATATGGGTTAAATTAACGCCTGCTGAGTTGCAGTGCCAGCATTTGTCTGATTTAATGATATGATTTTAAATAATTGGAGGGGGGTCTTGAGCATCCTCCATGCGATTTTCTGATGAATTAATTTTAAACAGAGGCCCAGGGAACACTTGGGAGCACTAGTGTGAATGTGTTTCTGTTGCTTAACAGTGAATAATTGGCCTAGTTTCTTGTCCCATTTCTACTTCAGGAAAATATAATTAATTCAAGTGTGCTGGTCAGTGATATGCCTAGCACTGCTGCAAATCATAATAACCTGGAGTAACAAAAGCAGGTCAGACATTCAGCAGCGGGACAGGCAACAAGAGCAAATTGATAGGAAACAGCTCAATCAAGTTCAATCTATCACTTCTTCTGGGGCCACGAATATTTTAAAAAAACCAACAGCTATTTACAATTAAACACTAATACACAAGTAAAAGTATAGTAAAGGTGACATTTTTGATATCGATCATGCTTCTGGAGTTTAAGAGTGAAAATAAATTGATGTAATCTCAATGTCATTTTCAATAACTACTTCAAAATCACTCTTTTCAACATATTACTTTACCTTCAACCAGCATCTCTTTTATTTCATGATATTAGATGTTAGCTGGTTTTAAGAAGGTGTTTTTCATACCGTTAAGGCTAATAAAATACTACAATTATTTGATTTTCTATTTTGGTTAAAATTGTGGGCAGCCAGGTAAATACAGATGTACATCTGGGGCTTTAGTTATGTAACAGAGATCAAAATCCCATCAAAAAATTGTTTTATGATAATTTTGTAAAAGTATGCATATGTATACATTAAACATGGAAAGTGATTTAAGAAGTGA
This sequence comes from Dromococcyx pavoninus, assembly GCA_033558185.1. NCBI lineage: Eukaryota > Metazoa > Chordata > Aves > Cuculiformes > Neomorphidae > Dromococcyx > Dromococcyx pavoninus. The sequence goes on along the minus strand of JAUMJL010000063.1, from coordinate 1,773,129 downwards.
AATTTAATTATCTAATTACAACTAATATATTCTGTTGCATTTTGACTGACTACACGCTATTTTAACATACCAATGGAACAGTAGATCTGTACTACATTATGCTGTCCCTATAAGTTCTCTAACTTATAGTGACGTCCTTTATAGCTTAGCTAAACAAGAAATGCCCAGACTGCTTTTAAAAAAGATCTAATAGAACATCTTAATATAAACCCACCCTCTAAATAGTCTTTGGAGATCTAAACCACAGCAAGGTGTTTTCCATACTGCTGTACATCTGCACAGTGATGTTGTGTTTCAAGTGAAAGCAGGGGACACTAGAATCTGAAATCAAACTAGAAGGGTAAGGGATTGGATGGTCACCGAGTGAAATATATACATCATGAGCTGAGAAGTGTTATGAATTTGACTAAATCAATTGGAATTTATAACTTTCGCTTTGCCAAAATCTTGCATTTCCTGGAGAAGATTAGGTTCCGGATTGCAAACTCTTTGTGGTTTGTTTAGTAAAGAACCCCAGCTTTTTGCTTTTGGATGTATTTACAGACTGTGAGAAATTTCTCATGTTTATGCTTTTAAAATGATTTTCTCTGCACTTGTGCCTGAATAGTCAAATGAAGTAATATAAGATGGAAACAAATTTCCCATTTACTAAGTGAATTCATTTTAATTTCAGAATTTCTTTTCACAAATTTTTTTTTTTCAGGAAAATGTAAAGTATTCAGTACAAACAGAATAATCTTCCTTCACACAAAAATGTTGTGACAAAACAATATCAACTTGTTGTGTACTCAATAATAATGACCTCATCATGACCTCTTGCATCAATATCATTCACATGAATCCAGAGAATGTTAATAAGCCTATTAAGGCCACATGTTGTTTTCATTTACACTTGTTTCCACCTTGAAAATAGTCAGTTGAGTCCTTGTGTTCCAAAAAAATAAATAAAATTTTCAAAAATTTTTAATAATTCTACAATGTTTAAAACCAGAGAAGACTTCTTCAGTCAGTCTGAGTTTTTTCTTCAACAAAGTCCAAACTAGGAAGGTAGGGAACTGATAGCAGTCCAGACTCTGACCTCAGCCGTCTGACCTGATTCAGAAGAGGTGAACATCCAGAGTGTAAGCTGAAGTTAACAGGCCTTGGAGCTGCGTGTTTTGCTTGCCAGTCAGCCTATTGGCCTGAAGATAAGAAAAGAGCATTAAACTGGCTAAGGTCTGCAGAAGACAACCATTGATTATTAACAGTAATAAAGGGGTATTACTTTTATAACAGCTTGACATATTTTAGTTTACGAAAAAAAGGCAGCACAACTGATTATTTTTAATACACCATTATGAAGCTTAAGTTGAAATTACATTTCATTTAAGATAGTAGTATTCATACTATCATACCTACGATAATGTTATATAGACTTAAAATGAAAACAATGTCTAATCTCTATGACAGAGGGGGGTTGTGACAGAGTAAAAATGTACCATTTCATTGTACTGAGCTGTTTCATATGATACATATTTCCAAGAGCTTGAAAGTTTATTAACTTTAAACTGCATTGTAAAATTAATTATTACAGTACAGTTTAACATTCTTAGAATACTAGAACTCATGAAGTAATTAAAAAAATACATTCCCAAAAGTAAGATTCAGAACAACTTGTTTGAGAATTCAAATCTGCACATTTTAAAGTATCTACTGCTTTCACCACACAGTGGCAGTGCACATATGACATTCTAAGTTACCTTGAGTGGTGTCTAAAAGTTCATCATAAATTTATGAAACTGATAGACTTTTACTAAATTTAATAGACAAGTAAATGGTTATTTAGTCAGTAAGCTTCACTCTATTGACTTGAATACATACTGGCTAAGACTCTGTCCTACAGCCCCACCACTGTTAACCACCAAAGACTGGAGTCCAAATAACCAAGAGAAACTCCTGGAGTTCTTTTACTTTTCATGTTTAATATATATTAATTTAGACAAAAAGATTGGATTATTAAAAAATCAATGAAGACTATAATGCTTTTCATGGCACTTCTTTCTCCGTGTTCTCTGTTCTCCTCTAGTCCTCAATGAGTTAGCTTAAAATAGCTGCCCATGTGCAGAACAGTCCTTCACTAACTCCTCATTAGTGTAAATGAAGAAATTAAATTTTTCCATCAGCATCAGCCATATCCCTGTTCCACACTTTGTCACTATTATCAGATGGGAAGGTTTCTGGAATTGCTGGGCCATGGGAGGATGAAGTCATGCTATGCCTAATCTTCCCCTGACGTCAGCTTCCTTCCAAAGTCTAAAAGCCAGTTTGTGTGGATCCCTTGCATTCCTAATTAGTCCCAGGACCAGATTTTAGATATACTTTGTGATTATTTTCTTATTTTGGAAATACAAGTTGAGGAATTCAGTAGTGGCAAACATACGTTTTAAGAAGAAAAAGCCTTTTTGAATAAGTTCTAATTTAAAACCAAGGCACGAATGAAATGGGTATTACAATAGTGCAGTAAACAATGGAGGCCAGATTCCTTTCAGTTAGTCTTTAGATCAGTTCAGACAGTAAAAAAATATGAGAATTTTAGTGAGTAAACTCCAGATAAATTCACCTGATTTGCATTTTGAATTATATTTCCAGACCTTTACACTCACAAGCTACATGATAAAGTAATATCACTGATTCCATGCTTTAGCTTTTATCTAGGTAGTGTTCTGTAAAACAAAATCTATGCAAATTTTAGACAAGGGTAAAAATATGATCTTGCAATTGCAAAAGATTTTGCTGAACTGTTTAACAATTTCATAAGTCACAAAAACTGTTTGAGAACTGTTAAACATAAAAAATCACCTTCTTTATTGTCTTAGAAAAACTTATATACTTACTACTAAATTTCACTCTTATAAAGAGGGGAAAGAGTAAATAAGTATTGCCAAGATCTGAAACAGTATTTCACAGTTTGTGTAGGCTAAATATGCTTCTCCTTAAATGAACTGGCATGCGATGTTACAGTTATTTTTCAAATAATCGAAAACAGACTTTCCCATTTCAGTGGTTGCTTAAGTCTTGTATTCTACTTTCTTTTTGGCTCTGTACCTCAAAACAATAAAATCTCTCATTTACTTATTTATTCATAATACCTTTTATGTAGGTATCACTACATTACAGCCTCCTTGAACTGTGAAGACCTTGCCATTCCTCACCAGAGGACTTCAGAAATCTGAGGCAGTGACAGCAACAGAATTTATTTTACTACTGCAGAAGTAGAAGTACCTATTATTTAAAAGGACATGTATTACAGTCTTCCTTTTTCTTCTCAGAAATTTCCTATGTTGTGTCACCCCATAATCATTTGGAATGTCAGGCAATCATAAACATTGCATTTTGCATTAAGTATTATTGTGAAAATTGGAAAAATAGCAAGAAAAACACATGGCTCATCTGCGTAAGACACAGATACTATATTTACTTCCAATTCACTGAGAGTCAAACACAGCAGATGAAGTCCATAATTCAGTAGGTCTGGGGTTTCTATTAACTTAGAGTGACAGTCTCAAGCCAAATCCTTGGCTTTCTTTAATTGTCTAGTTAACTTCAGTAGAAAAGCAATCTACAACAGGGAGTTTCCCTCCTGAGCCCTGCTGTTTTTTCCTGCAGATCATTGCCACTACTCAGTAAGGGAAGATCCGGTTTGCTATGGTCTTTCTGAAGGGAAACATACCTCGTTAACCATTTGGTTCACTAATCCATCTCCTCAATGCTCATGCCTGTGATGTGTGTGTAAAGCATCTGTGGAAAGTTTCAAGTGCTCCTTGGTCATATGTTTGGTTCTTTTTTTTTTGCTTGCATTTTTGTTTATTTGCTTGTTTGTTTGTGGTGTTTGATTGTTTTGGTTTTTTTTGTTAATGTTGCCCCAGTTTTATACAAAAGTACCTTTCCTTAATTTTTTATATTTTTCCAAGACAGCCTACTCCTGTTGATGTCCTTCTGAAGGTCTTTTTTATGAATATGGTATTGAACTTTGCAAAACAGTTCCTCTCAGAGAACTCCTAGTTACCTTCTTATGGAGAGAGTAAAGGTGGAACAGATTACAGTAATCATTTTACTAAGGATTTAATTATTTTTTAGTTTTATGATTAAAAAATCACTCTGACTGCTAATGAAATTAAAGTAAGTATTTCAGTTGTATTTCCTGGTTTATGATGACACTTGCTTCCAAAAACAAAAGTCTGTACTTCTTATCTTTCAGTCATGAGAACAACTTGTGACTCCACTTGGGATGCTGTTCAAGGTGATGAGAAAAGTGCTGGAAATACTCCGTATACTGGAAAAGGTCTGTCTGAATGGAGGGTGGGCATGCTGAGCATCTTTAACCTCCTCAGTAATCTCATGATTTCTCCTGGGAATGAGCAAGCACTTTCCTTTCAAAGGACTCCTTGCCACTGACTTTACATACATTCATCTTGTTTCTGTCCTCCAAAGTCCACAACAGTCAATTAAGCAGCGTATCTAAGAACTGCCCTTCTTTAAATAATTCTATCATAATCTCACCCTTTGATTTTCTTGAAGCTCTGCCTAGCTAATAATATATTTTGGATAGATGCTAGTGATAATAGCTGAGCATAATCTCTGAGTGATAATCTCTGTTTTGAACCTCCCATGGAAATTTATTTCTTGTTATCAGAATTCAGCTCAAACCAAACTAGTATCTTAAAATGGTCCAAGACCACCATGTATGAGCTAACGCGGTGAGCACAGGCTGTGTTAGAAACATCTTTGGACAGTCTGTCTCTATACTAAGAATAGGTTTATACTAGCAAATAAAACAGATTCACTGTATGCCATCCATAAAACAAATGACAATTAAAATGGGATTCTTCACTGGCACTAATGCCAAACGTCTTATCATAGTTTACATCTGAGTTATTGCTAAATTCTTTCCCCTAAACCTTCAGAACTGCATGGCTACATCCAAACTGCTCTTAGCTTGTGTTATTCCCCAAAGTGCCCCTGAACATCAGGAAAGCTCTTGCTGTGGTGGGCAAAAACTATACCAGAGCCACATATTAAACAGTAGACAAGTCTGTGGGCCAGTGATATAGCTTGTGCCCTGGATCTGTTCTATTTGCCTTTATACTGATGGAGCCTAATTATCTGCAAGGCGTTAAATTGAAGTACAGAGTTATTTTGTAAGTGTGCAAGGAATGTAAAAAACAGATAATGTTCTTTAATCCCTTTGATATGGATGGATACACAGGAAAATAATCTGATTCCAATTACATTCATGAGAAACAACAATTCACTCCTGGGCTGGAAACTCACGGCCTATTTCCAGCTTTAAGCAAAATGTCATGGCCAACTTATAAACTGTTTAAAAATGGTTTTATGTAATGAAAGTGCTGACAGATCTTCAATTATATCCATGAGTGTGACTTTATAGCAGAATAATTTTGAATTCTTCTTTGAATCTTGAGGTCTGAAACAATTTTAATTCACTGTGAAGTGACATCTACCAGAGTACCCGTGCGAGGTACTTTATTGTAATATTAAACATATGAAATTACAAACTGATGATTTCCTAAATGTCCATAATGTCTGCACTGACTCCAAATTAATCAATTAAATCAAATGTATTAGCATTAATACCAAATTTATTCCTGCAACTATGGAGGAGGAATAACATATTATTAATCTTACTGATTTTTGTGTAATCTGTTCTACATAGTAATTATCATTACAGCCGCAGCAAAATCCATCTAACATTGCTTAATGCTTGAAGGTATGGGATCATTTTTCAGTCTATAATAATTTTGTCAGACTTTAACAGTTTGCAGCAAATTTGCCCCCACCAAACACCTGCCCAGATCTGAAGGATTTTTCCTTTCTTCTTTGCTTTCTGTCTCTTTTTATGTGTTACAAGTAACTCAGTTAAAGTAAGTGGAACTTCATAAAGCTGTAATGAATATGATTAAGCTTCAGTCCAGCAAAGAACTATATATTTATCTAATATTATGCCGTATAAATAGTCCAGCTGATTCTAATGATACACATTTATGCTGTGTAAAATAAAGCATGTTTGTATCTGTCTTTGTATAAGAAAGCACCTTACAATATGTATTACCAGTGCAATAGTTTAATAGAATGGAAATGTAAATAAAAGAAGTATGATCTTTCTTGTAGGATCTGGCAGATAAAATTTCCAAAGAGGAGAGCACTCTGAAATGTATTTCAACACGTACAATAGTATTTAGCCCTCCTCAAAGTCCAGTACAAATCCTATTCAAAAGAATGTGCTAGCTTTAGATGCCTCACAAATTATGAATGTAATTGAGATAGTATCAAAAATTGAGACTAAACATTTAAATCTTGATCCTGACACTTCAGCATCAAAAAGTTTTAACACATACTAATGATCTGTGTATATGATGGAACATTGCTCCCATAAACAAAGGTATTATTTTCTAACATTGGAGATAATTGGGGAATATAAATTTTACTGCCTTGCAGCTGAAAGATACACATGCTCAAAGCGTTTGTCAAAATGGTTGTGCAAATATTTCCTATTGTGGAAAACAACAATTAGTAAAAAAAAAACAGCAGCGAAAATCAACACACCCTCAAAAATCTCCTTTGATATTTCATACTAGATAATCTTGTTTAACTTGACCAAACATTCTTTTCTCTTACAGCCTGTTTGTAAAGCAGAAAATTAATTTTTCCCTATATGCATACATTCTATGTACGATCTATACACAGATGAGCTGTACCTGTTGACAGCAAGGATTTTAGTTAATATAAATGTCTTTAATTCCTCTTACTCCAAAGAGGAAAACTCAGTTTGTATCATGGCTGAAAATGCAAATACTGCTGAAGCCCAGTGGGGTGTTTCCATAGGTTCACTTATTATGCCTTTATGTAAAATTAATGTGATAGTAGTTGACTTATAGCTCCAGAAACCCCAAAGGTTTTTGTGTTGGTGGGAAAGAAAGATGAAAAGATAGCACACAAATTAAGCATAATATTCTTATATACCATCTATAAGAACATCAAACTTGTGTAATCAACTTCTTTGACTTCATATTCTTTGGGCCAAGTCACTAATTCATCTTCTTCTACGCTCTTCCCGAAGTATTTGTCCAGGAATGCTCCCATCTAGTTAACAAAAATACCTTAGGTATAAGAGGATCATTTCCACACAAACACACTCCTCCAGGTTACAAAAAAGACAGTTCTCAACAAGCATTTCTAATTGCAATGTAAAACCCAAACATTAGGAATTGATAAAATTATTTAAGTATTTTTTACAGTTTTCAAACACTAATTGCCTGCTAATAAAGATGTAAAATATTGACATATACTTGTATATATAATTAGGAGCAAAACCTCTGTTAGTTTAATGCATATTATTTCCATGTGGCGATTGCTTTGATTTAAACTAGCTAAATGTATCTGGACACAGTGCAATTGTTGGAGATTTTAGGGCACTTTGGGGTCCTTTTTGATGAGGAGTGCAGACTGAAAGGTTGCAGAGTTAAGGTCGAACTGCCAAAACTCTGGCAGCATTAATCTCGTTTGAATAGTATGCCACAGAATGAACTACGCTCAGCCTTGGGCTGAGTCTAGGCAGGCTCCACAGCTGTCACGCAGAATCCCTCCCCAGGGAGACCCACAGGCCAGTGCTGTGTTGGAAGCAGTGCTGTTTACCACTGTCAGAGCAGGAGATGTGATGTGTTAGGGAAATATATAAAAGTACACCTGGGAACAAAACTAGCAGGAGGTAAACAACTGTTCTTCTTTCAGGACTGCTTAGAACTGCAAAGGGTTATTTATTTATTCACTCATATATCTATTTTTGTTGGGTTTCTTCTGTGTTATGTGTTTTCCTGTCTCCCTATATTTATAATCGTGATGAGAATCAGAAATTGACTCTCTTTTTCACAGGTACTACCACAGCTATTGTGCAAGACATTTATGCTAATGAACAGGCTACCAGTGCTTACACAAACATCTCCAGTGCTTTTGACAATAGCTGCACAGACTCCCTGTTTAGGATAGTCATATTTGGATATCAGGACTGGGTAGATTCAGAGCTTCAGTAAGCTGGTGGACACTGCTGGAGGCAAGTTAGGAAACCCTCTGGTATTTTATAAAAAACAGCTACAGACATTAACAAGCCTTAAAAAATGTACATTTTTATTTGATAAGGTGAACTAAATACAGAAAAACTTTATTTTTTCCTTTAATCTTTCCCTTGTGTATCTAAAAATAAATGATGGTCTAAAAATCTATGAAACTAAGACTATTCAAAGTTACACATTGAAGTTATGTTAAAGGGTAGCTAAACTAGATATTTTTATCCTACTCAATAATTAATTAAAATCTAGTTTAGAAAACTATACAGTTGTTTAATCTTCCAGGTACTAGGATTTTAATTGCACAGAAACTTTCACAGCTAGAGCAGTAGATCTGAGAGAAATATTAAACCTGATCCCATCAGACACAACACTGGCTTTGTTGTCGTCATACTCAATTGACAAAACATTGATCATGGCAAATAAGATTATTATATGTTCCCCCTAGTAGGAGGTATAAGCACAAAAAAAAGTTCTGATCTCAACTAATAGGCAGGAAATAATACTAAAACTTCAGAAGTAAGATTAGTATGATGTAAGATTGCAATCAAACCTGGTGAGTATGAATATGGTCTCTTCAAGTTTTGCATTTCCATATTTTTGTAAGGAACAGAACTAAATTTGTAGCTAAAGAGAGACCAAAGTAATAAGTAAAGCCACTGATTTTTTTTCTCACATATAAAGATACATTATATTGCATTGGATACTTAATTGAAAAATTCTGCAAACCATTATTGTTTTGTTCAAAGTAAGGACTGTGTGTGTGAAAACCACAGTTGCAGTAATATGAGATTGTACCATAGACTGAAAAAAAATATTCTGCAGAATATATAGTTATCTCTTTTTTTTTCATTTCCTGAGAACATAAAGGAGATAATTTTGTTTCTATGCTTATAGACATTCCATGCATATAGACTGACTAGAAGGATGATAGCGCACACGTATGCATATTAAGAACAATTTTTATAGGTACATCACAAACATCAAATAAACTAAATATTAAATTTAAAGCTAGAATAGGAGAAAGTGTTCTAAAAATTTACTTGTATTTCACAGCAATGCAATAATGTTCTCACATCGCCACACACAAATGCAACCAGGGATTACATTGCAAACTGCAGTCATGTATCTCATAGAATTCTTGTAGTGTTTCAATGTATCTCCTCTTAAGGCAAACTGCTGCGTAAAAGATACTGCAAATATGTTTTTCACAGTGTGCGATGAACAGTACAATTTCATCACTGTAAAACATAATTGATTAAAACTCTACGAATGACTCAGATTCAGAGCTGGTACTAACTGAATTACCTTCATTGAACTCAGTAGTTTTAAGCAGATTAACTGATCTCAGTACATGCCCCTGTGACTGAAAGCTCTGAAAAACAATCTATTGTAATATAAAACTATTATTTATGAGAAATTCTCTGTGAAGAATAGCAGAATGTCAGCTTAGCTGAATGGGGAATCCCAGAGGAAATACAAAAAAGAAAATTTAGAGAGCACAGAACAGGGAGGGTCTGCCCAGAAGAAATGTTGTAGGATCACACAGGCACACAGGGATGGAATTTGGAAGACCAAAGCTTGATTTCACTTAATTCGAAACTAGAGAAGGACGTTTCTTAAAAGCGAAATAAGAGCTTATCAACAACTGCAAAGAGTAGACCATGTGGGCCTATGGGTAGATGAGGCAGGTGACTTACTTTCAAAGCACACAGTCACAGAAAAAGGCAATGTAATGCTCTTCTTCGGGAAAGACAAGAAGAAGAGTCTGGTGAAACTATTGGCTGGGTATGTTCAACTTAGTCCCTCAGATAATTGTGGTGCAAGTCCTTGTGAAGGCTGTTTCAAGTACCGGCAGGACAGGAAGGAGACTTGACCAGCAGGCATTTACCTGGTGATCGTGCCTGATCATGAATGTTTTTTGTGATGAAGTGACTTTCTAAGCAGTGGGTGTCAGTTACTTTGAATTTAACAAGGCTTTCAGCCTAGTATCCTTGCAGAATCCTTTTAGCCAAACTGGGAAGATGCAAAATGGGTGGGTGGACTACAAGGTGTGTGGAAAACTAGATGAACTACCGGACCCAAAGAGTGGTAGTCAGCTGTTTGGTTCCTAACTAGTGGACATTCTCAGGAATCAGATCAGAGGAAAATGCCATTTAAAACCTTCACCAGTGTCCTGGATGGTAGTATGGAAAACACCCTCATCAACTTTGCAGATGACATCAAATTGCAAGAGCAATTATTGTATTGAAAGACAGAGCTGTTGCTCAAAGGGACCTTAGTGAGCTGGAGGAATGAGTCAAAAAGAGACTTATGAGTTTCAATAAAGACAAAGTCCTGCATCTGGGATGGATTAGTGGAGGCTATGAATTTAGTGGCTATATACCACCTTTGCTGAAAATGATATAGATGGCTTGAAGACAAATTTGTATTGTTTCTGCGTCTATAAAGGATAATTGCATGCTGAACTAAATCAGTATAATCATAACTAGAAAAAGGTACTCCTTTCTGCTCAGAACTCAGGAGGTTTCATCTGTGGTTTGGATCACCAAGTAAGACAAAGATTGACAAGCAGGAAAGAGGCCAGTGGAAGGTCAGTAAGATGTTTAGGGGACTGTCGCATAGTGAGAGGCTGAGATCTGTGTTTGTTCAGTCTGATAATGAGGACTAACAGTAGAGCAATTTGCAGTTTTCATTCCTAAGGAGTGTACATAGAGTAGTAAAAGTCAAAACCTTCTCAGAGTTGCACAACAAGAAGGCAAAAGAAGACTAGTGACAGGCTGCAGCAATAGGAATGCTGAGTAGTTAAGGAATAAAGAGTATACTATTCACCTATTTAAGAAAGGATACAAGCTACTCAGAGAGGCTGGGGAATCTCCATCCTTGAAGATCTTCAAAATCAAACTTTACCCAAGCAACTTGATGTAACTAAGAAATTAAACCTACTCTGAGCAGGGACCTAGAAGAGATGACAGACAGAGATCCCTTCCAACCTAAATTTTTTGTGATTTTCTGTGGTTCAGTGTTTCTTATCGAAACTCCTCCCCTTCCCCCTTTTTTTGTTTTTCTGTTTAAATAACTCTAATAAAGGCTTATAAATGAAAATATCACGCCACAGGATTAGACATAAATGTCAAATTATTCGATGTGCAAGAAATTAAGCTACACTTTTTGCCTAGGTAGTCAATACTCTTCTTACTTTTGGTTACTGCTTATGATTATTTTATTAATTTCTGATCATAAATTTTAGTTTAATTCCATAAATGAAAACCTGATTTATCACATACACAGTTTTGAAATGATACTTTCTCCTGCTGCAACTCACACTTGTTTAACAGTTCATTGTAATATAAATCAGGAATACGTCTATATAAAATCATAGAATCGTAGAATCTTCTGGTTGGAAAATACCTCTGAGATCAAGTCCAACTGTACCCACCTTCTGCTAAACCATGTCCTCAAAAACTCATCGATCCATTTTTTAAACACCTCCAGGGATGGTGACTCAACCACCTCCCTGGGCAGCTGTTCCAGTGACTGACCACCCTTTTGGTAAAGAAATTCTTCCTAATAACTAGTCTGAACCTCCCCTGGCGCAACTTATGACCATTTCCCCTTGTCCTGTCACCTGTCACTTGAGAGAAGAGATGAACACTCACTCTGCCACACCCCCCTTTCAGGCAGTCATAGACAGCGATGGGGTCTCCCCTCAGCCTCCTCTTCTCCAAGCTAAACAAACCCCGTTCCCTCAGCTGTTCCTCATAGGACTTGTTCTCCAGCCCCTTCACCAGCCTCGTCGCCCTTCTCTGGACATGCTTCAACACCTGAATGTCCTTCTTGTAGAGAGGGGCTCAGAACTGAACACAGTACTCGAGGTGTGGCCTCACCAGTGCTGAGTACAGGGGAACAATCACTGCCCTGGTCCTGCTGGTCACACTGGTTTCGATACAGGCCAAAATGCCATTGGCCTTCTTGGCCACCTGGGCACACTGCTGGCTCATATTCAGCCAGCTGTGAACCAACACCCCCCGGTCCTTCTGTGCTGGGCAGCTCTCCAGCCAGTTGTCCCCCAGCCTGTAGCGCTGCATGGGGTTGTTGTGCCCCAGGTGCAGGACTTGGCATTTGGTCTTGTTAAACCTCATCCCATTGGTCTCAGCCCATCAATCCAGCCTGTCCAGACCTCTTTGCAGCACCTCCCTTCCTTCAAGCAGATCAACATTGCCACCCAGCTTGGTGTCATCTGCAAACTTGCTAAGGGTGCACTCGATCTCTTTGCCCAGATCATTAATAAAGTTATTGAACAGGACTGGACCCAGCACTGAACCCTGGGGAACACCACTCATGACTGGTTTCCAACTGGATTTAACTCCATTTACCACCACTCTTTGGGCCCTCAATCCAGCCAGTTTTTACCCAGCAGAGGGTGTTCCTGTCCAGGCCAAGGGCACTGGTTTCTCAATCAGAATACTGTGAGAAACGGTGTCAAAGGCTTTACAAAAGTCCAGGTACAGCACATCCACAGTCTTTCCCTTGTCCATTAACTGGGTAACCTTGTCACAGAAGGAGATCAGGTTGGTCTGGTAGGACCTCCGTTTAATAAATCCATGTTGACTGGGTCTGATCACCTGGCTGTCCTGCATGTGCTGTGTGATAGTATTCAGTATTGTTCTGCTCCATGACCTTCCCCGGTACCGAGGTCAAGCTGACAGGCCTATAATTCCCCAGATCCTCCCTCCGGCCCTTCTTGTAAATGGGAGTTATATTTGCCAGTTTACAGTCGAGTGGCACTTCCCCAGTCTGACAGGACTGTTGATAGATGAGGGAAAGGGGTTTGACAAGTGTTCAAGCACATTCTGTATCTACCTTTTTTTTTTAATCTTTTAAAGTAAATATTTTCATTCAGTGTTTCTGCCCTGGTACCCATCTGATTGCATCTAGCTTATTTCCAACAAGACCTGTATATAAGATGCACTTCTAAAAACTGGTTCCACATGTAGGCTCTGACACTTCCATCCTGGAAGTGCTGAGGTGCTTATACCAGAAAGCATTTCTTAGCTCATGTAAACATTTAACCTGCTATTATTTCTTCCTCCTCTTCTGTCCCATTTTTCCTTTGCCTAAACTAAGTAACGATACATTAAATGATTTAACAATTTTGCTGGCAGAAAAAGAAGCTCATGTCCATTTTGAGCTCCTCTGCTTCTGTCTTCTCTCCAGATCCTTATTTAATATGTCATCAAGCTATGGCCTTAAACACCCTGTCTTAACACTCTGAGAATGCTTTGAACCTGCTGTAAGCCTAAACTTCAAAGCAGAGAGAGTTCACAGATTGATTAATAGTTTTAAAGATCTATATTGAAAGGCTTGAGTTCCACAAAAAAATCCTACCCTGGAATGAAGAACTGGCAGGAACAATACATTTCTGATGTTGTCCAAGAAGTAATGAGCAAGAAACTCTAGAGAGAGGAAAAAAGTTGGATACAAGTAGTTATTTAGAGGGAAGATAAGCCATCTTGGTGCAGCCCCTCTGACAAGTTCTCAGGTTAAAATAAAAGAATATTCTAAATGTTGCACATTAAAATGCATTTTATAGGTTTTTATGCTAAATTTAGATACTTAAGAGTGTTGACTTTAAAAGCAATTTCCTTTCTTCCAACACCACACTGTCTACCCAAGGTACTTTGTGTCAATAGCAATCTTTTAATTGATTGTGCTGGATTTCATACCTCACATAAGTAGTTGGTGCAATGTAAGCCACTGAATTTTGATTAGAATCTAGAATTCTGCACCTGGATCTCTCCTCCCGGGTTCAGTTCAGAGTAAGGGAGAAAAATATGTCTGATAAATTGTATCCTAAAAAGATTTCTTTTAGACTGCTCCATTAAGATCCACCCAATTACTCCCATTATTCTTTATCATAAAAATGATTATTAAGAAAGACTAGAGAAGTCTCTCCCAAGCCCGTCTCCTCTCCTCTCCTCTCCTCTCCTCTCCTCTCCTCTCCTCTCCTCTCCTCTCCTCTCCTCTCCTCTCCTCTCCTCTCCTCTCCTCTCCTCTCCTCTCCTCTCCTCTCCTCTCCTCTCCTCTCCTCTCCTCTCCTCTCCTCTCCCCTCCTCTCCCCTCCCCTCCTCTCCCCTCCCCTCCCCTCCCCTCCCCTCCCCTCCCCTCCCCTCCCCTCCCCTCCCCTCCCCTCCCCTCCCCTCCCCTCCCCTCCCCTCCCCTCCCCTCCCCTCCCCTCCCCTCCCCTCCCCTCCCCTCCCCTCCCCTCTCCTCCCCTCTCCTCTCCTCCCCTCTCCTCTCCTCTCCTCTCCTCTCCTCTCCTCTCCTCTCCTCTCCTCTCCTCTCCTCTCCTCTCCTCTCCTCTCCTCTCCTCTCCTCTCCTCTCCTCTCCATGTTGTCACATTTAAATAGCACTATTAATAGCTTTGTGATTGCAGAATGACATTTGCTTTTTGTCTTGCACGGTTCTACATTAGAACATTGTTATCTAACTATAGCCATTCCTTATTTAAATCATATTGCTGTAGAAATTACAGTGTTACTGCCTCAGGCACAGAGCAACTTTGTCTGGAATATAAACTAAAAACCCTAAGTCCCCCCAAAAAGCTGCAGTGGAGAGGAACATGTGACTGATAACGTGACTGCATAGCAATGTTGATGTATATTTCTAGAAATCATTAAGAACGACGTAAGCATCTGCCAGTGGAGTTCTTAATGGGACTAGTAACGTCACAGTATCACAGTATCACAGTATCACAAGGTTGGAAAGGACCTCTGAGATCATCAAGTCCAACCTATAACCCAACACTAACACCAACCATCATCTAGACCATGGCACTCAGTGCCACATACAATCTCCCCTTAAACACCTCCAGGGTCGGCGACTCCACCACCTCCCTGGGCAACGCATTCCAATGTCCGATCACCCTTTCAGTAAAGAACTTCTTCCTCACATCAAGCCTAAACTTTCCCTGACGAAGCTTGAGTCCATGCCCTCTAGTTCTGTCACTGGTCACCTGAGAGAAGAGACCAACCCTTGCCCGACTACAACCTCCTTTTAGATAGTTGTAGAGAGCAATGAGGTCTCCCCTGAGCCTCCTCTTCCTTAGACTAAACAGCCCCAACTCCCTCAGTCGCTCCTCATAGGGCTTATGCTCCAGCCCCTTCACCATCTTCGTTGCCCTCCTCTGAACACATTCCAGTATCCTGACATCTTTCCCAAACTGGGGGGCCCAGAACTGTACACAGTATTCCAGATGAGGCCTGACTAGTGCCGAGTACAGGGGGACGATAACTTCTCTGGTTCTGCTGACTACACTATTCCTGATGCAGGCCAGAATGCCATTGGCCTTCTTGGCCACCTGGGCACACTGCTGGCTCATGTTGAGCTTCCTGTCGACCAGCACTCCCAGGTCCTTTTCTGCCTGACGTCCACTGTCCCAAGATGTTTATATATTTCTAACTTGCATCTCAGGTTAGAAGTCTCTGATCTTCCTATTTCAAATAAAATTTTGTTCTTTTATAAATACAAAGATGGCAGAATGAAGTCTATAATTTATTTCATACTCTTCTTTACTTACTGAGCTATGATTCGGCATCATAAATATTTGCATTAGTTTGGGGATTCCAGATGTTTACTTCCCACTAGAGAGCACAGCGAAACAAAGACCTGTAAAGGAAGGTTTTATGATCTGCATTTAACTGTTGTTCAGTGTTCATAATGAAGTTCAGTTTATGAAGGACTAATAAACTTTAAATTAAATTCCATCAAGTCCTAGATATCAGTAAAGCAATGTATCACACTTTCTATTGCTGAGCTTCTGATTATCTATGGGATGTAACAGCCATGTTTGCAGTCTTTACTGGTCAGCTCTTTATCCTTTATCAATAACCTTTCAGCAGGACTTAATATTCAAATTTCTATGTTAAGATTTATAGCAGAGTATCATTTCACTTCACAAATTGGATTTTTGTTAATAGCTATCTTTACTGAAGCATTCAGAATTGTATTTTTATTTATATTGTCTTGTCTTTTATTTTTCTGCCTAAGGAGAACTATTTTATATGATGACTTCAGAATCATAGAATCACAGAATGATTTGGGTTAGAAAGGATCGTGAAGATCATTCAGTTCCAACCCCCCTGCCATGGGCAGGGACACCTTGCACTAGACCAGGCTGCTCAAGACCCCACGCAACCTGGCCTTGAACACTTCCAGGGAAGGGGCATCCACAGCTTCCCTGGGCAGCCTGTGGCAGTATCTCACTACCCTTCAGGTACTGGAAGGCCGCTATGAGGTCCCCCTGGAGCCTTCTCTCCTCCAGGCTGAACAACCACAACTCTCAGCTTGTCCTCATAGCAGAGGTACTCCAGCCTTTTGATCATCTTTGTAGCCCTCCTCTGGTCCCGCTCCAACTGTTCCATACCATTCTTATGTTGGGGATTCCAGAACTGAAGACAATACTTGAGGCAGGGTCTCCCAAGAGCAGAGTAGAGGGGGTGAATCACCTCCCTCTCCCTGCCGGCCACGCTTCTTTTGGTTGGCCTTCTGGGCTGCGGGTGCACATTGCCGGCTCATGTTGAGCTTCTCATCAATCAGCACCAACGAGTCCTCCGCAGGACTGCTCTCAGTCACATTGTCCCCCATCCTGTACTGACACAGGGGGTTGCCCTGACCCAGGTGTAGGGCCTTACAACTGGTCTTGTTGAACCTTGTGAGGTTCACACAGTCCCAATCCTCCAGCTAGACCAGATCCCTCTGGGTGGCATCCTGTCCTTCTAATGTGACCGCTGCCCCACTCAGCTTGGTGTCATCTGCAAACTTGTATCATCTTTTAGTCAATAATTACCTTCCCGACAAGTTTTACCTCTTCAGCTTCCAATAGTTTTATTTTGGTTTTGAATATCTACAAAATCAGACTCTATTAGCCTTCTCAGGTTTAGTAGGCATGTAGGTTTTTCATAGAGTGAAGAGTTTTCATTTGCAATTTCTGTGTTTATTTAACAGACATGGTTTAAAAATATGAGTGTATTTTATAAACTGACTACAGCATAAAAGCTTCTTTGCCAGGCTCAAATCATGTAAAGTGTTATAAGTGTACACGCAAATGAAGCTCAGTGGCTGAAAATTAACCAAATACAGGTCAGCACTAGGGATAAATAAGCCACTTTTGTTCCATAGAGTCTTATTTTGAGTGAAATGTATCTCAGACATAATAGAGCTATTTTATGGTTTCCAAGGCCAGATTTTATTGCATTTGAATAAATATCATTGTTAGACTGGGTTGTACTGTTCATGACCAGTGGTAGTGTAAAAAATAACAACCAAAATCCATGTCTCTATGGCATTATTAACAGTGTTCACGTAATTTATCAAGCTTGTAGACATCCGGTCATCTTATAGTAGGAAAAAACGTACAAATGTAGTTTGTTTCTATGATTTATTTAATCAACTTGCCACCCAGAGAACTAAAAATCTATAATGATGATGGAAGCATCTTTTAATGCAGACTAAGTAGGATTCAGATATGAAAATATGAATGCTGTAAAAGTGAATTACACAATATGCCCACCCACTATTGAGAGACCCTTTAACCTCGAAGTGTTTATTGTCTCATCCCAATCAAGCAAACAGATATTGTAGCCAAGCCATGTGTTACACACAAAAATTACATTGAAGCAGTGTGCCAGGAGTCCTTTGAGACAAGTGAAATATTGTACATTTCCAGAAAGGCAAGTACATGTATATTTTAAAATAAGGAAAGTCAAATTAATACTTTCCATTTAGCAATTAAATGGTCTCTGTAAGTCTGAGCCTGAACAAAACAAAAGAGGTGAGCATGTGGAAGTCTGCACAAATTATCCCACAGCATGTTGGAAGGACTAGTCTTATAAGTGAAGATAAACATAAGTAGGGCTCTGGCCAACACAATATGCTGACACCAGTTTAACCTAGAGTGGAGGGTTGTTTATGTTTCAGATTACTAATTATCATCGATAGAAGAGACTTAAGTGGTAGAGAGGTGGCCAAGTTTTAAAAACTTCACTGTAAAACAAGAAAGTGAGCTGCAAGAATTTGTAAGCAATAGATCTAAGAACAGACGTGTCAAGGAGAACTTTGATAAGAAATACCAAAGCACAAAGTTAGTTATAGCTACCTTTGTGTACCAAGCAGTGATACTGATGGGCTCATAATCACTTTTCAAAAGAAAATTTGAAACAAAGAATGAGTTACTTGTCTGTAAAGCTGTACAGAACATAAGGATAGAGAGAGCACAAAAGCAAAGTGAAATGAATTTCCAGAAAGTACAACTGAAAATAAAAGAACTCTGTCACACTTCTCACAGGTACTATGTAATAGATCATGTTGATTAATGTTTGGGAGAGAGGGGTTGTATGCAACAAAAATTGCTTCGATGTATCATTAACTGAGAAGGATTTGAATATTTCATCAATGAGTTGACATGCCAGTCTCTTAGAAACAGAATTTTCTGATGAAAGTCTCTTGAATTTCTGAAACATATGATCAACCTTGTCACACACAGATGAAACAAGGGAATTCTCCAGGTTTGTATTGCAAGTGTAATATGAAGTGTTGATCTTCTACATCCTATCCTTTTGATCCTTATTAAAGACCTTTCTAATTATTTGCAGGCCACCTAATAATGCAATTGGATAGATGAGGAAGAGGTTGAAGGATTTAGCTATGAGTGAGATGGGGCAAATACATTTGTAAAAATAAAAATTTTCAAACCCATCAGCAGTTTTCTGGTTGTTAATTGCCTGCAGCCGACTGATAATTGATCCACAAAATGGAGGAGGGAACTTCCTCTGTGTCTTTCAACATCCACCTGCAAGAATGATGGGAATAAAGGCCTGAGTAGATCTGAGGTCTCTGCTTGACTTTGGATATGAGAGCAATGTTTATTAGAAAAAAATCTGATGTACAGGTAAAAGGATAATGAAATGTACAACACTATCTTGAAAATATTCATTTTAGGATGGCATGAATCACCCTCTGAATATATCTTCATACCTAAAGAAAGCCGAGCCAATAAGACTGTATAGATGTCTGAACTTTAAAGAAACAAGAGAAGATCCCCTGAAACTCTTGACGTTTAAATTGTGTCATAGTTTTTTTTTTTCCCCCACCTCATTCTGAGAATAGAGGTATGCTGCCCAGCTAGCATCTCTCAGCCCTGGTAAAGTTAGTTGATGCTCTTTCTTCTCTCATTATAAAATATCACATTTACTCAGAGAGTTTTGAATAAAATAGCTGAGAACAATCCTGTGAGAAATATACACCAAAGTTTTCAATATGGGTGTAAAAAAAATGTACAGTTGCAAATAATTATTTTATTTTTATATAATCTGTAAATTAAAAACAACCTTTCTGAAGAGTTGGCAGGTTATACACATTAAGCTGCCTATCTGCTTTTCAGTTCAAATAGATATCAATTCCTATTAGGACTATCTTAGAAACTACATTCTTTGAAAAAAATACTTACCTGGCATGAAACACAAATTGTGTTTTTTGGAATATATTTCAAAGTTCTCTCATATCCAAATTTATGTATGTAAATCTGAGAAATGGATTGGCACCAGAATGTACTCTTCGTTGTTAAGCGTGAATTCTGAAAACATATTACATCATAAAGACTGATTAGAATACACTCAAATCCAAGATGAGAAGAATGAACTTAAACCAAAGCCACATAAGCCAAAAAAAAAAATTTTGTATTTGTTTGGTAAAATGCAATTTTATCTCTGAATTGTCATTTAATTATACAATGGATCCAAAGAAATAAACTGTGTCTGAATACTATTGTTACACTTTAAGTTAATGATGTGATAGTATGAATTGAGAAGTCCATTTCTGTATAGACTTTTCAGATCTGTATTTTACAATTAATAAAAGGAATCAAACTTCTTTTATCTAGATTGTTTGGGCTTTTTGTGACAAGGTGCGTTTTACATTTGGCAGAGAGAAAGGCATAACAGACCATGTAAATCTGAGGCTAAAGAAAGAAAGCTATTTTTATTCCTCTATGCTCTGCTGGCAACTACAAGATTCTGGGCAGATTTTGTCATCTTGTTAATATATTTTATTGTAACCATTCACAGTTTCACAATGCACCCTCTATTGTTCGGTCTACCACATCATTAACTTAAACTATGTCAATCTTTATGTAAATATGCATTGACTACTATATTTTATTTCTAAATATAAAGAGCAATCCCAATAGAAGAGTAGACAGCTTTATTTAACTAGCTAAATAATTTAATGGAGCATTTCGTATGTTAAGCATTCAAAACCACTTTCCTGTTCACATCTTTACAAGAGGAAACTAGCTGAGTGGTCATGCTTTGATTGATTTCTTTTAATTTGGAACATATTATTAAGACATATAGGTTACCAGGCAAATCATCTTTTCTTGAGACACCATTGAAATCTGTGTAATATTAGCTCTCTGCAAAGTATTAGAACTGTAGCTGACAGTGCACCTTTTGGAGGTTCATTGGTGATTGTCATTGAAAATTAACCTAGAGCGAGACACAGCAATGTAAATGTAGTAGTTCACACATTCGTCAAAGGCTTATCTTCTGTAAATTCTATCTTAATCTTGTAAACACAATGAAAAACATAATTCAGCTTTTCCTTAACAGATATTGGCAATACTAAGTAAAGTAGATTTGAGAAATTAGGCCCTCTATATAGACCACACGTGAGGTGTGTTTATCAAAGTCAGAGTGTTATTCTACCTGGTTATAGAAAACTCAATGAGCCGTGGCAAACTGCAGCTCTCTGCCAAGTGTAAGTTGGCTCATAGCCTTGGAACATTATATATAGACTCAGGCAACAGAAAGAGCATCATAGAAGGAAAGAGTAGATAACTGACTGGGGGGCAGGTTCAGCATGTAACTGTTGAAATAGAACATTTTTGTGCATTGCAGTGGAAAATACGGAAATAAAGAAAATGCAAGACATCCTTTTTCATATAGCATAAATTGTAATGTTTCTGCAAAACACTTTGATAGATGTCTGTCCAGTATATTCTACATATTGTGGAACTGTGTTAGAAAATACTAAAAATCTCATAAAGAAACAAGAAAACTTTAGTTTCTAGTATTTTTGAAGCTAGTGATCATTATTCACAATGCCTGAAAAAGCACTGTTAAATCTTAAAACCAGTACTATTCTCAGCAGTTGGAAGATTTTCCTGAGAACTTTTTTAAACAATTAAAAGGTATGAGACAAACGCAAAATTTATTAATATCCTGCATTATCTGTAGATTTACTGCCTCAGAGGAAAGTTTGTGCCTGGATACACCCACACGTTTGTGTCAGAAAACTGTTCGTATGGAATTTTTCAACTTTTTCAAGATCAGAAACTTCAGCAGTAGACAGAATATTCTATTTTTAATTTATTTTATTTCAGCAGGACTATGAGGAGTTACTTTGTATTTACTGCTCAAGATGTAGGCAAGCCCATAATTTTCAGTGATAATATTTTGAACATTGACAAGTGTAACTGTGAACCCGTTTAATACACTGTTGCTACTTTTAGTAAGAGGTCACGGGATTTGCACTGAGTTTGCAAGGCTTGAGGTCTGAAACCTATCACATATTCTTATTTGAATTTGTCTTGCCCTGTCTGCAGCTTTGTTTTTACTTGGTTTAACTGTAAGGGGTTTTTTTCATCCTCCAAGTGTCCGTGTCAAGTTTGGTTTATCTTTGCTTATCACTTCCCGCTAGGGTTAAACCATGACAATGGCACAACCATAGTTTTATAGAAGTTGTACTGAGAAGGAATTATTTTGTGTAGCATGAGATATTTTGGCTTTAACATAATGATGTCAACAGCGACATTCAGTCCTGGCACAGTAGCAGAGACCTTGAGAAGTGGAGAGGCAAGGTGCAGCTCAGAGGAGTGCAGGGCTGGGGTGAGAACAGAAGGGGCACAGGCTGGCACTGGAGACCCAAAGGCTATAAACAACTCACTATTGATCAGTTAAACAAACGCAGACCTAGAGCTGTTCAAAGCTAATTTTAGGGGTAACAAAGAGAAAAAAATTCAAGATATACTGTAAATTCAGATATAAAATGAAGTTACAGAGCAATGAAGAATGAGAAAAGATGTAAAAATGTGTTAGAAAACTTATAAAAATCTGCCCAAATAGATTGTACAGTAAGAAAGGACAAAACATTGCCACAAGCATCATCTTCCTCCCAGTAAGGGATCTGGACATAACATCCCTCAACACCAGACTGAGCCACTGACCTGGGTTCCAAAGGACAAAGGGAATAGTGAGTCCAACACCTAGGAAAGGTACCAAAACTAAGAAATGTCTATATAACAATTTAAACCGTAGTAGAACTATTATCATTATTGATACTTTTTGTTTATATAAGAATTAATTTTTAAACTATCTTTTGTTTTGCTTTTTCTATAATAATTAGGTCTAAGATCACAGCGATTCTTGGATAGACTTCTTAGATTTCAATTATGCTAACAATAAATTCTCTGCTTTATGTATGAAGTGTTTCCTCTTTCCCCACAAAGAATATTCTGAGTAGAAACAAAATATGTTGGACTAATAAGCCATGTTTTTATAAATTACAGATGTTTGCTATTAGTGGATTATAACATATGAGGAAAAGAGAAAGAATAATAAGTCAGAACAAAATGTTGGTATGCAAAGGACTTTTAAATATCCCCCAATTTATCAATATTTATTAATGGACACTAGGAAACAGCACCTGATATTACATCTTCATCTTCAGACAGATGCTTTTGTTCACATTGACCTCTTTGTTGTGAAATCACTGGGATTTGAAATCAATAGTTGCATGTGTGAATTTATCAGTGCTGATTTAAGGTAATCTAACCTGATCCATAAGTAGCTGCTTTCTTCTGTGGATGTCATTCTAAATATATGTATTAACAGCAAACAATTATTCATTGTGATGTCTAATGACAGTGGACTAACAATGGTTTGACATGTATGTTCATTATTGTTTGTGAGTTAACATGGGTATGTGTTTGTGCAAGGCTCTAATTGGATGTTGGAAGAGGTGGAAGAAGGAAATCCAGCTGACTTTATACTATCAATAGTTTATTTCTTTTTTTTATAGGAAGTGAATTATGAACTTCCTTTTTATAGTCTGTCTTATAAAATAATATATATTACACAAGTTAGGACCATTTTCTTCATTTGGAGTGTTTGGATAAATGTTTACTTAATCACTTCCCTTATTCTGTTATGAGAAATTATAGTAACACATATTCGCCAATGATAAGATAGATCTCTCTTACTCTGGAAAATTTCTAAGAGAAAATAAAAAATGAAGCATACTATGTGTGCAGTAAATCCCATAAGCTTAGAAACTAAGAGAACAGCATGATAAAACTAAAAAACTTGGCATGTAATCTTCTGGGGTTTTTGCCCTTAATCTGTAACCTCATTATTTCCAGACAACACAAATAATTGATTCTGTTCAAACACTCCTTCTCTGGCAACTGCTTAGACTTTCCAGCAGGATGTATTTTGAACAAATCACGATATTACACTTACAGCCACTGATTAAACTGACTGTTGAATTAGGTGGAAATAAAGCTATCCAGCAAGAAAAAATATATTAGTACATTTGATTCCAAGAATGACTGTTGAATATACTATTAGCACCAATGTGTCTGTGGCTGCACTATGTTCTATCATTAGTGCTTAATTTTCCTTTGCCCATTCTGTTCAACATTTTTTAAGAGATCAGAACTTGAAATATTTTTATTTAAATTTAATCTCATAAGTGCATATCACCGACACACGATCATAGTCTTTCTCTGACATCATAATAGTTTGGCTAAGATTTCGTAAAATAAAAACAAATATATTTTGAAAGGTGAGATTTACTTCACTAAATTACAGGCATAATAAATACACTTAGGTGAAAAAAAACAACATTCAAAGGAATACAGGACTATGTACTCTGATTTTTTTTTTTTAATTCTACAACACATAGTATATAGAAAGTCTATGGCAATAACATTCCTAATTGAGATGTTAAATTTGTTGCCTAAAATTAAGTGAAAAGAACCTAGATAAGAGTCTCTGGATTGCTATAACTGTACTGGAAGACAATTTAACAACTCAATTTCTATAATCTGAAACCAGGCCAGTAAGAAGAACACGTTACCTTGAAAATTTCTGTGTCTTTGAGACAGAAACCGGGAACAGTTTTTACTTTAATGGTAATATACCAATTTTTGCAAGAATTTGAAACTTCACATCAGTATCCTTGCCAAATTCCTATGTGGTTGTCTATATTTTAGATTTTGTATTCTCTCCAAGCTCTGCTTGGTATCACATTCACCTCTTGTCATTACTTACACTACTATGTCATGGAATACTAATATTGTATTATAAGTAGATTTGAAATTGCTTTTGAATCCTTCCTTTAGCTTCCTTTCTACTTAAACATTAGGAGATAACAATAGATTCCTTCTCAGGCAATAAAGTTTTTTAATGAAACACCCTAAACAGATTGCTTATCCTATGAGTGTGTGTTTGTCTGTTGTGTTTCTGTGCGTACATAAATATAGCTAGTGAGTTATAGTTATTTTATCTGGCTCTTGTAGGTCAGTCCCTCCTGGCTTTCCATTGCATTTGTTGCACTTTTCTTACTTTATCTGTATAGATGGATCATATGTATCTTTATTATACTCAGAGATAAACTTTTAGTTACTGATCCTAACTGCACCAATGCTACATCGATGCAGACAGTGGCATTTGGGGTACGAATTTACCACTGTACATGAAAGTAGAACCTGCCTGATACAAACCATCTATGTTATTTTGCTTTCATATTAGACTTATTTAATGACAAAAAAGTTTAGCAGCCAGTTAAACACCAAAATTTGTGGATATTTGGCCAAAAGAAAAATTCACAGATCCATCTTACAGGGATCAATCAAGCTATGTGACAACAAATGCTAAATGCAGAATTATATGTTATCTTGTGCCTTCTCACACGTTATGCCAATATTTCAAGTATATCTTTCTTTTCAGCCCTGAGCTTCCATCCTTTGTATATGAAAGAGTTAAGGTGGGTTTGCTCTTTTCTAACTGAAACAACCTAAGATATCAATTGTTCCAATTGTCTTTTTTTTTTTTCAAATAATTAATATTTAGAAGATGAATCAATTACCTGGATATTCTGATGCTTGGGATCTGTAATATTTTCAAAACTTCATATTTTGCTACAAGACGATGATAGGAGTTGAAGGAGAGGTTTTGAAGAAGTGCTAAAGGAGTTTTATGAAATTATGAAAAAAATTAGGAAACTCTCACTCCTTCACTTTTAACTTCTCTGATTTTTGTACTTGGTCACTCAGGGAACTTCTATGGTTTCCCATCTGGAGTTTTCTTTTAGAAGTTCAGGTCAAGGCAGCCCTGAAGAAGGAGATCTACAGGTGCCTAGAAAGTTTGGACACCAACTGGTGAAGAGTTTGGGAACCATCAGGGTCCAGTGTTTAATAGCATGTGTACATGAATAAAACTTGATTCTCTCTAGTCCACCTGAGTGATATTTTTGTACAGTGAAGCACTTTTCAGGAGAAAAGCTGAAATGCCTTTGCAATCATTCAGTGAGTAAAATGAAGTGGAAAGTCTCAAAAATATCTCAGTGGAACTCAATCAGACCCATTCCCTTAGAAAATAATCGAGTTTCTCCTTTCTCTATAGTATCCATTTCCAGTCATTTTCTTGAGATATGCTATTCCCAAGGTGACTTTCATTTCATTATGACCTGTCCAAATTTCTAAAAATAATACATCCTTGACTGTGATAGCCAGCTGAGTAATTAAGACACTAATCCAGGAAATCAAATTAAGAAGCCACAGTCATAAGGATCTCAGAGTGTCAGGACACTTGCAGACCAGACACAACAGATGGCAACTGTCTAAGTCCTTTAATTTCATTGCCTATTGACACAATATTGAAATAAATCTCTCCCTTTCTCACATATACACATACAGTTACAGACATCTCCAGTAAGTGTTTAAAGACATTGCTAATTCAATCTTTCATTCACCATTATTTCAGTACTGTTTTCTGGCTAAGTGTTACTAAAACCCTCTATGAACTAGTCCAAGACTACATGAGGCTTCCTTTCGTACCTCTTGCCCTGCATGTCAGTGTTGTGTGCTCAGCCCGACAACATGGAGCTGGAATCCTGCTTCCATGGTACTAACATTGCAGTATATAACAGGTTTATGTCAACTGAATAGTAACCTTAGGAAACAGTTCTTGGAGAACAAAAATAAAATAGCCAGAAACTCCCTGAGAAGGTTGGTAGTAGTGGGTCTGAGACAATTAGATGCTGAAGAAGGTGGCATATACATGACAGAGAGAAGGGAAAAAGAACTAGAAACCTATAAAATCAGAGAATAGGAGCTAACCTTTCATATTGTGAAGTACTAATACTGTGGATCACATCACCAGAAGAACTAGAGACATATTACAGGGTCCCATCTGATGGACACCTTTTCAAATGTGCCTAGACAAGTAGGTCCTAATTTACCAACTCCAAGAAGGTGGGCAGAGGCAGTCAGCCACTGAGAGGAATCAGAGAACAAATCAGTCTTACTTCTTAGACACTTATTTGTAATGATAAAATGAAAAGCTGCTGAACTCTTATGAAACCAAGACGGTTTTCTCACATGGCTAAAAAGCAATTGTTGAAACTAAAAAGAAAAAGGAAAAGCAAATTAATTTGATCCCCTGAAAAAGTAAATAAAGCGGTTGGAAATTGAAAGACACTGCAAAAACGACTGAGGAAGGAAATAGTCTGTGACATACAAATTGGGAAGTAAAGAGAGAAAAAGAAAACTGGAGAAAGAGAGAAAGAGTGAGAGAAAGGAGAAATGAAAGGGAGGAAGGGAGGAAAAGAAAAAAGAAAGCAAAAGAGAGAAAGAGAATTACAGAAAAGGAGACAAGAAAGTGTAAATAAGAGTGTGAGAGAAGGAAAGAGAGAAAGAATAACAAAAGGGAAATAGCAGGAAAAAGAGAAAAAGAGTAAAAAACAACACATCAAAGGAAAACAATGTTTTTTAAAGGATTTCAATAATAAGAAGTTTAGCAACAGTAATGGTCTGTTATTGAATGGATAGGACAGTGATCATCAGTGCTGCAGCTATCTTCTATAAATATTTCTGCTCTGTAACTGGAAAGCAGGATGACGTACTTATTAGACAAATGTAGTGCTTTCCAGATCAACCACATTTACTGCAAGTTAACATCTTAAAAACAAGAGATTAAGCCCTTCATTGACACCACTAGGGATACAGAAGATCTACTAGTGGCCAGGGTTAATTTGCACAATATATTTTGCAACATCTACAGGCATTTAGTTGGAGGACTTTACATGTAAAAGTTAAGCCATTTCTGGACAAATGCAGGCAATGAAACTCTGCTGATGCACAGGGTCACTCTAAACAAACATTGCTGCCCACGTTTGCATGATGCAAAAAAGCAGCTTTGGTTAGAGACACGGATGGTTTGTTTTCATAGTTTTTGAGTAGAAGCAGAAAGATCTCCCTTAACTTGCGTTTTGAAGCAAGGGTTTTGTGTGGGTTCAATGTTACTAGTAATGGCAGATGCCCCAAAAAATGGTGGAAAGGCAATTACAGTACTTCCAAAGCAAATTCAATTTGAATTTTTTAAATTTTAATTTAAAATTTCTTTAAATCTGTGACAAAAAGGGAAAAATAATGAATGTTTAACAGCATTATTTGTAAAATCTGACTAACCAGAATGAAAGATTTACTTCTTCCTTGGAAAGAGTTATAGCTGCAATTTTTTACTCTACATCTAATGCTTATTCATACACGCAACTGAGTGAACTTCAGTGGTTTTAGTATGCAAGGCTTATTGGTCAATATTTTATGGACCCTTTTCCAGGACTGGATGGTTGTTTTCCAAGTTTGGGAACTAGGATTTAACAAGGCAATAACCACTGCAACCCTTTGATGTATGGATTTATGGCATTGTCATCAAAACATTTGCAGAATTACAGGAGTGCACATGAAATGGTTTAAGAGAGTTGTCGATGTGACGCCATCTACAGAAACAGAAGTTTCTAATGGGGTTTCAGATGGAAAGACAGTTGGCCAAATATTCAACTCTCATCAATTATCTGAAATTATGTGTAATTAATAAAAGTTCACAGATGACAAGTTGGCAGAATGGTGGGAAACAGAAGATGGAATATCTATATCCAGAGACGTAGCTTTCCTAGCAATGCCCATTCAACAAAATGCCTTGTAAACTGCTATTTGTTGAATCTATATAAAATCTCACATGTTCCTTTTCTGGGTTAAGTAAAGGTTCCCATCCACCTGGGTAAAGAACAGCCATCAACGTCTTTTAGCAGGACAGATGACATGTCATGACTCTGAGCCCATTCCTGTCCCTACATACTATCATCACTTCATTTTCAGTATGAACCAGTTAACACCCAAGACATGACCTGCTTTGTCTTTGGCCTTTTGTGTCTTAGTTAAAGGAAAAACTAAGATATCTGTTGGGGTTATATCTCCCACAAGAAAATCACCACAGCCCTTTGCAATTAATAGACTTTAATCAGAGGAGAATATGAAATTGTACAGGAAAAGATAACGGTTCTCAACTGCAAAATATATATGTAACTGAACACAGAACCTAAAAGACAGCAATGCTGTCACCCAACAGTTCAACACCCAACACTTAAAACGAGTTATCCAGTAAGTCCTCCATGATCCAGTAAGTCCTCCGTGGGCTCCGAGGCAAAACAAACCTCACGTAGGGGAAGGGCGGTCGCAAGGCGGGTTGGAAATCCACTCCCAGGAGACGCTGACGGGTGGAAGGAGGAAGAAAGGAAACGGGAAATAAGTCCAGAAAGTCCGCAGAGGAATCCCGCTGGTGCTGACCGCACTCCTCCTCTCTCTCTGTCTCTCCGAAGAAAACCGGCACAGCCCCCGTGGAGCGGGGCTGATGATCCCCAACGCCGCTCTCTCCCCGCCACTGCACGTGAGCCGCGCCTTCTCCTTTCCCCGCCAAACACTGCAGTGGCCACTCCGTACCGGAGGCCGCTCCTCTTCCTGGGATGTCCCAGTAATGCTACCCCAGAAACTCACGGTCCCAGCGGACCAACTGGTCCCCACCGGGCCGGGCCGGCCCCGCCCCCGCCCCCACCAGTCCGCGTGACAGCAAGGGGAGAAAGAATTCTGACAAACCTGAAACTGGGAGAGTGTGGCACTGCTGAGGGTCCAGCTGCGGCTTCAGATGGAGACATAGAATGAGTTTGCAATGCATTCGCCTGCAAGTAAAATTCATTATTGCATTAAGATCTTATAATAGTCTTCTTGACTAGCAAATATATGCACGATATCTACTGATGTAAATAATGCCTGGTTTGTTGAGCAACAACTACAAAACTGCACATCTAGAGAGAATGAAAGTGTCTGTCATTGCCTGTGACTATATCCTGGTCTGTTTAAGTGAGTATCATTGAGAGAAGTATAAAACCACTACAACATGGATAACTTACACAAAAGCTGATTTATTCTTAAATTTGTTTCAGGAGAAAATATCAATAGAAAGTGAAGAGAGAGATATTTTCCAATACCAATTGCAGGAGTACAGCTTCTGTGATTTCATCCAATCTTCTTTAAAGCCTTACAAATCATGAAGAAAAATATAGAAAATAGAAGAAAAATATTGCGGTGGCTGAAGAAATCACTTAATTCAGGTACATAAGCTTTCCAGAAAAAGAAGGCATAATATGATCATTACAGAAAGTTGACTCAATTAGAGTACTTGTGCACCTTCAAGGAAAGAAACACTGCACACCATTTGGCTCTTGTTATAGCCTAGAAAGCTAAGAAAAATCCATAGAGTTAAAAATTAAAACCAGAACACCCTAATTGTGATTTAAGACCTAGACAGTTTAAGTGTCAGTGATTAACTATAGGTGAAAAACACCGAGAAAGCAGAAAATTTTCAGTTCCTCTCAGTCAGACCGGATGGTTCATGTATTTTAATTAAATAAAACTTATTTCATTCAGTTAATGAATAATTAAGTCAAACATACAGATCCCAAAATAGTGCTATTTGAATATAATGTCTAAAGCTATTCTTGTGTTTGGGGTGTGTGTGGGGGTGTGTGTAGGTTTTGGTTTTTATGGTGGTTTTGTGTTGGTTTTTTTTTCCCCACAAGAAGTCTACATGCCTTGTGTGAATGAGGGTCAGGAATAATTATGAAGATTATTTAGAACTTAAATTCAGGAATTCAAACAAATATTTCTTTCTCAGGTGTATTGCAGCTTTTGACACTGACACTATTTGGCCACAGATTTACTCTCGATTTGCGACACATATTTGACTTAATATTGTAGATTTTATGCCTTATCTCTTTATTTCTTTTGAATGGCAATTGTTGACCTTTTCCCTGCTGTGAAATATATAAATACTGTTCAGAAGAACATTAGCATTGGCCTGGTAGTTCTGTTGAAAGCTGTAGTTCTATTTTGCTTGCTTTCTGCATGATAATGTATTACATATTTATTTGAAAGATTTGTTTCTCAAGCACAGCAAAATAATCTTTAGAATAAAAAATATATTGTGCTCCCTTTTGTGAAATATTTCTGTAATCCACTTAGTAAACCATATTTTGAGATTAGCCAATATAACACCTAAATATAAACATCAAAGCAGTTGACCAACATTACCCTCTCTGCATTTCAGATCTAGTAAGTGCACCTTTATAAAGTATTTTCTTCTCAATTAATCTGTTTTTGGTTTAGGTTTAACACTCACACACTGGGAGACTGGTTAGATTCCGCAAGACTTTTTAACAGTATGCTATACTACCATCTTCTGGAAAGGGTTGAACATAGATATCTTAACTATTTGAGATATAAACAGGTTATTTTCCTGTGTTTTCTTCATCATTTGCAGACTATATGCTGATACTTTCTGAAGCCATTTTTTCTGAACGTGAATAAAAAATGGATATTAAGGTTTTTCCTTTTATGTTTAAGAAATCTCTCCCTCAGGAGGGAGTTTATCTTTCCTCCTTTTAAACTGTACTTCAAGTTATAATTCTTGACATTTTAATTCTCCTTAAAAATTTATTGCGCAGCATGAAATCTTCCCAGATTAAGAAAACTTTGCTGCAGAGGACTCTCATTTCATCAGTAGAAATTCAGAATTTAGCTCTTCTTACGTTGTCATTGACAACAGCCTAGAAAGCAAAGTTCATGCCACATCCAAAGTTGCAAAAATTTCCAGTAAATGTATCCAAGCTTGTGGGTTGGCTTGTTACAGAGATAAGACTGTTTATAAAGGTCAGTTCTGGGACCTGAGGAGCTAGATTTTAGTGTAGCAAGCCAAAAACAGAAACATTTTTGGATCAAATAAATTAATGTAGTGGTTGCAACCAAAACCACAACATATTTCTTTTGAAATTAAAAGTCCTGATATGTATTAGAAAAGAGGAGAGAGACTAGAACCAACGTATCCCTCATATTAATACTTCCCATATTTTACATTCTATATACTGATTTTAGACCCTTTCTATAATTTTGATTATTTGAAACAGTTTTCATAAAATGCTAACAGCCTTTTATGCTGAGGTTAACCATCCTTTTAACCGTGTTTTTGATTAGCAAATAGAACAAACCATGACACCATCCTAGATCTACTTACTGTTACCATGTAGTTCACTGAATTTAAGATTTTTACTGTAGGATTATGTATCCTGCAGGACAGTAACAGGAGAGGTATTGAAAGACCTGCATAGTGAACTCAAATTTTTTTAAGAATGTCTTCCTCTTGAAACTACTGTGGGAACACTATTAGCACACTCTGAGATGTCTGATGAAATCATAATGTTTAAGTTACCTTAAGGGAAAGCCAGGCTTCAGAGACACAGGTACATGTGTAGACTTACGAGAGACAGAGAAATAAATATTTTAAATTATGACTATTGTCCTGTAGCCAAATGTGCTATTTCTGATTTCAGTGTTTCTTGATTTCCTGTTTGAACTTGCAAAATGAAGCAGCTAGTAAGAAAGAGAAAAAAAGATTTTTTTTGTTAATTTATACTTTTAATTTGCACATTTTGTAATTTTGAAGTCAAAGTATAATATTGCAAAAATAAGACTTTCTATAGGATATATGCTTTTTTTCTGGCTTTGATGTATAATCAAAGAGCTCAATATGGACAGATATTCTCTTTTGCCTGATATTTCAGTAGAATTTTATTTCTGTGTTCGTTGCCTTAATGATCCACTGAGAAATCAAAAAGTCAGCGGAATATATGAACTGCATAGTTAGGTGGCTTTCACAAGGATGTGGGAGAACAGAATATTGCAGTGGGAATAATAAGTCTGTGGCTGAAGCACTTTCAGAATTATGAAAATGTTTTGGAGTTTATTAAAATTTAAATTTTTCCATTTGAAAATGTGAGGTTTGTACTTAAAACTTCACTTCCTGTAGGACTAGACATAAACTTATTTTAAAATAGGAAATATTCAGGAAAGTATAATACCAAATGCTTCAGGGACTGACGTATAAACTGCAAGAAAAATTAGAATAATTGGAAAGACATTGTTCATTTAGTTCAAGTAAAATAGAGAATTTTATGCAGTTTCAATATTTTTGTTAGATGAGCTGTACAACGTAGTAAGAAAAGTAAATCCATCCAGTTTTTTCCTCCTATCTTTTCAAATGATTGAATTTGCTATATACTTGGTCATTTCACTGAGTTGTTTAATTATTTATTTTACAGTGAATATTTTCTGTTACTTTTCTTCTGTGTTGTTTAACTCAATATTCTCAATATGCAATATTCTATAAATCATGGCATTCTGTCTGTTCAGCAGGACAGAACTTATTTGGAAACACTTAAGGAGAATATGTGTTCTAGAACACTCATCAGTCATTTTCATCGTTATACCTTTTCATTGGTTACTAAGATGCAGAATTTTGTTGATCTGAAGATTTATTGCTTGATGTTTGGATTAGTTGAACATGCAAAGATCACGAACAAAATCAAATGAAAATTCCTTCTTGGAATTACTTGAGCATCAGCAGAAAAATGTATTTTCATTATAGACCCAGATGTAGTGGCATTTGTCCAGCACACTTGGCTTAAATCTCATCTTGCAAAAACATCAAGGGACTTCTCGTGATCATGAGAACTGCTACATGGTCTAAGGTAAAACGGTTGCTTCTAGAACATGTTTATACAAATGTTCCTTCACTTTTATGATAAATGTGCCAATTATGAAAAGAAAAACTCTACTGGTATATTTTTCCCATTACTGTATATTCTTGGGTTGCCAGGAAAACGACAGTGTGTTGGTTTCGATCTCACTTTACTAGGCCATTCATCCGTGGTTTATTTCATTATTAAATGTAATGGAAGTCCTGGTTTTGATATACCTGTATGTCCTGGCATGGGGTTTTTTCCCAAGGAAAAAAATTTATGTGACTTTTCTTTACAATGTATTTCAATTCCTACAATTACGGGCAAGACAGGACAAAGTGGAAATCAGGAAATGTGAAAACTGAGATCCTACTTCAGGAAGGTTAGAAAAAATCCCATTCACCTGTACATCCACAGATGAATGCTCTGACTTTTCTAAAACTGTTTGTATGTTAAGACTTTCATCAGTGTTAAGATAATGAATGTTTTTAATGCTAAACATACTACAAACCTGGTTATACTTTCCCGGTATTAACAAAATAGGAACATGTTTATCTTCCTTTGCAGATGTAAAACTGAGGCTTAGTTTTTCTTGGTTAATCGTAATAAGAACTCTTTAGTGAGTCGACTGATAAATTAATAAGATCTGATTGGGTAAGTAGATGGTATATGCAGTGATCTGTCTGTGATTCACACTTATTATTCAGGAATATCTTGAAACTGTGAGGAAGATGGTATCTTAGTTGTTGTTTTAATAGTCTGAAGCACCATGTTCTGTCCATTAGAAAAATGTGTGTAAGTGGAAGTCAGAATGTATATATAAAGCTACTAATGCTATTGTAGGTATACAAAGAGGTATTAAAGTGATCTTATAATAATACAACACCCCCCCGATATTATTTTCCAAAACAATTTGCATGTAGGACATAATTTTTCTATTACAATAATTGATTATTCAGTGGACTTACTATGTTGTCCGGAAGCATAAAGTACATAGCCATTCATAAATTAGTATTTAGAGATAACTGTGGGGGTATTTTACATATTTTTAGTAGACAAAAGAAAGGGAGGAGGTCATGCATAATTTTCAAGGCAAAAGTACTTAAAGGAACAGAAAAATGAATGACTGAGACCTGCAGAGATGGAAAATTAGTACTTTCAATTCATGACATAGGGACGGTGTAGAGCTAGAAGTTGTTCTGAAGTAAAATGAAAAAAACTACTTTGTTTTTGTAGTTAAAGACTTTATCATATAGTATAATCAACACTGTTACACAAAGCATATGGTATCATCTCTTCACTCATATTACTACCAGTGAAAAAGACTAAATATGTACATTGTGATGCAAAAACTCCAGTGCTGTATTAGTCCCAGACATCATCAACCCACACGTGCATTATTTGTGTCTGCATTCACCTTGCCTTGGTAAAGCATGCAGTTAAGCCTGGATTGCTTTAGTACCAGTGGGGGATTTATTTCTTACAGTTTCTATATGTATCAGTGGCTGGGGTGTTAGTTTGTGAGACCTGGGTGTAGGCCCTGCTTTGGAACAACAGTTCACATCTGCTTCAACTGCCTGCGTGCAAACTGGAAACAATAACGACGTCCCTCTTTGCAGGACTATTCGGTGGTTAAATCCATTCCGGTTTGCTTCCTAAGCAACTCTGATTATAAGGGCTGTAGGACATCTTCAGGGAGAAGGTAGCTCTGAAGGGAGTTAGACAAGACTCTTTCTGTCTGATATAAGTGATGGGTAGTCATGCAATGAACAGATACAGAGAGAAAAGGCAAAAGGAAGACAAGGACTGCTTTTAATTTGTTTTGAAATGTTTGTATCATTTTGTTATATCATTACGTGGGGTTTTGGTTTTCTGTTAGTAGTGTTACATATTTAGCATCATTTTTTTCTAAAAATTGCCACTCTAGAGTGGGAGTGTTCAGAACAGATGTGTTCAATAATAATAATTGTGCAAAAAAAATTGGCATAGTAGTCTATCTTCTATTCTTTAGATAGAATTAGCACTGGAAGATAAGTATATGAGTATAGCTCTCCAAAAATCTTATGCTAGAACAGTTTGGAAGTAGAAAATCCTGACCCAGTAAAATTCATAACTGTGTTATAACATAATTATTTGTGGACTTGTCTAGGCATTCTAGTTTGGGACAAAACTGAACTTCAGAAGTTGTAAAGTTCCACAGTTATGTGCATTAATAATAGGAGTGATTAAACATGCTTCCTTTTTTTAACGAAGCATTGTAATAGTAAAAGGCACAAGATTTGTTAAATCATGTTCTGGTTGCATTTTGAACATTTACTGAGCAGATATTTTTTAGTGGATCGTGTGATTGACTAAAATAAACAAGATTTACTGGAACATATTGATGGTGCTGGTGTTCCCTGAAGGCTGGAATACAAATCTTAGACAGCTATAAAAGCTTAGCTCATTATTGTCCACCAAATGCAATTCATGTGAGAAAAATAGAAGGGAGTGGCCATTATGGGAGTTACTGTTCTCTGTGGGAGGAAAAAAAAATAAATTAAAAATTTAGAAATAGCTGTCATGCAATTTGGTGTCAGTTATTTGTTTTTCTCAGAGCTTTCAGCAATTTATGATGAACATGCTGTAGGTCCAGTTCAAATGCAACGCTCGTACAGGTGCCCTTTATAAAGCTGATTTTTTTACGAGACATCAGATGGAAATTCAGAAACTGAGAATATGGTATGTTTATATTAAGCATATATTTAAGTAAATCATTAGACATGACCAACAGTAAATGGAGAAATCTTTTTTTATGGAAATGTTCCATACATAGAGTTCATGAGCGTAGCTGGCCTCTCTAGCTGCTGGCTCTCTCTACCTTTCTTTGTATTTTACATTCCCATGAATAAGAATGAACTATTATCTATTCTTGGCTCTTCCAAGAAAGGAGTGAAGGAAGAACTTGACTTTTGTCCTTCAGTGTCTCTACTTCCTACAGCAAGAGCAGATGTCACAGGCATGTGCTAACTTTCAGCCATCCTTTTTATATCTTAATCATGCTCATCTCTGAACTTACTCATTCCCAAGAGTCAACAAAGTGTAGTTGAGCAGTAGTACTGGCTATGGGAAAGAAGAATAAGTAGTACAGATGTCAGGAATTAAATCTAGATCATATTTAAAATTTCTCTTGCCTCTCACTGAGCTCAAATCTCAGTTGCTGGTCCGATGGTTTTAGTTTTCTTACATCAGCCCTAAGTGCAGCTCAGAGACAAGCAGAAGGGCTGCTCAGTTGTGGGGTATGACCCGTGTACCTCAAAGCAGTCTTTCCTTCCTGGCAGGAGTTGACAGGTTTCAGCGAGCTACCCCCAGGGATCTCTGTTTCATCAGCATGAAGAATTAGAAGAAACAATGAAACAAGCCTGGCAAAACAAGAAGTGAACTGAAAAAGAGGGAGGCAAGCATTTCTGTCCTATAATGAGGCTGTGTACAAGAGCATTGTTCACACCATTCAGCTCTTAACACGGCGTGCAAAACTCTCATGAAAAGCGTTTGTTTTCAGTGTGGCCACCAGATGACACTAGTGAACTAGGAATGAATTTTTATTTTTATTCTCAAGAAGCCCCAGGAACGAACTGCCTGCTCTGGACATCTTTGGTACAATTTTTGCATAGTCTGTAGGTTCTGTCTGTAAAGGGAATAATAGAATTCAATCACTGAAAATCTGAAATTCAAAAAGCAAGCATGTAAAAACATCAGTCTCACTGTCTTGTGCGCAAATTATGCCTCATCTATGCCTTTAATTACATCAAGCCTTTCCAAAATATTGTTATTTTAATCCTTCAGCTACTTTATTTCTTTTGGTAAGAACTGGCTAAAAAATATTGCCGGAGCAATCAATACATATTCATTAACACCTTTTTGAATTTTGACCCAGTGTTTGGTTCAATTGCCTCTTCTCCATTATGTTTTTTTGTTATTTGCAAATATGGAGCAATGAATTTTTTCTTTGATTTTAGATTGTGTGTGTGTACGTGTTGTGGTTTGGCAGTAAATTATCATGATTAAATCTTGGTTAAGCTTAGTTTTGATGGCTTTACTGTTATGTAAATATTTTATTAACATTTCTCTAAGGGGAATTTTAACCCATCATGAACTTTGGTTGGGTAAATTTATTTTGCATTTGCAGCACAATTACACAAAACCATTTGGAAATTTTAACAGGATTTACATTTGAAATTGTTCACTTCAGCTCTAAATAGCATAAATAAAAAGTAATAACAACACAATAATTACTAACAGAAATTAATATTAATTTCCAATGCTATGAATATTTCAGCCATTATATTATTGCATTTTGTTATTTTAATAGCAGGTATACCGTCTTTGACAGTCATGATATTGTAATGCAGATATTGGTCTATCCAACATGTTGATCACCAAAGAATAATGAATAAATTCAGCACTGAAAATATCCCACTCTTCACCTCTCTTCAGCCTGAAAATAAACTATATCAATAAAACTCACATATAAGCTTTCTGTAGCAGATTATAACACTGATACAATTCAGACACACTTGAATGCTTTGTAACAGGCTTTAAATGTTATTTCCAGCTTAAATAATATTTTGATGCTAATATATAGCTGTTTATATACAACTAATATTTTAATTCCTCAAAATGCTTCACAAAATGTCCAAAGTAGATCAACAGCCTCACTGACTGTATGGTCTGCATAACTGTGTCTCAGTCTCCTTAATTAAACAAACAGATGCTTGATGCATAATTCTGTGTTCACATTTGACACACTCTCTTTGGTGACCATTGGAACATGATTTACATTTTTTCTGTTTGTCTACATTGAACAATCGCAGGTTGTGGCTCTCTAAAAATAGTTTAGGTTTTACGGGAAACGATTGGTCTTGGGATAAAACTGCACAAGGCTCTTGCTGGTTGTTTTCCACTGAAGCTTTTTCCAACAGGATATTGCTTTCTTTATAAGGACATGTTTTTGGAATGTGTCTGCTTTCTGCAGACAATTTAATCTTTTATTTTTTTGGGAAAGACGGAACACCTGACAGCTGAAAATCCTCTGGCTGAAAACAGAACAAACCCAACAAGTTTAGAAATGCCCTCCAGCACCTTAGAACATATGTCCAAGTCAGACTGCTCCGACATACTGCACCACAGTCATCCGTCGGTGCACCCCAACAGTCAGGATGACACTGCTGTTCAGGGTGGGGAGGTGCTGGGATATAAAGGCAGGAAAAGGGGCAAACCTCCACTTTTATAAACCCCAAAGGGAGTTTTCAAGCAGGTTTTTTGGGTTTCAATTGAGATTTGTAATGAATAACACCCTACTTGCACAGAACAATTCAAATGACAAAGACCACGCTGGGATGTCATACTGCAGACAGGGCAGAATAAGGCACGATGAGGGCAACTGGAGTCAGACAGGGCCTGGGATCTCTGGGCAAATCTGTGGAGCCAAGTACATGACAAGGCCCAGAGGGCATGGCAGGTCAGTAAGCCGGGATCCGGAAGTGCAGGATGAATGTCTTGACACAGACATGGCTGCAATACACTTGCAGGATAATTGAGGCTGGGGCCAAGCACAAGCATCAGAGCACCAAAGGTAAAGTACCCAAGAACAACCTACCAGCAGGTGTTAGACCGTGGTGATCAGCTGCATCCTGCATATCAGTTGTGCAGAAGTGTAACTAATTTTCCTTGAAATGTGCGATATTAGCCGTGGGTTGCAGATCCCGAGTTATATGTTTTTTACAGTCATTTATATGCATGTTACAGTCATTTATCTAAGAAAGAAACGTGCTGATGTGGGTCACAGAGGTCTTTGGAAGGGTCTTGAAATGACCTCTGCATCTAACAAGGCCAAAAATATCAACAACTCTTCTACAAATAATTTAGAGTGTGTCCGCGAGAGCAGTACCAGAAGTAGAACTTTTTTTGGTCCAAAACCATGGGGAAAAAAAAATCAATAATACATGCAGTAATAGGCACAAAATGCACAAACAGTGGGAACTTATGGGTCACATAGCTGAAAGCAAGTGTGATACGCAGAAATATGCACGTGCAAGAAAGCTGCTTCCTGTGCTGCAGGTCCTTGGGTGATGGCTGATGGAGGCCACAAAGCTCAAGGTGAGATCACAGGTGCAGGGATGCTACTTGATGCGGGGGCTGGGACTAAGACCCCAGAACGTGGGTTGGGGTCTTAGTGAAATGGGGGCTACAGGAGAGGAAGACAGGGCTACAAGATACTTGGACATGCAGGAATACCCCTTTTGTGTTAGGTAAGTGAAGCAGGCCTTACCTATGAAAAACGCTGCAGAGGTTCCTTCTTCCCTGTCACTTAGACTCAAATGTATGTTACTCCTTGTCAGGAATTTTTCTTTTGCACTAGCTGTACTTACCTCTTCCACCTCTTCTCTTTTGTTTCTCTGATGTTCTGGATTTACTTTTAGCCTTAATTCTAACCTTTCCCCTTCCCTAAATCTCCGTATTGTTCACCCCAAACCATCCACATGACAGTTACAAGTACGTAAATCCTTTCCCTTAGTCATCCTTTAAAGTCAGTTCTCTGATTTACAGCTAACAAATGCCATCTAGTGGTTGTTTTGTGCTTAATCGAGCGTCAATATAGCAGCTCAGCGTTGAACGTTTATAACAATCATAAACAGTTAATACAGACTATGTATTTAGGGCATACTCGTGTTATATCCTGTGCTTTTGTGGACTGAGAGGAAAATGCATATTGATTTGGTTGTGTTGTTGTGAGATATCTTCTTACCGCTCATACTAATCACGTAATTGTCAGTACAAATCAAGTTAGTGACACCATTTCTGAATAAAATTCCATTTTCTGAATAAAACATGAATTAATAAAAGATGAATGTCCACAGTGAAACATTTCAGAAGATTTTTTTAACTCCTGAAAACAAATATGATTCATAGAAGGTATTTCCATTTAATTAAACCAGCAGTGAGTCAGACTTTCAGTTAGTGCAAATTCATGAAACGAAAATTATTCCCAGTGCAGAGCTTTGTATAAGACATGAACAACTTTTATAAGCATCTGAGTCTATACATGCACTATGGAAACGGTGGACTGCAGAGACAGTAGAAGTTTATAAAGTCATGATCAGTACTGGGGAGAAATTATAGGGAGTAGTTATTTTTTCTGACCACAAGTGTATATGAGTTCAAAAATGGTGCTTAGACAGTTTCACCTCACGTAGATCCATCCTATGAGGTATAAGTATGTCTGTGTATCGTGCCTAAATGTACTGCATAGTTCAGGATTTCCCACAGTGCTGAAAGCACACAGGGTTCACGTTATGAAAACAGCCCCTGTTAGTCTCACTTCATGTATTTCTTCCTCTGAGAGAGAAGTTACTGATGATCATCTGGTAAAAGGCTCTGGGACTTTGCTTAAGCCCCAGATGTCAATTCTCAT
The DNA here is from genome assembly GCA_033558185.1 of Dromococcyx pavoninus. NCBI lineage: Eukaryota > Metazoa > Chordata > Aves > Cuculiformes > Neomorphidae > Dromococcyx > Dromococcyx pavoninus. The sequence goes on along the minus strand of JAUMJL010000063.1, from coordinate 1,732,307 downwards.
GGTCTTACCTGGCTCAGAAACATTTTAAGTGTTGGCTGATTTAATAGGTTTCCTAAATTAAGTGCATATTATCCTTTACTAGAAGATGTCAAATAACCACAGTTTTTATGCAATTATCCACACATTCATTAAAATTCTACCCTCTTTCACACTTCCCCTTTTGACTTTTATTTCTTTTTCATAACTTTATCCATCTCCTTTCCAGTTTGACTAAACAGACCAAAGTGTTCTTCATAATAAGCATCTGATTTTTACTACTGTGATGTATGAGTAAGGTGATAAAATAAACTGGATTTGCCTGTTGCTACTTGGTGTGTAATAAAAGAGAGTAGGTAGAATTTCTCTGAGGTTTGCCCTTTGCAGCCAGTTTAATGAATCACTTTTCACATACAGCAAAGAGCATCTGCCAGGTGAATTGGTGTGAAAGATGAAGATCGTGAACTGGTTCATTGCAGTTCATTTTATGTTAATTATAAATAGAAACAGACTTTGAGGAGTCCTAGAATATCTTGGACTATATTTAAAAAACAATATCTTGGACTATATTTAAAAACCAAAACAAAACAAACAGAAACAAAACAAAACAAATTGATAAATGGGAAATAATAGTGGAACCATGTCACCTCATTTCAGTGACCACCAGCATTGTTTACAGGTGATGAATTGCCATAGACTTGGAAGAAGCCACCAAATCCTGAACAGATAGCAGCTGTCAGAGTACTGTGTTACCAACAACTTGATGGCAAGTTCAACAGTTGTTCTGGTCCTGTGTGGTTGATACTTGTGGCCTCAGATTGGGAAGTAAGAAATGTCTTCAGATTGTTTAAGTTTCTAGTGATCCATCACTAATGTAGGAGTTAAGCCAGGGGGGATAAGTGATGGCAGCAATGATCTAGCAGCCTTTCTTTGCTTTTGGGGGATCCACATCAAACTGAACTTTTGAATGCACAAACATTGTGCTTCCTATTTAATTGTATTCATCGAAACAACAACCTATTATAGGTTCAAAAAAATCTTAATGTAAAAGTGATTTATAGAAGAAACAGGATCTGCTTTGATATTATATGTAAAAAAAAATGTTTTCATTATAAAAGCCATAGGTGAGAACTTTTCAGATAGGCAAGGCCTCAATGTGATTTCTCTTACATCACGGAACAGATAAGAGACCTCACTATTCAGCCATCTTCCTCCACCTGCATGTTTTGTCCCTTCTCAAAGACCATGTATGAAGGAAACACGGATCTGCACCGCCAAATTCTACCAAACCCCAGAACCCAACAATCCAGACAATATTCTCTGCCTCTTCTTAGATAAGTTTAATTCAGCACGTGTTTTCCTGCTTGACAGATGATTTTGCTGACTGCTAAAGTTCTAGAATTTTGGCAGAGGGAAACAGATTTGTGTTTGAGATGTAAGTAGCGTCCCCTGTTACTTAGCTAGTTAAAGATCATAATCAGAAGAAAAGAGGGGTTTAAAGCTTTTTCAGGCATGGGAAGGTTTGAAATTTTAGTCTGCTATCTCCATGCAAAGTTCCTCACTATGATCATGAGAAACACATACACTATTTCTTCTTTTGGGGTTGCCCCCCTGGCATATATATTGACTAAAAAGGGGTAACACGTTGGTGGAAAAGAGGAACCTACCTTTCTCTGACAACTTTATAGGGAACTTGTGATGTTATTTCTGGTCTTGCCTTTCTCCCCCTCATGACAAAGCTTTTTAAACAGCTTAATGCTTAAAATTGTTATTACTAGCCATTGTACATCTGGGCCAGCTAGCTCGGTGTTGCTCTGCCTGTACCTGTTGAACTGGGCAGCAATGCTTTACAGCTGCACTGTCCTTTGCCCTTTGCCCTGGGGCCAGTAAACAAAAAGTCAGACTATGTTGGGACAGTTTACCTGACTCTGCTGTAGTACAGCACTGACTTACCTTTCGTGGGGAAATGCAAAATCAGTAAAAATTGTTTTGTCCAGATTTTTTTTTTACATATTGACTATTTCTTATCACTTTATTTTTATTCATGAGATTTCTAAGGAATGCAATGTATGTACACTGAGTGTTGCCTGGAAAAGAAAGACTGATGCAATTTTACTTTAAATATACTAAACAGTTCATGAGGTTAAAAGGATAACATAATAAACACATTTCACAAACTAACACTTGCTCAACTGTTTACATTCAGATCTGTAGAAGAATCAAAATCTGATTAATAGAGCTACTCTGGTAGTTTTCATATTAACTGATCAAATCCCCTTTTCTAGACATGAATGTCATAACATAACTTAAATGTATATTTTACAAAGTTGTTGTGATTTTTATAGAAGAATCAGGGTCACTAAGGAGCTTCAAATCCATTTGGCCTGCATAAATCTAGAAACATCCTTTCACAATATGTGCTCTGTACTTACCCTGTCTTCAGTGTGATTAAATTAGTGGAGTTGATATGAAAGCCACAAAGAAATTAAAAAAAAACCAAACCAACAGGATCAAAAATAGATCAGGTAACAAAGTTACATTTATAGTAACTGATTTTCTATATAGTCAGAAGGATACACATGCTCTAAATCAAATAAGGGATTTCAGGAATCTTGAAAATTAATCAGTTTTCAGAATTTGGTTCTCAAGGGACAAATGGAGAGTTAAAAGTCTGCTGATTTCATTGAAGTTTACATACTGTCATACTGTACTGTAACTAATGGAATAAGACATGTCGAGTCAATGCGTCTGGTGAAAAGAATGAAAATAATGTGATTCTCAGTATTATGTAGAAAACGCGCTTTTTGAATGTATCGTTCATGTCTCTGCAAGCTCATGATTGGGTTCTTGTATTTCAGACATCAGTTCTCAAATTCCCTATATAAATAGGACATAAATATTAAGTATAATATTTTATATTCAAGCCTATGCTTAGGAAAAGATGCTTGTTTATAACACTCTATAATGGGTAATGAAACTGATATGGAATAAAATTACTGTGGAATAAGTGGTGAAGGAGTCAGTATTTCAAGCGTATACAGACATGTGAACTAGGCAATTAAAGCTCATAAACTCAGATAATAGATGCTTTAGAAGCTTTGAAGTTGAAGAATAAAGGGGAGACAGAAGGCACAATGACATTTAAAACATTTTAACAGAACTATTTTTAAATCGAGTTGTAAAACATTTGATACCAAGAGAATACATTTGCTCAGCATGAACAGGATGATGCAGAACTTACCCTTCTTTAAAACTCTTAAAACTTTTTCAACTGAACTAGCAAGATATTTTTGTAGTAGTATTATTATTGTTATTTGTTATTATTAGCTGTTAGAGCTACATCTGTAGTTTAAAATGTAGTTTTACCACCACACTAAAAGTGGAGTTAACAGTTTGAAAGTGCATCCATAGTCTACCTTTTTGAGGATATAAGGTGGTTAAACGTGGTCTGTGAAAATGGTAATTAGTGCAAATTTTCACTATTCACAATGAAAATCTCATGTGCACAGGAGCATGGCTAGATACACAGACAACAGCAGTTTTATTATCTTCTCTGGGTAAGGGCAGAGTATATTGTGTTGGCTCAGTGTTGCCCATCTAAGATTTGTAGTCTGATCATTCAGGATCGTCTCTGGCTGCTGTGCCATAGTTCTGTGTAGACTGTAAATTACTGAAGTTGAATAGTTTCAAACCCACTGTTATCATGGTCAGATGAGAGTCAGGACTGCTTTCTTCATATCTGCAGCACTAATGTGGGGTGCTTTAACCACGTAGTGTTTTCTTTCAATAAGCACATAATATGATATTTTTTATTACCTTTGTAATATTTCAAAGAGGTTTTTACTGCAATCCCTGTGATGGACCAGTGATAAAGAATAGCTCCGTGTTTGCTTGTAAGTTAATCTATAAAGGAATTGGTTGATAGGCCATGACTGTGAGTGATTGATGATTTAAATCTTGATCAAAATTTGCATGTTTGTGCGTTAAGCAAGACTTGAAAACAGGCAGTTAACAACTAGCTAGTCAATGAATAAAGACAGTACTCCTCCAGAAAGCAGAGTATGTGATCATGAATCATCATACCTGTGAGTAATGAGAAGAATTTTCCTAAAGAGGACCATTTAATATAAGAGAAGCTATAACTGATAGGGGTGGAGAAACCTGCAGTGTTTCTCTTTTTACGCTGTTAGACAGCGTAAAAAAATTGTGTTCAAGACAGAAATATTTTGTGTCTCTCTCTGAGGTCTCCTTGAAGTTTCAACTGACACCTTTCACCAGTTTTCCCAACTCTGTTCTTTAAAGGAATTTAAGAGTGTGTAGGTACCAAGGGCACATGGAGGAAGAAATTCGAATGACATAAATAATAACTGAGATACGAGATTTCATCTTCTGGCAATGTATAGTTATCATTTTTCAAAGAAGTGGAGTGTTATTATTAATCAATTTTAGTAGGGTCATAAAAGCCCTGATCAGAAAAATTATTTGTCCCTGGCTGTCCGGCAGTAGAAACATAATCTTGGATTCCTAACTATTCGTGCCAACGGAATCCAGCCTCATGTGTCCTTTATATCAGTTGTAAAATTCTTCTGGAAGAAGATGAAGATCCTATACAAATATTAAACTACACAATTAAAAATAGATTTTCTCTAGATCATATGCAATATTCAAGGATAGAGGTTCCTGCCTTACACATGTTCCTGCATAAAGGAGCTGGTTTGAATGCTGGCTTGATTGTTTCCAAAAGAAATAGATTAGCTCATTTCTTTATCCGATTTATGCAGCAATCATTTCTAATATATTTTGTAGTAAGGCATTAGTATTTGTTGCATGCTAATGTTGCACAGCATTTAGAGCATTTGTTACATTGTCATATCCTTAAATTCTTGTAATTCAAAGTGATAAACACTGCACAGTCTCCAGAAAAATCCGGAAAATGTAGATTACATTACGCTAGAATGAGATCTAAGATTATCTCTGGAGATAAGCTATTCACACTCAGATGGGGACTTTGCATTCAGATTTCAAGTATTATATTCAATGTGCATAAAAATACCTGTGTCTATCACAGGGGATTTTGAAGGGAGACACAATATTTGAGAGAATCTCAGCTGAGTGTTCCTTTCTTACTAATAAAGCTTCATCCTCACCAACATCTCCCCTGCCAAATAAAATTCTTATCCTTATTTTTTATTGATCTTATCAAAATGATTTCTCCCCTCATTGACCTGTTTACAACTATGCTTTTCGAAGGTCTACTAGGCTATAGTAGCACACATATCTTTGGGGAAATGACCATTTTAAAAGATATTTGTCCCTGCCTGCTCATCTCTGTCTGTGATTTATTAAACCCGTCAATCATACTGACACACTGAAATAAATACTGACCCCAGATAAAAAGTATCCCAGGCAAAATATCACAGGCAAAAGTACTTCCCTATTCCGTTTTACAACTTGACAGCTCATAAGGGGCAATAAACTGCAGCCCAATGTGGCAGCAAGCTGTTGAGAACAGGCTACAACTTTGAAAAAATCTATAACATTGAGACAGAATGTAGGTAAAATTGTACCTTTGAAAGGAAAAAACAGGTTGAAGTAGTTGTCTGAGGAAATTTTGATACAAGACAGGAATCCAAAGGAAATGTGCTAATTTGCCACTGTAACATAGATTTCTTTCTAATGAAAATTTATACAGTAACAGGCCATAGGATGAACTTTCACTTTTTTTCTCACTAAATTAGTCTGAAGGGTTTCCTTAGAGAAAGAAAAGAAAATAGTAGAAAGCTCACCCAAGGCTTAATTTATAAGGAAGAGTTCAACAAAAATCTAAAAAAAAGCCTCCTGAAATGAACAGGTCTGAAGTTGCACTCATGTATAGCCCAGCTGCTAGCATTACGAGGGGTCAGATGTAGTTTGTTTTCAGTATGTTTCCTTGCACAGATATTAGTCTCTGTCTATAATTTTGGCTATGACTCTATTTTCTTAGCTCAGGTTAATCTAACACATCATCTATCTTATTGTTTCTGTAAAAATCCCCAACAACTAACATTTACAAGTAACGGTATTTGAAATTCTTTTCTTTGGGTCAGTTTGTTAAATTGGTTCAGATTAAACAAAATCAGCGTCTGCTATGTTTTGAATAGTGTAAATTTATTTATATAAAATTGTATGTTATTTTGCAGTAAAAACAGTAAGCCATATCCTTAACCTCTATAAAACATTATAGATCCATGGAAGGTACACTGGTTTCTGTTATCAGAGGGTCTTGCATGAAAGGCTGGTTACATGATCCAGATAAGGTTTCAATATTTCACTTATTAAAGGCAACTGCTTTAGGGGAGCGGAGTCATAGAAGGGGTGTTTTTTATGAATGAAGGTGTTCCTGACAGCCTTTCATTCTTGATTTAACTGAATCTAACTTCTGCTGCTGATTTTCAGGTGATATTGGGTCTAGCGCTTATGGTGCTTAAGATCAGATTTAAGACTAGAATCAAAAGGAAGTGTTGAGGCGCAGTTTATTGGCCTCATCTATCAGTACAGATACCTGCAGAGTAGAGATCTGCATATCCCAGTCATCCTGAGCTTCCTTGAAGCTCACAGGCATGGAGCATTCAACCTGAAGAGATAGGCCATTCAACCTGAAGAGATAGGCCTAGTGAAACATGCTCTAACAGAGCTCACATATCTTCCCATGGTTATACTGGAGCCTGGAGTGGCTAGATCAGCTGTAGGTCTCCAATTGATATCCTAAACCTGGCAAGATGGACCTGTGTTGATGACCCCAAGGCTGAGTCTCTGTATTGTGTCACAGAATTCACTGTGAGGCCTAATTTGACTGTTTCATACAGTTCTCTAGCTCTTCCAATATAGTACTTGGAAGCAAGATTTGCCATGCCACAGTCTACAACTACTGCACGTGGTACATGAACTTGACAGCATGGAATGCAGGGGTATACCTGAAGATCTCACTCCAGGTTAGGCGTCCTTGTGTTATGAGGATACAGAATCTGAGATAGTTCCCTTGTGCTTTTGTTTGGTACCTTTATTCCTCTTAAAAAGAGGAAACACCTTTTTTCCTTCCCACAGTGGTTAGAGCACCAAAAAGGAAATCGGGGCATTAAGATATCCATATGGGTACTGCTCACATATGAAGAAGGACAGCTAAAAATGAATACTAGGTTTTATACTTGTTGAAGTTGAGCCACCATAAATCTAGGGATGAAAAATTGACTGTTTCGGGGCAAGAGCCTGGCATAGCCTGGTATGAGTTTTAGTTTTCTGGCTCCCTAATATACTTGCAGATCAAACAGCAATTGGAGAGAAATTAGTATTTCAATACAAAAACCAGTACCTTAACACCCATCCAGTTTCCCACATACATCTCAGCTGAAGGTCTTTTGGCAATGTGTTATATTATGATTTCAATATATCAGCTCACACCAGCTAAGCATTTTCACATTGAGCTGATTCAGCTTACAGATAGGAAACCAGAAGGAAATGGCAAGCTCTTGCAAGAAGCTTTGAAGGAGAGTCAACATCTGGAACTGCTTTCTCTAAATCTTTTGAATCTTGAATAAAATTACAATAATGTCATGGCAAGAGCAGGGTGATGTCTTTCAAGATATGAGATTACACTGCTGGATATGTCATATTTAGCTCTTAACTAGTTATTATACAATTGTAAGCAAATTAACTTAATGAGCTCACCAGCTTCCTATTGTGCTATCTTCTTCATGGTTAGAGTTCATCTTTTCCCCTGGTTTTTCATATAACTCTCCTGTAGCTGCATGTGACTTGCTTGTCCCATGCATGTGCCTTCATTCTGATGCCTGGGCTTATCTCCTTTGTCTCCAGGCCTTGGTTGTGACATTCAGCCAGTGCCAGTTCACAAAGGCCTGAAGAAAATCGGTTACTTAAAATCAAAATACATGCTTGTCAAAGGAGATGACCTATAAAGTAAAAAGGATTTTGTTAATCCTATGTTGTTTCCTTCTCTCTAGTGTGGATAAAAGAAAAGAAATTCTCTCTCTGTGGTGGCATAAAGCATTGCTGAAGCTTCTTGTTAACAGTGCTTTTGTAATTTTAAACTATTCAAAAGCTGCGTCATTTACTTTCAATCTCTGCTTCTGCCAGAGGCTCCTGCTTTGTCTATAGCTTTTGAGAGTTTCTCTTCAAGATTTTCTGGGACTGTTGCTGCTGCTGAGATGAGTTTACAACTTTGTTACCTTGCCAGCAGTCTCAACACTGTAGTGACAAGTGTAAGTAAGGATTCTTGTATATATCTGGTTCATTCATGGATCTGATTTGGCTAGAATTTGTAATTGTAATTGAATCTATTTCTCTTCGGGTGGTTTAAGATTTACAGCTCTGCTTTATTAAGAAGAGAAAAAAAAGAATCTATGCTATCTTTATACATCTACCTCTATATAAAACTTTCCCTTAAAAAATGGAAATGGACCTTAGTGTATGTGGTAGAGAAGCTGTGTTAAAATTTTTGTGCACAAATCCCGTATGTTGCTGTGGTGTATAGGGACACATTCAAGTCCTGCTCTCTGTGCAACTCCTACTGTTTTCAGTGGTGATCTGGTATCTAAAATTGGATTTGGGCCTGTGTACATATGGGACTTGCTGATACATGTATTTCTCAATGTGTCTTTTTATAAAAGCACTATTAAAATAGGGAAGAATCCCAAATTCTCCAGTTTTAAAAAATCAAAATAGAATGGTGCAAATTATCATAATATTTTCCCCAGATATTGAATTTACCAGATCCTGAGATTAAAGAAAATACTCTGTAATACTCTATATGGTATTTTTATATATATTTGCTGAATTTTGTTACAAACCACATATAAACCAACAGAAGTTGGACCAAATACTCAAACCATCAACTCTTTAAAATCCTTCACAACTTTAATTACATTTTAATATCTTTTTTCTGTTAGAACTGGATACGATGTCCCATAAACCACATATGTAGAATTTTAACAAATATTTTTCATTATATTGCAGCAGTCCCAAAAGAATTTTTCTTTTTAAAAATAAAATCCATCTCTTAGTTTCCTGATATCAAAAAGGAAAGCATTTCTAAACAGAGCAACTAAATAAAATGATATAATTTTATTTTACAGAGTATTTTCCGTTAAAGAATAGTTTCAAATGGTTTTACAGACTTTGATAAGAAGTTCAGAGCTGAGTCCTGCTTCCATTCAAAGAGAATATAAGATTGTATTAGTATCTGTATTTGAAAGGATTGAGTGTGTATAAATGCTGCAAATTTTACTGTAAAGTACTTTCAGGATGTACCCTTCACCCCAGCCAAATTTGTCTCAAGGTGCTGCTGACTTTGTATACCTATAACTGCTGCCCCTAAGAAGCCATAAATTTTTAAGATGCTTATCTGTTCTAGGCTTCTGTGGATGCTTCCCCTTTCTCTCTCCTAAGCTCTGGTACTGACTCACCTTCGGACACCACAGTCCCTCTGGGAAATGAACCTGGCTGGCCCTTCCAGTGTCCTCACAGTGCCTTACACTTTTGCAGTTGGTTCCCATTCAGCATATTCCTAGAAGAGAAAACACCTGAAGTCACAAGCTTTTCCATGCATTTATGAAAAAATTGCAGCTCTCATTTTCTTGCAGCTAAAGAGAGTATAAATTCTCAGAGGAAGCATTTTTTTTTACAAAGACCCTGGGGAGAGTATTACTGCTGACTTCTCTGAAGGAGTATCTTTTGTGGCTTTACAACACTTCACAGTTTAGCCAGCTCCTGAAAGCAAGAGACTTGCCCAACACCTTTAAAAATAAACAGAAAATTCTTTACCTTGCATGCAATTTAACCTTGCAGAAATACAGAAGAGCTTTGCAGTTTTAACTGTAGTGTAACCTATCTTGCAAGCAGAAGAATCTGATCATAATGGTTTCATGTTATTTTAATTCTTTCCATATATTAAGTTTTTCTGTCTGTGCTTTGTCAAAACCCTCTACTAACAAGCCATTTGCTAATATATAACTTCTTAAGGAAACCTTTAAAAGGATCCTGCCAGTGCTGAAGATTATCCTTTCTTGTCAGAAATTTTAAGAAACACCAGACAAATTCTTGAAATGCATGCTATAGACCCTGTTTGAACCACCTCCTGTAAAATAAATATCATCGTTCTTTGTGTTACTTCTGACCTCCAGATTAGAGTACTAGATAGATATGTCCTCAAAAAAACCAAAGGGAAATGGCTATTAATGAGTCTCTACTCCTTAATAAATGAAAAAACTGTGGTTTGGAAGGGAGGATAGAGAGGGAGAGAAATGTGTATGTCTCCACAAGAGAATGGAAGTCCAGAAGATTCAGGAAGTATAATTCTACTATTGGAGTTTAACTCTGTGTTATTTGATCACTAGAAAGCAAAGCATCAGATTAATTTGAATTTAAACCAAGTAATGGATATATCTCCATATAGAAGGGTAGTCTCTGATAAATGTAGGGACTTGGAGTTATCCAGAAGAAGCAACAGCATTGTAGGAAAAGGGTGAAAAACCTGTTGAAAAAAGTCGCAACTTCTACTCTTTCTGCATACTCTCAAGCCTGAAGTCCTGAATCCGGGTGTGCAGGGGGCTGTGTTACAGGCACATCTGCTCACTTAAGAAAACAAGATAACCTGAGCAGAACTAAAAGGATTAAAAGGAGGGAAAGGAACAGAGACAAGTGGACAGATGAAATTTTGAAAGAAGTCTTGGATGCCATCTAAAAAGAAAAAAGATGAAAATTTAGATGAGATACAGGGTTTAGGGAAAGCGTTCATGACAACATTACTCAAATTTTAGCTTTAAATCATAAACTATTTTACTATTTTCTACTAGATAACTTCCAGCTGCAATCACAAGAGAGAGTTAATAATCCTAATTATATATAATTTGTACCATGCTGATAAATCAAGAGCATAATGAGCTTGAACTCAGGAACTGAGCATCTTTTAACTGTAAGATTATTTGAGAGGCTTTTAATTCCTGAGTTTTCACTCTGCAACAGTGTGGGTTTTCATTGTTAAATAAGCTATAATCTGATAGTAATTGTAATACAGAAAGCACTATCCATTATTAATGTCAAAAATAGTGTGCTAAGAAAATTAGTTAATTTGTTACTGTTCAAGGTTCTGCTCATGCACCTGTCCTTCCCTTTTACTTGGATTCCAAGTGCTGAAAGATCAATCAGGAGTATAAGTCAGATCTTAGTTTACCGGTTATTTTTAAGAAAATGTGCAGTAAAAGCCACTTTCTGCTATATATTGAACTTTATTTACTAGCCAAATATTTAGAAAGTCACATTATTTCAAGAGAAATTGCTAATGAAATCAAACTTTAAAACATGTTTTGACTCAAGAGAGAGTAGTCAATATCATCAGATATAGGTCTAATAATAATCCTTCCTGTTTATAAGAATTATATTCCAAGTAAATCAAAATTTTCCTGTAAAAAACAACTAAATTCATACAGAGGAACTTAGTTTATGAAAAACTTTATACGGTAACTCATATTCTATATGATTCAGCAATTACTGACATGAATTGTGAATCATTCCTGAAAACTTAGAAGTACTAAAGGCAAACTATCAATTTTCAGGTAAAATAGGCACTTGGTTTTGCTGAAATCTGATTTTACTACCCTTCAGTGGAACAGTACACAACTTTTTAATAACAGAGACAGTTGAGGGATTTTAAAGTTTTGCTTTACAGTATTTTTTGCTTTTATCTTTTCCCAAAGACACAGAACAATTCCAGTTCAATATGAACTGCAAGCATAAAAGCAGGTGTACAAATGTCTCCCGTGAGTAGCTTATAAAATGGACACCTTTCAAATTTGTCCAAGACATAGAAGTTGACAAGGAAAGTCAATGAGATTGTTTTGTATCTTATATTAAACCAGTGGCAATAAACCAATACAATTTTATAGTAATTCTTCCTATGACTGCATTAAAATAATTTTATAATACCTGAGTGTGTGGTTGAAATGAAGTTTTTTATACCATTCACTCTCCAGTAAATTATTCAAGCAGATGGAAAGACTGAATCTCTTTTCTTAAAATTGTGTTTGTCTCATGCTTGGTTCAACATATGCTAAGATCAAAAGTTGAACAGTCAAATGAATGGCAACTGAAAAGAAAAAAAAATAAAAGGACTCAAAAGGCCAGTCACCTAGAATTTTCCTTCTAAGTGTCCCTAAAACCCAGAGTATCCTCCTGGAACCTTCATTTAAAAAATATGCTGTATTTGAGTTATGGGTTATTTGAAATGTTTTCCAACTGGAGCCAATCTACTCAAACCACATAGTAACAGCCCCAGCATAATGAATGTCCGAAGATAAGTAAACCAAGAAACATAATGAAGATGTACATATGAGCAGCTTCACCCACTCCCCAAACGGGAGCTCTCTTTTGTATTACTGTAGAGGGAGAAAAAAAGCAAATAGATATGATTCTATGGCTGTGCTTTTAAAGCAGTTTCAAATGAGCTGAAACAACTGCTGGTCTCAAAAGAAGAGGATACTACTTGCCCTCCTTCTGCTCTGAACTTTTTCTGTCTTATTTCTGTGTTATTACTCTGCATTTAAGTCACAACAACCCCATGCAGCGTTACAGGCTTGGGGAAGAGTGGCTGGAGAGCTGCCTGGAGGAGAAGGACCTGGGGGTGTTGGTTGACAGCTGCCTGAATATGAGCAAGCAGTGTGCCCAGGTGGCCAAGAAAACCAATGGCATCTTGGCCTGTATCAGAAACAGTGTGGCCAGCAGGACCAGAGGGGTGATTGTTCCCCTGTACTCAGCACTGGTGAGGTCAACACCTCGAGTACTGTGTTCAGTTCTGGGCCCCTCACTACAAGAAAGACATTGAGGTGCTGGAGCGTGTGCAAAGAAGGGCAACGAGGCTGGTGAGGGGGCTGGAGAATAAGCCCTACGAAGATAGATTGAAGGAATTGGCATTGTTTAGTCTAGAGAAGAGGAGGCTGAGGGGAGACTTCATCGCTGTTTACAACTACCTGAAGGGAGGTTGTGACGGGGTGGGTGCTGCTCTCTTCTCACAAGTGATGAGCAACAGGACGAGAGGGAATGGCCACAAGTTGTGCCAGGGCAGGTTTAGTCTGGACATTGGGAAGAATTTCTTCACTGAGAGAGGATTGCCCAGGGAGGTGATGGAGTCTCCATCCCTGGAGGTGTTTAAAAGACGGGTTGATGACTTTCTTAGGGATATGGTTTAATAGGGAGACAGGCATGGTTGGACTCGATGATCTCAGAGGTCTCTTCCAACCTTACGATTCTATGATTCTATTATGTGTCACACAATTGCCAAAATATGGAAGCCGCTGAGTTTACAACAGTCACACTTCAATATTTATGTCTCAAAAGTGGAAATTCACCCTTACTTGAAAGAGAGCAAAAAAACATATGTGACTGACACCTTGCTTACACAGTTTGACTAATATTTTTCTTGATGACAGGAGAAATTTAATTAGAAAGTGTGAGCTTCTGTGCCTGAGACTAGGATACAGGAGTCTGGGATTCATTCAACAGAAGGTTTTTAACACAAAATCGCAAGCTTGTAGAAATTTATGAAGTTTGAATTTAGAAATCAAGATTTTTTTCTTTTTTACAAAATAATTTCCTAAAAATATCTTTCAGGTAAGTATAAAGGACACAGCTGTAGAGGGGAAAAGTTATAATGCAAGTAAGTGAGTCCAGTTTAGCTGAGTGTGATGTCTGGCACGCAGGGGGATTTGAACCTGTGTCTTCCACAGCCCCCACTGGTATTTCCTTTGAATCCTTCTCTTATTCTTCCTCTAGACCAATGAACAAGCAATTTTTCTCATATATGATCATCTCCAGCAGACAACTTTGATGTATACTGTTAACTTCGCCTGGGAGAGCTTTAATGTTTTTTTCTGTCTGTTCAAGAATGCTTGTTGAAGAATATATCTTAAACACAGAGCGTTTGCTCTTTGTCATGTTCTCTGATTCATGTTCGCCAGCTAACGTGGTAGATTAATGATGTATCAACACTCCCTCTGCAGGGAGCTGACTGTGGGTTTTATCTGTTCTGAGCTAGTGCCCTAGACAACAGGCACTTCTGATCCTATACAGCGGGGAGAAGGAGGGAGAAATGACAGAGAACAAAAAGGTCAGTTTTGCTTTGAAGCAAAAGAAGGAAAATGCTTAAAAGCCTGAAAATTCCTGAAGAGGGGGAAAGAAAAAGTTTAGTGTTCAGAAAATTAGCTCTGCAACAAATTACGTAGCATTTGAATGAATTGAATTTTTAATTTATTAAAACTTTAGCGCTTGAATTTGATGTAGTATTCCAATAATGGTCTTTTTAATTACATATATTGCAAAGCTAACATGATTTTATTGCACTTAATACTTCCTTATTTATTGCATGGAAGCTACCATTTGTTGTCTCTAATTTTACATGACATGATAAGTATATTGTTCATCTGATCACAGCAATGAGTTACTTCCTACCAATGCTTTCCCATACAGCAAGTCCTCCTGTAGGCTCTTGCTTTCTCAGCACAGCCTGTAGAAGTTGCAGGGCATTTGTGTGAGTCCAGCTGTCATGAGTTTCTTCCTTTACTGGGCAAGTCAGCTCTGAAGTTTAACTTGCATCACTTCTTCTATCATAAGAATAAAACGGTGATGATGTGTCATATTTTGCTATGTGTAAACGTGATATTTAAGATTTACATTAATAATAAATTTTATTAAAATAAGAAAAGTTTCATACACTCAGACCCTCTGCAGAGGATCCACTTCAGGATTTTTCCTTTACCCGTCTCTTAAGTAACTCAAACCACTGTTGTAATGTCACCTCTAAGACAGGATAAATCAAGTGAGGAATCTTTCTTAAAAACAACATGGAATAATTTAGAGTTCAGGCATGCATGATTATTTTCCTCCAGGCACTTTCCACAAGTGGAGTGTTAAGATTAGCATCCAAGATTATGTTTGTACTAGTGATCATATCCTACAAGTAAATAAGGAGAGTCTTCTTTCATGTCAGTGTTACATTAGAAGCTTGCACTCACAGGTGGAGGGACCTCTGTGCCTCTCAGTGCATGCTCATCTACCATGATCTAGTGCTGAGCATGAGCACATCTTTAATTTTTAACTTTTAGTATACACCATCAGTCTGCTGTAGCTTTCATAATTATAGCTAAGGAATAAGATTTATTGAACAGCAATCCTTATACAGATGTAAAAGACATCACACTAAGTGTACTGTTTCATTTTCTCTAGTATAATTCAACATTTGAGCTACATAATCTTTTTGACTTGAGAATATTGTTGTGTTTGTGTCTGTAAAAGACCTTAAATGAAAAATTAAAATACAAGCCATATTTGTCTCAAATGTATATAATTTAAAGTTAGAAGAAAAGGTTTGTCCTCATTTAATCCAAACTCCTGCATAACATGGATCATAGAATTTTACCCTGTAATTTTTTCAGTGGTTTATGTGATTTTTTTTTTTAGACGAATAATAAGAGCCTATTTGTGCTAAGAGTTTTAGGAAATCTAGCCAGTTCCATGTCCCCCAGAATTGCTGCAGAGATGTGTATACATTAACTCTTTTCTATTTAAGTATTGAACATTGTTTTCCTAAGAATAAAATATACAATATATAATCAAAGCTTGCTGAAATTCTTCTACAACATATATGTCCTCAATAGAACAAACTAATCAAAGCTGTGGCACTTTCAGAAAAGACTCAGCTTATCCTGGAAAAAGAAGTTCTTGTTAAGTTGATCCATAAAGCTAAAGATAGAAAGTCTACTGTCACACAACAGTAAACCTGCTTAATAAACAATCTATCATCAGAATAAACACTATTTAAAATTATTGTTACTATTTTTATTTTATTATGTGAGAGGAATTATATGGAAAAGTTAAGAACAGTTTGGAGACAAAAGCCTAAGTCAAAGTGCATGTTTCATTTCAAAGAGGTTGTTGAATGACCTGCTTTTGCATTTTCTTGTAGCATACAAAACATTAATAGGTGGTGGGTTTATATTTTTTAATTCATGTTTATTTCTTTATGCATACAAATAAAATTGAACTGCAAAAGATTTGGCTTAAAGTGCCTACATTACATATTACATTGTATATCCTTGATGGTTTGAGGCTTGGTGACTGGAACTAGATGAATAATACTTGACTGACTGAAAGTGAGGAATATTTAACCTGTAATTTTTAATCATGTACAAAGAAAGTAAGTACCATGTTAATAAATTTTAGTAAGTGCAGGCTGCTGGGTCTGAGCAATGTGGCCTTGTAATTAAGGTGGTATACTGGGTGCTATACAGACAGTGACTAAATCCTCATGTGCCAATGTATACATTATGTACAAGGAATGCTATTTGTGAACCTGGAGAAGTGCACGCTTCAGATATTCATATATAAAATATGCTACTACCCATCTGTGTGACTACTGTGCTCTGAAATAATTGGCATATACCCGATGTTTTTCAAAAAATCACCAAAATTATGATTCTACCCAAAACTAGCTGTTTCCATATGAGTTTTCTTCTAAAAACTGTAGGTTGGAAGAAAACTAAATCTGAGCAAAACTTGAGGTGGTCCTCGAGAGACACACAAAAAAAATGAAGTAGAAAAAGAAAGATAAACATAACTAAAATCTCTTCAAACTCCTGTAAAACTAAAACAACTTAGTGCACTACATAACTAATCACTTCTAAATAGAAAACAGATAGGCAAAGCAAGTCAGGAGAAAGTCACACTGTAGAACACTAAAAAAAAAGAATAATAAATCATATGGGAAGTCTTCAGTTGGCACATCCTCTAGCAGAAACCTCTCTCACATGCATTAGACAGAATTTTCAAGGACGTACAAGTCTTATTCTCATGCTTAGGAGCTGGACTCCTACCTATTCAAATACCGCTCTAGAGATCATGCATTCATCATCTGGAGCTTCAATCAGACTGCAATGAAGTCACACTGCATTTATGCCTTTAAGAAAAGGGCTGAACTTGCAATAGATTTGGTTACTCAGTCTTATATTTCTGGAAAATATTCTTTATTTTCAGACATTAGGTATCGGAGTGGGATGTTTTGGGTTTCTTTTCAGAAAACGAAGTATCTCATTTTTTTATTATTTTGTCCCAGGTGCTAAAGCATCTAAGGAAATTAAAGAACAGTTAAAACAAGAAAACAAAAAGCCTTCTGCCCACCAAGAGACAGGTAACAATATATCAAGACAAAGCAGTGCTCCATTCTAATACTGTGATTTTAGTGAAAAAACCCAGATGCTTCAGAATAGGAATAATTATGTCCACAAATTTTTCCTTTAAATCTTTCATGTATAAGAGACAGATTTAATCTTGTAACAGGAATTTTATGAAGCCTTTTCAATATCTTTTTTTTTTTTTTTAGAAATAGTTACAGCAGCTCTAGGTCTTCTTGTCATGAACAGTGACGAACTCTTTGAACTTTGGTTTGAAGATATGTTACACACTGTTGGTAAATAAACAATTTGGTGCTTATATGGGAAAGAAATGAAAGATTTTGCACACTAGGGAAAAGTATTAATTTCATTTATCAAAGTCTGTTCAGCCTAATTTACAAGGACTGGGCCATTTAACAGCAAGGATGGAGTCTGCATATAACAACATAAATCATGATTACATATAATGATTTGCATCACTGAGACATTCAACTACAACTAATGGGATAAGCTACAATCTTTATTTTGAAGATGATGAGTTTCAAATTGCTAAGCTAATAGTTGAACAGTTTTCAAAGACTGTGTTTAAATTTTTAATGTATTCATGATTGCTACATAAAAAGGCATGGTAAGAAATAGTCACTCCTAGTTAGGGTGTTCTCAAAATCAGAGGCACTTTGAATGATATCACCAAAGATTAAGACAAACAACCAAAAACTACAAACAAGCAAAAGAAAGCTTTCAACTTTTCTTTGCATGAACCTTCTTAGTTAAACATTATTATACAAATATATTCTTGCTTCTCAAACAATTCTAATCAAGTAATATAGCTTAGTTGATATATTACTATGGGTGAAGTGAAATCAAGGAACATAACTATTAAAATAAGGTAAGGAACAAGTTTTTGAGAAATTATTATTATTATTATTCATTTTACAAAGTGAAAAACTTAAGGATATATTTATTTTTTACACTTCCTTTTTTTTTCCCCCTAAACAGAGGTAAAGGCTGTAAAATCTGGTCAACTCTGTCCTAAATTAACTACTTCATTAAGTAACAAGAACTGTTTCCCTTGTCCCCTTTCACCTCCCAACTCTCAGCAAAGACTGAAATATAGCACAGGGTATGATAGTATGTATTGTCTTGATAACAAAATGTTCAGGGAAGGACAGGGGCTGAGAAAGAAGGTGGGAAGAAGCGAATTGTTGAATATTTTAACTGACTCTCAAGTGCCACAAGTATTCACATATAGTCTGTGACATTCCATTTCTTTCAGTCTAGGGAAAAAAAAAAAGGCATATTTTAAATTCTAACCATGCAGTTAAATCCCTCTGAAGTCAACAAAGCCAGAGTATAAATTGGAACTTTAGGGAAGCTGAATGGTGGAAGACAGTTCTGAGTTCAGCTGGGTATTTACCACAGTATGAAAAAACAGTCAGGTTTCTCCTCAGACATTGTCCATCTACAATTATTCTTGTAACATCCACAGGGCCTGGAGGCTGAAAGTTAAGCATCTCTTGCAAAGGGCAACCTCAACCAGCTTTTCTTGACAGGATTTTGATGCAGAACAGAAAAAGCAAGTCAGGTTGGGGACATTCTCTACATCTGTTTTGAGCAATTAATTCCCTAGAGGTAACTGCACTCACATGCAACTAATTTTGCAGTGTGTTAGCTAGAATGTGATTGAGTGAGCAGACTGGAAATTGAAGAAATTTGGTATTTGTTTTGTGAAAACAAATGAAGAGGCCATTAACCTCCCAATAGAACTGATTACTGTATATGTTTTAAAATATTAGTTCTTTCTTTTCCCAGGCTTGAGAACTATGCAACAGCTTTAGTGACAATCAAGATGATGCTACTTGTCAACACTAAGCCAAGACAGATTATTGTGATGAAGTAATCATGACTCTCCAAACATAAACATGAAACCTAACCCTATAAACTCTTGTAGTCTCCCTTGGTATCAATCAGCTGTAGGTTAGGTTCCCTTTCTCAGAGAAAAATGGAATCAAGGTCTATTTCAGAGAGCATTAAGATAATATCTTACTGAAATAAATGAAATCCTCTTTTAGAAGGTAGTGTCTATTGAGACTTGAATAAAGACTGCCCAAGTCTTTGTATTCCTATAATATTCGGGATCATACAAAAAAAAATCAATTCTGTTTCTATGTTTTCAGATTTACTTCGTTTTAGCAGATTGTACGTGCAACTACTTTATAATTCCACTGCTAATGAACAGACATGAATGACAGTTTTGCTCTAAATACATTTGCTTTTGTTCATCAATACAGATATTTCACAACACAAAATTTCTTTGAAATGATGGCGAAGTGGATATTGAAACCTCTTTGCTCTGGAACGATGTAAAACCAGTGTTAACAATTAATGTATTTAATCAAGTTGAAGTTCAGCTATGTTTTATTTTTTATTCCCAGTACCTAGTTCTCATGTGGTATAGGCTGATCGATACTAGAGTGACCACAGAACAATCACTGTTTTAAAATAATGTTTTAGCAGCGTTGCTGTTAACTGGTAAATCACTGTGAACAAACTCGGGTGCAGGAAAGTTTGGATACCTAAGCAAGTGTTTGTCTTGAAAACGTGCTTTAGATTATTTTTATTCTTTATCCACCTCCAGCTCCCTATTGCTTCCAAACAATTTTGTAACTTTTCACTCAGTTTTACTCATATTTAGTGCATATCAAAATATTATTACAACATCGGTAGCTGAGTAGAGAAGAAATAGTCAGATAACTGCCCCCTTCCCCAGTAATAAAAATCTGCCCAGAGAAGTCAAGTGTATTACTGTTAGATACTGCAGAAACAGGAGACAACTGCATGAAAGCCACAGGAAACCAGGAGTTACAAATTCTGCTTCTGCTACAACTACTTCTCTTACTTCCTGGCTGTGTACAAGGAAACTCCCAGGGTAGATACGATTTAGCCACAACTCGCTGTGAAAGATTGCCATTAGTGGCTCCATCACCTGCAATTTTTGAGGTCAGACTGTTTTGGAAACATTAATTTCTTTTGTGTTAGGAAGTAAAAAACAAATTCAATCTGCTTGTAGTGTCCCCCTAAAACAGAAATTCAGAATGAACAGCTTTATAATGCTGGCTGCAGACAAACCTGCAGACACGTGCTCTTGTAAACTTTCTAATACATTGCCTCGACAACATGCACAGCTCTTCACCTTCAGGCCCTCTCCTCTTTTACTTTGGTTTTGGAATTTTCTGTTTTAACCAATAAGTGTAGAATTCATCAGCCATGCCTATCTTTAACCCAGAGATTAATTGAACCTACTGCTTCCAAACAGCAGGGTAAAATGAAGGAAATATTTAGTTTTATTACAGCACAAAATTGAAACGGTATTTTAAGACCTGAATGTGTCTTCTCTAATCAGTGTTTCTCCACTAATCATGAAGAAATTGTGACTGAGATGCAGAGATATATGGATGAGCTCATTTAAAATGTCAAAGCATATAAATTATTACTGCTGCTTTTTAAAGTTTTTACCTGCACTAAAGAGACTGAGATGAACCTTTTTTCCTTTTTGATTTGCAAGTCATCGAATTTTAGAAATAACAGGATCTGTTGTTCTCAGCAGATATGCATCTTGAGCCCTCTTTCCCTGTGGAGCTCTTTTACAGCCAAATCTAATGACTGATTGCTTCCACACTGACCTTCAAAAGATATCAGACAGTCTTTTCTCTTCAGTCCTCAAATCCAGGAAGATTTACTCTTTCTCCACCTCCCCAAGCCTCTTACTAGTTATTGAAAGAGAAATAATTTTATTTCTTCAAGTCGGAGTTAATTTTGTATTATTGATGTAATGAAGTGATTTCCACAGATCTATTCCACAGAACTTTTACAATTCCTTCAGGGATGTATTAGCCCTTGTTCTGATGTCTGGACACATAGAGAAGCATTTAGATAATGCTTTGTTTGGCCGTGGAGTAACTGCCCTGGCTGATGGTATGAAAGAACAGAACTGTCTCACGTAACTCCATAAACTGATCACCCCTTCTCTCAATACCTGAAAGAACAGGAAGACGGGATATGCTTAATGAAGTTTGTCTGGGTGGATCCACCCTCAGACAGATGGACCATTGCTCAAGACTGAAAAGCTTAGCCTTGAAGCAAGCACAACCAGGATGATTCTAAGTGATAGCTAGCCACAAAAAATGAGTTATGAAAATTCACATTCGTTTAAAGAACATCATCACTGGAGGATGATGTCCATGAGGAAAATTCCATCTTAGGAAAACGAAAATATTGTGAAAAGTGAAGGGACATAGTGAAAATACAGGATTAAGAGATACACAATCAATGACAATCACTGACAAGTAGATTACTGTACTATCTAAAAAATTATTTTCATATTTTACAGTTTTTCTCACTTGGAACACATCATCTCACTGCATGCTAGATTCCACCAATGATTATCACAGTGAACTCAGGGTGTCTGTTTGTATCACTGGACTATAAGCTCTCATAAAAATTAAAGCATACAAAGCTCTTAAAATAAAATAGAATGCAAAAAAGAAGCATTGGATAAAATCCAACTTGGCGATTTATTCATTTTTTTTAATATGTTTTATTTGAAAAAAGGGAATGTACTTTATGATCCCTCTGGGTACAACAGTTCTTAAACCTTGTGAATTTTAATATGAGCATATGAAACCATACAGATTTTAGTAAGATTTATGAAGAAAGTACAGTTTAAATCATTGTCTACACATAGCAAAAAACCCCATCTCATCACTAGTTTCTTCTCACCCTGAACTTTCCCATTAAATCTTACAAACCTGATAATAAAATCTTGGGGGATGTCACAAATTTAAACTATTTTCTATTACCAGGTCAATAAGATTTCATGTATTTTCAGATTTTATGATTTACAGTTCTCACATTCTAGTCTGGTTCTGAATATAACAAGGTCCCTGCGACTGTCACATCCATGAGTCACATTATTAATCCATTGCCAGACTCTGTTTGAACTGCTACATTTGTAAAGGAGCCAGAATAAAACTCTAATTTTTTTTTTGCAGACTGTCTGCTAGATCCTTAGTGAGTGTAAACTAAAGAAGTTCAATAGACTTCAACACAATTCCAGCCAAGTAGAGCCACTGATAGTCCCTTGGTGCATATCTCAACTGCTGTTGACATATTAGTTGTCTAAATAGCAGTAGCATGTAGGTATAAGTATCACAGAACATGGTTTTTATAGACACAGCAGAAAAACATTTGAAGATGACAATGACAGTAGAATACTTCTAGTGGGCTGGTTAACAGACATAAATTTTAACAAGCTTACTGTATTCAAGAATACACTTTGCCGATTAGTTTTGCTAATGTTGTCTTATTACTCTCTTTACAACTGACTGTTAACATGTTTGATGAAGGCAGGAGTAAAGGTAGGAAATTGGAAAAGACAGGATCAAGCACAAGGAGGAGAATAAACTACAAGTTGTCCATTTGGAATATGGGGCTGAATTTGTATTTGCAAAAAGAATTACTTGAATACAGAAGGCACAGTGAGAAGAAAATGGAATAAAGGGATCTGGGTGACTGTTCGTAGAGAATGGGAAGGAAAAGGAGAAAGATCTTCTAAAGTATTGAGGAAGAATCAAATGAAAAAAAGAGCCGGGAAAGGTTGAATTCCCAAAACCCAAAGAGGGACAAGTTTTCAATAAAGGCAGAGATAACAGTAATGAAAAGACTGAGGCAACATCGAAGAGGAGGACATAATATTAGTTGAAAGACTCCAGAGAGGTTATGGAATTGTGTTTAGACTCTGGAGAGGTTGTAGAATCTCCCAGCTTGGAGATATTTAAAAACCTTCTTGATATTGGCCTGGGCAACTGGCTCTAGATGGCCCTCCTTGACCAGGGGAGTTCGACCAGACAACTCTGGAGGTCCCTTCCAACCTCAGACATTCTGTGATTCTGTGAAACTTTGCTTATGAATACTTGAGGAAAATATATGGAAATGGTCTTTAGGGACTGAAAAACGTGTTGCCTGAGAGAACCTGGGGTGGATTTGGTGGCTGTGACCCCATAAAACTAATAATATGGCTAATAACATTGGTGTTCAATTTTTTTGTAAAAGGAGAGTAAAACCTCATTTAAATGGTGACTCAAAGGTTAATTAAAAGAATAAAAAAAAGAGCCAGGAAGAAAATGAATGGTCATCTCAGAAGACTAGAAAGGTTAAGATCCCTGGAAGAACAAAAGA
Organism: Dromococcyx pavoninus; assembly: GCA_033558185.1. NCBI lineage: Eukaryota > Metazoa > Chordata > Aves > Cuculiformes > Neomorphidae > Dromococcyx > Dromococcyx pavoninus. The sequence goes on along the minus strand of JAUMJL010000063.1, from coordinate 1,708,884 downwards.
GAAATAGAGAGGGTAATGAATGAGAAATAAGTACATTTATAGAGGGAAAGAAGAAGGAGGCAAGGGCTAGGTGTGTGCCAGTGTGGATGTCTTGCTGTATCTTTTATGCTCTCTGATGGATTCAGTCAATGACAGGAGAAGGGTGCTGGAGGAGACACTTTTAAATCTAAATTTGTAAGTATATTTAGGATGTCCTACACTTGATTTTTGAGTTGAAGCACTCAAAAGGCCAGTGCAAGTTAACTGAAGCTATTTGTATTCAAGTGTAACTTTTACCATTTGACTTGCAAGGCACAAGTCCATATTTCAGCCATCCACTCTAGGCTGCCTTCACAAAAAGTGAAGAGAAATAGGTACCTCTAAGGGACATGTATACATTTACATATACATTTATTAATGCGTACTATTTATATAGGGACTGCTTCTCTATTCCAGTGGTGACAGCAGAACCAAAAACTCCCTTGATTGTAACCTCTTTAAAATCTGCTTGCCTTTTCGTGCATGCATTTTGGGACAAAGTTCTTTGAACTTATTCACCTCTCTAACTACTTGGTCAGCCCAGGGAGTATAGAAAAAACTAATTTTGTGCAAGAGGACTTGACTGGGGATGATTTCAAATAAACATGAATTATAACAGTTAAAAAAATAGCAATATAATCCACCCTTCCTCATGAGTGTGTTTTTATCATTATTCCCTCTGCATGGGTCCAAACTCAGTTTTAAAAAGTAAGTTTAGGAAAGTACCAATACTAATGTTCGAAGACTATTTGTATTTGTGGTGCTCCACTTACATCCTTGGCAGGATGGCTCAGCATGACTCTTCACATTGGTACAACTTACGTGTCCAGTTCCTTTCTCTTTATTGAAGCTGGAATGGCTCTAAGAATCTTTTGGCTGTTGACCTGGAAGAAGCCTGAAACTACTGCAGCAGCTTTGGATTGCCAGACTAGCAGGCTACTGCCAGACATCATTGACTCTCTTCTGCAGTATGGTCTCCAGCTGTTTGCATTGGCTCTTTTGCTAAGTGAGCTGTCGTCTGGCCATTTCCACCAGTTTTCCTTCACCAAAGAAGCCATCTAACCCTCAGCTTTCAGTGTTTACAAAGCACTGTTGTTTTCTGTTTAGGAGTGAAGGACAGAGTTGAAAGCTTAGACTGGCATTCTTCACCCTGACACTGTGCAGAAGCACTTCACCTCATTAGCTCAGTGTCTGCCAGCACACTGGCATACTGAGGGGAATGCTTCTTACTTCCAAAAAAAAAACAAAGCAAAAACAAGAAAAGAAAATCTATGTCAGAGAAAATAAAGGAAGTTTTACAGTATGTTACATGTAATTCAATGTGACCCCACAGAGCTGTAAAGACTTCTCTTATGTCTCTCAAAACAAAACAAAACAAAAAAATTATAGAAATACAGGGGCTACAGGAAATCTCAAAAGGGATTATGGGTCTGCCCTTTGTAGTGCAATAACACAGGAGTACTTAGTCAGAAGAAATGCTTTGGCACAACCCCCAAATCTTTATAACAGCTATAGAAGTGGGGAATCACAAGGACCAATATTAAAAGACCAAAAGTTACCACTGTGTCACAGGAAAAGACCAGGAGAGATTCAAGGCATCTTCTTTTATCAGAATGGAGTCAGATCATCCAACAGTTCCTCTTGGTGTGATCATAGGTATAAAAATTTCCAATGGAACCTGATTCTGACAGTCACTTAATCCAGAGTGCACAAACAGGACATATTAATATGCACCAGTAATAGTTTCATTTACAAGGAGAGTAACAGTACTCTCTACCCACATCTTTTATCTATTGCTGATGCTGTTGTATGATTACTTTTCACTATACTTCCTCTTAAGCTCTTTTAATCTTTTTTCCCCTGTGTAAATATTAGAATCATAAAAAAAGAAAAAAAAAGATTTGGAAAGAGTTGTGGAGGTCTCTAATCTAGCCTTTGTCTCAGAGGATGGCTAACTTCAAGGGTAGTTCAAATAATTCATGGCCTTACCAGGTGTTTTGAAAGTTTCTCAGGACAGAGCTTCCACAACCTGATCCAGTGGTTAAACCTTCTTATTCGTAGAATCACATTGAATACATGAGAATAGTTATTACAGTCAGAATTTCTGCTATTGCTAATTATGACTTTCGTCTGTTATATTCCTGCTGAGGCCTTCTGGGAAGAATTTGGCTCTTCTGCCTCTGTCTTAAGGTATGTAAATTGGAAGTGTAGATATTTCTTGGGAAAGGGGTGGGCATGTATGGATTTGGACACAGTGTTTCAGATTAGGTCTCAAAAACACAAAGTAGAATGAAATAATAACCTGCTTTGATCTGCTGGCTACATGCAGCCAGCCTGCAAAGACACTGCTAACATTTTTAGCTTTTTCAGTATCATTCACAGTATCACAGTATCATAAGGTTGGAAAGGACCTCCGAGATCATTGAGTCCAACCTATGTCCCAGCACTAACACCAACACTAACACCATCATCTAAACCATGGCACTCAGTGCCTCATCCAGTCTCCATTCACTTCCCTATCTGGTTGATGCACAGATTTAGTCTGTCTTGGATGCAGGAGTCCACTTGTCTTTGCTGAAAATCAAGGTACTTCTCCTTGTCCAAGGACCAAGGACCCTTTCTTCTGAAGGCAGTCCTGCCCTGCTGTGGTTTGACATGACCCCTGTACCTCTAGGGTGCCACTTGCAAATCAGATAAGGTTGTGTTCCTGTTCTGTTGTCCCAGTTTTCAGTGGATACATTAAACAGTATAGGCACAAAACCAAACCCTCAGGAACATCATTTGTAGTCTGGCACAAGCTAGATTTTAAACAGTAGTTTGTTGTTACATATTAAAATAACTAAATTCTTTGAAAGAATGCACAGCTTAAGTGAGAGATTTAAAACAGTTGAACATAATCATACATCTGGCAATCTAAGCAGTTTTTCACCCTCTCTATAGTCCACCTATCTGTATGGGTTTTGGCTACAATGTGACTACAGGGCTTTACGTGATACACAATCGAAAACCTTACTGAAGTCTGTCTCTTCTTGCTTCTTTATTACCCCCTGAGTTGTAACAGATGTTCTTATTTTTGCTTCATATAATCCAGTTTCTCTTTGCTCATACTATGTGTACTTCCACACATATTTATGTGACTCAGAATTCAGAAACAGTTCTTTTAAGAACACTTATAAAGCTTTAGTGATGAATATGCATACATCACCAAGCAGCTGATATCAGCACTACAGATGCCAGGGGAAAAAAGCTAAATAGAATAATTCCAAGGGCACTGAGGGCCGCATGCTTAAAGTTTATACAGACAATGTTTCCAAAATAACCCTACCTTTACTCCCTGATCACTCAGTGCTTGCCCAAAAAGGTTTCTTCCTACATTTTAATAGGCAGTTGCCCAACAGAATTACGGATGAATTTTCTTTCTTCAGACTTCAGTTGAACACTGTTTTAAACAAGCTCGTCAACAGTATTTACTGACTAGAGATAACATAAAACTTAATGAGAAAGCAAAAAGAAAAGAGAACTTAAAACCAAGACCAAACAAAAAAACCCCACTCTCCCTCTCCCTTCCCCCACCCCCCCCCAAAAAAAGCAGATATGAAAAAAAAGCAAGCAGCTGCTGAGCATCTGGTCTATGAGAATGTACTCAGATGAGCCATGTCTTCAAATTTCTACCTACCCTGATATGGAGGAAGCATCTTTTGTAGTAACTGGAAATTAAAACCATTAAAGACAAAATGCAGTAAAAATTAACTTTTATGATACCACTGCCTAGGTACTGGCACAGCAAATCCTCAGAAGTACAGGTCAATGGTGTGGCATGCACGAAGAAAGCTAGATTGACAGGCAGATAAGGAAGGAAAGTAGGACACCCTTTAATTCTTTAGGAGAGTAGGAAAAATAGTTCTTGTTCTTGTCAGACACGTGAAGCATGTGTTCTGTATGTGCTCTGTATAGAAGCAGGGAATGCTCAGTGGAGCTCTGAATCGTTTCAGCCAGAGCCCAGACATTCTGTGAAATAAAAACCCAGACATTGGTCTGGCTGAAAGCACTGGAACTAAGCTGAAAACACATGTGATTACTTGTGTAGGTGACAAGAGAAACTGGAATATAAAGTATCCTAACCAGTCAATAAACCTGTCTTACAAACTTCTCTTTGTCCTCAGTGAAGAAAAAAAATCTTCAATTTTAGCTCGGTCAAATGCTTTTTAAAAAAGAGAAAGTTAGATTTTCTTGCTGCAGAAGAGACTACATATTCAAAATAGTCAAGGAATACTTCTGGCTCTGTACCGTAGGCTGCTGCAGAAGTCAGCACATTCAAGATTTCTTGGTGCATCGCTAACATGTATTCTGTAAGCTGTGCTGCAGGGTTGGGATGACCAGTGACAGCTGTGAAATCTGCCTCTCAAAATGGTGTCTTCCCCTACACGGTTTTGGAATTTTTTTTAATGAAAACAATTTATAACTGGCTGGCCAACTTTTTTTTTATCAGATTTTAATGTAAAAGGTCATAAAAAGAATAAGAAAATTGGATTTTTCCTTTGTCAAAAAGTTAAGGCTATCATAATGCTATTGTTAAATATCATTTCTGACAATCACAATGAAAATAAATTTATTGCTTCAAAGATACGGTTGACGGTGTTTTCATCACAATTGCCAAGATCATTTTTTTTAAAAAAGGAGATAAATGTAACCATTTCATATTCACTAAATCATAGTGATGCAGTGATTTGCAAGCCAACATGAGATACTTTCTTCAAGTGATACTGTATTTCAGGTTTAAAAGAATTTACCTTAGTTTCTGCAACACTCCTTTCTGAAGTACTAGAAATCTTTGATATTTACCAGTCATGAGATCACAGAGTGGAAAGCTGAGGGTGAAAACCAACTCTGAACATCACATAGTCCAACTGCACAAAGCGGAGTCAACTAAAACAGATTTCCCAGGACCACAAATGTCTCCAGTCACAGAGACTCCACAGCTTCTCTGGATGACCTATTTCAATATTAAATCACCCTCATGTTAAAAACAATTTCTTAAGTTTAAATAGAATTTCCGGTATTTCAACTTGTGACCATTGTTTCTTAATCTGTGATTGAGCACCAGAGATTTTGACTACATTTTTTTGCTTTTCCCACTCACACCTCCTTCCCCCACGAGGTATCAATGCATTGATTCCCCTCAGCCATCGCTTCTCCAGGCTGAGCAACTACATCTTTCTCAGCCTGTCTTCATATGGCAGATTTTTCAGTCCCTTAATCATCATTGCGACTCTTTGATAGACTCATTCTGGTAGGACCAAGTATCTTTCCTGTTGGGGAGCCCAGCAGCCCCAAAGTTGTGTCTCCAGTGCTGAGCAGGAGGAAGGATCACCCCTCTCAACCTTCTGGGAATTCTGTCCTTAATGAGGCCCACGATACTGTTGGCTTTTTTTGCCATCATTATGCATTGCTGGCTCAGAGTCAGCTTGTCGTCCACGACATCCCCAGCGTCACTTTGTCTCTTTCTACCTGGTACTGGTGCCTGGGGTTATTCCTCCCATGGTGAAGGACTTTGCATTTACCTTGACTGAACTTCACAAAGTTATTGTTGGCCCGTTTCTCTAGCTTGTTGGTGTCTCTCTCAATGAAAGCATAGCCATCCGGTGCATCAGACTTTTCTCCCTCTTTCCCATCATTTATAGACTTGTTGAGGGTGCATGCTGTCCCATCATACAGGTCAATCATAAAAATGAATAGTATTGGGACCAGTATCAATCTTCAGGGTACTCACCTACTGACTAGACTCCAGTTATCTTAATGCCATTAACCACAACTCTTTGAATCCAGTAGTTTCCAAATCATCTCACCATTTACTTACCTAGCCCATACTTACCAGGTTGTCTATGGGGATGTTACAGGAGACAGTGCCAGAAACTCTACTGAAGTTAAGTCTGAGCAAAGCATCTCATTATAGCAGGCAATAGGGTTACTCTGATTTCAAAATCCATGCTGACTATTCTCAATTTTTCTTATCCTTAACAGTTCAAAAATGCTTCCAGAAGGATTTACTTCATCAATTTCCAAGGACTGTAGAGAGATTGTATTTCTCTGGGTCCTTCTTCTTGCCCTTTTTGAAGATAAAATATGATAAAAAGGAAAACAAAACAAAACACAAATACAAAAAAAAAAAACAACAACCCCCCAAGAAAAAACACCCTAAACAAAATCAAAATACTCCCTGAAGCTCTCTTCTTTTCAGAATGTTCTCTGATAGGATTCTTCCTAGCAATTTCTGGAACAGGCTGTTCTTTCCCTAAAATACTGTAGTATTGCTTAATCCCAGAAGTCTCAGAAAGATCTAGAAAGTTTCAAGGCAGAACCCAGAAATGGCTGAGTAAACTGCTATACAACCTGCTGCATCTGTTGGCCACACTCTAACAGAAGAGGTGAAGAAGGCAAGTGATGTTAATTTCTAACGAAGACTGCCACCCATGCAATAGAAGCTGGCCTGGGGACACCTTAGACTGCATATACGAACTGCTTTGAACTGTGCTGGCATATGCTTGTCCACATTGTCAAGCAACCACCACCTCTTGACACAAATCTACTTCTTTTCAGGCCAAGAACTAGGATTTGCTAAAAGAGAATATCTTGGAAAAATTGTGCCCAGCCTTACAGTGTTATTAGTCACTCCTTTATACAAGTTCCAGAACTTACCACGTCATAAATAATGTGTCTTTCCTGATAGTGAGGCAAAGATGGTCTGACAGATGGAAGGCAGAGGACGTTAAAGGCAATTAAACTAATAGGTCATTACAGAAGAAATGAAGCAATAAAACCAGCCTTGTGATGCATAGCTCCCCAAACAACAACAGACTGCTAGAAGCCGAAGAAAACTCAGGATCAGAACAGTCTGAAGAGTAAACGAGTCCAGTTTTTGCTTCAGAAGTCCATATAGGATTTGTTACATCTCCATGGTGACATTCTTCAGATATCTTTTGTCCGAAATACTAATTCAGTTCCACAGATTTAACAAGTTGCTTCAAATCTGCCATATTTTAACCCAGTCTTCTGACTTTGCAATGAGGTACAAGTTAGTTTGTGTGCCATGCTGTGAAAGCCATGCTGTAATCACAAACCACTTTTTTCCACTGGGAAAAGTGAATAAGGCAGTGCAAAAACATTAGATCTCAAAGACCACACTGCAGAGCACTAAGAGATTTCCACACACCACACGTAGTAGCACATACATGGGAGAGGAGTAATCATATATAATAGTCTGGTTTTATGGATTAGTTTCACTGTTAACATTGATTTGTGTGTTTGGGACTAGTGCAGAAAAAAAATGCCAAATATTTTGCTAGCCTAAGTATTGTGTACAGTGTAACATGTGGTGTTAATCACTAAAACATTGTCAAACAACTTCCCCAATCTGATTTGCAAGTCAGAAAAACTGGTTCTTTTGCCATAAAGTCTATCAGAACTGCTGATGCTTAACTCTTACTATAATTCCAGGAGAAACAAAGCAAAAACTTGGAGGATGAGAAGCAGTTGAAACTATAAATGGTTATTTATAGTTTCTCATGATGGACATGAAAGCCAGTCTGTCAGAATGTTTGAATTGTGCTTGTTTTTTGTATTCCTATTCTGATCTTGAATGGCATCCTGAGTATAACTTTAAAACACAGAAGTATTTTTCCTTAATGTGTTGTCAGACGTGTAATATATGCATCTTTGAAGCACCTCAGTCCATACAGGAATCCTGTTTACATTAGGGCTGAAATGTTTGAAGTGCTTTCTGAATGAATGACTCAAGGACAGCATGTCCCTTGTTCTGTCACAGAGTTTCAGCAGCAGGCTGAGCCCCTGGCAGACTGTAGGGTGTGCACGGCGAGGCTGGGGCGAGAGAGAGAGAAGTTGTTGCTGAAGGAGTGCCAAAAGTGACTGAGTGCTTGCTATCTGATTAGTGAGAAACTTCATCCTCAGTTTCTGTGGATGGCTAAGTGACACAATGACCTCCAGACTGAGGGAGTTTAACAGCAGTGAGTACCAGCTTCTTCAGCTGTACCCAAACAATTCTCCTTGCAGTACTGAGAAATGCAAAGTACGTTTAAACAAACGAAGCTGATTTCAGAGGCAGCCGCTGAGGTATAGCCTTTAGTATAGACACAGCTTTAGATAAATGCCCTGCGTCTCAACTAGGTGTGATTGATTTGCTGTGCTGGAAAATTGAGTAGTTCACCCATGTATACTCGTATAGGTTATCCATCTTCAGAGTTCATAGGACTTAATATCACATCCCAGGCAGAGGTGACTGCCCCTGAGAGTGCATAATACTGCTAAACTTTTGTATAGGATACTAGCTATTACTGCATTAGAAATTAATATTAACTGCTGAGTATTCACACCCTTTGTTAACTCCATTAGAAAGTGCAGCAAAATCCAACCATGAAAATTTTCCCATCTGAAGGCCACCCAAACTTGGAAAATATTAGATGTTTTTTGTATTGATTTTTATTTGCTGAGGGATAAATTTTTCTCCCAAACACAGGCTGCTAGATCCATTTGAGCTACTGATTTCCACACTGTATCCACCATTCTCACTCTGGGGTGTTACACTGGTATCACTGTAGCAGAATGCATTCAGCTTGAGGAAGAAAAAGTGATGAGGGAAGCCTGAGAGTAAATAAGTGGGATGAAAAAAGGATGAATATAAAAAATGTGCATAAACAATTTTTTTTGTACCCCAAAGCCTGATTCAAATATCATTTGTGATCAATAGCAGTGTGAAGCATCTGAGTAACAAAAAGTGTATTCAAGGGAAGGAAAACAGCTGCAAGAAACAGAAGTTATTGAGGATCCATTAGTGAAATCCAGACATGGGTCCAGAGATACTTGGCATAAAGATGACTTACAGTTTGTATGAATGTAAAAAACATAAAAGAGCAGCTCCGTCTTCTGAATACTTAGAAGAACACAGACTGACTGTGGAAAAAGGGGCACTCACCAAAGATAAAAAATGAGATCATATGAGATGTTTCACCTTCTTTCTCTTGTTCATTTTTTTGACAACAATTAGACAAAAGCTAAAGTTTCATCTGTGTATGTGTATATAAATGTGTATATATATGAATGAAAGAAAACCTTTCATGACAAGCATTACCTTCTTCTACCTTCTACTACTACTTACTTCAAAGCACTTTGGCTTTCAATTGCCCAGCCGTTCTTATCCATATCATTTCATTTGTTTGTTAAGATCACCCCAGAAGTAAGTGATGCAAACAGAAGAAAAAAAGTAGGTACAAAACTAGAGAGTGTCAGACTAAGTAGCAAATCCTTTTTCTAGGACAGAAGAAAAAAATAGGAAACTGTATGTCCTAGAATTTCCTTCATTCTGCTCCTAGAAATGTGCCGTGTTTGCTTCTCCCTAGACACCAGCTGATGTGTTTACAGCCTAACTATGGGCGTCCTTTCCATAACCAGGGAGTCCTGAAATACTACAATTCTACTGTTGTGGTATTTTCAGAGGGAGGGACAAATACTTCTAGCCATGTTTGTGAAGTTCTCTGCAATTGCAGAATGCAAACACTCATTCTTACACCAAATATAAGCAAGTTCTTTTTTAAGTGGCTTTAAACTACATTTTCGTTAATTCAAATCAAAAAGCTAAGGCAAAAATTATGAGAACTATAGATTAAGTTGAGTTTTCAGGATCAAAAGTGTTCCAGTAACCAAGGAGATAGACTGTAAATTTACAAAGGTCCATATAAATTGCTACATCCATATCTAAGTGTATCAAAATAATTGCCCATAGTGATGTTAAAATATTCTGTTAATCAGAAAGTTAGTCCTAAAATTTATGAAGTGCTGCTGGAAGTGGCAGAAGTTGTAGGAATTCCTTCAAGAATGGGGTTTTATCTTCACTTAGATTGAAACTGCAGTTTTGCAACTAGTATGCTGATTTTTTTCCTACCTTTTGCTAAAACCACAGGAAAATAAAAAAGAGACTGATTTTTTTCAAGTTAAGCAGGTGTTGTAGATTTCCAATTGACCTTAAGCTCTATTCTGACATAATGCAGCTTGTAGTTAACTGTCAAACTCTTTAGAGACTTGTATATATTTTTTAAATATATTTTATGGCATAAATGGGTAAATATGTAGATTTTTATAGAATCACTTGTGTACGTATAGCTCAGTTAGTCTATTATAAAATATACGGAACTAAAATTTTATGCTCGTGTGTTGGATTAAAAGCGTGTTCAAATTTATCTTCAACCTCCAGATGTCATTTTCTCTAATATTTTTTAATAAATGTACAAGGCATTTATAAGCTATCCCTTAATGAAGTAAGTTGGAATGCTTTTTCTTAAGTAATGAACAAAAAAAGTCCTACTCCTATCAATTACATTCTAAATAATTTCTATTTGAACAATCTTATTCTTCTTCTGGGTTGAGGCATAGATTTTTAAAATCCTGTTTAGGATAAATTGTCTTGTACATTAGCATGGGATCAAAGTGAGATTTTTAAATAGTTGCTTGTGATGAGTCTAGATAGAATGATCTTCTTTGTCCTTCATTCTTCTAGATTTTCTCTGAAGAAGTGAAATTTCAAGGGACCTAAAAGAATCACATTCTCTCTTAACACCCTGTTTCTGTCACATCTATCTGTAGTTTCTAGTCGGACATTCCAATGCTTTTATTCCAGATTTTATTATCTCACAGTGACTGATAGCAAGGAATAAGGAATATTCAAATCAATATTTTTGACTAGAATACTCAATCCCATCCAACTCAATCCCATCCATATTATGCATACCAGACCAGTATCTTTCTTTTCATTTTCCTTTAAGCACGATGCATGTGCTAATATTAGAACAGAAAAGAAAAAGTGCACACTGCTACCAGCCAGAGCCAAGTAGGGCAAACGCAACTGCATTGTCTTGTTGGCTGCACATCAGCAGCATTGGCAGTAGCAGGCAGGAGCTCAAAGAGACCCAGCATCCTGGAGGGAACATCTCAAGCATGAGAACTTGTTGATACTGTTGGGCAAACCAGGGGAAAGTCATTCTGAGTGTGGTATCACACCAGTACTGCTCCCAGGGCTTCAACGTCACAACTTACTAAAGCAAATCATAGTTAACCAAAGGGAAGATGCCTCATTTTCCTCTTTTGTGACAGCATGAGAACTTGTATGACCAGCTGATGAGCCAAGGCAGTTTTGGCTAGAGATTTGCTGGATTAGGAAAAAAAACAGCAAAAGAGGGAAAAAAAAAATGTGTTTTGCAGCTTCAGCTGTGCTGCCACAGGAGCTGTAGAGGCAAGAGAAAGAATGAAGCTATTGCCAATTTACAAACCAGTTTTAGCTTATCAGACTTCATGCGCAGAGGACATTGTTGTCTCTGACTCTTTGGGAAGAGGGAAAATCTTTTTCTGGGCTTCTTGTACACTATATACTTTCCTTTCCCCATCTATTGTCTATATGTGAACTATGTGTGGAGACTTCAGTGCAGAGAGGAATCTGGATAAACTTTAACACTGGAATGGTCAGAAGGAATACGAAGTTGCTTTAACTGACATTTAGGAGAAGAGTGAGAGAAGTCAGAAACTAAGAGCTTGGTGAAAGTAAACTGTAACCAGAAGATTGAATTCCAATTTCATGTTTGGCTGTCATATGTTATATTTGCTCAGATAAAGAGAAACGAATTGTTTTGATCTGTACCTGTGTAAGTCAGTATAACTATGCTGTAGAAACGGAAAGGAGGTGAGTTTTCTTTTTACAAGGTAAAGATAGGGCTGTGACAAATTCATGTAATTCCCCAAATGCTTTGTTCCACACACTTATGTAAATCTTACTTTTGGGTTCAGAATGAGAGATTTAACAGATTTCCTCAGAATGGTTTCTGAAGTGTATTGGGCTGAACTAATGTAGGTGTTCCAAGTGACAAAAGGATAGAAGGAGTAGCATTGATTACAGAGTAAATACAAAAACCACAAAGGGTTTCATGCTCTTTGGAACACCTGAAATGATTATTTTTTCTCCTTTGTTCAGTAACTGAAGGGGTTTTTTTCCTGATAATTTCTGTTTCAAGTACATCAATTATGCAGAAGGATTTAAAATTTAACAAATTACAGGAAAGACTGTGTAGACTGATATACTTTTATACAGAAAGTCATTGATGTGATGATAAATGTCTCTCCCTAAATTAAGGAACAGTATTGATCATTTAAAGAGCAAAACAAGGAGAGAATTTAGGATTATCCTATTTTCTCAGAAATTTTTTATATCTGCACTCTAGATTTGATCTGAGACTACTGGCAGTGAAAAAACTCTTTCCGTGCCTCCATCCCTGAATTATTTCCTCTGTATTCCCTTCAACTTCTTCACAGTGAATTTTATCTTCACTCTAGTAGGGTCCTCTACATCATGAAAAATGTTTTTCTTCTTGTTCTTTTCAGTAAAGTATTCATCAGTGTAGACATGCTTGGTAGTTAAAATTGCATTCAGAATCTGAAAAAAGAGAAACAAAGTTACATGTTGAACTGCTTGATTAATATCATGGACTAAATTCTGGTCTCTGTCATAGTCATAGAGTGCAATTCAGCACAGAATTTAGCCTAGTGTGGCTATACACCGTCATGTTAAGAAAAACGTTTTCAGGATAATCAGGTACCAAGTGTTCAGTAAATAGGTATGAAAACAGTTTGGATTCATGAACTGTCATGTTAGCCTAAAAAGTTGATTAGGAAAGGGAAACAAGCTTACTTTAGTCTCTCTTTAGCCTCAAAAAAGCATCGTTCATTGATGTCTAGGCATCTGTTTAAAATTTAGCTATTACTAACTCTCAAATTCTCAGGGTCTTCCCTTTAATGGAATGATTTAGAGAAGTCCATACGCACAAAGCTATCAACTGTCTGGTAGTATCTTGCTTGACTTATCTAAACAAGTCTTTTTGATCCAAAGTTAGAGAACTGCACAGAAACAAAATCTGTTATGATCTAATGAAATTAAGTGTATACATGGATGACCTCTTCCCAGAAGTTTAAGGTAAAATGTCAGAAGGTCACACAGTAGAGTAGAAGTTAATGAAATGGAAAACAGAATCACTAAAGCTATCATGGGCAAATAGATTCAAAGTTTCTCTTTCTGCATTTAACCATGTCAGACAATGCTGGTGATAGCTCAGACTTTATATAGGTGAAAATGTAACCAACCAACCAACCAACCAACCAACCAACCAACCAAAAAACAAACCCAAACACCACTCCCTATACCTCAAACTCAAAAAAACCTAAGTAAAACCAAATAAAAAACTAAAACTGCCTATATTTAAGGGTCTGGTTCAGAATTTAAAAAACGTCTTTACTTTTTTTTTTAAGGGCACAGTATGAAATAAAAATAGCTTATTCGAGGCATTATCTTGAGTGACATCACAAGTTTCTTAGCTTTTTTAAACACCTGTAAAGTTCATTTATTGCCCAATTTATTGCCCTTCCTTGGAAAGGAAAACAGATTTTTGGAAAGGCTCTTGGGAACTTTAAAGATGAGACATCACCACGTGGTAAGTGGCAAGATGAAAGCACACCATTAGTTTATTTTGATACATATTCTTGACCTGCAAAGTAGTGCTATATTTTAAAAACTATATTGTGAATTATCAGCTCAGGTGTGCCTGTTGTTGATCTCTCCAAATCCCTTCTCCCATTGTCTTGCAATACATAAACCTTCTGAAACCAGAAAAGTGTTAGATGATATTGCCAGAGGCAAAACATTTTATATTTAAGTAACCCTTACAGACAAAATTCACCAAACGATTTCAGACCCGGCACAGAGCCAGCTGTATTTGCCAATTGACAATACTATAAATTTCTTGTGCAGATGGATTACAGCAGGTAGACAAGTTAAAGAAGAGTGCAAACAAACTCATGTGACTCAGGTAACGACAAACAGGGGCAGTTTGGATGCATAAGATCTTTTGGGGTGGTTATCTGAACATAACTTGTTTAGTCTGTTTTTGACAGTATGTTACGCATCCCCTCCACCTCACCACCAGGAGAACAGACAAGAGATTCCTCCACACTTGAAATGAAAAGAAACTCTCTTTGTTGAGAAATGGAAGAGAATATATAATTGAGAGAACATCTTTAGAAAGACAATCTACATATACAATGAGGTATGACAAGTTATCAAGGTAACGCAGTATGTGCAACTGAGCTGAGAAGATAGCAATATGATAGCTTGAGGAGTGTGAAGGTTTCTGATGTAGAAATTATTAAGTAAGCCCGGTGTATTGTAAAAATACTTAACTAGAGAGAATACAGGAAATGTTTATTTAGAGGGTGATGTTTCCTCTATCTTAAAACAATCTGGAACACAAAAATATTTTCTGGAATTAGAATAAGTATAGATCAGATTTACAGTAAATTGGAGAACGAAACTAAAATTTTCTTTCTTTCATCATATCCCACAAATGCCCCTGGAATGATGACTCCATGCCTCTTTTATTCCTGTAGCAGAAGCCGACCTGTTCTAGATCCCAGAATGGGAGTGTTAGCAGAGGTACCTTAGTCACCTCCTTCAGGTGTGCGTTGTACTTTGCAGATATGCCACCATTTTACTGTAGCATAGAATAAATAGTACCAAGACTTAGATCAAAGACTTCATAAAAAAGATTTCTGTAATGCAGAGCTACTAATAAAAAATAGTTCTTTTGACTCTGCCAAACCACCTTCCTTAGCTAGGCTGTGTCATTAAGTGTTTAAAACCTAAATCACAAGTTATATGACAGCAAAAATAGGCAAAAAACCCACACAGAAAGGATATCCTGGGGATAGCCAATTACACAATGGTTTGATGGTTTAGCATGTTGTAGCTGAGCGGAGGAAATGGATTCTTTTTCCAGCTTGAAAGAAGTTGAAAGAAAGTTGAAATGTTTGAAAGGATTCAGGGATGAAGGAGAGGAAAGCTAAGAGAGGAAAGTGTGGATTGAAGCTCAGATGAAAATCTGTAGTCAAAAGAGGAAAGCTCTTGGATTGAACAAATAAAAAAGGCAGAGAAGGCATAGTTGAGGTATGAAAAACTTTGAGATGCCATTAACATCTGCTGTAAATCAGGGTTTCTTTTGTGGATGATGTTAATAAGCCTTAAAGTCCAAAGGAAAACCTAGCCCCAAATGGTGTCAGAGAGTTTGCAGATCTCCAGCTGAATTGTGAATACAGAAAATCCTCACCCCCAAATTCTTTTTCACTGTCAGGACAAATAATGCCTATTGCATGGTATTATTATGTATAGTTCAAAATAATCTTCTGGTTCTTTAAGCTCCCTAGAAAATGGGAACGGAATGAACTATAAAAGACGCTCGAGAATAAGAAAGCAATTTTTTTTCCTATTTTTGTTGTTGTTTCTCTAATTCCTTGTACACACTTTGATGCATGAAAGTATATTATTTGTAGTTTATACTATCTTGGTTTCTTTTCTTCCTTTTCTTTTTCCCCTTTTAAAACGTATTTCATCAGCACTGTGGAAGAGAACAAATCACTTTGAATGAAGAAATCATTCTCTGAAGTGCAAAGCAAAAGCCGGATCTCTTTGGAGCTCACTATTCATGAACTGTAGAGACTTTCCAAGATACCTGCCCCAACTGACTCCCTTTTTTAAGCATTAAGCATAGTCCATAAAGTCGATTTCAAAGTTTAAATTTACAATGGATTTCATTCATAAAACTGTCATGGTAGGTTTTCTAAGAGCATTTCACACTAATATGCAGAATGCTTCCCGATTGAGTAAAAGCTGAGCTGTTCAAAACATATACATATCCAAGCTTTCTCCTTTATAGACATATGCTCAACTTTTCATTGGACTCTTGGAGAGAAAACGCGGGGAGGTATTAGCTCAAAAGTGCCAGACTACAATGCAAGTTGTTCATAAAGGCTGAGCTGTGCTTTTTGCTGTCTGTTCAGAACCCATTTTAAGAACATAATCTAACTCCCGTCGAATCAAACAGGCTTCATTAGGAATTGGAACATGCCATGTGTCTGAAAAGGAGCACTTCCTTGGCATGAAGTGACACTCCTTGTGAGTGGGAGATAAGAGTGCATGACAGAATGAAAGAAATTTCTATCCTATTACATTTCCAATTTGCTATTGTATTGAAAAGTATAACTCATTTCATGCCTTAAGAAATGTTTACATTTGACTAATTCTGCAGTTGTGATTTCTGTAGACCTATGGCGTATTTATTTATATGACGATCCTTTTAATTAAGTAGAGCAGGAGATGAACAGTGTATAGATAGGGTAAAGTTCATCACATAATGGCAGGATTCCAGTTCTTCCTCTGAATTTTTTCACTTTATTTCTTTTCTGTGAATTTCCAGTCGTTTTCCTGTAACTATTTTAATGCTACCTTTATATTTTTTGGGGGGAGGTGAAAATTTTATCAAAAAAAAGAGGCTAGTAACAGAAGATACTAGACAGTACTTGTAGAAACTGAAACTGGAAAAAAACTATCAAATGTGTCCATTAGAACCCAAATGTCTACTCATGCAATCAGTGGAAATATAAGGCTTGTATAATGTGGTTTATCAAATTGACTTGAGTTAACTTGAGACACTCTAGTGTACATTACTATTTTCATCATTCCTCTAATCAAATAAAAATAAAGAGCCTCCTTTGAATAGACTACCCATGCTGTTGGTCACAACCAGAGCTGGGAAAAAGCTTGACTTAAACCTGTCTAAATAGTGAAAAAAAACCCAGAACTTTATAGATTTGCTGTTTTTTCTTTTAGATACAAACTGTAAGCTCTACCATTATAGTTTCATGAGGATTTGATAAGTATGAGAAATTTTATATGCTATAGCTGTGCTAAATTATCCCAAAAGAATGAGAACTTCACAAGACTACACTTCTGGGAATGGTCTGTAGGAGTCTGCTGGATACTGTTCTCTTGCCAGACCAGTCATTTAGAAAATGACACTAGGGTTGTCCATTTCTAATGGAAATGACTCTCATGAGTATTTTTTTAACTTGTGGCTACTAAAATCCCTACTGCTTAAACACTTTTTGACTTTTTTTTGTAAAGTCTGTAATATATTTTATTTTGGCATATAATATGCTCCTCTCTCCAAGGCCAAATGAGGATCTTAGAGGAACACAAGTTAGACAGTGCCCATACTAGCACACTTACCAATCATGTTTATTGTTTTCCCCCTTAGACAAGGTTTTCTATTCTGTCCTTTTCAAAAATTCTAATTTTTATGGAAAAGGTTTAGTCCTCAGTTGAATACTGATATTTGTTTTTATCTCGGACATTAAGAAAAGCGTGATCAGTTTTGTGCTATACTCTATTCCATTCCACTTCATTTTATGAAAGAAAATTTCACAATCTTTTTCCTAATACAGCTTCTAAGTGCTACTGCTGAATCCAGGAGGGCAATTACCTTAATAGTAAAGAAATGTATCTTGGTAGCGTTCTTTCTATATGACAGGCAAAGGAACTGGTGGAAAGATACAAAAAGTACATGCAAAAAGGAAGTTTTGGTGACAACATTTTTTGTAAAACAATCAGCAATGTATGTGTACTAGAAAAGAAAGAAAAATACATCTTCTTAAATTGGTGATGACATTTCCCATGGTCTTGAAAGAGTTTTGAGACATAAATCTCTGTGCACTAAACAGAGGATAATTATTCTTAGATTCAGACTCAAAAGGCCTGAAATTTATCTGTCCCTATACTCAATATTGGATTTAATCTACACAACACCTTCAAGTTCTTTCATTCCTACTTAAAAGTATCTTTTCCTGGTCTTAAGCTTTTTACATTCCCTAAAGTTTATACCATCTATCGCACAATCTACATTTTGTAATAATGCTGCAGCTTAGGTTCTAGTGAGAAATATGTAAATTTTCTTCTGTTTTTATAGCGTATAAATTTGTCTACTTGTATATGTCCATGTGTTTTATTTACTGTGTTAAGCTAAAATGACATTGTCAATGCGGTTAGAGGAGGGAGAGATCTATTGTCTTCAATTCTTCTTCCCTAAAATGCAATATATTTTCTCCCAAACACAGGAAAGGTTAGACAGAAAGTTATTACATGCCAACTAAATGAAAAAAACCCTTACAGGTTTTCTCATACAAAACACTGATCCTACTTTTCCAAAATATCCTTTTGGTTGAATCTCAATACACAATCATCCATAATTTTACTGCATAAACTATTTGTAGATGGTTTTATGTACATGGAGAATTTATGAGATTTTTTTTTAATTCAAATTAATGCACTAATGTACCTGGTGCTATTTTAAATTTTTGCTGGCAGACTTTAAATTCTACATATCTTCTCATTGATCACAATGGCTTTGCCTGTCAGGCATGGATTTTCCAGGGCCATTGATAGACATTTTCATGTGCAATAAGCACAGTTGCTTTTTCAATAGCTTCACTATAACCATTGTATTTCTGTTTTCCCACTGATGTAGATATAAAGTCAGTCTAAACTTCTGGGGTGTTCCTGACTTAACAAGGCATCTAAAGGTATGCTTATTTTAGAGTCTTTGGTTGTGTTATTTCTACTTAAGGTTAAGTATAGGCTTCAGATGAGCAATAGATGTTGAGTATAAGCTATCTGTTGGTCCTAAAGTAGGGAGATGAATTCTGCAGTTTTACCATGATAAATCTTAGGGGAAATATTCAGCAGAATGCGAAGTCCTTGTTTATTTGTTTTTGAACAATCTCTGTATTAGTCCCAAGATAAATCTTAATGAAAATACAGGGATAACAAAATTATATCAAAATATATTTGCACATTTTAGTTTAAAGTATAAAATACTGCCAATGCAAAACATGTATTTTACACATTTGACAGCTTACTTGCTGAGAAACGTATTATCTGCTTATTCTGAAATACAGCACAGTCTATATAATTGTGCTTCATATAAGTTTTCAACCAAGAATTCTGAAGTGCCAAACTGTAATTTAGAATATGATGCTGCTCTTGTTTAATCTACTGTTTCATGCAGTCAAATGCAAAACTCTTCTCCCGAGACCAATGTTCTACAAAAAAACTAGACGACTCTGTGAAAGAAAATGGCAGAACTAGTTTCCATTCAGCACTGCAATAAAGTGAGCAAATGTAAATGAATGGTTAATTGATCAAAAATGAATAAATATTTCAGAATTATTATTTTTTGAACTTTTCGCTCTGTGAAAATGTTTTCTATTTTGTTTTTTTTTTTCTCCTACCTTTCAGGAAATCAGTTTTGAGAACCAATGGAGCATTACACTTCATTCTGAGTTCTGATTTTCATTTGTTACTGATAAAGACAGATCATATGCAGGAGTTTTCACTCATAGGCCTTCCTCATCCATCAAAACCTGTAGAAAATATGGAAGCAAATTATAACTCAAATACCACAGTAATTAATAACATGCTATGTTTTAATTGGACACACATTTTGACACCTTAATAAATATATGGATTAACTAAATATCAGAACTATTACTGAAACATACAGATTGAGAGCACTTTGGCCTGGTAATCCCAGGATTTCACACACTGAGATATCTTAACTTCACTAGAGTTATTCTCATTTGACCCTCCTGCATATGGAATAGAAAGACTAATGGAAAATGGCTACACTTAACACAAACTTGGAGTTATGAGAAGAATGGAAAGTGAGGACACTGAACTATGTTCCTCTACAAGATTTGTTACTGAAGATTTCACTAAAGAGTTTTAAAAATGGTTCTATAAAGTTATTATGATGATTTTGGAGACTGAAATCAGTCACTAAAGTGTAAAGGGAGGATTTCAACCCTCCCTTCTCTGTAAATTGGAATGGGACCTTAACTATGATGCCTCCACAATTTTTTAAGGAGGCCAAACCCAACAGCTGCATTCACACTGGTTCTTTGCCTTTCTCCTGAACTGATGGGTTAACTGAAGAACAGACTGATTCTCTCTGCCATGGATTGCACTGAATTCGCTGTGGATTGTTTTGATAAAAAATGTCCATCTTAAGAACAATGTTTATTTTCTAGTCCATTTACTTTGGATGTCTGTTTATTGATTTATAGGCTTCCCTATAGCAAAGAACTTATAGCAAAGATAAAGGTCATTTTATGACTTCAAGGCATATAATTAAGACTGTGGAATAAAATATTCTACAATGAGACAAACCTTCTGTATTTCTATTTTACTTGGAACATCTGTTGTCTCTTGGGAACCTAGTAAGAAAAAAACTTAACCACTGCATTAACCTAAATATCATTGCTGTGCTTTAGATACATTTTATTTTAACTTAAGCCAGAACAAATGCCCTGGCATATTGATTTGCAAAAGTCTTGAAGTTTGCCAATACAATTGAGCTTGAGAGAGTGGACTTCCTTATCTAAGAGCGTGGAGTCATTTTCTTCACTGTTTATATTCTAACAACATTAGTAATATCATATAGGCTCTGAGCCTCACGTGCTGCAGTGTACAAACCCATCCAAGCAGTTTATCCTTAAATTTAAGATCTTGTAGCATAAATTTAATTAAAAATAAAACCTAGTTAGGACCATAAGAATAATGTTGAAAGATTAAGAAGTGGTAGCTCTTTTTAAGTTCACAGCACTAGATTAAATCTGTATTTAAGTGAACTCTTCAAGTGCTTAGAAATGGAAGATATGGGCTCAGTAGGTGGCACTATTCCCTCAAAATCATTGTGAAGCTTTTCCTTGAACAGGTATTTAGGATACTGATGTAGAAAAAATATTCTGTTGATGATCTGCAAAATTCTGTGTCCACTAGGGTCACTGGGGTCACTAAATATACTGTAATTTTAGGAAAAGATGGGTAATTTTGCCTTGACACGTAGATAGCAATCCTGCATCTCAGTGGGTTGCTCTGATTAAACATGCAAATTTTGTGCAAAATATAAAATTTCTTTTTTTCACCAAAGCTTGTTATTCCATTCCTTGATTAATAATAAAATATGTAAAATAAAGGCCCTACTGAGATCAGACAAAATATATATATATCATTTAGGAAAAAATTACACAGCCTATAAGGATTTTGTGAATTTTTTAAAAAATATAATTTAAAGCAGAATAATCTGTTAGGTTTCTGAAATTTAACATTCAAAACATTCAGAAGGCACTTCAAACAGTTAAATCTCTAAGACAGGTAGATGTTAATAACTAGTGAAAATATGTGTACTTGAATGTGTATTGGTAGATTTCAGTTGTCTGGTACTGCAGACTTTAATTTATAAATCAAACCATTGGAGCAGCTTTTGTGTGCTTCTTTGCAATACTACTGTACAGTAATATTTCATGGTATGATCAAACTTTGTTAATGTTGAAAATAACATCGGTAACAAGATCTGCATGAATTTCACAATCAGAGTACAATGTATTATAACCTGAAGGAGAATGTTAGCTTTATAGCCTCTAATTTCATAACTTCCTTCAAAACCTACAAAAGATTCAGGAACATACCTATTATATTTTTATTTGTAATAGCTGTCTTCTTAGGCTTAAATTCAATGCATATGATATTCCTTCCTATGAAGAGAACTATGAAAGATTTTTCATGTCCTTTAGAAAATGAAATAATGAGTAATTAAACTAAATGGGTGATTTCAATAATTAAACTGCTATTTAAAGCTAACAAATGAGTCAGGAAAGATTCCCCAGAAAACAGTTAACTTGTTAATGTTACCTTGAATATCCACATATAATCAGTCATCTCAGAAGAGCTTAAAGATCATAATTTTGACATGGTATTTCTCTGAAGTGCTTTTAGGAAAATAAAGTCACATGATATAATAGGAGCAATGTTGGAAAGCTTGATCCCTTAATTGCAGTTGTTTATTTTTCCATTTTATAATCCAAGCATTCAGGCACTTTACAGCTTACATGCAGATTTTGCTTGTAAAATAAACCATCACATGTGCAACCTATCACACTGAAAGTGAATGAAGCTTTATGGTAACTTTGAGGGTCTTTTATGACATAGAGAAAAGCCCACAACTACCCTGGTGTTGCAGACTGTTAACAGTTGCCATTTGAATTCTTCTTAATGGATAACACCCAATAATTGTTTTGCTTTCCACTGTGTCTACAATCTGATATCTGCAAGAAATCTTAAATCTAAGAGTCAGCTTAAAATATTTACTAAAATATTAAAGTAAATGAATAATAAAGCATCTAGTGTTTCTAAAAGCCATATGCCCTTATTTTTAGTGCCTTGAAGTTCAAGCTATCCCCAGTTTACAATAACATTAAATGCCTGAGCTCAACTTTGGCTTAACTGTATAAGCAAAGCAAAAAAATAGAATATCCGCACACTAACAAGGGTGGTGATGACTGTTTCAGCAACGATTTCAGCTTTAAGTCCGAGAAAACTATGGCATGTTTCTGCATTCATCAAGTCCATTACCTCAACTTCAGCAAGGTTTTGAAAGTGTCTCCCATAACATTCTCATGGGTAAGCTTAGGAAGCGTGGGTTAGGTGAGTGGACAGTGAGGCGAATTGAGAACTGGCTGGATGGCAGAGCTCACAGGGTTGTGATCAGTGCTATAAAATCTAGTTAGAAGCCTGCAGCTAGAGGTGTTCCCCAGGATCTGGGCCCGGTTTTGTTCAGCATATTCCTCAATGGCCTGGATGAGGGAACAGAGTGTACTCTCAGCAATTTTGCTAACGAAACCAAACCAAGAGGAGTGGCTGATGGCACCAGAAGGCTGTGCTGCCATTCAGTGATATCTGGACAGGCTAAAGAGTTGGGTGGGGAGAAACCAGTTAAAATTCAACAAAGCTAGGTCATCTTGAGTGCCATTATGTGACACAATTTTTCCCTAGTCTCATGGATTTAGACAAGACTAATCCTGCTAAACTAGCCTGATCTCCTTCTATGATCCACTTAGTAGATGAGGAAAAGCCTGTGGAACTTGTCTACCTAGACTTTACTGAAGATTTTGACACCATTTCCCACAGCATTCTCAGGGAAAGTCTGGCTGCTCATGGTTTGGAAGGTGTGCTCTTTGCTGGGTAAAAACTAGCTGGATGTTCGAGTCCAGATTGCTGTGGTGAATGGTGTTAGATCCGTCTGGAAGCCAGTCATAAGTGGCGTTCGCCAGGACTCAGTGTTGGAGCTGGTCCTGTTTAATATCTTTATCAATGATCTGGACAAGTGGATTGAGTGCTCCCTCAGCAAGTTTGCAGACACCACCAAATTGTGTGGGAACATTGATCAATCCAAGGGTAGGAAGGCTTTACATAGGGATCTCCACAGGCTGGATCAGTGGTCTGAGGCCAACTGTATGAGGTTCAAGAAGGCTAAGTGTTGGGTCCTGCACTTCAGTCACAACAACTGTGTACAATGTGACAGGTTTGGGGAAGAGTCTTGAAAGCTGCCTGGTGGAAAAGGACCTAGGGGTGTTAGCCAATAGCCAGCTGAGTATGATCGAGCAGGTTGTAGTGAGATGTGTTGGTCTCTTCTCCCAAGTAACAAGTGATAAGGACGAGAGGAAAGAGATTTATGTTGTGCCAGGGCAGGTTTAGAATGGATATTAAGAAAAACTCATCACAGGAAGGGTTGTCAACATTGGAACAGGCTGCCAGGGAAGTGGAAGAATCACTGTTTCTCAGAAGAAAAAGTTACTGCTTCTTATCTTGTACCCAGGTACTTAGCTTTCTCATCATCCCTCTCAAAACCCGCTCAGGTTCCACTGGGAAAACTGAAAGCTCTATAAGTGAAAGCAATTCCTCTGCTGGCACAAAGCTACTCAGGAACTGGGTCGCCTTAGCTGATTCCCCACGGTTCACCTTGGTAGAGGAGAAAACCAGACAGTCTAACCTTTCATATTCCAAACTAACTAAAAGTAAGTGCAGGTTCAAAAAGCACTTAATGGAGAACATTTGTTTGAAGCTTAGTGCTTCCTGCTGCAATTCTTTCATGTTAAGATTCCACACATTTGAAGAGGAAGTCAGCTGATATTGTAAGAAAGTATAACAAAAATGGCTTATATTTTTCATCTCGTCTCACAGTGTTAAATCAATTTTAGATGGTGTTTCCAGAATTTTCTAAATGTAAATATTGAAGATGCAGACCACTGCACAACCCCCTTGTTCTTGCAGATTTTTTGGAATTTCATTACTTAATAATTATTCTGAGATTCCTCCACGAAAACTGAAGCAGCTTTGCCTCTATACAGAGTTGAAAGATTGTACTTCCAATTTAGCTTATCTTGTACCTGGGTAATCTGTCATTATCACAGGAATCTCTTCAACAGACTGATCAGAAGAGGGGGTCTTTCACGATTCAGTCCCTGTGATTTTGTAATTTCTTCCAAATTAGAAATTTAAAAGAATCACAGTATGAAACATGAATATGCATTGATTCCATTGATTCTACCTTTTTTTTTTAAAAAAAAGGTATAATAACTAGAAATGTTAGGTATTTTATTGTTTGGAGCTAGTACATAAAGCCATTCATATCTGACTGAAAGTACATGTGGTTTAGCACACTATGGTTGCTATCTTTTAACAAAAAGCTCAATTCTCACCTTGCAAACATAAGGTCAGTTTCTTATGAAGGTGAGGAGACATAAATTTTTCCACCTGATGAAGTAATTGATACAGCTCTGATTCTAAACCTTGATTGTCATTTAGTTTCCATCAATTTTGAAAACTATAACTTTTTTATTCAGTTGGTAAAAATGATGGTAAACATCCTTTTTTTTCTGTGCCTGCTAGGCACTTGGAGTAATTTACTTGGGACAGTAAGGAGAAGATTGCTTAATTTTTTCCAGTTTTTGAACATGGATATTATAGAAAATTATAAGCTGATATATTGATAAAATTCAGGAGGAAGCTGTTCCAGTTGAAAATATCGTCTTGTTGAAAACACGTATCTCATTTATGACTAAGGATAAAGGTCTTTTAGCAAAGGGTATGTAATTTATGCACTGATTGTTACAAATAGCATGTGTAATTCCATATGCTGTGCTCCATAAAACTTACACAAACTGCCCCACTATAGCAGACAGTGGAAACTCTGTTAGAATGAAATACACTATGAATGGAGCTCAGTGTTGGAAAGCAGTTCAAAGAAACTTTATCTAAGCAAACTAGAATGGGTGATTTCCTTGTAGTTTTACAGTAATTATTAGGCATATGCCAAGCTGCTCAGGAAAACTTGCAGTACCTTTGAAATGAGGTAACACAAATATCAGTCTCCAAGTTTAGTAGTATGAAAATATTTTTTTTGCGTGCTGAACTTTTCTCTAAAATCTCTTTGCGCATAATTACTCTTTTCCCATAGGCAGAGATGTTGAATATTCCTAAATTTAAAAACTCTATCTGCTCTGTTAGCAACAACAGAAGAAGTCTATCAAATGCCCATCGCTAAACATCTTAATAATTTTCATGGAATTCTGTACTTCAAAGCTTTAATTCCAAGTACAAAGTGAAAAACTACAGCAATTAGATAAGAAAAGAAAAACTAAGAAATCCTTTTCTCAGCTAAGTTATTGTGACCCATAACTGAATTTTTGTCTAGGTGCTATTTAACACTTTTATATAATAATTAATTTTCATGAGTACAATACGAATTATCAAATTGCTGAAACAGCGTTGTAAGGAAAAAATCAATAGTAGTATTTTCATTCCTCCATTGTGGTGTTGGGAGAATTGAGAAGATTTATCCACTCGCAAGCAAGGGGCAATAGCAAAGCTGTATTTAGAAGCACTGAATCTAATTATGCCCTCAATCAACATGCTTAATTCCCTGAAACTTAAGAGCATATCGAACCAGTATCTTCCTCTCAGTGCTTCCTAGGATCCACAAGATATATTGCCACTTTTTGAGTGCCTGTGTGTCCCTGCATATATCTTCTAGAAACAAGCTGCAGCAATTTCAGAAGCAGTTTTGCAGCTTTCCCACCTGATCAAAGAAGAACAATGAGGTCAGAGAGGCTTGTTTAATGTGTGCAGGAATCACTACTAACCAAGAGGCAGAAAGAAAGAAATTAGTACCACATCCAAACTTAACTGCAGGATTTTGGTTCTACATGAGCTGCATATTCTAGACATTTAAGAACATTGTAAAATGTTTAGTAGCACATTTTAAAGAAGCTGTTTCTCAGGCTAAGACTATGGCAACGTTACACAGATCTCAGGAGCTCTTCACATATCTTAATTCAAAACTGGGAGTGCGTCTGTGGACGAGGAAAAAAAATAAAAGGAAAAAAGTGATGCCTGTGTTCTATAAATCAGGAAATTGTTATCTTACAGTCCAATTCAAACATATCAGGTCAGAAGAATTCTCTTTTTGAATCTGTCTTTTTTCTCTCTATTGACCATAAAAAAGACTCACGTGATACCTAACTCAAACTTAAGCATCTAACTTCTGGGTGCTCAAGTTGAGTCCTGGACATTGCTCAAAATGTCCACAGATTTTCCCATAACCTCTCAGCTTCCTTCTGTCTGTGACACAGCTAGCAATAAATCTGTTTTAAATTTGCAATAGAGTTGTGAAAGAATTAATATCATCTGAAGTAGTTTTAAAAAAGATGTTTAGAAATCCTTTAGTTGTCTTCAGATATCGAGCACCTTCATCACAAGAGGATTTCAGTGAAGGAGTGTCTGTATGATACTGTGGTAGGAAGAAACCGCCTTCCTTTCTTGCATGAAGAGCTAAACTTCAGTAACCAGAGATGTTTTCCAAATGTTTTCTATATGATTTTTATTCATACTATTCAATAATCCTTTCCCATGAAGAAGATATTCCAGCATAAGTGTACTCAACATTTGAATATATTCCATTACATTCTCCTTCCTGATTTGATTAATGGAAAACTTTTCTATGATAGCTTTATGGGCTGTTTTTGCAATAGAGAGCATAAGAAATACTATCATTATTTCTATACTTCCATAATATATTTTACTTTCTAGTTAAGAGATACATTGCATGATGATAACAGCAGGAAGAACTCCTCTGAAGTCAACAATATCGATTGACTTCTGCCTAGAATTTGGCTTCACTGTCCTAACAAAAGCTCTGTAAATCACAGTGAGTAAATTATGCTGTTTGACATGATAGTCCAGTGCCCTCTTACTACTTACATTGTCTAATGTAGATGTTCTTGCTCCTAGAATTTAATACCAGTTCCAGCTTGCTCTCTGATTTATTCAGGCCTTTCAGATGTAACACAGCACAGCCCGAATACAAACGCACATGTCTGATAGTATATAAAAGGCATTTTATTGTCACATAATGTTTGTAGGCAAGCAAGCCAGTCTCTTTAAGAGCCTTGTACCTGATAATTCATGTAGTCAGCACACATACAACATCTGCTTCTATAAAGTTTTAATACTTCATCTGTACTGAATTTGGATCTCAATTTTCCTAAGAGAAGTTAAAAGCAGAGAAATAGAAAACTGCAAAAGTGCAGAAAATAAAAGCATGTGGGTTTTACAAATAACAGATCTTTGTTGGTGAATTTAATACAGACAGATCTTAATTCGATCAGTCATAGTTACAAAGCCAAAGCAACTCTTGCATAGAATTCTTATGCAGAAGACAGAAACTCCATGAAATTCCTCTCTTGAGGCTTGCCTACTTATGAAGAAAAGACTCCTTTTGCTGTACCTGAAGTTTTGTGTTGTAAAATGCAGAAAAAAGAGGGCAGTGGCCTTGTACTTACACATTGTTTACTCACAATGTTTTTGCCACATTCATATGACTGAAAATGCCTCTAAGTGGGGACCTTCAAAACTGCCTGACTAAAGGAAGACAAATGCACCCTAACCTACACCAATTTATAAAGCATCAGTTTTCACAACAGGAGAAGGTAAAAGAGTCAAGGAAATTAGTTAAATATTTCCTGCAAGGACATCTGTTCCCACTTTGTTCTTTTCTGTAAAGGATATAGCAGATTTAGAGAAATCAGAATAACAGGTTCTGTAGAATTTCAAAGCCCATCTTCTTGGAGTTTTACCATCTCCTGATTCTTCCAACTCTAGGTAAAGACTGATGTCAAATTCCCTCCCATTGAAGCAAAATTTAAATTGACTTCTAATGATTCCATTTACACAAAACAATAGACAATCATAGAAGCTGAAGATCTGTTGCTGAATTCATAGTATCACATAAGATGAAATATGAAAAATGTGAATCACATTTTGCTGAGATTTCTGAACTTAAGTTTCCTCACAACCAGAATTTAAAGACTGCAGAACACGTTTACTCACTAGAAAGAAAAGTAATTGAAAACCTAATTCCACAATAAAAACTCTCAGGTACATTAGATTCCTCATTTCAAATTCCAGTTCTTCATCAGCACCACTTTTGACAAGTTTTTTGCAGAAGAAACCTGAAGTAACAGCAGTCCATATTTGAGATATACTTGGGCTCCATACAACCAATAAATGGTTGTTGATGAAGTGTAATATCAGCAGGTTCATTATCAATGAATCACTAAAGGATAAAATACAACAGCCTACAGTGATTTGACAACTTGTACACATGAAGTCACCTGGATTTGTTTCAATTGAGCTCTTATTTTTATCTATGTTTCTACTGATGTCACCTCAAAAGTTAGTGGTTTATCGATGACTTGGTCTCTTGCTGTTTGAGCACTAATCTACAGGTATTTTGGATAGCACTGCAAGGGTAAGTACTTTGCCATTCTAAACCAAAATTTAATCTGACAATTTAGACTGGAGATTTCAGAAGGTATTCCAGGACCTCTGGGAAAAACAAACCAAACCAAACAAACCAAAAAAAAAAAAACCAACAAAAAAAAAAAACCCAGGACAAATTGTTTCTAACTTACAACCAAAACGCAGGAAATTAAGATCATCAGCTAATGTAAATCAGCAGAACCCTACTGAATTCATTAGAGTTCTTCTGATTCACATCTGTAGACAATCTGCATAATCATGTTGTCACATATTATGTTCTCATTGTTCCTTTTTAGTTGGAAAGAAATGGCTTTCAAGTCCCACAAAAATGTTAATGCATTTGGAATTGTCCCATTCCAGGGTACAGGAAGTCTAAGACTATGCTTGTATGTGTAACATCTCCAAGTTGTTTGATTAAGATGAAAGTCCAAATGAAAATTATTTTTGTGGCATTTTCAGACAATTGTAATTTTTTTGTCTTTTTTTCTTCAAGTTGCTAAAGAGTAAACTGTTCTGTTTAGTTATAAACCGTTATAATAAAAGCAAATGAGGGAAAGCTTTTTCTTAATACGTTAAAGAATCATAGTCCCTGTCCAACTCTGGAGAACAGAATGAGGAGAAAGTTTCAAACATCCTGCTTCTCCTCAAGGAATCAGAATTGTTTTCTATGACACATGTTGTCCAGCTTAACAAACAGGTTTATATAACATAGGATGGCTCCAGAGTTTCATTGTTTCCCTCTCTTACTCCTTAAACAGCTCTTAACAAAAAGTAGAAGACCTGAATTCTATTCTGTACTCCAGGCTGTACTGAGAAAGCATATGAACACCGTGTTCCTACATCTGTTGAGTTCTCTAAGCAGTGGAAAACTTGTCTTTTAATAAATTGATTATTTTCGTTGGACAGTATATAAGATAATTTGGGAGCATTCAGAAGTATTTTTCAAACTTTAAATTTCTGACTACTTCCATTATGTAACCATCATTCTCCAAAGAGAAAGGAATGGCTCAGGAAGTTCCAGAATTTGCTTATGGTAGACAAGTTCATGTTCAGATCTTCGCAACAATGATTTTTTTCTCATTGTTATACAAAGGGAATAGCTCAGCTAAGAGAGCCCTTTAAAATAAAGAGTTTCATTAAGGGAATCTGAGCACATCATCATCCTCATAGACTTTATTAGATAAATATACTTACCGATCTGCTAGCTCTTCCATAATTTGAAAGAAGTGTTCCTTATAGTGTTTATACACATAGCTAAAACCAGAATTAGAATATCATTACCATTCCTGCACCACCAGAATACTTCAAAATCCTCTGTTATTTTCTACATATTGCATTAAATAAGTCTTGTGCAGTTGGAAACTCTTCAAGGTCTTGTACACTAGAAAAGAACTGGCCAGCCCATGTTTTTTCCCAGCATCAAAAGTAACTGCCAAACCATGCTGGCAAGCTTTCAGATCCCAACTGCAACCCCTAAAGGATCACTGATCCTCATGCTTGTCCTCTCAGAGACACAGGATAGACTTGCTACAAAATCTAAAAAAACAGTAAATGTTTTATGGCAGCTAAAACCATCCTGTAGCTGTCTCTTGAAATAATCCCAGTAATGCTACTGCTCCTTGTCAGGGTCTTTTTTATAGTGTAAATCAACTCTCTGAGGTCAGTGAAGTCCAGCAAACAGAAAAAAAGGAATAACCTTTTTCTAAAACTGATTAATGAAATTGGATTGCCATAGAATATCTTTTATTTTAGAATAATAAAGAAACTGAGTAGAAGAAATATAGATATTTTCCTGTTGAAGCACCTACATTAAAGGATGGAGTCAAACCCCAAAATTTAGGATGTTAATTTCTTATTGTTCCCTGATTGCTATGACAATATCCTTTAATTGACTACAAAATAGTCCCAAAAGGCAGTGCTTAACACGGAGAGGGCTAAGACACTTGCAGCTACTCCATCCTAACAGCCCAGCTCCCAGTGAGTACAGATGGCCCTGTTAAAAGCAGCAAAGCGTTCACCAAAATTAGCAGCAAATACAAAATTTTCTGCTATAATCATGACTTTAATATAACTGGAAAAAAAAAGAGTATAACATTTATAGATAAAACTTCATATAAGCTTTACTAATTTCCCTTCTCTGCATTATTATAATATTTTGACTGAACTCACAATTCACGCAACTATTCCTTTCCTTCAATGCTCTTTCATCAGAGTGCTGTGATGTATGTTGACGTTTTCTTTGCTAAGCAAATGGCTGGAGAGCAGCTCTGTGGAAAGGGATATGGGATTTCTGGCAATTTGAACATGAGCCAACGGTGTGCCCTGGCAGCCAAAAGGAGACAATTGTCCTGCTCTGCCTGCACTGCTGTGACCCCATCTTAAGTATTGTGTGCAGTTTGAGGCACCACAGTATAAAAAGGATATAAAGCTACTGGAGAGCGTCAAAAGGAGGGCCAGAAAGGTGTTGAAGGTTTCAGGAGAGAAGCTGCTTTACAGCAGGGGTTAGATTCATTTGATATAATTTTAGCTTTTAAAGTCTTAGCTGGTTATTTAGATTTTCCTGAAGAGTTAGTAGGGCAAAAGATTGCCCCATTCAGAGTGATTCATCCTCTGTGTATTATACTACTTGTTTAAGAGAACTGTTTTTTAGGCAAGTATAATTTGATGCTTTGGGTGATCTACTTATACTTCGTTTTTAATACTCATTACCCTCAAAAGAGGCTTATAGAAAACAAATGTTATTTTTTCTACAAATCTTTCAGATTTATGGAAAGATTATATTAAGAATGTATTAAGTCGCTGAAACAATGCTGTGGATTCTTAACTGAGGTTAATAAAAAACTGCAGTGAGCAATCAGCTTCTTCTAAGAATTCTATGTACATCTGTCTTCTTAAAGTGTGTTTTAACCTTATAGGTAGACTTGTCATATTATAGCCAAGATGATTTTGATTTGATTTTTTTGTTTAATGGAATACAAATTTCTGAGAATTTTCTTACATAAACAGCAGCTGGAAGTCAGATACTATACATGTATCTGTGTCTTTTTGCACCTGTAGAACATTATATACTCCCCCGTGATACACGTATTACATCAACAGCAAAGGAGATAGTCACCGTTTTACTTGATTTTAACTGCTACAGAAATTTGGAAACAAAGATTAATTTCTGGTTGATTTCCCTAATGTTGTGATCCACCACTCCAGATTCACCTATGTGAGGTGGAAAACAGAATTTAATACATAGCATAGATTTTCATTGGTCGTGGCCTTCAGACTGAGCTCATGGAAGTTGTATTACCTCCTACTGTGTTACAAGATCTTTAATTTTAATAACATTTGGATGTACAAATTTCTGAGATTATAAGGACTGTAATGCAGTCATCATTTATACCTTCTTTCTGTTTTTACTTAGCTATGCAATGTTTAAGGACTGTGGACCTTGAAGGAGTTTGTTGATGTCAGTTTTTTGAATTCTGATACCATTGGGATAACTGAATTTGAATAACGAAGACAATGGTTAATTTTAGCAGACTTAATGAATGTGACTTGAAAATCATATGACCAGAATCATAGAATCATAGAATTATCTGGGTTTGGAAGAGACCTCCAAGATCATCAAGTCCAACCCTTAATCCAACACTACCATGATTACTAGATCATGGTACTAAGTGCCACATCCAGTCTTATTTTAAAAACCTCCAGGGATGGTGAATTCAACACCTCTCTGGGCAGGCCATTCCAATGCCTGATTACTCGCTCTGTGAAGAACTTTTTTCTGATATCCAGCCTAAACCTTCCCTGGCAGAGTCTGAGCTTGTGCCCTCTTGTTCTGTTGCTGGTTGCGTGGGAGAAGAGTCCGACCCCCACCTGACTACAACCTCCTTTCAGATAGTTGTAGAGAGCGATGAGGTCACCCCTGAACCTCCTCTTCTCCAGGCTAAACAACCCCAGCTCCCTCAGCCTCTCTTCATAGGACTTGTGCTCAAGTCCCTTCACCAGTTTTGTTGCTCTTCTCTGGACCCGCTCCAGCACCTCAATATCTTTCCTGAACTGAGGGGCCCAGAACTGAACACAATATTCAAGATGTGGCCTCACCAACGCCGAGTACAGGAGAAGGATCACTTCCCTCGTCCTGCTGGCCTCACTATTCTTGATATAGGCCAGGATGCCATTGGCCTTCTTGGCCACTTGGGCACACTGCTGGCTCATGTTTAGCCTCCTGTCAATCAGTACCCCCGGGTCCCTTTCCACCTGACTGCTCTCCAGCCACTCTGTCCCCAGCCTGTAGCACTGTATGGAGTTGTTGTGGTCAAAGTGCAGGACCCGGCACTTGACCTTGCTGAACTTTATCCCGTTGGACTCAGCCCATCTCTCCAACCTATCAAGGTCCCTCTGCAGGCAAGGTCGACACTCCCTCCCAACTTGGTGTCATCTGCAAATTTATTTATGATGGACTCAATCCCCTCATCTAAATCATTGATTAAGATCTTAAACAGAACTGGACCCAACACTGAGGGACACCGCTGGTGACCGGCTGCCAGCTGGACGCAGCCCCATTCACCAGCACTCTCTGGGCCCAGCCATCCAGCCAGTTCTTAACCCAGCTGAGAGTGCACCTGTCCAAGCCATGGGCTACCAGTTTATCCAGGATTATGCCGTGGGAGACAGTGTCAAAGACTTTGCTCAAGTCCAGATAGACTACATCCACAGGCTTCCCTTCATCCACCAGGTGGATTACCTGATGATAAAAGGAGATCTGGTTGGTCAGACAGGACTTGCCCCTCACAAAGCCGTGCTGGCTGGGTCAGATCCCATGTCCATCCTGAAGGTGCTGTGTGATTGCACCCAGGATGATCTGTTCCATAACCTTGCCAGGCACTGAGGTCAGGCTGACAGGCCTATAGTTGCCTGGGTCCTCCTTGCAGCCCTTTTTGTGGATTGGCATGACATTTGCCAACTTCCAATCATCTGGGACCATCCCAGAGAGCCAGGAATGTTGGTAGATGATGGGGAGCGGCTCGGCAAGCTCTTCTGTCAACTCCCTCATGACCCTAAGATGGAATCCCTCTGGTCCCATAGATTTGTGTGTATCCAGATGCCTCAGTAATTCATAGACTGTTATTATAGACTAGTAATTCATAGAATGTTCCAGATTGAGGGAATAACACAGGGGATGATTACACTGATGTCATCACCTCTCCAGCATTTAGAGAAAAAGGACAGTAAGAAATGTATTCTGAAAAGTAATTTCACCATAACTGGCCACAGAGAAAGCCTTTAGATGGGAAAAAGTGGAGATGCGATTATTTCTCAGAAAAAAAAAAAATTGAAAAAACAAATGGTATGGCTCAGAAATAATTTCTTAGTTTTTATCACAGCTTTCAGTGAAATTAATTTGGGGTAATTTGACCTACAATTTTTCAAAGCTAGCACTCCTGTTTGATCATAAGTTATGAAGGGAATTAAAGTAGGGTTATTTTTAATATGTTTTTCTGCCATCCTGTAGTCTAAGACTCCAACTTCATCTCTTTTGAAATGAAAACTTTGTAGTACCACTTGTTAGCAGTTTTTGACTTTGGGTATTATTTGATAATTGTCTCTGACACGCAACTCAGAGAAGCTACACAGTGTTCATTGTGAGCTATGTTTCTTATTTGTTACGTGTTCTCTTTTATGTTACATGTTATAAAAATTAAATTTTACTATGGTAAGAGAAGTAGAAATAAAATGAGAAGATTTTAAACAAAATCCCATGACTTGCTGAAAAATTTAACCATTGTTTCCTAATTTACATGTTTCTAGAGTTTTTTCTATGATCCACGCATTTCTTCCAATTAGGTGGAATTTTTTAGGAATATTGGAATGTACAACTCCAGTTTAGTCATAAAATTAAAGGATTCTGATCAGCATCCCATGTTCCTCTAAAATAGTTTTAGGAAACAAAAGGAAAAACATTCTTTTATATTCTGCTGAGGCCACGGTATTAATAACATACACATAAGCATTCTTTCCACTCACTCAGCACTCTCTTCCATTTGTATTCAACGGTATTTTCTAACTTGTTTTCTTAGACCTTTATTTTTATTCTATATAAGTTTCTTTTTCTGCATAAAGTTGTTGCCATCTATTCATTCCCCCTTATATTCCTATTCTAACATAGTGTCTAAACAAACAAACAAACAAAAACCCACAACAAGAACAGAAAAGTAGAATTATTGATTAGGTATTTTAAAACGTTAGATCATGCAGTTAGTTTGTGTAATCCACAAGCATCATCAGGTCTGAATGGAATCGACCTGGTGTGTCCTGCAGTAGATCTAATACACATACACTGCACAGCTGATCTTCCTTTGTATAGCCAGTAGAACAGCTCCTGCAACAAAGGGCAACAAGTACCTGCCAGAGGTCACAGTGTTGGCAGAAATTCAGCCCATACAGTGCTTTTAACTTAAACAGATATTTCATTAGGCTGCAATTACTTAATCCTGTTTACTAAATGTATAACCTGTACATACTCCCCAAGATTTGAATCCTACCATTCACTGCAATATTGGGTGTATTAGATTATATTCTCCATAGGATACAAAATTTAGGAGATTATTTAGAAAATTAAGATCTCGCTAGGCCTACTAAATTGATAAACATTCATTATAATTTTTCAGAGGCTATAGATAATGAGGTCATGGTTAGCTATGTCAAAAAGCTTTATCAATATTTAACCACATCCTGGGGACAATTTTCTCTTGGCACAAAGATGGAGAATGCATCAGTTAACTTGATTCTGTTTAATTTAAACTATTTCCAAGCAGTATCCCATAAATAGTTTGCCCTGTTGGACATATCCATCTATGTTTCTGGCTCTTCATGACCTCCATGGTAGAACAGGGCTGCAAACCATTAGAAACAGAGGTTTCCTGAAATTTTGCTGCTTAGGTAGTTTGCAAAGGATAGAACCAAAGCACCTGTTTCTATTTCATAGTCTAATTGGAATACACAAGAACACAATAGAAACAGAACTCTGTACTTACATGAAATGCATTTGTAGTTTACCTTACCACAATAATTTCTTTGCCATTTTACCTCAAGAAGTAGTAGATTTGCCCTTAGCTAGGTATAGTTCCCTCAGAAGTTTATGATCCATGTTTAAAATTATAAACTAGTGAATATTCAATCCTTTTGAGTCTCTGTAGTTAGAAGTGCATTCCTTATAAAAGGACCTTAGTGGGGGAGGAATGCTGGAATTTTCTACTGAAGTGCTTTTAAAGCAAACATGCCTTGAGCTGTTACGGATGAAAGGTGTTTGTTAAACTACTTGATGTTACAAATATCTGAAATTGAGTGGGTGATTGATTTAATTACAGTTGTCAGACTGGTTTTAAGAGCAGATTTTTCTTTTTGTTCTATTTTTCAGATCTGCAGAACAGTTGGATTCTGAACATAAAGAAAAGAAAATGTCTGAATATACTAATCCAAAATGTAGCTTCTGGCTAAGCCAGGGAATATTGTCAAGATGAAGAGCTGCATAGTTTTCAAAACACTCAGTCTGGCCAATGCATTCCATTTCTGAATAGCAGGACCCCTGTTGTTCCAGTCCCTGCTATTTTCTGAATAGAAACATCCAATAATAGTGGTACCGTGTTTCTTTCATATATACATAAGGCATTTGCATTAACAAATGGGAAAAGTAGGAAATTGTTTGGTGCTGTAAGTTTAGGCAGAGCATCCTCTCCTGAGTTGCTAAATCCTGTCAGTGAAAGGGGGTCCATCAAACCCACTGCTTAAATATTGCATTGAATCTTGCTCTTCTAGAAGAAAAGCAGCACTTGGAATGTGTTTTGCTTTAAACCTGATTCTGTGTTGAAGTACACAATTCAACTGTTAGATCATTAATGTGCTATGCTCCTGCAGGTCTTACTGGTTTAAACCTGTGGCATTCAGGGTTAGCTTCAGAGGAAGGGCTCAATTAGTTAATACTAACGCTCACAATGCCACTCTGCTAAGCATTTATATAAAACTCAAGCAGCTACAGAGAGATTTCTGCTAGCAAAACATGACAGACACCAAGATTTCTACTCAAAGATATCTAGAATATAGCTGGGCACTTTTTTCAGCATTTGAACTTTTTTGTCCCTTCTGTTGAAGTTGCGTCAGTTCCGTATTATGCACAATGATTACAGGTTTAATAAACTGGAGAATACCTTCAAGCAATTTACCATGACAAGTCCTGTTCTGTTCTTCTTTCCAGTGACTATTGTATCATCTCAAAGAAAGCAGCTGTAATGGGAGAGACTGTGAAAAAGGCTGCCCTGACAGCACAGAATACCCTTCAACTTGAATCTGAATCTTTTAGAATAGGTGAGGTGAACCCGTGGATGAAGTGTTGCGGATATGTGATCTTCCACAAGCCGTTAAGTCATGCTGACTAAAAAATAGTGAAATTAACATTTTCTTGTGAATTCATAATAAACTAAGACTGCAGTCTCTCAGACACTATAGTTTGCTGATGAGGGGTAACTCATTAACTGACCACATATTTGGTTGGTTTTTATTGTCTGCTCACGTTCTCAACCTTTTCCCTGACACCTCTGAAAATGCTGGCCTTTTATCACAAATATCCTAAAGCCTGTTTTGAAACACTAATACAAAAGTTCCCCGTTGATTTTACTAGGCTTTGGATATTATTTTAGATGTTATTGTCTGGCATCAAAGTGGAGTCCAGAAAAAGAGAACCAAACCAAAACGTAAAAGCTCATAGGAAAACATTTATTGAAGCATGGGATAATCTTAGATTCACTTTTGTATCACCACATAGACTTGTATGTGCAGGGATGTGAGTACTGCCAAATTCCGGAGCTGACAGGTTTCTAGGTTTCACATAAAGTGACAGACATATACCAGGAAACATCAGACACCTTTGCAACTTTAAGTGTCATTAAACACCATTGTTTAAAATGTGTACGGCTCAGAACAGTCCTTTGGTTACTTCTCACAGAAGGCAAAACAGCTTCGCATTTTTTTGTGTGAGGGCTTACTGGAGAACTCTTTCTGCCTTCACTGAGATCTGGGTTAAGCCTGTGAGAAACAGTTTAAGCTGTACAAGAATAGCTAGATCAGATTGAACACAAGTGTTGGAAACTATCTTATGGATGTGCCCTGCTGTCACTGTTTAAGTACAGTTATAACACTACAGACATGGAAATTTGTTTTTAATATTAGATTGAATATATGTAGAGATGCCAAACTGATTATGGTGGTGTACTGTTGCAATGTCCGAATCTGCAATTTAAAAGACATGAAAAATTACGTTAATTGGTAAGAAAAAGTTGGTAAATGTATGCAAAAATACAGTGACTAATTATATCCCTAGAGAAGTTTCAATAAAGAAAGAGGGAAAAAAAACCATATTTCACTCAAATGTATGAGAAAATTTCAGGCACCATATTATTTACAATATTCTTTATTTCTGTTTAAAAGCTTTTCTATTTAACATGAATAGAAAGCAGGGCTTTATGTATCATTTGTCATATTACTACAATTTAATTAACATCATAAATTGTTACATGTTATCATAAATTGTTAAGGCCAATGGCATCCTGGCCTGTATCAAGAATAGTGTGGCCAGCAGGATGAGGGAAGTGATCTTTCCCCTGTACTCGGTGTTGGTGAGGCCACATCTTGAGTATTGTGTTCAGTTCTGGGCCCCTCAGTTCAGGAAAGATATTGAGGTGCTGGAGAGGGTCCAGAGAAGAGCAACAAAACTGGTGAAGGGACTTGAGCACAAGTCCTATGAAGAGAGGCTGAGGGAGCTGGGGTTGTTTAGCCTGGAGAAGAGGAGGCTCAGGGGTGACCTCATCGCTCTCTACAACTATCTGAAAGGAGGTTGTAGACAGGTGGGGGTCGGACTCTTCTCCCACGCAACCAGCAACAGAACAAGAGGGCACAAGCTCTGCCAGGGAAGGTTTAGGCTGGATATCAGAAAAAAGTTCTTCACAGAGCGAGTAATCAGGCATTGGAATGGCCTGCCCAGAGAGGTGTTGAATTCACCATCCCTGGAGGTTTTTAAAATAAGACTGGATGTGGCACTTAGTACCATGATCTAGTAATCATGGTAGTGTTGGATTAAGGGTTGGACTTGATGATCTTGGAGGTCTCTTCCAACCCAGATAATTCTATGATTCTACTGTGTTTCTGATGTCAGTGGATATTTATAATTCCTATCTGGATGTTTTCTAAGGTTTTCATGAAGTACCTGAATGGAAACTTCCTATTTAAACTCTTTATCTTCATCAAGACATTTCAATGGGTAGTTTCGTCCCAGCTCCAGTAACAATTAATTTATGACAGAAGCAGCATATGGTAGTGTGAAAAAGCTAAAGACCATTGGGCTTTCCTAGTGGCAGTAATGCTGGCTTCTCTCCCTCCGTCTCTCACTCCACACAGGTGCATCTCTAGTCCTGGACACTGACCTAGAAAGCCAAATTTTTTTGTGTAATGTGTCCATAGCTACCGATATAGGAACTAATAAATGGCCCTATGAGCTGTTCATCTGCGGGCAAACTGTTCTTTGCCCTCAAAGGTACTGGGTGAGTATATACACAATGCAATTCTGCAAACAGCTAGAAAAGGAAATTAAATCCTTCTGGAAATATTCACTTCTGGCTTTGGCAGCACACCTGAGGTGTTCCCCTGTGCAGTGCAATTGCCAGATTGTAGGGGAACAGTAATGCTGCGCTCAAGGCAGGGTTGT
Source organism: Dromococcyx pavoninus (assembly GCA_033558185.1). Taxonomy (NCBI): domain Eukaryota; kingdom Metazoa; phylum Chordata; class Aves; order Cuculiformes; family Neomorphidae; genus Dromococcyx; species Dromococcyx pavoninus. Next base: position 1,669,471 of record JAUMJL010000063.1, on the reverse strand, counting down.
GCTGACAGCTCACACATGCGACAAGTCCTGTTAATGTGTGTGATCAGCCCTTCATGGAGGCACAGGTGGGATAGCTCAGCACATGCAGACAGAGAATTTCCAGCATAAAACTGCTGGTGGATGGTCCTTAGCCTGATACAATTGCTAACACTGGAGGAAGCTCAGGGCTCGAGGGAAACCAGACTTGCGCGCTCTGGGTGGGAACTTAGAGTATCCATTAACTTAGTATTTTACGTTTTTTCTCACCCTTGCTTTATTGTCTTTAAAAGATACAGGTGTTTGGTGACATGTTATTCATAAAGGATTAGTCAAGCTTTCCTTCTGGACCTTTCCACAGCATACAAATTTGGGTCCAACAAAGCAGATGTAGCTGTTGGCTTTCTGAGGCTGAGTAAGTAGCATATATCTTTCTTTAGCCTCTCTGGGCCTTTCTCCACACTCACTTTCCTCAATAGAAATGAATTTATCCAGCTTAGCAACCTAGACCCTTGAAATTAGTGTTGAGCTGCATAATCCAGAGAGCACATGTTTTCTCCCTGCTTTGACCTCATGAGGTTTTTTTTGGATTTTCACGTCTTCTTTCACAAGGAGGTGGGTAATACGATGTAGTTAAAAAAGACATGTTGGATGTAACTGAATAAACAGGACCAGGGCACAGACAAGTGACCTTGCCCAGGAAAAGCCAACCTTATGAATTTTTAGAAAGGTCCCAAGCACAGTCTTTGCCTTCAGCCTACGTGCCTCAAGCAATGTTTGGGTAGGATTTAGGAGGTAGTGTCAGACAGAGATTATTCCCAGTAGGCTCTCTCTTTTGAATGGCAAGGATATTTCTCCCTGTGGAGAAGAGCCAAGATGCATCCAATTAGTTAGTGTCTCACATTATTTACTAACGTTAATGTAGCCACATTACCTTTTCTTCAGCTTTCTTACTTGACTTCTAGTCAGCATTCTCAATAAGTGAAAATCTATGGTGTAAGTCCAGGAAGTATCTTAAAAAGGTTAAATAAAAAAAAATAAAGGAAGAAAAAAAGGAAAGAAAATACATTAGGATTTAAGTCCCAGAGAAGCCTAAAGTTAGAGATGCGCTATAGAAGAACCTCATCCCTAGCTGTTCAGTTGGTGCCTCAGGCAAATTTCATGCAGAAAAAACTAATACACAAATGTTGCCTCTGTAGCTAATGACCTTATAACACTGAAGTTTTATTAAAGAAATTATTGAAGTTATTTTTTACTTTTCTATGAACTAAACAACATTATCTCAGTAGTTATCTACACTTGAAGATAACTGTCAGGTTCTAAGGCTGGTCGTGTAATCAAGACAAATGTCTCTAGAGGCCAATATGGAGAACCTGAATTAGGAGACTAGTAATTGCCAAAATGAGACACAATAATCACCTTACCTCAAAAATTCTGATTGTAGTATGTGGATCTTACAATCAGCAGTGTATATTTCTAAATAACAAAGACATATTTGTGCAGTTAAGTGTTCAAAACTTTGATAAACCGTAAAGTGCATCGCTGGAGTTGCAGTATAATTTGTTTGTGTCTGAATATTCTCATGAATGGGACTGGAACATCTTATACAATAGAAACAGAATCTTAACAGAGAAACAAAGAATTTTTATTTAAAGAATATTATGAAATTTCATCATTCCTCCTTTGGTTTTGGGTGGGTTTTTTTTTTAGTGAGACTTTATAATTCTTGCCATATATGCAAACGCAGATAAAAGATCTGGCTTCTTTTTCAGCCACAAGACAGAGATATGAGTCATAGAAAGCAAGATTTATTGGCCTACCAGAAACTTTTAGTTTAAATATTCTCCTGTCAAATTCTTTCAAAGAAACTGAATCTCCATGTAATTGCACATATCCATGAAAATCGCAGCTTACTCTTTGACTGTTTTAATTCATTGCCTTTTTGCTGAAGTTGTTGCTTTGCTCTAATAGACACATATCTTGTGTTGACAAGTCTCTCCTGTTTGATTTACTATTTTAATGGATCAGTGATAAACAGCTATAATACACTCCTTGCAGGACTTGAATATACCATCCAATTATTGTCATACTGCCTAGAAGTGTGAAGTGACACGTAGACTCTTGTAAAAAATATGCACTGAACCAGACATTTGAAAAAGATGTGTTTGAGAACAACACAAAAATAAGAATTAAATAATGAGATGGGTGGCTCAGTGGATCTTGAATGAACAGTGACGCTAGTGTCATGGGGCAGCAAGAGAAATTCCTAAGATTTGAAATCCCACCAAGGGGACAACCCCACAACAACATACGTTTTGAACTCTAACTTCACTAGAATTTGAAAACTCTGACATGAAGAGTTAAGCCAGGAGTAGCTTGTTTACAATAAAGGAAACCGTCTGTAGGGTCAGGAGGTAAACCCCAGCTGAAGTGAGAGACACCCTGTTCTAAGGAAAAATCCTGAAAACACTAGTGAGCTCTGGAGCCACAGATCTCATAATACCTGGTCCCTGACTACAGGGTAGATAGATTGATTATTTTGGCTGAGGAATGTCCCAATTTTCCATGTGTATCTGCCAAAAAGACTAGGCATTTGAGTACTATGGCTTTATGAGAGATTTGCTCAATGAATGAGGCTTTGTCTACTTTTAAAAGGTTCTGGCAATATGATGCCTTCTATGGAGGTATTCAGTCTTCTAGGGAAGCACTCATTTAGCCACAGGAACTGTGAGAATTTAGACACTAATATATGAGAAGGTAGTTTAGGAAAACCTTGTCTAACCTCTTTAACTGATCAATAACACCTTCAATTCCAGGAGAAAGAAAAGTCTTCCTCAACAACCTAAAGCGATGTTAATGAACGACTTCAATAGCACCTTCAGTGAGTTAAGTACATATATGTCTTTCTTGTGCCACATTCCTAACAGAATCCTTGTCAGGAGCACAGTATTGCTAAGGACACTATGAGAATCACTCATTGGCTTTGCTGCATTTTAGCAATGATGACATTTCTGTGACTCGGACTCTTCCTCCAAAGTAAAAGAATTGTGGAAACATAGAATTATAAAATCATTTAAGTTGGAAAAGACCTTTAAGATCACTGAGTCCATCTTTAAGCTTAACACTGGCAAATCCACCACTAAACCATGTTCCTAAACTCCACATCTACCCATCTTTTTAAATATCTCCAGGGATGATAATTCAGCTACTTCCCTGGGCAGCCTGTTCCAACTCTTCACCGCTCTTTCAGTAAAGAAATTTTCCTAATATCCAATCTAAACCTCCCCTGGCTCAACTCGAGGCAATTTCCTCTTGTCCTATCATTTGTTACTTGAGGAAAAGAGACTGACACACACCTCATTGCAGACTCCTTTCAGGCAGCTAAAGAGAGCTATCAGATCTCTCCTGAAATCAAGACTACCTTAAACCTGTAGAGGTTTCAATTCTATTTGTTCACATAGAAAAAAAATGTTTAAATCAATAGACTAAAAAGTATAAGCATTTAAGAGGCTCCTGTATCCTTACACTAACATGAAGTCATCACTTCATTTAAGCTTTTGATGAAGGAATTGGAATGAAAAATAGATTAGAGTTTTGCCCAGTATAACAATGTTATAAAACAACATTAAGATTTGGTAAAAACATATCTCTGCTTGGTTTTGGATTTCTTTATGGTTTTTTTATTACTTTCTTTTTATTTAAGGTACTGTGCTCTCTCATTCAGATGCTTAACCTCAGAAGCACTTTAAAAAAAGCCCTGCTCTTCAAATATTCACACACAAACACGTTTGCATGAGTGTTTGCCACGTTTTCACATGCTGGAAATACTCCTGTGAATAAATATTTGCTTATACAAAAGTTCTCTAAACGTGAATAAAAAGTCTTATGAACTCTATCAAAGCAAATACATGTGGCGCCTGGAACATGAACATTTATGATCACATTTTTGCAGGACAGAGCCAATGCTAACTGAGTTTCTGTACAATGTATAAAAGTGCACTTCTGCAGAATCAAAGATACGTATCAGTTTGGCAAGCAGCAAAATATGTTGTTGCAGAGTTCCCTGGATGATATCCTAGACCTGCTACATTCAGGGTCAACTCTCCTACTTTTTGCCATCAAAAGCATGTGCAGGTATTATTCCATTCTTTACTGACACCTTATTCTCAGGACATACATTCCCTTGGAGTGTTGAAAAAACCCATAAACTTTACTCAACTACAGTCCAGTGAAAAGCCACTGAAGTCAAGAGATCAACTTGGCTTGATTCAGAGGGCTTCCAGCCAACCACTTATGGCCTATACTCTATCTGAAATAGATCAGCAGTACAATTTATCGTGTAAGAACTAGACCAGTTTTGTTTTATCTCTTTCAGTAAATTTGAACACTCTAGCAGAAATATTCAAATTCAGATATTAAGTTTCATCCAGACTAAAGGTAAGAGCTCAGAGCTTGCCCTTGGAGACTTCATACCGAGCCAGTGAAGTTAGAGATATCCTTAATGCATCATGATATCATCTGTCACCGATGTATTGGCAGCATTAGGAACGAACCCGGCATTAGGATACTCTCGTTTGACAGCAGAGGGAGCGTTTCATCCAGTAACTCATTTGTCCTGATAACGTTCTGCTAAAGATCCTGGCAATAACTGCTAAATAAACACGTTACCAAACCCAAATATCTCTAATCGGACAGGTAGCCTGTGGTTGGGTAGCTGTAAAAAAATAAGTACAGTAGCTGGAAACTCATACAGTGTAGGAAAAACAGAACGTGTTAATGGTGGAGATCAGAAACTAGTCTTCTTTTCTTGAGAGATAATTTCAGAGGAGTAAAAGTGCAAATTAGTGAGAGAAAATATTTTTCCTATAATGTAAAAGGAGCATGAATCCAGGCCTTCAGCTGCTGGGGGACAGGGGAGATCTGGCAATAATATTGGACTTAAAGGGTGTGGAATAAGAAGTGTATCACTCATTTAGTCTCAGGGTAACAGGCAAAAAAAGGTGTTGATAGAACTCAAATTTTAATAGCTGACCAGATGCTAATGTGAGGCAGTAAATCTGTATTGCTGTAATATCTTATGGAGATCTTTCTCACTTTTTCAACAATGTAATTTCCCTGTGTCCATTCATATTTGTTGAGAAAAGTGATTACTGAGTGCGTTAGAAAATTTATCCTCTGCATTGCAACCACAACACTGGCAGTACTAGATTTCCTATGAGCTTTCCTGACTGGAGAGTTTATTGATCACCTGAGTGATGCTTATTTAGCCGAATACTCTTTTATTATTCCTTAGCCTTTGCTCAGACAAACTCTGATACTTCAGAAGAAATTTTATTGAATGAAGAAATTTTGGATCCAGGTGAAAATAATAACTTTGATTCACCTGGATCCAGGTGAAAATAATAACTTTGATTCACCTACCTTATGGTCTGATTAAAAGCAGACTGCATTCATATGTCAGGTGAACCTATGACATTCAAAAATGAACAGCTGTTTCTCTAAGATCAGTGGGAATTTTGTCTGTTCAAAGAGGTTATCACAAACATGAAAATAGTTTTAGCTGATCCTTAACCTAGGCTTCAGGCCTCAGCCAAAGTCAGATAACATTTTGAGCAGAATCACAATGCAACATATCTTCAAGGGATGCATAAAGTTTCTGATTACACGAAGAGTCATAGAGGTATAGTTATAAAACACATTTTTAGTGTTTTAAAAACATATTTGATCAGAAACAAGCTGAAAGCAATATATGAGCTGAAACCTGCTCTCTGAAAATGAATTGTTGAGGTTTGGTTGGAAATTTCATTTAGGGATCAGGATCATTTAACCACGGCTTTCTTTTCATAAGCAGACCGCTTGATCAGCGAAGATAGTGATGAGGTTTTAGATGGGTCTGATGCCTCACTGATTCCTCCAAATCTCTCCATTTTTATATTCCCTCCTCTCTTTACTTTATCAGATTTTTTATTTCCTCTTCTTCCCCCAATTCTCTTTTTGATTGAATATTTTCTCCTTGTTCCTCTTTCTAATTGAATTAGCTTTTTCTAACCATTGAGATGGTTGACCAGGAACACATTTGAAATGAGGTGAATATATACCTGTAAGTACTGCAAATAGACTCATCAGGTTTCAGAGGCATATTTCAGTGCTGGAAGAATTTTGTGATTTCTGAAAGGATACTTTTTTTCTTGTACCATGAATATAGTGGCTTTCTAGATTCACTAGCCTAAATACACTTTTTTCATTAAGCCAGTTTTCTAAGTAGGAATAACTATGTTCCTGACAACCACTTGAACTACTAGAATAAGACTAATATTAGAAGTTGCCTAAAAAAAAAAGCAGAAAGAAAATGTTTGGGTATTTGTTAATTGAATTTTGCAGGAACTGAGGAGCCTTGAGGTTAGCCTTTAACTCCATATTTGTCCATCTCTACGCAAAATAAAGTGGAGAGATGAGCTCTTTTATTTTGAGTAGGTAATATGCAGACCCTGAAATTTGTGGCAGTCACATGCTGGGTTATTTTTATTAAAGAAACTCCAGAATTCATGGCATGTTATGATAAATGCTTATCTTTGCACATTCTTAGAGCTGAAATTAAAAGAAACAGGACAATAAAGTCAGCAGCTATGATATCTGTCTAGAAAGGAAACTACAAATTTCAGCAAGTGGTAGGGCAAGGTCCAAGTCCTGTCCTAGCTAGTACCTATTTGATTTAATGGGATTGCACTTGTGTAAATGAGAGAACTTGACTTGTAAACTTCAAAAGGCTCACAATTGCAAACAGGGGGAAAAAAGAAGAAATGAAAAAGCAAACAACAGCATGTGGAATGAATCTGAGATATCCCATCCCAGTAAGAACACTCAGCAGTTCATTTTATTTATTCAGATCAAATGCAGACTATGAGATATATAGACTATGTGAGGATAGGGTGGGAAAGTGAATATGTTCAAATAAAAGCATTACTTTGGCACTACTGCTGAGATTAATGTGGGTTATGAAAAGAGTGCATCTGAGACTGGCACTGAAACTCTTGAGAGCTAAGCACATTCACAGGAATGAACTTGTTATGACAACTTTAATATTGAGGGAAAGAAAATACAAAATCAGGACTTATATTTTCAAACGAAATAATCACATTTTACTGAAAGGGTGTAATTTAGACAGAACAATGACTTTTGAAAATGAACAGGATCTTTTTTATTTAAAGAACAGTAATATTAATTTAAAAAGGAAAGCACAAAATAGCAAGGAAAATAGCTTGTATTTTTCAGTTCTCCTTCAACTTAAAAAGTACTTAATTGATACCAAGCACTTCATGCGTACATCACCTGTGCAGGGCAGAGAAGCACAAGTAGTGCATACTCATACATGTATTGTTTTTTGACAATATGAAACTTATGTCTCTCTAAGGATTCTCAAATCTAAAGTGAATTTGTAGACCAAACCTGCAGATATTTCTTGACCTCAGTCAGTAAAATCTACCACTCTGAAACATAATTAAAACTTACTATTTTTGCCCAGAATCACACAGAATCACAGAATGACCAGGACTGGAAGGGAATTCTGGAGATCATCTAGTCCAACTCCCCTGCTAAATCTCTTTTTTAGCTCTTCTCTTTCAAGAAAAGTATACAGAAGTGCAGTTGATCTGAGTTATTTAGTAGTATATGCACAGGTTTGGCTGTATTTGTCATTAATTTTTATGCATGGAACTAACCTAAATGAAGGGGATGAGAACCACAGGCCAAAAGGGAGGTGAAATTGTATCATGAAGTTTATAGCAGCTTCTGAAGAGAGAACAGCTTGCAAAGAGACTACATAGATAATCCTCCTTATGACTCACCAGGAAGTTGCTTAATCTGAGGAAATAATAATGTATAGCATATGTAGAAACTATTTATAATAGGATCATCCTTTAAATAGTTTAAAAGTTGTTTCATCTAACTGAAATATAAAACCATTTAGAACTCCACTCCCAAACTGGAGAGTTAGAACAAAGTTTTTCTTGAAAGGAAAAATAATAATAAATAAACATGTTACCATCCTGAATCTCATCTCTCACAGCAGCGTACCATTTTGCTAATCCATCAAAATTAAGGCGTCGTGTTAGTAACTTAGGATAAGGCTGTCTTTCCCTAAGATGTAATTCATAATTAAAAAAGCATGACACAACCTGTCTTTAATTTAGTGACTTTGTAAAAGAGGGGTGTATATAAAAATTTCATAAAAACAATTTATGAAAGAGCTGGATACAGAATTTTTAATGTCTGTGGCCATGCAAGCAATTTTAAACTGTTTGGATATTTTTTTTTCTTTTCTGTTCAAATTAAATGAAACACTGGCAGTGTTGATGTTGGTGGTTTTGTACGTTAATTTTATAAGATGAACTCTCGTTTTGGCAAAAGCTTTTGTGTTCTGGTAAAATTTCATAATGTGAACTTCTCTCATACTTCTCAGCCCGTCAGAACATGTATTTCATTGGAATCTGTCCCATTCCTTCCTTCTTGAGGGGTACTAGTTCCAAAGGAGGTACTACTGTGAATATTTGAATTTTCTTAAGGTTGTACAGAAGCTCCCTTTTCAATATTTTCATTTGGAAACACTGTATTCCTTATGATTTATTAAACATACTTCCAGATGGTAATGAAAGTCTTTTTCTTGAAGCCTCATATGCAAAAAATTGTTTACGATAGTGAATGTATCTTTTCCTTAAATTAAGTGGCTACTACACATTAAAAAGCACTGATGCCCGTAACCAGTGAAAAATCTTATGTAAAATTAAGATGTAATATAAATTTTAAACGGTTGTTAGCTAGTGCAAGTTACATAAATTTAATTTCCCTATATTTTTACTTCAGAATTTGGGTAAAAAATAAAGGTAATCCAAAGGGATTTTTTTTTTATTTAGGGGCTATCTTGCACAACAAGTCTAAGTAGGAGGGAATATTTTAATAACAGCTAAGTTTAGGACTGTAATAAATTGTTTAAACACATATTCTCTATTGAAAAGTGAAATAAATATAATTAGTGAAATTAAATATCCTTTGAGCAATAGTCCCAGAATGACTTAAGCTTTAAAAGATGCAAGGAGAGACACAACGTCCTTCACTTAGCATGAGCTTGAAGAAGAATATTTGTAAAATATTGAGTCTTCACCAATAAAAATCCCAGAGTTGTTGTGTAATGCTACTAGACATCTTTTCAGTAACTCATATTTTCTTTATACTCTACAGATTTGTGCAATTATCTATGTCTCTGAAGACAAGAAACATTGCTGTGATGTGAGTTTAGAGAAAGTATTTCTTCTGTATTCCCTATCTTTTTCTGCAAAGGCAATGTTTTTTTCTGCTATATGTTGTATACATAGAATGACTTAATTGCACTATTGATGTGTCATTAACTCTTCTTTTTTTCTGACTTATTGGCTCTTTGCTAAATTTTACATTTTTTATTAAAAATTTCATGTGCAGCATTTGTCAAGTTTATCTCTTTTAAAAATAAACCTAGCAAAGCTTTTCTGAAAATGTCGGAAAGACAACACACTAAAAGTATCTTTCTTCCTGCAAGCATTAAATCTTACTGCAAGCAGGTACTTCTACATGGGCCTGCATATTAACACATACTGATGATATGGTTAAGAAGGAATAAACATTCCTCTGTAAATAAATTTTAATTGTCTTTGTTTCTAAGACTGATGTCATTCTGTAGACATTGTAAAATTAATTAGACTTATTAATTCTTGTGTCTCATCCTGATACCTGCCTATTATTTATGGTTGCTTCTCCTTTAGGATTGAGAATAATTGAAATATATCACATTGCCATCCTGGAAAGTATAAAATGCTCCTCTTGTCTTAAAGGAAAAATTATTCAATACTTGCTGTCGTAAGGCCCATGCTAATCACAACGGATAGAATGTCATCCTCAAGCAGATTTTATCATGATTACGATCATGATTATTTTTACATCATTTTTTTCTGTAGATCCAGAGCCTCTCTTTCAGGTTATTGCCTTAACTGTAGCTGAAAGGTCTCAATTGTTGTTTGATTTTAATAACAGCTAAACTATGATAACATGAATGTCAATAAAGGCTGGTTGCCTTAAAACATGTCTGAACTTACTGGTGGGTTTAAGATGCCTGCATTAGAGCTTATGTTTTTGTGTCTAATTTCAACCACTGTCTAAACTAGCTTCATTAGAGCCTCCTTCATTAGACTTATCTAGATGAACACCAGGCTAGAAATAAGTTTCTGTTTTCTTTATCTGTTACAGACACAGGAAGGATATCATGTAATTTCTCTTACCGATACTTTTCTTTCTTCCTCTCCTCTCTCCAAGTCTTCATATATATCACTTGTCAAATTATAACATTAAATCAAATGATGGGAAATATGAGAGTATGGCTTTGCAGTAACTGGGTGAGAAGATGTCTACACACAATTTTAAATTTAAAAAAATCCTTCATAATTCACAAATGAAACTATAGACTTTTTTAAATTAAAAGCTAGTTCTCAACAAGAGAACAGGTACAGGAATTAGGAATATCATTGGGAGTCAAGTGTTTGTAGCTTCACTCATATGTGAAGACAAATGCGTGGGAGTTGAATATGAAGCCCTCATAGAATGGGTGAATAAGTCATCATGTAAGGGGTTAGGGAACATTGAGTTTTATTCAAACTTTTGAACAACATTGACTCAGCACTCCCCGTTCAATCCTGAATCTAATTTTCCACAGTTCTGGTGAACACCCTTAGACATAGAGCAAATATTTGCTACTTCTCTCTCCCCCTCTGCCTCTGGGAACACGAAATTGTTTAAGAAAAATAGGACAGCACCACCAACGTAAAATACAGTAAACATACTCATACTGTGATTCAAAACCTTGGTCTGAAATACGCCAGACAATCTTTCACGTAAGTTCTTACTCACTTAGCTGATACATAATTGTGACATCTCCTCAATTTCTCTCTCCTTCACTTCCTCCTTTCTTATCTTGCTCTGGTACTTGTTTCGACCAAAATTATCTCTTGACTTAAGGAAGACTTCCTTAAAAAAAATCGTTTTACATCATTATGTTTCTTTGAGAAGTGTCAGACATACCTGACTGGTATTTTCTGTTAAAATTGTTTTAGTGTTAAATCTCCAGCCAGAAATAACACAAATAACTGAATGGGACTACTGACAATGAAATTTAGTTACATGTTTTATGGCCATGTGACTCCTTGTAAAAAGAGAGTATCCACCCTATTGGTTAGATGCCAGTTATGTACTGGTACATGGTAATGAAGTCTCCCCTAAGCCTTCTCCTATTAAGGCTGAACAATCCCAGTTTTCTTAGCCTTACTTCAAATGATATGTTTCCTAGTCCTCTGATCATCTTAGTGGTTTTTCTTTGGACCCTCTGCAGCCTGTCCACATCTCTTTTGTATACCAGGGACCAAATCTGTACGCAACACTCCAGGTGCGGCCTGACAAGAACGGAGTAGAGTGCGATAATGACTTTTTTATATCTGCTGGTGATGTCCTTTCTAATGCACCCCAGCATCTTGTTGGCCTTCTTTGTTGATGCAATGCACTGTTCACTCATGTTAAGCCTGTTGCCCACCAAGACCCCCAGTTCTTCTACACAGAGCTTCTCTCGGGCCAGGTGGAACCTAGTTTGAGCTGCACTCCAGGGTTATGTATTTGCAGGTGAAAGACCTTACACTTACCTCCATTGAACTTCACAATGTTCCTGCTAGCCTACTCTTTTAGCCTGTCCAGGTCTTCCTGGAGGGTAGCTCTTCCCTCTGGAGTGTCAACTGTTTGAGAAAGAAATATTTACCACTACCCTCTGGGTACTGTTCCTCTCTCACTGCACAGACCACTTGTCGAGGCTCTAACATGTCAGTTTCTCTAGGAGGAGGCTGTGAGGAACCATGCCAAAAGCCTTGGGGAAGTCTGGGTAGGCAACGTAGAGAAAGGTAAGTTTTCTGTACAAAATGTAGGAGCTGCAATAAATTATTAAAATCAGTATGTGCTCTGTCATGGCATTTCTTACTACGACATCTAAGTCCTTTGCACTTATTTATTAATTTTCACAAATAAAGAACATACAGGTAGAGACATCTGAGAAAAATCTCCCTGAAGCAGGATTCCAACATTGATGTCTCTGAGACAAACGCAGACAACAGGTTCACAAGGCAAAGTTCAACTATACTTTGTTTTCCCACACTTAACATTCGTCATTTGGTACTCATCTTTCACATCTGGAAGAAAAGTTGAAATGTGGCATCAGTACAGAGCTCTCAATTTGTAATGAAATTGATTCAGTGTAGTGACTAAGATGCAAGAACTTTAGAAAACTTAAATATAGGATTGCATGTAAGACTGTGTCATATACAGATTACACAGGAAATATGAACATTGGAATTTCCTAATTTACTGTTTCTCTATTTTGGAGCCCTAATTCTGGTCAATGGGACAGGATACAAAATCTCCATATTGATAATGAATTGTCTAGAAAATTGAAAATTAGTGATCACTTTTCACAATGACAGGAGATAACCAGTGAAATCCTTCTGAAATCTGTGAAAAAGCTGATGCTTTTCAACATAAATGATTTGGAATGCAGGACAAATGGCAAGTTGACAAAATTTTTGTATGTTTAGGGTGCTTAAAATGAAAGCTGACTGTAAAGTTTTGAAGAAGAAACTTGCATTCCTAGGTATCTCCCACACCCGCATCCCCAGGAATAATGTAAGTAAACACACAACATAGCAGTCCTAACTTTACTTGTGTCCAGAGTAGCCCTGATCTAACTGTTATGATGTTGAAACACGATACTGAATAATAACAGGAGGCTTGCTGTGGTTAACAGGTGGAAATCAGTACAAAGGTCTTTGTTATGCTTTTGCAAAGACCCTTTAATATTGAGTGAAAAAGGAAGAAGTAGTGAAACTGAGAAAAACACAGGAAGTAAAGAATAGTTTCTGGGTGAGTAGGATGGTCCAGACACCTATTGAAATCATCCTCAAAACCAAAACAAAACGCAGGATCTGGAAAAAGCTCTTCATCCTTACAAGGAGATGACTGAATGAAGTACAATGGAACTATGATAAAAATACATAAAACTATGCATGGAAGATATGCTGAACTGGAAATATCTATTCACTGTTTCTTCATCTTCAAGGACAAAAGGTTCTCGAATTAAATGAGTGCACGAAGGGGTCTTAGGTTCAAAAGAGAAAAGAGCAATATTTATCTCTATGCCACAAAGTGAAGTACTAGAATTTGCTGTGGAACTCTGTGAATGTTAAAAGTTTACACAGCTTCAAGGTAAATTTCCATAAGTTCATGGAAGACAAATCCCTTGAAATTTACACTAGAGTATAAACTCACCAATTCTGGCACACGAAGTCCCTAGCACTTATTAGAGAGTTCTGGTGGAAAGTGTTACATATACTTCCTCTGTTGTACTTTCTCACACAAATGACCTTCTTTGAGTGACAGCATAGTGGGCCAGAGGAACAGTGCAAATATTATATTTCTTTTGTTCCTGGTATGATTTTTTTGTATGTAGCGAGTTTATATATATATATATATATATACACATATATAAATGTGTAAGCTTTTTTGAAGACTTTAGGTAACCAATTTTGACTTGAAAAAATAACAGTTTATTATTCTGAGTATATTGTGTAGCTGAAGCTTGCCACTATTGTTCCCTTTAAGAAAGAGATTGTTTCAGGATCAAAACAAAAACATCCTTCCCTTCCATAAGTCAAACAATCTATCCCCTGTAGAGGTGCACATACTGGTGCAAGTATGTAGCTTCTATGTGACTGCCTCACTTTCAGGTCTATTTATTCTTTGACATAATTTTTTGACCTCCCAGCTCTCCATTAACTCTTAAATTTCTACCATTGATAGCCTTTCATCTACTTGGACTTTATTATCATAAATTATAGGAGAGCATTAACAAATCTTAGAAAAAGCAAAGAAACAGCAAGTAGCTCCACCAGCATGACTCCTAACAAGGGCAGCTCTACCATATCTTGTTACCTTTAGAAGAAATAAGATTTGGACTGCATATTGTAGCATATGTTTTAGCAAACTAATTCAGTGGTCTGTTGTGATTCTCCCAGCAGGTACCAAAAGAAAAAAAACTATGCGTTTCTAAACCTTTGTTAAAAAAAACTCCAAAGAGTTAAAACACCTCTGGGACAAGGAAAGCCCTAGATAAGACTCCTAGTGCATGTAAACTAGTGGATATACTCTGCAGTAAGATTATTGCCAGTTCTAGCAGCTGACAAACTGACCATGCCAATTTAGAGCAACAACATCCAGTGCTATAATAGAAGCCTAATTTAATGAGGCTCTGAGTCTGTATTCCTGCCTTTGATTTCAGAGTCCAATGGGGAGATGAGATACTATTCTCCAGATGCTTTTAGAGAAGGCAAGAAGTAACTAGGCTAGAAGTAACTGAATCATGAACTTTAGTTCTGTATATTCACATCAGCAGGATCCTATTCAAGAGGAACCTGTGCTTTTCTCTCTTTAGGAGGTCAAATTAAAGAGCTCTGAATCCGCACTGCGAGATGGTTATTGCATAGTTTTTTTTGGAAAGGAATTATTATTTTACATAAATAAATATCTTCACTATGTATCATCTTTTAAGTGTATGCAGATTTTCTGTCACCTAAAATCTTCCATACAGTTCAAAGTTGAAATTCTGCTTAAAGAAACCATTTTCTTTTACAGCTCTTCTTCATTGCTGAAGTTCAGCAGAGCATGTGCCTCTGCAAAGACACAAACTCTAAAGGTTCATACTAGCAAATAGTTCTGTATAATAAGTAGATAAAGGACTTATAGCTACTGTGACTTTTACTATTGATGGATATGATCACGATAACTGGCAAATATTTTCCTCAGAGATTCCTTTAAAAAAAAGGCATACAAATTGTACGTATTTTTCTTGTAATTTTTAGTATAATTTTATTTCTTAATTTATTTTCTCGGTGTTTTTTAAAGAAAATTTAAAAAGTGAGTCCATTCATTCTTCTGTTATCTCACAAACTTTCAGTAACTTTACCTCTTATTATTTAATGAAATACATCTGTATTACAATAGATAAGCTAGTTGACTTTAGAACACTGTATGTTTAAACTGTCCTGTAAGGAGTTCTACAAGTTTGCCTGACCTTTCTGAATGCATAACATCACATACCAGACACTGTATTTCATATTTGATGGAATTTTTTGAGCCTAGTACACACAGAATTTAGCATTTTGTTATGAATACAAAACCACTGCACTGCCAGCCCATAGGTCTCTGGGTTGTTATTCAGGGTCTCTGTAGGCTCCTCTGAGTTTTCCGGATAGTCAAGAAATGAGCAGATCTGGAAGAATAACAATGTTTTGACCAGGCATACAGAAAAAAAAATAGTAAATAACTGAAAGCATTCATTCATGTCTTATTTCCACCCTGCACTCCCGCCCCTTAAAATCAATTTGTGATGTCAAAGTGTTAAGATAATAAAGACCTTTGATGACTCCGCACTGCAGTTTTTTTGGCAGATAAATATACAGTAAAGCACTTCATTCTATTAATGCTTGGCCATTATTTGAAAATACACATTGCTATACAGTTGCTCAATGTTACAAGCCAGGTCCTCTGCACCAGTGACATGGTTTATCTGTTCAGATTTAAAGGCAGATTAAGCTGTCAAGTTGTGGTGCCTATGCTAGGAAATAATTCCTGTATGATATAGTCAGCATATGCTCTTCCATCTGCTGTAATCTTATTGGTTAACAAGTACAGAATGAGTATTTCAGCAGACCACCAGCTCTACTTTAAGCAAAGGTAAATTACAGTCCTAGGGTAATAAAACATGCTTTGCTTAGACTTGGCTTGCTTTGCTTTATCTCATTGAGCTTTAAAACCAACTGATTAATGACCAGGTGGTTGTTATTTAATTTTATTTTGTTTAGCATTGTATAGTTATATGGTGCAATTCCTATTGTTAATGATATAGATAAGAGCAGTGAATAGTTAGGTTGCACAAGAGTGAACTGCTGAACCGTTAACTATGATGCAGCTTAAAGGAGGATGAATCTGGGGTGACAGCAGAGGTCTTGAAGATTTGGGCACAGTACAATACTAGTGGTTCCAGGGCTATAAATTACTCACCAGAAAACATCTCCTAAAAAAAAATTAAACATGAGGTAGACAAAACTGAATTTACGGTGGAAGAAAAGACAAGGAACAAGTATTCAATGCATGCAAAGTGACAAAAAAGATAGGGTGTAAAGCCCATAAAAAATGACAGCAAGAGGACAGGAAGAAGCCATCAACATTGTGCTCATTCTGTAAAGCAGAAGGAATTAACCCCAATCATTAACATCACACTCTGCCAGCAAAGATTTCACGGAGATTGTGAAACCCTGTAATTCCCCCTAGATTGAGCTCCAGAGATCATTGGAAAGGTAAGTCTAATGGTAGAGAGAAAAAAGACATTGGTAGGAGAAGGTTGTCTAAATAACTTTTGAAATATTGTGTTGTTAGCAAGATTTGTTTTCTATTTAATTGCATTAACATCAATGTGTCTGGACTACTAATAGATTTTTGTTTCATTTTGGTTATACTGTTAAACATTTCAGTTTGGCTAACAGTAAATTCTTGGCTCCACATAGATGCAATTGTCCCCTTTTAACAATAAAAAGATCTTGAGTGTAACACTACTGAGACATAGGATATTAAATGTTTGGCTTATGCCACCAGCCCATAGCTTCTGGAAAGCCAGCTGGGAACTCATGCTACTATTGCAATTTAGAGTAGCTTTAATTTCCTGGGTACCGTTTATCAGAACAAACCAATACTGGTCTTGACAAATCCTGCAATCACTGAACCAGAGTCCTGGCTTATTTTTGGAACCATTTCATTGCCTTCTGCTATAGAGTAGGCTTCAGGCTAACCACCCCAAAACATACAAGGTGACACATAACATACCTAAAGCAAGTTTTCATAAAGAATGTCCTCTTTAATTTCCTCTTCTTTTAAAATTGCAAGGACTAAATAGGTAAAGGGTACTTGAAACATTTATAATTCACCCCAAAATCAAAAAAGAATGGAAATGAAGTTTTGCTGTCTAAATAATTTGTACTTAAGCAAACACATCATGGTAGCCTTTAAGTCTTTCATGTTTACTGTTCACCCACAATACAATTGCTAATAGTTTCCAGTTATCCTGGCTTGACTTCTAGTTTACGATCCACAAATTATTCATCGTGTGAGGCATAAAAAAGGGCTGATATAGAAAACCAAGAAAGAAGGCCAGGAGAACCAGTTTTTATCCTGGGTGCTTCAGTTAAATGCTTGAAGCTAGGTGGGATGGCTTCATGACAAGCATTGGGATGGCAGTAACAGTGATCAGTCTTACTTTCACACACTCATCATAAAATGTCCTTATTTCAGTCACTGATCGACATACCACTTTTTTTTCCTATCACTTAATCCAAATTTTGCTGTGTTTTGAAGAATAACTTACCTGCCATTTGGATAAAGAGCCCAGACGCATCCCTTCCCACACACAGCTATTTGCTAGTCTGCCTCACTGAAAATTGTCATATCCTCGTTGAGGAATTGTTGCTGACATAAGAGTCTAAAACACAGTCAGAAAAGAAACTAGCAAATAATAAATACATTTCTTAAAAAAAAAGACACCCACAAAACAGCCAAATAAAGTTGACCTCAAAGAGAGCTGTTCTCTCTGTTGTCTGGTTGTTCTAGAATTTACGGTACTCTAAGACAACTATTGTAACATAAGAATACTTAAATTTTGAAATATTGCCTATACTGTGAAATTGCTTTGAAGTGTATTCCAGATTCCCCTGGGAAAAAAAAAAAAACAAATAAGAGCCTGTTTTTCAGTTTTCCTGTAGTATCACAAATATTTTTTTTTGCAAAATAAAAACACATAATTATACATATGTATTTTACACCTGAAATTATTATAAGCTGCTGAGGTCAGAACAGTATTATACCTTCTTTATAACAAATTGTGCTGTATACCTATGATGCTGCAATACACTTACAGTGATTTAAAAGGATAATATAAAAGTAATAGGGCATCATCGGTCCCTTGATTAACGATACAGTCATCCTCTGTAAACATCTTAGTAAATTTCTTTCAAGCAACAACAGTTAAATTAGAACCTATGTATTTTTGCAGAGGACTGTTTTTTCTGAGAACTTTCGGTTAGGGAACTGTTTTTAAAGGCAGCAATAATGACTTCATTGAACTTTAAAAACAATTTATTGCCCATGGTATTTGATAAACATCTTGCACTGTTTTAATTTGCTCTAAAGATGTTCTCTTACTTAAACACTAGTTCTGTGGGCAATTTTAAGAGATTATTGACTAGCTTTTTATAT
This sequence comes from Dromococcyx pavoninus, assembly GCA_033558185.1. Taxonomy (NCBI): domain Eukaryota; kingdom Metazoa; phylum Chordata; class Aves; order Cuculiformes; family Neomorphidae; genus Dromococcyx; species Dromococcyx pavoninus. The sequence continues at coordinate 1,651,081 of JAUMJL010000063.1, read as the reverse complement.
ACTTTGACTTTACAATAAATAATCCTGAGAGTTATACATGCTACTTGATAAATGTGAGTGCTATGACCCGAATCTTGCAGTGATGAAATTTGTCTGTTGACTTGAATGGGCTCATGTCAGTCATAAAGTTCACAAGGAAGAATACATTCATGGTGGATACGTAAGGGTTTATTCAACTGAGTCTAAATTCAACACATCTGAATTTTCCCTTCAACTTGAAGAAATGAAAAAGGAAAACGATAAAATTGTGGAGAAAATAAAAGCACTGAATTGGCAAGTTAATTTTGAAAATAGAATAAAATAAAATTAAGTGGAGAAATTACTCCCTTTGCCATCAGGTTACTAAATGGGCCTACTAGTCCACTCCTGTATGGGGGGGAAAAAAGATGTACCTGTAGAAATTTGGCTTTACTTGATATAATAAAATGTAACAAGGTAAATTAAAGAAAGGTAGACCCCAGACTGAATATGAAAATCAGATTCCTTGACGATGGACTTGAAGTTTGCACTATATGGCACTAAGTTAAGTTCTTATTGCTTTTTTAAAGATTCTTAGGGGAAGCTTCGACAATAGGAAGTTATTTTGAGTTAAGAAAGAACAGATTACAGCTGCCTTGGTCCACACCCGGCTTGCACAAGGGAAAAACAAAAGTCAGCAAGGTTTTCCAGCCTATAAACTGCCTCTTTATGGTAAAGAAAATAGATTGGTATGTGGTTTTAAGTGTTTTCAAGTGTAGTCCCTCAATTTCCGTTTTGAGATAGCTTCCTCTTGGCTACGTTAAGTAGTGCTAAAATGAATGTGTATTTTTCATAAGAAAGGAAAACATTACTAGTGCAAGCTCAAGGAAATAATACAAATTAGTTGTTTAGATATGGCTTTTGTCCAGTATTAATGGTACCTTTCAGGAAGTTTAACTAGATATAAGGAAATCTATGAGGACTACTAGATGACATTTGCTATGCTAATTCCATTTTGAGTCCAGTTACTTCATGAAAAATGCACAACCAAATTCAGTATTTTTGAAGATATCAAGGTGAAATTTATTGGATTTATTAGTCGTTCATACAACATAAATTTCTACTTGTTTAAAAGAAAATAGTGATTGTGTTTCCCGCAATAGAAGAAAATGGACAAGTAAATTAAAGGTTTCTCTGGAACTCACACACATGCATCAAAGATCCATTCAATAAAATGTGGAGATATTTTTTACTTTGTTGGTAAAAAGGTAAGCACACAGCATGATGCTTTCTGATTTGAATTTCTGCATATGTGTTGAGCAAAAGCCCCATATAAAATGATAACTTCACAGCTCTAGTGGACAAATTCTACAACCTCTATTCTATTGCTCTCTGGAAAACTTATTTCTTTGCTTGGCTTACTTTAGTGTACTTTTTCTCCCCAGCACTTTTTTTTCCCTAAAAAGCAGGTTACTGAAACACAAGTCTTGCTAGAGAAATCTGGAGATGAGCCAAATACATTGTTGAAATCATTGATTGGAAAAATAGAAACCTAGGCAAAACTTATTTTGAATACTCTCACCATGCTGGAAAAAAGCACTCAGGCCCAAAGTAGGCCTTAGACTCAATGCAGCTCAGCATAAATCTGTGAACTCTGGATATTGAAGGTTTACTCTAACTGGTATTTGTGGTTTATAGAAGTTGTAGCTTGTGTACTTAAACTTCTACTGCCTAATCAACCTGACCAGTGGTTGATCTGTTGAACATGTATAATCTAGGTGTGTTTGGTTTAGATTTGTAATGTTTCTATTGCAACGGATTGTAAGAATATCAAATAAGAGCGGTATGTAAAATGATCTCTTTATTGCTGCTTTGTTATATTATCCTTTGAACATACTGAAAGGTTACCAAGGAACATGATGGAAAAAAGGTCCGTAACACATAGAGGCATGATTGATGTATCACATTTAGAATGTAATCTGAAGTACAAGAGATTTAATTTATTCCATGATACAGCCTAAACTTTGTTTTCAGTTTGATCCTAAATAATGAAAATAATGTTCCCTTTGCAGCTGCCGTTGATTACTGTAATCCACAAAGAAATTAAAAGACACAGTATTGGAAAGATAGCTCACATACAGTACAGGATCATAGTCTATTGTGTTCATGAGAAATATGCTAACTATGCTGACTTTTCCCCCCATGCTGCTGGAAAGGAGAGGTTATGATTAATAGCTTAAATACCAACAGTTAACCCTACTCCCCATGCTATCTTATCTCACTGTCTGAAATGGCATGCAGTGTTAATGTGTTAAATATGATATCTTATTTTCCTTGTGACCTGTTTTTTAAGAAGTGACATAAGTATGCACACACATATGAAATGAAAGCAGTCTGCTATTTTCTTATACAAAGCCTAATACCTTGCGTGGGTGAGTTTCTTTTCTTCTAGAACAAAGATTGAATGTGTATGTAGCCTATAATTTTCCTTCTCCTCTGGCTATTTTTTTGCCTTTAGAAGGTCTCCATCTGTCTATCATTGTAATAGGTTGGACTATGAAATACCTTCCATATCATAAGATATTTTTGAGTTGGAATCAATAGAAATGGGGAAGACTGAAAAAAGTTCACCCTCTACTCTGTCCTGTGAAATGGAAGGAGGTATTTTTTGTATTGGGTCGACTGAAAGAGACAAAGGATTAAATATGGTTTTAAACTTCTGTTCATACACAGTATGTATTTAAGGTACTGTACATAAAGATTAAAGCACATAATTTGTAGCCTTTAATCAGCCAAAACTGTCACTGAATCCTATTACTGTAAAGGTGGAAATTCAATTTCTCCATCAGAATCTGAATATTGGGCTTGGAATATTATTTGCTGCTGTTCATTGAGGAATATTCTATGAAGCTGCTTCTCTGCAGCTAGGTTTGTGGTAAAGACTTATTACTTCAGAGAAGCTGCAGACAACTAGAAAGTGAAATCTTTAGGAACACATAATCTTTGTCTTAGGCTATTGGTGTAGGCAATGTTGTATGATGTCCCTGACACAGTGAATTATCTTTTCAGCATCCTACAGTACCATACACTTACTTGAAAGCATTTCATTTTCCTGTTGCTTTCATTGTATTTTATTAGTTGGTTACCTCACAAAGATAATTTCTGTAAATATTAGTTAACAATAGATTTACTTACAAAATACCTGGTGAGTTTTGTTTTGGTTTGGATTTTTCTGTGGAGAAGAGAGGTGGTATTTCATGGAAAATTTTCTTAGAGGCTCCTATCTTGTTCATACCAAGATGGAAGAACAAAACTAATATTCTGCTACAAGTAGCCTGTCTTTCCCTGGAAAACACCAGATATTTATGTATAACATAATTTTCCCCTTCCATTGGGAGATTAATTAACCTAGCATAACAGTTTTCCTCCACAGAACAGGGTCTTCTCACTCTCTGGCTTCCCAAAAAATGCTGCTGATTAAACAACATTACAGAAAAAACAAGCATTACCTGCCCAAATGTTCAATTATCCAATTGTCTTCCAGAATTACAACTAGTTTTAAAATTTGCCATTTTACATTGGAAATGAGTCCCCTAAAATATTCTCTTAGCTTACCTTCCAGATATTGAGTACTTTGGTTCTGATGGGCAGAAACGATGACAGAAACATCAGTAAAATTGATTCTGGATTCAAAAGGCTATTACTCAAAGGCATCACAATGGTGGTCAGTATTGATGTGTGTACCCCAGAGTTGGTATTGGGGCATATATTCTTCAGCATCTTCATCAGTATAGAATCACAGAATCATAGAATCATAGAATGATTTGTGTTGCAAGGAACTTTAAAAATCATCTAGTTTCAGACCTGCCTCTGATAAGCAGACACACCGTCCACTGTATCAGGTTACTCAAAGCCTTATTCAACCTGGTCTTGAACATCTCCAGGGATGGGGCATCCACAACTCCTCTTGGCAAACTTCTCCTCACCACCCTCAGACTAAAATATTTCTTCCTAACAGATAATCTAAATCTATCCTCTTTCAACTTAAAACCATTACCTCTTATCCTATCACTACACTCCCTGATAAACATCTCCTCCCCAGATTTCTTGTAGACCTACTTTAAGTGCTGGAAGGGTGCTATAAGGTCTCACCAGAGACCTCTCTTCTCTAGGTTACACAAGCCCAACCTTTCAGCTTGTCCTTATATGGGAGATGTTTCAGCTCTCTAGATGCATGTCCTGGATGATAATTTAGATTGCACTCTCAATGAAAGTTTTGGTGATTCCTAATTTTGGTAAAAGATGCTTCAGTCCTCAGTGACTTTAGGGACTGAATCAACAAGTCTTACAAAGTTCAAGAAGAAGAATTGCAAAGGTCCGCACCTGGGGCAGAATAACACCATACATAAGTACATGGGAATGTAGTAACTGTGCTGAAAAATACATAAATATTGTGGTGGAGGCCGGGTGAATACAGAAATGAATAAACAAATCACAATTTATGTGAATTGCACACTGAACTATATCAAAAGAAGAATTGCAAGCAGACTGAGTGAAAGTATTTCCTTTAGCAATGATAAGACCACTGCTGGAATATGATGCCCAGTCTGGAGTCCCGTTACTCCAGAAGGATGTCAAGAAACTAGAGAAGGTTTACTGGAGGGCTACGAAGATGTTTAGGGCCAACAGCACACAGCCCACAAGGTGAAGCTGAGGGGAATAAACAAGCATTTAGTCTGGTGAAGAAAAAGCCATGTGGCCGTCTGAAAGAATTACTATTTGAAGGCTGTTAGAAAGACACAGGAACTGTTTTCTCAGAAGTATCAGAGGCTATAACAAGGCCCACTGATTGCAATTTAGGACAATCAGACTGGACATCAGGAGTTTTTCATTGGGAACAAGTCACTCGGGGAGGCTGGAAATTCTTGAAGATTTTTAAGATGTGGCTATGCAAAGCCATGGTTGACTTGCGTTAGTATTGCTAGTGACAGTCCTTGAAATTCAAGTAGCACTAGATCTACTTTAGCATTTCTCTCATGCTGTGTTTATATTCAAGACATACCTTGTGGTTATTGTACAATCCCATAAATACAGGAATCAGTGTGCTACAATATTTCACACAAAAATAGTTCTGTTTGGAAGCAGGGGTGCCTTATGAAGTTTTATATTGCTAATCAAAATTATCTAGATTTCAAATACTTCTTGAACAGTTTTTAGTTTGACAGAAAGGTTACAGAGGCTCATTTTTACAAGTGTAATTCCTATGATTTGTCCTGCCAAACCAAGACTAGCTGTAGGAATTTTGGCTTGCAGAACTCAGTGAAACATGCAAAGATTTAATCTGCCCTAATGCACCCTCACCTGATAAGTCTCTTAGGACAGTTTTCTGAGAGGAAGGAGCGCAATCAGCTCATACTTCTAAGTTCAGTCTGTTACATCCTGCCTTCACATACCCTTTTTTTTTGTGGGCCAGAATTCAAAAATAGAGGTGTGGTGATTATAAGAATGTCTCTCTAAGGTATTATAAGCCACAAAATGCAGCCAGAAAACACTCATCATATAATTTTCTGAGTGTATTGGTTTCCATATTACTTAATAAAATACGTTGTAAAAAAAAGAGAGATATAATTAATACTATTTTTTTAATGCAGGAAAGATTCAGTGCTCAATCGAGAATGTTAAAATAAATAAATTCTGCAGCTTCTGCCAAAGATCAGTGCTCTCTTTCAAAAATCACCAACAAATTAAATATTTTTCTAGATGTGAATGCTTGCAATAACATTGGGATCATTATTCCAATTATTAAAATCTTAAAATAATTTTTGGATTGTTTCCTATGGATGTCACAGTCAACTTCATTTAACTAAACATCCTGCTTTAAAATATTTTTCTTTTTTTATTTTTGTCAATAATTATCAGAAAACAATGTATTATTTCTCAAGCATTTTTTAAAATAGTTTAAATGTTGTAGTACAGTTAGAAAATAGTGTAAAAAGTGTTCCTTCTACAAAAATCACCACATACTGACTTCTCATATACTTCTCAAAGACACAATTATATATATATCGGTGGGCAGTAAACGTCAGAGAGAAATGCTGTGAATTCATTGCCTTGGCTGAAAGGGGTTTGACATTAGGAATTACAAGGTGAAGGTTTATGTCTGGTGGGGTCAGATGAAAACATCATAATGGTCCTGTCTTGTCTAGAGTCCTTGACTGAATCAATAGCTAAAAAGACAGGGAAAACCCTTCTGAGTCAGATGAAAATATGCGTGTGTATGTACACAGATACTGAGTACAAGTGGGCTTTTTTCTTTTTCTTTAATGTGAATAAGAGTTTTATTATCTGAATTCTCCACTGAAAATACAATACTGCCTACTTTAGATTATTTTAATACTTCTTCAATCTATAAACAGTAAAAATGCTGACGGGTTTTGTTTATTTGTATCTTATAATCAGACATTACTGAGACAGGCTGTGCATTCCCAAGGTGAACCTAGTCTGAATCTCATCTCTTATACCGTCATACCCATGCTGTGTGTGTCAGCTCTCATGGGTATTCTATATATTAATCTGAATACTCCTTTTCCATGGACCAATCTGTTTCAGCATACCTACATATATATTAAGTTGTCCTATGTCAAGGACTGAATGGTGAATATGGACATGGGGGTGATTTTATAACTGTATAGGCAAAAGGATCTTAAACACATTAGTGCTCACACACTGAATACTATTTCTCTCTGACAATAATTCTTTTTCTATTAAGTCCTGAGATCCATGTTGTGATGTGACTGTTTACCGTAGCAAAATGTTGTGCCAAATTAGGATGTCAAAGAAGGGAGCGGATTGAAAAGTTTTGGTCTAATATTCCGAAGCAGTGTTTTGGTGCTCATCAGTTGGTGCTTGAAAGAGGATTAAGAGATTTGAATTGAGAAAGACTATAATACGGAAAATAAAACCTTCCAAAATAAGGAGGGGAATGAGTAATAAAAGGAGGGATGGGAAATGCTGTAGGAATACAACAAAAATAAATATCCTAAATGGAAGAATAAAAAACTATTTAAAGATTTCTATATCTAAAAGAACAAATAAGCCTTTGTTCAATTTGTTTGCACCAAACGTGAATGCAAAAATGGACACTGAAAAAAAAGTGTGGGAAAGAGTTTGTGAAAGTTGCAGTTATCATATCTATGGTGGAAAGAAAACCAAGAAAATCTGATTTTGCCAAAGGTGTGAGACCAGATGTGTTGCAGTACAAGATTAGAAGAAAATAGCACGTAGAATAGTAGCTCATAGAAGATGGTCTTAAGTCCGTGGAAAATTAGGAAGTGTTCTACCTATGACAAAGAAAGAGGAAAATAGGATTAGGACATAAAAAATCACTTAATTTTCAATCAGTATTGTGCAAAATAAATTTACAGGAAAAGTTTAATCAATGCATTAGCATAGATCAGAAGTCCATTACAGAGAAACTTTGAAGTAAAAAGCAATGTAATTTACTAAATAAGTGATAATTAACTGTTTGGAAATAAGCAGGAAGTGAGATAAACTGCAGTGTGAGTTTAAAAAACACATTACCCTGTTTAGTGAAATGACAGTTTTTATAGAAAAAGAAATGGATAAGTGTTTAACCTAGGTCTAAGACAGATAATAAACTGTTGAGAAGGACAGACAACGCTTCAATAGGACTGGAAGGGTGTATTAAAGAGTTCTTCATGATGAAGTCTTGACGTCAGATAAGAATTTCAGTGATGATTTCAGCACAATGGCCAAGACTACTTGGGAATTTTAGTTACAGAGAATTGAGAAATATTGTCAGTATTGAGGACAAAGATCACAGGTAGGGCTTGGATTGTTTTGTTCATTTATATTCTTTTGGACTTAAGTAGTAGAAGCAGAGTCATATATTACACGCTATAAAAAACTCTATAATGTGACACCAGCAATGACAGTAAAAAAATCAGGACAATAAAGCACTGATTTCACAAAGGAAAATTAAAATTATATGGCTTGTTCAGCTTAGGTGTGTGGAGCCTGAGAAAGAAAACGATTGGCTGTGCAAATATATGAAGGAATTATCAGCTAGGCAGGGGAAAGATCATCTAGCTGAAAGATAACAACACACAGGAAAAACGTTGATGCCATGTTTAATTTAAAAAAGCTCTTAACTGGTATAGATGAGAGGTACTGGAACAGCTCTCTACCATGCATAGCTAGGGGAAAAATATTTAAAATCTCATTGCAACATTGCCTCTTTCTGGAGACTGAACTTGAGTCTTCTCTTGTACTTATTTGTTCCTAATTCTACTTACTGTTAGTAGTCTTGACTGGAAAAAAAAGGTATGTTAAGTATTTATTACTGAATGTGCTACTATCCCAGCCCTTTCAAGAAGCAGGACTCCGTGAGGCATTTCCACTTTGGGACATTGGTTGCAGTCACCTGCAGCAGGAGTCACACACTGACATTGCCAGTATAGCTGTAATTCTGCTTTCTGGGACTTATTTTTCCTTTCTGCAATCTGCTACCTTCTCCTAAATCTTTACTACCCTGGGTGTGCAGCTTTCAGAGATGGTCAGTGGCAATGTTTCCAATTAATAACAGCTGTATGATGTGCTGCAATCAACTTGGTGATGACAAACTAGAACAAACAAGAAACATGGTCATGACCACACCAAAAGGCTTTGCTCAGAACTGTGGAAAAAAAATTTCCTTCATTTCTCAATTTCCTATGACAATGACAACATTCTTCCATTCACAGTAAGGGATACGCTATTAGCTGGGTTCCAGTCACCCTCTTCAGTCACCCAAAACTTACTCCTTTGCAAAATATTTCTACACATTGAGTCCTTGATTGCAATACTTAGATATATACAGATATTATTATGGAGTTTCTTTATGTAGGACTGACACAGTACAGAGGAGAAATAAAGCAATGCCAAAACTAATACTTCTGTAATTCATCATAATGAAGGATATATTAAGATAATCTGACAATTACTGTATTTCAGGTCACAAACCAGTTTGATTTTGTGTACTTCAAGACAGCTGGAACAGAAAGATTTTTTTACTTATGATCATTCCCATAGCCAAGTGCTAGATGTTATCCCCATTTCACTGCTGGGCATGATAAAAAGCCCTTTTCCCTAGGGTTTTTTGACTCAATTTTTCTCCCTTCAGTGACATGTATGTCTACATCACCACTTCTTTTGGCGAATAATTGTTCTTTCACCAACTCCCTCAGTTTTTAATTTGCCTTTCCATTATATGTTCTTGACAAAATTTCTTTTCTCTAGGAGCCACATGTTAGTTCCCTTGTCTCCTCAGTATCAGTGAATGGTAAATTTCACCCTCTAAATTCAGCTGGTCAATGATATAATTTATTTGCCTTGCTGTAACTAGGAAAACTCACACCAGCTAAGAATTTAAATTTTTTGTGTAGCGCAGTGAAGTCTCTCCTTCTATTTCAGGCAGAATCTGTGAAAAGTTTGTCACAAGGCAGAAAACCATAGAAGAGAAATTATTAAATATAGCACACACAGAATGACAGAAGCACAAAATCACAGAATGTTTGACGTTAGAAGAGACACCTGGGGGTCATATTGTTTAGCTCCCCTGCTCAAGTAGGACTACTTAGACCATGTTCATGGCTTTTGAATATCGGTTCTATCTGATTGTAAATATAACTGGGTTGCAGAGTGCTGAAGAAAAGCACTGTTTGTAACAGCCGGAGAGTAAGAAAAGTTAACAAGAAACAAAATCACAGGAAATGGTTACTACCTTGTTGAAGGCTGTGTGAAATGCTGTGAAAAAACTGTCTTAGGATGGAAAGTACTTACAGTAGATATTTCAGAAGTAGATAAATCTATTTTGAATTAGAGGTGGTCTTCATTGAGAACTCCTTTGCAATTTAGTCTTCCTGAAATTGTGTGCAAAGATATGTTTGTATATACGTCTATAGATGACTAAGATTTTCCTGTTTAATTTTAGTTTGCAAACCGTAACTGGAAGTTTGACCACAGTCAATAATCAACTCAAGGTTGATTGTTTCTTATTACTTACTATGAAAAAGTTTACATACAGTAGCTATGATATGTAAATAAAATGTGTTCTATGTTGTGAAAAATTGTATGGGTGTGCAGTTAATATGCATGACACCTTCTCCTTTTGTGATCACGTTTGACGAGAAAACCTGTTACTTACAGTGTTGCATGACATTTTTCCTTTCCTGTAAATTAACATATTCAAAATAGTAGATATCAGTTTCAAACCTGGTTTAGCACTGTGTTTATAGCCCATAAGGTGGTGGTAGTTCTTGGGAAATACAGAATTTTCATATTCATACATTCACAGGTGTATATGTATGTATATATTTGTATTTACACACACATACACACCCATATTCCAATTCCTTCCTTCCTTCCTTCCTTCCTTCCTTCCTTCCTTCCTTCCTTCCTTCCTTCCTTCCTTCCTTCCTTCCTTCCTTCCTTCCTTCCTCCCTTCCTTCCGTCCTTCCCTTCCGTCCTTCTGTCCTCTGTTCCTCCCTTTCCTTTTCTCTCTTCCTCCCTTTCTCTCTTTCTTGTCTTGTCTATTTTTTTTATCAGAATGAGAGTAAAATTAACAATATTATATCTTATTATTGACTTTATGTTTACTAAAAAAAAATATTTGCAGATGCCAGGTTTTATATTCTAAGTGATTTAAGTATAAAGAATTGTAAAATTTCCTAGCAAGTTTTTGTTATTTTGCCAATGTATTGTCTTTATATCAGTGATGCTTGGAAAAAAATGGTACTAATCCATAATAACAGAAATAATTGTTCAAACAGCTTGGTTTTCATATTTGCTTTACAAATTTTTGAAATGGGTATGAAAATGTTCAGAATATTTGACAAGCTCTGGTTTCATTGTTACTTCCACACACAAAAGCATAAAACAATATGCATTGTTAATTGTGTATAGCTCTGAGAATTTTGTAGAGCCACAATTAAGAAACTAAAATATGTAATATAATAGGGAAAAAAGCCCACAATTTCCACAGAGTAAAATATTATAAATCATATAAAGAAAGTATGATTCCTAGAGGAATACTAATTTTGGTACATCAATAAGAACTCCTCTTCTAAAATCATATTTTTAATATCACACTATCACAGTAACACAAGGTTGGAAAAGACCTCTGAGATCATCTAGTCCAACCTATGACCCAACACCAACCATTTAAACCATGGCACTAAGCACCTCATCCAATCTGTTTTTAAACACCTCCAGGGACGATGACTCCACCACCTCCCTGGGCAGTGCATTCCATTGGCGAATCACCCTTTCAGTGAAAAATTTTTTCCTAATATCAAGCCTAAACCTCCCCTGACGAAGCTTGAGACCATGTCCTCTTGTTCTGTCACTGATTGCCTGAGAGAAGAGACCAACCCCTGCCTGCCTACAACTTCCTTTTAGGTAGTTATAGAGGGCAATAAGGTCTCCCCTGAGCCTCCTCTTCTCCAGGCTGAACCCCAGCTCCCTCAGTCGCTCTTCATAGGGCTTGTGCTCCAGCCCCTTCACCATCTTCGTTGCTCTTCTCTGGGCACACCCCATCATCTCGACATCTCTCTTAAACTGAGGGGCCCAGAGCTGGACACAGTACTCAAGGTGTGGCCTGAGCAGTGCCGAGTATAAGGGGATGATAACTTCTCTAGTCCTGCTGACCGCACCATTCCTGATGCAGGCCAGGATACCATTGGCCCTCTTGGCCACTTGGGCACACTGTTGGCTCATGTTGAGTTTCATGTCCACCATCACTCCCAAGTCTCTTTATAAGGGTACTAAGACTTTTGCACAGATTAACATTCCTGAAGTATAACCGTTTTCCTTAGTAGAGTACAAAGTTATTCTTTACCACAATGTAATTGTGATAATCTCTGACGTGAAGAACAGACATGGACCACAAAAGTATATAAAGATATGCATAACGTTTTTTATTAACATTTATCACAAAGGAAGTGTAATTCAAGATGATTGTCAGGAAAAAAAATTGAATGAAATCTTTTATAGTACCATATTGGTTGCATTTAAGAGAGAGTCAAAACAAAAAAACCATTTCTTATATTGAAGGTGTCCCTAAATTAAATAGTTATCCATTATATATAATGTTAAGAATGGTAAAAGTAATCCAATGATTAGAAAAATATTTCATCCTTTTCACTAGTTACAGCCTGGATGCATTCAGCCTGATACAAGGTGTGTCATCATTCACAACATATTTTGAGGCTGTTTCCTACTTTTCAAAATGTGGGTGCAGATTCTGTGTAAATTTAAGGTGGCATCTGGACTAAGGAGAAGTGATAGTTGGGAGTTCTTCAGTTAGTAACAAAACATGGGACAGAACCATGACTGCAAGTCATGCTGTGCTTCTGTATGTAGACCATTAAGATGGGAAAAGCTAGGGGCTGGTGGGCCTGGGAAGAAATGGGTGCACCACAAAAAGGGGTTCCTGAAAAGAAGTGGCCCTGAAAAGGAGGGTTCCAGGGCCCTAAGTGCCCTAATGCCCTTGCCTGTTCCCGCAGCGCTCCTTGCCCTGCCCAGGTCCCTGGACCCTATTCTAGTGCTTGGGCCATCATTTCCTACCCCAGAGAGACTGTAGGATGCTGACTGCAGCCTCGTCCCAGCCATGTCCTGCCCAGCCCATGCCAAGGTGGGCTCACCTGCAAGCTGACATGCTGGGCTGGCCTCATATTAGATTCATATTAGATATTAGGAAACCATTTTTTACTGTGAGGGTGTGGAGGCACTGGAACAGGTTGCTCAGAGAAGTCGTGGATGCCCCATCCCTAGAAGTGTTCAAGGCTAGGCTGGATGAGGCTTTCAGTAACCTGATCCAGTGGAAGATGTCCTGACCCATGGGAGGGGGATTGGATCTAGATGATTCCTTCCAACCCAAAGCATTCTATGATTCAATGGTTCTGTGAAAGGAAAACACTTCCCTTGCCCTTCTGAGTCCACTCATTCCCAGCCCACCTCATGTTCATGATGTTCTGTTTTCTCTTCCAGTACAGGACCAGCAGGCAGGACATGGTATCCCTCTAACTGTATTTAATGGTAATAGTATATAAAATAACTGAAAACCACAAATGTAATTGAAGTCCCGCTTTTTGCCATCTTTTTTCTTTCATGTATGTAGGCCCCAAAAATAAGGAATTGGCAGAGTGTGGCAGGTAAATGGATTGTTGCTCCAAACACTTACAATAGGATAATTTGCTGACTAGTTTCATTGAACTCCTCCTTTTCTTTAACCTTTGGAACAGAGCTTTGTTTCAGTCTTGCAAGGTCCACACTGAACAAGTTTCTTGTGTTTCCAGTTTCACAGACTGCTGCTGTGAAAGGCCAGACTTTGCCATTGGGTGAGCTCATCAGTCTGGGAGCAAAGGGCCAGCTCCTCAGCTCAAATTCGCTTGTGTGACCTCCTCCAGAGGTTGTCTGGGTGTGACCAAGAGAAACACTTGGCCTTAGGAATCCAGCAAAGGAGTTCCTCCTCTGGACTGGCAATAATAATTGTCCTTTGTTCATACCAGACATATTCACACCGCAGTCCAGTGAACATTAAGAACCTCTACAGTCTCTGCAAAGCCAAATACCTGAATTCATAATGTTTAAGTGCATTTAAAAGTTTTTACCCTTTAGAATATTCACTAGAAACATTACATTTTTAATACAGGAACAAAATACTTTAGGCTGCCTGCATTTAAAGATTTTCCTCAAAAAGAAGCATTAAATTTAAATCAAGTCATGTAAAGTACTGTACTTCATGATAATAACTATGATGGGATAATAGTCCGAGACCACTAAAAATCTTCAAAGCCTGGAGCAGTTAGAAATCTCATTCTGTTATGATCCCTCAAATCTTTTAAACACCAGACCTCGGGTGGTCCTCCAGATGATCTTCTGATAATTCAAGAAATATTTACAAAGGAAAGCTCCATAATAATTTAAAGATGTGGCCTGTCCTTTTTGTCCAGACCACAGCCATACCTTCTGTAACCTATGCATGTTATATACAAAATAATTGCACCATAAGAATGCATGTCTGTATATATATAGCTATTTTTTCTCGACATAAACAGTAGCACTATTTCTACACATTGTCATGCAGAAATAAATAGTAATCTTCATAGAAGACAGTAAAAAAGAGAGAATACAAAAAGTCCTTATACTTACACATTTAGGAAATGCAAAACTCTTCCTCACCTGTTAAATTTGCCAGATTAACTGATTAAATATAATGCTAAAAAGCAGTAGTCTAACTCAACAGAAAAACTAATACTACCTTGATTCAAATATATCTGTATTACTATCTTCTACTTCTTTCTTTTTCTTAATGTGTTGAATTCCTTTTTGTGTGTATAAATTGCATTCAGCAAAATCATTCAGCTGAAACTATTTGATTATTAAATTGAAATATTTCTACTAAAGCCAGTCCAGTATTTGTCCTTTGAAGAAGGGAAAAAAAAAAGTCCTTAATACATTTCCAAAATTAAATGTTTCTTTCATTTGAAGTGTATTTGAATTTTAAAATTCTTTGCCATCACAGCTTTAGACCAATTGCAAATCACAATATAATGGCGAAAGTAAAATGTATTTTACTGTTCTAATCACCACATTTCTGGTGACTCAGAAATACTAAGTAAACAGAAAAAGATCAGTGACCATGGTTAAAATTACTTTGCTTAGTGATGTAATAATAAAATGTAAGCTAAACTTGAATTTAGAGCCATATCATCCTAAAGAATTCCTTGTGTAGTATTTTTGAAATGACCAAACTAGTAACAGTTAATTTTCCTGAAACAAATAGTTTAAAACAACATTTGCAGTGATACTTGTACTTGGTTCTCATATTCTGTAGCTGTTATATTGAAATCAGCACTTTCAGAAGACAGTTCGTTTATTTAACTTTGACTATTGGCAGCAGTAGCAATTGAATGTCACCCTAGAATTGCTGTGGAACACCCAGGTGCCCACTTTTGATCAGATGATTTCTTGTTATATCTTTGAAACAGGTTTCCAAAACCAAGGAAAAGGTAGGACTGAGGATCCTCATCCATGGTGCTAAGTGGACTCCCATAAGGTGTGGTCTGAACCAGAAACAACAAAGATGTATTTATGTATATTTTAGATTCGAAGGAGAACAACCTCCAAATTTCAAAGGTTTTATTCAAAATGATTGCAAGCAAACTCTCTCTCCCACTTCTCTCCACTCATATTCTCCCGGTATCCAAATGCTTCCTGCTATTATTACTCTTTGGGATATCTGAATTTAGCTCCAGGCTTACGGTTATTAACAATCTTAAACAAAATGCTGGATTCAACATTTCCTTTATCTCTCTTCCTGCCTGCCAGTCCATGACTTTCTATATGATTCAGTGTCCCACCCTGAGATTCAGGCCATTTCTATCTCTAGTTTTAAAAAGAAACAGGTGATGTTTTCATAGCTGAGCAGTATTAGAATTGAAAATAACTGTGCTACGTTAAATGGAGTCTTCTGATTTCTGATGCAATTTAAGACACAGGAAAAATCTTTTGGATTAATATTTGTATGACTGGCTCCAGAACTGCTGACTGTGATCAGCTGTGTATCAGGTCAAGGGCTTTCATTTCTGGCTCTTTCCCATCTTTACTCTCTTCTCTCAATCTGTTTCTAATGACTTGATCTTTCTGTTAAGTTTTAAATAACTACAAGTGTTTAAAAGGGCATTACTTTGTAGTGAAGTAGTTAATAAAATTCATTTTCAAGAAAAATTGTTCAATTTTTCAATAAAATTGATTTTCAAGAATGCATGGGAATATGAGTTTAGAAATAGAAAAATTAAACCCAAGAAACCTAAAGGCTCATAAAACATCTTTTCCACGTAAAGAATGAACATGAATCTGTTCTGCTTGAAACTCCTTAACAAAGGATATTAACGTAGTCTCTAATACATGTTCCTCTGATTTTGTAATAGTTATAACAGCACAATAAGACTGAAAATATTGTGGGTTTTTTTCCTCTTTTTTTTTTCTTCTTTTTTTTTCTTTCCAACAAATAATTTGTAATAGCTTAATGTAAGTCAATAGCCGAACAGATTGCGCTCATATAAGAAGGGTCAGAGGTTCAGTCTGAAGTCTTTGCTGTGTTTGAAGTTCTCTGGATGCATAATTTTTCAACGTGAAAATTTCTGCATTTAAGAAACCTTCCTGTTCTCTGCTCTTCTGTCTCCAGCTGTAGGCAGATGATTTAAGTCTATGTCTTACAGGTAGATAGACGGTTGTTGTAAGCAACAGATAACTGGATAAATTGAATGTGATTTTTCTAACTAGAAACCACGTCAAAGTCTTAATTTCCATTATTTTCCGAATAGAAATCAATTTGAAAAGAGAATGCGTAGAACATTTCAGTAAAATTTTATTTGCTCTACTCTTTTTCAAGTAAATTAACATAATCATTTCTTTAAATTTGTTGTCAATATTTGGCATGGTTTTATGTTATAATATGTCACTGAAATAAAGGAACAGTTTTATCGTTACAGTGAAAATGAGGTACATAGGAACCGGAGCCTTAAATCAAAAATTCTAGAAGGAAGAATTCCACTTTAGTATTTTTTTTGAGTAAGAAATGTTTTTAAAACACATTTAATAGCCTATCTGTTCAACGTAGCTCTTTTCATTAAAAAAAAAAATCAGTCAGTTAAATTGACAAGAAAAATTTGAAACCTTAGATAATGCTTTAAACAATATAAAATTAAATATTTCAGATTGAAACAAGAAATTACTTTCTCATACCAAAAAAAAGAAAGAAAAAGAACAGGCAAATATACTTTTTTATTTGGTAAAATAAAATACAATGGGAAAGAACTCTGCATGGTGCAAGAGCTACCACTGACCACACTGCCCTTAGGGAGAATGTTCTTACATGGCTCCAGATACCTCCTTTCCATAGGCCAAATTAAGGCTTTTAATAATTCATTATCACGGGCTTTAAAGGCAACAAAACAATTAAAAATTTGTGCCGAACTTGGATGTTGAGATTCTTGCATTAATATATTAAGATATGATATTCAGTAGGCATTAAAATGATATATAGTGTCCTAGAATGATGTAAAATTCTCTGAAAGCTATATGGGTAAAATACTTTAAAGGGATATAGCCCTAATTATTTAGCCTCTGAATCTATATATTAACACTAGAAATAACATACAAAATTCTGAATGAATATTGCTATACGTAAAATGCTGCTGATATATGTATCAATTAAAACCTGTCAGCTTTCCAGGAACTTCCCATCAAGATTATTTAAGTCTCTGGACATCATTCATCTCAGATTCTACAGTCATTCAGTGTTGCTCAAGTTCACTGCTAAAGGTCTTCCAACTCTGTAATGTAAGAAAACCTTCAAGTATAAAAGCAATACTCAGAATACACCTTTGATGGCTGTTTATATTTTATGGAAGGGAAAGCACTGAAGAAAAATATTGTACAGGAAAAAATGAAATCAAAGTCCCCCAGTGTTGCGCGTCTTTTATGCTCTCAGATTCCTTTGTTTCAAGTTGCTTCTTCATACTCCCTGATTCCTTTGTTTTGAATGGCTTCTTCATACTGGTTTTAGCAGTCAAATCTTCCTACTTATTCCTCCTATTCCAAAACAGGATTCAAATCACTGTAGTGAAGAAGTGACAAGCCATTATAAGTTGACTGTCAGTATTTCACACTTCTGAATCCTTCTTATAACAGGAGAAGAGAATTAATCTTTTCCTGTTAAAGTGAGTTTGCAAAATAACAAAGACTAAAAGGGACTCTGGGAGGTGACTACTGTATGTATCAGGGTGGATTAGTGTGAAATATGGCCAGCCCATTAACTAAGTGGAAGGTTAGAAAACTGGCTCTAGTGCAGCTAAAAAGAGGAAGAAAATGGACTCGACAGGACTGATGAAGCCTGGAGGAGTCCTGTGTGAGGTGAATTAACTGCTTTCAGAAGTCAGAGACAAGTAATAAAGATAAGTCAGACAAGAAGGGGTACCAAACCTATAGAAAGGCAACATTTTAAAGATGTTACATTTTACAAGTTTGCCTTCTTCTATTACTCTTCAGATATCGATGTCCTAATAGTTTTTCCTTACTGATGATTTGCAGTAAGTGCTCAGGGTACTCATAAATATTGAAGGAAATATCATAAGTATGAAATATGTGTTTATTTCAAGTACAAACCATTTTTATTTGCATTCACGTATGCCATGGAAAAAGAGGTGAAAAAGAACATGCCAGGCACACTCTTCTTTAGGTTACTTTCTTTCCCAGACACTCAATACCATATTGTTAGTGAGTAGCTCTACCTCAAGGACTGAATTTAAACAAAACCCTAACAGAACCATCTTCTAGTACTTACACTTCTCCCTTTATATTGTACTTTGCTTAATTCAGATATGACCTTTTCATATCTTTCCAAGGTTGAACATTTTTTGAACAGAATTTTAAAAAATAAAAAAAAAACCAGACCAAAACACCTTAAATCAACACATGAACTACTTCAGAGTACTAACTTAGAACTGAATTATAAACTAGGTCAATGTATAGTTGTTGAGTTACAATGAATCTAGTAGCTCCTTCTACTTCTTTCTCATGTACTAGATTTATCTATTTTGCCTTAACTTTACACTAATCAATAATGACTATAATTACCACGTTCATTTTCTTCTCTGCCCATTAATTAGTTAAGGCATAAAGCAAGGAAATACAGCAGGAGAAAGAAGATATACATTATGGACTAAAGAGTGCAAACTGCTCACTGGTTGTGGTAAGGAACATTTCCAAAGGAATAAATTAAGGTCTTGATAATGCAAGAATTTGTGGCATTGTTCAGTGTTCAAAGGGCAGTTCTACAGCCTTGTATTGAGTACAGCTGATTCCTTCTTTTGAACTTCTATGTTTTGTTGTGCTGCCATCTGCTCTCAAGGAGGACAAGCAGATTGATTAGACCCTTCTTGACTTGTAAGGAATGTAGCACATCATTGTATTCCTGAGCTTTTAATTTATTGAATTTAGTGACATCTCCAATGAATTACACGCATATGGAGAATAACGAACCGCCCTTAGAAGATACTTACGAACAGTTTTTAGTTTACATCCTCAGTTCAATGTTCACTTTGAGGATTTCCACTTATTTTTTTCTGCTAATTGTCACAGAATCATAATCCCTTTCATGGATCTCCATATACTAGAAAATGATAAATAGATCACAGTTATCTCAGGAATAAGAATGATTTTCAATAAGTGTTGAACAGTTGGACTGCTCTGCTGGAAATAATCTTGGTCTAAATCTATCCCAGATGTATTCAATTTGACACCAATTTTACACAACCTTAGAAAACACTCCTTGTGAAGGTCTGCAGGGTTCAACAGTGCTACCTCTTGGGACTTTGCTATGTTACTGTAACTTTATTTGACATGGTCTCTATGTAGATCTCATAAATCAGTGCAAAAGAGCATGGTGAAAGGAGATCTGTTGTTCCTTGGTTGACAGAGATAACCCTATTCCTGTTAATTTACCGCCAAAACCTTTATCAGAGTAGGATTTACCCAGAAATGTGTAAAATGCTGGCGTGTGTGGTAAAGATGACAGAACAAACCATGCTTTCAGTTAAGACAATCTCATTACCACCTTACTGGTGTAGGAAAAATGACATGCAAAAAATAATTTGAAGGATTTCAGGAAATATAGCTTAAAATAGGTAAAATTACTGTGTGTTGATACGTGAATCTTCCAAACAACAAGTTACTTTGTGTTCTTTCTATTGAAATTGAGGAAATGGAGTACTAAAAGACCATCTATAGTTAGATAAACTATCAGAAAAAAACTGATTTTAATATTACAATTTTCCAAGTTCTTTTGAGCTGCAAGCTACACATATTGATTCATATTTCAAGTGTATGTTTTATGACATCGAAATTAAGCTTTGTACCTGTGAGGGAGAACTATGATCTGCTCCTGAGAAACATAGTGTGATACCTAAGAAAGTGATCATGATTTTCTCTAATGCCACCTCACTCCTCCACAAATGCCTCAACTTCATGTACACTACCTATGACATGCTGGCTTAAAATATTGCCTATTTTTGGACAATTTGTCTCATATTATGTAATCTGATTAAGCAAATGAAGATAGTTGTTGTTGCTATACTGGCTTTAACTCCTGATAGACAGAATCCCACATTCTTTAGTTAATATCACTGTGTATTTCAAATTCAAGGGCAAGTGATAGAATTTCAATTACTCTTCTACACCATCTATTTCCAAGCTTACAGAATTTCAGCACATTCATTTATGGAATCATGAAGATCATTCTCCACAAGGATTTTAATACTCATTAAACAGGATGTCTTGACACTTGATGTTTCTCTGGTTTATTGATTTTTAAAAAAATCAAAACTAAGGGAAGAGGATTTTTTGTTCATCCATTTATGTCTTGAGTAAGAGCTAGTGCTTGATTCAGTCAATAGAGGATGGAAAATGCTGCATATTATATGGCGTTAAGGAACAATATTCTGGAACATTAAGGAATAGTAAGGACTGGCATATCTTTGGTACATCTAGGTACATGTTTAAATATATCATTATGGAGGTTTTTAAAGTTTTTGGTTTGGTTACTTTTTTTTTCTTTTTGTCTTAAGCTTTTGCTGTCTTTATGCTTCCTCTCTAGTAACACTAGAGTAGCAGGGCAGTGCATAACAAGTTTAATTAATTGAATAAGGTTGGACAGTAGGAGCTGATTTATAGTTAGCATAATTATGACTTTCAGTATTTTAAAACACACCAGATAGGTTCTTGGTTCTGGGTAAAAATTATCAGGTAAAAGCACATTGGCCTATGTGCCAAAATGTTGTGTCAGAACAAAGGGTGTAAATATTTTTTTTGTGTAAATGCTTGCTTTTTCTTTCAATTACTATTATTGGTGTCTGAATCAAGCAGCATTTAGTATTTTCTTAATGTGTTAGTAAGTGCTATTAATTCACTTTGCTGAAGGACGTAAAAATAAGATAAACCAAAAGACAGCTTTTCTCAATTTGCAACTCAACCAATGTTTGAAATTTTCTTATCCTGTAGGTGATTGTTGGTTTAACTGACAGTGTTCATTTCAGAGCCTTTCGAGTTAATGTTTCACACATGCAAAAAGATACACTCTCAAATGCACTTAGTTTCACTTAAGCTTACCATGGAGATCAAAAAAAGTTTATTTTTCGAAGTGGAATGTTTGAAAAATACATTAACTTGTTAAATCTAGAATGGGGTTGCTTCAAACCTCTTTTTTTTTTTAATATAACATAATCTTTACATGTATAATGCAATCTTCAATATCACAAATGAAAAAGTCAGAATAGACATTGGGTACCTGATTAATATAAATTGGATACAGAAAAAAGAAAATTTTGTGTGAATTATAATTAGCCCTAAGTGTTTACAACAATAATCCTAAATAAGGTTCTATTGGCTTTAACAGTTCTTTGTTGTACAGAAAGCTTCCCACATAACATAAAATACTGTGCACATTTGAGACTGTTGTGCATGTCTGATCCTAAATGTAGTAATTTAAACATATATTTAATATAAATGTTTGGTCACCTACAAGACAATGAGCAGCAAGGAGATTCCTTCCCCTCTTCTCAGCACTGGTGAGACACATCTGGAGTACTGTGTCCAGTTCTGGGCTCCCCATCACAAGACATGGACACACTGGAGAGAGTCCAACAAAGGTCACAAAGAGCACCTCTCTTATGAGGAAAGGCTGAGAGAGCTGGGAGTGCTTAGCCTAGAAAGAAAAGACTCAGGGGAAAGGAGGGAACAAAGAAGACAGAGTCATGATCTCTTCAGTGCTGCCTAGAGTCAATGAGCAAAAACTGAAACACATGAGGTGTCGTTTTAACATAAAGGAACACATTTTACTATGGGGGTGACTGAGCACTGGCACAGGTTGCCCAGAGGGTTTGTGCAGCCTCTATGCTTGGAGATATTCAGAAGTCATTTGGACATATTTCTAGACGACATGATCCAGGAGGCTCTTCTTAAGCAGGGGGGCTGAAGAAGATGTCCCTCAGAGGCCCCTTTCAATCTCAGCCATTCTATGATCTTGTGATTTTCTATGACTATCATTAGATAAATATTTTATCATTATTTCAAAATTAATATTGTGATGATAAATTCAGGTTGTGAGTGTTTGTATTTATATTATTTATATTTATATTCATATTCATGTTTAATTCATATTCATATTTATATATGATGCCCATATGTACCACTGCTACTCTAGCTGCTTTGTGTTATCCATTTCATAGTTCTTTTTGAGCTTAAGCATATAACAAGATTTGTAAAGACAGACACCATTCTAACAGCTGCAGATGACCTCCAAATTATATTGATGCCCACTCAAATCCTCTATGGTATATACACGTAAAGGAAAAACACTTGAAAAGCAGAAATGATGAACATGTTATTCCTTGAAAGAAATTATTTCTCTTCTGCTGATAAAACCAGTGTTTCCTTGAATGGTTTGATTTTCAAGCCATAAAACTTTCTTTCCAGATGTCCAATGTACCTGACCATGGTAAAGAGAAAAGGGAAATCACCAGCCCAATAACCCAGTGAGCTGGATCCCTAACAAGAACCCTATCTATTGAAAAGGAGGTAGAAATGCCAGGTTCCCAGGTTTCTCTGCTTAGGGACGTCATCCAGAAGAATTATTGCAGTACAACTACTTTGTTGCTGATATATTGGTATAACTCCCCTGTGAACTCTGTTTCAATATAAACATGCCCTTAATATTGTAATTTCTTTCCTATTGTGTAATTATTTTTCTGTATGCAGTGTGATTATTAAGTAAACACACAAAAAAGAGGAAATCACTGTTTGGAAAGGGTATCCACTTGTAGAACTGCTCCTTCATGATTGTAGGAGCGCTATTACACTGTGGTTGTACACAAAAACATTTAACGGTAACAATGAATATGTTTCTGAGGGAATGGTTAGTGGAAAAGGATACTGATCCTACACAGGTTTAAGAGAAACAGAAACTGAAGTGAGTCCTTGACAGAAAAGGAAGAGTTAGTCATTGTAGTGGATGATTCAGCTCTAGAATAAAATACCTAAAATTAGGAATATATGTTTAAATTAAGTGTCCAAACTCCCAGTTAAAGCAGCTGATGTCTGTTAAATACAGTCAGGAAACAACTCAAGTAACCCAGTGGCATGATTCAGTATCCAAACCAAAGACTTAGTGTTTTACTGGGTGCCATAGGATAGCCAAGATACCTCTATAACTTCAGTAGTTAGAACACAAAGCCTTCTGAAGGCATATTAGCTTCTTGCTAGAGAAGATATGGGCTCTGGGACATCCAAATGGCAATACACACTTATGTAATCACCTTCTATTGTAGTTAACAGTGGTCTATAACGGGAAACCACGGCATCAGAGCATTCAGGTTCTGCTAGCAGATGCAGTGCAGAATTTCTAGGAGAATCACTTATCTTCTTAAAGTAGTAACAATGCAGAACTACCTAGTGCAGCTTGAATCACACCAAATGTTTATGTCTAGAAAAGCAAATCCAGTGTGACGTTAATCTGAAAAAAACAACACATATAAACTTAAGTTTTGGGTTAACTTACCTCAAACTAAACGCCAATCGTATCTGCCTTGTTAGATACTTAATAGATCTCTAAGGTCTATTGTATCAATCAGGTTTTCAATTCAATTTCTTAAATATAGACTTCCAGTAACGTTTGACATACCCAGGGATATCCTGTCAGACCTCCATTCAGAAAGACACAGTTCTTCCATAGCTCCTATGTCATAACTACCAGCTCCTAGTATGTACAGCTTAATCATCTTAGGCATCTCAAAATGTTCTAGAAATTTACATTTAGGTAACTTAGTCAAACCGTAGGTTTTTTTCTGCATTAGTTATTTAGATCACTGGGTAATATGTAGAAACAAAAGGATTTTAGCCTTGCACCAAATTTCTTGTACCAAATCCCTTGTACCAACCTTGGATTTGTAGATCTACAGGGAATATTTCAGAAATGCTTTTTTGTACTAAATAGCCTGTGAAGAGTAGGACAGATCTGGCATTTCTATGTTCTTTATACTTATCACTTTACAAAAATCTACAGTGAATAACAAAAATAGGTTTACATCAATCTTTAGAGCATGAAAATACAAAGCACAAATAATGATTTAGCTGTATTGTGGTGCTTTAGTTAGCAAAGGAAGGGAGCTGGATCTTGTTATCGAAGTATTTTTTAATGCGAGTTGAACATCTCGGAGTGTGTACATGATAATCTCCCTGTAAAGTCTAGGGAGCTTTAACAAACAACTTTTTTACATCAGCGTGTTAGTTCTTTTTTCCTAACATATCCCAGTGAAATGACTCAGAAAATCTCTCAGTTTGGTTAGAAAGCTGTCATATAAGAAAAGGAATAAATCTATGGATTATTCTTTGAAGTAAAATTGCATTTGAACTATTTTCTTTTAAAGTGAACACCTTTGAGAACTTAAATAGCATTTACACTATTTTTTCTTCAGGTGTCTCATATACAGACTGAAAAATATTCCTATTCTCATGTCATGTTTTCCTATTTGTGAAATTGAAAGGAATTAAAAAACTTTAGTACACAAAAATCTAGAAAACCAGAAATCCTGTTGTAACTACAGCTCAAACCATAATTCAGTGATTTTCAGGCATGGCTCTCTGTTTACAAAATCAGCCAGTACAAAACCTGAAAAATCTGCAGTTGATTGTAGATTATTATTTGAACAGTCTTTCTGACATAACATTCATTGTCTTTATTTACACTACAATACCATTTACAACTGGCATCACAAATACAACAACAAAGAAATTGGATTTTTGGGGGGCTTGTGGTTTTGCTATGCTGACATGAGAACAAGAAGACAGTATACCAGCAGTTTCAGTGTGACACTAAGAAAAATAAATATACAAGATATTTTCCGCTGCCTCTGCCACCTTTATACTGCACATTTTTTCTAAAAATTCTACTTAATATGGATTTTGCAGGCAAAGAGGAATGGGTACATATGTTCCATACATTTTTTTGCTTAAACACTAAGCTAAAAAATAATATCCTAAATTATAGTTATGAATTAATAGACGAGTGAAAAGCCTTTATTAAACTTGAGGAAGAATTTGTGACTGTCTGCCAAGAGTACCTTAGAATTAATATGTAGGCCTTGTTGAGACTTCTACTCAGTTCTATGTGTTTTCCCCAGAAGATTCATAAAATATCTACTTCTATTCAACCAAAAAATGCACTTCCTTCATTGAAGATACATTTAGAGAATTAGTATTTGGAGTAGTTAAAGTAGCAATGCTGCTGTTTGTGAGGTGAAAACTTTTGAGGTGAAAACTGGCATAGTGGTTGAGGGAACACTGCAGTCCACTGTCCATGTTTCAAAGTCTGTTAAAGTTTTTCATTATTTCATTTCTCTCCACATGCTGATTTTTTTTTAAAGGAAAAAACAAACCAAACATATGGTACTTCATTTTCAAAGGGTATGTGTTCCGACGCCATGTGGTAATGGAATAAACTCACAACACTTATTGTTTCTAAGTCGCATGACTAATCCATCATGGACACATCAATGGAAGATTAAATTCAAATACTTTAATTGTTTCAGGAAACCCAAGTAACTTTTAGGTTTTATGGAAACACTCACTTCTCACTACTGACAAGAAATGAGACAAAAAATTCCATTTAATAGAATAAACATATCCCAGAATCAAGGATAACAAGACATGAAACTAACATTTAGCCATGCTTCCTTCTGTCTTTGTATTGCTCTTCTAAGACTTATTTTATATGTTAGAAAAATACAGATTTTATGAATATCACCAAATATCTTTGTATAGATTTTCAGAAATCTTGGAGGGAGAAATTAATAGTAACAACATAAACATTGAAAGTATTCGGCTAAACTCTCTTAGAATGCTCAGGAAAGTCAAATAAAAGAGAATGTGAACAATGCAAAGTCCACCTTATCTTTTAATTGAAATGTATTGCAAATTCCACTATTGTACAGACATGGACAGGTAAAGTTTCCTCTAACTAATAATTAACATTTATCTTGGAAGGAATTTCATGACTTCCTTCAAACTAGGCACCTAAATTTTGGGAGGAGGAGGTAAATACATAGTAGAGATACTTTAATGAAGTTTAACAAAGAAATTATTGTCTGCACAGTATCAGAATTTTTCACTCTTTAATTACATTGGCATAGGAGATGGTGGAAGACAAACTGAACACAGTAGAAAATTTCCACTTGTTTTCATAGACAAAAATGTTTAAAAAAGTACAGATACTCCACTCTTAAACCTATAGCCTTCACATGAAAAATGAGCTCATTGTTCCTTAACATTCTCTTTTTAAGTTCAGTGTACAACTGGAGATAATTTTCATAGGCCATTTGAGCAGAACTATCTTTTTATTCTTTTCTTTCAGTTAGGTTTTTTCCCTTCTTTTTGTTGTTGCTGTTTTCTTGTTTTTATTTATTTTGGATCAGGTTTATTTTTCCTTCTTGGCAAAGCAACAGTATCTTTGAACTTATATTAAAAGAAGATGTACTTTAACTGGATATGGAATTTGTTTGACTGGAAGCCATAGCATAGTCTAAGAAAACAGTGCCTGTTTTTACAATTAATTGCAGATTTTTTAATTTATCCTGGTAAAACAAGGTCACATATGTTTATTTTGGGTATACAGATTCTGAATGCATAGGCTTAGAAATAATGTTAAGAAGAACAACAACACAAATTAGGATGTTTAGAAAGAAGCAGGAATATTTATGTTACATGTTAGGCGACCTTTCAAATAAATAGTAAAGTCAATGTTCTAGGGTTAATTGAAAAGAAAGAAGAAAAAACAATTATTAGACTCCTTATTTCAAGAATGTTTATAGCCTCATTGTTCTCTATAATGGATTAAATTTAAAGATTGAAAACTTGGATATGGTAGAGAATTTCTGACTTTAAAGGAATCATGTAGTTATCTAGTCTTGTTCTGCGACCAATGTAAATCCTCCCAATTATATGTCCTAGTTTTAAATAAAGGGTTTAAATAGCTCACCATCTGAACACTGGTTTAACTATTCTCTTAATTCTCCTCTTATTTTTTTCACCTCATTTGTAAGTTGAGGGTAACATTTTGTATTTTTAAGGGATTTTTCTGAAAAGGTAAAACAAACGTATCACTGAGAACTGTCTGCCTGATGTCAGCAACAGAAAAAATTCTGTAAACATTTTTTCAAGTCTCTTTTCTTTCCTAAATATCCTTAGACTGAATGGACTACTGAAAGCCACTCATTCAGTGACGTGGTAGCCCAGGAAAAAAAGGAGACAGGATCTAGATCTAGCTATGAAAAATAACTACCCTAGACCTAGGAACCTGCTGCTTGCACATGTGTTTTACCATTAAGAAGTTATTACACTCACACTGATTGTCAATAGATAACACAACGTTCTCAGTGTGCTAGGGTATTATATTAACAATCCATCGGGTTTCCCTGATTGATAGCCTAAAAAGAGAGACTAGAGATAGGAGAAGATGTGCAGTTCCTTTTTGGGAAAGCAGGCAAGAATAGTTTCAATTTACAAGCATGGACATAAAAAGGTCTCATCTCCGATTAGGCTTTTATAGATACCTATTTTATGAGCTCATACATGTGGTCATAATGCCTGAAATACACTATTAATCTGAAGAGATATTACCTTATTTCGTTCTTTGATTATTCTTTGCATTCCTTTTTATCTTATCTTTAGTTCAGCCAACTAAAATGTTAAGAAAACACCCAAATAAAACAATTGCACCCAACTTTTTTTGACATGAAGAGTTCTGGATGAGGTTCTAATCTTTCAAGTACTCATGTATTTAGTTTGGTTTATGAAGAATATTACTGAACTTGTTGTGACTACTTGTACATACAAAGGAAAATGTATGCCTGAGCCTTTACAGAGTTAGGAACAGTTTTCCTTGACTCTACATTGTAGAGTCAGTCAGAAAAGATACTGGTATTTTTAGTAAAAAAATCTTACCGTATAATAATGGAAACAAACTGACAAGCACTTGTAAGATTAGAAGTGCACAATATCTTCTAATAGCTAAGTGTAAAATAAAGGATCACCAGAAGCAAGAAACAACAACAAAAAGAGGACTTAGTCTAGAAAACAAACAAAAGAAATTACTGTAAATTTCTCTCTAATAGGAAAAGCAAAGGATTTTTCAATCTACTCAGCACAGACCAGACAAACTGTGGGGAAAGAGTCTGGGAAACACCTGTAGAGGTGTCAATAAATGGAAATACATACAAATATATATTAGAAAATAATATAACAAATATTTTGCTTTCAGTACTTTAGTTATAGAAAACCCATATTTAAAGGCAGTGACTACTTTTGATGCCAATTTATTTTATTTTTATAACATTCCCATTCCTTTTCAGAGTTTCTTAATCTACTTTAGAGACTTCCTGAAACAAGACAGAATAAGGGTCATGAATTAGACAATAATAATCTATGGGTTTCATTTTCCTTTGCGAACAACTTTTTGTACTGCAATATGAGTTAAAAAAATAAACACCACATTATTAGAAGGCATTACATTTGCAAAATGAGAAATAGATTGCTAGAGTAAAATTAGCAGCACACTTCAAGGAAAGAACATATGAAAGCTCTGTTCTTGCCACTTGGCCAGAACAAAAAAATATATATTTTTTAAAAATAGAATTGTAGCAATGTAGTTGATTGTGTTATTTCCTAAAATACCAGTTGGACAAATGTGTATGAGAATTTCCAAACTAAGTATAACTTCAGTGTTAAAAAATAAGTCAAAGGAACTTTACATTCCAAGTTAATTTTCCAGAAGCTCAGAGATCAAAGCTACTCATCCACCTCATATTACCCCTGGTTCCCGGTTCTTTTGTTTGACAACTTTTTCTGCCAGACTTATCCACTTCCTCAGCGTATTGCTAAATATTGAATTAAAGCATAGCTGAATCCTTGCCTATCAGTTAATTTCCCATGCTACAAGCTACTTTGGACTCATCTCCAGGGCATGAGTCCACATGCAGGAATTACAAGGCGTTCTACAGTGTGAGTAACCAAGTGATCTGTAACAACACATATGTTGTTCCCACATGTTTCCGAAATACTTTGTCCAGCTGTCTCAATGCATACATTATGCTGGGAGACAGCCGGCCAGCCTTCTGAGAAGCAAGCTGAAGCACATAGTTGCTCTCTTCTGACCCCTTATATACATTGTGCTACCCTGAAAAACACACCTTGGCACTCAGCTTGTCATCAAAGGAGCCCCTGGATAGATAGGCTCTTCTTCCTGTGCAGGGGGAAAAATTGAAGGACTTCTTGTATTAAAATACTCTTAGTTGCACATCAAAAAAGACAGGGAAATATTTGCTATTCAGAAAGCAAAAATTTAAGTAAGTAAGGCTCGATCTGGTGACATAATTTAATGATCTGGTCTAAAACTTAGAAACGAGAACCCTTAAATTCTTTTTTCAGCTCTACCATCATTTAACCCTGGTAGTTTAAATGACCTTCATTTGAAACATCAAATAAACTTTGAAAACTGATGGTGCTCACCTTTGTGGGATGTTGTAAGAACTCTTATTCTGCACTTCAACTAGGTAAGGATCACTCCAGAATATTAATACTATTAACGTGTGTAAGATGTCTTTGTTGCAGAGGAGGAGAAGGCATCATTCATCACTTTTTCAGAACAAAATTTTAAGAGACTTTCTTGAATTCACGATCAGTTTGTGAGTTGATCAGTCTTCACTCCCCTTTATTCAGAATTGAACTAGGTCCCCTCAGCTTTGAATCCTTCCCCTTTCCTACAGCATCAGGTGACTTCCATGCCTATGCCTCACGCATGACTGTTCCATTTATCCTTTCCAATTTGTTTAAACATATTCTTTTAAAACCACTTATTCTGTTCATTTTGGTTGGCTTGACTTTATATCTTGCCATTTTTGCCATGTGCAATAGCCTGTCTATAAGTAATCTATAAACCAGGCACTGAGGACTGTATTTACATTCCTCCCAGACTGCTCTGGAAAGAATACAAGATACAGTGCCAGAGATTCAAATTTCAAGGGTGATAACATACAGTATGCAGTGTTACTGCTGTGTAGTTTAGTCCAGATAAATATTGTTAGACTTTTATATGTGACTTACCTGCAGATGTGCTATGTCTCATATTCACATATCACAAAATTATCGTTGGACAAAATAAGCTATTTTATACAAATACATACAAACAAATGCCATCATAATCATATAAAAAGCAAGGACCGCCTACAGCAGACTCAAGATACCACTGACTATTCCTGTGTTTATATTTATATATGGGGTAGTTTACTGTGGTATTTTTTCAAATCAGAAAGTATTTGAACATAAAATATGAATTGCTCTCTGTAAAAAGAAATGAAGTAACTGAAAGGAAAAACAATTTATTAAGGGTCAACATTTCAGGATTTTTCTGAGGGTGAAGCATTGTAACTACCTCAGCCTATCTAAACAGTATTTAATATTCAGCCACACGCTATGACTTCAAGGGTATTATTAACTTTCCACCCTTTCATTGTATTACCGACTGGCTTCATGAAAAGATGCATATCTGAGTATTCTAATTACATTCAAGTACAAAGCTTACTTAAATCAGTGAGAGCCTTCCAATTGATTTCTACTGATGCTGGATCAGACTGTCTGTGGCTGAATTAATTTTCAAGATGGATTTTAAAAACACACTAAATGTATAAAAACAACCTTTTCTTTGACTATAATTACATCTTAAGGATGTTAATAGTCTACGGTGTATTTCTCATAACAGCTAAACCATATTATTCCCTGGAGGATACAGGTGCTGCCCATTCTGAGGAAATGCTGATAAATTTCCAGCCTGTTTCCATAATATCAAAATCCAGATGCTCGTAACAGTTCAAAACTCACTTTTAGCAGTCGTCTTTTTTCTTTGAAGTTTGATTCTAAGCCTTTGTGAGGTTGTATTTCTGAATTTGGTTAACAGAACATAAAAACTAAAATGGATTAGAGCAGAGAAATAGAGTAGCTGTGGTGATCTAATGAACATATACCTCCAAAAGAAAACTAAGTGTTGTTACAATCATATAGTGGATATAAATATATATTTAATTTTGTATTTTTGTAAGAATAATTTGACTATGACTTCTGACTATGGGACTGTAAGCCAGGCACTCCCTGGAATATGGCTAATCATTCAGGATATATAATTGGTAGTAGTGAAACTAACAACATATATTGGGCCTTAAAAAGATAAATGAAGATTTCAAAACTTTTCCTTGGTCAAGGAAACAACTATTAAGCCATTCTAGTAACACATACACACACTGCTTATTTTAGCTGAACGTAGAAAATGGTAGATGTTCTTGGTTTTGTTCTCTTATTCAGTTTTATTTCCACTTCAAATTTCTGAAGATGACAGAAAGGGGATAAATTTAAAATCAGGGAGTCAAACAAAGGAACAAATGGGCAGGATGGAAACATATTTATTTCACATTTATTTTTGTATTGTGGGAGAGAATTTTTCTTATCAAAGTGATCTTATCACAGAATCAAGAACTTTTTATGCTATAATAACATATGGGAGTTTAAACAATTTAACTGTGCAGAGTGTACCTGGGTGTTGGCCAACATGAACTGAGCAAAAGTTTCTAGCATTGAGATGAAAAAATTTATGAGCAAAGAGCCGTACGGAAGGCAGATGACTTTGGTTTAGCAATTTCTGCAGATGGAGAACAGG
Organism: Dromococcyx pavoninus; assembly: GCA_033558185.1. NCBI lineage: Eukaryota > Metazoa > Chordata > Aves > Cuculiformes > Neomorphidae > Dromococcyx > Dromococcyx pavoninus. The sequence goes on along the minus strand of JAUMJL010000063.1, from coordinate 1,619,247 downwards.
AAAGGCTGTTTGTTAGTCTCTCATGTATTGAAAGTTACTGCGTTAGGCCTAGAGTGTTGGATGGATTTTTCCTAAGACCTGAAGGAACAAAACGTGTTAACAAAACTAAAATAGCTGGTCAGGGCAGGCCCTGGCATTAGAAGCAGTGAGAGAAGTGATAAAGAATGGTTAACAGGAGCAGAGCAGCTTAAATTGGATCTCCTATCTGTGAAGATTTGACAGCCCCAAAGTGTGAGTGAGGTACTATCGTAGGAAGGGGGAAGGAACCAGCTGTCTTAGCAGTTGCCTCATCAAAGAAGACTGTGAAATGGCATCAGTTATGCATGAGAATTAGATATTGTAAACTGTTCTGTTTGTGGCTTTGTTATGGCTTTTTTCTTTTCTTCCTTTTTTGCTATTAAAAATTGTTTATTAAATCAATGGATATAAATGGGGAAAATAAGCTCACTAGGAAGAAAATGTATATTAATTTTTTTCTAGTTTTCTGGAAAATCCAGACAATGCTTTTTTTTGTACAAGTTTTACATATGAATAAAGCTCACGTTGCCACCAGTCAGGAAAGTTTTTCTTCTAGTTAAGTATACCTGATATGAACTACACATAATCTACTATATTTCCAAAATGTATTAAATCTATTAAATTAAATATATAAGCTATGACAGAGGAAATAACTTTTGTATTTCTTGCTCAGGTAAATGAAAAATATGAATTACCAGTGTAGACAAAATACAGAATAAATCCATTCCAAAAGACTGGTTTGGACCTGGACTAATTGCCATAAGGTGAAAGGGCTTATCTAATTTAATCTGACATTGTGTTTTATGTATGTATGTGGTTATAGATTGGTACAACTGTTTCCCTCAATTAGTCATTTCCTTCCCTTTTCTCATATTTCTTTTTTCTTACTCATCTTTTAAGGATTACAAAAATTAAGGCTATTAAATGGCACTCCTTGGACAAGTTTTCCATACACTTGACCAGTCTTGTACCATTTTCTGAACTAGTTCAGTCTGAACTAGAACAATATCCTTCCCTCTCCTACCCTAAATGTTTTATGTCTATAATGCTGCCAAAGTCTGAATACAGCACAAAAAAGTAAAACTGAGATCACAGGAAGTATTACTGATATCTTAGTATGGGGGATTTTTAATATTAATCTTTATGGCAATATTGCACCAGCAGTATGAAGACACAATGTATGCTTGGATGTACTTTTTTCAGATGGAACACAAAACTAGCCAATAATCTATAAGAAATGTTTCCAAAGAAGGAATATATGCAGTAAATTAAGTTTTCTATTCTCTTTGAAGATCATTCAACTTCTTATTGTAATTTTCTCAAAGGTAAAATGAAATTACTTTCATTCTTGTTTTAACACACTCTGAATGACATTTTAAGTTTTGTGTGCAAAAATATTTCTAAAAAACTTTAAAATATCTAAGTTGTTGAAAAAAAAGTAAATTTTAAACATTTCCTGAGGGGAAAAAACCAAACAAACACAAAACTCCACAATAACATCCCCAAACAAGTGCACTTAATAAAACTTTAATTTTGAATTACTGTGGAAGATAAGTATTTTATGAATGGATTATGAATATCTTCAGTGTTAATGTAGTCCTTAATTATGATGGAAAACTGTTTCTGAGAAAAAGTATATCAACCGTAGCAATTTTATTCAGAGATATTTTTTAAAGACCTGAATAATCATAATATTAGAGTAGTTTACAAAAACTTCTTTAAAATGTTGAAATGTGAACATTAGCTATCGCATGGGGAGATTTAACAACAGAAATACAACACAGAAAAGACCTATTAGACAATTCAATTTACATCTCTGACAAGAAGTATTATTTCTAATGACAATTTTCCTCATATATATTTTTCACAGTTAATGATGAATGACCAAAACATCTACAGCACTACTACTTGCCTAGGAAAAATTTTAGACAGTCCAAAGTACTGTCACAAATTTCACCATTTATTTCAAATTTTTCAGTTCATAATATCAATCTTTTAGTCCAAACCACCAATTAGGCCATCACTCTTGTATCCTTTTTTCACTTTTCCCATATCCATCTTTTAGTCACATCCTATCTCTATCTTCTCTTTGTTTAGCTCATATCTTTTTTGTATTGTTAAAGCTGCAGCAAAAAAAAGAAGACATTACCAGGGTCAACTGCATCAAATCTTCATGCTCTCTGTAATAATGAAAAAAAAATGTCCTAGCATTTTGTCTAACATCTCTACTCTGTTGGTTAGATCATTGAAATTACAAAGTATTGCAATGCTGCTAAGCATGGCTATTTTATAATCTCATTAATTCCATCAATTAGACAAGTACTAGTACTTTCTCTCTTCAATAAAAATTCATTTTTGTCGTATAGTGTTCCTCATGTTGAACAGTTACACATTGCATTTAAGAAATAAAGCCAAATTTGTATTATAAAAGCTAAAATTACAGTTACATCTAAAATTAGTATTCATACTTTAGAAAGTCAGTTCTTGATGAGTGATTAAAGAGTAGTTTCCTGCAGTGAAATTTAACAAAGAATTACTTGAGTTCCAAATAGGAAAGTGTAGTATTTCGTTGGCCTGGACAACAGCATTTAATATTCATAATTTTCAAACTCACTATGGTTCTCTAATTTAATACAGATGCTTGCAACAAGTCACTCAGTGTCTGAGTGACACAATTAACATTTTGTTGGTTAGCTAAAAATCTTAATAACTGCTTCATTTATTCATCATGGGCTGATGAATACAGAAATAGATCCTGATTTAAACCTGATCTTTCCTCGGAGTCATCAGTCATTTGTATTTCATAGCCAAGCAGATCACAAATATGCCTTTCATTTTGGATATGAGTGTGCAAAGTTAAACTATAGCATTCTAATTAAAAAAGTTTATTTCTTTAAATGTACACTCACAGATGATTCAATTGCATTACTTTCGTAGCATATGCTGCAATGACTCAGAAAACTCTTAAATCTATCACTTCTCCGAAACTCAGAAAAAGAAATATTCAGGCCCCCTAGATTCCACCTGTGTTGGGACTTACACAGAGTAGAAGTGTTGAAAACACATAAGGTACACTTTGTGCTTCTCGTGGTACCTAAGGACTAATATTCTCATTTTGACACATGATTCTGTTTCACCCTAACAGAGGCCCAATCACTGCATGGGACAAGACTTAGATGTGGTTCCAGTTGTTATTTCTTTGATAGACTGGGTTCCTGGAGCAGGAAACAAGACCTAGACACTCCCTCCCCCCCAACACGGTAACCTTTTTCACTGAGCCATAGAACTGGTCTTGTCTTTGCCTGCTCTTTCTCCGTCCACAGCAATATTGTCTTCCCAACAATGGCTCAGTTTTGAAAATAAGGTATTGGCACTTTCACACTTGGAACAGAACAACTGTCTAGGGATGTGAATGGGAGCTGTACATTTCCAGGTCCTCAAAATGGCAACAGTAGTCTTCCCAGAAGGCAAATGTTGGTACTTTCCATCTTCAGCTGATCTGGAAAGAGGTACCTCTGTTTAAGCTTAGAAAAGACCACAGAGTAATTATGAAGAAAGGGTCAGGCTTTAAAGGTCAGATTCAAATACTGAAAGTTATAAAGAGGACAACCCAAAATGGTTACCATATATTTATTTATTTAATTGCCTATTTTTAACTGAAGAGTCTCCCAAAATCTCCTTACTAGAACTTTAAAGTAAGAAGAAACATAAAGCATCTTCAATCATGCTAAACAGCCAGCAGACAGAACAGCGAACCATACTGAATAAATTTTATGCCCGGACTCGTCCAGCTGAGCTGAGATAATTATTCTGGACATCTAAAATAGGCTACTTGAATCTGAGTTTTACTCTTGATTAAACAGTTGTCTTCAATGCATCTTACTAATGTTCTTATTAAATTAATATATGAGTTTGTGGTCTACATAAAAGTAGGGTTTTACTCTCATATCAAAGTCATTCCTTATAAATTGAGTCTAAATATGAGTGGGTTTAATGTATTGTGGGAATATGGGAGAAAAATTCTAGGTCTTGCCAGCAATACTACATATTAAAGTTCAGGAAAGAAGTGAAGAAAGATCTCCATTAATGAGCCTGTAGATACAAAAATAGCAAGGAATATTACCCCATCAGAATTACTCAAAAAGATTCAAATAGCCCATTTTAGAACTTGTCTAGAAGCCAAGTTTAACATATCATGTACTCTTGCAAGCAGTGCAATGAGATTTTTTAATGATCAAAGGTGCCTGACTTTGTTTTAATGACTTACTCATTCTATGTCATGCCCCAACATCATAGTAGGTCACAGATGCAGTATCAGTTCACAGGGAAAGTTTCAACTACTAAAAAGTTCATGCTACTCCCTAATCATTTAGATTTTCTTTCTAGAAATACACCAGTCTAAGAAATATTTAGCATGAAATTGCATGATTACAATAAATGATTTTTTTTTGAAATCTCATGTTTCATCATCTGAGAATTCATAATACCCACTCCATTCTATAGAGTGGTGCAGTCAGACACAGATTACAGAGAGCACAGGTGTATATATAAATTTGTGTGCAAATATATATATATTTATTAGCAGAAGATATTTCATAGGAGCTTCCCTCCATCCTTCAACTATTGTCCCATAATTACCTCTTTCATATCAGATGCTTCTTGTTCAATAGAAAGTTATCACTTTCTAAGGGATAACTTAGAATTAAATTATATCTTAATAACTTAAGAAATATGCAATTTCTTAAATTCCTGCAATTATGCAGAATAAGGAAGTTAAGCTTACGTTTAGAAGGAAGTCTATAAAACATGTTATTGTTTATTTTTGAATTTTAACCTGTTGTTTTTCTTTTAAAACAATGCAGCTAACTCATGATTGGATAGACTTACAAGTTTTGACATTATAGTTTAATAGTTTCCAATGTGAGAAAGTGTCAACAAAAGCACTTCTGTTATAATAGAACATGAATACATATTAAGCAATGCATAGTCGGTAAAGTGTTTATGGCTTGGGAAAAGCGGTTCTATTCAATAAGGTCTCTCATTGTGTCATCTATTGCCTGTTGTTAGTGTGACAGTATCAAAGGAACAGAATTTACAGCAAAGACTGCATACGAGATTACAAAAGACTGGAAATACCATTTTGTTTTCCTTTAGAGAATTCTGTTTCATACAGTGAAATTGAGAAGAATCTGTATTGATTTTAACATAAATTAGAATGACTTCTTTTATTTTTAATCTGGAGTGTCCAGTGGAGATATGTTACTTCAATGCCTGCCAATTCAATGACTGCAGTTGGCCTGGAGACAATTGAAGTAGTATTTGTGTGGAGAGTTAACAAGCCACAGGGGACCTGGAACATGAGCAAAGGCATAACCATCACAACAAGCCCATGTTTTCTTATAGCTTGCTCGCTGTTGTAAGGTCATATGCTGTAAAGCTGCGGTTAGTGAGAGAAATTAGTCATGAAAACAGCATAACCCAGTGGGCATTTATAATATATGAATAAAGTTCAATTTTTGTTTATTTAAAAGAATCTGTCTTGAAAAAAAACCCCTCTTAATAGTATCCCAGTGGTATAAATCCAGGTTTGAGAGGGTTTCTGTAAAATGCATCATGTTAACTAATTTCACTTAGAGGACACGACAGTCCAAAATTAAGAATAACACAGAGGAATTTACTTCTTTGGATGCTCAATTTCCACCAGGAAAACCACCACACCTAGTGTGACAAACTGTGTTGGCTTCCTCTGAAACCTTCCTGTAAATTTTTTTTCATGAGGTAGCATGAACTGCAAAAGTCAATGCAGAATTAATCTACAAAATTTAACAGCTGTTGAAAGCTCACCCAGAATTTTAAACTAGGAACCATTTGGGATATCTGGATAACTGTGATTCTCATGGAGTTTCACTGACTTTCCTACCCCAAGATGATTAATTTCCATTAGCACTTACATTGAATATGACTAAATCAAGAGGCCTCAGCTGCTTATGTTTTAAGAGGAGAAATGAGGACTTGGAAAACAAATGTTGGTACCAAGCAGCAGCCTGACACTAGTTCTGCATCTCTGGAGATTCCTGGGGTGGAAATATTAAAATAGAAAATGCAGGAATAGAACAACCATCTCTGCCATCATTACAACAGCTAAGGAAATAATAGCTGGGCTGAAAATACCATCTCAAAACATGATAAGCAGCTGGTGTATTTACAATGCAGATATTGCAAGACAGCAGGGAAAATATCTGGAGTGGTCATTTGGTAGGTTTCCAAAGCAGCAGACTTGGTTTATCTTTGCTCTCTGTAACAGTTTTGCATGTTCTTTTGTTTTATTGCACATCTCATAAGCTGGGTCACAGTTTTATTGAGCACGGATACACACTGGCCCAAAGGATAACACCTGTGAGCAACTGTTGAAAGTAGTGTTTACTGAAATGAAAAGCTGGATTGGAAGAGTCATCACAAATAGCTTCAAATAAATGAAGATAAGTTCACCAAAAGAACAGAAACCAGCTCTTCTCCACACTCACTAATAAGGCAGAAAGCAGTCAGGTAGAAGAACATAAGCAAGAAGACTGAGATTAAACATTGTTAAACTATTTTGTATAGAAAAATAATTAAATATTGAAATAATTTAACAAGGAAAGTTTTTGAACTTCTATTACTGAAGTATATAAGACTGGACTAGAACAATATCCATTGGAATAACTTTGCTAAAATCAGACTAGATGACCTGTCAAGGTTAACTATAGCTAAGATCAGGATAAATTGTAACAGTGCACAGGGTTTATTAACTTGTTAATTCTGTGTTGAAGATGCAAGATTACATTCCAGTTATTTTATTTTCCTGGATCACATTGAGTCATAGCACTGCAATGGACAAACACATGTTCAGGTCTTCAGCTGCCTAGGAGAAAGCAGGTGTCATGCTGAGAATCTTTGCTATCAGTAAAGCCCCTATTAAACAAGACCAAGGATTAGATCAAACAAAACAGAAAGATAATGCATGGCAAGAAAATTGGTTGTTGTCATTCTCAGTGGGACTATCCAACAGAGAAACACAAATAAGTAGGGCTAACTAGACCACGCACACAAACAAAATCATTTCATATCCTGAAAATAAGAATGCTACTCCCTTGTACTGTTTTAAATTATTAAGCATGGCTTTAGTTACTAAAGGCTGAGAAACGGTAACGTGCAAACTCCTCCCAGTACTCTGAGCTTCCCATATTACTGCAAAAAATATTCACCACGTACCTCTGCAGTAATCCTTGGGTTCCCCCATCACCACATACCTGTAGAAGGTTTTTCTTCTTTTTCAAATATGACTAATAATACCAATATCCTTTTTTAATTCTAGGAAGTATTTTAACTGTTAAGGTAATTACTATGTGCTTAGCAATATTGATTAAGTCTAATAGAAGCCTTAGTGGTTAAATATTATTCATTTTGTTTTTTCTTAAAAGTGAAGGCCTCATGGGTATATCTGATTTCATGATGTAAATTAAATAACTAAAGCAAATGATCTTAAATACTTCAGGTAAAGTACATTAGGCTTATAGAGACTTATTCATCACTATTCATAATTCAAGAGAATAGATTGTTAGAGAGCTAATGAAAAGCTTCTTATCTTCATGCTATATGGATTTATTAAAAGCCTAACAGAGACTGAGTATGTCTAACTTCCAAAAATTTAGTCAAGGAGATTTACTATTCCCATTAAGCAACACATAACATGCAGCTACAATACATTTCTATCCTTGAGCAGTTCAACAGAAAAGAAGTTATGAGAAATGAAGCTCTTTAGAAGTGTGGAACACAGTTCATGTTCCGAAGATCTGAAGGAAGGACTACCCAGTAGTAACCTTAGATAAGTGATAACAACACTACCACAGCATCCAACTTCATTAAAAACTATCTATTCTATGGAATGAAGGAGAGATTTAAGTAAAGATTCAGTGATTTTTATGACTGCAATTCAGTTCTCAGGGCTGCACTTAGGGATGTCACTATTTCCATTGTAAATCTAAGTTTTAAAAGAGGTATAACAAAATGAACAAAACTATGTGGGTTTGCACAAAACTTTGTCATGTAAGAGCTCATCTTTTTTAAGTATGTGACTAATTTGAGTACATTCTGATTTCCAGTAAGCAAACATTTCCAAGGAGACTTGATCGTGGGATATGCTGAGTATCCATTGTTTGGAAATCAACCTTCACAAGAATGCTGACACTGAGAACGTAAAACCAGATAATTTCTAAACAGCTCAGTCAGTAGTTTTTATTACAGATGGCTTATTTGCCAACATGAAGATGCGTTATGTACACATTTCTTATCAGCGGGTGACCCCCACACACAAAAAACATAGCAACGAAATGACTAGAAGTCAAGAACAAGCTGTGACTGCAGTGGCTGAGTTCCTATCAGCAGCCTGAACACAAGTATTACAATAAGTTTGAGGAGGAGGATAGAAGATAGCTGCGTTATTGGATGACGGATGTATTATCCAAGAGAATAATTTTGCTTATCTATAATATTTTATGGAAAAACTAAATCTTGTACTACAGTCAGATCAAAAGAACCAAGAAGGAGCGGGCAGATGAAGCCTCCGTCTTTCCCCATTGGTGCTGTATTACACTGCCACACTGGCACTTAGCTATACTCTGAGATGCTCTGCAAACTTGCACACAACAGCTGAGGTGGACCTAGGGACTTACACAACATAGGAAAAGTTCATCCGTATTTCAAGGAGGACCCATCATCTCATCATATAAACCACCATATCATGAATATTTGATTATTACAGTTTCCAAGTATGGGTATGGCTCACTTCACTTCTGCCAATACTGAGACTGCATCTGTCACTGAAAGTATTAAGATTCTTCTGTCTTACTTTCATAGTTCTAGTTCTATTTGTGACAAATGTTGAGATTGTAACATGTTTCCTTCCTACACTCTTTTCTTTGGTTCTTGCTGATCTGTTGGCAAACTTCAAGCTCATTGCTAAATATGGATTGATTCCATCACCTACTCTGCAATGTCCTGGTAGTCCTTTCTGAGCGATTACATATTCCCATTTGAAGAAATCACTAATTTGCCTTGAATATCCTGATTTATTAAAATTATAGAGATTATTTCATCAATTTTATTTAGTGTGTATATGAAACTACTGCAGAAAGTGCAAGATAATTTGGACTGCAGTTCATCTATTGCATTAGTTATCACATTATCCTTGAAAAATCTCCAAAATAATCTCTTAAATTACCTCCTAGCTGGGCAATGCTATGTGGCCTGAAAATTGGCTGAAGCAGCAAGAAGAAAACTACTCTCCATCTTCACCTCAGTCTTTGGATTATATGTTCACCCAGCCATCACATTAAAAGCTTAGCTCAAAACCATGCTTTCTACTGTTGGGAGAGGATTCCTAGCACTGCAGGCCAGTAATTGCTCTCTGATGCACACTTTCCCCTCCCCCCCTCCCCCCCCAGTTTTTCCATTTCACAAAGAAACTATTAACAAACTTTGTGTCCTCAAGATTTTCCACATGCTCTGTGGTCACACATCTAGGCTATTCTCATGGACTGGAGAGATTCACAAGAAAAACTGCCATAGCTGATGTCTCTTTTCCCCCAACTTCTCCCTGTGAACAAAAGCCCAGTCTCCTCTTTCCATTTCCCTGGTCCTGGGAACCCTGTACTTGATCTTGCCTTCAGCATAAAACATGAAGAACATCCACGATAAACTTCCAGTGTACTCTGATTGCAAAGATGTGGCACTTTTCTGTGATTTGAAGCACCAATGGGCTTCATTTTGAACTATTATTTATCAGGTGATCTCTGTGTTGCATGGCCTTATGTCAGACCCTAATGGAACCTTTGCGGAATTCAGGCTTATGCCTCATCTGTGAATAATGCAAGATCTGGACAGAAATGCAATACTTACTCATTCAGGTTAGTGTGTAGCCCAGAGGGAGGAGTTAGATAATGTTTTCAGAGGTCTCTGAAGCTTCAGTTCCTATATTTTGATTCTACACAAGTTCAGGCAAAATGTTAAAATATTTTGCTCTGAGTCTACTTTGAAGAAATGAAGCCTAAGCTTTAAGAATTTTGCTATTCTTTTCTTTTAATTTTTTAATTAAAAAGCAGATTCTTAAAAGATAAAATTATAAATTTTGACAGGTATCTGTTAGTTTTTTATACAACCAGGATCATTGACTTTTTGTATGGGTACAAAATGATATAAAGTAGCTAATGCATGACAAAAAACTTTTTGATTTTTCTTTTATAAATATTTTTTGCATTTGGGGAAATTAATATAATTCTGTAACAGAAACTTGTAATACTCTTCTAGTTCAGTATATTGGATACCTACGCTTACTATTCTTCCTTTTAATGCAAATGACTATGCATTTATCATTATTACGTTTCCTTTGCCACTTGTCATTATCCCATTTATGAAGCATGTTCCCGAGTCCTTTGAAGCTTAGTTGTTAAAGTCTCAGTACTCATCTGTTTTAGTCTCCCTCCTCCATCCTACATACTCAGACATGAAAGCTAAATAATTAATCAAAATTAAAAGTTATAGAGAAAAAAAAAAAACATGGTGTGCTCAACAGGACAGCACTGAATTACTTTCTACACCTAATAATAGTACCTTCTGTGAGTCATTTTTTTTTAAATAACTTTCTTACACCTACTTAATTAAGGTAGAGCTTTGTGACTTGCAGTATCTATGTGAATAAGTGACAGGGTAACTTAAAGTTCAAACTAATTATCCAGTTCAGCACAACTGCTAATACTGACTTTCTGTAACCTCATTGATGAATGGCTACAACTGTTGTTTCGGGGGGGGGGGGGGGGCGGGTCACAAGAGGATTTATACAGGCACACAGGTGAGGAGAGGCATGTGTTGCCTCCTGTGTACCGGGCTGCAGCAACTGTAACTTACTGTGTACTCAGAATGACCTTAAAGGACAAGGCAAATGGGAAAAAAAGAACAAAACTAGACCACTGTTTCAAGTGCTTCCAGGCTTATCCTGGCACTATACAGATTTATGAGAAGTAACTATGTTGAATGTATCTCTCATTGCTCTTTTATTTCCAATATCTATTTTAAGTTAAGATAAAGAGACTAATAAAATCCTCCATTTTGCGAGTAAATAAAAAATCTTGATTTAATTTATTTAAAACCCTCAATTTTTCCTTGACACAAATAAAGAAATTCTTTGTTAGTGTTCCAAATGATGTACTAAAACCAGCTTGTCTTTTATCAGAAGTAAAAATGTGAATTTACAATATTTTTTACTTTCAAGGCTATCAGCCTTCCTTAAAGTGTTACCATTGAGGCATAATATACACTAATGACTATAGTAATAATCAAAAAATCATTCAGTGTGAACACGCTCTGCATCAGAATCCTATTGCTATGCATCAAAGGATAGCTTACAGTTTTAATAGTTTTAGTGCTACAGAGTATGTAAATGCCTGGTTGCTAAAAGGACATTAGCACGCTTTGTCGACGTATTACGTTCCTCTGATACTTTGGCTAAGTTTCTGCTACTAAAATGCCTTTCAGATGCCATCATTGCTATGCAGATCTAATCCAAGTTTAGAATACCTAAACAGGAAAAAAATAAAGAAGGAAAAGCAGACGAATCAGTTCTTCAGGGACTGGGTAAGTCATTTGGGAAGAATATTCAAGACTCTGTCTAACTTTTATACTTATTGAGATATGAAGTCCAAGATGTAAAAGACCTGCTTTATCAGGATTTTATGATGCTTTGATATGTGTTTATACTCTTTAATTATTGAATAGTCCTCCCCACTGAAAATCAGAGATACTGTAATTTGGATTTTTTCAAATGATAGCAATAAATAAAGATGAAAATATGATTTCTTATCAAGGACAAGAAATAAAGAGCAAGAGATTTTTAGGTTTTTTTTCCTGTAGATGATAAAATAAATGCATTTCTCTTCAGATGTGACTTTACTTTCAGTCTTATGAGCTGCATTTATAGCTAAGCTTTACCAACATATGTCAAAGTGGTGTTGTCAGATGACTATAAGACTGATACCAACTCTTGGAAAGAGGTGAACATACTCAGACGTATTTATTCTCAAATTAAGTTAAAGCGATACAGTAAATATGTTTTATTTCCTGTTCAAAGGATCAATACAAACTTTTAATCCATGTAAGTTATACTAGGGAAGTATATTACAATGTTTGTATGACTTGAGGTTAAAAATAGTAATATCCTTGTGAGCAGGGATCACTCTGAGAAAATTCTGTATTTAGGAGTGTCATGCAAAATCAAAGTGTAATGTCCTGATGAGGAAATTTCTGTAGCAAGATACTATGTAAAAGAAGAAATTCGTTTCATATATTTTACTGCAAAGCTAAATTTTAAGGCATAGAAATGTTTTAAGAGACTAATCATTCTATTACACTTCTGAAATATGATATTGTCATCTTTGATATGTGTGATCATGATGGTTACAGAAAAGCTACTTTTCCTTTTATTGAAGAGATAGTAAATTATTGCTTTCTGTCTTAATAATAAAAAGCTTCAGACCACACAGATTCAACTCTACCAGACTGACATGATATAAACAAGCAGAATCTATATGGACATCCTAGTATTTGAGACACTGTAAGTAAAGCAATAGATCAGATGGCGCCACTTAGTATTTTACATCAGACCAGGTAAACAAAAGGAGATATATGGTTTCAGTATTCTTATTTTGTCAAAGGGAGATTAGAGCTGCAAGCACTACAAAAAAAGATCCCTCAAGCTGTTGATTCATACCCATTGTTTAATGAAAAGTACTTGAAATGTTTAGTATAGAAAGGGACCATTTTGCTGCAGTTACACTTACCCAAGCATGACTTCTATCTAGGACATCTATCTCATTTTCTATGATATAACACCATAATGCCCTCTTTCAGAGTTTAAAAGATACTTCACTTAATGATGAATCAACTGAAAAACAACTGTGATTATATAAAAGTGATTTTAAGTTACTTTGGTGGAATTAAGGCTGAGTCTGAATAGTAGGGAAAGGTTTAGAAAGAATCATTGCTTACTAGAAACCTAGGGAACGTCAGAGCTGTGATGGTACATGTGTTCCCGAAATCTTCCGGTTTTCCACTTAAGTTTCTAAACTCATGGAGCTACTCTTAGAGCAAATCCAATCCCTAGTGTGCTAAAAAGTGATAAGGTGAATTACCTAGAACCTTCACTTGGTGTTGGTATTATATCTTTGACTAATACTAGGGAAATAAAAAGGCCTTGGATGGAGGCTGTGTCATGTCCTCTGTCACTTGAAAGGGTAAAGTTAATTTTTTGTCTCAGCTAAGAATTAGCATTGAACAATGTCTGTGATTCTTATATTTTTATAAGTTATTATAAAATTTTAATAAACAGTGGATATTAATATAGCTAACATATGTTAATCATTGTTGTCATCTTAGGAAGCTGTACACTGAAGACTGAGCCCTGCTTGCTATAAGGAGAAAATCTTTGCCGGATAATAAGACAGTAAAAAAACCAACCCTTATAGTTATCTAGGCATAAGAAAAGTCTTTTTATCTAATTTCACTGTATATTCTGGAAAAGAGATGCTTACCCCTTTACCCCTGCCCTGGTCTAAACTGAAGTGGAAAAGGTTAAACAAAAGTTAAAAAGTACATGCTATCCTCCTCTGTCAGGCAAGGGACAGGATAGAAGTACATGTCTGAATAAAGCCTCAAGAAGGATTTGCATACGTAAGGCTTTAGTCAAACCCAGGTCTTTTGTGGAACAGTACAGGGGGAAGGAGGGCTTGCTTCAGCATTGCTCCCCAGAGGGAATAACATATCTTTCTGGTAGCTTGTTAACTGGGGAACACAAGAGAAAGCCTCTCAGTGTTAATGATGCGAAGCACCAGGTGCCCACCAAAGCCACTCTATCACTCTCCCTCCTCAGCAGGACAAGGCAAAAAAAATATGACAAAAGGCTAATGGGTCAGCATAAGGACAGGGAGAGATCATGCACCAGTTACTGCCATAGGCAAAATAAATTCAACTTAGGGAAAAGTAATTTAACTTATTACCAATCAAATCACGGTAGGATAATGTGAAATAAAAACTAAATCTTATAACAACCCCTCCCTTGTTCCTGGGCTTAGCTTTACTTGCTGATTTCTCTACCAGTGGTGCAGGGGGATGGGAGTTTCAGTCAGTTCACCATACAGTTTATCCTGCTTCTTTCTCCTCAGGGGGAGAACTCTTTAAACTCTTCCCCTTTTCCAGCATGAGGTCCCTCCCAGGGGGAACAGTTCTCCACAAAATTTTCCAGCGAGTCCTTCCCATGGCAGACAGTTCTTCACAAACTGCTGCAGTGTGGATCTTTTCTATGGGGTACAATCCTTCAGGAATGGACTTCTCCAGTACAGGTCTCCCACTGCTAGCCAACATGCTCCAGTGTGGGCTACTCTTTCTATGGGTCCACGGGACCTGTCAGGAGTCTGCTCCAGTGGGGACTTCTCACGGGGTCATAGGCTGCTTTGGGGAACCTTCCCCCACTCCTTCACTGACCCTCTCTCCAGCTGCAATTGCCATTGCACAGGATTTTTTCCCCCTTCTTTACCATGCTATCACAGAGACACTCTCACTGTTGCAAACTGACTCAGCCTTGGTGAGCACACAGGGGAATCTTCTAGCATCTTCTCACAGAAGCCACCCCTGTAATCCCCTACCAAAACCTTGCCATGTAAACCCAATGCATCAGCTACAAAGAAACATATACTAACTTTTCCATGTCTCTCTAAAACCAGTAATGGTTGTGGTGTTGTGTGGGATTTCTGAAAATACAGTATTTCTTTGTCTTAGCCTTACATTTAGTATCATAGAATCATAGAAACATTGAGGTTGGAAAAGAACTCTAAGGTCATTGTGTCCAACTGTCAGCCCAACACCACTATGCCCAAAGTGCCATATCTACAAGTTTTTTGAACACCTCCAAGGATGCCTACTTCACAACTTTGCTAGGCAGCTGATTCTATTGGTTCACCATTCTTTCAACAAAGGTTTTCCTGATGTCTAGTCTGAACCTTCCCTGGCACAACTTGAGGTCTTCTTGTCCTATTGCAAGTCACCTGGGAGAAGAGACCACCACCTACCCAACCATGACCTCCTAGAAAGCAATAAGGTCTCCCTTCAGCCTCCTTTTCTCCAGACTAAAGAATTCCAGTTCCCTCAGTTTCTCCTCATAAGACTTGTAGTCCAGACCCTTCTCTAGCTTTATTGCTCTTCTCTAGACACACACCAGCAACTCAATGTCCTTCTTGTACTGAGGGGCCCAAAACTGAATACAATACTCAAGGTGCAACCTCACCAGTACTGAGTACAGAGGGACAACCAGTTCCCTAGTCATGTTGGTCACAACATTTCTTATCCAAGCCAGGACGCTGTTGAGCACACCTCAACACACTGTTGGTTCATGTTCAGCCAGCTGTCAACAAGCACCCCCCAGGTCTTTCCAGCCACTCTTCCCCAGGCCTGTAGTGTTGCATGGGGTTATTGTGGCCCAAGTGCAAGACCCAACGACCCAACACTTGGCCTTGTTGAAACTCACATGATCTACCAGCCTGCCCAAATCCTGCTGTAGGGCCTTCCTACCCTTGAGCAGATCAATACTCTTGCCCAATTTGGTGTCATCTGTAAACTTACAGAAGGAGCAGACAATACCTTCATCCAGATCATTGATGAAGATATTAAACAAGACTGGCCCTGACAGTGATCCCTGAGGAACACCGCTTTGTGACCAGCTGCCAAATGGATTTAGCTCCCTTCACCACGAGTCTCTGGGATGAACCATCCAGGCAGTTTTTTACCCAGTGAAGATTACACTTCTCTAAGTCAAGGGCTGTCAGCTTCTCTAGGAGAAAGCTGTGGGAGATAGTGTCAAAGGCTTTACTAAAGACCAAGTTAATAACATCCACATTTCCCCCATCCACTAGGTGGGTCTACTGGTCATAGAAGATCAGGTTGGTCAAACAGGACCTGACTTTCATGAACCCCTGCTGTCTAGGCATGATCACCTGGATGTCTTGCGCGTGCCTCATGAGTGTAATCAAGATGAACATCTCCATAGTCTTCACTGGTACCATGGTCAGGTTGACAGGCCTGTAGTTCCCCAGATCCTCCTTCCAGGCCTTCTTGTAAACGGGTGTCACACTGGCAAGCCTCCAGTCACCTGGGACCTCCCCTGCTAACCAGGACGACGCTAGTGATTTCCAAATAGCTAGCAAACTAATTTTGTTTAGCTGGTTGTGGAGAATCTAAATCTGGGGATCTTAGAAACTTCCTCAGAGTTAAAAGAAGCTCTCAATACAGCCTTATGGATTAGTTTAAGAGCTAGTTGTCTAGGATAGACTTTGTGACACTTTTCTGTGACTTGCATTAGCCTTAACGTCCACAATATATAACAGGATACTGTGTAGTATATTGGGTAGAAAATATCAATGTTAAGTAGTATATTCAACCAGGAAGTGGTGTTTAAAAACCCAGAGCCATTTCATCAAAACTAAACAAAACCATAACCATAACAAAACCAACTATTTAATAATGTATCAGGAAAATAATCAGTCATTAAGCAGATGGACATATTACACTAGGTTCCATAAAAGGAACAAAACATTTTTCAGCAAAATGAGAAATCGTTGTTTACTTCTCCAACACTGTGATTTCTAAATTGCAAGATGGCTGAGGGGAAGAAAACAAGATGCATCTCTTCCGTTCTTCTGCTCTCCGCAGAATTGGTTTATATTTAATTTTCACTTGTAATAGAAAGCTGCTGTTCCACCCAGAGTTGGGCATTATTAAACAGCCCTGTGTCCTTAGTTCACTATTCAAAATCTGAACTCCTTGATCCCAAGTTCTCATGCAGGCCTCTTGTCAATTTATCATAATATTAATTTTATACTTCCTGACATAAAACTAAGCAATTCCAAAATATTTTATTTTCCACATTAAATGAGTCATTTTTTAACACTTGAAATCAGTATCTTGAATCTTTTTATTATTTTGAAAATACCAGCATTTGCTGACTTTATTATCCAGCGGAGGTATACGCAACTCCTCTTTCCATTTCTTAAAACTTTAGTGGAAAATTTTGAATAGACTTATCTACATTTCTATTATTAGTGATCAGCACTGCAACGGGAAGCCTAGGTTTTGTAGGTGCTGAGCTCCAACAGCCTTCACAGATGTCAGCAGGTGCTGAAGTTAATCTGGTTTTCAAAAAGATTAGGAATCCAGCCTAACACATTATTGTGCCTACCTGTAGGCACATACGTTTGAAGTGTATTTGAGAACAATTAAAACTGAACACTAAAGATACATAAATACAAAAGGACAGACAGGGAGAATAAAGATAGCAACCACAATGTTATAGACAGGGCCATGAAAACTAGGAAAGCAACTTCTGGTCTCAACTATAAATTGTAACCTAACAAGTGTTACTGTGAAAGTCACATATATACAAAGGTCAGGATAGGGGAATAGTGACAGCGCAGAGCATACTGACAGATTTCTGTCTGTAATTTAAATATTCCAAGATGTCCTCATGGGCACATTATATACTGCAGTTAGCGTGGGAGGGGGAGGAGAAAGCCAACTGTATTTTTAATTGGCAAATTTTTCAATTACTGTGCTTCTGCCCATAAATGAACTAATTCTATTCTGTGTCCATGATAGAATATTATAATATAAACTATCTTTATTATGCATCTCCATTAGGTAAATATATAAACTCTACCTGTGGCTCTGCACTTAGATATAGTTTTAGACTTGACCAGAGGATACATAGTAGAATCTCGCCAGATCACATGCACATGTTTTTTCTCTTCCTCTGCCTCATACGCACACACAAACCTGTAGCAGTATCTCTTCTCAGAGTAGCAGAGAGAACATATGCACCATATCTGTTTGAAACTTAAAAATAATAACAGAGAAGCAATCTCAAACCAGAGAATTTGTGTTCTTTGTAGTACGCTGAATATAGTAATTTGTCAATATTATTATTTGTCTATCAAAGTGAACGATGTTAAGTATTAAAACACTTTAAGGGTTTCTTCACTGCACTCTGGTTGTTTTAATAAACTTTACAAAAACTTTACCTCATAATTGAATCTTACAATTTTGTTATGAGAGATAGAAAAAAATAATTTGGCTATCTTCTTATGTATTTGGAGCTTCCCAGAAGCTTTATTAACTGAGTTGAAAGAAATTAAAGGAATTATTTATTAATAGTAATGACTATTTAAACAGATAATGAAATGTAACTAGATTATGACTGTTTTTCAGAGCAACTATTCCTAGTTACTTCCGCTTTTTAGCTTCTAATGTAATGACAACAGTATTTTCTCCATACTAGCAACAGAATTGTCTCTCAGTGACCCTTTATAAAAGAGTGTGGTTTAAGGTTACTGCAACACCTTATTTTCTGCTATGGGAGCACTGTTATTCCGGGGACAGGTGGATCTTATTAATTCTTTCAAGGCAGAGAAAAGGTATCTTTTGAAAGCTGCTGAAGATCAAAGGAAAATGTGGTAATGGCCAAGTATGGAGCAAAAATTCTAAATTGCTGTTTATGGACTTAGATTCAAGGACCATTGAAGTAAATACGAACATTTATATTTCATTCCTGTTTAACACATGAAAGGCAGGTGAAACAAAGTGATCTCCCATCCTTTCAGAGTTTTCTATAGAACAATACTTAAGAATACACTTTCATTTTGCCATTTCTTGGGGATTTCAGATTCAGTGTAATGCAAGACAGGATTTCCATGGCTAAATATAAATATCAAGATTTAGAGGGGAATGCCTAATATTAAGGTATCTGTAAATCAGTGCTAAACAAGGTCATTGGTTGAACTGTTCGTTAAGTATTTTTAAAAGTATGTTTAAAAGCAAACTACATCCTGCTGGCTATAAAATCATCTATAGTATCCTACTGTATTGTACCTTCTGCTAATGGCTGCTGTAGTATAAAACTACTACTGCAAAAGGTAATAGCTCTGAAAGAAATCAGCCTAAAAGTACTTCATAAAAAGCTAGAAGAGTGGCAATATTCTCAGCAAGATGAAGAATAGAAAACCACAAGCAATAAGTGCATTCTTTCTATTTCATTACATGCTACTTCCTCTCTGTTAGGGTTCTGGGTTTATGACAAAGCTAATTTCTGAAAAGAAATAATAAAACCCAACAGGCAATTGCCTTTCAAAATAGCAATATTATGCACAGAAACTAACAATTGCCAAATTGTATAGGCACTGGCAATCTAACTCTTTTTTGCTTTTAGTCTCTTCCTTTCTTACTTCTAAAACATGGGATGAATCAACCATATAACTCAAAGAAAACACTCATTCTTAATATTATTTTTAAGCCTTATACATTATTATTTAGACAATGGAGCATGTTTTTCTTAATAGTTGGAAAAAATGATGGATAGGCAGATTGATACATGAATAGTTTCATTCTGTTTTTTTGTTTTGCTTTGTTTGTCCAGATTTAGCTAACAAGATAGAAAGCAAATTAAAGACATATTTGAGTTATTTGCTTTGGATTGATCTCCTTAAGAGATTAATTTTGTACTGTTGAAGTTAATAGAAACCTAGACAATGACATTAGTGAGTTTAAGATTAGGTTCTAATAACATCAACATCTTTTCCTTGATCATATGTTCCTTTGGCTGGCAAAGGTACTTAAGGAAAAAAGATTAAGTTAATAAATCCACAGCAGCAAAAAAACCCCTCTGTCATCTTACAGTGCCATTGAGATGGAGCTATTTGTTTTAATGAACAACAAATCCTGTCCCATTATCCGTGCTTTACAGTCAAGTGGGGAAAAAAATGCAGCAGTGCATGGGTTTATGAAAGGCAGGTCCTGCCAGACCAACCTGATCTCCTTCTATGACAAGGTTACCCAGTTAATGCATGAGAGAAAGGCTGTGGGTGTGGTGTACCTGGACTTTTGTAAAGCCTTTGACACCGTTTCTCACAGTATTCTGATTGAGAAACTGGCTGCCATTGGCCTGGACAGGCACACCCTCTGCTGGGTGAAAAACTGGCTGGATGGCCGGGCCCAGAGGGTGGTGGTAAAGTTAAATCCAGTTGGAGACCGGTCACAAGTGGTGTTCCCCAGGGTTCAGTGCTGGTTCCAGTCCTGTTCAATATCTTTACTAATGATCTGGGCAAAGAGATTGAGTGCACCCTTAGCAAGTTTGCAGATGACACCAAGCTGAGTGGCAGTGTTGATCTGCTTGAAGGAGGGGAGGCTCTGCAGAGGGATCTGGACAGGCTGAATCAATGGGCTGAGACCAACAGGATGAGGTTTAACAAGACCAAATGCCAAGTCCTGCACTTGGGGCAAAACAACCCCATGCAGCATTACAGGATTGGAGAAGACTGGCTGGAGAGCTGCCTGGAGGAGAAGGACTTGGGGGTGTTGGTTGACAACCAGCTGAATATGAGCCAGCAGTGGCCCAGGTGGCCAAGAAGGCCAATGGCATCTTGGCCTGTATCAAAAACAATGTGTCCAGCAGGACCAGGGAAGTGATTTTGCCCCTGTACTCAGCACTGGTGAGGCTGCACCTCGAGTACTGTGTTCAGTTCTGGGCCCCTCACTACAAGAAGGACATTGAGGTGTTGGAGCGTGTCCAGAGAAGGGCGACGAGGCTGGTGAAGGGGCTGGAGAACAAGTCCTATGAGGAGCGACTGAGAGAACTGGGATTGTTTAGCTTGGAGAAGAGGAGGAGGGGAGACCTCATCGCTGTCTATGGCTGCCTGAAGGGAGGCTGTGGCAGAGCGAGTGTTGATCTCTTCTCCCAAGTGACAGGTGATACGACAAGTGGAAATGGCCATAAGTTGCGCCAGGGGAGCTTCAGACTTGGGATTAGGAAGACTTTATTTACCGAAAGGGTGTTTAGGCACTGGCACAGCTGCCCAGGGAGATGGTTGAGCCACCATTCCTGGAGGTATTTAAAAAAAAGGATAGATGAGTTTTTGAGGGACATGATTTAGTGGATAATGGGTGCGGTTGGACTTGATGATCTCAAAGGTCTTTTCCAATCAGACGATTCTATGATTCCATGCAAAAGATTAACAATGCTATGGGGCAACAAAAGATTGCTCTCTTGTGGCCGAAATAATACCTGTTGATTCTATAAGCCTGTATAATTTTACATAAACAAGTTTTAGAAGTTTTTTTTAGAAGTATAACAAGGTGTTCCATAAAAGTACTTTTGGTGTACCACAGACTCTGAGAAGAATGATTTAAAAGACTGATTTGAGGATGAGCAGTTGTCCAGTCCTAGTTGTGCTCTACAATTATGATCTTTTCAGACTATTCTAAAGCCATATATTTAAAATAAGGTAATGCTCAATTCATGTGTGAGATGAAGCCATCTACTTAGCACAACAAGCTAGGACCTAACTTACCCCTTGCTGCAAACAATGTGCTCTAAGAAATTATTGCTCAAGCAAGAGATCAAGTATTGTGATGCCCTATGTATATGACAGACCAAGGTTACTTTAGACAAACATGCTAAAACGAGATTTGTTCCTTTCTTACAGAAGTATTTTATTTGCTACTGGAACAGTCTGTTACTGGAAAAAGCCTGGCTGAGGCCAGACCATTAATCTAAAAAGAAAGCTCTTTTACGGTCCAAAGTTGTGGCACTGTTTATTAAAAAAAAATGCAGAAAACTATGTTGAATGTTCCAACAGAGCCTATTCCTGATCAGGCTTGTGTTTATACAATTTTGGCCATGCCAGATGCATCAAGACCAATCTCTGACTCATTTTATTGCGTAGTTCTTACTGTGCTCCTCAGTGCCTTCCTCAGGAAGAAAAAGAGCAAAACTTAGGAGCCTTTCTGTTATGGGGCCTTACACAATGTAATTTATGCTCCAAACATCCTTGCCTGAAGGAACCTGAATCTACTAACTAGTATTGCAAGGTATACCTGTATGCTGTCACCAGGGAAGAAAGAAATCATAGAGGAAGGAAACCTGCTTTTCTGTGTGTGGAAGTAATGACCTGGAATCTAAGATTTGAAAAAGCTTATCATAACAGAAACATATCATTGAGAAGACGAATAACCAATTGAATCGAAAGGTTATTTTTACTCATATTGAGAGCCTTTCAATAGGCTCATGGCATAATCATGTGACAAAGCCACTAATATAAGTCTTTGAGACGAAGCATCTTATCTGCTTTTCAGGAGCCTGTCCTGAAAAAGAGTTAGTATGGGAGAATTTCGGCACGTGGAAAAACTGGGACAGTTTCCATGAAACATAGAAGATTTCTTGTGAAAGGAGGAGAAATGGACGGAGTAATATACCAAGGAACTGCAGCAACTCATCCAACTTGCTTGTGCTAGGAGAGCAAGAAGGAAGGATGACTTGTCATCACCATAAATTCTAGAAATTCAGCTGTCAGCATGAGCAGAAGATCCAAGTTTTCTTGGCCACAGGTGACTCTTCCTATTCCAGAGGTTTTCCATGTACAAGCCAAGTGAGTTAGTTGTCTCTGTAGCTACAGATCAGGGGAATCAGCTGGTCCTGGGAGGCACCATCTCAGCATGACTGTTAGCAGCCACAGGGATAAGGAAGGGCATAGCCTTCACGGTTTTTAATTGTATTTCATGTCTCATATAGAACAATGTATTTCTCAGGTTTCTTGAAAGACCAGGACAGAATTTGCCCTGTCTTTACTTTCTCTGCATTTGTTTTCACAATCTTTTGCTGAAGACAACTTCTGAGTGCATTTATCTGAAGGGACTATACTAGTTTTAGATTAATATGGCAGGAAAAAACAGTGCAAAACTTGGTTACCTTCCAGAGTCTTGTGCCTAACTTGATGTGGTCTAATAAAAGTTGACTTGTCTAATATATTTGGACTGCACTTAACGTATGCTGTCTACAGAAATAAAGAATGAACTACGCAAGAATTTAATTTCACTTTTTAAAAAATATTTTGAGGGATGAAGAAGTCCCTGGTTTGCAATACAAGCTGATTTGTGAAATATATTTTTTGTCAATGGCCTTACTATGTGAGGACAATAAGGTCTGCTTATATTTGACAATGGAAAAATGTTTTTCTACTTGATGACAAGAAAGTATTGTAGTAAATGATAACACATGCTTGATCTTTTGACTCAATATTATCTGTGAAGTCTCTGGGTTCTGTAGTGGCTTTCGCTCTAACCCATGACTGATTAATCAGTTATCATTGGTGACCCAGTAAGGTATTATCAAATGAAGTTCTCTACTTTTGGACATGTGTTCATATGCCAGAAAACTACTTAACAGTGTATCAATCAGTTTCTTAGTTGACCTTTTGTGGCAGAGACCAAGGATCAAATCTAACAGTGAGCAAAACCGTCAGTTCTCCAGAGGTCACATCTACAGGTTTAGAATTACTCTTAGCTGCCCATGCAAAATATGCATTCTTTCACTACCTCTGATTTTAAAGTAGCTGAGTAGTGGTACACCTAAATATAGGAAGAAAACTTAACTTCAGCTCATAGGGCTATCATACAGGTTCCTTAATACAAGTATTAAGTTTACGGACAAACATATAACTTGCTGCTCTCCAATGTTTGTTTTAAAATTTTCTGAATTCATGTATTTAGAAATTTATAAAAGTACATTTTATCACTTGCTTCATGTGTCCCTTCATATTCTCAAAGCCAGATTTTGATCACCACGCCTTTAATAATGATATCACAGAAATTATCAGCGTATTATTACTGTTGGGAAGTGGAACGTTAAAAATCATTTGATATTTGTCAGGTAATATGTATACTAATCATTGATTCATGTTCTCTTTATCAGAAACTCTGAACTGATTCTCAGTCTTTACTAGATAATGGTCATCTTTATTTTTTTGATCTATATGACTCTTGTGCTGGCTGAATTAGTACATTTCTTTAATATATATTTTCTGTGAGGACATATTATTGGATCAGTCCCTCCAAGTAGGAATATGGTTGCTGTTCTTTTGGTGCATATTCTTTAATTGGTCCAAGTCAGTAGTTTAAATATCTTGTAACATAGACAGCAGGGCACCGGAGCATACAAGCCTTTTAAATTCATTGAGATTTGTCTCCAAGGGAAAACAAATATAACAAACACTTGAAAAACTCAGAGGTTTCCCTACATAAAGCAGGTGCTAAAGCTGAAGTCCACAAACTTTGCTGAGCATAAGGAGCAGTTGGGAGTTCCTATAGGAACTCTGAATCAGGTTGAGCTGCCAATGTTCCATCAGTCCTTATTAACCTTATAGAAGATTATGTTGTTATAAATAAGTAATATTTACTATTCAGAAAGGTATATGAAATTATATACTGTTGTCTTTGGAGATTTGCTCATTCATCTGTGATAAAAATTTGATCTAAGGAGTCATCTCACTGCAAGAAGTGGCACCTACATGCACTACTTCAAACATACTTATGGGAATGACCTGTAGATTTAGCCATTCCCAATTTCCGCCTGTAGTAGTTGAAGAGCATTTCAATTAGGCTGTACTAAATACTGGACAATATTAGTATACAGATAACTAAGTCATTTCTCTGACCGATCCAGCAAGAATTAAGATAAGTAATTAACTCTACTGGCTCCTGTCTCACTAGACTTTATTCCAGTAAAATCTAAACAGCTGTAGTTCATGTGCTTTGTGCACATAACTGATTTTATTGTAGTGGATACAAAACACATTAATAAATGTTAATTTAAATCAAGTAAAGTAAAACAAACACTGATACATTTTTCTTTGACGAAAATAATTTTAAGAGGGAGAAAAACAAAAATCTAAACAAAACCTAGTTTACAGATGACTAGAGATATTTGGGGTCTTCAGAATTACAGAATGACAGACTAATTTGTGCTGTAAAAGACCTTGAGGATCATCAATTCTAACTGTAAACCTAACACTGCCAAGTCCACCACTGAACCATGTTCCACAAGTGCCACACCTGCACGTCTTCTAAATTCCTCCAGGGACGGTGACTCAACCACTTCCCTGGACAGCCTGTTCCAATTCTTGAGAACTCTTTGATTATAAAGATAACAATAGACCACCTCCATATATTCCCAGAAAAAAAAAAAGAGTAGCAAAAAGCATATATACCAAATCTGCAAACTATTAAAAGGATTTTATTTATTTCTCTTACTCTAATGCCCTCAGGACTGAAATTCATAGCTTCTTTGTCTCTTTTTTTTTGTTGAATATTTTCCAATAATTAACACTCCTGCAGTCACATAGCTAAAAGGAGGAAAAAAACTCCTGTTAATAATAAATGTTTAAGAAAAACTTAGTCATCTTCTCTGGAATTACTGCAAGGATTGAGAATAAATGTGTATTTTAACACAGCATCACACTAACAATAACATCAAGGTCTCTGGAGATTAATATGCAATAATTCGTTAATGACCACAGCTTTACTCTCTGTGACACATTTTTGTTGTTTATGAACATCTGGAGTTTCTGACCATTGTAATTGTAAATAATACTTGATCCAAAATATTTTACACTCTGCATAATAAATTAATATATCCAAAGATCTGAAGAAAATAACTAAGGGGTGATAGCAATAAAACACAGTAACATTAGGAAAGAATTAACTGTTTAAACAAGAAATGGGCCTAATTTCCTGTCCAGTTCAAGATGTAGGTAGTCAAAGGACATATATGATAGCAGCAATTCTGACAAAGCCATTAAAAAAAAATTTTCACCCAAAATATTTGCATTGTTACTTAGTAGTAATCTAACCTTCTGGTAGTGAATATTTTCTGTGGACTTCCACATAAAAAAAAAGAAAGAAAGATTATTTCCCTTCTTTCAGAGAGAAGATCATCCTATATACTGAAGAAAATATTAATTATCTTTAATAATAACCTGAATTGTATGAACGTTTAAAAGATTAACATATTTTAACTGCTGAATGACTGAGATGATCTGTGGTTTGCTGCTAGAATATTTTTAATTATAAAACCATTTAGGACTGCTTGCCTCCATGTCTTCTGCCATTCCTCTTCCTACAAACAGGATCTTAACCAAACTCCAAGCACCAACGTGAAGAGATCCAAGATTTCTTCTCCCTGCTAAGTCTTTATTCTCTGCATCCAGGATTACAGAAGTTTCAGTACCTTCTTCTTTTCTTAAGACAGCTTCTTGTATGTAAAGATAAGCTTACTGCAGTTAGTTTTGAACTTGTAATGTTCTGCCTTCCTTGGTAACTTACCAAGACCTTCCTTGGTCTACCAAGAATATTCAGCATTTTCTAGTTTGTGGCAGATGAATGCCTTGTTTGGAAAAATGACATGTTCTGTACATGTTATGACACTCTTTAGTATGAAATCTTCAGCAAGGGAAGAGGCTTAGGTATAGTGGATACCTCTAAAAGTATATGTTGAAAACAGGCTTTTCGTTTGAGGTTTTCAGGCTTTTTTGAGCAGAGAAAAAGGGTGCTAGAAATTTTTTTCTTCAGACAAGGGGAAATGGGCACAAACTGCAGTAGGAGAAATTCTGAGTAGACATTAGGAAAATTTCACAATGAGGCTTCTCAAACATAGAAGAGGTTGCCTAGAGCAGCTGTGAATATTTATATCCTTGTGGATATAATAGAATTCAAAGCTTGTTTGGATAGGACCCTGAGCAACCTGATCTAACTTTGAAGTCAGATCCAACTTTGAAGCTGGATCTAATTTTGAAGCTGGTACTTCTTTCAGGGGGAGAAGTGCATTTGGACCAGACAACCTACAGAAATATGTTTCATGCTGGATTTCTTTGTGATTGTGACTTAGTTCAATTTATCATTGATTTGTTACTAATCAATTCCATTTACTACAGGTAGGTATAATCACAATCGTATTTTAGCAATTTGCAATAAAAAATAATACTTTCTTATGATTAAGTTTTATTTGTTTTAGTGTAGCTCCCACCTCCTCAATAGATGACAGCAGTAAAGTTTAAATATAACAAAACACAGCCTAGGGTAGTTTTTGTTAGATGAATATACGAATATACAAACTATGGCAATAGACTGGTACTCATTGTCTGAGGGTAAGTTATAAATAAACTACAGCATTTTGTTATCATACTACGGTTGAAACAGCTACAAATAATTCCCTATTCAACTTAAAAAATTATCAAAATCTTATTCTTATACAGATCGAAAAATCTAATACTTATGATATGAAATTACTTCACTAAAAAGAGGATGTGCTTCATATTTATGAAATGGAAATAGGAAATTAGCTAGTTACTGTTATATGCTGTGAATACAGATTTAATCTGAAAAAAACAGAAATTCCTCTGTGTGTTTGTGTATGTGTATGCATGTGTTTTTAGTTTTGGACAAGCAATTCCAATATTACTTTTCAATGGGATTTACAAAAGTGTATTGAAAAATTGAAAGATAACTTTAGCCAAAATCTCCCATTGAATTTACTGACACAGAATCCACAGAATACCCACTGATTAATCAAAAATTCTTATTTTACTTTTTTTAATCTTTTGTCTGTAACAGTGTGAGGAAAGGAGAGGAGATTCAATAACCTGATGACCCTCTTAGTGACCTGCAAGTTCAAGATTTCTTAATCAATTTGTACAAAAGTTCTACATTTTTCTATTTTGCAAATAAAGAAAGTCTCCTAGTCTCGTGTTCACGATATAGTTGTACAAATTAATGTGACAAAGTCTCTCTAATCACTGTTTCAACTTCCAGGACCATGTACTCTACTTCTGAAGCCAGTAATTTCACACTTTTTCTCTTTGTTTCTTTTTGTGGGCTTTATTTTTTTTCCCCCATATAACGTTTAGACATATTTAAGTTATATTTCTTCTCTTTTTCAAAGTTTGCTTTTAAAAGCTTTTCTTTACCCCAGCCTCTGTTTGAACCATATGTTGATTTAACATGTGTTGTGCAATTACTCTACAAAGACAATCCAAATTCCTCTTCTGTATCCGTGATAACTGCCTGGTATTTAGTACTCCCTCTAGTATTGTGTTTCAGTAAACTTAACATATTTGCAGCTGGTTTCCCTGTCTGTATCATTTATGTAGATGAGAAACATAAAAAGATTTGGAGTCATGGCACCTGTTGGACTTTCCCCTGAATTTATTTGCAGATTGTCACATTTCCGTTTGACATGTTATCTGCTTTCTGTTTCAAAATAGTTTTCTTTCCATTGACACATTTGCTTCTGAATAATTCCCTCCTCATCTCTCCTTTCCATATCAGAGAGGGCCACTCGTAACAAAGGCACGGACAGGACATGAATAAAAACTTGTGCCAGGATGTATGCTAGATTTACAGACATAAGTGGAATTTACAAAAGAAGATAGCAATACTCTGCCCACGTCAGACAAAAATATGATCAATATTATGATTATTAATATTACTGTCAATAAAGTTCTAATCCTTTCCCATTTCATAGTCCACTAATGTTTATATAGCCCATCAAGTTTGACTAATTTTCTTTTTACCACAAAAAATATTCCATTCCTTGATAATTAAAATTATTTTATACCTGCTAATTTTCAAACCAGTTTTCCTCTGTCTACAGTTTTGTGCAGACAAGGAAACTTAAAGGCCACATTTTCTATCCACCTCATGCTATTTAACTGTTGGATGGTCTTGAACTTGGTATCTGTCCTAAAGACAATACCTATCACACGTTTTCTCCTATCCTGTATAGCACATACTCAAGTATTCATATAATCGTGTAATCATAGAGTTGTTTAGTTTGGGAAAGAATTTAAGATCATTGAGTCTAGGCCTTAACGTAGAAGTGTCAACTCCACAACTAAACCATGTTACCCATTTGCTTCACTTGGCGGTGAGATTTAGTACTGTTTGGTTGCCCTTAGATCTTTCACAGCTTTTACGTGCCCTTAAAAACCAAAAATATAACAGTGAAAATCTTTCCTACCAGATCTTTAATATCATGTCCTGCAAAGAATGATGGAGATTGTGGGCCTAGTCTGCTCACACGCGAAACCTAAGCGTAAGATGATGCATTTGGGAAGCGCCTTGGGCCTCAGAGATGAAGGTATGCACAGAACCACTGGCAGATATACGGTATTTCTGGCTAGAATTAGGAACATTCAAAGAATTTAGATCAGAAACACACTTTCTCACACTTTCTCCCACGCTTCAAAACCTCTTTTCTCACTTATGCCAAGAGATCTTACCAAAAGATGATAGATCTTGTTAACATGATGATGGTAACTGAAGTGGAAAGCACTGCTTGGATTATGAGATGAAGTGCTCTATGACCTTCGTGAAAGAAAAGTATGACATGATCATAGGTCTCAAAATAGTATTTATACTCAGAACATGATTTTTTCCTGTGCTCTTTTTAGTCTTCTAATTTGCTAAATCATGATTAGTTTCCCAACTTTCTATCTTGAATCTAAACACTATCATGTAGGTTGGAGTATTCCCAGTTTTTCCACTTGTGCAAAAAACTGTTTATATTTGAGTGGTACCACAATACAAGCACTCATAAAAAAAAAAACCCCAAGATTTATCTGAGCTTTCCATTTCATAAAAAATATTTCTGAAATACTTCTGAACAAGATGTTGTTCTAGCTCTGAGTGACGTTTATGAACACATAAAACTTGTAGGGTATTTTTGGAATTACAAACTTTCACTTTCAGTGTTGTTTATTCAGTTTGTTAGATTTACAGTCTTTGCTTTATGTATACAGCTGTCATAGTATGTTTCAGGAGATCGTTTCTCAAACTTCTTTATAATTAACAGGAGGCATATCATTCAGCAAAAAGAGGGCCTAAGTAACTACAAGTTAGCAAATAATTTCATCCGCTCTAATCTGCCTCACCTTTTTCTTTTCCTTGTTTACATTATATTAGGAATTAATTCAAGATGCAATGAATGGTTTATTCCGACAAACTCTGTGCCAAAAAGCGTTAATCTAAAAATAAATCTGAACCTATAGAGCCTAGTAAGAGGCTGCAATTGTGATATGTAGTATAAAATATTTAGATTCTTCCTAATGCAACAAAGACTTTATATTGCATCTCCAATACTTCTTGGATGTACATATGCCTCATCATGATAAGCAAATATCTTTTGAAGTCCAAGGGTGCTTTACTTCAATGAGGTTTCATGGGGTATAAGTCAGAACAGTAGAGGCTCTAGGAGTTTTTGCAAGGTATGTCTTTTGCAAGGTATATCTTTCTATAAATTGGAACTTTTTTTTATAATACCACTGTTAGAATACTAAGTGAAATAAAAATGAATTAGCTTCAGAAGGGCCATGTCCCAGTTTTCAAGCAAAGGTCTACAGTCAGAAATAAAATAATAGATTACTTTTTTCACACTAACTTACCATTATTGATTTCTTCTATATAAAATGGAGTTTAAAACACATTTTATACATTAACAAAATAAAAGTTATAAAGATTTAAATGAAATCATCATAAAAATATCCAGTTCTGTAAAGCCGTTCCCCAGGCATTTTTTCAACTTAATAACACATTTTTTGAAAATATGAAAATACTTCCATGCATTTTTTTTGCATGTGACTTGTTTATAGAAATTGGACAGGTATTTTTTGCTTACTTCAAATAAACTTAGTCAGATTACTAGAAAAGATGCAGAAATGAAAAAAAATTACTTTCTATTCAAGCAATAGTAGCCTTGGCTAATGGAGTTTTACACTAAACTCACTGTACTTATTTTGATTTACATCAGCCAGGGATCTTGGTTTTATAAACAGTTTGGGTCTTGTTCTTACTAAAAGTATCTATGTTCAGTTTCAAAAAGGACACTCATACACTTGACATGAAACACATGTGGAAGTGTTTGAGATATAAAAAAGCAATAGACAGAATCACTGTAGAATGTGATGTAAATAGTCAGATTCCGGAAAAATGTTGGGATTCTTTGCACTTAATAAACAGACAATAGACATTCTATGTTGTCACATAAGCTGTTTCATTCTTTTAAATTGGAAAAAAAAAGCCAATTGTTATTCTTTCTGATGAAATATGAGAAGAATATCTCTGATGAGATAGAAGAAGTGTTATAAAGAATTGCCCTGCAAGAAGTGGTGACATTACTGGTGGTGTGCTGTGAGATTCTACTCTGCTTAGACAAACTGGTGTTTTGAAGAATTATATACCAGTCTATGTAGAGTGACTGTGGCGGTCCCTAAAGATTAAAAGATAATATGAACTTATATTTGGGTATATAGAAATTGGAAATTAGGGGTCTGAAAACATATTTTATATATATTGTCATATAATTAGATGTATAAACCAATTTCAAACTTCAGAATAAATTTAGGTGGACATTGATAACCTTATTTTGTCCACTGGTGAACTTTCTTCTGATATGTACACTTTGTCTTCTACTATCTAACTTGATTTATTTACAGACAAGTTTTACTGATTTATACTCTTAGTCCTTTCATAAATCATGTCTTCACTCAGCTTTTGAATTTAGAAAGTGGAGAAAATATTTCAACTTTAGCTGATAGAACCAGATATCCATTTCAAGCTAGTAGTCTTCCTGCATCTGTTCCACTACGACCAAATTCCCTCCAGAGGATTTGTTAGCGCTTTATGCAGTAGTCTCCTGGATGAGACCTGGAGAGATGTCTGTAGTATGACTTCACAGGAATCGAGACACTGGAAGAAAAGATTTGTATAGTCAAGTAGCCAGTTCCCTACTCTGAACAACCAGACAAAGAAGACATCAAGACCTGCTTTGCATCTTCCATGCAATTTAGATAGCACTTATATAATGGAGATTATTTTTGTCTGTGTGACTATATCTATATCAGTGAATAGAGGAGTTCAGCGCAATGGTTTTACAGAGTATTGTTGACACTGATGACACAGTGCCCACATCGCATGCATTTCAAGGTTTCTATTTCAGAATACTTTCCTGGTCTCACACAGCTCGCTGATTGGACCATCTTTAGGCATCTTTAAAGAGTTTCTCTTCTGGCTTTGTTTTCTCTGAAAGGAATCCAGTCTTCATGCTTTGAGGTCAATCTAGGTTGCAAATCACACCACTATAATTTAGACAGCCAGGAGATTTTCTTCAAAAATGTGCTACTGATTCTGATTAAAATGAGAAAAATAGATTCACCCTTTGTATCTCTTTTCTACAGTAAACTATTTGCCTGCTGTTTATCTTACCATTGATTCTTTGCATGACGTTATGCAGTGTAGAATAAGACATACGGTACAACTCTGAAAAATAAAAGTCGTGAGGCTGAATCAGTATTAAAATGAATCAGTAATTTAAAATGAACAATGAATACAGTTTGAAGTAGAAGTATATGAAAAACATTTTTTTCCTTTGTTACTAAAATGTGATGACTTTCTTGATTTGCTTGTAAAGTTGAGAGCTTATTTTTTAATTTACTCTTTCTTTCTCTCTTTATAGCATTAACAGCTATTGGCCAGCATGGCAGTGATGGAGGAATAGATAATAGAATGTTCTGTTCCAAAGGACATATGCAACTCTTTAAGAAGTATATTTAGGCCTATGTTGTAGCATTTAGACACAACCCATATGCAGGGTGTGGTATGGATCTGGACAAGATTGAAGCCTCTTGGCACTTAAAGTCCTTGGTTTACAGAGACCCTATAGGGTTTCCAGATTTCTTGGAATTTTTCCTAGAATTCATACTGATCCGGATGAGGAAGAACATATGGAAATATTATTCTATGTACTTATATTAGATTCATGACTGAAAATACAGCTGCCTGCCCACTTTCTCAGGGAAAAGCTGGTATATTTTGATGATTACTGGAAAGGCTAAAAACCTGGTTCATATGATCTTTAGTTATAAACCTTGTTGCTGATCCTTCACAAACCTGCTGTGCAAGCACTGCTCTTCAGCGCTCCCTCTCTCAGGCAACCATTTGGGTGTACCTGTGTATTCAGCAGCACAGCAAGGTCATCTCTGTTCAAGAGATGCTTTTAGTGAAAAGCAGTAAAGCAAATAATACTCTGGGACCTTAAAAAGTTTTCTGTATTTATTTTTGAAGAATTTTATTTCTTTTGTAGCTTTTATTGTGGAAATTTTCAAAGTACATTCAGAAAAATATCTTTATATAATTTGTACTCGGTGTCTCACATTGTTTACATTTTTCAGCCTCTACTTTCAGCATGATACCAGAACTATACATAAAATATTGAGGTTAGTGTGTGTCAACATTTCACACAATGTGGACTGGCCTACAGTTTTGGGGAGAAGGGGGAGTTCCATCCAAATCATTCAGAAATTCCCGACTTATTTAACATCAACATTTTATATAACCGATGAGGTTTTACAAATAGCAATCAGTAAACCAGATTCTTCTTTCATTTACATTATAATTAGACATAACTTCTTTAAAGTTAACTGATTGAAAAAAATTACTTGAGCTCAGCAGCCAACTTGTCCTGTATAATTCCAGTCAATATCTATCTAAATTTGGTCAATATTTGTATACATGTATCTACCTGTCACGTACTGTAATTGAATATTACCCTCTTACAGTCTATGACAGCAAAATCTGTAAGTTCTACTATAGTCCCAACAAATCAAAATATTTTTGCATTTTTCAGTGCTGCTGGTTCACAGGTTCTCTGATTTTGAACTTGTGAGGGTCACGCAAAACT
The DNA here is from genome assembly GCA_033558185.1 of Dromococcyx pavoninus. NCBI lineage: Eukaryota > Metazoa > Chordata > Aves > Cuculiformes > Neomorphidae > Dromococcyx > Dromococcyx pavoninus. The sequence continues at coordinate 1,585,541 of JAUMJL010000063.1, read as the reverse complement.
GTGATATTACCATGTCCTTAGGAATGAAATGGAAGAGCTGTCCCATTCTAGCTCAGGAGAGACTGATTTGTGTGAAGATCTGCACCTAACTCCAAATACTAAACACTGCAAATTGCAGCATCCCAGTTGCTGAAGGTTCATTTTTAACTATTTGTGCACTGATTGTGCCTAAATAAATGTATAATTAGCAATGGAACTTAGTGGAGTGAGATTATGTATAAAGCAGTTACAGTAGGTTTACTTATTCTTAGAGTTACCCAGAAAAAAACAATGAAGTTCATTACTACAGGAATGCAAATGACAGAAGTCATCTTTCTTTGCAAGAAATGGGAGCTAACTGTCTTGCCTAAGACATATTTTCCAGTCAACAGAGGTTATTTTAGGAGTTATGTATTGATCACTGTACTTAAAAGCTGAAATTTAATGGATTCTTCCTTTTCTTTTTAAATTAGACAACCTTCCAGTCAGCTCTGACTCCACATCAACAAAATCAACTCTTGCCATTTACATACCCCTGCTGAACAAAAAAAAAAAGAGCTTTAGAGAGAAAACTTATCACAGGGATCAGCCAACTATCTTTTTTTATGCATTATCCTTACTGTAAGAGTTTATCCAATCCATTGTTAAGTACATTTGTATATCAGTATTAATACAGCTCTCTTTAAATGATTCAAGGAGTTTGAAGGCAGAGGTGCCTTCAGATCACCAAGTCTGTAAAAACTTGACGAATGATTTTGTACAAGATCTTTGCAGTCTGAACAACCTAGTAGAAAGACATCCAATTTTAATTCTAGATGTGAAAGTGATGGAGAATTTTCGAAATCCCAAAATATGCATTGCTTACGCTGTTAAAAAATATTTTCCTTATTTTTAGTTCAGAGTAGTCTTTTTAACAAAGAGGATTTCCATGCATAATTTTCTGGATTTAGAAAAAGGAAACAAAACACCTCAGTCACACTTCTATTTTCATTGCATAGCATAGGTTCAGATGGTTGATTTCCATCTTCTCTAGCAAAATAAAAAGCATATGATACTGTCACAACTCTCAGAAGATAATTTAACACAATAAGATCATGATTTTACTTCTGCTTTAATGCTTACACTCAGAGTTACTGGGCAAATTGCAGCTGTGACATTACTTTCTTGAGTGCATCCGTTTCAAGTTTCTGGTTCTTAGGTATTACTTCGGTTCGTATGGAATCACACAATTCTCACCTCAAGCTGGGTCATGATGCCAAGGATCATTTTCTGAACAGATTTGGCTTAACTTTGAATGCTTCAGTCAGCTCCCTTTGGGTACACAGCTTCCTTTAAGTTCAACATCACATATTTACAAGAAAACCCTAACTCAAAACCTTTTAAGCAGACTGCACATTTTCAGATCATAAGGTATTTACCTGCCTTTCAAGCTGTTATCCAGTAAATGAGTTGCCTACAGACTCTTCCAGTTTGCTCAGCCCTTTGACTTGGCATGGCAGTCTCTAAAATGTTGTTTCCAACTACTTGAAAAAAGGAGGCAGAATTTAATTTGTTGCATTATCTTCTAGGTATGTTTTGACAGCTCTTGGCGGTCAATGTTTTATCTTCCCAATGCTTTCATGCACTGCAGTTGTAATATAAATATTCCTCAACAATTCTTATATATTAGATCACACATTAAAATCTGACTAGGCCTCATATCATTACTTTGCTTCCCTGGTCACCCTTACCTGCCATGCTCATAAAATTGTGCTTACCAACACTCAGAATATTCTTCTAGAGTATCTCCCATCTAATATTTTTTTGACACCAAGATGCTTCTTGTTACTCTCATAAAAATCTGACCTATATTATTTTTTTTTTGTAAAACAGTTACCTTCCTAAAATTCCTAGGATCATGACACAGCCTGTTGATGCTTCAATTGTTTGTTTAGGTCAGGGATCTTTAGAAATTATAGCCTGAGTCCACTTCTAATATACAAAGCTTTTTGCTTTCTAAGGGGACTTTAAAATCTTTCTGCTCAACACAAAAGTACTCCACTACACATACATTTTCAGTAATTGTCATAACTTGAAATTCTGATCTTTTTAAGAAGTTCACAAAAGCAATTTACTTTGGAAAATGTGAAGAAAATTGTACCCATTTAAAAAGAAAATATATAAAAATCTGTTTTTACATATGTTGTGCTGTAACAAGCCACAGAAGAAAAACAGTTTGAAGACCTAATTTCCATTATACATATAAAAACTTAGCCTGCACTGTCTGTGATAAAATGGTATTGTGTTGGCTAGAAGGAGATCAGGATTGTTGCTGGCAGATTAATCTAGCCAGAAACAACTAGAGTTTAAACTGGAAATAAAACAACTGTAGGATTACACCTTCAGAAATAATGAAAGGTGATCTTTGGAGAATAGATAAAATGGATACGATTCTCTTAAGGAGCTAAAGTTTCTTGCAAGCTTCTGGATTGCAGGCTGAGAAAAAAAACTCTCATAAAAGATGCACTGACATTCTCAGTCATAAGAAAACAAGTGTAATTTGTCATTTTTGCCAAGTTCTTTTACATGTGTATGTATGTATGTGGGAAGTAATGACTTGCAAGTATTTGAAACTGGACTGTGTAACTTGCCATGAGTATTCCCTAGTGTATTTGAACATGACAAGTTTGGGATTTGATTGGTTTGTGAGCACTAAATGTTTAGATTGACCTATTCAGACCTGGCAAAATATATGTTTATTTGCCAGCAACATGCTTTATTTTCTGTAAAAATAAGAGCTCTTATACAGGTAAGAAAGAACTTTCCTATGTGTTAGAACTCTCCTGAAGATTTTTAGAACTCCTGGGCCTGATTTCCTCTTTGCAAGCAATGGAGTAAACCAGGCAGAACTCCACGGCAACGGGTGGAGGACAGGCAGCTCCATCTGGAGCTCTGGAAACTTAGATGCAATTGTAAAAACAATGCAAAACTGATGGACTTAACTAATGTCCAAAATAAAATGCTGCCAATAAATTCTCAAAATTGATGTCTCTCTATTATCATTTCTTATCTTTGCTATTCCTATCCTTGGAAAATCTTGAGAGAGCATAAAATGGTCAGAATACTCTTAGAAGCCAACAGTTCTTGTCTACTCACAGAATAAAAGAACAGAGAGAAAAATTAAATTAAAAAAAAAAAAACAGCTCTGCAGACATTCAAGACCTGCACCATTATGGTTTTATGGAATCTAACAACTTGTTAACGATATGTGTACTGTAGAATTTTTGAGGAGTAGGAGGATTTGAACTGCAAAGCTGACTGTAGCACTTAAGTGGTAGTTCATTAGTCAGTTATTAAGGAAAGTTTGTTAGAAGATAAATCATTTGACACTATATCAGTATTGATGGGTTTATTAAGTCAATGGGAGAACTCTGGGTGATTTCATTGCTGGACAACTTTTTAATTAGGCAGACTAAGATACATGAGAATGGTGTAAAGGACAACCAGAATGATCACAGAATCATAGGATCATACAATGTCTCAAGTTGGAAGGGATCCATGAAGATTATCCAGCCCATGGTCCTTACAGGACTACCTGAAAGATAAACCATATGAATAAGAGTGACATCCAGACACTCCTTGGACTCTGACAAGCCATAACCACTTCCTAATGTCCAATCTGAACTTCCCCTGACACAGTCTCATTTATTTTCCTCATGTCTTATCACTGGTCATCAGAGGAGATCACCACCTCTCCCTCTTTTGCCTCCCCTTGAAGAAGCTGACTGTGATGAGGTCATGTCTCAGCCTTTTTTACTCCAAGCTGGACAAAACAAGTGACCTCAGCCACTCCTCACAAGTCTTGCCTTCAAGACATTTCACTATCTTGGTTGCCCTCCTCTGGCCATATTCTAATAGTTTGCTATCCCTCTTATATCGAGATGCCCAAAACTGCACATAGCATTCAATGTGGGACTGCACCAGTGCAGCATAGAGTGGGACAATCACCTCCCTCGACCAGTTAACTATGCTGTGCTTGATGCATCTCAGGACACAGTTGGCCCCTTTGGCTGCCAGGATACACTGTTAACTCATATTCAACTTGTCATCAACCCAAACCCCCACATATCTTTCCACAGGGCTGCTCTCTAGCCCCTCATCTCTCAGTTTTTATGCCTAACCAGAATTTCTCTGTCCCAGGTGGAAAATCTGGCACTTGTTCTTATTAAATTTCACATGGCTGGTGATTATCCAGCTCTCTAGTCTATTCAGATCTTTCTGCAAGATCTGTGACATCCATGTGTACGTCAGAGAGACAAGATGGAAAGACATACATGCATACATACGCATTGCTCACCCTGTGCTTGATCTGCATATAGGAGTGCTGCAATATCTATTAATGCATTATTCCAAACTGTAATTACTCAGTGTCCACCTGTGAAGGACTGATACAACCCCGGGTGTCCTCTCAGAGGACATTTATTTTTGCACTCAGTTTATCTTTAGAAAGCATTTTTTATTCCCAACAATTGCATTTACAGAATGTTTTGGATAAAGTCTGACATCTAGACAGTAAATAGTTTTTGCTGGTCCTTTATATGGTGACTTGAAAAAGATACAATTTTAAGCAAATTCTGGAGCACACATAATACTGTTTTGTGAAAGTGGATTTTGCAGGCATCTCAGGGAACTGAGGTGCAGAAATCTACTCAACTGGGCTTTATGCAAGGACAAAAAAAGTCTCTGAGATACATACTATAATTCTGTTTTCTATTTCACTGCAGATATCTTTAGAGATAAATAAAACCACAAGCTACAGGTACAAGATTCATTCTTTGTTCACTAAATAAAAGTAGTTTAGTATACCGAGTGTACAAAGTATATTTTTACCACAGGAAATACAGAGTTTGTCACATAATATATGGACATCCAAGGCACAAAGAATGTTTTATTCTGAACATGTTTCTAAATGAACTTCTTTGTCCTGGGACAGCAGATTGGTCTACACACCAATGGTACTCTGATTGTTTTGATTCAATTTACCTTGTTAATTCCTTGTTCTCTGTAAGCCGGATTATATCTCTGTATTTGTTACATCCCATAAATAAGGTAATCATTTTTCAGATTGCTTAGCACTGCATATTAGCCAAGCAAATTTCAAATTGAAACATTGAGTTGAAAAATAGGTTTAAAAATCAATATGATAAAACATAAAATTAAATATTTTTATTTTGTTTTCATTCAATTAAATGTTTCTTTCCTCCAAAAAAAAAAATTGTCATAGAATCATAGAATCATCTGGTTGGAAAAAACATTTTAAATCATCGAGTCTAACTGTAAAAAAAAAGAAAGAAAGAAAGAAAAAAAAGAAAAATCTTTCCAAAGAAAAGCAGTAGAAATGAAAGTATAGAATTTCCTATTATTCACCAAAATGATGGGACTGCAATTGTCATTTTGCTGTGTTTCGCCAACAGCTCACTCGCAGAGAATATGGAAAACTAGATTTCAGTCTTCTTTGGAAGAAGACATTCCACAGACATTCCCCTGACACTACAAAAATACAATGAATCCCTCTCAACACTGTTGTAACACGCACCTGAAGAGCAGGTAACCATAGTCTGCTTACTTTCAAAAAATGTATAAGTGTCCATACTAATAAGGAAGAAAATCTGCTTTTTTTCATATAAGTCTGTAAAATAATTACCTTGATATTTTAAGCCAGAATCAGAAAGTATGACTGATTTTCTCTCTCAGCAGCAAAGCTATCCATGTGCTAAGTAGCATCCCCTCTTTTTCTGAGATAGCTTATCATGTAGAGCTTGAAAGTTTTTTCCCTGCATAGTGGAAGAGAAATGAATATGACTTCCCTCAAATTCAGACACAAGTATGCATCTCAAACATCATAGCTAAATGACATACTGCTTCCATATGACAGTTCCAGAAGATAACTTCTAATAGATAATTGGGTTTTTTTTTTGCTCTTCTTGACAAAAAAAAGTCCTGTCAAATATATTTTGTAAATTCATGAACGATTTAACCGTGTTTCTGACAAGTAAACTATTGACAAAAAATAGCGATCCCTGCCCTGCTGTAAACATGAAACCCTAGCATGTTTCTCCTCAGAAAATGGCTCTGTAAAATCTGCATTACGAGGCTCTGTATTTATTGTCTCTCAGGAACTGCACAGAAAGTTTTCTTAGGTATTTCCTAAGTGTCAGTCCCGGACATTACAAAAGCTGCTTTGATTTCTTTCTGACTCAAACATTAACAAAACTCTTAAGGACTCGGTCAAACCAAGTCTACCAGGAACACCTTCTTTTTCTTCAATTTCTGCTTCTATTTTAAACTTCTCTGAGCGGGAAAGTATAAAACTGAGAACAGAATATGGTCCTGCAGCTGAAACTTTGTTCAGATACACCGATGATGTGGGAGCTAAAAGAAGTTACTCACTTTTCCATAGATGTTTGACTCTGCAATGTTTCACTGCAGACCAAAGCTTATTATGTCACTAACATATTCATTTGCAAATTATTACAAACAGGTATATTAAGTTTTAAAAGAAACATTTTCCGATTACTTCAGTATGCAGATTTTGAGCTGAAGAAGTTTATCTGGAAACCTAGTGACACAAGAAGTAGAATAGCAACACAAATACTTTTTTGTTGTTTCCTAGGTTATAAATGCATCATATTTTTTATTCATCTGTGTATGCTATGATTTCATATTGAACCTTTTGTGTAAAATTCAAGGGTCTTTTAAGGTCCACAAATATTTTAATTGCAACAGTGCTAAACAAAATATGGAGGTTTCATCTGAGCCAAGACACATCCCATGAGGAAAATCTCATGAAGAGTTTAATATGAAGGCACCAAGGTGCCTACTGCAATATAAAAAATACAAAAAGAGTTTAGAAATGTGATGTTCTTCCTTCCATATTAGACAACACAAAGAACTAAAGAGCGAGAAAATGAGAAGGAGCTAAGGAGTGCAGACAGGACAAGTGTTCCAGGGGAATACAGAGGTGAACAAAGAAATGTGATGAGAATGAGAATTTTGTATACAGTTAAGGGATGCTTAGCTCAGGAAACACAAGAAACTACTGGAGAGAGTGCAGTGGAGGGTCACAATGATGATTAGGAGGCTGGAGCATCGCTCTTATGAGGAAAGACTGAAGAGTCCTGCAGGTGTCAAGAGATGGGCCCAGTCTCATTCCAATGTACTTTGAGGGTGAGAGAGCATTGGAACAGGCTGCCCAGAGAGGCTGTGGAATTTACTTCTCTGGAGATATTCAAAACCTGTCTGAATGCATTTCTGTGTAACCTGCTGTAGGTGAACATGCTTTAGCAGGGAGATTGAACTGAATGATATCCAGAGGTCCCTTCAACCACTGCCATTCTGTGATTCTGTGATTTCCCCATAAGGGAGAGATATTATACCTGACTAGATCCAGAAGATTTAGGATATTGAATAAGATAGCTGAACTGAAGAGACAGAGCAAACTAAACTGTGGAAGAAAGAACTCCCAACACATTTATAGTGGCACAATGTGCTTTTGCAACAACAATATTTACATATCCCTATGCACTGAGGATTTAGAAGTGGTCAGGTTTGAGGTTTAGTCTGGCTGAAAAGCCATGACATAAGTGGCTGATCTGAAAATAATTATCATCCTTTCTCCTTAGAGGTGATGCTTTGATACTTTCAGGTCAACTGAACAGTGACTTCCTTCTACATAAGTGTCACCATAACTTGCTGTGGGAATAACGTTAACTCACAAAAATACTAGAGCCTTAGAAGTCTCATGCCATCCTACTTTTTTATGTTTTAAGTCAATTGAATACAATCTATCATGGATCCAGGATCCTTGCAAGTGTATGCTTAAGTTTGAAAGCGGACTGATGTCTTTGAAGGGAATGTAAATGTTCTCAAGTTTGAATAAAAGCACCTGGTAAAGCACTTTGTCTGTGAAAAATTTGGTTTGCTTTTCTTTCTTTCTCCTCCCCATTTTCCAGTTTCCCAATGTTAAATACATTTGTTATCTACATTGTCAACATTTGTTAACACAGACACATAGAAACAGAATTTATCACACTCTCAACTCCACACAAGAATTAAACAATGCACAGTACTTTGTTTCTTTCCAGGGACTTTATCATTCTGATATCAACATTAAATCATCTGAATTAATAGATATGCAACCTAAAATGAATTTGGATGATAAACATGTCTTCTATCAAAGTTCAAAATTTATATTACGAACTCTTATATGTAAATGATAATTCTTTTGCATATGTTGGAAGTCAAAAGTTAAAACTTCACGTGTTTTCTTAAGGGATTCTGTGTTTTAATAATATTAAAAGTGGGGAAAACTGAATATAGTAGATAATTGACATTAATTATCTCTTCCATCTATTTTTATGCAAACATCAACTCAGTAACCACAAAAAATCTTTCTTTTCTCATTTATGCCAGCTTCAGGAAAAATCTGCTTGACATAATTTATTAAACCAAATTAATTAGTTACATAATGTCCTAGAACTACAGCGAGCCATCTATGTCTTTCCTGAGGGCTAACTGGTCTATACCATCCTCACTTGTCTAACTTCTTAAATGCTTCCTATTGTAAAAATTACTAGAGAATGAATTTCTATGCTTACCTATCTCTCTGTGAGAAGTTTCATAAAGATAGAGTAAACCTTCCTCACTATAGAGTACATTGTTATTTCTCGCCATGTTCATAACAGGCATAGGGAATTACTGATTTGCTACTTTAGTCAAGAAAATTCTCTATTCTTTAAGCTTTTTCTTATAAGTTTTCATTTTTACTGTTCTACTTATCAAACTTCACTGGTGGCAACTGGACATGGCAAACCAAGAGGAGACAAATGAGGGAGTTAGGAGGTATGTGTCAAATGACAGTGAAGGAGGGTCATAAACTGGGGATCACAAGGGAAAAAGAAGAATGAAGAGATAGAGTCTCAGATCTTTAACAGGGGTCTGAACTCAGAAACTAAAGTTCTATAATAATTTGCAGATTTTGTCTTCTAATTCCTTACTTTCAACAGCCAAGAAAGGCAGGGTTTCTAGTGCGGGACACAGCTGAATCTCTTTGTCTGCAAATAGAAACTCAAGAGCACGTGGTGACCTGTTATTGATTCTGATATGCTTGTACAAAACTCAGAAACAAATAAAAAAACTAACACCAGAAAGCACTTTATCTTAGTATGACTATCACTGCCAAAGTGAAGCCTTGTGACATAATTGGTACATTCACAGCCAATCAAAGAGTTGCAATGTCTGGACACAAGACATCAAATAATTTATGTGATGGTTAGCATTAAGTGGAGAGAAAAAAACACAAAAAAACACAAAAAAAAACCCCAAAAACCAAATCCCAAAACATGGAATCCTTCAAAGCAACTGAAAGTCAGGTTACTTTTCATTTTTAATGTTTTTGGGGTTTTCAAAAACATTTCAAATGAGAGTTTGAATAAAAATAGAACTGAATGAACAATAGAAAGAAATTCTTCCCAGCTGATCATGCCAGGCTTATGAGTGAAATAATTTTTAATGCTTAGGTTTCAATTTTAGAAGATTTGAATGACTTCCTGAAAACTCTGGTACTGGTGTATCTGTGTTTCCACAATGACAGAATTTCTAATAGCAGTATATTACAAGTATGCATCTTTGCTTCTATAACAGAGCTCAGATTTTATGTAGCGTGGAAGGATATTTTAACAAGTAAAAGGGAAATTGTTCTACAAAGCCAGAAAGCTGTTGAGCAAGACCAGGATTTGAAAATTATCAGTTCTTTTAAGCCATAAAAGTTCCCTAGAAGTATGTTAGTTCCAGAAAGTTTAACACCCTTTAAATCTTACAGTATATGAAAGTATACAGGATGGCCTTACACGTCATCAGAGAGTATCTGAAGTTTATCTCTTTTTGCATGTGTGGTAGAGCCGGTTAAAAAATAATTTAACAGTAGTTAAAGTTTTCAAATACAATTTTTCTGTGGGATTTTCTCAGAAACATAATTCTAAAATAACTGAATAACAATTTTCCACAGATATCTGAATCCATTTTGGTATTTTTGTAAAAAGGCAGCCAGGATACTCAAACATAGGTATTTTTTTTGTGGAAATATGACACAGTAATACACTCTTTTACAGATTTTAAGGGAAATTTAAATAATTATTGATCCTAATTGAATCTAAACTTGTATCTTATGATCAGGATAGAAAAAAAGTGTATGCAATGAATCATGTCACAGTGAAGAGAAAGTACAAGTTTGAATATACAAGAACTCATAAATATGACATTTTTCATAGGAACAGAAATCTTAGTCCAATTCTCTAACATTCATTTAAGTCCTTGAAATAGTTTATCCATAATAAAAAGAAGCATACAGTTTATGAACCTTTAAAGAAGAAAAGCTACTCTGAAATTATTCTTGAAAGTTAAGGTTCCCAGATCCAATGTTTCTCTATTTTAGTATTAAAATAGTGTCTACTTGCAATATTTTCTAGTCATTTTTTCACGTTATTAGCATGATGTTAATTTTCAGGCATACAGAGATTTTATTTTAGTAAGTGATTTACTTTAATATATGACTCTTTAACCATTTCAAGGCAAATGCATTATCTTGAAACCCATTGTGTCCTTTTATTTTTCTTCTCCAGAAAGGTGGTAGTTAGAATTGCAGAAAGTAATTTTACTGAGACTTGGACAAAGCAACCATGGTCACATGTGGCATTATTATTCAGCAAAGAACAATTTATATGAATTTTATAAAGGAAACCATCTTAGCATTTTAGTGTAATTCTGGGCTATTTACAAAAACTTTTGGTGTTGAACATTGCAAATTTTTGTATTATAATCTCATGTACTGACTGTGTATGCCTGTAGGCATTCCAAATTGCAAACTATAAAACATTAACTTGAGATAGTGTTGAGCATAACTGAGATTAAATACACCTAATTTCAAACCTTAGGTGAGTGAAGAATATGCACAGTCGGTTCCTATGATGAGTGGTAACTCGTTAAGATGCCATTACTTTTGACCTTGTGGCAAAGCCTGAGGGAAATCTTTCAGCAGTATCTGGCAGTAAACCTCTGCATAACTCTTTAATTTCATAATTAGTTTGAAAGAAACTAAAACAGGTTATACAATGTCGTTGAGCATAAGGAAACTTCTAGAAAGAATTCAGGAGTGGAAATGGAATATGACTATTTTGTCCAAAGAGAATAAATGTAGAGATTCATGAAGTGTAGGTGGTCTTTGCCCCTTGTTACAATATGTAGCACAATACCACAAAGCTCAAAGATCCACTAACACTATCTGGAAGCAACAGAACAGACCACCAGTATTGTGTACATTAGTCTTTTAAGAGATACCTTATAAGATATACCCTTATAATTTCAGTATAAATCTCTTACAATCCATATTGAATACTCTGTGTAATCTGCCAAGTGACTGATATATTTCACTGAGCTTAACCCAAACCTCAGATTGAAGCTTGTCAGACTTTCAGATTTTTCCAGAGATTCTAAAGGTGCTTATTTATGATAAACAGCGTCGGGGTTGAGGTGTTGAGTGTTTAAGATCAACAAATTTACTTGATCTAATATGCTTTTTGTTAGCAGGTTAAGCCTCAGTTGTTACAAAGGTGGAATAGTCTCACATCAAGTAATATCTCTACATTTTTCCCATAAGAGTATGCAGCTGAGCAACGGCAAAGGGGTTAAAATTGAACAGAAATTAGGTCTGGATTCAATGTGTGTGTGTGTGGGGGGGGAACCAGTAAAAAAAACCAAACCAGTAAAAACAAGTAAAAACAAACAAACAAAAAAACCCCCAAAAACAATTAAACAAACAAAACCAAAACCAGAATCCTTTCTTCCTGAGTAAAGGTGGTTTTGTTTGTTTGAGTTATTTTTTCACCCTTGATCTTGTTCCTGCCTTGGTTCTAAATCTTGAAGCTCCAGTAACATTCTCCCAGATTCTGGGGCTTCATTTATCTTCCATGTAGACCCTGCTATACAGTGTTTCAGTCATTAGTCTTCTCTTTTTATTTTTTTTGAAGCTAGGTGCTGGCAGTAGGTGGCTTCTAAACTTAATTCAGTCAGATCACATTCAGCTCTTACATTCTTTCTGACTTTCTCTGCATGCTTCATGCCAGACTGTAGAGCCAGATAGACTCAGCATAGGTCCTGCTGGAAATCTGAGATGAGTCAGAAGATACTGGTATGCCTGCCAGATTTATGGTCAGGGTTCATTTCAGGGAAATGATCATATCCCTGCCAAAATAGTCCATCTAGACTTCTAAAACATTGTGGTTGCATAAATATTCCACATGGAGCCATCTCCCAGCGTTTTCCAGTGGACAAATCTTGTCACCTCATTGCATGCAATATCACTAAAAATAATGAGTTTCATATCAAGTAACAGCACAACATTCCAGCACTCAGCATACAGCATTTAGAGCACAAATTTAATAAAAGCAAATTTGCATTTTCGGGCTGATAAACTTTTGAAATATCATAAGCATATTCCTTGCAATGCAAAATGAGGTCTAACCTATATTCCCTTTAATAATAAGGAATGTTTTACTTTGGAAAAACCACTGCCTGGAAAATTTCAGGATATTATTCTTGAGGAAACACCAGTCTGATAGTCTTCTCTCATCAAGAAGTGCCCATATACTAAAAGTACTTTTGAACGAAAAATAAGATTCATAATAATGTCGTTTATATTGCAAAATATTTTTCCCATTATTTCAAAATTACTGACATGTATTTTTTTTATTTTATTATATAGCTATTTGCTATAAATTCACAAATAAAAAATTTTGTAGCTGAATGCAAAATACACTGTTTTCGGGATATGCTTCAGAGATTGATATATGTTTTGGTATAGGAACAATTTTTTTCATACAGAACTCAAAAATTCAATGTATTTTGTGACTACTCTGTAAAATAGATTAGCAGTGCAGCAGAGGCACATTAACTATATGATTTCCTGACTGTAGGAGTTAAGAATGTAAGTCATGGGCTTGTAATGTACACATTTACATCTGTACTAATTACTATAGGCTCCTTTTCTAGTCAGTGGAGCACAATAGGAAGTTTGTGGAAACTGTCTACTGGATACAAATACAGCTCAACTAAAGCACCCTAAAATTATCTATTTTTCGTAACTGAGTGCAAAGACATTTAAAGAAATCATGGTTAAAGAAGACATTTACATTCATTCAACTGCGAATATCTGTAGCTTATAGATAAACATACATAGTTAATAGGGAAATGATTTTACCTTGTGTTTCTAATGTTTTGATCTTGGTGTGAAATCTGTATTAAAGATGTGATGTCTTGAAAGTCATTTAAATGTGGATTTTAATGGCAAATTAGTACAGAAATTTTATTTAAAAAGCATGTACTTAAAAAAATCTAATTGAAACTGCATGATATGAATGTGTGCATGTATGAAGAAGGAAATGTAGAATGATGGAAATGTGAACACATGGAGGAAATATTCAGACTATATATATGTATACATGAAGTAATTATATCAATATAAATATGAATTCATATATATAGTATACATATCTCCTTCACCACTGCTGATCTTTGGTGAGTGTTTATGTCAGCCATTTGTTTTAGACTTTATGAACTATGCAGCAACTGTTATTAAATATAACTCTAGCTTTAATAGAATACTTATTGTAGAATAATTACATTCCAAATGTTTATTGAAAACATGTATGGTTTATGGAGTTTTGATGATTCTTTTGGAAAACTGTATCTGTTAAATTTCAGTGCATATTTGTTTAAAATCAGCCATTGGATTTTCATGCACATCACTGCCAAGCTCTGTATTAGATGTATTCAGGCTGTGACTGGTTCATCTGTTTTGTTTTTTGCAAGCATAGAGTACTGCTTATTTTCATGTGACAAGGATGTGTTTACAATTCCAGCAGGACAATAATTTCTACATTAAATCTTGATAATTTGCAGCAATTAATATTTTATTTTTCACAGGAAGTCTAGAAATTCTATTTAGTATATTTAACATCACTCATTATTTCTACCACAGGTTGTGTATATGTATATATATATATATATATATATACACACTAAAAATAGACTAAGACAAAATTGTCCTACTGGCTGCTCAGTACTACACTGTACAAAGCTATACTGTGGGTAGATATAAAAAAATCAGACAGTGTAAGTAAGTGCATTATTATCCGAAACTGGATGCAAAGATACATCTGATATTCACAAGAATTTATATTCAACTGATGACACAAAGAAATAAAATGCAGGCTGGTTGCTTTTCACCCTGTAAAATCACTTCCTGAATAAAACCATGATTCCCAAAAGTGAAACTTTTGTTGCCATTTTGTCAGAAGAAAAAGGTTGTTCAGTTCCAACTTCTTTTACTTCATTTACCTTATCTTATAATTACTGTTTTCACATAGTGGAATAGCTCACTTCCTAAACCTTAAAGCCCTTTTCCAGAATTTTTATACGTTTTATTTCTTCAAGTATATGAAGAGAAAGAAAAATGATGAATTAAAAAAAGAAAAAAAAACCCACGTAAAATTACAATGTTGACTAAGATATTTGGATTATTTAACTTGAATCACAATATGTAAGCAGATTTTTTTAGAGACAGAATGCTGGTCTGTGCTATTATCAGTGTTTTCACTACTTATATGTTCAGATCCTTCAAAAAAGTCCTGTATTTTCTTTTCAGCTCAGTCAGTCACTTTAACAATTGCCTAAACTACCATCAGACTTTGAGACATCAGCTGTGTAATTTCATTAGATCACTTAAGTATCCTTTATTTTACCTTTGAGATTTCTTCATCAAATAATTCTTTGGTTATTTTTTCCCCATAAAGCATGAGATTTTTTTCAAATTAGAAACTAACATGAACAAATGGATTTCATCTTATGATACTTTTGATCAATCACTTACTATTAAGGTATTTCAGATGTAATTCAAATTTAAATGCAGGGAAAGATTAAAAAAAAATCAGATAAGATTAGCAAATAAGGTTTAAAGCTCTAATAAATTAGGAAACCAGTAAGGTAAGAAAACTGGGCCGAGACACCTTTAAAGATTTAAGTGTGGAGGTTTGTAATTTCTCTAAAGCAAATGTACACAAATGGTCTGAAGTTACCACTGCAAGCAAGTACTGAGAGGAGGGTTCCAGGCACAACTTCATGAATCATTTCAAGAAGGATATTAGGAGTGAGTAAAGAATGCTATGCATGAGAGATCAGAGGAAGTGAAATGAAACGATTCATTGCAGAGGAATAAAAACTATCAATCAACAGCATTTGTTTAGTCATATTAAACGAGAGCCAGAAAACAAACAAAAAAAAGATCGTAGATCAAAGTGAGGATTGGTAAGGCTTCAAACAGTTTTGGTAAGATCTAGATCTAGTAGTAATTTTCTGGTCTTTGTGTCCAATAAGAAAGTTACTGCATGATAAGGGAGACAAAGTAAGCCAGTTAATGGAAATGAAAATGGGAAAGTGATATTAAATGATAAAAAAATTAAATAACTTCAAAGACTGTGGTGAGTTGGCCCCAGCAAGCAGCTGAGCACTCACAGAGCCACTTACTTACTTCACCTCTCAGTGGGTTAGGGAGAAGATATGAACAAGTGAGAGAAAAGCCATGGGTCAAAATAAAGACATTTAAATCACCCACCAGTTACTGTCACAAGCAAAATAGGCTTGACTTGTGGAATTCAAGTTAATTTATTGCCAATTAACATAACTTATTTAATTACTGATGCAGGTATAGGAAAAAAAAGGAAGACAAACTTTTAAACAGTGCAACACTTACAGCCCCTCCCTGTCCCAATACAAAAGTCTTGCCGTTTACAACCTATATACACAAGCCAATGAACCAAAAAAAGTAGTTATTTATTGTTTTCTCTATTGCTTTTACTTTTTGTTCCTAATTAACTATTAACTGCATGTGACAAACACTGGAAAGAAAAACTCCAGGAGGTCGTGCCCTATATTTCAGGAAAGTCTTGTTTGCAAAAGAAATTTGACTATTACCTTTCCTCAGATTCTTTCATAGCTTTTTCCTTCAGAATTTTTCTTACACCTAAAATGGTCAAGGGTAAATAAGTCAATCATACAAATTCAATGAATGCATTCAAAATCTGAGAAAAAGTCTACTAAAAATATTGAAGAAACTGGAGAATTCATGGATGTTAGTTGTTAGACAAGAGGGAATTCTGTTACACGTTCTCAAGTTATATAAACATTAAAGGAGGATCTAATGGCTCCTCTTTCACAGGGAGACTGTTCAGGCAACCTACCTAAGATAAATTTGCTTTTTACTTTTGGTAGACTTGAAGTCGTGGGACCTATAAAAAGAATTATGATGTTTCAGCCACTTCACTTTACTATCAACACAGTTGGTGCATCTATTACCTTAGCTTGTTTGAGGGTTTATTTTACAAACTTCATCATATTTCAAACACTGAGTGATCATACATCCACTGTGTATTTTACCCATCTGTGTATTTTCATTACTAGAGAAAGAAAACTCTGTTTTCCAGTTCACCTACTGAAGAAACAAGATTTAACTGATGGGAAATTCTGCTAAATGGAAATATGGAGGAACTAATCTTTTGTGAATGTGTAGATTTAATTTTAATCTCTATCAAAGACTCTGATTAAAACTATGAATTTATCAGGTCTTCCTTTTCCATTTCATGTCATAACACTTTAACACGATCTCACAAATGCTCTGAAATGTGTGTGTCTCAGCAGGGCACTTCATTTCAAGAAAGAGCTATGTGGAAGAATTTATCTAAATTGGTCAAATAAAATTATTGCATTTTTACTATAAAATAAGGTGTTAGAAGAAACGTGTGTCTCCAAATATGGATTTCTAAAGGTAGGTATATATTATATTTAATTAATTATTTAATGAGGGAAGGTTTAAGAAAAAATACTTGCTTGAGAGGAAATCTCTTCAGTCATTTTGATGTCTCCTGCTGAAATCACTCACCTATATTTACAGATAAAATTTGGCACAATCATATGAACTCTGTGAAATGGACGGAAAAATGTAAACTTTTAGGAAGCCGATGCAGCAGATGTCATCTAGATAATAACTCAAGTAGGTGGGGAGAATCTGAGGTCCTCATGCATTATATCAGTATAACTTGTGCAATGTGTGTAAATAAAGTAACTCTGAAGTATGAGTGTAGTTTAGAAGCTTAAGTTATATTCAGTGCTCGCTAAAGTGGGGTTATTATCTATTAAAATATAATTTTTTCTTGTTGCTAATAAGAAAAAAGCTTGAGAGTCCTGTTGTTATCTAAATCCTCAAGTTCATAAAACATGCTTGAAGTTCTCTTTCTAAATCTAACCTCGTTTTAATAGTATTTTGGGAACCTTACTAAATAAATGTGATATTTAATTAATTCTTGTTGAATTTTATTTATATTAAGAGGAAATCCTGCATAAAGTTAGTATATGAAATAAAAGCGAAACAGCGTACTCACAGGATAAAATGTAGTAGGTCAGTAACACAGGAATTTTTTTTGTTCTTGACATCAATCATCTGGCCAACCTCCATATGATCAAAACATAACTTTTTATTTACTGGCTTTCCCATTTCCTACAGTCTTTAGGTTAAGGTTTTCCTTCTTTTCTTTGTAAAAAAGTATATAAACTCTGTATATGTTGTTATAATGTCCTGTTCAGTGACCTTGAGAATCAAATTCCTGAGTGGCTAATATCCATATGCTATTTCTGTTCGAATCATTTTGGTCTCTCCCTTTTCCATAGATGGATCCAACACATACTGCAAGGAGCAATCAGTCTTTTGCACATAACTAGAAGACCTGAAACTTTCTCACTCTCTAATTACTGTCTCTGGTCTAGTAAATCTGCTAAAAGCATCATTTACTGTATCAAATCATTAGGCTAGAATTTTAGAAACAGAAAATTGACTAATGATATCACATTTTATAGTCCACCTGTTCATGCATGAAAATAAAAGCTGAGCTTCAAAGGAAAATTAATTACATTTATTGATCACTCTTTTTAGATTTATCACATATTGAGTCCATGAAATACGATATTTTGAAGGTAGTAAATACAAAACAGAAGAAACAAATATTTCCATGCAACAAGGGTATAACTCTGCATGATTTTCAGCATCTAATTGAATTCATTAAAAAAAATAGTGAAGGCAAAGAAATCAAGTCAAGGACTGTGGAGTAAATTTTGCCATTTTTACTTTTACATAGTGACAGCTAATTAAATTGAAACTAAATTTCTTTTCTATCCAGGTGGCCCTCTACATGAGAAAAGCAGACTGAGTACAGCCCTAGACAGAATGGCTGTTCACTGCTCCCATCAGTCACTGCTACATCCCTTGAGACTTGGGTGGGATTACACTAGGGAGGGAGAGTTCCATTTGTGATAACATTATTATAATCTGGCCCAATTCCATGCTCACTAAGTAAGTACAGTCACTGTGTATTAATGAGGCCTTAAATGTCCCAGGATCATTATTCAGGAAGTGTATGCAAGAAGCATGCAAGCAGCTAATCTTGAATCATTCTCAGTTAATTGCTCAATGTGAGCTCAATGACCCAAGTCCTTTACTCTTTACGTTTCGCTTTATATGGTTGACTTTGGACAAATTCTCTCCTCCTTTGACTATGCTTTTACTACTCTTTGCTTGCTGGTGTTGCCACAGCTCTATCTCTTGCCATTTTGCCTTAGCATAAAACAATATTTTAAGTGTGAAAAAAAAAGATATTGCCAGTTTCATTTTAGGACTTTGTTGGTTTGAGTAGATCAGAGGTGTCCTCACAGCCCTAGCACAAGGATGGACCTTCTTTCTAACTCCTGCTAGATGCATCTGTGAACAGCAAACAGGTGTATTGTAGAAGGAGAAAGTCAGAAAAAGTCAAGAAGTCACTTGAATACTATAGCAATGGTAAGTGTATGCTGATAAAAACAAAATAAAACTTATTAGGCACAATTTAATCAGCACAGACACCTGCAAAATGCATTTTTAAATCTCATTTAAAACTTCAAAGTAAAGCTAAAATAAGTTTTGAATAATCCTTATTTCTGGTGATGGTAATCTGAATGGAGGAAAGCTTTCTGCTACAAGAGAAAAACCAGTGTAAACTGAATAACTTTTCTCAATATCCTGCGTCTAAACCTAGTTAAACAACCTACATTCCTATCATATATGTTATTGATGGCAAATAGAAGCTGTTTTCTCTCAGTCTCTTGTAAAAGATACAGTTGTTTAAAGTGCAACTTCTTAATGGAGATATTTCCTAGCTTTTATTTATAGAAGTCTCTCAGCCATTACAAATAATAAATGAAAAAGTGAATAATCTGAAAGTCAGTCTACACTTACAAGTTAAGTACTGCTTTTATGGCCCTCTATTTTTTACGTATTTTGAAGACTGCCTAAGGAAAACATGTCTGCCAGAGCTGAAAATACTACATTTTACAATTATATTTCTACATATGCAGATAATAAAGCAGTTTTTTCAAGAACTGATAAAAAAAATTGGTAATGTATCCTTTCAAATAAAACATTTTTGAAACACAATTTGAGGTGTTTAGATTCAGTCTCCATGCCTTGTCTTGAATTCATAAGCGGTAGGCTGAGTTAGACTAATTCGGGTCCAGGAAAGAAAGCCAAGTACCAAGTGATGTGCCTGGTTCACAATGAAAAAGAGATTCTGTAGAACTAAAATATATTTTCCAGACCTAGTGTTGGAGGCATTTATATTTCTTCCTCAACAGGTTAGCTTTGGAGTGCCAATTTAAGGTCAGTGCTTTTGTTTTCATTGCTAATCACCTGAACATAATTTTCTCTTTTTGATTTCCTCCAGATTGTTTAATTCAAGATAAATTCTTTGGTATTTGGCTTTGTTCAGAATATTTCTTCACATAGCCCACTCATCTGTTTCCAGAAATATTCTGGATCGTTTCTGCAACTTAGTAATTAGAAGAGAAGCAGATCTATAGTGCATGAGTTGTAAAATCCTATGCAGAAAAAGACAGTAATATGTCTTACATGTTCATATTTCTTTTGTATTTACAAGGGAAAAGGTTAAATATTTTATCTCCTATGAATAGATGAGCAGTCTGAAAACACTTAATAACAATTCCAGGTAACTGGCTTGCCCATTAAAAGTACTGCCAATAGTGCCATGCACGGTCAAACTTTGCTGACCAGAGCAGATGCATCATTAACAATCTAAGGAATCCAGAAAAAGAACAAAAGTGCAACCATTTGGTAACTTACTCCTGGCTGACCTACAATTTCTACTGAGTCTGTGGGATTGTTTTGTAGGTGTAATCCACCCAGAATGTAATATATCACACAAATGAGGATTATCACTGGTAACTTAGTATCTCTGATCCAGATAGCAGTCTTAAGATCTGTGTTATGTACAGCAAGATATACCACATACTCTCATTACTTTATACAAAGCCAACAATGTGGTTAACTGTAAAATCCATCTTTATGTAACAGCACAAGTAATAGATGTTATTTATTCTCTCAATGAGTAAAAGTACAATGTATACAATCTGTAACATATGACCTTAAAAATTAGAGGGCTCTTGACTTTTAGGGCATATCACATTCTATTTCCTCCACATAAAGTCCAGCAGCAACCCTTTGAAGCATACCCTGAAGGCCTGGCCAAAGAGCAATGCTTGGAGCGGAAATAAACAAAGTTTTCATTTTTCTTAACAGAATGAGTTTTTCTAGGTGTTTGTCATTATTTGTCCAGCTGCCAGATTCTGAGCCTTGATCCAAGTTCAGTGATGGAGCTCAAGGGAGGTAGCTTTTCTCTCGGTCAATAGAGATTCCTGCTGTTCTATCAACTCACCAAAGGTAGAGTCACTACAAAATCAGTTTATGACAATGATAGTGCCTGTGACAAATACTGAGTTTCCTTGCTAAATACTCTAGTCTCTGGCACTAGGAAAGTGATTTCTCCTGAACAGATGCTATTGAACTACTGTAATAGCTACTTTTCCCTTCTCTTTTATGATTTATTGTGAAAGATTCATGCCTTGTTCAGGTTATTCAAGAGAAGGATACTATACATAGTTCCCCCAAAATATATCAAGTATCAATGTTGTATTCACTTTTAATCATCAGAATTTCATAAGTGGTAGTTATTTGCTAAGGTAATTTTTAGAGTAGACTAGCTAGCTCGCCTTTTGACAAAATCTGGATACAGTTCAGTCTGAGGTTTTCTTCCAATAGACTGACACATTTAATCCTGGTCTCATGTAATATTATTTTTCATTATGTGGTTTGAACCAAATCAAACTAAAATTATAGGATTTTCTCAGTGGGCCAAATTCCATTATTGTTGCTACTAATTGATTATATGACAAAATAAAGTGGAAGTAGAAACTGCCCTAGCTTTACTGTGATGGAACTGTTCCCCAGAGCGTATAATTTCTTCTTCATGGTCAACTATTCCATTCTGTTTCAGTTTCTGGAACTTATTTTTATTTCCATTCAAGGTAAAGTCTTAAATTAAGATAATGACCACAGCTGTGTTCCAAGGAACAATGACTACTGTCCAAAAATATTTTTTAGGCTCAGTTAAAAAAAAAATAGTACTTGAATCTGAATATTTAATGTAAAAAAAATTCTGCACTTGGGTTTAAAAACAATCCTGACTAATAAACAAGGCTATGGCTTCTTAAAATATATTCCTCACATTTACCTAACTCTTGAGTCAAATTAATATCAGTGGTATTAAAAAAATTACTAATAATTGACATTTTATGCTCTTTGTCTGCCCTATTTTCCTTTCACAGTACGGTGCATGTTCTCATACTTTAAAGCCAAAGATCCCTCTTGTTATTCACAGGAATCACAGTATCACAGGTTGGAAAAGACCTCTGAGATCATCTAGTCCAACCTATGACCCAACACTAACACTTACTTGCTGTCTAAACCATGGCACTAAGCGCTTCATCCAATCTGTCTTTAAACACCTCCAGGGACGATGACTCCACCACCTCCCTGGGCAGTGCATTTCATTGGCAAATCACCCTTTCAGTGAAAAATTTTTTCCTAATATCAAGCCTAAACCTCCCCTGACGAAGCCTAAGATCATGTCTTCTTCTTCTGTCACTGGTCACCTGAGAGAAGAGACCAACTCCTGCCTGCCTACAACCTCCTTTTAGGTAGTTATAGAGCAAGGCTGAATATCAAGAACCATTTTAGCAGTTAGGAGACTGTGCTCTTCCCTGCCATATGGTGTATTTTTTTACAGAGCAGGCCTAAAAAGGATCCAATAAGTAAAGAAAAATATCAGTCCATGGGGATAGTTCTTATGCTAGGGATGGGTAATCGGGCAAGCGCTGCCTACTCAACAAAACATCACCTAGGGTTAAAAAATGTCAAGTACTTGGATGAGCTTTGGAGAATATCCTCTCTATTCCCCATTCTTTAAGTACATCTTTGCTGCAGTGCCATACAGCAGATATTACTGGATGCTACCAAGCCTGAAACATAACCCATTCTTAGAAAGTTTGGGAAAATAAACAGTGTAATGTCCAACTTCCAGGGCAAAGCTCTTGGTTAAGATGGCAGGAACCTAACAGGGAAAACTAGGTGCCATAAAATGAGATCTGAAATTACTTTGCTTCTGAACTGGGAATGCCCAAGGGCAGGGAGCAGAAAAATCTACTTTGTTTGAGTTTCACATGCTTCAATAAAGGCTTCAGGAAACTTCTTTTCCATTTGGGATTATCATCCATCCATCCATCCATCCATCCATCCATCCATCCATCCATCCATCCATCCATCCATCCATCCATCCATCCTCCACAAACAAAGTGAGACTCTCCCCTTCGAAATATGGCTGATCAGAACTGTGTCACTTTCCAAAAGTTATGTGCTACTTATCTCACTAAAATTAGCCAGTAATGAGAGACTAACACTATCCACAAGCTGAAGGAGGTCAAACACAGTGGACTGGCTCACCATACTGAGCTGAGCACTTGCAATTTTTCCAGTTCCACTAACAGAACAAAAATTATTTGGATGACAAAAAATAATCTGTGATATAATATTATGCTCTACTAGAGTCATCAACAGAGGACTTTTTTCTGTTAAGAAAAATCTGTCATCTTTCAGAAGATCCATAAAGTGTCTTTGCATAAATTTTAAGGATTTTGTGTAACCAGAGCATGTGCTAAAAAAAAAAATTAAAATAGGGATGCAGAGCCAGAGGAATACTTCTATATAGTACCTTGTTAGTATTTTTTTCTGAAGTTCAGGCATTTCCCCTTCCTAAGACTCAAACAGCCAATAATCTATTGATACACTAAAAATATATTTATAATTTTTTGGTTTGTGGTGTTTTCTAAAGTAATTTCATTATAAATTAAGTTCCCTGTTTCGGCGTGACCGGCGGCAGGAACGGTAAGTACTGCAGCCGGGTGCTCAATCTGAGCGGGTGGAGAATTCCTGGGGAAAGGCAAAAGCTCAGGAGAGGATCCCGGCAGGGTGACTCTCTCTGAGCCCCAGAAGCGGCAACTGTCACGTGGGCCGACCGCGTGGTAGGGGGGCGGTCCCGGAAGAAGCTGCGGGGCATTTAAACATCTCCCTGGGAGCGCAAGCGACGAGGAGCGGGCAAACAGGGTCACGGAATAGGCAGTTCGCGCAGGCAGGGCAAGCAGGCACTCTCTGACAGATGGTTGACTTCCCACTTCCCTGCAGCGATGGTGATCAGGCGTGGTAAAGCCTCTGCCACCAGGAGTGTAGGCATCCAAACTGAGCCACTGTTACGGGACGCAGCTGCCCAGACTCGAGACTGCAGGGAGTGTCTCAGCCTACTTGTGGTTCCTGAGGACCATAACAAAAATGCTTGTCTGAGGTGCGAACAGATTCAAGATCTGCTCCTTATGGTTGCAGATCTTAAGGATCAGGTGGAGAGGTTGAGGAGTATTCGTGAAAGTGAAAGGGAGATAGACTGGTGGAGTAGAACCCTCTCTCCTCCCAGTAATCCTCCCCAGGAGGCAGAGGAACGCCATATTCCTCATCAACAGGATAAGGGGAGTGACCTGGTTGGTGAGGAGGACTGGGAGCAGGTCTGCTCTCGTGGGGGTTATAGACCTCCCTTTCAAATGCCACCTTTCCAGCTGCCCCTACAAAACAGGTTTGGGGTGTTGGAATTTGATGCTCAGGTGGAGGATAGTATGACAGAGAACTCACCCGAGGAGGTTGTTAACCTGACACTGCCCATCAGACAGGTCAGGACTTCAAGTAAGAAAAAGAAAAGGAGGGTCATTGTAGTGGGAGACTCCCTTCTGAAAGGGACGGAGGGCCCTATTTGTAGGATGGACCCAACTCATAGGGAAGTCTGCTGCCTTCCCCAAGCCCGGGTACACAACATCGCCAAGAGACTCCCAGACCTAGTTAAACTCTCAGATTATTACCCGCTTGTGGTGGTACAAGCTGGTGGTGATGAGCCAGCGAAAAGAGGGTCAAGGGTAGTTAAAAAGGAATTCCAGGAGCTGGGACGGTCAATACATAGGGCAGGAGCACAGGTGGTGTTCTGCTCGGTTCCTCCGGTGGCAGGGATGTATACAGATAGGAACAAGAGAATATATGCAGTTAATAAATGGCTTAAGGGCTGGTGCCAGCAGAGGAATTTTGGGTTCTTTGATCATGGGGAAACCTTTACAGCACCTGGCCTGCTTGACTCAGATGGGTCTCATCTAACTTCAAACGGTAAGAGGATTCTAGCTCAGGAGCTGGCAGGACTTGTTGAGAGGGCTTTAAACTAGGCATGAGGGGGGATGGGGGAGTTCCTAGGCTCACCAAGGATGTTCCTCTGGAGGATGAGCCTTCTCAAAGGGTGTTGTCAGTAACCCAACTGAAGTGCATGTACACAAACGCACGCAGTATGGGAAACAAACAGGAGGAGCTAGAAGTCCTGGTCCAGCGGGAGAGCTATGACATAGTTGCTATCACGGAAACGTGGTGGAACGACTCTCATAACTGGAGTGCTGCCATGGAAGGCTACAGGCTCTTCAGGAGAGACAGGCGTGAGAGGAGGGGTGGAGGGGTGGCCCTCTACACTAGGGAAACCCTGGATGCTGTCGAAGTCGAGATCGGTGATGACCAGGTTGAGTGCCTATGGGTAAGGGGCAGAGGGGCAGTCAGGTCTGACCTCCTGGTTGGAGTATGTTACAGACCGCCCGGCCAGGATGAGGAGGTGGATCTTCTATTGTTTAAGCAGCTGGAGACTGCCTCTAGATCGGCTGTCCTTGTTCTTTTAGGAGACTTTAACCTTTCAGATATCTGCTGGGAACTTAACACTGCCGAGAGGAGGCAGTCCAGGAGGTTCTTAGAGTGTATTGAGGACTGCTTTCTGTCACAGCTGGTGAGTGAGCCCACCAGGGGTGAGGCTCTTCTTGACCTGCTGTTTACAGACAAAGAAGGGCTGGTGGGTGATGTTGTTGTCGGAGGCTGTCTGGGGTGTAGTGATCATGAGATAATTGAGTTCTCTCTAAACAATGTAACAAGAAAAGCCAGGAACAGAACATCGTTGCTGGACATTCGGCGGGCAGATTTTGGATTATTTAAGGAACTGGTCAGGAAAGTACCCTGGGAAATAGCTCTTAGTGGCAAGGGGGTCCAGGAAGGCTGGATGCATTTCAAGAATGAAATCTTGAAGGCGCAGGAGCGGGCTGTCCCCATGTGTTGTAAGAAGAGTCGTAGGGGCAGACGGACGGCCTGGATGAGTAGGGAGCTTCTGAAGGAACTAAGTAAGAAAAAGAGGATGTATCGTCGTTGGAAAGAAGGGGACGTAAGCCAGGTCATGTTCAAAGATGTTGTTAAGTCGTGTAGGAGGAAAAGCAGGGAAGCAAAAGCCCAGCTGGAGCTCAAATTGGCCACTTCTGTTAAGGATAATAAGAAGAGTTTTTATAAATATATCAATGGTAGAAAGAAGGGCGGCAGCGACTTCCACTCCTTGTTGGATGTGGAGGGAAATGTAGTAACCAAAGATGCAGAGAAGGCCGAGGTACTTAATGCCTTCTTTGCCTCAGTTTTCAACAGCAAGGATGTCAGCTCGCTTGACAGTTGGCCCTCTGAAGTGGTTGATGGGGGCAGGGTGAAATATGGCCCTCCTGCAATCCATGAGGAGGAAGTTAGAGACCTGCTGAGCCACTTGGATCCTCATAAGTCTATGGGGCCAGATAGGATCCATCCTAGGGTGTTGAGAGAGCTGGCGGATGAGCTTGCTAAGCCTCTCTCCATCATCTTTCAGCAGTCTTGGCTCACCAGAGAGGTCCCGGAAGACTGGAAGTTGGCCAATGTGACGCCCATCCATAAGAAGGGCCATAGGGATGATCCAGGTAATTACAGACCTGTCAGCCTGACCTCGGTCCCAGGTAAAATCATGGAGCAGATAATCCTGGGTGAAATCATGCGGCACCTGCAGAACGGCCAAGAGATCAGGCCCAGCCAGCATGGGTTTAGGAGTGGTAGGTCCTGCCTGACCAACCCGATCTCCTTTTATGACCATGTGACTCGCCTGGTGGATGAGAGGAAGGCTGTGGATGTGGTATACCTGGAGTTCAGCAAGGCCTTTGACACTGTCTCCCACAGTAGACTCCTAGGGAAGCTGGCATCCCGTGGCTTAGATGGGAGCACTCTGTGCTGGGTTAGGAATTGGCTGGATGGCCGAGCCCAAAGAGTGATGGTGAATGGTGTCTCATCCAGTTGGCGGCCGGTCACCAGTGGTGTCCCTCAGGGATCGGTGTTGGGTCCGGTTCTGTTTAATATCTTTATTGATGATCTGGATGAAGGGATTGAGTCCATCATCAGCAAGTTTGCAGATGATACCAAACTGGGAAGAAGGGTTGATCTGTTAGAGGGTAGGATGGCCCTACAGAGGGACCTGGACAGATTGGAGAGATGGGCTGATTCTAATGGGATGATATTTAATAAGTCCAAATGTCGAGTACTTCATTTTGGACACAACAATCCCATGCAGAGCTATAGACTGGGGACAGAGTGGCTGGAGAGTAGTGAGGCAGAAAAGGACCTGGGAGTGCTGGTTGACAGGAAGGTCAACATGAGCCAGCAGTGTGCCCAGGTGGCCAAGAAGGCCAATGGCATTCTGGCCTGCATCAGTAATAGTGTAGTGAGCAGGACCAGAGAAGTTATCATCCCCCTGTACTCGGCACTGGTCAGGCCTCATCTGGAATATTGTGTGCAGTTCTGGGCCCCCCAGTTTGGGAAAGATGTTAGGATACTGGAATGTGTTCAGAGGAGGGCAACGAAGATGGTGAAGGGGCTGGAGCATAAGCCCTATGAGGAGCGACTGAGGGAGTTGGGGCTGTTTAGTCTAAAGAAGAGGAGGCTCAGGGGAGACCTCATTGCTCTCTACAGCTACCTGAAAGGAGGTTGTAGTCGGTCAGGGGTTGGTCTCTTCTCTCAGGTGACCAGTGACAGAACTAGAGGGCATGGACTCAAGCTACGTCAGGGAAAGTTTAGGCTTGATGTGAGGAAGAAGTTCTTTACTGAAAGGGTGATTGGCCATTGGAATGCGTTGCCCAGGGAGGTGGTGGAGTCGCCGACCCTGGAGGTGTTTAAGGGGAGATTGGATGTGGCACTGAGTGCCATGGTTTAGATGATGGTTGGTGTTAGTGTTGGTGTTAATGTTGGGTTATAGGTTGGACTTGATGATCTCAGAGGTCCTTTCCAACCTTGTGATACTGTGATACTGTTTGAGAATGGACCACAACTTGTTTTGTATGACTCTACATTATTTGCTTTTATTTTGGTAATCAGTGCATTTCAAAGTGCATCTCAAAAGCCAAAAGCTAAAGCTGAGTATTTGTTAGAACAAATCCTTCTCATGCAAGACAACAGCAATATAATATCAGTCAAATTCCTGTTTATTTCAAAGCCCAGATAAACAAACAAACAAACAGAATAGTCTTTGATGTTTCAAATAGTTATGAAATAGTCTTTACTAGAATATTTTAAACTTATCCAGACGCAAAATCAGTGGTTTTAATGGTCTGATTATCAACATCAAATATGTAAATAATGAATAACAATATATGACATGTGTAAGAAATGAACTCTAGCGGACAGATAATTAACTTCTGTACAAAAAGAGGAATAGTTACTTGGAGAAAACCTTCCATGGGACAATATTATGTCCTTGATCTACCTGGCCACAGTGATCAAAAAGCACAAGTGTTGTGCATGTTTAGCCACATTAGGAACCAACCACCTACTGACACATCTACTTCTATCCATGCCCCCTCATCACCAGAGCACATCAGCTAAGCAGCCTGTATTCAATCATTTTGTTACAACATCACTATATAACTGTAAAACATCTAACAACTGCAGTGCTCTATGAACTTTATTATAGTGGTATGCCAGTAAATATAGCCTTGGAACAGTTTGCAATGTTTAAAGACTGTCATTTAACGAGAGAAAGTGAGAAAAGAAATGGCGTTTCGCCAAAGATGTCAAGAGAAAAAAGAAAAATGTAAAGTGACAGCAGACAGAAGGGTACAAAGTTAAGTTTATAGTATGACTGCCTGCCTACTGCACACTGATATTTTTATTCTTAAGTACTTTGCCGGTACATAAACTTTTATATGTATTTTGACTTACTACAGCAGTGAAAACTATGAATGGAACTGTGGCAACCACAGGACTGGCACAGTGCTACCCAACACAATGCTCAAAGCTCTGTGGTGAGAGGGTTTGTAAGGCCATTGAAACGCCAGGAACAACCTTAAACCACATAAAAGCAGAATCTCGGTCCAACATTTTTTCTTTCACCTTCTTTTCTTGTTTATAAGGAAGACTTGTGATTTACCAGTGCAATAATAGATCCTGAAGAAGCCAAATGTCCTACACTATTATTCAGTGTGATGTTGCTGCTTAGATGAGACTGTGAGAAAGGGTTAAATAACTGAGGAGAAATCAAACAAAAATTCCTGCAAATTTAGTCTTGGCAAAAGTATGGATTCAAATGCAAATTATCCTGGCCACAGACAGTTTTCATTTACCAGTGTAATCAGGATTATTTTTCCCCCATCCTAGAGATGGAAAGAGCTTTTTTTTTTTTTCCAAGGGATCTCAGTGGAATTTTACATTCAGGTCAGGATATGAGCTGAGACAATTACAAGGAAACAGAGCTTTCTTTCCTGCTTATAAATATGTCCCTCATTCTTGTGAAGTACTAAATGCACTGAAATGGTTTACTTGGTAGCACATGTATGACTGTTCCATGCTTTTTTCGAGGAGTCCTCTATGTCACTGCTTTTGTAGACTCCCCCTGTACTCTACTGTGTCTTTACATAAGAGTCAAAAGGAGCAGAAGAGAAACTTCTGAAATTGCAACAAATGTCTGAAAATGTAAGTTTCGGAAAGATGTCAAATTAGGATACTTTTTTTCCCTTTTATAGAGGTTCATTAAAAAATAAAAGTGGGATTTGGACTGTGCATTTAAAGAATAAAAATAGACACAGTAATTGATTTCAGTGGTAGGATGCGATTTCAGCCAGGTTGGGTACCCTTCAAATTTCCATTTGATTTGGGGTTAGTGCCTGTTTTCTCCAACAATGTTTTTTCACCCACTCCTTTTCCTTTCCCACTGGTCTGCCCATCACACTGCTTGTCCAGCCAAGTTGCAATCCAAATACTTATTTTGGTGATATTCTGATAGCAAACGACTATGGATTTTGCTTCTAAAAAAAAAAAATCTCTTCAGGGAGATTAGGATAGAAAAGCACCCGTTAAAATGAAGTGTATTTATAACCCCTGAACTTGAGTGAATACATGTCAGATTTGTTCTGATAGCTATAATCAGAAAGCAGTCCAAATTCCATTGCTATCTCTAATATTTTTGGCAGGCCAAAGACTAAATTATAGACAAAAAGCAGGATGCTGTAAGACATATAAATGTTTTTCTTTTTCTGAATGTGTTCATTTAGCCACATAGATACCTAATCAGTGCAGTGTAACAGGTTAAATGCAATATTTACATAACAGAAATGACATGAGTCTCATTTTTAATACTGGATTTATGTAACAAAATGGATGCCTCCTGTATGAGCAATTCCACGATGCTATTCCTGGATGTACCAGTGGATGAGCACTTTTTGTTGGGCAAAAACTACGTATTGTTCCTGCCTTCCCAGGCAAAATATACAATATAAAATTAGTTTGAATTCTACAGGTTTCAAACCTGCAGTTCTATAATGAGAGTTAGGGTGCGTATGTTTAAGTCAACCAGATCTGAATATTTGTTACACTACCTTATGTATTTCGTGGAAGTTTGTAAATTATTTTGGATTTTAAGTTTTATGCCAAGTAAATAAATGCTGTTGAAATTAATAACCCAGCAAGATCATTGACAGCTGCATGTCTTCAAAGCATAAATCAATAAACCTATTCTTGGAATATCTCTCAGAACAGCTCTCATTTTTCTGCATTTTGCGTTTTTCCACAATTTTCATTTTTCCATACTAAATATTCTAAGTGCACTGTGTTCTACACTTATGTATTTTTCTACATTAAATGCATTTGTTTCTAAGCGTGGATGAACGAAATATAAAATCGAGCTCAGGATTGACTCATTCCAATCAAATCCTCATTGACATCTATGGCCAGTGAAATGACTATTGTTAATTACACTTGCATTTGGCTTTAGAAAAAAAATCTAAATAGTCATTTGTAAACAATTCCTGTGGAAAAAAACAAGATACTTGTTCAACTATGACTGCTCATCCTCTGAAACCTTAATATGCATAAAAGTGCTCAACTGTGTCCTCAGCACCAACAGGGTGCAGAAAATATTTTCCTCCAGGAACAAGTCATAACTTTCTTTTGAAAAGCATTTTATTACTGGGAGATAAATCTTTATCATACTGGTTGTTTCTTTCAAACATGAATGAAAAACTGCAAAAGATAAATTAAAGTGTTAGCTCTGGAGAGAAGCTTTTAATTTTTCTTGCTGTTTAAAGATCAAATTTCCTTGAGATATTTTGCAACACTAACAGACAAACTGTAAACTGTAGTTCAGCACTTTCAATAACTGCTCCCTCCTTGACCTTTCCAACAGTGTTATCACCCTTAGTAGGAATTACCTGGATATTGCAGCTTTATAAAATGTAAGGGAAAGTTTTGGGCTACAGAAGCAGTCAACTGATTTCCAGTAAGTCTCCTAAACAACCATTAGGTATTATTAACATGTTGGTCATTATTACTCATTTGGAACTGATTCAAACAAGTAATCCATACTTAATTAATAAACACCCGAAGCATCCAGTCCTCAAATTCAATAATTTTTCCATGTGTAATCTAAAATATTGAGAACATATTTACAATTTCATGTTCTTACTGTGATTTTGTGCCAACTATTAGCTCATGCATGTAATTTGAATGCAAGGTTATAAGTAGAATCTACAGAAATGGAGATCTTTTACCAACAAAATCTCTACAAATTATGACTTTGTGCCATATTTTAAACAAATTATAACAATTTCTTCTTTTACTCTTACTGTAAGATAAGAGTAATAATATTTATTTTAAAGCAGTACAAAAATGCAAGAAACACTGCCATCGAGTATACACATGCCAAAAAAAAAGTTTAGGATAACAACGATCAATAGGATCCCTGCCTGCAATGTTAAAAAAAAACAAAATACCTAAGGGAACAGTTGTGTTAGTTTGATAAAATGGGTAGTGCACTTCAATTTGTAAAGGTAATTAACAGAAAAGGAATGCTGAATCAAAGGTGGATATTCAAGTAAAACTGGATGTGGTTATTTCTCATGAGAGAAACCTGGGCCTCTTTCAGGTCCCTGGTAATTTTTATTTGACTTCATCGTGGCCAAGATTCTATCCAAAAGCTTTCAAAAGAAATCGAAGAATGTGGCCTGGCTTTCAGTACTATGGACTGTCATACAAGGATTATGGTAGCAGCATTACCATTTTGTTGAGGACTGTCATAAAGAATCCTAACAATCTAGACATGCATAAAATGTCACAGCTGTTGTATCTGTCTTTACCCAAATATTTTTTTCACAACATAGAATACACACTGCATTGTGTGAATTGCCTTTAAAGTAGCAGTTGGAAAAGGAACTGCAACTCATTTATAACATATTTTTCATTAAGTACAGATCTCACTAACACTTATTTTAGTTTCAATAGTACTTAATCTAGCTTCAGCAAAACTGCAGATTAGAAAGCTGGAGAAGGGAGCATTCACTCACTGGAATGTTTTCTTTGTACTGCAAATATAGTAGAGATTATGAAACCAAACAGATACACTTCAATGCCTAATACATTTAATGATTTTAAAATTTTTTATTAGTTTTTATTTCTAAATAAGGTCTTGCAATGTAGAAATCAACAGTTTCTCTGAAAACACATTTTTAAAGTTTAGATAGAAGGGTCAAACATAATGTCCATGTTTGAAAAGATAGTTTAACCTTTAATTGGTGTTTTTTTCTTGATAAGACAGCTAGTTCCTGCAATGTTGCTTTTTACCCTGTGTCATGATTTTTCATTTGTCAGCCTGAAATCACTCTCGTATTCCATACAATTCTGTCATCATTCTCAAATTTACACATTGTCCAAGTTTTGCTCTGAAAAGAAATTACTTTCCTTATTTGAATTTGAATAGTAGCTACACAGCATTTTCAGTTATGTAGAACAGTAAATTATTCATAGATCTTTTTCCTCAAATCCTCTCTTAGAAAATCACTTAACAACATTCACAATTCAACACAGGAGGTCGGTTGGTTTGATAGAAGGGATTTGCTGCCATTGAATACTTGAAAAAGGATAATAAGCAATAGTTTGGAAAGTTGGAATGGGGAATTTGATTTTCTCTCTTTTTTTTTGCTATTTTATCCAAGGATTACTGACATGATAAACCTACAGATTATTGTGTTTTCGTATGAAAAACAGTTTATAGTAGACATCTCAAACCTTTCTGTCAAGTTTTGAGTTTGGAGATCCTGTCTTTATTTCTAGAGTACTCATTTGCCAAGGATAAGCAATGTGTCCTAGTCTTAATTTTGAACAAGACAGTTTTCTTTCCTCTTATGTACAGCCGGTCGATAACACCTTTTTTCTTATCTTTTAGTGATGAATTTACATATGGAGGGGAAACTTATGTTGTTGTACACCAGAAAAGCATGGTTTAGAAAAATGAATTATCAGCTCAAACTCATATTGAAGGCTGAAATCAATTTAGCATTTGGATTCCTCTTCTTTTTCTTTTCTTTAAAGAGAATAATTTAATTTCCAGTACTAAATTTCAAGATCTCAGCATGTTCTGGAAATGTAACATCTCATTAAATTCTACAGATAGTGCCATTTCAAATATTTCTTTAGGACTGAAGTAGGAAATGTGAAGGACAATGTGTCCCTGGGTGCCTGCAATGCGATGAAGCCTTGAAACACATTGTTACTGTAGTGCAGTTGGCCATCCACTGCACAAAGTGTTCCACGTCCACAAAGAAAATTCATTTGAAAGGAGCTTGTTTGGGTTTTGAGAGGCTGATGCAAAACAGGGTGAGATACTGGGTCTGGATGACAAGGAAGTCTGCAGATCCTGCAAAAGGAAATGTGAAGAAATGGCGATTAAGAATAGTGTTTCAGGGATAAAAACACATCACCAAGGGGAGAACAGAGACAGAATGAGCTGCCAAAAATTTTGTGCAACATGCAGCTTCTTCTAAACCTTTCTTAGCTTCCAGACATTTGAGGTTCAGTTCACCACTTACATACAAGTTATATTTCAGTTGAACTTCGACAGGTGCTCCAAAAAGCTGGAGATACCCCGTAGACTACATCACAAAGATGTCCCAAGCTCACTAAGACATTTCAAACAGCAGGAGATATCTGTGTGTCAGGCAGCTGAAAAAGCTCTTCAGGGGCAGGCTCAGGTCCAGATTCAACACATGAAGTTGTTATTTATTTACATGTGAATTTGATGTTATGACTAACCCTAAGTCTGCCAGCCATGGAGACTAGAGAACTACTCAGTTCGCTCAGAAACAGTCCTGCATCTGACTGGCTGTAGCTCTCCAGGCCTGACTGACTGTACCTATAAAGCACTTGACTTTCTCGCCTGGACACTGGCAGCTGGTGACGTTTTTCTCGCTCTCAACATCCAGGTCAGCTGTGCAAAAAGGGTGTGGGGGAGCCCTACAGCAGCCCTTGCCTCTCTGCAGCAGCAACTGGAGGCCAGGCACAACAAGCCATGCTTGAAGCATCTCTGCTATCAGTAACCATCTGTGTGCTGGCAACCAAGTTAGCCCTGTAGATATTCCCACTCTTTGTAAGGAGAGTCGAGATGTGTAACTTGCAAATATCTATACACAGGTATTTAAATTTAGGTATTTTTCTTTGCTTAGTGACTCTTGCTTGTATATTTGTCTTCATTGCAATTAAATCTATCATGAAACCTGCTCTCAGCCTGGGCATAGCCTCTCACTGATCTCCTTTTATTCTCCATAGCTACTATCTCCTGCTTCATTGTGCTACCATGGACGTGCAATAACAGCAAGTGCCACTTCAGATCCTTCTTAGAATTAAATACAAAGAATTACCCTCTTGCTGAAAACTGGCTCTAACCCTGTGTATATTAGAGTCTGTTAGATGTAGGAAGGATAATGCATAACATCAGGGTATTGTAAAAAAGAAAATGTCTGATGTTGTTCATGTCTGGTTGTTCTCTCTCATTGAGTTCAGTGTTATGAATCTTTAAAAGTACACTAGTATGTGCATCATATGTACAGAAATTTTAAGGCGCTTTAGCTCCAGTTTGATTCTTTCTACTCTGAACTTTCATGTTAAGTTAAATTTGCATATGTAAGCTAAAAAAGAGTCTTCAAAAATCTTCACATCTCAAGAAGCTGTACATTGTCATTGTTGATTGCTTTTCTACATAATATTCACGAACATTTTCGCAAAGAGATTTTTCTCCCTTTTGATATGTGGAAAACTTGTTTACTTTTATTATCACAGAATCATAATTCTTGTGTGAAGAGGTAAATTGCTATACACAACTAATACTGATTATTTTTATTTGAATAGAGCAAGTTCAAAGACTTTACCATATTTCTGTTTCAGTGTAGGGAGAACTGAACAGGTCTCTGAGTCATTTTTTCTTTTTTTTTTTTTTTTAAGTCTTCTGTCAAGGAGAATAAGCAATACCATGTAGTTTGGTTTGTTCTTTGCCGAAGTCAAGCCACGTAAAGAACAGCCTAAATAAATAGTTTGAAAACAACAATTCAGCTCTGAAGTATAAAACTCCTTTCTATATCATTAATTATTTGAGGGCTGCATTTACACTAATAAAGTAAACAGAACTCTAAGTTCAAACACTGGCATGTGGTGCTTGGTACTGGTGAACATGCCCTGTGGCGTGTTTTTTTGCTTGTACCAACTATTATACTTCCAGATAGAGCTGAGAACAGAGCTACTCCCAACAGACAGCATGTATAGGGGTGCTTTGTCTATCACTGGAAGAGAATTTAATGGTACAGATAAATATTATAGACAGTCGGTGCCTGATGGCCTAAGATTGAACCCTAAACTATTGCATTTTCAAACACAGATAGCATTCAAAGGAAAATCAAAAAAGGGTAAGTCAAACTGTAAGTAATAAAACTTTTACAAATAAACCTTCACAGAATCAGTATTTGGGTATTGGAGTCAATTGCAAGTTTAAAAGAATGTAGTTAAACATTTTATGCTTGCATCGTTAGACAAAGGAATGTTGTGTACAGCAGCAAATTTCATATTTAAAAAGCGATTCTAGGGTTTAAAATTTCTTTTTCCTATAAAATTGAATATAAATACATAATTTAAGGAAGTTCTAGATAATTTGAACATGATTTATTGTGGTGTCTTCAAATACGTTAAATGCCTCAAGGACTAAAGGAAATGAAAATAAGAAATGTGTTTAAAAAGCAAAACTCTTCAGCGTATTTAAAATAGTCATGGGTGGTGGATGCAATTTGGGCGGTAATGATCCTAGCAGCTGGTTACAGCAGCTTTTTCCAAAACAGAGACTTTTTTTTAGTCAGAGGAGTTTTCTTTCACATTCAGCTAAAGACACTGTTCTTCCAAACTGTTTCCTAAGCTGACTACAAGTCAGTGGAATTTAAAAAATTAATGATAAATTTTATTCATGCTTGCTTGTAGCCTGTTATCATGATGACTATGGTTAAATTTAATTGGAAGACAATGATTTTACCCATGGAAGTCAATGTTATGTGGGGATTGTTTGAGTGACCACACACAGCACCAGAATAACTTATTCCCTTTTTTTTAAAACATGACAGAAAGTGAAAACTATAAAACTATAAAACTATAAGTGTCACAGTATCCCTTTAAAATATACTTTTAACTGGATAAGTAAATAAATTAGGCGATTAGTTGCTTTAGGATATTGTGAGGCCCAAATATACAGCAGCATTCCAAGAGGTCTTGGACAAATTCAGAGAAGCAAGGACTCTGGAGACAAACATGGGGCAAATTTCATATGAGGAAGTGATGAAACCAGTGGTTGTCAGAGACTCTGTGGCCAGGTGAAATGTAAGCCTGTATTTCCACTACTCTATTTTTATTTCCGTGAACACTGACAGTGGTACGGTTAAACCTAAGATACTGGAAGAGGCCAACCTTGTATTGAACAGAATAAAGTTGATTTATGCTAGTGAAGATGCTCATTATTCATTCATTGCATGTCATCTGTTATAGGTTAAAATGTGTGTATATATTCTTCATCGAGGGGTCAGAAAACATACACAAAATATGGTAGAGCAGACTCATCAGCCATTTCATATTCAATATATCTCTGGGTTTAGATATATAATAAATTTATAAATGAAAATTTAAAATGTGTTATCAATTTTAGAAAAAAATCACCTGCCTAACATTAAGATAATTCTGAAATATCTGACCGCCAACAGAAACATAATAAGATGGGGGGCTGAAGGGAAACCAGAAAAAAAAATAAGGAAGAAAACTCATAAAAAATGTGTTTGTCAAATTCCTTAAAATCAGGAAACCATAAGGGAAGCCTGCAGTTCTAATGATGATTAAGCAAAATCACTTAAGAAAAAACACTAGGGATCACTGTGGAAGGAACTAGTTAATCCAGAGCTTTTGTTGTGGGAGGTTATTCAGAACATCTGACTAAAATTTAACTGACCACAGAGTATGGGATATATAAACAAAATCAACAAGGAAATGCCAGAAACAAAGCTTGCCCAAGAATTCTATGGGCACTCTAATGCATAAGATGACAGATGAAATGCTAATAGTAATGTGCAACCTCTTGTGAAATTTGCCATGATATATGATCACTAGAAAGAGGCAAAACCTTCAAGGATGGTTCTAAGACAGTTCTGAAGGATACAGACCTCCAAGTCTGACATTTGCTCTTACAAAATTCTTAGAAACACTAATGAAGAAAAGAATCTGTGGATAGCTTTACATATAGTCTGCTTAGGAAGCATCAACACGGATTTTATTAAAGGATGTACTGTCTTTAAAACCTAGTAGAGTACCTTAAAAGATTCAACAAAAACATGGGAACAAAGATGTGTTGATGACACAGTTCCTCTTGGATTTTCAAAGGCTTTTGACAAAGCCTCTCAACATTGGTATCTAAGGAAACAAGAAGCAAAGCATATGGAAA
Organism: Dromococcyx pavoninus; assembly: GCA_033558185.1. Taxonomy (NCBI): domain Eukaryota; kingdom Metazoa; phylum Chordata; class Aves; order Cuculiformes; family Neomorphidae; genus Dromococcyx; species Dromococcyx pavoninus. The sequence continues at coordinate 1,547,808 of JAUMJL010000063.1, read as the reverse complement.
AACATCTTTGCACAGTTAAATAATTTGCTAACAAGATAGAAAACACAAGGTTGAAATACATGGCCAGTTCTTGCAACAGAGGAACACCAGTGCAGTTTTGCAGGGAGCTTTACTGAGTAGTGTTTATCTCATAAATAGCTGACCTAAACTAAGGTGTTATCAGTAAGGTAAGAAAGTTTCCAAAGATTGTCAAGCTAATCACATAGGATGTAAGATGAAAGGCTGAATTCAAAATGGATAAACACAAAATACTGCACTCAGGTAAAAAAAAATCCAACATCATATATAAGAGGATGAGCATTGAGCTGCTCATTGCAATAAAGATTGTGAAATTTTGGGGTTATGGATGGAGTCATGAAAACTTCAGCTCAAAGCTCAGTACAAGTAAAAAAAGAAGAAAAGTAGCATTAGGAATTGTTGGGAAGGGACTAGAGATCAAAACAGAAAAAACCCTACATATTTGTCTTGAAAACTGCATATTCAAACTCCTTATCTCAAAAATGACATTAATATGACCGGAAAGGTTGCAGAGAAGGAGAACAAGGGTGTTTAGTAATGTGGAATGGTTTCTGTAAGTATTCTAGGACTGTTTCCACCTGAAAAAGCAATGACTTTCCAAAATACAGCAGAATTCTACACAATCATGAATGTCAGGGAAAAGGAGGTTAAGGATAGACTCTTCATTGTCCTCCAGAATAAAAACAAGGTGGTACAGGTGAAGTCAGAAGGGATTAAGTGTAAAACAAACAACAAAGAAAGAAGATGATAGTTCACACAGTGGATAGCAGATGTGTAGAATTCCTTGCCTGAAAAAGTTAATGGAAAAAACCCTCTGAGGATAACAAAACTACATCCATCTTAGAAAAAAAAAAGCACAAGAAGTTGCGAGAGTATATGGAGAAGATTTCTTATCTGGTTGTCTTATTACTCTTGCCTAGGTTTCAACTTATGTCCATTACTGGAGGCAGAACATGGTGTTAGAGGAATAGTTCTTCTGACCTGTTATCATCATTCTTACCTTTCCTTGTCTACATCTGTTTTCAAAGGGAATAATATGGACCAAATTCCTCCTCCACGAGAGGGTGATGGACAAAGTTATAGCCAAGCTATGTGACAGCACTGAGGGTAGGTTTTGTTATGGGAGCCCTTTATCTCTCCCAGAAATGTCTGCAGCTGAATGAATGATAATTTGGGACTTTCCTTCTGCAACTTTCTGACAGTTTTCTCTTAATCATGTGACTTCTTAGAAGTAAATTCCTCAGCTGTCACTGTTGGAATCTACCCATGACAAATTTCACATTAAGTCAATTTAAAGTGTGTTTTACATACACAAATCAATGTAAAAGTGATAGCTTTCTTTATAGCTTGTGTTTCATGTGTTTGAGTTTCATGTGCTTGTTAGTTTAATTGTATTCTAATTCCATTAGCCAGCATTATCATTTTTGCTCTCTAATCAATAAACAATTTAGTAGGAGAGAGAGAGAACATAAGAAGAAAATTAATTGACTCAAACCTCATAAAGTTCTAATGTCTTGGCTAGTTTTCTTCATTTCCTTTCCTGACAATATAGGCAGTCCAGCTACAGTCCATTTCAGGAGAGCAAATAACAGATCAGAATCCAAAACTTGACTAGTGCTCTGATAGGTTCAGAAAGGGCAGATATACAAGGTCTTACTTGGAAACTATCCACCATTTTATAGTATAATTCAAATGTCTTTTGCTTCCATCATTCCATTTTACAAGGTCATTTTGTTTTGTTTTCTAATAGTGGTAGGGAGAGGGAGAAAAAAAGGTTCAAAGGCAGTGGAAACATATTCCTTATTTTTTCCATTATAGGTTGTACTAAAGTACCATAAATATTCATTCTAAATCAGAAATTGATCCTAAGTCTTTCAGAATGCTACTGTACTGGCTTTTTAAAATGAGGTATGGAAGATGTTTATGTGCATGTTTGCATACAATTTGTGGGGCCCCTTTCACCATTTTTATTACCCGTTCAGAAGTATATAGAAGTTGTAGGAAAAGTCAGACTCAGTAATTTGTTGCTAACAAGGCATTACATTTGTGCTTTCTTTTTCAATTTTACGTCATTTTTCTGGATGTAGAAAGCTACAAGAGGCTGTCTTACCAATGCTTTTTTAGTCACCATAGAACGTGGTTTTCTTGGCTATTAGTAAGTATGATAGTAGCGTAAAGCCATATCTAAAACCAAAGTTAACTCTAGGTCTGCTCAGAATTAAGTTTGTTTGTTTGTTTGTTTGTTTGTTTGTTTTTAACTGTGGCAATTGTACCTCTTCTTTAAGAATTTGTGGTTATTTGACCGTAGTTTTGAATCACTTAGCAGACCCATTGGCCTAATATTAAATATCAGGAAACAGCTATAAAAGCTGTGGATTAGATTTGACTCATAACTATCTCTCTGGAGTATGCAACATTATGCCAAGTGAATGAGAAAAGAAATATCAGAAACCCAGACTCCCAAACGGCTACCTTGTTACTTCCCCTTCCTCATCCATGATTTACATCCTGTGCTGTATTATCAACTCACTGAAGAGGGATTCTAAACGAGACTGTGTAATTTATCCTACTTTCAAATATGCCACAAAAATAGTCAGGGGTCACGTTCCTTTACATTTTGTATTTTTATGGATCCTTTCCATCTTGAGGTATTCTATGATTTTATGTTACTATGGACACATTTTTAATTTGAAAAAAAAATAATTTGAGACTGGATAATTTTAAACAATATGTACTCAATATAATTAAAATACATCTGAGTTCGATACAGAACTTGTAGGGATAGATTCTGTAGCCTGTATCGTGAGATTGCAACTGTATGAAAGGTATAAACAAACCACTCAAGTTCTCCTGTCCCTGCTGTGATCACCTTTAGGCTGCACTCTGCAGCTAAAAGGTAGTAGGAGTTGAGAGTACATCTTCTATAATGCAGACATATAATTATCTAATTTATGCCATACCAAGTCCTCTCAGCAGGACTGCCTTTAAAAAAATTCAGAATCAGTGTAGTTACCAAATGAGGCAATCAAATGAGATGGCATTATATATACATGTAAAAATCTACATGAATACATTTCCTTTACTTATGAAATATTTGAGCTTTACTTTAAAGTGTCAAGGAATACCAGTGAAGTTTATTATTAAAAATAGCCTGGTTTTCAGAAAGTATTACTCGCATAAGGCCTGAGCAGTAAGGAAAAGAAAGAAAAAAAATTGTTTAATAATAGAAGGCTTGTAGCACTCTAAATTACATGGAGACCTCTGAATCAAATGTAGGAAAGTACTCGGAACAGCTCCTTCAATATCATCGGTTCTGCTAAGGTTACATAAAAATCAGAAATAACTATCTCTTTTTGTGTGTGTGATTTGTTTGATGAAAAATAATTAGCTTTGGTTTTGATTCTTCCTCACTAGGACAGATTTTGAATTACTTGGCTGTACCCACAAGGTTTTACAGTTTTTCTCAGTAAGCTACTACGTATTTACCTTTCGTCCACACCCTGCTCAGAGGATATTTGAGGATTTGAAAAGATTTGTTGCAAATTTCATATGTTACTTTTATTTATAATTAAAAAGGAAAAGAAAAAATCACAAATAGAAAACTCTTTGTCTACAGAAACAAAATAAATACAACCAATAAATATGTTAGGTTTAGAACTGAAACTCAGTATCTATAAACTTCAACTTCTTTATGAATACAAATGTATCAAAATATATATTGGAATTGCAATACACATTCTCCTCTTCTAAGTAGCTGTAAGGTTGTAAGAAAAGCTACATCACCAGTGTCCAAGGACTTCTGGGAAAAAAAATGGATACCTTGAGTAAGTATGAATTTAGATCCTCACATTATTTCAGAAAAAATATGTGAAGAAATATTTGCAACAGAGTTCTACATGTGATATATTTTTCTACATTCTGTTATACTGTGCCGATGCTTACCTGAATAGGACAGGTTCAGGAAAGTAGTTATTAAACTCCATTATAAATTTATTTTTTAAAAAAAAATAGGGTATATTCTCTACCAGGTAGCTAAGCTTTTTCTATACCAAATGAGAGCAATGGACTCCAGAAAGCAATTCATCCTCTCTTTAAAATACGACAAATTTCTTTCTGGACATGATTGTCTTTTTCCATTGATTAAAGGACTTTGAAAATACTAGAATATTCTGCTATTTCCTTTTAAACACCTCATTGCTATCTTTTCCTTATTTTAACGATCATCTTGCACTCAAATTACAGCCAATCAGTACACATCAATATATTCAGCTGCTGTACTCACCACGCGTGGCTTTTGTCAGTTTTTTCTAGTTATTGTTTGGCCTACATTACCCTGAAAGACCTCACAAGTAGCTGAAATTAGAGTCTGCGGTTTCTTTCCTGATTTTGAGTCTTTACTAAGCATAGAGTATATGGCTAATTTGCCAATTTCCTTGGAGCTATGCAAAACAATAATTTTTTGAAAATGTTTTCACTTTTAAACAGATTAATTTGGTTTACAGAGCAATGGGATTCTATAGTATTGCCTGTTTCTGAACTAAGCTACCTATGCCTTCTAACTTTTTGTGCTTGGAGCATGCTTTTCATTCTTTCTCAGCATGCTATTTTTTCTCCCTCCTTCAGCTCTCCCTCCTTGAAGCTTCTCTTTCAGTTTTTCAACAACAACACTTTTTACCTGGGCCACCTGTCTTATTTGATTCTACATATGAAGGAATGGAAAAAAAAAAAGTGTATTTTACTAGAACATGCATAACTACATTTTTGCAAATTACTTCTTTCCTTCTTTTATAGCATTTTTCTGTGTATATCTTGAAACATCTGAATAAGTTAATGAAGTTCTTTTGTGCAGTATGTTCTATTTATACTTGTGATTAATATGGAATATGAAACAAAAGAATTCAGGATGTTTGTCATATTTGTACAGCCTCAGACAGCTTCACTTTCTCTCTTCTCCAGTACCTTTACCAATTTCTGCTTCACTTTGTGCAGGCTTCCCTAAGTAGCATAAATGGCTTTTTTGGAGTTGGTTAGCTAATATGTATAAATCTTACATGCTTATGAGACTTCCCTCCAGACATTCATCCAGGGAGCATTCAGCTTTGCCTGGGGAAGTAATTTGAATAGATAGCTGATCAGGTCAAGTCGAGAGATCCTTTCCGAGTCTGTGATGAGATCATATTATATTAGGGGACCTTGGAGAGGTCCTGGCCTGAGTTTAAAGTCTGGGGGTCTTGTGAGGCTTTTGGGGGAGAAGACAAGGATGAAGTCATCAGACAAGCTCTCACTTCAGACTTTTAACTGTGGAAATTTTTTTAAAAAAACAGCTTATTTCTCAAGGTCTGATCCTGCTGTGGATGATGTTACACCCCTTAACATACAACAGCAACAACAAAATTCACTAGGCAAATTGCCCAGCCTTACTGACATTAGCAGACATACCTAAGGTGTCAGCATTAGGAAAACCAGGTAGTTGCCCAAGGTTTCAGAAAAAGAGGAAAGGAAAAGCCATCCATATCCCTGACCCACCTCCTTGCATTCTCTGCCTCCTTCTGCCCCTTTCTCATCCCAGAGGAAGAGGACAGTTTTGCCTCTATTACTGAAAGAGTTTCTAAACATCCTTCTCTGCCCCCAGCACCAGCACAGCACGTGTTGTGACCCTGCAGGCAGCAAGGCAATTCTGATCTGGCAACAGCACGTTGATGTCGGGCAGCATCCTGACAGAGCAGATTTATACTAGCCTAGGGATAACTCTGTGGTAGAGACACACACTTATATTTCCATATGTCTGCCGAGAGCATGACTTTTTGTTTCATTCTTGTATGAAATCATCTAATTACATAAGCATTGAAATGAAATGCCAATATGTTTATAATTTTTAACTCTTTTCATTGTATTAGGCAATGTCTAGACAAAAAAACCCACCATCCAATCAAATTTCCTTCTTTTACAGCAGCTAGTTTTGGAAGTTCAATAATAGCTTTAGCAAAAATATAAGATCTCATAGCTTTTTTTTTTGCATGTAGCACTATTAAGCTTTCACTGATTGATGGCAAGTAAAGTTGTGCTATTGCAGCTTTGAAAGGCATTAGTTTCTGAATCAATTTTAGTAATCATTACCCAGCAAATTTAAAATTAGACACAGAAACACATTTGTTACAACTATTTTTAGATTAGTTTAAAAGTCAGAGCAACTGAATAAAGCAATATTAGAGAGATGTTGAGATGCCAGAGTGTGTCCAGAGGAGAGCAATGAAGATGGTGAAGGGGTTGGAGCACAAGTCCTATGAAGAGTGACTGAGGGAGCTGGGGTTGTTTAGCTTGGAGAAGAGGAGGCTTAGGGGAGACCTTATTGCTCTCTATAACTACCTAAAAGGAGGTTGTAGGCAGGCAGGGGTTGGTCTCTTCTCTCAGGCGATCAGTGACAGAACAAGAGGACATGGTCTCAAGCTTCGTCAGGGGAGGTTTAGGCTTGATATTAAGAAAAAATTTTTCACTGAAAGGGTGATTGGCCAATGAAATGCACTGCCCAGGGAGGTGGTGGAGTCATCGTCCCTGGAGGTGTTTAAAAACAGATTGGATGAGGCGCTTAGTGCCATGGTTTAAATGACAAGTGGGTGCTAGTGTTGGGTCATAGGTTGGACTGGATGATCTCAGAGGTCTTTTCCAACCTTGTGATACTGTGATACTGTGATACTGTGATACTATAACACCTTCTATATTGAGAGAGAGTGGAAAGATGGAATAATAAAAATGCATTTCATATTTCATAATACAGGGGAAATATATATATAGCATGTATTACTAATGCATGCATACCTCTGCTTGGAAAACAGAACTTAAACTCAAAAGCAATCTCTGATAAATGGGCTTGTTTAGTCTAAAGAACAGAAGGCTCTGCAGAGACCTTGTATCATCCTTCCAGTGCCTAAAGAGGGCCTACAGGGAAGCTGGGGAGGGACTCTTTATCAAGGAGTGCTGTGACAAGACAAAGGGTAATGGTTTTAATCTGAAAGAGGGAAGATTTAGATTAGATATTACGAAGAAATTTTTTACTGTATGGGTGATGAGGCACTGGAACAGGTTGCTCAGAGCAGTCATGGGTATATCATCCTTGGAAATGTTGAAAGCCAGGTTGGATGAGTTTTGAGAAACCTCATCTTCTGGAAGGTGTCTCTGTCCCTGGAACTAGGTGGTCTTTAAAGCCCCTTCCAACCCAAACAATTCTATGATTCTATGGTTCTATTATTCTATGATAAATAACTATTTTCTATTGGTGTTATGACCACCAGAAATTTGGGATTCAAAGAAGATTTGGAGTACAGAGGCAAATCCAATATACTCATACTTAAAAAGTATTGGCTCAGATGTTATTAATAGTGATCAGACCACAGGAGAAAATCTCAGTTTCCTGGTAGCAGAAGTTTCAATTCTTGATGCCTATCTTTGAGAAAAGGGAAAATCTTTAACAGAGCAAGAGCATTGGAGAAATTAATCAGTTTGTTTAGAAGAGTGCTTTCATCTGCAACAGCAACATTTGTATCCTTGCTACAAAGACTCAATATCTGATCAATTCACATTAAAGGCCAAAGTAATGTAACTGGAGAAAAAAAAGATTTTCTTTCAAATGGAGAAGCATATTTGGGATTTCCTTGTGCAAAATTCAGTAGCTGATGAAACATCTGAAGTTTCTACATGAATTAATTTTATGACAAAGAAGAAAAAAGTCCTTCACACCAAATTAAAAATAATTGCTCTTTTTCCCCCCCAAGAATCAGTATTTTGAAAAGAGGCTGGGAGCTGGACAGGAGCTCTTCAGGACTACCTGCTTTTCTTTTAGCAGAGCTCAGAGGCTGCTCTAGCCCTGCCCAGTCCTGTTCTCTAAGGAAGCATGCATCAGCTCTGAGATGACCAACAGGCCCATATACACTCTTATCTGTCCCAACATAGAGAATGAGGAATTGGCTGGCTGCCTAGAATATCTTCACAGAGAAAAGAACATGGAGATTTTTTTGCTTGTAGATCTGGCCATAGTAAATAAATACTCTCTGAAAGACGATATGAGTAGAAGAAGACACTATATGACAATGAATTTTAGACAATAGAGTCTGTTCATTGGAACAGCATAACATAGCTAAGATTCCTTGCTTTCAGCAACACAGAATAATAAAGCATGCACAGCCCACACCTTACTCAAAAAATACCACCCTTGCTCTGTACTTGGTGATATTTGCAAAAAGTAAGGATAAAACTGTAGATTTACAAAAGTATCCTGGAATGTTTTCGAAAGATCACTTGGCTGATATACTGTTGAAAACTGGAAAGTTTTGCAGTGAGACAAAAATGTTGTAGACTAGGGATGGCATTTGTTCTCATCATTTCTTCAAACTAAAGATGCTTCTGAAACATTTACTTACGTTTATTACTGGTTTTCGTCATAAATGGTCCCTTTGAGCAATAATATTTCTTTAGCCTTTCCTGAACACAGTATTATACATGGCCATGTATAACACAGCACTGTTTGCTTAATGTCTCCCAGTCTGCTTCTGTTGCATTTTTATTGGAAAGCTTCCAAAAATCTTTGTTAAAAAACTGTTCACAACGAGATCAACAGAACACTTGAGCTTTGTTGGAGTACTGGTTGGGAAACATGCATGAATAGCACTCCCTGTGTTAAAACATGTTAAATATGAAACTCAATAAAACAAAATTCATGATTATAGAAGAACAAAGTCATTCAGCTGAAATCTCAAAGGCTACAAAGTTACACAAGCAGTGAAGCCGCCTATACCCCAAGTAAAAAAGAAACCACAACATGGTGTCACTGAATAACTCTTTGATAGCAATATTCCATAGCAATATTCCAAGGACATTTAGACAATAGATTGAAAATTGTGCATGGACAAGTATATTGAAGAAATAAGTGGAATACATCACTGTTACAGAAAAAAAATGAAAAAATGAAAGTTGATTCATTAAAATGTTACTGATCATTCAATCAAATGCTAGAGAACAAAATAATGAAATGAAGGTTGGACTAAAATTATTGAGGTTCGTAATAAATTTGATCAAGATTAAACTGCAATTAAAAATAACAGATGAAGGCTTATTAATAACTTAATCATCTGTTCATCCCCTCTGAAAACTTCCATATTTACCATTCCATGGAGAGTCATCATAGTTGTTAGAAGTTCTTGACAAATTATAAGATAGCCAACACAAAAGGAGAAGTAGTATCCCCCAGTCTAATTTAGTTATCTAAATGTTAAGCATTTGTTGTAGCCTTATTTATATTCAGAAACTCTTCAGTACATCAAAACAGTTGTTCTAAAAAGGCCTTATACCATGTATTTAGACAGGAATCTAAGATAATTCAGATAAATAACAATCTGGAGATGCTGGTGGAGGTTATATGTTTAATTTAGATGGGACAGTTAACTTTAATATGTTCACAATAAAATAATGAATTAAATTCACTGGCATATTTGATGTCTCAGTGTCTTACTGAGTCACTGAATGCAATGTGTTATCATCATTTATCTGAGTGCAATAAAGAGGATACTTCAGAGACCACCACTGTCAGTTTGCCATTATTCAAAGCGGACTCTATTGTAGATTGACCCATAGAATTGGTTCGTACTTCCTACTGTAATCACCATAATAAATAAAGGATTGGTTTCTCACCAGGGTATAATTTTCTAATATTATAAGCCAAGAAAACAGGCCCATCATCTTCTTGAAGCTTAAAAAATTAAGAAACAAGCCAGAGAGTATTGTACATTTCACTTTGAAAACAACAATGGAAAAAGCAGGAAATCTTTCCAAAAGACCAATATAGTAGTCTAGACAGGAAATATCTAGGACATGAACTATTATTTTGGCCCTTGATAAAGTAAAAATTTGGAATTGTTGCAATGCTAAACATGGTTAACGTGAGTGATCTGGCAATTGTACCAGTAAGAGTAGCAACATTTAGGCTAGTATGAAATTACTCTTTCTTAAAGATGAAACATGAATTAGGTGTGAAGAAATGAGTTTGAGAAACTCTCTTTGACATTACTGGAGCCAGGATTTCCCCTGTGAATGGAAGCCTTACCACATTATAACAGAAGCATTATACATCTGCTTACACTCATTTTATGCAGGTGTGAAATGATTAGAGTTGGATGCATAAATCTTTTCTAGGAAAAAAAAAGTACACTCAGAATTACAGAATTTCTTTGAAAACATGTATTCATATTGTTAAGAAATAAGCAGAAGTTTTAATATTTTAAAACAGATCCATTTTGAGATAGTTTTCTATCTGAGAACTTCCTTTTAGTTTTCTAGGAATTCAAGATGCCTTTAAATTCGGAAATTGAAACAAACCATTTGATTTTCACAAAACAGAATGTCTTAACTCATTAAAAATGTATCTTTTACTCCTTATGTTTGAAAGTTTAAAATTGACAACGGACACCCCCCCCAAATATTTTTTTTCATAAAATTTTGTTTATCCTTTTCCATTATTCTCTTTTTATGAACTGAAAGAAATTGCTGGGAGAAATATGTAGATGGTTTTTTGTGTGTGTGTAAGTGGAACAGGAGATACAGAAAATTCTAAAGGCAAGTATTTTACTTTAGTATTCTGAGCATAATTATGCAGTATTTATTTAACATTTAATAAGTCCTACTTGCATAGGACCAAGATGCATCTTCTGAGGAAAGGTCACAATGAAATCTTTTTCTAAAAATAGATTTTGCAGTTAAAGATTAATTAGACGCTAGCCAGAAAGTTCTAAGAAAACACCAGTGTCCTGTGTCCATGTGCATACATCTGTGCAAATAATAGCCTTGCAACAGCAACTGAAGGATCTTGCCTAACTGAGGGCCCAGAAGAGAGTATGCTTCTCAGGGCAGCAGATGTGTAACTGTGGCCAAAGCTGAGCTGTCCCCTAGTGAAGCCCTTCCTAACCCAAAAATGTCCCTTAGTGACTCTATTAGTCCTCCTTCACCAGCAGCCCAACCGACAACCCCAGATACATCAGATAGGAAAGGACGACTCAGTACCTCCCTATGTTAAGCTCAATACTCGGGATTGATAGTGGGATATTGCTTTTAAAGCCGTAGTAAATAATTAGCAGTTCCTTATTCATTGATACCTGATCTAAGCACTAAAAGCAACGGAAATCTGATCTAGGTCTGGTGTGAGTGTGTGATTGTGTTTCAATTGTGGCATGTATGCTGTGCCAGAGCATACCATATGGTGCTTGGGCTGCATTTGCGTAGCTGCAGGACAACAGATGATACTTGATCTGATCCTGAGCCTGCCAGGACAAAATTATCCTATCAAAATATTTTGATCAATTTTGAAGCAGCAGTATGAACTCACACCAGATTCGTATTTAGCAGTGTGTGGCTTCAGCACTTTCAGTCTATTACTAGAAGCTTCAAAACTCTCTTAATCTTCTTTGAGAGGCTATTTAATTCTTTGGAAAACCAGACTTTCTAATGCTGAGTTTCACACAGCAAAAAGACGGAGAAATAGGATGCTTTTTATTTTGAAGTGGAAACGGAGAGATTACTTTAACTCTATCAGTTAAGCTAAATTTTCATCCAAGGTGAAAATAGAATGTAGACTTCTGAATACATGTATGTCCATAATAAAAAAATCAGATTTGGAAACTAGACCTCATTTCTTAAATGTCAAGGTTTTTTAGAACTACACCCAGATCTCCCAGAGATCAGAGTGAAATTTAGATAATTACTTTATCTCTTTTTTGCAGAGTTTTTAGGGGGAAAAAAAACCAAAATTAGACTTTTCTTCTTTGTCTGGGGTTTCTTCTTTGTCTGGGCATTCTTCTTTTCTTTTTTTGATTTCTATGCAGTTCCACGTCTTTGCTTCAATAAGGACTGGAGAATGAGAACACAAAGGTCTGGAGTCACAACTGCAGCCTGTGGATGCAAGTTTCTTTCCCTGGGATTTCCAGACTAAAGAAAGATTCTCATTTCTTCTAACTGAGACCTCAAACCCATTAAGCTTTAGCATACTTTTAAAACATGTTAATCAGTGCTCAAAGGAGAATGAGAAATCATGTTGGATTTCTGCTCTTGCATTGCAGAACTCAGGAACAGATCACACCCAGCTAGAACAGGAAATTAAAGTAGGCAAAATCTGTACGGAACGTGTCTGTTTCAACCACAGCCCAAGTCATTAAAGTCTTTTAACTTTCTAAGCATACATAAACTTCCTTCACTCCACATCTTTTTTGCTGTTTAACTTTTTTATAGAAGACCCTTTTTTAGGAGATGGAAACATCCATATAATCAGTTTCTGTGGGGAACATAGCTGCCAAGATCAGCTTCTGTCAGCTGCTGTGCATTTGTCTCCACATTTTCCTCTTCTCTGTCTTGTTTATTTAAATGTATTAATGAGCTTGATTTTAGGATCTACATTGCCATGTGTGGCAGCAAGCTAGAATTACTTCTCAGGTCATGCACTAAAGATTCTGAACCACAGAGTACGACGGTTAACGTCTCTGAAATCTAATCCCACTTTTGTTCTGTCAAGTCTTGCATGGCTGAGAGCAATTCAGCAGTAACGAAAGGTCAACTTGGAAGTCATAGACTTACAACCTCTAAGTCTCATTTGTCTGGAGACCACGGAAATCTTATTTCTTTCCCAATATTTAATAAGAGAAAGCCTATTCAGGAAACCACCTGCTTTACAAAAGACGCGTGTTCATTCCTCTGTGAAAATACAATTCTGGATTAAAATAGAAATAAATTAAATGGACTCAAGAGATAAATTAAATTCACAGCCAAAACTTTTGCCAGTGTGAGTACACACACTGTTTTCCAGGATTATGTTCAATGGAGTTAGGTCAGCGCTGAATAGTTTCCCCATGGCTTGAGGTGAAGTCATTGAGTCTGGGTAATCCACACATTGCACTGTAGTATTGGTTGACCATGTACTTATTTTTTCTTAGAGAAATAAATTTGCTCTATCATTCCTGCTCTGAACTGCATTAAGAGGAAATTACAGCACTCTCAGTCATTAGCTCCATTTTGCTAGTGAGTGTCTTTTTTTAATGGAGTTGAGACTCCTCTTGTTTGCCATTCCCTTTGCCCATTTGCATGAAGACAAATTGTGGGGTCACAGAAATTGGAAAAAGAGTAACTTGGGAGAGGTATGTGCAAGAAACAGATGTGAGAGACGTTTCACATTACACCCATGTATACACACATAATTCACCTCCCTATATAATTTAGGGCAATACTAGTTTTCCAGGAACAAACTTGAAATTAGGTTATATCCTAGTGTGCAGTAACAGATGTCTGGAGATTTTGATAGGTTTTAGAGTTTGTTCTTTAATCCTGATGATTCAGAAATCTCTATATAATGGAGATCCAGTGAGATGAAAGAAGGGATGCACATATTCCTTCTTCTGATTATCCTTGAAGCTGTTAAACACACCCAAGAACAGATATTACACAGTGTTTGTTCCTGTAAGGTCTTTCCCAACAGGTTTATTTTCTCCACAGTATATGGAAGTTGGCTTTAATTTCCAAGATACATTACAAAAGGTTTTGTATTTGCACTCAGGGTTTTGGCAGAACACAATACTTCTAAACAGCTTGAAATATCAAATAAATAAAATAAATGGTCTTGTATTTTGCTGTTGCTCATTTGCTTGCACAGAATACTCAGAGAAATATATCCTTTCCTATTTATTCTCACTTTTCTTATGCTTTCACATTATATTTTAAACCATGAGAGAAGGAAAGAATAAAAGTTTGAAAACTGAAACAGTACTAGAATCAGGATAACAGCTGTACTAGCATCAGGATAATGCCATGGTTCGCTTCAGTCTTTCAGAAAAAAATATTAACAATCTTTCTCTCCTCTTACAGCTGTTTAATTTTGAAATTATTTAATTTAATTATTATAAATGATCCTGCCAGATAAAGAAAATTAAAATGGTCCAAACAAATCATGATGATATTACAGCTTCTAAATTAGAACAAATCGCAAGTCTCAATTACAAATGAATGTCTGTATCAAGAGTCAAAAGAGCTTTTGCTCCTCGCTCATCTTTATATTTGGGAAAACATCTGGTCTGTTTTCAATGCTTTTTCAGTGCTAAAAAAGGTGGAATATTGTTGCTAAGGCCTTCAAGTTCTCAGTCTGGCATTCGTTCACCACGAGACTTTGAGACAAGCCACGATCCTGTAATGAACTTCACAGGCAAAGACTCCTATGGAGGTTTCAAAGGAATAGGCAAGGGGAGATATCCACAAGCTGAGTGCAAGGATATCAGCAAAACAAAAAGAACATGTTGTGTCCGTCACAGTACCTTGCAACGAGGAGACCCTGCAGCTGTTATCACATTTGCACGAGGAAGAAAGAGTAAAAGTTATAAGAAATATCCAAAGTAATGAAGTGAAAGCTGACTAAATATAACATTAAAGCAAAAAAAATCCAACTCAACCCCCCAACTTTTACATATGGGAAACTATCTATCTGACAACAGACTTAAAAGTATGGGAATAGACAGGCTTGAAAGATACTTACATACATACATACACACACATACATACTACATACATACCTACATAGATGAGTAGGTAGATGGAATGTCTCTGTTCTTTTAATTTCAATCTATAAATATATAAATACTGCTTCAAGGAAGAACACATGGAGTCACTTTTTTCATGGGGAACTATGTGTATAAAATCGAACCAAATAATTTAGATAAAAAAGAGACTCAAGAAAGTTTACTTAGCTAAAATACTTAAAATTTTAGTAAAAAAATTAGTTAAAATAATTTTATTCCTTCTGCTAATGCTGAAACATATGGACTTTCCTGAATAAAACTTCATTTAAAAATTCCCTCGGTGTAATTAACATCAGTTACAAGTCCTCATATAATACACAAACACTTAATACAAATGGTACCCTCAAATATTTTAAACTAAGTATTTCTTCCACTAGAAACACTCAATCACCAATTCCTAGTTTTATCCTAAGCTTCAGTATTGAAGACTCTATGGCTGAAAGCAAATCTTGCTAGTTAGATAGGAAAGAGGTGATTTATCTGTATCGTATTCTAGAAAAATTAGTATGTATAAGGTAAACAACAGGAAAGAAGTATGCAGACCACACACATGAATAAATCTTTAATATTCTTCATGGTATACCTTTGTTCAAGGCCACACAGCTTGATTACTCATCTTTTTTATAGCTGGCTCTGATCATTCAAAACAGCCTGAATAAACTACTTACAAGTCTTATTGCAATCAAGAAGGGATGGTGGAAACAAACTTATATAAGAAACACCGATCCTAAAATGTTACGTTACTCATTCAGCTTACAGCCAAAGCTATAGACTATATCCAATTAAGCAGCAAGATTTGATTATGTCTTTTAGTGGTTTGTTACTTTTTACAAACAGGTGAAAATTTGCGCCACTAGAAACTGAGAAAAAAATACACAAAGGCAAAATGAGACTTTAAAATATTAATGGGGGTTCCTAAATTTCTTTGTATATAAAATTGTCCTAGAAAATAGACTTGTTAAAACTGTACTTTAACTAGTAAAAGTGTTATGCAACTATTGCGTCTCTAATTCTTACAAAGATGGCTAAATTTTATCTCACCCTGAGGATAACAAGATTTTTGGAAGTTTGGAAAAGAACAGGACATTCAGCGAGTCTCATTCACCTTTCCAAATATGGTATATTTTATATAAGCATGTATTTATAGCTCTATTTATATTTCATTGTAGAGGTTTACTATACCTATAAATTCCAAGTGTTCAATGAGAAAGCAAAAAAACCTTATATACTGCCTTCTTTACACAATTTCTATTAGTATTTTGTAAGAAATTGAGGACAATATTTGTCAGGTATGACGACTAAAAATATAAGGCTTTCCCTCATTGGCTGACATACACTGGGGTTATAATTTGATCCAGAATTAGAAATCATCAACTCTTTTGAAATCTTTAATTAATTACTTCCTTATTGGAATACCTGGATCTTATTTTAACTAGTTCCCTCTCTAATACATGCTAGCATGAAAAATTAATCTCTTTTCAAATTATAGACTTAGTCTCTACCATGAATAAGCCCATTTTCTTTAAACACTTAGTGGGCTCATAGTTGAGGAAGGAACAAATTACTTTTTCTGCCTTCCTTCTCAACATGAAGGCAAAAGGGGCCATACCTTGACCTTTTACTAAACTAGTAGTTAGAAATGAATGAGCTGTTTTCAAGAGCTTTCAGGTCCAAGGTCCTTCAGATATGAAAGAAAGCTGAGCAGGGAGTGCATTCAGACCACGTACTGTGTGTGGCAGAGCCCCCTCCATCTTTCATGGAAACCTCATGTAGCAGCTGATCTTAATTTGAAACACTCTCATATTCAGTGTATTCAGTGGCATTACTTGTGAATACGACCCAAGAGACATTTAGCCTTATATCTCACCTTTACAGCCACAGAGCACAGTCTCCCCCTGGGAAACATCATCAATATAGGGAGAAAATTGTGAGATAGGTGTGACTGTGGGCAGAGCATCAGGCCCACTGGAAACATTAAACCAGGCTGCGCTCAATAAGGAAAGATGGCAGGGAAGTTCATACACTGGCCTTGAAACTGCAGGACTTTCTCTGCCCTTTGTCCAATCTCTGTGCCGTGTTTTTTCCTGGTAAGTAATGATACCTGCTTTAATAAATGTCACAGTCAATTGCCACAACATCAAGCAGATAAATAGGTATGTTGTAAATTTCTGTATCTTCTACAGATGTGCTCACAATCCTTTGCAATACATCGCTTGCAGCGTATCACAGATAATAATCAGCTGTTAAATCTTCATAAACAACACATGAAAATAATATAAAGCATGAGGGATTTTTTTAATAATAAACTTAATCTGAAACAGAAAAAGATCAGAGTGTAACTCTGGAGTTAAGAAATTTTTCCCATTCAGGGCAAGGATTCAAGTGTATCTCTTAAGCTTTAGATAGCCAAGCACTGCAGAACAAACCACAGACAGAATCAAAATAAGCACCACTTGTTTAGATGATTGCTTTGATGCCATCGGTCTCTGTTATTTTACAGTCCTGAGCTTATGCCTCATCCAGAGCTTCACTTGAAGTAATTGGTTGAGGCTTACTGATTTCTTGATATAAATACTTAAATTTAGGCACTAAAGATCTCAACATATCAATTGTCAGAACCACTTAGATAAAACTCATACATCGTACTAAACTGGGGAGGTACTAAAGTGAGACCAGGGTTTGCTTTGTCATGATGATTCAGAGTCAGCATTGCCATGTCCTTGGTGAGCCACAAAGTTGAGCTGTGTTATGCTTGTCTTCTTTTCGATATTTGATTACATAGTACAGGACACATTGTGGTAGGTCTATGTGAGGAGGACTGGCAATGTGGAAAGAATGAAAAAAACCCATCTTTATCATTGGTTTAGGATGTGTTTAGAAACCATTCCTAGGCATAACAGAGTGTAAACCCAAGGGATACAACTAGTATTAAGGAAAAAGGAAGAGCTTTTAAAAAATATCAGAATTCTGGATCAAGTCTTGAGGACTTCTGGTCTTAGCCCACGGGGTGATGGTTACAGAGTGGTGGTGCAGCACACAGAGTCCCTGCTGCCTTTACAGCCCTGGAGCTCAGATACAACTGTAAAAGGAACTGTCAAGGTTCATATGGTGATTGTTTAAGCCTTTTCTTATGCTTTCTATGTACAATATGCTTTCATGACAGGGTTAATCACTTTTCTGTCACTCATAAACTCAAATCTTATATATGCTTTTGGTGTAACCATTTCCCAGTCATTCAGATGAGACACACAAGGTCAGGAAGTAAAAGGAGGATGTAGCTTTCACCAGTAAAGGCTGTGCCAAGGTCAGACTCTATATTCAGCTCCTCTGTGTGTACAGCTCCCAGCTGTACCCATCACATGAAGAGTCCAAATTGTAAGTGTTGCTTCTTTACTGGGGGAGTAGATACCTGTGAAAGACGTGTTGTGCTTCAGTTGTTCCCAAAAGTCACAAAGTCAAGAGGCAGAACTGTATCAATCCTCTGGTGACTGTGTAACCAGTTGAATTGGGGGGCACAACTTTAGGAGTGATGCCAAAGTGCTCCAGGGCAACAGTCTCCCAAGCATCATTGGCAGCTTTGCAGCAGTTTTTAAGAGGCAACCCCTGAAGGGATGCCCAGAGGCTGAAGGCAGGTCTTTGGAAGCACAGCTCCTAGGAAATGAGAAAACCCACAGGTTTGGGTCTGGAGTGTGGAGGAAAAATTTTCCTTGAAGCTAAATGTCATTGTGGTTCTGAAAAGTGGTGAAATCTCTGGGGAAGTTAAACATTTAATGTCTGTTTTGGGGAACAGGCAGACAAAAAAATTTACACTTAAAATAAAAAATTATCTGAAGGAAGAAAAGAACAGACAATCAGTAGTGAAGAAATCCTTATGAAAGGTCATTTATTAGAGAGAGAGGGAAGGGTTGAGATCAAAATGATGATCTTAACAAGATCCAGTCCAGGGTGGTATTTCTTAACAGAAAACTTTTGACAGATCGCAGGGGGAAACAATTTGAAAGCTCAGCTTCCCAAAGTCCCTCATGTGATTTTGATTTAAGAGCATGAACAGTGCTGAACTCAAATGGCAAGACATCTGCTGACTAAAGGCTATAAAAGTGCTTTCAATTTCCAGTCATTTCTCAGTTGCAATGAATTTCTCTGTAGTCTCCAACATTTCTGTTCACTACCTCTTCTCCATTCTCTAAATATACATGTTAATGTAAAGTTTTAGGAAAGTTTCCTTTATTACAGGCACCTATTTTTTACTAGATAATGGCAGTTTTTGCACCATCTCATATCCAGGTTAGAAGTGTTGCGAAGCAATATGTAGATCTGTTAACTTACACACAAAATACTTCACATTTCTATGACAAAACTTGATATTTCCTTACATTATGTACAGCATAAAAACATCTGCTCATGGGTGACCAGGCAGTTAAATTTTATTCTCAATTGTGGTTCCAAAAGTGACAAAATGAAGTAGGCTTTCATACTCATTTCAGTATTTAACTTGTGCCTTAGTCCAGGCATGCACATGCTATATGCTGATGGTTTTATGCTGTAGATGACATATACACATGCCAAAGTTTGTTACAGAATTGTGAAGCTATTTGTGCTAGCAGCCTCTGTAGGTTACTAGATGCATCTAGTATCAGGAACATGTTGTTGTGCTCAACAGTTTCTGATTCATAGGATTTTGGTAGTTGTGACTTAAAAGAAAGAAACCCAGCATTAATCTTCAGCTTTGGTATCTTCTGATGAGCTTAAAGTTGAGCAGCTGCAGCCCTCCTGCTCATTGAAAACTGGGGTAGATCTCAGACTTCTCCCAGGAGGTGGTTTTACTTTGCAGACCTGTGATGTCTGTACAGACCCCCCTTCTGTCCCTGTCCTGTTTCTCCCTGCCACTGCACCCTCCTTTCATTACTTTGGTACCAGATGCCCGCAGAAATGACAATTCACAAAGGTATCATTTAACAAGAGAAACAACCAATGTGTGTCTGTGAAGTCAACAGATGGATTTTATTTGCACTGGTGTAAATCACTGATGTGCCACAAACTGAGTGGAGAACATGGGGATACAGGAATTGACAGGGGGATCCAGTTCAGTGTATCCATGGCTGTGTTTGCTGAACAGCCAATGGCTGGCGACTACCAGAGTCTGTAAATTTTCTGAAACAATCCAATTAAGGCGAACCCTAAATAAGTTCCATGAAAAAACAAATCAAACAACAACCTCCTTCCAAATTCCTCCCTCACCACCAAATAACAAGGTGTGGGAGGGAGAAAGGGAGTGAAAACAATAAGTGCTGTGCATCTGTCTCTAGGGAAACATATACAGTTTCACCATTTTCTTGAAACAGTTTGGTATGTGGACTTAAGCACCTTCTGAATTAAATGTTGAGACTGATTCTGAGTGATGGGAGCCAATTCTGTGTCTTTCCAGAAGGGAAAACCAGCTTTTGCAGCAAATATTTTGATTTCCTTGCAAAAAATGGAAAATTATGTCTGTCTCATAGACAGATACATGTAAAACCTGGAAGAAATACCCCCAGGACCTGCCTGCTGCCCCAGGGAATCACTGCAGCTTAGATTAAAAAAGGCACTTTTCCCACAGGATTCCTACAAAGACCCATAAAAATGACTACAGTAGTTATGGTGAGGTATATATAGCTCACAAAAATCTTTTGCACATTTGCAGTTCATGATTTTTACATTTTGTCAACTTACTTATTATTAAGGACAATACTTTATGTTTGCTGCCTAAAAAATTTCAAACAGAAAAAATAAAGAAAATACAAGGCTGCATTTATCATATTTCTTACATCAACCACAATCAAAGCATTTGTCCTAATTTATTCTAAACCATCAACTTCTAAGAAAGCATCTGTTTACCAGCTGGCTCAGTATCTGCCTAAACTAATCAGAATGGCCTCAGCTGGAACAAGCTGACCTGCATCAAGTTGAAGAGTCTGTTCCTTCCATGCATACAGATTGTGCAGTGGTTTTGAACTACAGCCTAGAAACCCATATTCTGCCTTCCGTACCATATCAGTTCCATTAATTATTTAGGAATGTTTCTACTTTTTTCTCTTTTTAAATCTACCTTTTCAGGCACAATAAAATTGTCCGATGTGTTTGCTGGGAAATTCATGTTCCTATAAAATATTCCTCTGTGGTGGGGAAAAAAACAACATCTAACCTTATCCTTCACTTACTATTACCACAGTATACAGATCTTTTAATTATAGTAATAAACAGGATTCTAGTGGCAAGGGAGAAAGAAGCTTTCACAGCATCTTCCTTGGGAGTTATAACAGTTGTGTTTTGTTCTGTCTAACTGCTCTTTGAGTAGCAGGGGAGGTTTGCATTCCAAGTGCAGGTGATTTCCTCCTTGACAGAGAAATGAATGGAAATGGAATCAGGACAATGTTCACCTTTGTGCTAATATATAAATCCTTACATTTTTGAACAGTGATAAAAAATGGGAAAGTAGTGACTGGTAAATTTAGAATTTTAAGTATGTCTAAGACTAACTTCAGCTCCTATTCAGACACCTTCTTCATGTTGGCTGCTACCAGACACTAATCCAATTAGTTACAGTTGCGAAAACTTTCAGTCTTAAAGAGATGTCAGTACAGGGCCCTCTATCCTGAAAACACTGCCCAAACCTTTTATTAGTTTCTGGGAGCTGATCCAGTTATGAGTAACCTCATAACTCCCTCTCGTTCTCTCCCCAGTGCACATGTGATTGGAAGTTTTGCAATGGTAAGTGACCTCAAAAGTCAGAGTCATAATTTCCCTTCATACACGTGAAGTGTACATGAAGTTAAAAAATTGCAGATTTGCCTTCCAGTTCCTTTAGACACTTGTCTCAGTGGAAAACATTCCAAAAAAAAAAAGCTGCAAATCAGAATTACAATATTTCTAACCCATTTTGGTCAGGTAATTCTTTTTATACAAAATGTAAAAGGGAAAAGGAATCCACAGTGTGCTCATTTCAGTAACAACCATGATGTGGGAATTGCTGCAATATGCGAGACTGTTATATGTAGATCACTTGGCTTTCGTTTGTGATAGGTATTTCTTCGGGGTTTTGGTAGTGGTGGTGGTTTTTACATGGAAGAGTTAGAAAAACAGAGGGAGGGAAGGAAGTGGGGAAGGGAGGAAGAGGAGGGGAGGAAGAGGATGGAGGGAAGTAAGGAAGGGGGAGGAAGGGAATGAAAGAGGCAACAAAGGAGAGAAGAAGAGAAGGAAAGGCCATGCAAAGCTGTTTTCAAGGAATATGGCTTGTTTCAAACAAGAAATTATTAACTGGAAACACACTACAACAGCTAAAAGGAACCTGCAACAGGAGATTCAAATAAGATAAGTAACTCAAAATGCAGAAAATGAAAACCAGAAGAAATTTCAGAACTAAAACCTTTGTTGGCTTTAGCTGAGTATGAAGCGATCTTTTATATTTGTTCTTTCAGTTAATCCTGAGTCCCCAAAGATTCAGGAGGCTTCGTTGGATAGAGGTTCAGCCACTCAAGCACTTAATACTGAATCCTGCAGTATGTCGTCATGGTTAGAAAATCTCCTCTAGCGGAAAATGCTTCTAAACAAGGGCAACTCCTTTTTATTTATTGTTTAAATCTAATCATATGGTTTCCTGCCTTGCACATCTGGTCTTAGATAGTCAGATCTGGATATGATAGTTTTTTACATTGTTGAACCCACCCTGTAGTGTTAGTAAGGACTTCATCCAATCCCAGTTGGAGTCTTTTCTACTGACTACAGTGGAATTGGATCAGGTCTACACTGAATTGCTGCCTCCAGTGAATTGAAGATTAAGAGGAAAATATTTGAGGAAAAAAGTCTGTGCTTTCTTGTCCTGGTAAGAAAACAGGCACGGTTTAATTGAAGCACTAGTACTCCTAATGTGCTACAGAAATCTTCATTTGTCCCTTGGTATTCATTAACCTATCTCAGCTTACTGAGGTTCTCAATTGCTGTTAAAATATAAGCAACAGACTCGATGTTTTTGTTATGTGTCCTTCCATGTTTATTTGTCCCATGCATAGATTCATGTTATCAAAGTATTCTCCTTAACAAGACTCCCAAACTTCATCATAGTTAAGTAAAATGAGTTTCTTGAAGAGAAAAAAAATAGAAGAAGAGTGAAAGCTCTACAAAGTGCTATGGTTTCCGTTTGTTCCTCTATCATAACACCACTTTTTACAAGTAAGAAGTAGCCTGCTTTTAAGAAGAAGTAAAGCAGTGTGAGCAGCAACTCACTGCGGATAAGGTTTGGTTGGTTTTCTGGGTAGTTTCTTTTCCTAGGACCAGTATTTAGGGTCAAGGAAAGGAACAGGGAGAGAAAGTGCTATATCCTTCTGGAAATTTGCTCTAAAGGCAGATACGGGCAATGTCCCTGAATGAATATAAGAATGGGGTGTGATTCAACAGGCATGAGGTCGGCATTTTTCCCCAGTCATCTACATAAGAAGAAAAAAAAGAGGGGAAAAAATGTCCAATTTTCTTGTGCAATAATTTGACCCTGTTTTTAGGACAAATTCTATGTGTCTATATTACAGAGACTACATATGTGCCACGTATAAATCACTCAGTATGGAAGTATCTGGTACTAAAGAATAAAATTATTTTCATTTGTACCTGGGCTACAGTAAAACAAGACACAAAATTTGGCTTTGGGGCTTTTTCTATCAAATTCCAAATTGTGGCCACATGCCACAAAATACTGATCCAGTATAAACCCATTCTGCTGGTTCAGATTTGTTCAAAACGTCTTGGAGGATTAACCAGGGGGCTTTCCGCTGAACCAGAAAGCATCTGTTCTCACTCATCCGGTAAAAATCTGGCATAAAATTACAAAATGCCAGCTCACGTGGTCCTAGCTAGTTTGGTTCACAGATGTTCTGGATTACGTTTCCGTGTGGATTATGCTAGAATTTTTCTGCTGTGCAATCAGGGATTGCAGCATTGCAATAGTGAACAGACTACTCACTATCACAGGACAGTTATCTCTGAACATTTTTGCTACTGCACCACCATCATCAAGTTATTTTCCTCCCAAAGAAACACCCCATGCAGACAAAGTGTATAAGGAGTGGGACAGGCAATTGACAATAACGTTTGACCAAGTGCTCTCCAAGGTCCTCTACAATGAGATATAATGAGGCAAATGATAGCCCAGAGACCTCTGAGATTATTGACTTCATAAATTTACTTATTTTAAACATTAAGAGTGTGTATCACTTGATCCTAATAACTGAATTTTAAATATTTATAATAGTTCATGTATTTCCATATGCTGGTCCACATTAAAAAAAATTTAGTGGTATCATTTACCACATATCCATCCTCCTGTTATCTCTGGCTTGAATGAAGAGGTACAATTTTCTTCTACATTAAGAGGATCAGAAATATGGGATAATTTCCACTTAAATCATCAAACATCTTTGTACCGATGTCAGTGAATCTATAGATTTTGGCAGCTAGTGAACAGAGCAGAGAGTTCAGTGCCTTCCATGTAGAGATCTCTAATAGAAGGACTAGCAAATGTAACCTCAACCACTTTGCCTGTGAGTGTGCAATACAGGAAGAAATCAGTTTAGTTGCATGAAATTTGTTTAGTTTGCTGAACTTTTTCTTCTTTTTCCTTTTTTGAAAACTATTTAGTCTGAAACTCCTTCTTGAGAATCCAGAAAGAACATTCATCTCTTTTTTAACAGTACTCAGAAAATATTGACTCACATTTAGGCCAATAAAATGTTTAAAATATTTCACTAGGGGCTAAGCAGGAAAAATATGCTGTAGTTCTGGTGATTCAGCCTAGGATTTCATAGCTACACATCATTAACACTATCAAATGATCTGTTTCATTTATTTTTTCATTTATATTTCTCTCATGTAGTCTATGTCAGATCTCGAGAGATTTTTCTTAATATTTACTTGTATTCTTAAAGCTCAAAAAAGACGATTTTGCAATTATTACTTATTCACCTGAATTCACCTGAAGTTTTATTACTTTGAAAAGTGAAAAAGCTTAAGTGATTTTTTTTTTCTCCTCATGGCATCTCAGTCCCTGGAAAATTTTTAACAGTTATTTAAAAAAAAAATTCTTTTGCTGAAAAAAAGATGGCTGCTATAGAGGGAAACTAAGCAGTTCTGAAGCAATATAGAAACATCATTAAGTAATGCATAAAACAGATTGATAATTATATGGACTTTTTAGTATGACAAAATTTTATTTTTGTACTCAGGTCTTGATATTTTAGTAGATTTACTTTATTCTTAGAATTCATATATGTATTTACAACATAAAGTGGCATGTTACTGAGAAATTATGGCAGCTCTCAAGCAAGGCGTACTATATATTTGACTGTTTCTACAATAACAAGAGTCACAATTTCTTAATTTAGGAAGAGCATTGCTCTCATGTGGTACTACTATTTTGGGGCTAAACTGATAATGTTCTGGGATTCACAGTGCGTTGCTCTGTGCCTTCTGCCCTTCTAAGAGTTTGCTTGCATGTCTCTAGAGCACACTACATGTGTTCACAGCAGAAATTATGAGTTATATTAGCAGGCAAACTGAGGTTCTTTACTACGTTTCATCCAGAAAAAGTAACCCCACTTGTGGCACACAGAACCCCCATGGAAATAATTACTCTAGATTCTAATTCTCTTTCAAGAGAAAAAATTAGTTTTCCACATAATTTTTCCTGTGTAGGTCATACAGTTTCCCATTTCCTCATCTGCTTTCATGTTTTGTTACAGTTTTCCCTTTACCATTTATTTTGGTTTCTTCTCCAAGGAAATTCTTTGAAACTGAGTTATTTCAAGTGATTCCTTTATTTTCAGAGTTCTTATGATGATGTGGAATTCTGTACTTTGTTGAATATCTGAAGTTCCGTAAAACAGCTCTCCCTTTCCTGGTGGATGAGAGGAAGGCTGTGGATGTGGTATACCTGGACTTTAGCAAGGCCTTTGACACTGTCCCCCACAGTAGACTCCTAAAGAAGCTGTCAGCCCGTGGCTTAGACGGGAGCACTCTGTGCTGGGTTAGGAATTGGCTGGATGGCCGTGCCCAGAGAGTGGTGGTGAATGGTGTCTCATCCAGTTGGCGGCCGGTCACCGGTGCTGTCCCCCAGGGATCGGTGTTGGGTCCGGTCCTGTTTAATATCTTTATAGATGATCTGGATGAGGGGATTGAGTCCATCATCAGCAAGTTTGCAGATGATACCAAACTGGGAAGAAGGGTTGATCTGTTAGAAGGTAGGATGGCCCTGCAGAGGGACCTGGACAGATTGGAGAGATGGGCCGATTCCAATGGGATGATGTTTAATAAGTCCAAATGTCGGGTACTTCATTTTGAACACAACAATCCCATGCAGAGCTACAGACTGGGGACAGAGTGGCTGGAGAGTAGTGAGGCAGAAAAGGACCTGGGAATGCTGGTTGACAGGAAGCTCAACATGAGCCAGCAGTGTGCCCAGGTGGCCAAGAAGGCCAATGGCATTCTGGCCTGCATCAGGAATAGTGTGGTGAGCAGAACCAGAGAAGTTATCGTCCCCCTGTACTCGGCACTAGTCAGACCTCATCTGGAATACTGTGTACAGTTCTGGGCCCCCCAGTTTGGGAAAGATGTTAGGATACTGGAATGTGTTCAGAGGAAGGCAACGAAGATGGTAAAGGGGCTGGAGCATAAGCCCTATGAGGAGCGACTGAGCGAGTTGGGGCTGTTTAGTCTAAAGAGGAGGCTCAGGGGAGACCTCATTGCTCTCTACAGCTACCTGAAAGGAGGTTGTAGTCGGTCAGGGGTTGGTCTCTTCTCTCAGGTGACCAGCGACAGAACTAGAGGGCATGGACTCAAGCTTCGTCAGGGAAAGTTTAGGCTTGATGTGAGGAAGAAGTTCTTTACTGAAAGGGTGATTGGCCATTGGAATGCGTTGCCCAGGGAGGTGGTGGAGTCGCCGACCCTGGAGGTGTTTAAGGGGAGATTGGATGTGGCACTGAGTGCCATGGTATAGATGATGGTTGGTGTTAGTGTTGGGTTATAGGTTGGACTTGATGATCTCAGAGGTCCTTTCCAACCTTGTCATACTGTGATACTGTGATACTGTGAAAACAAAAGTTTTACTATTGTAACGTTAGCTACTATTGTCTCCTCTTTGAATATTTGTCCATTTCAGCATTGATCTCAAGGCAACAAGCACCTCTCTATGTGGAAGTTGCACGAGGTGAATCCAGTGTGGTCAAACATATTCAAGAGTAATTTCCAGAAGCCTGTACTACAACTGCTTTACAGTTTTGGAACCAGGCACTTTCTTTGAAGAGACTGAGACTATTGGAGCTGTTCTGTACTTATTTGGAACATGTCTGTCTGTTGTCTTGCTCATTTTATGTAAATAGAGATCCACATAATAATCTCTGGTTATTGTTACATGACTTTGGAGAAAAAAATGAATGTAAGCCACTCCCTTTTGCACCTTCAGATGCTTCCTCCTATTTTCATATCACACCCTTCCAGTTCATCCAACTAATGCAACTGTTTGTATGGCTATGCTGCAATTTGGATTGTTTAAATGATCCAGGTTAAAAATAACTTTAGCCTGAATAAAGAACTATTTTAAACTTGCTTTGCTGCTGAAGCCTGACTATTATTCAAATAAGTCTTCTGTGAGCAATAGCTAGACCTTTTTCCATAGAGGCCATGTGAAGTCCAGCTTGTTCCTAAATGACTTTTTTCTAATTAAAGAAATGCATTAATAACTCACTTTTTCAAGACTCCGAACATAAATTTCCTCAGAGTATTGGAAAGGAAAACAACAACGTTGTGGAAAAATAGTTTGATTCACATTGGTATCAGTACAGACCACATCAGAGTCAGTAGAATCATGAAGAATAAGCATGTATCCATAGTTGACCTTTCTTGAAAGGGTTGCTCATTGTCTAAAAGCCCTTCATAAATCATGACCAAAAAAGACCAATTAGTGAATAAATTGCAAAACAAATATGTAGGGTAGGCTGCCTTTCAATGTATGCCAGAGTGAACATGCCTTTTGGGGGACAGATAGTGCTGACGATACAATCACTGCACATAGTACCATGAGGCTGGAAACCAGCATCTTGGCTAGCATGGCTGAGACTGCCCAGGGTGAGAAGAAGACCACAGACTTGTTACCCAGCATCTACAACATTAGCAGCATGATTAGGCATGGTATGCTGTTGTTCTGGCTGTTGAAAAGGTTAAACTTGAAAAATCAGTGTTAGAAAGCTTTATGCACATCCACACTGGCTGACAAATGTAGAGCAATGGGTCTTGATCACTGTGTTCCTTCAGTCTGCAATCTGCTTCTTGGATTCAGCCATATGACTGATTTTGTGCATGTTACTTGCAGCACCTGCTGCTCTGTGTAGTAGGAGAAAGCCAGGCAATCTGAATACACATTTTTTCCTGATGACATTATGTTAACTGAAAGCCTGTGATATACAAAACTTCATGTTTTTGTAAGTGCTGCTTCTGAGTAATGACCTCTCCCTCTCTCAAGGGGCGGATAAAAGTTTGAGCTGGAAACCTGGGCTCTAAACATCTCCTAATCTGATTTCTTTCACAGATCCATGCAGAAAATGACATCTCTCTGCAATACATTGTAACTGCTGTATTAATGCATGGGGATTTTTCTTTATATCAGCAGCTATACGTTGCTCAACACTTAGGGTAGGACCTAGAAGTAGTGACTGGAAATCCTCCTCATAACACCAAACATTTTGATCATCGCTATGTGTTTTACAGATAATGATGATATTTTTATTTTGTTTATACTGACAAAAATTGATAACAGGAAATAGATAAAGTAATAAAACAAGCCTTTGTTATATAGACAAGAAAGAACATTATAGTTTTATCTGGTCTTTCAGAGACAAGCTTAATACTGTTTGCAATCAGAAACATATGTCTCATCAGCATCTTTGCAGTCAGATTAGAAAAATTGTGATGTCCAAATTGTAAGGTCACAAATCAACATGCATGAAAATACTAGTGCAAAAAAGAATTGCAGTTTACTACGACTACAGCCTAAGTAAAAATTATCCTTTTGGATTCACAAAGCCTATGTGGACTTCTATTTTTCTTCCCTCTTCTTATACGTACATAAAACCTGATTTTCATCAACAGAAGTTATACAGATCATCAGAAGACTAAGCTGTTACAGTCTCACGGATAAAAGGAAAATTATTTTATTCTCCTTCTCCTTCTCTCCCTTGTTGTCCTGAGTGTATGGCTATTGCAGCTGATCTCTGCAGCTGTGTAGGTATAGTTTTACACACACACTCTCAAGTCTTGAAATTATGGAGTTTCAAATGAGTGTATGGGTATGACAGGGGAGAAGGACAGATTAACCATCAAGGCACTATAAGTTCAATGTGAGAACTGATTGTAAAAGCATATAATAAATCTACCAAGTTAGGAACCAGAAACAAACATGGATTTGCCTTTTTGACAAATAAAAAGAGTAAATAATTGACTAATTTACAGCTATGAGAAATTATGAAACCCCTGCTGCCTTTAAACAAGATTCAACACAGTAAATAACTTCCTAAAAAAAACATATGGACAAGAAAATAGGGTGGATAATCCAGCTAACCTTTTATATAAATTCAGAGTTATGGAATCATCTGATTGAAAAAGACCTCTGAGATGGAGTCCAACGGTATCTGTTCCCTTACTAAACCATATCCCTCAGAAACTCATCTATCCTTTTTTTTAAACACCTCCTGGGATAGCGACTCAACCACCTCCCCGAGCACTGTTCCAATGTCTGATCACCCTTTCAGTGAAGAAATTTTTCCTGATATCTAGTCTGAACCTCCAATGGCACAACTTATTGTCATTTCCTCTCATCCTATCACCTGTCACTTGCAAGAAGAGACCAGCACCCACCTCACCACAACCTCCTTTCAGGTAGTTGTAGACAGTGATGAGGTCTCCCCTCATCCTGCTCTTCTCTAGGGTAAACAATCCCAATTCCCTCAGCCGCTCCTTGTAAGTTTTATTCCCCAGCCCTTTCACCAGCCTTGTAGCCCTTCTCTGGACACGCTCCAGCATTTAGATGACTACAGAAGAGCAATTGTATAATATGGGGTCAAATGTTCATTTAATAAACAGTGAACACCTCTAGAGGTATAACAAAACGGTATTCATGTACGAGTTCTCTGAAACATTGCTATAGACCATATCTTCACGTATAATAATAAAAATATTTTATACCTTGACACTTTGAACTCATACATAGTTTTGGGTTCTTCTGCACCTTGCCTGCCAACAGTAAGCTATGTAATAAACAGAAAAGTATTTCTTATGTCTTGCACCTCCTTTAATTTTCTTGAAATATGCCATTGTCCCAGCTACGGGTTGAGTTCATTTATCTCGTGAGAAGTTTTGCTGAAATGCCCTTCCTCCAGTGAGCCTGGAGCATGACTGGAGCTGGGGTGGAATGGGTTCCCTGTCTAATTAAGAGCAGTAGTCCATCCACTGCCCTCCTTTGGAGTCAGCAGCCTGAGCTTTTCCATCACTGGAGTCTGAGTAAAGCTGTATCTACTAGATGGTTGCATGTAGGGCACTAACTTTGACCCAGGAAACTTGCATGCAGCATCATTGAAATGAGGCAGTATCCCATTGGTCTGCATTAGTAAAACTGTTTCTTCTTGCAGCAAAATTAGCAAGACGTCTGAGTCTGGATTAAAAGCATGTTACATCACATAAATTGCAGTATTTAATTCCAGGAGATTACAATGAAATCCATAAAAACAGTGCAACATGAGGGTAAAATGAATGTTCAGACATCACTAAGTCATTCCTCAGGGTAACAGATCTGGTGATCACAATGTCCTGCCTGGCTGACAGCTGCTTGCTCCTCTTTTGAAATTCTGTACAACAATTCTAACTGAACTCCACTACGTCTTTGCATATGCAACAATCACCATTAAAAAGCCAGCATCAGCAATGCCACCCAAGAGTATCTGATATATCATCTTCCTGTCTCCAAGAAGGATATAATCGCCGAATCTCTACACTGAAGTTTTTTTATAGCAGCTGCTATAATTTGAGCTCTACCCTTGATGTAATTTAAAGGCCTTCTACAGACAGATATTTCATGCGTAATATATTTTTTAATTTACCAAGTTAATATTAAATCTAATTTATAGGAGACATAAATGAAGTATTTCATCTAAGAGACTAAAACAACCTCTTAATTTGTTTTCTAAATGACAGTAATTCCTCCAAAATACCTTTCAAAAGAAACAGACAACTCGAGACAAAAATGTGTTTCTGCACATACAGATACCTAGCACATTCCTTTTGAATGTTGCTTCAAACTGAACTGGCCACAATGTAGGCTCTTTGTGCTTTCCACAAAAATATTTGTCTCATAAAAGATTCACCATACAGTTTTATGCCTATGTGGTTTCACTTTTGAAAAGCAGTTCCTCTAAAACTAGAAGTTAATGCTTTGGAGAGAATGCTTGCTTTCAAAACTACATTCAAAGTTTACGTCTTGTGAAAGACTCAGTGAAAAGTTTGGAAATTCAGGTGTTACAAGCAAGCACAGTTATCACAAGTTTCTTTATTTTAATGACAGTTTCTGATTTAAGAATATTTAGATGAATCATGCCTGATTGGAAAATATTTCTTTCTAGACCCTCCTGTCCTCCTCTGTTTATACAGTCCACAAAACCAAGAAATATTTTTTTGTTTTTCTAATATATAGACTGTAGTTTGGGTTTGTAGGAATAGATAACTTTAAAGATGCAGAAGCTGAAACGTACAAGACATCCTTTGTCCACCTTGGTGTAATGAGCAAGACTTAGCTCTCAACGTGGTGTCAACATCAGGATAAAAAAACCCAAAAAAACCCCAAAGTTATATGAAATCTACATAGAAAGCCCCAGACTTGCATAAAAAGACCTCAAAAATATTTCAGATGCCTCAGGATGAAATGATTAATTGCAGAATCACATGAAAATGTAGATTACAGTCAAATATCCTGATGGTTTACCCAAAAAAGCCTGCTCCCCAGGGAAAAAATTTTATCTGTTCGTTGTCACTTTATATGATCCATCCACCATTCAGTCAACAATTTCAGCTCTTCACTCATAGCCAAGTCTACACATTCCTTCTGTGTCATTGCATCTTCCCTTTCTCCTGTAATGCGCTGGGTCTCCAGGCTGGGACAAATGTAAAGTGTGCTTGATGTTTTGAGAGGGTGTTTTTGGTTTCTTGGAGATTTTTAAACCTACATTTTTCTGCTTTTTGTGCTTGCAGAGTTACTCCATTAGTTCACCTAAGAAAACCTGGTGTTAGTGAACAGGAGTGTGGAGAAATATCTGTGCAGAACTTGGGTCCTTGGGTGGGATGGTGCTAACTAATATTACCTCCTTGCAGTGCTAATTCACATGTAGTTATTTCCTTGCATCAGGATACAAGTTTTGCTCCTTTTTTCCATTAAAAGGGAATATTTTCTGTCCTACGGTTTCTGAGAACTTCTGGCCAAAATTCTTTTCCAGCTTACTGTCATATAAATCTGGATTTCTTCCACCAAGTTAAAACAAAATGCAACTTTCTCCTCTGCTCTCCTCAGGAAGCTTTTTTTCAAAATCCTGCATAATATTATTATGGCTGAGGCATTATTCTCTGAGAGAATAATTTATGTTGTGTTACCTGCAGTAGAAGCACAATGTAAAGTCCCTTTTTAAAAGTAATATTCAGAACTGAGCTTCCTTCTATGTCCCCGACCAACTATACCCATTTCACAGGGTTCTTTGAGGGCTTTTTCTTGTGTAATTGGGGAATGCACAGCACATTTTCCTTTCACTGAGTGCTGCCTTGGCTGATCGTGCTCGTCTTTCTACATTCTCATGGTTTGGTATCCTAAGAGAAAAGGTCTAGCCTAATGAAAAATGAAGCAGTATTAAAAATAATATCAAAGTTGCCCTTGAAATGTTGCTCAGATAAATGCCAGGGCATTCATCGAAATTTTGCGTTCTTACCTCAGCCAAGGCCACAGTACATATCTTCACAGTTTCAATTGTCACTCTCATAATCTTGCTTGAGAAAAGGTACATAGGTCAATAAAACATAGATAAATAAAAGACTGCTGGGGAGTCGACTTTTGGTTGGTTTTATTTGCTTGTTTTCTTTCTAGCAAATCCAGCTCCTTCTTAGCCTTGCTCAGTGTAGTGATCAATCTTTTAAAAACAGAACTATCCTCCCCTAACTAATGCTCACTTAAAGGAGCATTAAATGGAGCTGAGACCCAGGGCATAGTAAGTTATTAAGACTGAGTAAGAAAAATGTGGTTTTGCCATAAAATTAAAATTCTTAAAAGTTAGAAAAAATAAAATGAATTGGTCCTTTATGGCTTCTACATCCATACCCAAGCCATTGTCTGCAGGATGACTTTCAGCCACCAGAAAGAGGATCTTCTCTGCACCACTCACCTACGACCCATATACTGATTCTCTTCACTAAAACAAATAAAAACAAAGATTATTCTAAGTTCATTCTGTAGACTCATTTTAGCAGCTCCATTGTATCATCATCTGTATTACTCACTTATTAGCACTGTCCCTCACTTGGTTTTGTTCTGAACCAATCAGTATGATGACTTACACTGTAAGGGTAAGTTTTCAAAATTAATTCATACCAATGATTAATACCAAAGTGCAGTTTTGATGAAGCTTATATGGCTTTGGTAATAAGATTTTAGCACACAAACACATTCTGTGTCATGACAGTTGGGCTCAGAGCAAGAATAGTCATTAAACTCTTTGATTTACTAGTAGGGGAACTCTGAAAACCAACCTGAACTTACCAGAAAACAACCAAGGATGCTTCAATTCTTGCCACAGAATTTGGGCATTATTTTCTTCAGACTTTGAAGAGTATGCTGTATCTTAGGAAAAGTTGTCTCTCAGACTTTGTTGATGCCCTCCAAAAATTCTAAAAATAAAACTCATTCCATAACTCTTCTGATACAGATTCAGACAGCATACAGGGAGTTGACACAAACCCTCACTGTGAGGACAGCGCACAGTAGAGAAGTAAATTTGTCTGTGTGAATGTATGTAGCACGTGTATATATGTGTCCATAGGTGGTAGGTGGAAAGATACAGTCCTGGCTCTGTGTTTCTCATCAACATCAGTAAAAATGTACTACTGTCCCATATGATTTTGTTTTAACCCTTATGACATTAATATTCAGTTTTATGGTTTGGCGAAATGACCAAGAGAAGGTGTTGGCTGCAGTAACAAGAAGCTGAGACTGTGCTGCCTGTGTGCCTGGCCTAGCTCAGTGCTTGTTTTTGCCTCTTACCTTTCTGCCAGAGCTGAAGAGAAGCAATCAAATCTGTGATAGTAACACATAACTATACTAGCATAGTTCTAGCTTCAGGACACAGGAGAGAGGTGTCAAAATGAAAACAGATTGCCTTCACTTTAAACACAACTTTTTCCTTATGCCTGGGATATTCATAGTATCATTGAATGGTTTAAGTTGTAGGGGATCTTAAAGATCATCCTGTTCCAACTCCCCTGACATGGGCAGGGACACCTTCCACTGGACCAGGTTGCTCAAGGCCTCATTCAACCTGCCATTGAACATCTTCAGGGAAGGGGCAGCCATGACTTCTCTGGAAGACTTGTTCCAGTGCCTCACCACCTTCAAAGTAAAAAATTTCTTCCTAATAGCTAATCTAAACCTACCCTCTTTCAGCTTAAAACCACTACGCCTCACACTATCACTACACTGCATTACTAAAGAGTCCCTCCTCAGCTTTCCTGTAGTCCCTCTTTAAGTACTGGAAGGCTGCTGTAAGGTCTTACCAGAGTCTTCTCTAGTCTACACTAAAGAAGCCCAACTCTCTCAGCCTGTCCTCATACAGGAGGTGCTCCAGCCCTCTGATCATAGACATGGCCCTTCTCTGGACTCATTGTAACAGATCTATGTCCTTCCTGTGGTGACTACTTCAGAACTGAATGCAGGACTCCAGGTGAGGTCTCATGAGAGCAGAGTAGAGGGGCAGAATCACCTCCTTCAACCTGCTGGTCACACTTTTGTTGTAGCCTGCAGCCCATGATATGGTTGACTTTCTGGTATTTTTGGGTGTCATGGCTTGATTTCTTTCTAGTGAAGACAGAGGCAAAATACTCATTGAGTAGCTCAGCTTTCTCCATATCCTGGGTAACCAGGTCTCCCATTTCCTTCCAGAGAAGGTCGACGTCCTGCCTAGTCTTCCTTTTATCACTGACATACCTATAGAAACTATTCTTGTTGTCCTTGACATCCTTGATCAGATTTAATTCTGTCTGGGCTTTAGCTTTCCTAACCCGATCTCTGGCTGCTCAGACAATTTCTCTGTACTCTTTCCAGGCCACCTGCCCTTGAGTCAATCCTCTGTAAGCCTCTTTTGTTGAGCTTAAGTATGTCCAGGAGTTCTTTGTTCATCCTCCTGGCACTTTTGCCTGACTTCCTCATTTTGGGGATGCATCACTCCTGAGGTGGAGGAGGTGATAATTGAATATTAACCAGCTTTCTTGGGTCGGTTTTCCCTCCAGGGCTTTATCCCATGGTACTCTACCAAGCAGATCCCTGAAGAAGCTGAAGTGTGCTCTCCTGAAGTCTAGGGTAGTGAGTTTGCTGTGCACCCTTCTCGCTGCTCTAAGGATCTTGAACTCCACCATTTCATGTCACTTCAGCCAAGGCTTACCTTGAGTTTCACATTCCTCACCAGGCCTTCCTTGGTGGTGAGAACAAGGTCCAGCATTGAACCTCTACTCTTTGGCTCTTCTAGCACTCCTGGATTGCTTATGCCCTGCTGTGTTGTCCATCCAATAGATACCAGAGTGGTTGAAATTCCCCATGAGGACTCTTCTCCCAGAAACCAGGGAAGCATTAAGTCTTGGTTTTCCCACCTCAACCTGTCTAAGAGGCAGGAAAGCTGCCTGCTTTCTCTCTGACTGAAGACTGCCCTGAAAATATATAACTATTAGAATATGGATCCATTAAAACATTAACTGGTTTTGGTTTTGTTTTTTTCTTATTTCCTTAAACTGAAGAAAAGAATAATGGCTTCCTGTTAACTGTGCTGCTGATTATTTTCCTGTGCTGATCATACTTCTATAAATTGCCTTTATTGTCCTGTTACCAGTTTTTACACTTGCCCTTTTGCTGTATAACTTGTCTTAACTTACACCACAACTGGCTTTAGTCTCTGGGCTAAATCCCAAACTAGTTGATTTTAGTAATAAATCTTGTTATGTTTTCAGAAGTAAATAATCAGAAACAATCAACTAACAAATCCTATTGCTTAGTCTTTTTCTCTCAGTTCCAGCCCTTTCTCACCAGTGTCTTTTTCTTCCTTTCAGTTTTCTGATCTGTGTGTCTTTCTCTATGGGGCACTTCTTTCCTCACTTTCTTTTTTGTCTTCTTCACTCGTCACTTTTTCCTTTTACATTCAGAGCATTGCATCCATATATTTCAATTTCTAACCATAATAAAACCTGTCCATCCAAATTAATTTGGATGTTTTTAAACAATTGCAACTTGCAATGACAGACAACATTAATTAAGCCATTAAGCTATTCTAGAAACTTACTACCCAAAAGAATTAAGCTGCTATGACCATTGACTTCCACCTCCCTAAATGTCAAAGCTACTTTTCTTATTATTTTTTTCTGGTTTTGCTTTTTAATGCCGAGGATATTAAATACAAAACATTAATTTATTTGTCATGCTCTACTTGAGTCATTGTACAAAGACACTTTACCTGTTTGATATCCTCCATCCATCATTTGGACAGTGAGGAATAACCTCTCAACCCCTTAAGTGGTTGCTCCATGCGACTGGAATTCACAGTGTAGGGAATGTTCATTGTCTCATTTGGCTCTGATTTGGTTTACAATATGACAACACTATCTATCTGCTATATTTATCAAGTTCATGTCAGAAGCAACTGATGGTCAACAAATGGGAAGATGAATATGTAAGCTTCTACAGCTGAACTATCAGATCATGCTCTAGAAGAAAAAAATAATCAGTCCTAACAGCTGAGTATTGCTTCATTTTGCACATGGGCTGATTCAACCCTCACTGACCTTAGAAGAGAGAAGAAAACTTCTGCTCTAGTCCCTTCTTTCCAACTGCACTAAGTACAACCACACTCCTAAACTGCAATAATTTTGGCAGTTTAAAGCAGAGCCTTGGTAACACTCTGTGGCTTGAAAAAAGCCCTTTCTTTTTTTTTTTTTCTGACAGCTAAGAAAGCTCCAGTTCAAGCAGTGAGTGTTCAAGGTCCATTCTTTCAAATGTCAAGAAACACAAACACCAGGACAGGCTGAATAGTAATATTAAATTTGTGGCCAATATTAATTCAAGGCTTAGCTTACAGCACTTATTTTAATGCCCAAATACAAAGTCAGCTTTGGTAGGAATGAGGAAAAACACTGCTACTGTAAGCTTGATGAAAACAAAGAAGTGACACAACATTATTTTCAGACTTTACTTTTTGTCCTTCATTTTTGTCAGGTCTTAATTTTATTTTTTAAATTCTTTATGTATATCTCCTTAAAGTTTATGTTCTCCTCTTCTTCTCCCCCTATTTCTTTAAAATTTGAAGATGAAGATGCTGCATAAATTGATTTAAATATTTTATTTACTTTATTTTTTTTGTCAGAATTCACATTGAGACCCTAGGAATTTCTGTTGACATTTAGTAATCATTCTTTATTAATTTTTTACAAACTATGAAAATATTTTTTCCTTTGCATTGCTGGTGTAAAACCTGCAAATTATCTGTAGAAATATATTTTTACAAGACAATTTGCATTAGAACTATTTTTTGAAGCATTCTGCAGAAAAATGATGGAGCAGAAGAAAGTATGTTTTTGAAACATGGACCACTGAAGCAGCACAGAGAAAGAAGTGTGAGGAAAGAATGAAAGCAGATAGCATACAGTCCACAGACCAAAATCATGATTCGTTAACCTACAATTCAGGAAGAAGACAAAGAAAGACAAAGAAAGAAACTAAACATGTGAGTTATGACAGTCCACTCAGGTCAAGAGGTAACTGAGTTATGTGCTTATGCAATAAATTCTGTATTTATCAATTCTAGGCAGGTAGAAGACTTTTTTCTCCTTTATTTTTCCACTCCAGCAGGAAAACTGAATAAGCACAAGTAGATCATTGGTAGTGAATCCATTACCTCTTCTGTATATTTATAAAGCTGTTATTCTAGTCTTCAGAGTTGTATTTATGTTTAGCATAACATGATCTATGTGCAGGGCAATATCACTTTTTCATATGTACATCACTTGCAAACCTCATCCACATAAAGCTGTTTCCAATGTAAATAAAGGAAAATATTATATTACAGATGCATTTGTTTTTAGTTTCTTTCAAATATACCTGAAGATTAAATTTGAAATCCTACTGTTTATTTTTTTATTTGTTAGTTTATAACAAACAATATTTTCAAATACTTTTGCAATGAAAAAATCACCCTGGAGATAAGAGATTCTACATGCCTCAGCAGATAGGATTATGAAATTAATTTTAACTGCAAGCTCAGGAATGGAACTTTAAAAGACAACTTTTTTAAAAAAGTACAATAATATATCAAAGTTTGATTGGAACTGCTTACAAATGTATCATATGAATTAGTTCCCCTACCTGGGAAAATATCCAAAGGCTTTTTATCAGAAAAGCAAATTCTTTCCTGGACCAACCCACACCTCGGGGGAAATGTTACTCAGACAGAGATCATCTGCCTAAATACCATCTCTAGAGCTCCTTGAATCCTCTCTGCAAAAAGGTATTTTTCTGTGGCATTCATTCATCTCTGAAAAAATCAATATTGCAACCAGATCATCTACCAGCAAGAGTAAAAATAATGGCTTTCACCTATTTTCTGACTAAATCAGAGAAGTTCAGCCAGTCAAGGAGCAAAAATGAAAAATTACCTTAACCACAGATCAGGTAACAGAAAAGCACCAAAAAGAAACTTCAAGAAAAGGAGACCTCTATATGCAAAAAGAAACATAGAATAAAACCACAGTGAACTAACAAAATTTTCACTGAAGACAGAACAAAGATGCTAATGCTTGTGGTGGGGTTTTTTTTCCATTTTCAAGCTCAAAAAATTGAATCCATTTCCCTGTATTTAATTTGCTCTTTTCATGCTTATATTTCAGTGTAGCAATGACAATAACTATTTCATGTTTGGAATCACTCAAGATATTTTTCTTAATGTCTCAGGTTTTTGAAGTTGGAAACACTGTGTGAGTCTATTGGAATCTTATTGCAGGATTATAACCTAGGCTTTGTCTATGGAGAGAAGTTATTGTGAACCTACTCATTATTAACTCCCTTGTTTAGACACACAGTGATTTTGTGATATTTTGGATTAGTTTAGTCCACTGAGATGGTCATTACAAGGAAATCTAAAAACATTCCTCCTTTTCAGGACTATGACATGGACCTTTCTTGAATTTCTTGCCCCCAGAGGCAACCCAGTTTTCTGGGCACAATATAAACTAATGAAATTAATTTAGTTTTTGATCATTTGTTTGAATAAATGTCTATTTCTGGCCAGTGAACAACAACAAAAATTAACAATAACAGTTGTCATTACCATTCACAACAGTCATATTGTATGTGAAATCTGTTTCTAATTCATGCTTAGAGATCTCAGAATCATACTGAGGGGTGCTTAGGAAAATTAGTTATAAATAAACATTTCCATTCTTCCAAGCAAATTCAGTGATCATATATAAATAAATAAACCAATGCAGCAGGCAGCCAAAAGAATACTGCTGAAGTTGTATTTTTTTCAAAAATTTGGAGCTTTGCTGCCTTTTTAGAATATCATTGACTAAACTTTCAGTAGTATAAATCAGTAATATGAAAAATACGAATTTTAAATGCCTATAGGAATGAAACTGTACCATCTTTTAACATAGTCAAAGTAAAGAATTTAAGAATTGTAGTACCAAATCCATATTTCAGCATTTATCTGTTTTAATTTAAATGAGACAGTTTACATAGTAAAGCTCTTCTTATTAAGCATATATTTCAGGTAATGAAATTAGAAATTTTGTTTTTAAGATTCCAGATTACAGCAAATATTAGCAACTGATTTTTCACTTTTTCTATTAATATGCAGGTTTGTGACTGCAGAAAATATGCATTCATGAGCCTAGGAGCACTACAGCAGAATCATTGAAGTCCTACAGAACCAAAAATGTCAGTCATTCTGAAGATTCTCC
The DNA here is from genome assembly GCA_033558185.1 of Dromococcyx pavoninus. Lineage (NCBI taxonomy): Eukaryota > Metazoa > Chordata > Aves > Cuculiformes > Neomorphidae > Dromococcyx > Dromococcyx pavoninus. The sequence continues at coordinate 1,507,885 of JAUMJL010000063.1, read as the reverse complement.
CATCGTTACCCCCAAATATCAATGGGTTCCTGCTTGAAAAGTAAGAGGTGGTCAGAAATGATGCTCTCCTCATCTCAGGAGCCCACTGGTAGAGTTCAGTGCGATTGGCTGTCCAGCCCTTGCTTTGATGGACCTGAATCAGACCAGAGATCAGACTGCCACCATCACATCCTTCCATTTACAGAGCAAATTTAATCAGCTTATCCCAGGTCACAAGCAGGCAGGCAGACTTTCTCCGTAAGACAGTGTTAACCTGTTGAAAAATCATGGAAGAAGAGTTTGGACCTTAGGTCATATAGATGTCCCCTGATGAATTGGGTCAGGCTGCACTTGCTGTCCTATGTTCATTTCAAGTACATATTTTGCTTGCTACAGGGTGTATTATACTATAGCTGTTACAGCTGTTCAATGTTTGTCTACTGGTTATTACAATGGAAGAAAATATTTTCACTGAAAACACCTCTTTGCCTTTTAAAAAGAATATAAACAAAGAAAAAATGTGGTAGTTTAAAGATAAAAATACTTTTCATTTATCGTTTAATCTTCCTCCTTTCCTTTCCCCTCCCCTCCCCTCCCCTCCCCTCCCCTCCCCTCCCCTCTTTTCTTTTCTTTTCTTTTCTTTTTTCCTCTCCTCTCCTCTCCTCTCCTCTCCTCTCCTCTCCTCTCCTCTCCTCTCCTCTCCTCTCCTCTCCTCTCCTCTCCTCTCCTCTCCTCTCCTCTCCTCTCCTCTCCTCTCCTCTCCTCTCCTCTCCTCTCCTCTCCTCTCCTCTCCTCTCCTCTCCTCTCCTCTCCTCTCCTCTCCTCTCCTCTCCTCTCCTCTCCTCTCCTCTCCTCTCCTCTCCTCTCCTCTCCTCTCCTCCCCCCCCTTCCTTTTTTCCTTTTCATATAAGAAACAATCCTTTTTGTAATCAATCAACCTGGGAAGTTCCTATGGAGAAACAGTCACAGGTACTTCCCTAATGAACTGCCTTACTTGCCGCTACCTTCTGTGCACCTGTGATGCCATAACTCAGTCACAGGTGCCCTGCTAAGACAAAACCACTGTCATTTGTCAGGCAGTTGATAGCAGTACCACTTTCTCTTGCTCTGCAGAATGTGCTTCTTGACAGGCCAAAATTTCTACCTGTATAAATTCTACCAGGAAAAAAAAAAAAACAAAAGCAAACCAAAACAAGGAAGGTTCAAGCACAGACAGCACTCCAGCCCCTTGAAACGGAATAACAAACCTCACCTTCGATGCCCAGAATCGCTCTGTGCTGGGTGTGGAGTGTTTGGTTCTGGACAGTGAGAGCTGAAACAGGTTCTGGACAGTGAAAGCAAACTTGAGATTCCCAATTTGATGCTGTCTTGCAGCTACCCAGAGCAAGGCAAACGACAAAATATGGTGACAGATGAGTATTTTGTAAATGCTAGAGCCACAGTGAGGTGCCTCTGTCCCTGCACTCTCCCTACTGCCAGATGGTTTCTATTTTTCCTTTTTTTTTTTCGTCTGAATTACTGGTCTAAGAACACGACAAGAGAAAAGGATTTCTTTACCCTTGTAACAATCTTTTGGTTATAGCATTTGCCCAGGAATTGTGTGTTTTCTTTTTTTCTTGTCTTACTAACTTACAGGAACATCTCTGAGCTTTTCCAGGAGGATTTATTTAACTTCCCAGGAAGAAGCCATGAGCAACCACCCACCCACCCTACAAAGTGTTGGTGGGTGCTGCAATGCTGCTGTGTGGGAACAGCTCAAGCTGAAGCGAAGGCAATATGACTGTACAGCCAGTAGTAAGAATACTAAACTTGGGAGATCCAACCCTTGGTCCCATTTCCTTTCATTGGGATCACTCTGCCATTCAGATGGGATCATCACTGGCCTGTGGAGCGGGACAGACCAGAACGGAAACTGAAGACTAGATCTAAAAAAATTTTAGTACGAAACTGGCTTCTTCTGTCTGTCCTGAGACAGACTTTTACAGACTTTCAAACAGGCTTCCTGGCTATGGTACTTCTTTGCTGTTGGATCTTCTTGCAAGTGTTCCTGTTTCACAGTAAACCTATTTTTTATATCAGCCTAATTTAATAACATTTTTAAAAGTAGATAAATTGCTAAGTCTGGTACTTTATTTCTAAACAAACTGCCATAGTGAATGAAACATTTTACATGTGGCAAATCGTTATGGGATTTTGACCCACTTCAGTAATTTGCATTGGAGAAGTAGCAAATGACCAGGTTTTTTTAGTTAAACCTTAATAGCAGTCAGTTTGGAAACAGCAACCAGGGACAAGTTTTCCAGAAGTGTGACAGCTAACTTTTTGACGTTTGTCTTGGAATATTTCCCATGGAAGAATGTCTGAAAATCATAAACATTTAACATCTGAGCCTGGATGCCCTGGTTTTCAGCTTTTCACTGCTAGATCACACTCGTGCTATTACCTTTGCCTCTCAATGGTGAATCTCAAACACTTTAGAAAAAAGTTTTGAAAGATTCATGTTATGAGCCCACTCAAATGAATTGTATCCAAATAACCCAAAACTTGATCAGAAATCAACAGAAAATTGACATAACAAGATTTTGGGATCTGATGATGTCACATTTTGCCCTACAAAATTTACAATTAATGTTGAAGTATAGATAACAGCTGGTGCTTATTTGCAAGGCAGCCTTTTCTATGGATGGTACTGTATCTTATGTAGCTGAGTAACAGTCACTTCATGATTCTTCTACAGTAACCTCTACTGAAACATTTTTGTTTTTTCAGGAAAATTTTCATTGATTGAAAATGTTTTCCTTTACTACAGTTATACTTTGTGCAAACACACACATTTCCCTGAATTAAAGGAAGGAAGCCAGATTCCTACGCACTGTATCAGTGTCCAAACCACCGTCAAGTAACAAAATTATTATGCTACAAATTTCTGGTTTCTACTGAGTTTTAAATACCTAATACAAAAAAAAGAGAAAAAAGAAAAACTGTCAGCTCCAACGCTGTATAAACTGTAACATTGTGAATAGAGTCCTTCCTGAGAAAAGAGAAGCTATCTATCTGTGGAAATATTTTCAGACAAATTTAGAAATACTGAGACCATTTTGAAGTCTGACTTACAGGATAAAGGGGATTTTCTTCCTTTCCTAGCCCTTCCTTTCCCTTTTCTCCTTCTCTCCTTCTTTTACTATACAAAGCTATTCAGAAATGTTTGTCTATCATTGAACAGAGATGAACTGATTTAAATAATACAGCAAATAATTACCTTCATGCTGACAAAATTCACACAATTCTTAAGAAAGACAACCCCTACCTGAGGGGTATCCCTACCCCAGGGATGCGATACTGGACCCAGTGTTCACCAATGCAAGAGAGCTCACCAGTGATGTCAAGATAGGAGGCAGCCTGGGCTGCAGTGATCAGGCACCGGGGGAGATCAGGGTCCTGAGGTATAGGGTTCAGGTCAGTATAGTCAGGACCCTAAAGTTTAGGAAAGCAAACTTCCAGGTCTTCAAGGAAGTAGGACCCCCTGGTAAACAGCCCTTGAAGACAAGGGGGCAAAATAGAGCTGGAAAATATTTAAGGATTCTTTCAATAGAGCACAAGAGTGCTCAGTCCCCAGATACAGGAAGTCAAGCAGGTAAGGCAAGAAACCAGCATGGCTGAGTCAAGACCTGCTGGTCAAACTGGAGTGCAAAAAGGAAACGCACAGGCAGTGGAAGCAGGGATAGGTAACATGGGAAGAGTATAGGGTCACTGCCTGGTTGTGTAGGGATGGAGTGAAGAAGGCCAAGGCACATCTGGAGCTGAACTAGGCAAAGGAAGAAAAGAGAGGTTTCTATAGCTACATCAACCAGAAAAGGATGGTTAAAGAAAGCTCACCCCCATTGATGAATGAAAATGGTGACCTTGTATCAACAGATGAAGACAATGACAAGGTATTCAACAACTTTTTTGCCTCAGTCTTCACTGGAAACCTAAACCATTTCATGATTCTAGGGTGAGGAAAAACTTTTTTTGCCAGACCTGTAGCCATAGGACAAGGGGTAATGGTTTTAAATTAAAAGAGACAAAGTTTAGGCTATTTATTAGGAAGAATTTTTTTTTGCTGAGGGTGGTGAAACACTGGAACAGATTGCCCAGGGAGCTGGTAAATGCCCTATCCCTGGAAACATTCAAGGTCAGGTTGGATGGAGCCCTGAGCAACCTGATCTAGATGAGGATGTCCCTTCTCACTGCAGGGGGGGTTGGACAAGATGATCTTCGTGGTCCCTTCCAATTCAAACCATTCTATAATTCTATGATTCTATGAATAATATTGTGGCAAGTTTGTTGGTAATAGAAGAAACTTTTGTCCCAGCACAAAAACACAATATCAGCTGAGGAGCTTACTGGCATGTTTCCAGAGTCATGACTTCAAACAAAATAGTGATGATTCATTTTGGTGGGTGTCCAAGTAGGTGAATTTAAATGTCATATTTTCGTCAACATAAACTAAAGTAGGACAGAGAGAAATCTCAATGTATTTAATCACAGAGCACTGTTGTGCTGCTGATCAAAGTCATAAACAGTCAATTATAAGCAGGGAACTCTCTGCCAAACATTTGTATCTGGAATAGGACTGTATGTTCCACCAGTGTGCTGCAACAGAGAATATTAACAGAGGGAGTTCAGTACAAGTGAATAAAATCTTTCATAAATGAAGGAGTTCAGGGCAGGGGGGTGAAAAGTGCCTGGAGGGTGCTCTTTGTCCACAAAAGAAGAAAGGATTATGTCTCCTAATCTGTAACAACAGACTAAAATTATTTCCTATACAACCCTCAGAAAAGTAAGGTAAAGTATTCCCAAGGGACAATTTTTTTTTCCATCATAAGCAAAATAAGTATTTTTGAGTTACAGACAACTGAATTCACTACAATTAGCATATAACTTCCATACTGGCAGCAAGGTCGATCTGAGGGCTGTGTGAGCACTGTATATCCGTTACGTTACTAAAACCTTTGCTAAGTATAGGAAGGAAATGATACTACTTTGATGTTACTTTTGGCTTTCAACCTCAGGATTTGGATGAAAAAGGACTGTAGTAATATTTTAACCTTCTTATAGGGATTCAAACCCATATCTCTCAGCAGAGTGCCCTAATCACTCTGTGGTTCAGGGAAGGAAGTACACTCCACATGCCTACTGCTGAAATTGCTCCAGGATTCACTGATGGAGGGAGAGGAGGTCAGAGAGGCAGATGGAAAACAGATTGTATTCCTGTGGTAAGGCATTAACCTCAGCGAAGCACAGTCCCTCTGCTAATGTTTGCGCTATTGTGGGGCACGGGTGGAATGCACGTCTCCTTCCAGGCTGCAGTCCCAACATCTGGGATAGCAGCCCAGATCAACTCAGTACCATAACTATGAAAGTTTTGTACCAAGTTAAATTACCAAGTTCAGCACCTTAAACACAGAGTCACACTTTCTCATAAGCTGTCTGGCTTTGGCTACGTTTTGATCTTTCCCTTCTTTCAGCAGGTAGCATGGAGTCTGTTCTAAACAGTGCCTTTACCATATAAACCATCAGAAGATTTGGACCCCAGTGTGCTGAGCAGATGGAGAAGTGTGGAAATGAAGTAAGAGTATAGATGAAGCTGTGTGCTAAATTCATTTCTGCTTAACTGCAATTTTTGGGTCATCTTCCTGATATTTCTAATTCTCTCCATGCAGGGATTTGACAACCAGGGAGCTTCATTCCGGATTTTCGCTTACCTGGGGGCCAGGCTGGCACTCTTTGGAGTACCATGCTACCTAACTCATGGATGCCTGCATCCGTACCCTGTGCCTTATGCTTTATTTCAGCACAGCACTTAGGTGCCATTCCTGACTAAACAGTTCCTGTGTCATCAACTTCAGTTTTCTTAGTCTGCAGGTCTTCATGAGTTCACTTGTACTATTAAAGTTCATTGTAATTCTAGCTCTACAACAGGACTTTCCCTCTCCTGAGCTGATTCTGCTGGTATTCTGGTCTTTGGCCAGCCCTTAGTCATATGTGTTCAAACTTATGCAGGTGGCTTGAAAACTATTTAAATTAGTAAATGAATGAAAAGTAAAGTAAAATCAACAGACATTTCCCCTTAGCATACAGTATGTTTTTTTGTTATCAGGCTGTTTAAATTATAGAAGCCTGGTCTATGTCTTCCTCTATTTCTTGAGCAGCACTTAGTTCAAGTAAACAGGGGCATTCAGCAAAAACTAATCTAAACAGAGTACTCTTTGATTTACTCCAAAACTACAAGTTAGAATAAAGACAAGTATATATTTTCTTAAATCTCTGTTTTGACTCATAAACAACGACTTTATAGGCCAAATTCTCCTTCTGTCAATTAAAGGTGCATATTATTTTTGCATTCAGATGACCACACACAAATTGCTCTGATCTAGTGCACAAACTAGATTTCTTATAATAATTCATAAGAAATTTGATTTCTGCATTTTCTATCTTGCTTGTTATTTGAGAAATTAGCTATGTCTTTTTCTTTATGCAACATGCATTCTTCTAAGGGAATATTCTTAGCCTAAACTTCTACATAAAAGGATTTTGCTTTTGCTTCTGCTTCCCTTAAGGGCTATTTAATAAAATCCTATCTTTTCAATGGCTAAGATTAATGGGTTTGGTTGTTGGATTTTTTTTTTTTACCAAAACACTGTCTTCTTATGAGACCAGACCTCCAAGTAGCTCAAAATCATAATTCATCAAAATGAACAGGAACAGAAGGCCCAAAATTAATGTCAAATCAGATATTTATTTGTGATCATTTCAAATTTGCCCAAACCGGAAAACTCTCTATTCAAAATACCATTTATTTTAGCTTCACTTAATCAATGTTGTTTGAATTAAAATGATTGATAGTTTTGATTTGGAAAAATTCACTGTTTCACAGGTAATGTATAGGTAAATCTACAGCAGTGCAAGACTTCCATTTCTTTGCATGTGTTTGCATCTGTGTTTGCCCTAGGATACAACGCTCTTAGTCCTCAGCACTGGTTCTATCTTTTCCCTCACTGTCTTTATGATACTGAGCTAGACACCCAGTGACTTTTACCATGTTTCTTTGCCACTCTTTCCTCTTCCTTTGTTTGGTTACTCCCTAGTAGATTCAGCAGCCAACACAGTTATAATCTTCATTTTACTTCAATGCAAATGATAAATTAAATGATAATTTATGCATCCAAATAAATGAGAAAAAAATCCTTACAGCTTATAGCTACATGTTTATAACACAAATTTACATGCCTTATTACTGCTGTTTAACTTTTGTCTTGCTAGTTCTGAGAAATCCCGTATCAATCACATACAATTGTAAAACTGGGTGTTGTTGCCTAGGATTTGCAGGATAAACAAATCTTAATCTACACAGTGTTTTCCCTGCTGCACACACCCTGTAACTTAACTATACCCCAAATATATTACAGTCATTTAATGAACATGTGTCTCGGCTTTCATTCAACAACTTTTTGGGATTGAAAACTATATCTGTAGATCTTAGTTAGAACCATTTTTTGCCTCTTTTATTAAAACGATAGAGAAGACAGCATAGTGACAATTATCTAATGTTACCCTTCCTGACTCCAGCGGAGTCACTGGAAGTTTTCTCACTGACTTCATTGCATCAAAATTTTGACCTGGGTTAAGTCCAGCCTTTGAAGAGCACAGGATGAGCAGCACTTGCAGTTTCTTTTACATTGCTGGGTTCATTAGGATATGGGGAAAATAAATATTTTTCAAAAATAAAAACTCATCTGGCATTTTTCTTATGATTGAGCTAGAAAAAGAATAAGGGAATTACCAAAAAACAATGGAACGAATAAGATACCAAATAGCTATATCAGTCTCATGTGTTTTATTTAATTTCATGTCACTTATCATGTCACTTACAACTGAACCATCATGAGAAATGTTACTCAACAAACTGTGGAATTACAAACTTCCAAAATAAAGTGATGCAAAACATCTTTCTTTTCCCCAAGAATCCTTTTTATATGTTGCTGTAAGATTTTCACTGCCTTTCTTCCTGAAAGAAGTTACCATGATGTAGACAAGAAAATTACATAGTTGTTCCAACAAAGCCCACCGAAATCAGCGTCTGTGATTTCAGCTCATTGCCACAAGGTGTAACACACAGTGCTATGAATGGTAGTTAATGATCAAGAGCAAATTTCAGAGAATCAAATATAAAATAAAATGACATTAAATTTTAAAAAAGTTACTTTCTCCCTCTTTACCCTTTCTCCTTTCTCTTTCTGTACCACAAGACAAGTCTAATGGCTTTGACATCATTCCCTTCTGATCCATAGGTATCAGCTGCCTTTCTATTCCATTGAATAAAATAAATAAAACCCATAACAATCATTTTCAACATTTCACCCCTGGCCACGATGACACCTTCTCTAGCAAAAAAAAATCTAATTTTCAAAAAAATATCCAAAAATATCTAATTATCAAAAAAATCCTTTGGCTTTCCAGACTATTTGAATTTATTTGCAGTTTATAGCCACTGCTTTTTGTAACAAGATTATCCTTGTGCTGAAGTACCTTCTATTTTCTTGTAGTAATCCGATTTGTTTAGTAATGACATGTCTATTCATGTCCATCTAATGCAATACTAAATACATTGCAATTGATTTTTGTCAGTTTTGTTGGACATCCAATGAGACCTTAGCGTCCACTCTTGTCACACCTGAAGTGAGTGGCAAAAGGGAATCAAAAGAAACAGGACTGGATCTCTAAATACATAGATAAATAAATAAATAAATAAATAAATAAATTGTCCTAATGAATTCACTTAGTTACAGTGCTCTGTTTTCTCCAAATACAGTAGCTTCACACACTGTGAAATAGATTCCTTATTATGGAAATGCAGACGAGAAAAAAAAGATTTAAATGTGGTGTGCATGCACCGGTGTCTACATAAAAATACTTTTGTATATATGTATGTGTGTCTATGCACATATATCTATACTCATACAAAATGATACATATATACACATACATATTTCAAATTCTTTTACACATATATATGCACGCTTATGCAGAAAAGTGTCATTACTGTTGCATAAAACAATATATGATATATAAGTACTCTTTTGTTGATCAGGAAATGTGTTTGCTGCAAAGGACAAAGCAAAGGACAAAACAAAGGCCTAGATGAACTGTCTTTTTTCCATTAGCACACATTACATACAAATGAGTCTGTTTATAAATGCAAATTTGTGGCTTGAACTCAGAATGCCATTGAAAATTTGACAAACAAGTCAAACTACAGGCTGGAGATTGAATACTGTTTGCTAAACACGCTTTCTCAAATGCAAGAAATTTCTTTTTTTCAATTTCTTTAAATTCCCCTTTTCAGCACTTAACAAAGTGATTTATCTGTACTCTGACCTATGAAATTCAGTAATTTTCATTTATGCGGTGGGAATGAGACACAGAACCTCCAGCAACTCACTTGAAATTTCATACTCAAGCACTCCATAGTACAAAACCCCTTCAACAACACTGGCAACACTTAATTTCTCCCTTGTGCTGTTAAAGGCATAACATACATGTCTATTTCCTAACATCATTAAAAGGAATCTACAGCCAATCTCGTCTATATTTTACCTGTGTGAACCAATCAACTTTCTACTCCCTGGACTTTTACAGCTCGACTGTTGTGGAAAGTATTTTCTCGTCCTCTGTTCCAAATTATAGTGTCCATCCCTGTGCTATTTTCACATTTTTCTACACTGGGAAAAAAACATGAAATATATCATTTTTATTGGTACTCCAGGTTTGTTTCTCAAGTGGACAATGAAAGTCTTCACAAAAGGTATCTGTATGCACTACAATAATCTACTCTAGATGTGAATTACATCATTCTGCCAAAAAGCATTCTGACTGTGAAACTGCAGTGTCCATACATGGCAGGTTGGAAAAGAGCTGCTGTTTCACTGTAACGTTCCCTGTAATCTTGAAAACATTGAACTCTTGAGGTCTATTCCTCACCCATGACGTCCTTCAGCTTGAGGTCATGATTGAGCAGAATTTCAAATAGGCTTTCCATATCACACTGGGATGGATTAAAGCCTTGTTACTCTTCTTGAGTTGTACCAAATATTTATTACTTCACATCCTGGTACTTGGTTATTTGGAGGGATGTTTTGTTTTTCAATGTTTCTATTGTTTCCTTTCTTTGGAGCGTAGCACAGAAATTATATTAGTCTCCTCCTCCACTGCCAAATCTATAGGCAGCTTCTGTGGTATTGTACGGACCACTGAACAAAGAATATGTAGTGTAAAATGATCATTTTCTCCCTGTATTTTATTTTTTTTTCCCCTCTTCTTCACCTTCTTAACTCTGTCATCCCCTGGTACATAAATATACATTTTGAGGTCTGGAAATCCCATATCTGCATCAAACTCTATTTGTTCAGACAGAATCTGGAAGATTTTTCAGCTGGCATTGATTCTATAGGTTTCCCAACTGCTATCATATTTAGCTCAGCATGAATGCTCTTCTCCCGTAACATATTTTCATACGTCTTTCATTAATTTTAATGGAAGAAAAAATCTAAGAATTTAAAATTGAGATTAAGTTAAAAAAATAGACTTTGGGTTCAGTTTGGATTCATATCTGTAGTTCTCTGCATTTGAATATAAATTAAGAATGACAATCTACCACAGCTTTTAGTTATAATATCGAAATTCATATAATTGTTCAAATGAATTCCTGTATTTAAGGGGGAAAAGGGAATTAGGTTTTGCTTCTTGAACTCATTGAGTAAAACAAATATTCTGTAATTATGTTGAGACCAAAGAAACTGAAAAATTATAACTCAGGCTTTGAGGCTGTCTTCTTTATTCCACCACTTATACATTTACTACAAAACTCACAGTCCTAATATTTAATTGCTTCAGAGATTCAGAAAGCCCTAGGAGTAAACTATTTTACATTAGACTTCAAGTTGGAGAATGAGACACAGCCTAGGCTGGATTCACTACACCAAGTAGTTCTGGGATACTGCTCATCATATGTCAGATTTTTCAGGAGATTGCCTCACAGTTGTTGTTCTCCAGCTTTTGTAACTCATAAAAGTACTTTATACTCCTCTGACACAGGATTTCCTCAAGTCTGGATTAAAATTTGGATCTAAACTTGAACTGCCTGGGAACAATTGATGGAAGGGAACAAAAAAGTGAAAGAAAAAAGTAGTCACTGGAAATCCAACAGCATAATTAAATAGAGTAATAGAAAACTAGTAATATAAAATGACAATTATCTTATCAATGTAACCCATATCTAATTTTTTTATATTCATGTCATTTTTATTTTACATTTTAATTTATTTTTCACTGCTAGTCAGAAGTTGCAATACAATTAATATTTTTAAGTCTTGGAATCTTCTAAGTCTTTCCTCTCTTGGGAAATTTCTAAGAGGTTTTTGCAGATGTAAAAAGTCCAAAGAGTTCTTACAAATTCCCAAAACACATTTGAACTTTGAGGTTTGGAGTTTTTTTTTAAATTTAGGAACTTTAAAATTTTATTTCCTACCAATCATACTAGAAAGAATCGTATCATCAACTACAAGGGAATAATAATAATCTTTTCTTTCTAGATAAAGAAGATGCAATCAGAAATGAAATCCTTTCCCTTTCCGCATTGCACTGCCTGTCTTGCAATCTCCCACTTATCAAATTCCATGAAGGTCTGCAGTCTTGTGATTTCTAATGACATTTACAGAGAGATATGTCATTGTGCTGAACTGACACTCCTGTTCTCGACTCCATTCAGACTGGCGAAGCATCTGCAAAAAAAAAATTAAGGCTCCATTTACCAATCATTCCCCTTCCTTCTCTATTTCCATCTAAACCCATGAAGCTTTTAAAAGTTTTGCATGTTCTTAATTTCCTTTAAAATAGATATAATTGTGCCTATTTCCACCTCTGAAAGGTTCTTAAGAAAACAATTGGAAATCCAGCCTGAAGAAAGACACGCAGACCTTAGTTAAGGATCACAGGTATGGGGCAGGAACGCGGAACTGTTAAGATAATTCCTGTTCAGCATTACTTGTTCAGACATCAACTTATGCATTACCTTCTGGTTCACTGTAGCAAGATTGAGCCTACTAACTTAACGACAGCTTTGAAATCTCCACAATGCTCTGCAATGTATAATACATATAAACAATTTCCATCCATGCCATATAGTTCAAATCAGCTTCAGTTTGATTGTTCTTTCATTTTTGGGTGAAATTTGATGCATATGATATATTTTCACTGACCTTAGTGAAGAGGAGATGCCACCCACCACTCTCCTGGCTGATTTTATAATCTATTCCAGTTAAATAGCTTGCTAATGTAATACAGAAAAATATATCAGCATGTTGTAGCAGACTGTGAGCAAGTATCAAAAATCAGTCATTCCGATTTTTAGATAGGTTAAATCTAAACAGAACAATGTTTATATTTCCACCCTCTCTCAATAAGGTCTTTCCCTTCAGACGGATTGTGTAATTGTGGCTTTTTTTCTGACGACTGACAAGTCAGCCCTCTCTCCCTATTAAAATTGTCTGAAACAGGATTACTTTTGTTTGTATAAAAGGGGGAGGAAGGGGAGAGCTCAGAAAGCTGGGACTGAAATAAATATCTCACTCGGATCTCCATCACTTTTACTAGCATGACTCAGACTAATTTTTTCTTTTGAGTGTTGAGCTAGAATTTCTACCTTCCAGGAAAGTGCCAACACAGTTAGATCACCGGGATTCTGTCATTCAGTGTTATTACTGTCTTATTCTAACACGTTTTATCTTGTACCCATTATGAAATATTTAGAAAGAGAAACCATTCTGAGAGAATGTAGCAATGTTTAAGCCCACAAAAAATTCTCCTTGGTTTTGCATTGTATTCAAAATGAAACAGATGAAACACGAGAGGCAGAAGAAGAACCAGATCAAGAAAGTCAGTAGTATAAAGAATAGGGGATTTTTCTGAAACATTGAAAATCCCTGTTCAAATTCCTGTAGGAGAGTGGAAGTACTTGGGTACCTTGGATGAATTGTTGATCCACACCAGGGGTGTCACCCTGCGCAGGCTGAATCTGGCTCTCCACCTTGTTTTGTCTGGTCCAGTACTTGTTTCTACCTGGCAGCAGCGCCGAGCTCCTTGACCCTATACTCCTGCCAATGCGTGCGCAGCGAGTGTGACGCGCGTTACGCTGCAGGAGCAGGAGAACGGTGGGATCCATGAGTTTGACACCCCTGGTCCAGACTATAAAAGGGAAAGCATGCAACACACAGCCTCCACCACCCTGCTTCCAAACCTGGCCCTGACTTTTTCCAGAAGAAAACAGTTAGTAAACTTGAAGTCTGAATAGCTTTGGGACTAATGGCATTCCATTTTTCGAGGAATAAAGTATTTACAGATCCACAGATGTCTGTTCACACTTCTGAATACTGTTTCCAGTTCTCATTTGACATTCAGTCACTGAAATGTGCTACTTCTTAGGCAGATGCCTGACATCCAAAGCTTCCCTGGAGACCTATATTTCTTAATGCATCAGTTTTTGGCTGGGCCAAATGAGATTTCAGAGATTCAGCTCCTCTGAAGTTTAGAATTCCCTTTCTAAACACAGGTAGCCAGAACAGAGTAACGTGAATTAAAGGTTTTTACATCTCCACCTTATATACATTACTGCTATACTTACTGTCCTAAATGCTTCTGCCAGGCAGCGGCCCATGATTCTCCAAGTCAAATGATGCAGAATGGCTTGTGAACATGCTATTACTTTCCTTAAAGTACACTAGTGAACCACATTACGCAGCACTGGAGAGACATTCATCTTTCTGGCTCCATATGTTCCTTCTGTTTTCTCAATACATGTAGGATTTTTTCAGTAAAGATTGTGTGAAAGTACATTGGAGTTGTGTTGCTGAAAGCATGTAGGGATGGAGGCTTGCTGGGGCAGTATGAAATGACTACGTAGCATAATTTGACATTCTTCCCCATATTACCCAACATATGTCTTTGAACAAGATGTCATCTGACTGTTATCTGGCACTCCTAGGTGCTAGAGATATAATTAGTACTTGGTACGATAAGTTCCCCTTTCCAACAGTATGCTTTTGTCTGATACTGATTTTTTATAGGTTTATTTATCTCAGGAGAGAGGCTTAATTATAGCATCAGACACCACAGTGCACTCAAACACTTACCTAAAGCATAGCTATTGACATGTGCACTAAATATCTAAACCACCGTATATATCCACAAGCCATCCTGAATAATCTAAAGGAGCTTGATTAAATATGCCTATTCTAAGTTATTAGCAATATTGTAATGACAAAAGTAACGTGAAATGAATTCAAACATATTTTACATTGATTCAATGAGAACAAATGGTCTTTAAGTTCACTTACAGCTATTTTCGGGCTAGCTTGACTCCCTGCTGCCTGAAGCTGAAATAGCAATGACATGAAAGTATGCATAGGAAGGGTCCCTTCATTTCCATATTTTTCCCCCACCTTGTGCAACAGTGGGATAAAGACATAGACAGGACATCCATACACAGTCTACAGAGATTTTGATCTGACCAGACCCAACCCTTGTCTAATCTCTTAAACTACAGAAATACATTAGTGTATCATTGCACCTCAGTGATAACTGCAGAGTCTCAGCAGAACTCAGAGGGTTTGGTACAGCACTATGCTAACACAGCCAGTTCACTGACAGACTGAAGCTGGCTCATGTCCACCTACCCTGGAGTACAGACAAAACAAGTTCAAGTCTATCTGCACGTGTTCATAAAAGCAAATGCACAGCTGTGTGGCTTAAAGAGGAAGGGAGTGGCTCAGGCTAGAAGCTCCTATGCATTCGCTGCCTAAAAAAGGAAGAGAAGTTGAATATTCTGAAGGGAAAAAAAAGCTCTTGTTTGGCTTGTTTGATGACACAGTACACAGCAAGTTCTGCAAGAAGTTTGCCTTTCAGAGAGGTAGAGATCTGCATTTTCTCGCACAGAGAGCCACAGCTAAATGGCAAAACTAATCCTTCAGGGTATAATTCTTATATAAGTCTTTGAGTCTCCATTAGGTTAGCCAGCTGTGAAAAGAAGGAGAAAATACTTGGCGGGAGAGGGAAAGAGAAGCAAGGCAATGTGCATATATATTTGGCTCCAGATTTCTCCCATCTGAACACTACAATTTATTTCTTCCAGGTAGGAAGGAAAATCTGTTAACAATTTAGCTTTGTGTGCCTCATCTTTGTGAATTCATTTTATTCCCTGTAATGGCAGAATTTATAATAAACAGATTTTATATGTATTCTTGATGATTTTAGGCCAACTTCTTGGTTTCAACTTTAAATTTTCCAGCCAATTTAAATTAAATTCATAGGGAAAAAAATCCATATTACCAAGAGAAAGGCAAACAAAATCATATCTTTGGAAGAAACACATGCTAATTTATTCTTGCTTGGCTCATGTAAGAGCTATGCTAGCTTTAGTAAGTGTGAATGCATAGAAATTTTATTAAGATCAGCTTCTGAAGGACAAAAAATGACTTGCAAAGCCTAATGCTTATCCAAACATCTGAAAGTTTATCATACATCTTCGCAGTTAAAAATATTCATACAGGAAGACAGAACTATTAGAATAGTAGACATGATATGGAGCAAATCTTAATGTTTTCGCTCTGATTTCATGTTTATCATCTCTTACCTTATGTTCTCATAAGACTGGAACACATGAACAGTAATATCATCCAGAATTTGCCTGAACTAAATGCAAAACCCATGCTAAAAACCACATGCTTTTCTAACTGTATAGTAACTCTCTTGAAGTCAGTTGAGGTATATGGTACATGTAAGGAAGAAGAGAAAGGAGGCTTATCTTACATGACATATGTGACTAGAAAGATTAATGCAAACTGTTTATCATCTAGGCAAATGTATTAAGATGCACATGATGTTATGAGTTGCCCCTTGCCTTACTTAAAATGTCATTTAACAACACAAAAATTATCACTTTGGAGAACACAAATTGCATTTAGCAACAGAACTAAGGACTACTTTCTCCTACATGTGCACTTATAATTCTTCCGTAATATAAATTAGATTTGCATTAGTCTACTGGATTAAAATCAGTCAAATTTAAAATTACAGGACATCCTTCTTCCTCAGAGTTTTAACATAAAAATGTGACCATAGTCAAACTAATTTAATCTGTTTTTAAGTAAAATATTTTATGGAAAAAAATGTTCTTGAAACGGATGTTATTGTTTCATAAGACTAAAAGAGCCCCACACATCACCAAAATAATCCTGTAATTGAGAACCTTGTATAGTCCATAAAATTGTAAGTAAACCTGTATCACCATTTTTCCAAGTTCAGTACTTAAGAAAGTTGTGTAAAAATGACAGGATTGGCAAAGTCAGAAGTCACCTGCAGGTGCTCAGAGAAAGCCTGCAATGTGCAATCACAGCCCAGAAGACCAACTGGGCTGCATTAAAAACAAAACAAAACCAAAAAAAACCACAAAAACCAAAACATGGTGAGTAGGTCAAAGGAGTAGATTCGGCTCCTCTGCTCTGTTCTCATGAGAACTCAGCTGGCACACTGCATCCATTTCTAGGGTCCCCAGTACAAGGAAGATGTGGACCACAAAAATTATCAGAGGTCACGAAGACTTTTCTATGAAGAAAGGCTGAGAGGTGGGTAGTTAAGACTGGAGAAGAGAAGGCTCTGAGGAGATCTTATCACATCCTTTAATAAAGAGGTCTTATAAGAAAGATGGAGAAAGACTTTTTACCAGTGGCAGGACAAGGCAAAATGTTTTAAACTGAAGGTGGGTATATTTAGGTTGGACACAAGGAAGAAATTATTTACCACGTGGGTGGTTAGACACTGTAGCAGGTTGCCCAGAGAGGCTGTGGATTCCCCATCTCTGGTGGATGGGGAAGTGGATGGGGCTTTGAGCAGCCTTGTCTAGAGAATGATGCCTCTGCCTATGTCAGGAGGGTTGGACTAGATGACCTTTAAAGGTCCCTTCCAACCTAAACCATCCTATGGATGTATGATAATTGTAGTTCATTGGGACCTAACTCATCAAGGCAGCTATTGCTCATCACTGTAGGTTTTGCTGTCAGGAAGGGGCAACTAAAATCAGTGCAATAGCTTATTACAAAGGATTTACTGCAAGAATTGGTCATTGCATCAATTCAAAAGGTTGTTATGGGTTCAAAAGTTAGTCATTTGATTGGATCAAAAAATGATGAAGTTTTTTGATATAGTGACTTGATGTCAAATAATAAGGGCTCCACTTTCTCATCAAGTTGAAGGGGTTGAAACTTGTAATAACTTCCAAATAACCTTTCCATTTTTTCTAGAAATTATATCAAGGTTTGCCACTAATAGTTCCAAGTAAAATGGAATTCCATCCACTGCTGGACATAATTTGTTATCCATAGAGATCTGCAAATACTGAGGAAAAATCTTAAAAAAAAAATTTAACATTTTAAACCTCAGGAACTACCAGGAGTAGGGTAAAACCAAAAACAATTAGTGGGATTTGAAATGTTTCATCAACTTTCTTTACCCATACTTTCTTAAATTGTCCTCTCTCACAGTTTCTCTGAAGGCTTATTCTTATTTTATTTGTGTGGGTTTGGTTTTTTTTAAATAAATCTGAGATATTTTGGCCATGCTTTATAAATATGTTGTCTTAGTTGTCTTGCCAGGATTGCAACCATGCATCATTAGATCTATATATAATACACATTGTATAAAGAAACATTTATAGAAAGTGGAATCAACACTATTACACTATTTCTCTTTTGTAACTTCTGAAGAAAAAAGCCTAAATACTCATCAAAAGCACAGAGCATATCTGAAAGACTTCTTTGTCAGAACAGTGACTGCTTCTAAAGGTAATTTCTTAAGAAAATAAAAATTAGTGACTCACAACCTTGTGTAAAAGGGTGATGACAAATCTAAAAAGTAATTTTCAAAGACACTGGTTACAAAAAGATTTGCCTTATATTTCTTGTTATGTCTGTGATCATAAAGGCAGGTTTTGCTTCTTGGTTTTGGTTAAGATTTCAATCAGCTATTTTCCTTTGTATATATCATACACACAACTATAATCAGCTCCAGACCTCTGACTTGGCAATAGTTTTTAAACAACATAAACAAAAGACAATGTCATTGCAAGACATTTAGTAAGTCTGGAATGATTCAGATCCAGCTACTCCACTGAACTACTATGGATTGTCTTTATTACTTATATGGAGAGTGACCACTTTATTTTCCACCATTACTTCTTCACAATCAGGAATCCTGCTTGGCACTTCCAGATTTTTACACTAGCCATGCTCTGTATCAGATTCTAACAATTCTAAAGTTCAGGCATTGATTGGTACTTTTCTTGGAAATTAGACCAACTTGTACTTAGACTTAATGCTAAAGAAAATTAGCATATCACCGCCAAATCACATCGATACAAATACTGAGAATGGAAGAATGCTGAAGAGCATTCACACTGCTGCTAAAAGATAAAAAATATCCAGGAATGAAATTAAGTAAAGAACTATCAAGTCAAAAAGAAAAGACTTGAACTTTTGTTTTTATTTTCAACTGTAAAGTTTTTTCCTTTCTGCCAGTGTGCATTACAGTTTGCATACATCTCAGTGCTTTTTAATTCTTGTTTCCTCCACTTGAATAATAACACACAAAGAAAGACAGCTTGACTTATGGTTTAATCCTATGAGATACTGAGCTCACTACAGAAGAAGTTGGGAGGCTGATAGGCCTTTTCTAGTATTTATCAAAGATGACCTGAGGGACAACTTTAAATATTGAATGCCCATGAAAAATGAGGGTCCTGGGCATGCCAGTAAAGATACAGAGAATCCTCAGGATTTAGTTCCAAAGTTATATTTTGAAATGACTTCTTGTAACAACACATGAATTGTAGCAGAAGACTTTTTTTTCTTTCTGTGGCATATCAGTGCCATAAAGTAGCTCAAAGCAGCCTAGCAACAGTTAGTACACATGGTATGTGTGACAGAAACACCACATTCCAGTTCTTATGATTTCTTGGCTATGGCCATGAGAAATAAAATATGCCCAGATCACTGCTGAGTGAATCTGAACCGGCTGCTCACAGCTGGCTGTTTCAAAGGAGCCAGAAGAACTTCTGCTACATTGTTAGTTGCTTTACAATAAAGGAAAAGAATTCGTATCAGCACCCTTCCTCACCCTTAATCACCCTACTACCATCTTCTATGAAGAAGATAGTAAAAGTAACTTAAGCAAACTTTTTAGACTTCAGCAGAAATTTACATAAGAGGAAATAGAAACTGTGAAGACTAAGGGTTAGCTTTGATTCGAGTAAATGGTATGGCTGCAGAAGCACAACTCCAAGGACAAATGAAAAGAAAATTCCTCTACAAGAAGAATGGAATTACATGTCTATGGTAGCACTCCCCTGGTAAAGCTGCAGATAGTGCGAGGCACAGCATAACTCCATGGGAGAAAAAGCCCTCGGACAGGCTTTGAGAGGGCAGAGGCATTTAAACAGTTTCTGAGCACATCCCAACTAGCAGAACTGAGAGGAGATGAGGTGAAAGTCCATGCCGCTCTTTTAAAGAAGACTCTTCTGCAATCCGCTCAGAGGCAGATTTAACAGTGTGAAGCAAGTGGAGGAGTTATATGGACAGAGAGGCAGGAAGACCTGATCTTTGTTACTTACACAGTACATGATCACCACGTGTAGGTGTAATTCCTCAGATGCCAGAGCATTTCTTGACTTCATCCTCTGAAAATGCCCAGATGAGCTCTTTTGTCCGTTCCTTGATGAGGTTAAAGTGACTTAACTTTTGGTCGTCTTCTGCTGGGAAGGGCCCAAGGGATCACTTTTATCACATTCCCTTATCACTTACCTAGAAAGCATAAGACAAAAGGGCAATTAGAGCCAGAGAAAGAAAGAAGATACTTCTGTGGAAGTCACTAACGACCCAGGAAAAAGCACATGGAGGAAAAATTCAGAAATAGGAAGAATAAATTAAACAACAAGTTCCCAAGAGAGAGATTTGATCCAGACTCCATGTACAATAGTGTATAAATATAATGAGATTAAATACTTAAAGTAGTAAAGATCAAAGACAAGGTTTATAACACATTTTGGCAGGGTTATGCAGAAACAACTCAATGCCTGGTGGCTGACAGAGGCCTAGTAGTTCTATCTCCCAGTTGAATCAGGAGAGGTCTGACACTTCTGAAAATTCCATTAACTGTCATAGTGGTGTCTACATACCTTTTGAAAAATATAACTTTCAGCTAAATCTTCAACTCAAAAGTAGAAGATAGTAGTCATGAAAAGATTATAATTCTCATCACAGTTTCTGTCTCATATAGGAAAAAGGTAAAAAAACAGACATACGAAAAATAAAACATTACCATTTTAAGAGTTTGTAATCACACTAAGAATTCCACATCTGTGTGTTGGACACAAATTGATGCACTGTAACCCAAAAAGCAGATAAAATCCAAAATGGGAGTATCAAACCATCATTTTTTTACAAGACTGATTATTGTTCAGTAAACTTAGATGACATGACAAAGTCCAACACAGTAACAGAAACCTATCGTTATCCTGTATACTATTAGGAAAAGCAGCATGGCTTTTTTCAGTTGTGATTATCAGTGAAAATTTTCAGCAAATATGTCACTGGTCTTTCCTGCATGTCTCATGGCTAGTACCCCCAAGTGTTTACCAGATACACATTTTGATGCTGTATTCACACATTTAACCTTCCATATTCCCAGCCCAAACAAAAAGACACCACTTGCATCACAAGCTCAGTGACCCATACCATAAAATGAGGTTTCCTCTTTATTTGGACCTTGAACAACTGGTTTGAACCAAGATGTAACAACTGTTTGCAGAGAAAAAAAAAGCCGCAATTTCCCTTAAGCACAAGCAGAGCTGGTAATAACAGACGTAAATTTAATTGGGTTAACAGGGTCATGGAACCATTTACAGTTTGTTTAGCATGTGAATTTCTGAAGTTCTGTCTTGCTTTTAAACAAGTGTAATTATTATACTAGGAAGGGAGAGGCAACAACTTCAGCAACCTTTATACAAACAACAGATCTGCTAGTTAAGAGAGTTCAAAAATCTCACTCCATTATGTTAGAAACTGTGTTACTGACTGCAAATAAATATGCTGTCAAAAACACAGGGAGCAAACAATTTAGAAAACACTGCAAACAACAGAATCAGTCCTGAGCAGATACCAATTCTACAGATATTCAATTTGGTTTTTATCAATTTGATTCAATTTTTTTAACTTGTGATCTTCATTGTTGCTAAATCGAATTTCCTATCTATTTCGCCTGCTCTTACTCCCAGACTCAGCCCTCATACCCTGCATGTTACATCTGTGCTCTTCATCACTTGTGCGTTATCAATACTCACATATTCTGCAGCCACATTCCTCTTCCTCTGTTACCCTTACATTTTTCCTTTGCTTAAACCTATACAACTGCATTGCCTTCATAGTACATCCTCAGGTACACCTGTGCAATGTTAACCAAGAATAATGGCCGTGCTACGCTATGCCAACTTACATAAAAACCCCCTATTTATAAAAAAGAGAAATATAAGTCAATCTCCTTGGCCAATATTGAAATTACCATCTCAAAGACATAAGAACTTAAAAATCTAATGCTAACAAAAGAGAGACATTTATTACATATTTTATTCATATCAATGCAATGCAATAAAACTGCGCTTACAATCCTAAAATGCTGCAGAGGTGTAGTATAAATAGATAACATATTGTTCTCTGTTAATCAATGATACACACAGGCTACCTATGTGAGGTTCACCAGAATGACTAATTGACTTCTGAAACAGAAAAGGATTCAGTGAGAATTAAGTCCTAAGCAAAGCAAAGCACAGGAACTACCAAAAGTGTATACGCTTCTAGATATTGTGATTTTCCACAGTGAACCAAACACAACCACCAAGCAGAAATTGAGTTTAGGCAATTCACAGCTGGATGCCTAACATTTTTGAGAATTCACATGGTCAAACACACAACATATGAAAAAAAATCTTGAAACCTTTTGCCTCTCTGCCAGACAGGTGGGAATTGACTGCAGAATTATGACTTGTTTTCTCCCCCACCCTAAGAGCTGCCTGGTACAGAGAATTCTTTATTAATAAACACAACTCAAGCTTGAAAGTTCAAATCTATATCAATACTTCTGCCAACACACAGAAGTGGAGTAAAAGGGTAATGTAAAACCACTCCTTTTGGGTGTGTCCCCCTCCTCCCCTCCCCCCGGCCCCAGCATTCCCTGCATTGGAGTCCAGACTGCCATGGAAATGTGCTGAGACAGAGAGGGGAAAGCTGCTGGGCTGCTCTCCAGCCCACACGAGCAAGCCCTCTTCTCCTGCACCTGCAGAAATCCACATTCATCCCTCTGTCTTTGATGCAGTGATTAGGCCAGTATCTGGGCTTGCTGAGAGATTTTGGCCTGAATGATCTTATTTCAGTAGTCAAATGGTACCAGAAACGACTTCTAAAAAAGGGTACATTTTTTTACTAACTGCAGCTATTTCCTAATATTTTACTATACTACAGCAGTGTTTCATCCAGAAAAGCTTTTAAAGTTATCCAGCTGTCATGTGAAATGTATGTCCGTGTCCATGGTCCAGACAGATTATGAAGGCTCCAAAAATCATACCCAGACTTCTTCAGGAACAAACTGACATCATCCTATTGAATCTGCTGACAGCACTGTTTACAGTCAAGATGCTCAGAGCTGCCAGTATGGGAGAGATATTGCATCATCTGCAAATTCTATACATCCTTTTTTAAGCATACAGAAAAAATCTGCTAGTTCATGGGAGGAAAAGAAAGTGATTTAATTCTTTTTTTCCTTCAATTATAGGAAAGTGTGGTAAGTGATCTTCATTATGCTATGAGGATTCCTCTTCCTTCATAAGTGCTTTTCATTCTGACATTCCCTCACCAAAAGCCCATGAGGCATTTTTATGAGCTGTATAAGAAAAGATTGTTCTTCTTTTTCCATACTCAAAATACCCAATATCTATTGTCACAGGCCATGATTTTAAGCCATTCAGTGGAGTCTGTTTATCTGTCTATACATTAGACATATAACAAAGAATTGCTTTATGTTTGGATCCCTTATACAAAGCCAGTACATTACACTTAACAGCTAGCTAGTAGAGCTCAGTTCTTTGGTTCTTTTGTTCAATCATTCTTAGCATTTCTGTTTTATTGGAATGCATCCATATATCAGGTATGAAACATTAATAATTCTGACTGAGTCAGAATATTACTTTTCTAGGAGGAGACCTGAAAAACACTGTATCCATATAAAACCAGAGGGAAAATGTAGACACCACTATAAACAGTACTTTCATTTAGTTGGATTTTGCCAAGGACCAAGGCTAACATCTCCGTTCTTGCTAATCACTAATCTGGCTAAGTGCTAAGAACTGCAATTTTGCAAGTCTTCAGATGTTACAGGAGTGTTTTCACTTCTCAAGATCAGACCTTAAATAAATTATGGGCTACTTAATAATGGCAAGTTATCAGCTTTATGTCTCATCCAGCTTTACGGATCATCATCAAACTACCAGAGCACAGTAAGAACAATTTAATTACAAAGTTTGAATAAGAATTACTTATTATTCGTCATTTTCAGAGCTCCTATATGTCTGCCTGCTGTATGAGTCAATATCCCCAGGCATATTATGCTAGACTTCTGCATTAAATTGGCCCTCTTAAGACAACAAAATGAAATACATGGAAAATGATCCCCCTACAGACTTTCTGTGTGGAAAACCTTCTGGTCACACATATTTAAACACAAAATATTAGCCTACATTTTTCTTTAAATTCCAACAACTGGGAAACCCACATTCTTTGAATGCAGCATCACCATACGTAAGTAGTTTTGAGACACATCTTACTTATCTTCGAGTTATTTTCAGATTTATTTTCTAAGAGCTTGTCCAATCTGTCTGTTAACCCATACAGATGCTTTGCAAGCAAAGCATCTTTTGGCAAAGAACTCCACAGTCATAAAACTTGCTGTATAAAGAATCACTTCTTTTTGTTTGTTTTGAAATTCTTTGCTAATAGATGATAAAAGAGAGGAATGATCTGATGGATGTTGTACTGGGATCAAACCTGAGTAGATCCCTATCTATTCTCTGTGGCACTCATTATTTTGCAGATCTTTATCAAACTCCTAAGCTTTCTCTTTGGTAGTCTGACGCTCCACCTACCCAGTTGTTGGTTGTATGAAAGCTGCTTTATATCTTTATTCAATCTTATTGCCTATGTTCCCTTCTTTTGAGATATCAAAGTACACAGGTTATGAAACAAGGAATCATACACTATCTTAATTATGGCTTTTTGTTCCTGTTTCTACTTCTTTCCTAACAATTCCTTAAATTTTATTTGTTTTTTGACCACTGCAACACTCTGAGCTTATGTTTCCATAGAAATATTGTATCAGTGAGGTTAAATTAATTATAGAACTAGTTCAGTGTATTTTAAACCTGTGAGACTTTACTGAAAGTAGTGATGTGCTAAGTAGTTCCAATAATAACTATATGACTATGTCACAGAGTTTTTACTGTTGAATTTAGTTGTCTTGTTTCAGTGATGGAAGAGAGACTTTCAGCTGACAAAAAAGGCACCACCTAAAGCAGTCCTGATCCTGAAATAATAATGCCTGGCTATATTTGCACGTGGTATTATGAACAGGATAAGGCAGGATTACACTTCCCTATAAATAATGGCTGGTAAGTGGTAGGTTTCTATGACACATTTGTGTTGTTATATGACATCCATGTTTACAACTGCCCTAGCTGTATTTTTTATAAAAAGTCCCAAGAGCTAATTTCTATCTCTTAATCTTGAGACATCTTAGGAAAACAACAGCACTTCCAATATTTTGAAATTTCTGCAGGTTCATTGTCTCTTGAAACCAAAGCTCAGTCAAAAACTGGGATAGAAGCATAGAAATTCAATCAAAAAGTTTCAAGCACCTGAATTTCTGGACATTGGTCTGTTAGAGCAATTCCAGAGGAAGGCCATGAAGGTGATGAGAGCTGGAGAACCTTCTACACGAGGACAGGTTGAGAGAATTGGGCTTGTTTAGCCTAGAGAAAAGAACACTCTGCAGAGACCTTATAGCAGCTTTCCAGTGCTTAAAGGAGGCCTAGAAGAAAGCTGGGGAGGGACTCTTTATCAGGGAGTGCAGTGATAGGACAAGGAGTAACAGTTTAAAGCTGAAAGAGGGTAGATTTAGATTAGATATTTTTTACTGTGAGGGTGGTGAGACACTGGAATAGGTTGCCTGGAGAAGCTGTGCATGCCTCAGCCCTGGTGGTGTTCAAGGCCAGATTTTGAGCAAGCTGATCCAGTGGACAGTGTCCCTGCCCATGACAGGGGGTTTGGAACTGGATGATCTTTAAGGTCCATTCCAACCCAAACCATTCTATGATTCTATATATGTGATATGTGATACGACTACTTTTCTGAGTGTTGTGGAATCACTTTGGTAGTCAGTGGCTTCCAGTGTGCTGCAAATGTTCGTTTCTTTTTTAGTTAAAATATGTATTTATTTCATAAATTTTCTAACCACAAACTGAAACACTACAGCTGAATTACACTCTACATTGCACCAAACAGCAGCCACATTGTCACTATCTCCCATTTTGTGCTGACATAGGGTTTTTTTTCAGATAATAGAGGCATAATTTTATGCTGCTTCCCAGAGTCATTGGTCTTGTTCTTTCCTATATGAATTAGAATTCAGGAGAAAGGGCAAATGCATGCTCTTGCTGTGAGACAGAATGGAGATGAAACTGGACCTATCTGAAGACTTCACTACCCTGCTTTTAGTTCCTCTTGATATAGATCCTCCAAAGCCCCAACAAGAGCTTTCGGCAGGGATTCGTGTTCCCGTGGATAGCGTATACAATGTTGTCACTCCTCATTGGGACCTGTTGATTCACTTTGGTTTTAAAGAAATGCAGGATGGATATCTGACTGCTTAAAGAGAGATCAGTGACATACTTTCTACTTTTACAAGTAATTGTGTAACTATTATAATACATAGTGTAAAGACTTTCATTCAGGAACAAAGAATATAGTCCTGAGAATATGAAATGTGAAGAGGCAAAATACAGATGAAGGAGGAAAAGTTTCAGAGCACTGTAAAAATAAAATAGCTGCAAAGAGCAATTGACATATTCCTTGTTAAAGCTAGCATTTAAATTGTGGATGATTTCTTTTAAAGTACTGTAAGAAAGAGCAAGGATGCCAGGTTGGATAGCTAGCTTTAGATGGAAAGCCAGAATAAGGTCTAGTTTGAGCAGAATATCAAAGAGAAGGACTTACAGCAATTGCATGGTGTGCTGGCTACCAACACAGGAGGCTACAGTCTAAGGCAACCAAGTCAAAAACACAGTGCAATTATTTAGAAGCACAAATGAATAAAACATGTCCCTGCTTGGCAGTTAAATCTGTCTGTAACCCTGTAACTCAGGCTGGAAGTGAACTCGTATTAGCAAGAAAAGTAGAGAGAGAAACCATAAAGTATTTTGCAGATCTGGTTGTCTTGATCTTCATTAGTGTATCTTGCCCAACTAGTGAATTTATTCTATAGTGTAAATGGTTAAGCAAACCTTAAAGGAAATGGAAGAGAACGCAAGAAAAGGATATGATATTGCAGGAAAAAAACTGTTGACTGCTTGACTGGTTAAGAGATTTTTTTTTCTTCCAGTTGTGTTAATATGTCAGTGGCAAGGTCTTCTGCACTGCAGAATAATTTTTTTTTTCCACAATAAACTTTTAGATCAGTACATTTGAGGAACAAAATGTCAGAGGACTTATCCTGCCAAGCTATTCTAACCTTCTGCAGGATACAGGCCTTACAATTTCTCTAAAGAGACTTTTATTTAATCACTGCATACAGACTCATAAAACCAGGACTATGGTTTTAATCTCAGAATATATTGAAACAAAATTGGATTTTGATTTTTTATGAGTTTTATGATTGAGTTGATTGCATATACAGATATTCCTGATAAATAAGCATGAGGAACAGCAAACGAACAGCAGAGAATGAGTCATACAATCTTCAAGCAACGATACTACACTGATCAGCATATATGTGATAGCAAAGATACAGGCTGCATCTTCACCTACTTTCTCCTGAATTTACAATGAGCCTTAGTATCCTGATCCATCAGTCATTCAAGCTGGCACACAATCAGACACACACTGTCTGCCTTTTACACCAAGTGCTCAACTTTCCTTTGCATGGAAATAGGAAACCATTTGAGAGTGTTACAGTACAGATGTAGCAACAGCAAATTTTGTACGTGTTAATTTGTACTGGTTGTACTAGATTTTTGTCAGCAGTATTGTTCTTTTTCTGTTTATTCCAGAAGATACGTTTTCAAACACTACTGAAAAAGTACGCCAAATTTAGTACACTGTATATTCTCTTAATGAAATAAAATATATCATCACAACAACTATTTCTGTCATGCCTAATTAGCATGTCCTTGTGAGTTTTAAACCTTGCCAATGCTATTAAATCACTAAAGGATTGGTCCTTACAACTCTTTTCTTGCTGCACAGCACTCTAGACTATGTGAGCCTTCCCAATGACTTCAGGGAGATCACTTGAGTCATTTATCACAAATCTGGATTTTATCATGGCCATTTGTTTTTAGATAATCCCAGTACCTGCACGAAGCCCAGTATTTTCTATGATGGGTATAAATACACTGAACACGAACTTGAAGAAAACTCGACTTTATTTTGGTAAACTATTGCATCCTTAAGGTACCAGTGCTGTAGGTGGTGCAGTTACTCATGTATTTTGGCAAAAGGCAGGTGTGCAGGGTGCAAGGTTTCAGGTACACACATTATCCTGTCATATTAAACTCTTTCAGGTTCCATATACATTGTCCTTTTAATTTCCTTATTTTCTCTGCCTTGAAAGACTTCTTGCACAGTTAAGATACATGAACATTTCTTTGTTCCAAAGGCTAAAAAATGCCATGTTCACTTCCAAACCTATGTCTCTTCTCAGAGAGTAGTACAGTGCAATGGTGCCAAATCCAAACTTGTGGGCTAGATGTCTTGTTTAACAAAAGTAACCTGAAACTCTGTAAGCTTTGTAGAATGCTAACATCTGCATTTATTCAGCTGTAAATTATATGCACAAGGCTAGCTCCTAGCTGGTGTAAACAAGGACAGCTTCTCTGAAGTCACTGAGGATTGCCTCCACTTACATAATCTGAACATATGGTATATATTCATCAGTTCACTTCCCTAACACAAAGCTGGTCAGATTGCCAGTAAGGTATTCATTCATAGACTACTCATACATAGTCTTCTGCTATAAATTACAGCCCTCATTTATAAATTAAAATATCTATGATTGTTCAGATCAAGGATATGCTGGGGCATTTTCACCTGGTACAGTTCTAGAAATCAACATCGATTCTTAAATTTTACTTTTAAAAATTAATCTCAGAAAGTTTAACTCTCTGCTGAAGCTGTCGTTTTGTGCACAGATTGGGCAACTGTTTTGGCTCTTTCTCTCCAACTTCTTGCCCGCTTAGTTGTGGATGCAGAGATACCCACTTGCTGTGTGTATATGGAAGAGAGAGCCTTCTTTTCTCCCTGTTCCAGAGCTTGTTCTTATCCTTACCTCATGGCCACCAGCCCACGTTCAGAATCAACTAAAGTCTGATATCCAGCTTTTGGATTAAAGGCAAGGAAGAGCAAATAGAACTAGAAAATAGGACAGGCAAAGGGAGATCAAATAGCAGTCTTGACTACATGAAGGGGAGTTGCAAAGACAGAGGCAGATTCTCCTTGCTGGAGCACAGTGAAAGAGAAGGGCTGGTTCAAGGAAAGGACGAGACAAAACTGATGTAAGGAAATTCCACTTAGACTAGGGGAAAAATTCTTTGCTATGAGTGCCTATGTGCAGGAGTAGGCTGCTCAAGAAGGTGGCAGAACATCCGTTCTTGGAGATCTTCAAGACCTGACAGGATAAAGAGCAATGTTATCTCACTTTGAGGGTGGATATAACTCTAGAGTTAGTCCTTCTTTGAGAGTACACTGAATTGAGACTAAATCTCTGCAAACCTAAATCACTCTGTGATTCTATGGTTTAGTTCAAATCATGTCTCAGATGACAGAAGTGGCAACAAGACACAGTTCAAGTGACTGCAGGTGAGTGCAGCTAACATGAATTTACGATGAAATTCATGCACTCCTTTATGATTGGGATTATATTATATATTATACATTTTAATATGATATGACATGTTGATATAATATGTAGTATAATTTTTTTAATTTAAGCTACCCCCTCCCAACAGATGATAGCCTAATTTTTCTGAGATGCTCTGATAAAATCTGCAATTTAGGCAAACATGAAGAACAAGAAAACACTGTCAGCTATTCCCTTCAGTGCTATTATTTGCAGTTTATTTTTTACTAATGCCATCTAAGATACTATAACCCCTAAAAGTAAGCTAAGTGATTAAAAAAATCAAAAATGATTTTTTGTTTGGTTCCCTTATATTAGTATATCCTACATAAAAATTGCTTTTCTTTAGAAAAGTGTGTGTGTGTGGGGGGAGGGGGATCTGTTCACTGAAATACTTGATCTGTATACAAATTTTGTGTTCCTGTGTCATAAGTAATTACTAACCCCATACATGGAAATCACATGTTTCTTACTCATTGCAATTGTTCAAAGGGAACACAAAAGTAAAATTAAAATTTAAATCATACTCTCTTGATTGCAATTTACATCACCTTGCACCTGTGTAAACCACCAAACAAGGTGTGAAGTAGTCAGCAGCAAGGCTCAAAATACCGCTTCACCAACAAAGATATTTTAAAAAGATTATTGTCAAAACCAAGTTTTATGATAGAGAAAGAAAATCAGTATCTTTAAATATTTACAACATGAACATGTATTTTTAAACCAACTAGGAAATCAACATCCTCTCTAAGATGTAAATAGAGTCTGACAAACTATTCAGAACAAAAAATATATTCAACAACTTGAGCCCCATTTTCTTTTCATGCATCTTTTATGAATAGACTTGATTTTTGATAATGCTCTCATTATTCAAAAATATTTTAACCAGTCATTACCCAAAGATGAATCTTAGCAAGAGTAAGACCTGAGGCTGCTTGAGGTGGCTCACACACATTCATTTGCACTTTAAAAAAAAAAATATTTTGCATATAAGAATTGCTCTTTGAATGCTTACAGAGTTTGAAAGATGATAGAAAATACTCGTAGTAAATGTTGTTTTTTTCTGAAGACTCCTTTTAGATTTAGCTAAGATGCTAACTTTATACCTTTTCTTGATTTGAAAGGATGTCTCATACAAATACAGAAAATGTGTGACAGTACCTCAGACAAAATAGATTTGTACATCAAAAACACAGGTAAACACAGGTATGTTCTGATGTTACTTCTTAAAAGATCTTCAATGTTTGCTTTGAGTCATAATGGCTTAGTTTTACTAATCCACTTAAAGGCAACACAGCATCAGGTGAAGAACGCATTGAGAAAGAGATCCATTCTGAAAAGTTTCCTATTCAAATAAAGAAGACAGAGAAACAGTGTGGTGAGGGAGTCTTCTTGCCTCCTTTTCTGTGGGAGGTGAAGTTAAGGTGGTGAAGTTAAGGCACATAGGAATGCAGGTGAAGTTGTGACACACAGGAATGAAGATCACAGAAGAAACTTAAAGTCTTGCATTTATTTCGGGTTTTAGCTGGTGATAAAAAAAAAGTTTGTGTGGCATGTTTTAATCCAAAACCTAAAGCAGTGAACAGAAAAAACTTCTTTATAATCTCATTTGGGTTTTGACCAGGCTCAAGCTGAATAAATATTGTCTCAAAACCCAGGCATAAATAGGAGAATGTGATGCCTGACTACAAGTTTGAAGCGTGTAGAAGGCTGTAGCTTTCCTTCAGTGATGCCACAAAAGAGATGGAAGGAAAGTGTATCTGTTAGCCCATGGATGCCAATGACTCTTGAAGTGATAACAGACATTTTTGTCTAAGAGAGGAAAAGTAATAGCTCTTTCATACCTGACTACCCTGCCTGTTTTCAAAACAGTTCTAATGAACTGCCTAAAATAACATTCCATGAAACAGTTGTGTGTTTAAAGTTACTGGAAAAATACTGAAAAACCTTGAAACATGTACCTAATGTGTGTTTCCAGGATGCATAATTTGTGCTAAAGAAATAACTAAAACAACAGTGAAGGAACGCTGTCTTTTATTACTATATTATTACTATTATTATTAAAAGATAACCTAAGCCTGCTTGTAATAAAAAGTAGAAAACTGTCTGGCAGAAGGCTCCTTGCTTCCAGATAGGTACAGACACCATTGGACACCCACCTCCAGCTGAGCTGTAAAGATGTGTTAGATGCTGTGGATGGAAACGTTTGCCTTTCCAGAAGCCATAAGACTTTGCTACAAGAGCACTCAGTATAATTCCCTGCTAGAGACTATAATTTTCCAATTATTTACATATAACTGTAAACTTCTATTGCTTCAAATCTCCAAGTATGTAGTTAGTAATTATAATCATAGCAATAACAACAAAGGCAAAAAATATTTTAGAAAAACAGGAAGAACTCTGAAGAAGCAGTAGCTGGAATGTTTGACAAATAAAGATTGTATGATTTTGTTCAGGCATATATGTGAATCCATAGAAGTGGTTCCACAAGTCGTTCCATAAGTGGAGCAAACATAGCATTCCCAAAACCTGCCAGTCATAAAGCTGTCTGATTTTAACCTATTCCCAATAAAGACACCAGTTAGTATGTTGGAAGTTAGCCTGGCGGTAGTCCATCACCCCAAGTATTTGTTACTTGATTAATTTAACAAAAATCTTCATTTTCATCTGAGGTTGCAGATGCAGAAATTCATTTATTTCAGTTTTTAATGGCAGGGATTCCAATACAGATACAGAGGTATCATTGCCTTAGGGAATATATCTAGATCCTACAAAGATATGCAGGTGTTAACAGAAATTATCTGTCAGTACTTAACTCAGTGGAGTTACTGGCTTCACCTGAACTATATTTTTTTTTGTGCCTGCTGCAGCATTGGCTTTTCATCTCTTAATTTAAAGTCCGTAAAATGATGAAGTATGTTGACATTCAAAGACTGTAAATTTTTCCCCTACAGAATTAATTTAATATTAACTAATAATTCTTCATAAAACTACCCAGATGACAAAATGACTAAATTCAGCTCTTCATTTCAACTACCACTATCTGCAAATAACAGATTACTGCTGGATCTCTGCACTTGTCTGGTATATGCCAATGGGGAAAAAAAAAAGATCTGACAGGCTGGAGAATATCCAAAACATATCTGAGAGCAATTTGTATTCTGCTTGTCAAACTGTTTTTCCCTATAGTTGCTAGTGAAAGTAATTTAGAAGTAGAGATCATGTGATAAATCATTTAATTCTGGGAAATGATGTTCTGAAAGACTCAGAATTAAAAGAATCCATTACTTGTTGTGGCAGACAAGGATGATGCAATCAAATACTTTTCTTTTACAATACCTGACAGAACTGGAATCCAGGGTAAGACATAGACAATCACTGCTCAAGACACCAAGTTCATATTGTCCTGAGTCTGTTCATGAAAGGCAGAACTGCAGCTTACATGGTATGAGTCTTCTAGGTGTCTGAAAGCCCCACGTAGCACATACTTTTTGTTAACAACTTTTCTTGTTCCATAAGAAAGAATTTTCTGTCTTTTCTGGGAAACAATCCAGCATTCACCAACATTAGCAGAAGTCACTACAGCATGTTTTGGGATCTAACATCTCCTCTGACTCTTTTGTTGGGAAGGGGGAAGCAACAATTATTTTCCATCCTAAAGGTTTCTCAGCTCCATATTTTGACATGGCACATCTCCCATTCTCACAACCTACATCACTCAAAAAATGTTAAAGGCTCAAGTTTAAGCTCTTTTTCGTTGTATTTTTTTGATTCATAACAGGAATGTATGTCCTTTTTTATTCTCATACATGTTCTAATGTTTCTTCAGTCCCTTTTTCATAATACAGCTTGAAGGGTCTCACTTTTGCCATCTTGCTGCTTGTTTCAAGTAAGGCCCTTGGATGTATCCTTAATTCCATTTGCAAGGAGAGGACAAACAAGTGCTTAATGTTAACTCTGCCTATCAATACTTTCAGAATTGCATCCATAGGTCAAACCACCAGCTTCTGGCTTTGTTTTCTTTTGTGGTAATTTCATAAACTGCAAAAGTAGTACTTTGCTTCTTCTGTAGCCTTCCCTTGCCTTTTCAGACTATCCAGTAAGAAAACCCATACTAGTCAAGTATACCTGTCCTCGTAACCCATTTAAAGTATTCCTAATTGCAAAGGTATTAATTTTTTTAATACTGTTTTGTAGATATAAGCGTAGACAACTGCCATTTCTTAAAACATATGTGCTTATGTTGATATGTATTTTCCATTCCAAATGCATGAATAATGCCCTCTTATGGCAAACTTTAGGGATTCCTCAAAATTCATCTGGTCTAAGATCATTTACATTACCAATTTGTGTTCAGAAAAAACTCTTACCCTGGAAGGAAAAAATGATGAAAAAGAAAAGTATGCTGCACATGATATTACATTCATAACAAGTTATGCTAACAATATTTTCTTTACACTTTCTCAATTTCTGGGATATTTGAGATGAAAATCCAGTCTTAGAAGAATGTTTTAACAATTAGGATAAGGAACTGATTTTTAGAACATTTTGATGAGTGTTCTTTGCCAATTGCTACTTTAAAATGAGTGTATGTAAAGCAAAGATGAAGTGTATATTATGCTTATATTTACTGATATTGATAGCAAAAGATTTAACTGATTTCTGGAACTGTTTGTAATATAAGTAAACTGTAAGTAATAAAAAGGCGAGACTGTTGAAATATTTTTGAAAATGCTTATCTCCATCAGATTCCAAGTACTTTGGAAGTATATTAAGATAAATTTGTATGAAGTAGTTAAGTGTTTTAAATGGCAAACCAGCAAATAATAAAGATCCTAAAAAACATTTTGCATCTATCCTGTGTTTTTCTTTTGCTTTTTTTTTCCATCCTAATTGATTCTGGATAATTTGCAATGAATAAACTGATTTTAAGATAGAAAGGTGTAATTGTGGAGAAGATACTGTGTTCTCATTGCCATCCAAACTATAGAGGGTTTTTGCCTTCTTGGCTTAAAACAAACTACTGAGAATAGATGCAAATAAAGATTCAATTAACAGATGTTGTGGAGGGACTCAGATAATAAAAAAAGATAAATATTTAGTGGAAAGTTCATGTTGTAAGAGAAAATAATAAATGTAGACTCACTCTAAACTGTTGTTTCTTTCAATAAGAAGCCAAGAACCAAGTTAAAGCAACAGAATCTTTTCAGTACAATAGAAAATTCTGAGATTTAATTCAAAATGTTGGATTATCTGACGCTGTATTTCTCATGCATCAGGTGCTTCCATGAAGCCTGTGCTAAGTTTGAGTGAATAATTAATAAAATAATTGGCATAAAGCATATTTTTAATCCACAACGTCCAAAAATAGGTCACTCAGATTCTACAACTGAGAAGCAGTCATTGCATCATGGAATGACCTGAGTTGGAAGAGACCCACAAGGGGGTTCAACTCCTATCCCTGCATAGGACAATCCCAACATTGATACCATGTGTCTGAGGGCGTTGTCCAAATGCTTTTTGGATGTCGTCATGCTTGGCACTGCGAGTCCTTCTTTTTTAACTAAAAAACTTTATTTTAAGCTGATGACTTTATGTTATTTTAAATTAACCCATATCCCGATTGTCCTGAGGCCCAAAAAAATGTACAAAGAAGTCAGCAGACTCTTAAACATATTGACTTCATAGGCTTTCACTATCCAGGCCAAATGTTTGTTCATGCTTCTTACGCAATACATTCTAATTAATACAGTGGGGTGGCTTTCAAGAAGGGTTTTGATTAATATGCTGTAAAAATAATTTTAAGTGCCTTTCAAAACATCTATTGCATTGACAGTTAAAAAAAAAGGAAAACAGAGGCTCCTGTCCCCATGAATCAATAGCACTTGGAAGCACTGTATGAATACCTGTGACAAAGGAAGAAGAGATTTCACATGATGCAGCACAGAACACAATGAAGACCAGAGCTTCAATTTTATCTTCTTGGGACTTTAGAAGAATGTCGCAGTATCTATATAACAAAGCACTAAAATGAGCAGTACTACAGCTAAAATATCAGTACATCAATGCTGATTCCAGAGACACCTTGGTTCATAGCAGACAACATGAACAGCCTATTTAAGAAATCGAAAAGAACACACTGCTGGAAGCAAGAATATCTTCCTTAAGAATGAGATAGTACTATGGTAAACAATTAGGACATGAATCCTATTGCATGTCAATGTTGTCCACCTTCAGGGAATTACAGGGTCCTTTGGATTTATGTTAAGATTACTACTTCAGTTTCCTAAGGTAAAGGTAAAAGTCAACACAGTGGCTTCACTTGAGAGATGTAGTTTAAAATCCCAACTCCAGTCACAGTTAGGATGTTTATGCAAAAGGATCAGGCTTGATGAGTAGGAGAGGAGACATGTCTGGGTCCTGTTCCATTCCTCAGTTTCTACACACACAGGTTCTTGATATCTCCAAGGGACAGTAGGCATTATTAAGATTCTTTCAGTCAATACTCTGCTTGGCACATGTGGTTCAAATTATGACCTTTTTCATTAGTTATGTTCTTCTTTCATCTCGAAACACCAGTACTTTAACTTATATTTATTCTGCATGGGAAGAACTTCCTTAGGAGAAGTAAAAGAAACAGTGGCCAACAGAACATGTTTAGGGAAGGACAAAGCATATGCAGAATGGTCCTTCTGTTTCCTTTCCAAAGTAACAGTTTAGAGAATGCAGACAATATCCAGTGAGCAATTAGCTGACAAATATCATCAGTAAAGCTTAGTCTGTACTTACAGAGAAGAAAACAAATCGAAGACTGCAAGGAATATAGTCATTACTCTTCATTTGAAGACAAAGGACGATGGTAAATCGGACTGCACTGCTATACTATCTGGGCGGAAACTGGAGTTAGATAATTTTATATAACTAGGCTTCTGCAAGTGTGTTTCAAATCAAAGATGAATGAGAAAAAATCATAAGCGTTCTTTTTTTTTTTTCAAACCAGTGATTCACATAATGCTCTATAAACAACATAGCTGAATCATTGGCAAAAAGCTACCTCTCAAAAATCTCCTTCCAACAGAGTGAGAAGACTCCCTCAGGTGCTGTGAGCCCTGTAGCATGTAGCAACGGATCAAGCACCTGGCTGGAGAGTGGACTATCATGCCAGAAATTGCCATGATGCCCAGGGTTATGTCACTGACTCCCTCTATCCTACAGTAATCTTCTCCCATCCCATCTCTATAAAAAGCTTCTCAATAACCACTACTACTTTACTGCCCTGTGCGTCTACAGATCTCTTTGCACCACAGAGCCTTCACTCCAAGTACTTCCAAAACACAGATTACACATTGTTGCATCATCTGAACTTGTGCTTTCTTGTATTTATAGCATGCTTGGCTGGAAGCCATCCCTGGTGCGTCAACTACCATCCCTTTTCATTCAAGTCTTCCTAATACATATTCTTACTAATCAACTTGCAAAATAATGATGACTTGTTTTATTTGTTAAGAAGTCAAACCCAGCTTTGTGTAAGCACAGTGACCCTGGTTATATCACAGACCTTTAGTCATAGTGGCTGAAAGCTGGAAAATCTGACCAAAACACTGTACTTCTCCTA
This sequence comes from Dromococcyx pavoninus, assembly GCA_033558185.1. Taxonomy (NCBI): domain Eukaryota; kingdom Metazoa; phylum Chordata; class Aves; order Cuculiformes; family Neomorphidae; genus Dromococcyx; species Dromococcyx pavoninus. Next base: position 1,470,933 of record JAUMJL010000063.1, on the reverse strand, counting down.
TAAACAGCAACAATGTGTTTGCTTCCCTGAAAAGAGGAGTCATGAAGGCCTGGTAGCACACCAGCAAACAGCTTACATAAGACACAGAAGTATTATTTGATGATGACCTTACAAAATTCACAGTCTGTTCAATAGCAGAGGTCACTATGAAGTGCTGTCTCACTGACTTCCAGAGACACCATTCAGAGCTGGGTCTATTTGATGAGAAACAACTGGAATTTTATCAGACTAAGAGCATAAGGCTTTCCTCTGTTATTATACAGGTAATAGTGCTTCATTAATTGGTTACACTGATCCTGTTCTTAAGTACCTAATTTTTCTTAAGCTATGAAAAGAGAAAATGTTTCCTGCAAGTGGAGTTTCACAGAACCTTAAGTAGTAAAACGCAAACTGATTAATTCAGTTTGACAACTCATTGTTTATTATATGCCAGCAGTTTTATAAGGCTTTGATCTTGGTGATGAAGCCTGACTCTTCATGATCAGTCCTTATTTCATCCACTCTAATAAGGCGATTGAGCACCTAGGTCACACTATGTCCAGGGACCTTACACCAAGTCTGATCTCACAGTGGTATCACCAATAGCTTCATCTTTACTATCCCTTGCATCTTTGGACCACTTGTTGTGAAAAAAGAATATAAATTGTTATTTCTATTAGCACACCTTCAAAACAAATACCTAATTAATAGCTTTCCCATAGTATACTGCTGATGTATTTAACACTCTCTCCAGTTCTTGTAACTGTAAGAAAGGAAATAAACAACAATGAACTAACTGGATTACCTAACAAGCTAGCATTTCTATGAAGTGATTTGACACTCAAAAATGAGGACAGAGAAAATAAGAAGTTAATGGCATTTTCTCTCATCACTTGGAATCTGGACACTTACTGTATACACAATTCCTTTGATTTTTAAGGAAGGAATGGATTACATTTGTTGGTCACTTTATCATGCTTTTACATTTTTCTTTGTAATAACCAGCATTTGATCTTGTCTGAATTGTTAAGTCTGTGCTTGTGTTCAAAGTAGAAACTGATTATTGAGCCTGTGGATCTTCTTAATGACTAGTTGCAGCCAAACCAGTGAAATTACTTGATTCTCTTCTATTATGCTGTCTTTAAGGATCCAACTCTGTCTCAGGAGGTTCCCATCTCTCTTCTCTGCCATCTTCATCCATCTTAGTCTCTTTTCTCTGCCTTCTCTCTTTTAAACCTGTGATCCTTCTGGTTCTGCTGCCTCCTACAATTGGTACACTTTTTCAGGGGCTAAAAACTTAAGTGGGGAAAGCAAAACAAAACAGAACAAACCAAAATCAAATAGTCAAACCCCTAACCAAAATGTTAAGTAAACGCTCAAATCCACTCTCTCTTTGTTTCTCCTAGTTTTAGTTAGTTTCTAGGTCTAAAGCCAGACCTGGGTCCATTAGGATGATTTGTTTGGGTAACAAGCAAACACCACGCACAGATACAAAATCAACATCTGTTTGTTTTGGCTATGAGGGTTTGCCTGCTCAGATCACACTACAAGAGTCAGAACCACTCCAATTGCAAAGCTGAGAGCGAAGGACTGACTGTCCTGACGTGGTGGAACCTGGAGTAACTGCACTTAATTATAAATCTCGCAGACACCAAATCAGAAATAGAAGGAAACTGTGCACCACTCTGTATGCTTTCTGTAATACAAGAATGATTAAAAATAAGGTGCAAAGCAGAGTCAAAATTATTTGTCTTCAACCCTTTGTTAGTCTGTAAAACACAAAGCCTGGAAAGCAAGTGTCTTACATACTTTTCATTTCACTCACAGGGCTGATTCATGCCAGTAAATACTGAAACCCCACCTCATACTTTGGAGAAGTAATTTCCATTCCATGAGTTTTGCTTGAAGCTAATACATGCTATTGCAAAACATCTGAAGTAAAACTTTAACCATTTCACTCAGCCCAGCTGTGAAGTTCAAACTGCTTTTTAAAGTTATTATCAGGCTCTGACTTGCACACATGCACGTTAAATACAAATAAATCAATATGGCATGCTCATTCTTGTTTCTTGTTTTTAAAATTAGCATACTCTTTGCTTTGCCTAACAGATACATGAGTCTGATGGTATCTCTCAGATTAAAGTTTTGTATTCATCTCTTTGTAGTTCATTTGGTATTTTATAAATCCAAAGTCCTTGAGGGAGTGTTGGAAAGCCCCATAATTTTCCTTAATATTCCGTTTTACCTTTTTATCTCTGATGTAGCTAGCACATGTAAAAAAGAAATGCAGATAGCCAGATGGCTACCCAGTGTCCACACATACAAAAGTGCTGACAAACACAAGTGACTTTAGTGCTGCTGCTGATTCATGCTTGAGCATATTCTTTTTGGGGCCTTTTTCTAATACGATATTATTAAGATCACGTTTGTGATCGTACATCGAAACTTTAAGAATAAAAAGTAGAATCACCATACTAACTTTGGGCTTTTTTTCCTAATTAAATCAAAAATATTTCAGAAGGACAGTTAGAATCAGCATAATTTTTAGTGTTGGTACTTGATAGTAACATGCTCCTTTTTCTTTGACTGGTATTGCCACCCATCACACATCTTCCAAAAATTACCAATAGAGGTTATTTCGTATTTGCTTTGTTTTCTGTGCACTCTCCTCTGAATCACCCTGCACAAACCGCAGCAAAAGAGAGAATACTGAATTAGCTGATTCATTTCTGTTGCTTGGTGTGGTGATCTTTAATTGCACTTAGTTGTAGGGATTTTCCAAAGCAGACAAGTGACTTCTCCTTTTGCCAACGTGCTGCTGTCATACTTGAGGTATTTGAACACCACCACATTTCAAAGATGAGCAGCATCATGTTCACAGCCACACTGCCTGCCCATTGCGAGAACAAACTCTCCAATGCAATAGTTTAACTGCTCTCCAGGAGAGCAAATATTCACGCCTTTCTGCATAGTTTATTTATTTATTTATTTCTTCCAGGAAAACTGGAAGAGCATTAATATTTTTAAGGACTCATGATCTGGACAGTTTTGTTTATCTCATGACACCAATTAATTAATCCTCAAGATATGATCTGAAGCAGGTCAAGTTTTTCAAAACTCTGGATGTATTTCTACCATCAGTTGCAAATCTGACGTTTCATTTCAGAAAAATGAGCATTCCATACTTTCAAGTTCTCTGAGATTACAAATGCCTTAAAACACTGGAATTTCTTGCTTGAAGAAAGCAGTAACTTTGCTAGGCTGCACTGAAGCCTGGGGCAGAAAATGCTTTTGAAATATGTGTGACCCTAACTCACACAGATGAGCTTTTACAGAAGCTAGCCTACAGACACAGGCCATAAAGACATGTACAGATAAAATGAGTTTAGTAGGGGCACTGTATTCAGGCTACTCCCTGCTCTCTGGCTATAACGCAGTAATATTATTGATTGCTTTGGTTAGTATGGCCAGAGTGTGTAATAGTTGGAAACAGAAATGTAACTTGATATGTGCACTGTTTCATTGTGGGTGCGTGTTTACGTTTTAACACACTTCTCTGCCTGTGGGATTCAGCTGCAAGGGTATGATGAGATGAGCTCCCTTGAAGTATGTATTGCTGTGACAGTCCCTTCTGCTGTGCAACCTGCACCTCTTCTGCTGCATCAGAGACCACCTCTCTCTGTAAAAGTGGAAATCTTGATTCAGAAAAAAGTTTACACCTAGCATGTCAGACTAGCACAGAATATACCTGCAAGGCAATTCAGGAAAACATAACCCAGAACTCATACACTGATGTTTGAAAAATCCTAGTGGTTTTAATAGACGCAGGCTGCATATTTTCAAGACATCTCGGGTCAAATTTTCAAAGCTGTCCCATTGCCACGAGAGAACATATCTCCCCAAAACCGTAGAGTCTGCAACAACCAACAGCTCAGTATCTTGGTGAAAACTGAGCTTGGGCAAATACCGTTCCCAATCTCCTAAACTGCAAAAAAAGCTTCTGAAAGCTTGTGGTAAAACACCTGAAGCAATCAGGAGACCGAACGTCAAATCTAACTACTGCTCTAGTGCTTCTTTCTTAGTCTTCAAAGAATTTCATATCGAGGAAATAATTAAGCAGGGGGAAAGAAAATAAATCCTTCCGACCGGGACTGGACGTGACCTGGTTTCCTCCTCACCACAACCCGGCCTCTTTTCCTCTCTTCGCAGTGACCTCTACTGGCCTCCCCACGAAAGCTCGCGCAACCCTCCCACCCGCCGCCACCGCCGGGACTCGGCTCCCAGCCGGGAACGCCGCTCCTGCGGGGCCGCTCTGCCCACAGGATGGGACCCCCCCCGTACCCGGGGCCGCTTTGCCCGCGGGGACCCCGCGTTCCCCAGGGCCGCTCTGCCCGCGGGGACCCCGCTCTCCCCAGCCTCCTCCGCCGGCGCCGCCGTCGGGTTGCGCTCGGAGCCCCGGGACGGCCGGCACGGCGGGGCATAAACTTTCCTGGCGTGTTTCCCCTCCCTCTTCCAGCGAGCCCCGCAGGCGCGCAAGCCGCGCAGGTGGCAGCGGGCCGCTACCTGCCGCCCGCTGACACCACCCCCAGCCCCCTCGGGGCCAAGCCGGGGGGAAGGGCTGTTCCCTTCAGAAGCCCTCGATTCCGCTGTGCTGTGCTTGCCCCACCCCGCGCAAGGAAGCGCCGCGAGCGCTGGGAGCTCCGCACCCCCAAGCGGAGCCGGCGCTGCTCGGGGCGGGCCGGGTCCCGGCGCTCGGCGGGGTGTGGCCTCGCCGTTATTTATGAGCTCCAGCCCCTGTTTGCTCAGCTAATGATGCACCGGAGACCGCGGTGCCTCGCCTCGCTAGCGCGGCGGCGGCGAGGGCAGGGCAGCGCCTGTAACTGGAAACCAAAGCCTTCACCGTCACCGCCCGGCCACTTTCCATTCACTCCTAGGTGCTTAATTGAGGGCTGGGGAGAAGCGCTCCTGGTGCTTTAGGAGTCCAGCTGCAAGGATTGTTTTACAAAGCAGCCGGGAGTACCTTTGCAACCACCGGGAAGAGGGACTTTTTTTTTTTTTTTCCGTTTTTACTCCCCACAATGAACCACGTTTCGAATTAAAGTGTTCTGGTAACAGGAGTGGAGTCCATAAACTGATAGAAACCAGATAGAAATCTGTATTACTGGTTCCTCCAATAGCTGGGTAAGCATAATTGAAAGTTCTCTTCCTTTGCTGTAATAGATATGAAATGTGTTTGATGGTTGAATTTTCCTACTGTTCACAGATAGTTAAATGAATATTTTCCATATTAAGCATAGCCTGCGTTTGGCGGGGTTTTCTTTCCTCTTTCTCTCTTTCTGTCTTTCTTTTCTTTCTTCTGCTGAATGATTTTCCTTACAGGATTGAAGGATAGGATTCAGCCTGTAGTAGATGACACCTGCACAGCACTTCATGACAAAGCTATATAATACTTTCCAAAAGCATACAGCATGCTGAAAGTGACCTCTGTGGCAGGAAAACTTCTCCACTTTACTTTAGTAGTGGTTTGCCGGTTTGTTTACAGTTGCAATAGGGTGTAAGAGCAGCAGTGTAATTAGGCATTGCCCTTTGTCTGTGCTGGGATATTCTTTAAAAGTACTTCCAAGGTTTTAGGGGTGTAGCTTGTCAGCAGAGATCATGTACACAGGACATGCTGAATATAGTATCATGACTTACTGAGTTAAATTCAGAACTGGTATATAAGCCCAAACCAAGATTCAAACCTGTAATGAGTTTGTTTTCAGTTACCAGGTATGTAACTCTCTGAAATTAAACCTATTTCCATTAGGTAACTCATGTCAGACACCCTGAGGTAGCTTTTTGGCACCATATGCATTTATTATTTATGTGTCTAACAGCTGGGTTGGAACCATTCAGCTCAAAATTTTAATCTTGTATTTGCCTGTCACTTCTGTGTTAACAGTGAAGATCTGCAATTTGGGCAATTAAATGTAGCAATGTTTCATTCCTATGACTGATTGCATTAGAATTGGCAGGAGGCACGAGAGTGGGAGGGAAAGAGTGCTGAAAGGGTTTTTTTATTATTTCCTACAGTATCATTTAAAGGAAGAGAGAAAGCCACACACTTGTTCCTCTGACTTTTTATCTCTATTGCAATGCAAGCATAGTGCTACTACTGTAAAATACTAATCCCATTGCATCTGTTAAATCACGTGTTCTGTATGATTGGCTATTTGCTTTGGCCCAACAAAGAAGTTTTATCAGGTTTTAATAGCATTTCTCTCTTAGAAGAGGGCTAAGTTAAAGTATATCCCATGGGCCAGTCACAAGGTTTTAAATTTAAAGCCCACAAAGCAGCATTAATACTAGAGTTCCTGCAGGCTGTTTAAAAATTGTTCTTGGCAAAAACTCTGCAACTATCATTTTATTAGTTAACAGACCCTTAGAGATAATTTGGAACTGGGCCAGAATGGATATATTTCTCCTGTAGACCAGATCTGGTAGCTGGCGAATTTCTGACGCTGGTGTTTTTGCCAGTTACCAGAGTGGTAGCACTACTTGATCTTCATGCATTTCTCAGTACTACAGAGCAAATAGTGAAGAGTGTGGGCTACAGAGCTCTGTGCTCACTTGTGCGCTCTCTATCCCATTCCCAACTTAGGACAAAGTTCTCATGCAGAGAAGCCTTTAAAAACGATTTACAGTGAGTCGATAGGGAATGACAGAGGCAGTAATGAGATATGGGGCTTTTACCGCTAAGTCAGTGGTGTGAATCCAGCCCAAATTGTTCGTGACCTAAAGTCATCCCTGCTGACAGCTGGTTCCTGCCATGCTGTGGTGGTTAAAGCCAGTTCTTTTAGCACAGGTGGGAATCTCAAAGGGACCAAGCGAACAAGCATGTAGAAATACTGGCGTCCACTGGAGGGGCTGTAGTGCTAGAGCAGAGCTGAGGTAAAGTAGTGTAAGGTGATTGCACAGGCAACAAAACTTTTCATGAAATAAAATGTATAGCTTTTAATGCTGTCTTCTAGCTGTAGAGGTTTCATGAGTCTAGTTACCATAGAATCAAATATATCACGTGATTAACCAATAAGTGGTGTCCTGTAGAAGGGCATTTTATACTAAAAAGAAAAAAAACATACTTAAGCAGGAAGGAAGAACAGGCCTAAAATGAGTTATCATATGTTAAAATGTGTTGTCATAGGTGAAATGAAATGTAGACTTCACAGTTTTTAGAGAGGTGCAGTTTAGGAGCTTTATAGATATGCAGTATTTAACTTCTAACTTCTGCTGGGTTTTATTGGTCTGGTCCAAAGATCATTAGAATTGACAGGAAAGTGCCACTGACGCCAATGGGCTCAAGTGCTTCCTGAGCTAAGGAAAGAAGCATTTTGAGGGGGGGAGGGGCAAGGAGATGTTGTTCTCTGATTCTCTAAGGAGCTCAGTCTTCTCAGCAGCTAAACACTATAACATGAATGTAGATTCAGCAGGTGTGCAGGAGAAGTAGCAGAGTATCAAGTGTAATGCACTGTCTAGTACCAGATATTCTCAGTGCTCTGTTGAAGTCTAAGAGAGCAAATAAGTATTCTGAAAGGAGCTAGCCCAAAAAGCAATTGTTGACTAATAGTTTCAAGCATGTTGAAATACTTTTGGTTTCAATGCTTTTCAAATCAGTGGCGTATATAGTCAGGATTTCATCTTAAAAGATGATGTAGAGAGATATTAGAGCACTCAACTTACTAGAACTTAAAGCCCATTCTAAGCACCTTTGACTTCAAATGTGTTAAAAAAAAAGAAAACAAACAAACAACCCAACCTGCCCCCAACCCCCCCCAAAAAATACACAGTGATCAAATATGATATAAACTAAGGAGAGACATATAAAAATATCAGTCAGCTTTTTATTTGTGATACTTTATCTCTTGTCCTTGCTAAGCTCTGAAGCTCTGCCTTGACATTTAGTGTAATTATTTTTCCAGCAGGTGGAATTGTCCTTATTTAAATAAACTGAATCTAATGCTGTAGTTTGCCTTAGCCAGAACTCAGGCTGTGTTGGTTCCTAATAGCAGACAAAGAGGGCCTTTTGTGCCAGCACGGGAGACTGCTGTAGAAAACCATTTTCAGATGTACAAACAGAAGTCCTGTACCTTCTTCACAATATCACATGTTATGGCTTCAGCTAGAGGGGCTTTCTAACACAGATCTTTCTCTAGTGTTGTTTTGTTCCACAGAATTGTATAATAAAAGTAATGTGATATCTCTGTCTTTCAGGTCTCATTTCTTGGATATTAAGTTGCAAATCTGAGGAGATGGCATTTCTTGCACTGCACACGTTGATTGGGATATTTATTTACTTTAGCAGTGTAAAAGGATCTTCCCAGCCTCAAGCAAGGGTGTTCTTAACATTCAATGGTAAGAAAGAAGATAAACGTTCTTAAGCAAATATTATGATTGAATGTTTTCTTCTTCCCCTTAAATTTACTAACAGTAGAAATTGGCTTTTAGGTCTGCCTCCACAATTATTATTTTGGGTTTGTTTTGCTGAGGCATCTGTCAGTCTAAATTTGATTTTTAACTGAAGTTCACTGCTACTACACCTATAGGTAAATAATAATACTTTTTCTTTACTTTGAAAGTTGTTATGACTTACTAACAACTAAATATTTTATTTCTTATCCTTATTTTTGTTTGGGAAAAAATGATAGCCCATGGCCTGTAGTGGAAGTTATTAATGATTTGAGTTGCTTTTATTTGGTGCTCAACTGAGACATTTTATACTCTGAAAATCGGACTGCCTGAATGATTACCAAAGTAGTTGGCAAGGCACAGAGTCATTTGGCAAAATATCATTCCTTGTGCACTTTGTATAATGTGTTGGATATATGGAGAATGTGGCAATCACTGATGCTGACACAGTGTAAAACAGCCATCAAAATTATTATTTGCAGTGGAATATTGCATTTACTCCTGAAGTGATGAGCCGTATCTTATTACTGCAATTACCTCAGTATTACTTTAACAGTAAGATAGCTTATTCTTCTACTGTTAATCCCTGTCTTAAATTGTTTTAGTCACCACTTCAGAATATGTGTTCTTTGGGCTTACCAGTTCTGTTAAATTTGAGCAGAAATTCTTCATCTCTATATATAGGGGCTTTAGCTTTCTTCAGCCCTCTGCCTTTTCTGTGGTTCTTTGAGGTATGAGGGTTTGCTGCTCCCCACACTGATACTTCCTGCTTTAGAATAGTTTATATGGTTTGCAAGTGCAGGGATGCCCTGAAGCTGCCATATCTTGCCATGGGAATATTCTGTGTGTTCTGAATAGTCTTAAAAAAAAAAATCACTTTGATAGAAGCTAGTCAAACTGCTGTTTGTAGCTATGATCATAGATCTGTACTCTTGAGTCTGAGGAACATCCAGGAGACATGCCAAGTAACACCTTCTGCAACTATCAAACTGCAGATTGAACAACTACAAGATGCTGTAAATTGTGGAGTGTAGGGGCCTAAACTTATGAGTGTGATACTCAATAGGCATAAACTCACATGGCTTTAGTAAAAGCAATACTAGAAATTGCATTTCTAGAGGGAACTGCCAAACTTCTTTGCTTAAGTAATGCTAACTTAATGTAGATGACACTGATTCAGCCCAAGTCAACACAGAAGCCAGTTTGGTTGTGGTTGTGTCACAGTTACGCAGAATGGACTGATTAAGATTTCCACATCGTGTCCATGGTGACCTTGAAAGTAATCAAGGTTTCCCCTGATCTCTATTGTGCGCATGAACTGGGAAGGGTTCAGGTTTTGTGGTATTCAAGCTTGTGAATAGGGAAGAATCATAATGAGGGGCAAATGTTTTTAACCAGGACTTAAGAGATTTGCTTTTCGTTCCTTGGTTTATCACAGGTATCTTGCAGGTCTGAAACACAGAAACCACCCACAGGGCAAAGAAAAACAAATCTAGGGTTTTAGAAAATACAACTGGGTTAAGTAAAACCTTCATTTCTCCGTCCCTTTCTGAAGATAGGTTGTTCCCCCTTCCTTTGAAAGGGGTTATGACAGCTTTGTCACAGTAGTCCTGTTGTCTGGTGAGATTCTTGGGCCCAAAAAGCTCTGCCATCCCATGCCAACCCTGGGGACACTGCCTCAGCTCTCTGGTTACTGACTGTAACCTGGCTGTAGTGGGCTGCCTTGATTACAGCTTGCTTCTGGGATATCATGTACAGTAGTCTCATGTCCTGTGCCCACTCCTTGATTTTTAAGGCAATGCTTTACATGAGTAAAGCTGAGTTTCTAGTCTCAGTGAAAGAGCAAAGTAAGAGTCACCAGAGCCTTATAATACTGATTATCCTAAAATGGACATCTTACTTTCTCAAATACTTACATCAACTTTCAAACTTTCTTTTAAAACAAACAAAAAAAATTTAAAGTAGTTGATTTTAATCGGTCTTTGAAAATCATAAAAGTAAGAAATTAATTATGCATTTTGTAATATGACAAGTACTGTCTGAAATAAAGGGCTGAGCTTTTTGTATAATATGAAAACAGAAATTTTATTTTTAAGCCTGATTTCCAGATGGTAAGAAACAGCTTTCATTATGTGAAAAGAGTTTGTGTATAGCAAGGTAATGACTCCACCCATACTATGAACTTCTGTTCTACAAATCTATATTTATTTACGTGGGTACTGATATAAAACATTAAGGTGAAACTTTGTATTGTTCTGTAGCCAAGTGTGATAACATACTTTCCTGCATAAGCTTTTTCATTGCTTATTGGTTTTAAATTGTGTAGGAATATTAAATTATTTGCTATCTGCATATACTGAGAAGTTGTCAGTCTTTATGGAGAATTGTCACTCTTCTAAAGTGCACCATTTGAAAATAAAACTATAATTAGGAGTCCTTATGTTTTAAATGACATGAGACAATGAAGACAAATCATTCAAGCTCAGGATACTTACATGATATTGTTGAAGTTCTGAATTGGATTTAGCTTGGTGTCTATAATTACATTGCATAAGTTTTGGTAGTAGAATGTATGCAAAAGGAGAAAATGAGTGATGCTTTTCAAAGCTAACCTGCTCCTTCAGGATCAAGTCAGTTGAGCTTATTCATATCACAGCATTTCTCATGGGAAAATCCAGCAAGTATCTTGACCTATTCTGTTGTTCATCAGGAAAGATAAAAATGTGAATAGTTTGGATCATGGGTTGCTTTTCTCTTTGCCATCTACTTCATTAAGAATCAAATGTAATTAAAAAGTAAGCCTGAGTAATACCTCAGGAGCGTGATAATAGGGATTTTGCAATTAACTTCAATGGATGAAGGACCGCAACCCTAATTTCTATTTTTGAAATCAAAAGCCTGGCCCCTCATCTAATTAAAATGTAGTTCATGACTTAGCTGAGATTGTTAAATGTGCATCTGACGAGAGTATGGAACTTACTGCTGCCTGCACCCTGAGTGTCTTGAAAATTGCAGGTCAGTACAGAACCCCGAGGCCTGATTTCTGTTGTTTTGCATCTTGTATAGCCATTTACTGGGATGAAAGAAAAGGCTAGGCTGGAGCTGAACTGCATGCCTTGCACAGAGATATGTGGTTATACTAGGTCTACAGAGAATCAAGCATTGCTTGGAATGATTTGTCATGACCTGGTTGTGCAGTTCAACTGTGATGGCTCAAACTATCAATATTTGTACAACATCTGCACTTGAAGAGCTGCTGCAGCTGATGAAAGAAAGGTGGCTCCACCGAAATGTATGAAGCCTGTGGTGCAACAGCTGCAATACTGTTGGGGAATCATTTGTATTACCATGAAATATGCAAGAGCAAAGGAATCTGGGATGGGGAAAGTAAAGAACTTGACATATCTCCGTATACTATTAGTATGCCATCCCCCTGTTGTCTTACCTCTTCTGGCTCCTCATCTCTGGAATACATCTTCTTTAACCTACTTAAATCACCCATCGTAATTTAAAGCACCACGGTTTATTTTCTCCCCATAGCAAAAGATTTACCTTATCTGTTTATAAACTATCAAGTGTAGTGCCTGTTGTTTCTCAAACTACATGCATTCGTCCTTGTTACTGCCTGTTCCTGAATGGATAGTTGGGAGCTGGATCCTTCAGACCTTACAGGGGCAAAATCTTTCTCGAGTCAGTGGGAGTATTGTCAATAGTGTCAGACTTTCATTTATTTCCAACTAACATTTACATTTTGGGCTTTATTGCAACCCTAAAATGTTGGGCCATACCATTTTCACATCAGATTCTGAATCAGTCAAAGGAGTTCCAGTTCTTACTTTTAAAAATGCGCTCAGATCTTCTTTGATCTTTGAATTTGCATGGAGATGCACAACTAAGTGATTCACTAATTTCACAATTTACTAGGACCATTTCATGCATTCCTGCATAAAACGTCTGGTCAAGCAGATATTTCCCATGCAGATTCTCTTATTGTCTCCAGTGAAAATTCCATATGAGAAGTGAATCAAGGCTAATGTGCAGACAGTTTTGTTCCTCTTTTTGTCATAAAATTACTAGAACACGTAAAGCACTTTTAAGAAAGTATCAGTCAGATTCGTTAATGACAATTAAAAAGCATAAAATGTCACCAGAGCAACAGCAGCACTTATTCAACTGTCAACATATTTTAAAAGATTTAATGCAACCCCTGTGGTTACCCTCAAGGAAAAATAAAGGAACTCAGAACCATTTTCTTTGAGCTCTTGAGCAACAGCAGTACAACTTGTTTTTAAACAATCCTTCATTGTAATGTTAATGTTACCACAGTTAATAAAAAGTTCATTTATTATTTGGAAGACTTTGTGCTGATGACAGTCTAGTAGGCAATGGTTTGTGCTCAGATAGTTGATTGGATCTTTGATGGTGTCCATGGAATGAAAGTTACTTGCAGAATGATGTAGAGGTAAAGTGTTAAAAAAAAAAAGGAAAAAGAAAAAATAAACGGAAAACAAAAAAGAAAGAATAACCATGGGTTTATTTTTGTTTATATGCAGAACCTAGACAGAAATTTCTTGAGTGTTATATAGTTACATAAGTTTCAGCAACTTGTGGCTCAGATTTTCTCAAATGTAACTGATTTGTGGCTTTCACTGTTTCATGGATATTAAATAATACTAATTCATAAAGTGTTGAACACCAACCATGTGAATCGTCTTCCCGTTCAGTTCTTTTGCACTTGAGATCTAAAATCGCGCTTTTGAATACTGTCAACTAAAAATAAAATTGTGCCACTTTAATAGTGAAGCTGGTATTTTGACACTTGGTTGAATTGACAGCTTTGGTTGTTCATAAAGACAAATGCCTGGTTTACAAATTGACATCTCTGGGGGTCATTTTTAGATGTTAGCTTCTCTGTGTATATGGAATTATTTTCTTGTTTTGTGGTTTTTTTCCTGTGTTGTGAAAATAAACAGAGATATAATGCAATAAATCTCACTTGTATAGAAATTGAAATACTTCCATGGCTAGAGGTCCCACATACCAAATGACATTGAATCTGCTTATTTTCACACTCTTGTTAAGTGACAGTGGCACCAACTTGACTTCACTGTCATTATTGTTGACATGAGTGTATGGAAGAGGAGAAGTTCATATATTGTTTCTGTGTTTAAAGTTATGTTGTGCCATTTGCTGTGACTTCAGTTATGAAGACCATCATGCAATAAAGCTGAAGTCACAGGTGATGTTTGTTCCAGTTCTTTCTTTTTTCTCTGAAGTTACTACAAGAGAAACACTGATAGGAAAACACAAATAACTACCTGCTCTTCAAGGTAGTTAAGTGCCAGGCCCCAAATTTAGGAGAAAAGCGTATAAAATTAATCCTACTCTTGGGTGACAAACTTATCTGAATTCTACAAAGTTTGAGAAGACTTAAGTGTTTCTTGCACGATAAAATGTAGATCTGTTATCTAACAGATGATTTACTTCCTTTAATGTCTTTCTGTTCCGCAACTCAGTCAATTTGACCTGTATCTGAACCATCTCTTTTTATTTTTTTTATTTTGGTATGGAAAAATCAAACTTTATCTTAAAACATTTTGACAGATTCGACACATCTTAGCTGTCTCTGCTTGTCACAGAAGAAAGCAGCTTATCTTGGCCAATTTCACTGCTCTCTCATTACAATTCTCCCTTGTATTGCCTGTCCAAGGCAAATGCTGAAATCCATACATAGGCAGTTATATTGCTGTTACCATACAACACATGTTCTTTTATAGTTAAAAAATTGTGATGAGTGAAAAATGGCATGGACATTTCTAATACCCACCTTTTTCAGTACTGTTCAAGTACTGGTAACAAGAGCTCTTCTGTGAGCAGTTTGCATACTGGATGAGTTCACAGTGCGCTTTGATATGTGGTGCTGCACAAGCCTTTTTGTGTATCAGATGTAATTAGTGACGTTACTCACAATAATTGCTCTTTATTGAAATGCGTTGACTGAGTTCCTGCCATGAATAAATACTTAGACTGAGACTTTATCCAGTCATTTGAACCAGCTGTTTCCTCAACATGTGTATTTTGTTCTTTTTGGTACTGACTTTTCAGTGTTCTCAACAACACTCAATAAAAAGACTAGGCACTCTTTCTCAGGGAAAGGCCTTTGTCGTATGGCCACAGTTTACTGGTTCACAATGTGCCTTCTCGTTTTGTTTGACATTCAGACAGCAATGGCTGCAGCAGACGCCAGGTTAAAAGAAGGCTGTGTGTCTTTCCCTGTTCATCTGATTACAGAGTTGGGGTCTCAAGGATGCAAATGAGGAGTGAAAAATGCCCCATTGAATGAGTATGATGTTGGATCTTCTATCTTACTATGAAGTGTGCAAATCAAGATAAGTGTGTGTTTTCATATTGAAGTGAACAATGAAGTGATTAATGGAGAATTCACACCGTCTGTCCTTCCTCCCTTCCCTTCATACCTCCCATCTTTATTCAATGCAAACTTGTTACAAATGCATTTCCATTAGTACTTCGTCTACCACTGATACAGCTTCTTCCTGTAAGGAGAAATGCTGCTTATTGCTTTACTGAAGCCGAGACTCTGGTATCACAGCAGAAGGAAGATAAGGGATGATAGCTTTGTCTCTCCCAGGAAAATACTCTGGAGTTGGAACCATCATGCCCTTTACAGAATTTAGTTTTTATTCTTATTCTAGCAAATATGGGACTAACTCCCTAAAGAGCTGTCTTTCTCTTCTTGGATGGATAAGATCAATGGAGCTCAAGTTTCTTGTCCCTTTTTGCAGCAGCTAGTATTTGGGATATTCCCAAGTGCCATTCTCACCTGGAAAATGAAGTGCTACAAAGATTTCTCGATTACCACAATTAATACCCTAGATTATACCTAGATAATTGTTATAAACACGGGATATATATTTTGAAAGAATGATCATAAAATATGTTTTTTTTATATTCCAAGACATTGATGCAAACAGGAGACAACATTTTGAAGAAATGTCCTGCTACAATCTTATGTCTTATCTACAAGAAATTTTAGCCGATGGTATTTCATCGTTATCTGAAAAAAACCTCTTTTTTTTTCCCAGATCCCCCTATCAAACTATCTTGATAGAAAAATCTCTGGAACAACAATTCACCTGTATGTAACTTCAGTGAGTTCAATCAGGGAGTGCCAAGAAATGCAAGATCTATCAGGAGCTTTGTGTGTTGTTAGAGAGAGAAAGTGAATTTCAGACCTGGTATGTGAGTGCCTTAAAATCACAGCAAGCCTAGGGTTTGGTTTCTGAGCACCTTTCAGGGCTGTGCTCTTAATTCTTAATTTGGCCACCTTCTCAGGAGTGTGATCTGGCATTTTTAATGACAGCGGTAATCCTGAGGAAGGAAGAGTGGTTTTGGGTTTTATTTTTTATTTTTATTTGGGGGATGTAAGTAAATACTTCATATAAAACACACCCTATTTTTTGAGAAGCTTTTATATCTAGTACAAATTTCAAATCCAAACATGGTTTCATGAAATGCAACATTTAGAAATAGTTTGGAATGAATACCCAGACTTTTGACTGTTCTGCTTAATCTTACTTACTCTTCTGGGATAAATGATTGCCTCACCAAAATTATCTTCTAGAATGTGGATGAGGAGACATCACAATCACCCTGGAATGCTAAATTGCTTAATGGAAAAGAAATGTGACTTGGCAGTTAATTTTATTTTAAAAACTCCAAATAAAATTAAGCTGAAGCCAGATTCTTTAATTAAAGATATCACTTTCAGCCATTGAAAGGGCAGACTGGCATTCTGAGATTAAGAAAAAGGACTTTGCTTTAGAGGTACAAGGTAAACGTGGGACGTATTAAAATTCACTTTCAGCTACCTGCTGTCTCAACTACTGTCTCCTTTTAGTATTTCCTTTGTAATTCCATAGTTACTATATTGTTTTGCAAATACAACTGAAAAAATGAAAGGTCTTGTAAATCCTTCCCCAGGAGTAAGAAGCTTTCTCAGTCACTTGTTTTTCTGATCATCTTTTGTTGTTTCTTAGATTTTTTTCTTTTGCTAGATACCATTTCCTTTTACCATTCTTAATGAAAAATACATGCATTTTTAAAAGCTTCAAGTTAAGCAGAATAAATCAATTTTTGTCAGCTCAGAATCAATTAAATTGGGCAAATATTTGGCTTTTTTTACCATCTGTGTAAATCAGGCTATATCTCTCATTTCCCCTGCTTAAAGGAGCTGCAGAGTTAGATTTACAGGGATAAGGGAAATACGTGAGGCAAGTGCCTGCTTGCTCATTCAGTTCGATGGCTGGGAATGATGAGGTTTGTCTTCTTTCCTTCTCATGTAACAGAATAAGAATGCAAAGGTTTGACCAGTAGAAGGGGGTGGTAAATATCATGGTATATATGTGCACAAAAATTAATAGTGTAACAGGAAACAAGGAAAAATAGTAGGATAGATGTATTCATAATTTTGCAGTAATTCTTTTAGTGGAAAAAGATGTGTAATCAAAGCACTGTATCATACATCCATCAGTATGTATGCCTGCATCTTCTGCTTTTTAATACCATTTTACTAGGTGTGAACCTAAAACTGATAGAGAAATTCCTTGAAAACAACTACTGATCTCAGAAGACAGGAGTGAAATTTTCTTATCCTCTACCGAGCCACAGCCAGAGAATGAAACACAGCGTTTTCCTTAGAGTAGACACTGACACACATCTTTGGCTTTTCTGGTGCATTTCAGTGGTAATGATAGTTTGTAACACATTTAGTTTCTACAGTTCTCAGAAATTCCTCCTTGTCTGAAATACCCAGCCTGCATGCCTGTCATTGCAGTTTTCTGAGATAGACTCTGGATTAATAACGTTGAGTGCTCTTACAAGACACGATATCAAATTAGTATACAAAAATGGGAGCACTTACATCTTCAGAATGGCACTTTCTGTTTTTATAAAATCAAACAATTAAGATGTTATTTTCAAGGAAAGGCTTGGCATTTTTTCCAAAATTTACTTTTTGAGGCCTGAAAAGGATTTAGTTGGCATGAAGAGCTGATCCCGGGCTTCAAGTTTTCGATGACTTCAACGTGAACACAGCTGGAATTTTTTAAGCTGATTCAACTAAAAACCCCTTCCTGCCACTGTTGAAAATAATGCACCATAATTTTTTTTTTCCCCCTAAAGCAAGCAAACGTACAGCAAAGGCAAAAGTGTTTAAGGCCCTCATGAGGTGTTTTATCATGGTTTGCATTAGGGAAATAAAGCTGTGCATACATGGCTATAAAATATGAAAATGAATATGCCTGTAAAGCCATTACCTCTAATTTAATAACTTATCTTTATAGCTTTGATAAGTTACTTTAAAATGAATAGTGTGTCAGCCATTCATTTCTCCAGTATAAGCCTTGTTTTTTATGCATACTTCTAAGGCTTTTTAAAACAGGATTTCCAAAAGTGGAGTAGGAAAGGAATCAAATCTCAGTCAGATTATTTTACTGGAGGTTTCTTCAAACTCCTTCTCTACTGTTTCCTTGTCTCAGGTAACCATGTTCTTAAGATCACACAGGCAGCTAAAAAATGTCTGTTCCTAAAGTAGCAAGAGTGCATGGAATTGAAAAAATCATTTGAAACTTTCAGATATGGTCAAGTATACCACTATCTGCACTAACTGTGTTTAGAAAGTGAAGCAAGGAGATTTACAGACTTGGTCGGCATGGTTTGGCCAGCAAGATCCCACAAACAACAGACTTTTATCTAGTCCTGTATTTTCCTTTGAAACATGGGAGAATCTTTGCTTGCATAATATGGGCGTCCTTAGCTGATAAATTCTTTCTCCCCACTTAGCACCCTGAAGATAAGCAGCGAGTTCATGAAGCACTAGCATGGCACTTGCAGAAGAGGAAGAACATGAGTCTTGCTGCATTTGTGTGTATCTATATGACTGGAATAGTTGAAGCTGCTGCTGTGTCTACTTCAATAAAAGCAGGCACTGAGGGGGGAGAGGCAAGCAAAGGAATTCAGCATCTCCCAGGTAGCTGGGGAGAGAAGACCACCCTGAATCAGGAGGTCTGACAAGGGTTTTATAGAGAAATTTTTGCCAGCTGAATCAATACCAGGACAGATTTCATACCTATTGTGGTAATTTACATAGATGTGTTGGGGGTGATCTAATAGAATCAAACTATCTTTTTAAAAGAACGACCTTTTGTGAGTTGGATTTGTTTGCAGATGCAGGAATCTGCCATAAAAGATGCCTTTATTTCCATTTGAAAAAAAGATACATTTCATTTCAGATTCTCCGGGTGTCATTGCCGAAGAACTTTCCGTCTTAAGAGCACTTCACATACAGTCAGCACTGTGATACAGTGATAAGATGCCTCTCCATTATTATTATTAAAATATTTGTGCTTCTATTGAGTGCATTTTTATTGGTATTGGTATTTTGGTAGTGGTAATGGTGTTGAAGTCAGACAACCTGTCCTTATATACTCAGTTCCGCTCTTATCTTGTCCTTAAATAAATGAAAGAAGTTTGGCTGGACTTGTCCAACAGGCAAGCAGTGCTATTTTTGTTTTTCTCTCTGTGTGGTACCTGTGAAAGACCTTTGCTTTAAGGTTATTTTCTTTATACACATGAGGGGACAATGGCATTGGGAGGGGTTTATGTCTGTTGAAAGCTTTCCTAGCCAACTGGAGAAAATTTCCTTTTCAGATCAGGTTGGATGTGAGAGAAAACATCTAAGATCAACTAAACTCGAGATTGTGTGAAACATCAATAAACCACAGAACTCTGAATAAACAAGGTGGCCACTCACTGTTGACTGTTCCCTTTGCTTATTTTTCCTGCTCTGTGTCTGTGATAGCCCCAACCTGTTGCTGAGCAGCTGAAAATGAGTTCTGTTCAAAGTAGGACTGACTCGTGGTTGATAGGTATGAGTCCTATGTGGACATGTGTGAGAGAGAAATGGCAGATTGTGGGACGTTTTTTCTCTGAAAGGTCTTTTCAAGAACACAGTTGTTTCTCTGTGGAGAGTGAGGGGGTGATGTAGCAGTCACCAAGAGGTGAAAGGGTCATGTGGAGGTTACTCACAAGCACGAGGAGTTGGGATGAATTTGCTTCACGCCAGCTCATGTTGTATGAGAACATTCAGCCATAATGCCCACTCGAGGTAATCTCCAGCTCCTTTGAAGCTGACTTCAGATCTGATACCAGATCTGCTTGTGCTGATGAAAGTACATTCCCTTTAGACTCAGTTAGGAGGCAAAATATTAACTGTCTACACAGAAATTGAGCATGGTTCTGGACTGCTATGTCATTTATGTTTTCTGCAATCGTGCCGACTTATTTGTTTTGATTTATGGAGAGGAGAGATCAGGGAAAGAGATTACTGTGTCCAGTTTCGAACCCTCCCAAGATAAGAGACAGTGGCAAAGAGGAAGAAACCCGGTGAGGGGCTGCTAAGCTGTTATGGGTGCTGGAGCACCTTGCAGGTAAGGAGAGGCTGAGACAGCTGGGTTTCTTCAGCCTGGAGAAGAAAAGGCCAAGGGGCAGCTTGAGGCCATCTTCAGATATCTGATGGGGACAGTATAGAAATGAGAGAGCTAGACTCTTCTCACAAGTGCACAGTGGCAGGACAAAAGGCAGAAGTCTCAAATTTTAGCAAAAGAAATTATGTTTAGATGGTAGGACATTTTGCTTGCCTTCTTTTTTCACCGTGGGCATAGTGAGACATTGGAACAGGTTGTAGAGGGGGACAATGGACACTCCATCTCTGCAGGCATTTGAAACTCAACTTGACAAGGTCCTGTGCAAACTGATCCCATTACAGTGGGTAGCCCTGTTTTGAGTAGGATGTTGACTGACATAACTTTTATATGTCCTTTCCAGCCTGGGTGCTTTGTGGTTCTGTGATTTTATCAGCAATCAGTAGGTGTGAGTATTAAGACGTTAGTATCTATTTTGGCAGTGTTTCCATCACAGTTTATCTACTAAAGAAATTTTGAAGAAGAAAGTTAGCTTTTTTCTAAAAGGTCAGAAATCTGACCCGAATGACCTGGCAGCCTGTGTCCACAATGGAAGCTATAAACACTCAAAATCAGGAACTGTTATTTAGATGCCTACTGCAATTATTGTGCTGAAAATGTGGGTTTCCAAGTTGGAAACCTTGCATGTTATATAAATTGTTTTCTGACAGGTTAATACAATAGATTTCCCTGGTATGGAAGAGAAAAACATGCATCTGTCTCTAGCTGCACAGTAAAATATAAAAATTCCTCTTCCAAGGAATGTCAGAAATCCTAGATATGCAATATTAGATGAAATGATATGAAAGCAATGTCAGATTTTTCTACCTGTATTTTCTGTACATAATCTCTTTTGTTCTCTTGTTTAAGAAAAAGAGATTGGCTTCTTGTTGCTAAACTGATCTCGTTCATAATATGATGAATGAATCACTATACGTTATGATGGAGTGTGCAGAATTTAACTAAATACACAGATGCAGAATTTATTTTCTAAATACTATTGAAGTCCTTTAGTACCAAATTAAAATTAAGGTTATATTAAATAAGTGACATTTCTGGCAAAATTTCATTTGGTCTCAGAATAGATATTAGATCTTTACTTAAGTGAAGTCTAGTTTATTTTCAAAGTTCGTATCTGTACTTGTGTGTAATTCTACATACTGTGTGGAGGTATATGTGTCTGCTTCTGGGCAAGTTTTATATTATCTGTTGTATGGCAGATGTAAAGCAAAAAGTTTGCAAAATTTAAATTAAAATGACAAAGTCAAGAGTAAAAAATTCTAAACTGCCTGGCTGCATCCTGTTTCTTCTGCACATCATCCTAAAGTTCCCCAAGCTATGTTATTTTCTGTTTTCTTCAGTGGCTGAGTTTGCAAGCTTGAGCTCTGTTCTTTAATGATAAATGTGCACACACACAGATACATTCCTGCACAACCAGCATACAAAAACCCACTAATATGCGCTTCTGAGCTTATTCTGTTCAGTCATGTGATTGGTACTTCATTATTTTGAATATTGAAGAGTCATTAAAAATCTGTTGATTGTTAGGCTGTACAGACTTTGGAAAAGTTTCTTTAACTTCCCTGAAAGCTTGTAATGGTCTCTTACTGTCATTATTTAACAAAAACACAACATTTTTCTTATCTTCATAGATTCACAAAGTTATTGGAAAGGACCCCCAGCCAACATCCTACTCAAAGCAGGTCTGATTAGATCTGATTCCTCTGAGACATAGCCACTTCAGTCTTGAATAACTCCAAATCCCACCCTTTAATGCTAATCTTCCAGTAGCCTCCCAGTAGATCATTTTACACAACTATGATTTCTCCTTTTCCTTTGCTTCTTAAACCTGAACAAACTTAGTTCTCTCATATCTCCATGTATGCCATATACTCCATTTGCTCTTTGGCTTATTTTTAGTCTTGAAAAGTGATTCTTCCAATCTAGTGGTGAGCTGCTCACTTCAGTAACTGCTCACCGTCTCTTCACCCTTCTTCAGGCTCATCTCTGCGTATTATATGAGCATAGTCTGACTCCGTTTGTATTATGATGGTTCATCATTCAGCCTCTTTGCAACTGAATAATATCAGAATCAAGACCAGTGTCTGTACTGACTGACTATTAAGTTGTTTCGTTGTCCAGCTGGCGAAGAAAAATGAGAATTTTGTTGGCTCCGGTGGGGTTCAGTCAGCTATTGAGTTTTTTTTCTGGAGAGTGTGAACGAATGTGAGTGTTGTGTCCCATGGCAGTTGTTGAGTATTTCTTGAGGCTGGGTATCACGGTATCATGTGGAACTGACCTGCCAGCCATTTTTAGAGAAGTTTCTCTGTAACTTTCTGAGGATAGCTTTTAATTCCTACCCATAACTGAAGTCTTATAAAGAGTTTAAAAGGAAAAGTCTATGTATCCATTACTAGTTCCCTATTCCTTTACATTTTAGGCATTAATTTTTGTCACTGGGGGAAGCCAAAGTATTGTGTCATTTTAGTAATACAAAAATGTGAGCAAAATATTTTGGATATGAATAATAAAATAGAAAATATGTCGGTTCAGTGCTTTAGAGTGTAGTTTGTGCAGGGAAATTCATTCTCTGTGTCTTAAAAGATAGGTGGATTTTGTCTGTAAAGTCACATTCGTTTTCATTTGATCTGCCTTAATCCTGAGGATATAGGTTCAGATCCCAGAGCCATTGAAAATATTAGCTCGATGCTTCCATCAGCTTTCAAAGGTCTGTGATTGAAGGCTCTCAACAGCTGTTATCTACTATAATAAATGCAAATGATAAAATAGACGAGATGAAGTTTTTTTTAAGAAAGTCTAAATCTATTTTCTTTCTAAATTAAATTAGGAAAAATACCCTTTGATGGTTTATTTATTGCAGCAAATACCAACAGGATTTTTCTTGGATAAAGCAATTGTTCTTTTCCACAAATATTGCTTAGGATTTGGGGGTCATAGTTCACAGCAAAATATGCTGCTTGTTTGCCCAGCTGCCACACCTTCTCTGCCTTGTCTCCTGCATGTGAAAAAAGAGGCTGAAAGCAAGTTAAAGGGAATAACAGATGTAGTGCTGCTCTACTCCTACACCATAATTAGTGTAAAGAGTGCTACAGGTTTAAGACTTTTTGCTTCCATGTACGTATCCTACCTGACAGGAGCTCTACTTTAGTATTTAGCACAGGGAAGAGGACATAGGCTCTCGGTGTAGTTTTGGCAAGATAGCGACAAGCAACAGCGATCCAGAATGTTGTAATGAGTCTTGCAAGTTTTATTTATTATGATTTTTTTTGGACGGGAGGGGGCTACTGTTAAGTCAGGGTTACAACAACTGAAAACTGCTCCTCCAGCATAAACAGAGCATGCTAGATAGAATGGGCCCTCAGAAAGATGCAAGCCAAAATGTCAAAAACAAGGGAATCTCATAAGGAGAAAAAGGACATGGAAAGGCTGTTTCTTCCAGCTTTCAGTCGGAGTTCAATTTTATGGATGTTACACACAAATTAAAGTAAGATTGTGTTACAGAACTTTGTGTTACAAAGCCTTATAGTACAAAACTTAAAAAAAATCTATGTTCATGTCTATGTCTCTATACTCTTCAAACAGATGCATTTTAATTCCACAGAGGTTTATCCACAGCATATAGCCTGCAATGCAGGAGTCTTTCTATGCCTTTATGTTTCCATTTGGTTTTGGCAAAACAAAAGGAAACAATAGCTAAAAAGAAATTTCATTTGGGGGAGGATACAACACCAAAGCATAAGTCCTTCTGAAGTCCAATGATATTGTTGAACTTTGGTTTCTGATTGTATTTTCGAGCCGGTTCAGTATTTTAATTAGAAATCTACATTTAATCATTCTCCACTCAAAAAGGTGTGCAGTTATGAGCAAAATGTCATGTGACAGTGTTCATTGATTTTTTTCTATTGTAAGAGTGTCTTCAGTTTTCTAGTGAAAGCTGGAATGAAACAAAAAAAAGATTAGAATCAGTTTCTGTGTTTTTACAATTTTTTCTTATGTCCCAATTTCAGCATGAAGCATTTATCCAGGTCAGAGATTTAAAGCCTTGCAGAAGTGGGGATGAGTTGACAGGGTGACACTTCTCAAGACAGCCCTGGCTGCTCACTTGGCAATGATGAAAAGGGTACACGTTTGCTGCTGTTCCTTCTTCACTGTCCATACCAGTAATTGCCACTTTGTCTTATTTATAGAGACAGAGTTGATTTGCAGGTTTGGTTTTTCCTTCTTTTCTCTTTAGCCACTACCCCACACGACTGCACTGAAGCTTTTTATTGAGGTTTGTCTGGTGGAAGCAGTAGGAAAGATTTTTTGTGTACTTTACCATCTCCTGACAACCGGCAGCTATGAAATGAGGCATGTCAAGCAACTACCACAAAAAGAAATCAGTAATTTACAAGTTCAAATAAAGGTTGAAAAAACAGACCTTCTCTGTAATTGTACTGCCTCAGACAGTTCATATTGTCACATTTGAGAATATTTAATTTTCCTAATTGAGGAAACGTTACAGTACAGCTCAGAAGAGAAGGTGAAATCAAAAGCGAAATGCTCTCTTTTTCATCAGAGGAGCGCTAACACTTGTGTTAGTGGGAATGATATGGGGGTGGATGGGAAGCAATAACTCATTACTGTCTCTCCTGCAGTCAATTAAATGTCTCATACCTAACTGATTAAAGCTGCCTTTTTTCTATTGTGATAGCAATAAGATTCTTCTGAAACAGACTGAGAGTAGGACTATTACTCCCAGCATCTCAAATCTTTAGAGGAAGGGAAAAAAAGTAAAACCCAATTGCCAGCCCTACCGATTTGAGTTTCATTATGCAGAGATAAAATCAAATAAAGATTTTTCAAAATGAAAAGAAGAACAAACCCCTGAGCCACAGAGTGTCTTTAATGAAAAAGGTTTTGTAGGAAATATGAGATACCTAGAAATGTTTATGAACTTTTTAACACTGCTGGTATATATGTGGCCATTTATGCTAGTGCTCCCTTCTTATTCACAGGGGTGTTGGAAAAATAAAATTTATTAGTGACTCTGAAACTTGCAAATGCTTGAGTTGTGATGACTGAGGGGTTGATTTTATCTTTACATATATAAACCTAATTTCTATAGCTGCAAAGGTTTTTTTTCCTACTCTGATGCTGCTAATACTTTTGTTAATAGCTAGTGCAGTGCATTCAAGAAATTTTTATAAAACCATGGATAAGAAAGCTGATGATCTGCTGTGTAGCTGCAAGTTTAATAGATGAAGATCCTATGTGAAATCATAGATCATCTCATATAGAGAAGAAAGAGTTCTTGCTCTCTGCACCTTTACCACATCCCCAATTTGGCTGCTTTTCAAACAGGATAATTATAGAAGGATTTCATAGAACGGATCTCTTTAACGTCCTTCTCTTTCTATTACACCTATTGTTAATTATTTCTATATTCCTTAAGAGACTGCATTCTATTTTACCATGCTAAAATTTACATTGCTCTGACAATTCTTCACGCTTACTGACTCTTCCAATTTGATTCACATTTGCTCCATTTTTTTATCTAGTCCCCTGCCCGAGTTAAAAAGTAAAATAAAGTAGAAGAGATGTTTGGGCCTCTGAACACATTGCTGAAAGGTTCCTTTTTCTATAAGGCGAGTGTTCAGAGTATTTCTCACAGAATAATAGCATAAATTATGGAGATTACATTCACAGAACAGTGAATGGTATTGTCAGATTGTTTAGGAAAACCTAATGAGGTTGTAAAGGAATACTATCTACTTTATTAGAGTAAAATTTGACAGCTGGAAAAACAAGGTCAATAGACTGGCTTCCATTTTCCATTGATTTTAGCCCCTAACATTCAGAAGACTTCCTTTTCTGTGAAACCACATTCACACTGCCTACACATGAACACACAATTATCTTTTACTTCAAGCCAGAGGCAAATTAAACTTCATTAGGACACTAAAGCTTAAAGAAAGTTCAAACTGTAACAGATAGTAATTCGACAAATAAAGAATTAGGGTTTTTTTTACTAAAGCCAAAAATAAAGGCTAGGGCGAGGTTCCCGTGGTTCTTTTGTGCCTTTAACCATTGAGTAGGAATACAGTCACTTTTCACAGTCTGTTTTATATACTGTATAAGCCTGGTAGCCACATACTGTGGCTTTTTTAATGCACTTAAGCACCCAGTGGAAGCACACATCTCATTAAATAAACAAAAATATGCCTATAAATATGCCTTAGAGCAAGAAGTAAAAACTGGAACAAGAATATGTGTTCAGAGTGTTATTAGGTAGATGCAATAGTAGCTCAGCTTAAAAGCAACAAGAATTAACGTATTTTATGACTGGAAAGATCGGATTAGCCTTCTGTAGCAACATTAAATTCTCATCCAAGGATCCTCATAGTTACACACTTTCCCAGGCCTTGCTAGCTCTACGATAAAGAACAGATCATTGGATTTGAGAACTAAAGTTATTCTCACTCCATTAGCAAACTGCATAGTGCCTAACTTAGAGTGGTCCAATCACGTACAAAGTTCTCTAACATTAATACCTGAAAACTTTTTATTGAGTTATATAGGATGAGTTTCAAAAGGCAGTTTACCAGTGAATTATGTCACCTGCCATATGTTGTATGCTGGAATACACAACATACTAGATAGTGACTGTATGCAAACAATATTGCAAAGTGAGGACTAATACAAAAGAGGAATAAAGTGCTGAAGTGTCTAGCAAAAACATTATGTGCCTGGCTCCTGGATGGGATTCCGCACCTGTGTTAGGAATCTATGCTTGCTCTTGAGCCCATGGAGAGTGACAGGCACATCAGAATGGGAACGGAATCAACCCTGTGAAATAAACAAATAAACAAAATCGTCATGCTTCTTTAACATGACCTGCAAGTAGCTTAGGGGAGAGTCTTTGAGGACAGGACTAGGATGAAATCTTGATATTTAGTTATTTTATTCAGGTCTGCAGGGAGGTGCCTCCATCAGCTGGAGTTGACACGAAGTGTTATTGCTTGAAGAGAAATTTTTGCATCGTTTACATGAAAATAAATGAGCAGAGATTACTTTCTTTTCTATATTGTATGTAATAAAGAAAGAGAAAATAATGTTTTCATTCCCATCTTAATTTGAAATCAAAGAGGCAGAAGGTCCGATTCCAGCCTGTGTTTCCTAAATAACTGTCCTAAGTACGAGGCACAAAGGTAAGGCAATTAAAGAAATATACTTTCTACTCTGCTCTTTAAACTCTGTCGCTATACACAAAAAATAACACAGCATGAACTCAACTAGACTGAGAAGCATAAAGGGCAGTCGATTAGATCTGAGTTCTAGCTGCAATTTTTCTTTTTTTTGTTGTTTTCATAATTGCAACTTTATTTTATACCAGCTGTTGGCTCTATAAAACGATGTCTTTTAGGAGCAGCCTTTGGGACAGTAGGTTAGAGCTATGGCCTGCCACGGTTCTGTTCTTCATATCCACCAAGTGATTACTCTTGCCCACTTGAGCCACCTGCCCCTGAAGTCCTCTCTTTGACTGTCTTCTGCACAGATTAGGCCTCATAGATTAGCTGTTATGATGCGTCTTCAAGGCTGGATGTATGGAAACATCTAATTTTGCAAGGCTGCTAACATTTGGCCCGGCTTTAGGCTGACTCATAGATGGCAAAACTGAGCTAGGTTTGTGTATATCACCAGAAGATACTCCTGTGCTTGAAGGTCTTAAATTCTTGCTGTCATAAGTGAACAAATCTGTAATTTCTCTGTGCTAGTGATCTCCAAATGCTGTGTACAGACATACAGAGATGCCTCTATTGTGGAATGGACTTAAGGCCTGGTGAATATCTTCCTTAAAACTTTGTAAAGGTTAATGAAATTGTAAGAACAATTTACTTTATGACTTGAAGGAATCTACTGCACTGAAAACAACTATAAAATTATGAAGATTGTGAATTTAGTTTTATAAATTACTTTTACACAAGTAAAGGAAAATAAGAGATAAAACAAGAGTCAGGTTGTAAATAGTACTTTTTTTCAATATAAGGACAATCCTGAAGATACTAATTTAAAAAATATTAAATGCAGGGCCATATGTATTGTAAGCTAATTTTGTAGTACGTAATTAATAAAAATTGCCCTATGTTGCAATTACAATTTGTGCTGACGGTGAAAAATACAATTTGAAACCATACACTTAGGCTGACTCCCTCTTCAAGTAGCCTTCTCAGCTATGTATGTGGGGGCAGCTGCGTTTAATGAAATTACGCCAGCAGAGAATTTGGTTCTGTTCCATTAACTTTGCTTGTTTCTTGGAGCTTTTATGTCTCATTCCCTCAAGCACCAGGATAGATATCTCTTCAAGATACTTGTGAATGCAGGACACTGTGTAATTTTTTGCCTCGTGTAAGAAAGATATCTAAATATTTCTCTTTCTCCTAATATGCACACATCTACACACACTTCGCTATCCATTTTTTTACATATGAACACCTATACCTACAAGCACAAAATGTCATCGTGAAACCTGTCTTAAGAAATACATCAAATCAATACTTCAGTCCTAATGAAAAGACGTTACCAGTGTAGAAATTGTGAAAATCAGAAATGCTAGATATCTTTAACTCCTTTAATCCACTTCATTTTAGTGAAAAAGTGTTTATTCCAGCACATTTTTGTAGTGCTTTCTTTTCCTCAGTAATGAATGTCCTAAGCACAGAAACTTGTTTCTGAGCTGCTATTTCCGTAAGAAGAATTATTTTCTAACTATGAGCCCTTGTTTTCTATTTTGTAATTCTTTGTAACAGTGAATTATACTTTTGTGCACCATCCTAATCCTATCCCATCTGTGCACAGAGCACTCAGTACTGTTATGTTGCCTTACAGTATTTTTTTGGCCTTACAGGCCATGTTTTGGTTTGTTTATTTATTCACCTTTTCCTGATCTTCCATCATAATTTGGTCTCTTCAATCTCTTGAGTACTTCTAGAATTCCAAACTTGTGCCTATTTTCCTTCACAGTATTAATATTGAAGAGTTTAGCAAGGGAATTCATTATTCCATGAATAATTTCAGGGAGGCTGTTCTATGATGGGATTGCTTCAGGTAGTGTTCAAAGTAATGCTAAATACAATTCAGCACATTTTTTGATTTATTTCTTGCAGGTGCATATGCTTCTGTTGTTCTAATGGTAATTTAATGTGTACGTAACCAGATTAACTCCCTTGAAGTTGGTGAATATGCATCACCTTCCTAATTGTGTATTAAGGTACTAGTTTTGAAATAGTAAAAATACAGTGAGCCAACTCTAGGTACCCTAGCATATCACTAGCAACATGGTAATAGAGGCAAGACTTTAGACAACTGTATTTACATGCTTATATGAACACTATTTTCTAAACCTTGGCTTTTTGCTGTTGACTCACCAGCTGTACAAATGCGTAGGGCTGCACTCCCAGCTTTTCAATATATTCAGACACACGTCTGTTCTGGCCTTCTAAAGACCACATGTGCAGTAGGACAGAAGGATGAATTAGAGCCTCTGTTGTTGCAGAGGTTGTGAGACTCATTTATCCTTGATTTTGCCAGTTAGTTTGACTGCAGCTGGAAATCTGAGGTTTTACCTACAAAATTAAATGATGCCTGAGTTCATTTACCTGAAGGTCACTCAAGCAATTTCCTTACTTACGCCTGATTACCTTACAGGATTACCTTGGCAGGTGTAATGGGGGATCCCATACTATACTAGGTTGGGTTGCTGGTAAGAGCAAGCAGCGATGCTGCATTAGGCTTCTTTCATATTAGGGATTTGACTCCCTGCTTCTCCCTATAGCACTTAGTGAGTCTGCTTTTAGGTGTCAAGGCAGTCTGCTGTGCTTGGTGTTCACAGACACGAAGCGAGGAGAAACGGGTAAAATGCTGTGATACTGGAATAGGGACTTCATTTTGTAGGAACCAGTCACTGATTCCTACAGTCACTCTGTGACTGATATTGTCAGTATTGTTACTAGTGTTAGAATATCCCATTGAAAGCAGATTTTGTCAGATTTGTTCATGAGAGACTTGTTGCTGACTCTGAATCCTTTCTCTCTGTATGTTTGCCGCTCCAGCTTTTTAAAAGATATGTAGTGCTAGGACAAGAGGACAAGGTGGAATGGATTTAAATTGGAAGGGGGAAGATTTAGATTAGACATTAGGAAGAAATTCTTCACAGTGAGGGTGGTGAGGAACTGGCACAGGTTGCCCAGGGAAGCTGTGGATGCCCCCTCCCTGGAAGTGTTCAAGGCCAGGTTGGATGGGGTCTTGAGCAAGCTGATCTGGTGGGAGTTGTCCCTACCCATGGCAGAGGGGTTGGAAGTAGATGATCTTTAAGGAGCCTTCCAACCTAAACCATTCTATGATTCTGTGTAGCAAAACATAAGTTTTGCTGCTGAGGAATTTACACTCTTAAAAAGAAAAGGTTTGACTGATCCATCAGTTCTTTGAGCTGGAGTTGAAAAGGGGCAGAGAGAAAAAAAAGCACCTGGAGGCTTGTGTTAAGGACTCATCATGATGCTCAGGAAAACCTTGTGTTTTCTCTAATGCTTTTTTCCTAGCAAATGTATCCTTGCAAAATAGGACCCAGGTAAACCTAACAAATTTAATTAGACTTATATGATTGCTTGTATTTATGTTTTTTTTTTCATTTTAGGTGCATAAGATGCCTAAAGGCAGTTTTATCTTGCCTAGATTTCAAAGGATTGTAAAATCAGTTATATGGTATATGCAAAATAAGAAGCATTTCTGGTTTGTTCGCTTGTTTTTTTTTGTGGTTTTATGTCTGTGTGCCATGCAGCAGGCAGGTTTAAAGTGCAGAATTGTTTAGGTATGCAATAGGGAATGGTGTTTAATTAATGATGTTTAATTAATTTGATGCTGCTGTTCTTTAAGTAGAGTAAATGAACGTAGGCTGTACTTTTTGAGCCATTAGCTTTATCACTTCCTTGAAGGTATGAAAAAAATCAGAAACATTAAAACAAGCATTAAATAAAATCAAAAAATGCTTATATTTTCATTGGAATGATTAGAATTTGTCCTTGGATTTTAAAGCAGTTTTTCGTTACCTACTGTGAAGATTTTTTGCATAACAGCCAAAAAATCTGGATGCGAACATTGTGCATATCGGGAGGCTCTACGTGGGAGAGCCTCTGCATAACTTATACAAATGGCATCAAGATCTGTAAGATTTGTAGGAAAACAAGGCTTTAGTATCACGTTACAATGTAGATTGGACATCAGAACTGAAAAGATAGGGGAAAACAATCATGCTCATCTTCAGTTGCATTTCATGTAATTTACTCTTCTGCTTGTCTCCATTATTACTTTCCAAAATTCATTACAGAATTTTGTCTAATAATACTACAGCAGCTGTAATGATCATTATTCCTGAGGGTGGTTTGATTCTGTGCTCCTCACACATTGCACATACCCAGGTCTGAACAGGGAACTGGATTTTACTGTGGCAGTGAATGTGTGGGTAAATCTGGCCATCCCTGCCCACTCTCTGTATCCCCATGAGAGCTGCATGGCTTCCCACCAGCCGCAGCGGCGAGGCTCTCTTGACTTTTTGCCCAGATGGCAGAGCTGCCCTGCGAGCCGTTCCAGGGTCACGGCTGTCCCCCCATGCCCGCAGTGCGGTGCAAAGCAGCATTCCCGGCCGGAGGTGCCACTGCCAGCAGGCAGCTGCGGCTCATGTGGTGTATTTTTGGAAGTCTCTGAACTTTACAGTTAAAGCCGTGACAGAAGCAGTTAGGAAAATTTCAGAAGGCACTGAGCACTTCAGTGCTTACTTTCTAACCCGCTGGTCTGACTGTTAATAAAACCTAGCTTGGCAGTCCTTAACTGAAATTAAACGGATCAAGCTTACAGCTCTAGGTTAGTTTCTGTTGCCTCATGTCCAACAATTACTCTGCTCATTAGAAAGTTCACCATTTGTAAAAGTGATTAAAATACATTTTCAAGTCTCTAATAAGGGAGAGCTTTTAAAGAATATAATTTTTCCAAGGATTAGAGAGTTGTGGTGTGTCCTGCATTAGCTCCACTTGTGAGTGTGCTGCAGTGGCAGGCTCTGCTTGGTAGCAGAAAGGTGGGAGGGAGGCTGGAGAGGAGGAGTGAGGAATGATGACAGGGAGAAGGCAGAACTGGACTCTCCCTCAGAATGAACAGACCAGCCAGGAAGGTGTTGAGCTGAATTAAAGTGGAAAAGAATTTTATTTCTTTTTTTCTTCACAAAAGGAGTAGTTGAAAGCTTTGGTTAGTCTATCATGGAGTCTAATTTATTTACCCTTGGTGGGCCACTTATTGGCTTCCAAGGAAGGAAGAACAGTGTATCCATGAAATAATTTTCAAGATGAATAAAAATTTCCTGTTGCTCCAAGTGTTCCACCTTTTCCTTCTGTAATGCTCTTAAGTATTTCCCACGAGGAACTCATTTGCTTCTCAGGGGATTAGCATTCATAGATCAATCCAGAAATATAATTCTCTTATGATTCCATATTACAGGAGTATTTTGAAGAGATTTATGGAGGGAAAGAGTTGTGAGGAACAACACAGTGCTTGTTTTCTTCTCATAATTGGCTTTTGCCTCTCCTTCTGAGCACTTTGGCACCAGTGAAGGGCTCAATGTGAGCTGCTCTTCCACTGTACCTGTTTCTGCTCTGCCTCCCATCTTGGGCCTGGCCTCTATTACTGGGTAGTGCTTTTGCTGCCTTCACTTCCCTGTGTCCATATAGTGGAAGCTCAGAAATCATGAAATCACTGAAATCACCAGAAAAATGTAATGACGTGTTTTGCTTCTGCAACTGTTGAACACTTGTAATGAACTCTGCCTGGAGCATAACTTCTGAAGCATCTTGGAGTACTGATTTGTGATCTGCCTATCTGTATATACCCATACCCAATATATGTATTTTTATTTTGTAGCTAATATTTGGCTCTCTAAAACTAAGTGTAGGTTTTTCTTTTTTTTTTCATTTATTCATTTATACATGTGTAGAGGCATTTTTTGTGGAAAAGGTGTAATCTCATGTGGAAAATAATTTCGTTTGTATTCTGCCCCTATCACTATTGTGGTGGTAGGCTCTGTGTAGGCTTTTGGTGTGAGCTAAAATGGCTTTCTTTATGTTCTAACATAAAGCCCATTAAGCATTTCGCAGAAAGACTCCTACAGATTGTGTGGCTGTCCGTCTGTCTGCCCAGGCTCCGTACAACAGGTGTTTAATTATAATCTCAGCCACATGTATTCCAATAGTCCCTAGTGCTGCCTTTCACTTCTTTGTTTTAGCTCAAAATCTAATAGTTTCAACTTGATAACACTATTGATTGTAACTCCAGTGCTCATAAATTTCTATCTGTGTAATAATCACGGTGGAAAACCCATTCTGAAGCTCATTTGGTCTAAAAAAGGCAGTTACTGAGACTTATTATTATTTTAAGAATAGTAATGATTAAAAAAAAGTCATAAAGACTCACACCTACTTTTTCTATCTTCTTCCTTTTAGCTATCAACATGTTTTACCCAGCAGGTCTAACAAACAGCCATATGCTCTCTAGTCTCAAGGGAAGTAGTTCCAGCTTGAAAATCAATATGTCACTACCAGGCTGTGGTAATGGATGCTTACAGCAGCAGGTTTACATAAGCTAATGGTATACCATGCAACAGAAATTCATTTAGATGAGAGGGTTGCCTAGTCTCATTCAAATGTTTGGAGTAGCAAAAGATGGATATTTGTAAAAGCTAATCAAAATGGTAATTTGTTCATTGATGAGTAGGCTGGCTATAGTTGCTGCACTGGAGATACATGTACACTAGTCCATTTTGTTTCCTGCAAAATATTCTCATATTTCTAGAATAAAGACTGGCACAACCCTATGAACCAGTGTAAAACAACACAGTTTAAATTAGGGCTTTTCCTTGCATAAGCATTGATCCCTCTGGACTTAGATAAGCTGAAAGAAATCTACAAAACAACAAAGCTGTAAACGTGTGTGAAATTCAGATAGATTTTCACAAAAATACCCACAAATTAGCAAGTCCTGGATGTATGTATACTTTGGAAAGAGAAAGCTTAAGTGAAAGGCCCAAAATAAAAAGGATTTTTGAAAGAATCCTACCTTTGATATTGTTTGTGGTTTGTTGAGGAGAACAAATCTGACATATCATATTGATCAAAATCTGGTGAAACAAATTATTTTTATGCTGTGTGCCATTGGAAAGCTATTCACAATGCTCCTAGTGACATCTTATTTGCTTGCGCAGAAAGGTTATTTCAACCACTGCTGCTAATACATTGTACCCTAGTGCCTTTCAGAGGTATTAAAAAACTCCTCAGTACAGTGTATCACTATATCAGAGCAGTGGAAAGTGGTTTTCAGTGCCAAGTACTAAAGAAGCTGCAGACATGTATGTTGTTAAAGACATACATTTTTTCTTTCTTTTCATATGTTGTATGCTAATGTTAATGGTCTCATTTATTTCTGTTGCTTGGGACAGAAAATACACATTCATCAAGTCAAGTAATACTTCTGTCCTCTAATCATGAATGGTGACCAATGAGATATCCAGGCTTCTGGGTTAAGCTGGCATCTATTTAGGTTTTCACTTGGCATGTAGTACGTAGCGCATTTTACTGAATCTACTTCTCATTTCTATCAATACCCTGCCAAGATAAGTTAACCTCTCTAATTTTGCTTCAGTCTTTTACAACAGGAGGTCTCGCGACAGCCCTTTGCAGTCTTCTTCCATTACTTGGAGTAAAATAATATGCCTGAATATTTGAGATCCACACATTAGATTTTGAGTTCACTTTGAGTGAAATTGCATGCAGGCGAAAGGGCCATCATTCCTAATTGTGTCTGTTTAATTCTAATGTGTATAGCTTGTGGGGTTTCGTTTAAAACATAGCCAGTGTATATCTTAATCTCCTGTTCAAACATCATGTTCTTAGTTTAAATAACTAGTTAAAAAGAGCTATTTAAACAACCCTTTGTAACTTTTGGGAGCCAAAGCTCACCCTGTTGAGCTTTTAAAATGTAACTAAACCATCTTTTGGTGATGTGTGTGTAACTCATTTTGTTTGTTTATTTCAAACTCTTCCAAACTCATCCAGCAGCTTGTTTTACATACAATATACAACTGAAGTTTCATCGAAAGGACTTGTGGCCTCTTGCTTGCAAATTTACAGAGAGCATCAAAGGACGTTATAAATACACTGAAAAGTTCCTCTAGCAAGAAACAAAACCACCAGGTTATTTGTGCACTACGTAGTTTCTAGCCTACTTCAAAGGTTTTGGTTACCTTAGTTCTTAGCTGTGGAATCTCTCTTACAGTGTATGAGTAGGTCAAGAACTCCTACATATACACATCAGCCTGGCAGACTAAGCCCCATGTTGTCCTGATTCAGTGCACACACTTGTGTATTCCTGTTTTTGGAAAGTGCTCTGAAGCATTCATAGCCCTGTGAAATGCAGAGAAACATACGCTTTTGGCATCTGTTTAAAATCTGATCCATTGTCTGTTCAAGTCAGTTGAAAGATTCCCATGACCTAAATGATGCTGTTGGAGGTTCTCGTCTCAGAGGGAGCCTGTCAGCATTTTCTGATAGGATCCCAGGCTGGGTAAAAAGTGAAAAACTGACTAACTATATTATCAAAAATCACTAAGGATGAGAGTTTGTGAAATGTGAAGCCTTTTAGTATATTAGGTCAGCTATTCACGGAGATCCCCCTACACATCAACCTGGAAATAGAACTGATGAGTGAGCACGGGTGAGAATTAGACTCATTACAAAACTCTTCCAAAATGCAGCCATGTGAAGAGGGCATTACTGAAGGATCAAGTAAATCACTAAAAGACTAGAAAATAGCCACTGTATATTTAACTCAGCTGCTTTGTGATCATTATCAAATTATCATGCCATATTTTTGTAAACTACCTCCATCTTTGGAATTAATTAGGGCCTGAGAAATTATTCCCAGCTATGGATCTCTACTATGATTTTTTTGCAGAAGGCAGAAAGTGGAAGACTAAAAGATAAACTCAACATTTCTTAGGGAATTGAGTCCTGTTCTTGTTTGTTTCACAGTTTTTATTGACAATACTAGACCAATCAATTAAGTAGTGTTTTTCACTTGACACAAAGGGCTTTAAACAGGCATGAGAATCCTGTTAGATTGCAGAAGTGACAAATATTTAAACTTGAGGCTTGATAATACGCAACATGCAACTGGACATATAAAGTGCTATGTAATATTAAAGTCTAAAAGGAAATGTATCTTTCTGTCTTCTGTTGCATACTTCAATTTTTCTTAAACTCAATTCTCTGTTTACAAGTTAATAGTTAATAGATTCTGAATTATGCAAGAACTACAGACATTTTTCTGTCTGTAAGGTCTTGATATGAGTAAGAAATGCAAAAGAAAACTACAGATCTGTAGCTGACTGAGAGAGAAAAGCACTTGTTATAATACCAGAAGAACATGTTAAAGGGTAATTAGACAAGCTAGATATTTTCACATGAGAGGCTGATTAAATTTATGCTAGATAAATTTAAGGAGAGCATAAGGAATCCTTTAGTTAATAATAGTCAATATGACTTTCTAGGAACTTTACTGGGTACTGATGCCATGGGGCATGAAACAGCCAAAGTCTCCACTAAAAATTAGCTTTGTATCTGAAACAGGGAATCTGCATCCAAAACATTTATTAGGAATCATACCTGGCAATTTCCATACTCCACCCAATCTCAAAATTTTGTTTGGGAAACAATGCCATGCTCTTATTATCACAGTTTAATACTATAGACTTGTGTCTTCACTTTTAGTCATGTAATAAGTGACTCTTTTCTTATTTGCTAAGTGCAGCATTAGTGAGTGTTTTCAAGAGTCCTTGGAAGATGATAATGTCCAAATGGATCAGAGCATGATATATTACCAACAATCAGGCTACTCTTTGCAAAGAGGTGGACAGGGGGCTTAAAAAAGTACAGATTTATCAATCATACTGAAACTACAAAAATTCCCAAATAAACCAAAATTCTGTAAGAGTCAGTTTAAATGCATTGGAAGGATAATGAGGTGAATTGAATCAAACAAAGTAGATTTATAAGGACTAAAGTAGATTTTAGTCTCATCCAAATTCCTTCTTTGACAGTGTCTCTTTATGGATTTGAGGAAGTGCATCTGTTACTGTTCAATGTAATATTGCCTCATCTTAAATTCATAAAAGCAAGCTACAGAAATAAGGTCTAGATTAATTTAATATATGGTTAGTGAGTGGAAAATAATTTAAGAATACTGTTTTGCTGTCAAACTGCGGAGGCTGCTATAGAGTGATTGCAAAGTGTCTTGTCTGGAATCCATTTCAATTACACATTTTCAGCAGCAGCTTGGATGATGGAATAGAATTTCCACATTTGAACATAACACCAAGCTGAGAAGAGTTTCAAGATTTTTGGCAGATAAGGTCAGAGCTCAAAATAGTCTCACTGAATTGAAATATGGTCTAAAATCAATAAATTGAAATTCACTAAGGAGAACCCCGAAGACTGTGTGTGCAAATCAGGGAGAAGAAATTAAATGGTCCGATGAAAAAAAGAAAGAGAATTGGGCAGCAACATCATAAAAGTGGAGTTAGATATGCTACCTTGCAAACTGAGTAATAATGTAAGTGTGTCAGATAAATGCATGGAAATTTCTGTTTCAGGTTGAGAATGAAATTATTCTACTGGATGCTGACAAAGGCAGTTTTGGTTTACCACACTTAACAAAGATGTAGAAAAAGTGAAGGGAATCTGGAGGACAGCACCGAGACTGATTAGAGGTATAAAAGATATGACCTGCTAGGAAAGCTTGAAATAACTGGGTTTGTTTAGTCTGGAAAGGAGAAGACTCATAGTGTGGGAGAATGGAACTTGATAACAGTCTTTAAAACTGTTGCAACCACAGCAGTAGGAGTTCATAGGAGAAACTTCTGCTGCACAAACTTAAACAGGTTGTGTTGGAAGAACGGAAGTGATGGTCCCCAGAGAATTAAACATTTATCAGAAAAAAACATGTAAGCATATCTATATATGTTGCTCTGTCTTCAGCTTAGCAGAATGGTATAATAACATTGCTCTGCTTCTCCGTTTTGATTTGGTCAATTATCATAGCTTCCATGTGATCGATACAATAAATTTCTTGCCTTTGCTGAAATTTAAGTTAGTGAAGTATTTGGCAGCAATCCATAACCTCTAACATTTTTTAATGAAAACTGTTCTTTCTCCAGTAGTTTTGTAGGAGGACAATATGTTGGTGTTCAATGCTGATGAATTATATATTTTTCATATATTGGAAATAATTGCTACTGATGTATTCCATACATTTCCGTATATTCCATCAGTTCCATATGCTTCTTTAATATATACATTATAAAAGTTATCTTATTTTCATGCTCTCTGAATCACAGCCTATGCTAGGGCTGTATGAACCACTTATTAAAAGTGAAATGTCTAGAAGTGAGCATCTACATGAATTTAAAAATGAGACCTTTCCTCCAAAAATGTAGTAGTGGTTATAATTTTTGGCTCTAAAGTGAATACTTTTTCAAAGTGAAAATGAGCAAGACTAAACCTACTATCTCAGTTCCATAAAATCAGGCAATATTTTGCCACCAACTTCAGTGGAAATAAGACGGAGATTTTTAATGAGTTAAAGGCCTCTTCAAAATTCACTTTTCAATTGCTTTTGCAAAATTGCGTATTTCCTGATACAGAACTGGGATAACTGCCATCTGTGAGTGATGCCATGGTTCGTGTTTTGGTGCATAGTACTCTAAGCCTGGTGTTTCCCACATTCTTCATTCAGCTTTTATAATTTTTCCTTTTTTAAATTTTTTTCCATATCATTTGAGTTTCCTGTAATGAAGATGTCTGTTAACATTTCTGGAATCCCTCTAGGGATGTCCTGTGTTCTTACCCGAACTTTGACTGAGCCAGAAATGTAAACGGAGCAATACAGTATGCCCAAAGAAAATACAACTTGAGCTACTGTAATAAACCATATATACCAAAAAGGAGAAACGTAAATGTTGTCATTTTGTCACTGCCAGCAAGTTTTACCCTAGCAATTCTATTGGTTTTGTGGTTTTGTAACTTTATTCTTTGTGATCTCAAGCATTTGCTCATGTTTAATCACTGCTCACCGCTTCTTGAGTGGCTTTGATCATCAATATTAAATGAAGATGAATATTGAACTCCTGTGCATGTGTTTGCAAAAGTGCATCAGATCACCTTCAGTATTTGAGGAGAGGCATAGTGTGGATCAGAGTTCAGACTTTTAAGCTCTCTGGGCATGTTAGGCAAAGGCTTCAAGTACGGCTGCAGCAGACGCCAGCACCCTGAGGGAAAAGGGTGTCTGGTAAGGGTGTAGCAGCAGGGCTTTGAGTGTCAGTAAACATGCAGAGACACAAGGCAGGAGAGGACAATTTCTATTTAAAGACCAACTGCTAAAAGGTTAAAAAGCAATATAATAAAGGAAGAAATGAAAATTTTGCACCCTGGCTTATGCTGAAGTTCATGAATCCCTGTGGATTCCCTGTCCTTCCTAAACTGAGTAAGTTTTAACAGATTTTGGATCCTACTCAGTGTATTGTCAGTATTCTGAAAACAAGTAAACAAGTAGCCTCACTTTGCTT
The DNA here is from genome assembly GCA_033558185.1 of Dromococcyx pavoninus. Taxonomy (NCBI): domain Eukaryota; kingdom Metazoa; phylum Chordata; class Aves; order Cuculiformes; family Neomorphidae; genus Dromococcyx; species Dromococcyx pavoninus. The sequence goes on along the minus strand of JAUMJL010000063.1, from coordinate 1,431,255 downwards.
TATAGTGAATATGATATTCTGTAAAGTGTACAATAAATTAAGCAGATTGATCACATTTCCAGCATGGGAGATGCAAAAAGAAATAGCTTAATTTTGTGTTATTTGTCCCTTTTGACCTTAAATATGATTATTGCAACAGGTATTTAGCTAGAACTACACCAGAAAACTCTTCTCCTGCTGGTGTGGTCTGTACATATGAAAATAAGTTTTTGTCTTTGTGTACTAGGTCCTCAAACAAATTATGAATAACAAAATCCAGGAAAACAATTATTTCTTAGTATAACAACTGTAGTGGCATTTTGGTAATATCTCAAAGGGTTTCACTTGTAAGAAATGTCAGTAAGAACTGTAAGCAATATTACTGTGCAACAAGTTTCTGGAATAGGCTATACCTCTAATGTTTACTATTTGTGAATTAGACTATACATTTGTATCAAACTTATGAACATACAACAAAAAATTGATTACTTGGTTTGGTGAATTTGTCTAGAAAGTGTATAGAAGTTGGTCTGCTCTCAATGTGACTTCTTTACATCTGCAAATAGTGCTTAAGTAACCTCCCTGCCAAGAACTGAGCCAGCCTCGATCTGCCCAGGTTTGAAGATAAATATGACAAGAGGCATTTAGCCAGCTTAGTTCACATACACACAAATATATTTGTGTGGAAGTGTTACTGAACCTTTATGTAACTTTTTAGGCCAAGATTGGTCTGAATTAGTGATATCTCCAAAGAGATGCAGAGGAGTGAATAAACAACAGATGGCTCTGATTTTGAAAGAATAAGCCAAAGTGAACCACCATCCCTCATTGAGCAGCGATAGTTTTATTTAGGGAAAGACAGGAAGTATGTGAGAGCTTCTGGATGAGGTCAAGTCTTGGTCTTATGATGGTTTGTAGCTGGGTTTTATTTTTTATTTGAAGTTCAGCACAAATGTTTTACTTGGACTGGCCCCTCATGCTGCCACACCTGAGGGAATCACAGCAGAACTGGAAGCTAGATGCATTTGTTGTCGTGCTGGATTGATGTGATTCATTATGCTGATAAAGAAACATAAAGGCCACAGGGAGTTACTAATAATGAGGTGGGTTTGACTAGTAGAAGCTCAAGGTAAATGCTATGTCTGGTTAAAACATTAGTGAGTTAAAAGCACTGACAGATCTGCAGAAAGGGAAGCATCCCCAATGTACACTGTAAATGCATGAAGGTTATATTTTTTTCCATCAATTACGTTTTTGTGAAGGTCAATCACACATATGCCAAATTCACTTCCCTGTTAGCATTTCTTATCAGCTGCTTCCATAAGGAATGATGAATACTTAATGTGCTGAATGTATACAGTATCTGCTTTCTGCTTCTGTAAATTCGCTTAATATGTCCATGATTAAATATTAGAGACCCAGGGGGATCATATTTATTTGACTGTCTGAAACTGCTGTAGCTGTTCTATAAGCCTTACTTCAGATAACATTGTGAGTCTTACTTATAGTTTGGTTCCAGGATGCATCCCTGGAACTAAGAATCAGGCACACTTCTAGAAAGCACTGAAATATGAGAAAGCTCTGAACTAGGTTTTTCAAGTCTGAGTGTAGGTGCTAGACTGAAGTTACCCATATGGAGGAAACGGGAGAGACTGTAGTCCAGAGGTTTCCATTTTGAGAGTCTTCAGCTATTTAAGAAGCATCATTTTTGGTATTTCAGCCCCCTTCTGTGCTCCAGGAAAATACCAGATTTTCTCATAAATAATTATATCAATAAATAAAGGCTTCTAGATGATATCAGAAATGATTGTTGCACCAGAAAGGCGACAGGGTACAAGTCTTGCACTTTCCGATTGCTTAATGCTTTTAAAACCAGCATAAACATCAAAACATAGTACTGTAGTGCACACTATACGCTTAGGGATCTTGTTGACTTCTAAGTGCAAAGATATGTAAGAAAGTCTATGAACATAGTACTTAGAATATCAACATAATATTTTGGAAGGGAAAATTACTTGGCAATAATGCAGAATGTGGAAGGAGACAGTACAACAGGCACGTACTAACAGAGAGCTGATATTCTGGTTTTACAAGTATCTGAACCTGATTTATTGGATGGCAGCAATGGCATTCAGGATTCATTATTGCTTTAATGGCAGTGTGCTTGAATCACGTGTGTTCAACATTTGTGTGCATAACTGTTCTGGTTTATAGCTATAGGAGGAAATCTTCCTAAGATATAGCTATGACTGCGGATGCACTCCTCGTCTGATTACTGATCCCTCTGCTCTCTAACTGACTTGGTATAGTTCTGTAACTGTACAGAACTCTTTTTATACCATTTAACATAAAATTGTCCCTGTAAAAAAAAATGCATCTTATTTAGATTGTAATTGAAAACGTTGGTGTCTGTGAGGTACGTAACTCCCACCTGCTGAGACAATAAAATCTTTGATGACACAGGGTCTCAGTAGACTGGGATGGGTGGGAGGAAGGGGAGAAATGTTTGCTACAATTGAGAGACTATGGTTTTCTTCACAGTCTGCTGGTTTGGATTAGAATCAGAGATGACTTTCCAAGTTAGCATGTGCAGCACCCTGCCAGAGAGTTGTTCTTGGATCTGTTGCTTCTTTATGAAATGCAGAGGAGAAAACAGAAAAAAAAAAAAAAAAGGAATGGCTACTGGCAGCTTTTCACTCCTGTGTTTAGGATATTGTAGAGACAACAACCAATACTGTCTGGACTTTGCTGGAGCAAATGCTGGGTGGGCAGTGTGGTTTCTCACACTTGTTGTTAGTACAGCAGTGTTAGAAAAGAAAGGAGAGCTTTCATTGAGACTAGCAACAGTAGCAGCATGTATTTAATAACTGAATGAATCAATAGTTCCAGCTTTCATAAAAAACATACTGGAAAGTTTATTATATGTTCAATGATTTCATATTTACCCTCAAAAGGAAAATATTGTTTTGGAAAATAAAAAATTTATTTCCCCCCCAAGTAGCTGAATATTTTCCAGTTTCTATAAAGAGTGAACCAAACCATTACATTTACAGTGATTTATCCAGCCTACACTGCAGAAGTATGTAAAGCATTTCAACACGGTGGTTGTAAGATATTCAGACCTGTTCTGAATAAAATCTGAGTTCTAGCAACAATAACAATATTTGGCATTTTAATTATGTTTTTAGAGAAAGAAGCTTCAAAATCTTTGCATGGGACATTATCTGATAGGTAAACTGAAACATAGAGAAGTTGTTCCAAGTTCAAGAGAGCCTACATTATTCCTTTAGACACAGGCATGAGTGTGATACCTTACTTTCTCTGCTTCTCTGAGTGTGTTGCATACCCTGATCAAGGTTTTAATGTTTAAGGAGCAAAATTACATTTCTGCCAATTTTGCCTGGGTATGTTTTGGCAGAAAGCTGACCAAGCAGCTGTAGTACCTCCTGCAGATGGAAGTTTGCCTCCCTACTGCTTAACAGATTTGCTGTGATGCTCTGAACGAGTATCTCAGTCCTCTGTCTGCAGATTCCCATCAATGAAACCATCTTGATGCTACATCACAGATACACTGTAACAATAAAGACACAAATTTGAAAGCTATTATGGTAATTATAAGCACTTAAGACAGAACAAGAACAACATTCGTTTTTGTGTATGCCTGGACTTTTTCTCAGCCATCTCAATGGAGATTTGGTAATGCAAAGTCTGGGTCAGTGCAGTCCACAGAGAGTTCATAACCAAGACATAATTTCCATTATTTACTTTCATCTTAATTTGTATCTAGTTATGCTTTACCTGAACATCTAAAAGGAATTCCAGCTCCTGAACCTTCACTTAACTGATCACTAATCATGCAATTCTCATATACTCATGCAGAAGTTGTTTAGAGTTACACAGAGTGCATTGAAAGAGACAGTTTACAGTTTTTGTGATATTTTCCTACCAAAACAGTAGGTAGAGAAATCATTCAAAAAAATTAGAGCATTTATTTTGATACTGTTTCTGCATGCCTTCTTATTTAAAAGCTCTTCTTTAAAAAAAATGAAAAATCTTGAAAAGAAGACATTACTCATTCAGCTTTTTTACTAGCTGCACTCATCTTTGAGTTCTGCATCCTCAGTTTGTAACCTTACATGGAATTACTGCGTTTGCTGATTGTAAACTAACTGCATGATTAGAACAAAGCCCCTTTTCTGCATTTGGCATTGCTTCTTATCTTTTTTTTATTTATTTTATGAATTTTGGCAGAGATTACATGACCATACATATTTGTGAAATACAATATGCTGTATGTTTGTATTATGAAATTACATTATCTTTTTTTCCTAAAAGTTACTAGAGGGTGGTGCTCTCAGAAACAATTCTGGCCTGATAGGACAAATCTTACTGAATGTGAGCTGTATTGCTAAACCTTTAAGATGGAAAATTCCTCTCATACTTTTCATGTTCCAACAATGAAATCTGTATAATTTATTCCAATCAGCAGACATGCAATGTGAATCACAAAGAAAACAAGATCTTAGTAATGTAAAACTATAAACATAGGAGAAATTTAGCATCTTTTTTCTTACAGCAAACATTTTTTTCTTGGAAGCATCAGAAAGAAAAGCAGTGGGCTTGTTAGTGTCAGCTAACTACTCTTTGAAGTCCTCGGAGGTGCTACCAATTTCCTTAATAGGCAAAACAATGAAGAAAATTAAATCCAATTCAGTAGTAAGAGGGAGAGAGCTGATGTTCCAGAAAACAAAAAAACCCTTTCCTTGCTCACCTGAGTGACAAAGCTACCTCTGGGGATGCTCCCTTTTGCATTTTTGGTGAGATCTGTTCTCTTACGGAATAACTTTGCTCTGTGGGTCAAAGCCAGAGGTGCCTGCTGGCAGCTGACTGGACAGAGGGACCCTCTGGTTTGCTTGCACAGAGGTTGTTGGTGCACCCCTGTGTCATGGGGGAGGCCTTAGAGGAGGATAAACTTAGAAGACAGACATGATTTATTTATAAGAACAAATTTTCCTGGCAGAGAGTGTTAGTAGCCTTACAGAGGAGGCTGTCAGATCTTTTAGTATCTTGTTAGCTTTCATCTTCTGTCTGGTGGATTGTAGTACCTTCTGCTCTGCTGTGGTTTGAACGCCATTTTCTTTAGGCCTCATTATAGTTGTAGAAAGGCTTTTGCTATTGTAACATTGGATTTTTTTGACTTGGTTAACTAACCTGGTAATGAAGCATTTCGTGCCATCTGCACCATGTCAGCAAAGTAATCTTCAGATTAGACAGCAGCTGGGCATGGTTGTTCCTGACAGATGGTATCCTGTCATCTCTTTAGCAGCTGTTTGGACATGGCTGCATGTCAACGCCACCATGATATAATCAATGTAGTCCTGTGAAGCAAGCCCAGTGTGACCCTTAAGGCACTTGGCATCATGCTGTTGATGGCATATTTTGTAAGAACATTTTGAAGAAAGGATACGGAAACAAGAAATCTGAGCACGTGTTGCATATGTCCTTCCTTTGCACACTTTTATGGGGAGCAACAAATGTGTCCAGGCATTTTAACAGTAAGTCTTTTGCTGGTTGCAAACCTAAATTTTGGATTTGGAACACTGTATAGAGTAACTATGAAAACACGCCAATTTTACAGTAATGTTACATTGTTCTGTCTTTTTTCCACTGATATTGAAGACATAGTCTTTTATTTTTAGTGTTTAATTAAAGTTCTAGGCCTTGTTAACCAGCAAATTTTAAAATCAGTGAGGCAATATTAGTGTACGTAGTGCAAAGCTGCTTTGAGAACATACTTAAATCTTTTATTTCACTTGATACATGTGGTGGTAATTCTAACTGAGTCATGATGGTAATACAGGAGTTAACAGAAGTCCAAGTTCTGAAGACAACTAGCAACAGAATAATTTTCCATGTTGGAATTTAAATGTTTAACCTGGCTGTCATAATGAGATTCTTTACATTTTTAGACTCTTATATTGTAAATTACAAGCTTTAGCCATGTGTTTTACATCTGAAAGCTCAGTACTCTTCACTGTTCAATGTGCCCTCAAAGATGACAGTGTTCTTTTTCCTTATTCTTTCCACATATGCATCTTAATCACATTATGTGCCTTTTCTCTGGCTATGGTTGAAGTATTAAGTGTAACATCAACATATGTGACACAGATTCTCATATGTCTTGATGACTGGCCCTATGGAAAACTTGGTTGACAGTCTTTTTGAGTTGTGTGTGTCTGTGCTTATGTGTACATACATACACATTCTTGCATCCAAACCACTTTGGCCACTGTTTCAAGAGTTCAAAGAATCTGCAGTATGAGTGCTAATTTTGTCCAGATGTAAGTTGTTTTGGTCAAACCAAGTTGTACGTAGGACCTCACCCCAGGAATGTCATTTCCAGTGCCTCCTTCCTTGACCTTTACTGAGTAGTTAATTAGCAAGTATTGTGACTATCAGTACAGACTGGCAGGTGACGATTAGATTCTCTGTTTCTAGGGAGGGTATTGTACTTTATTTTACCACCAGGCAATATAGCTTTGGTCAGTAACATGCATATCAAAGAAAAAATACTCATGTGGCTGTTAAATCATTCAGTATTCCTCAGTGTTGGTTAAGTTTTAAAGAAGTTCAACACACAAATATAGAACATATGCACAAATGCAGTCAAGCGTACAACATAGACGTCTTAGCTTTTTTGAGTTTTCTCTTTGTTTGTTTGATTGTCTTTTTTTGCTGACACTGAGAAATAACAAAAATATTCCCAAGATTGTTGTGGGTTCTCTGTGCTTGGTAGCTATGGAGGCCTAGCTTGTTATTTTTGGTTGAATTCTCCCTTACAAATGAGCAGTGGATAATAAATACGCTGCCTCTCTCTCATCATTGTTTCCAAAGGATGGTTTAAACAAGGTTTTCAAGGACATGACTTTTTCAGAGGTGGCGAATGGGCTTTGTTTTACTGAACTACAACATTAAAAGAAAAAAACCCCAACCTTTTCCAAATATCCAGAACGCTGACTTTCTGAGGATTTCTCTTTTACTTTGAGCATGAGAAGCAGAAGATATGTGTTAATGGTTACACATCATGCCAATGAAATAGAAATCTGTGTCTACATGCCTAGCTTACACCATTTAAAAGACTTCTGCCCAAAGTTGTGTTTGTTGGTAATCTGCTGCACTGTCAGCATATAAATACACATTTTGGCCTGAATGCTACTATGCAGCTAATGCACCTCTTACAAATCCAAGCAGTAGTAAAGAACAAATAAGGAAAAATCTGAGTGTCCAGGTGATTAGTATATTAAAATTGGACCATTTACATCAAAAGCATTTCCCTTTCAACATGATGGATTTGGTGTTTGTTTTTTTTTTTTTCTCTTTTTCTGGGACAGAAAAACCTCCTTTTGCTTATTTGTAATATGCATGTTTTCCTAAGTATTTTGCCAGCTAATTAGCGCTCGTCATGAAGAATGATCACTGTAATGCATATTTTTAACCTTGGCAAGTACTGCTTAGAGCACTAGCCAAGGTTTTCCAAATCTTTATATCTGGGCATCTTTATGTATCTATATCTGGATAGGTAGGGGTTGACATGAACTACAAACCAGTATTGCTGACAGATTTCCAAGTAGATATTCAAAAGGCACAGAACTCTGTCTTTGGTGTCAAAACATAACTTTGTTGTATTTTTAACTGTAAATATTACACAGTATATTTTTGCACACTTAGCAAATTAATGTGCATTACAGACAGCTTGAGACATCACCTAGGTTTTGCAGATTGTGTGGTTTGTGCAAGGATCTTGCCAGCTCTCAAGGCTGTGGAGTTAATTGGACTTGGAACCACACCCAGGCACATCCAGCTGCTGCTGCTTGATGGTTCAGAGGTTGACTATCTCCTAAATCAGAAGAGCCAGAGAAAAGTTTGATGGCTTTGTGCTGTTGGACATGCTATCCTTTGGATGAATTTTTTTAACAGAAATCAGGTTAGTAGAGTTTGAAGACTCAGACATGAAGAGTGAGAATATGGATAGCTGTGTAAAATCTAAGACTCAGACTTCTGTGTCTGATCTGACGGCTCTGTCTTTGTTTGGCTTCAATATTCACTTTTATTCTTATCCCCAAGCTTGAGTGTTGTTTGCTATGTGCTGTGCAACAGCCTTTCCCTTTAACCTGGAGTTGGTTGCTGAGAGATGTGTTCTCTGTACCGTATTCACTCTTCTCTGGGCTACGTTTTAAGATTTAAAGTGGCTTGAGGTCCTTGGAGCAGAGTTACTGCACGTTGTTGCATTATAACTGTTGGATACTATCTTTTAAGTTTGTCTGTGTACGTGACCTAAATTTGTAAATCTAATACTCAAATTGGCATGTAATAAGGTTGAGAACAATAACCTGATTCTTTGGAGACAATGGTCCCATTTCTTGCCTTCTACCAGATTTTCTTATGGAACCTCTTGAAAAAAAATTAATAGTATCCATATGAGTAGTTCAAACCCTATTCTTCTCCTAACTGAAATTCAAAAGAAAGGATACGAAGTTCATGCCAAAGCAGCAGATCTGGTCACAGAAAGGTACTTCAGTCTACTCAAGACAAAAACCTCCAAAACTTAAGCAAGTCAATTCCAATGCTGTTTCCCTGGACGTATGTGGTGAGCAGGATTAAAGCTCTTCCTGGACACCAGCTGTGAAGCTGTGTGCTTCCCTGGAGGGAGAAGGAAATAATTTTGAGAGACAAAATGTTTATTTATCAAGTGCAATAATAACAGGCATTTTATTGTTTTCATATACTATTTTCTGTCACTTTTTTATGTGCTAAGAACACTTACTTTATTAGTTTTACCATATTAACTAATTGTTACATGTAATTTTTTCTATTTGAATGCTTGCATTGTTTCATAGATAGATTTGCTATTAGGGAACTGTTGTGATTCATTCAGCCTGGTTGAATAGAATTGCTGTACTTATAAAGCTGAATACTTTATATGGCTTTAACAAATTAATTAAGCCTGCTATTATTTAGCCTGCAGGTCTAGCTGTATACAGCTTAATCCTAGTTGTAACAGATACAAATGTATTATGAGTCCATAAAGACCTATATATTTCTAACTAGTATTTATGATTTCCCTATGCAGTATTAGGAAACAAATGAAGCTTCTGTGAAACATTTGTGCTGGGAAACATTATCTAAAACTTCATTATAATGTGGCCTGTTTTTACAGCTTAGTCAGTAGCACTGATGAGGAGAGCCTCAATAAAGGCAAGATTTAGTTTGTTGCTAATAAACACTAGGGGTTTGAAGGCCAACTTGCATTCTGTCTGTACTGAGTCTTTTCTCAGACTGGTTTTAGGATCACCTTGTTGACTGTCTGCCTGGCTTATTGGAAATGGTGTTTTCTATTACATTTCTGTCTTTTCTCTAAGGTCTTTCCGTTGCTACTAATACCCTACCTGGTAAGCCATATGCTTTATACAGAAGATTCATTTGTATGGTCATCCTCATATCAGTTCCTTCCAGGTCATAGTTTTTTCTGCCGCTTCTGGAGTGATGTGTGCCAGGACCCACACTGGCCTGCAGCACCAGGAAAATAAGCTTGCAGAGCAGAGAGGCCAGGGTATTGCACCCTAGGAAGAGCTCAGGAGCACTTTCTGGAAAGCACGCTCCTTTGCAGAAGCCCTTGGCTTCAGCCCCTGGCCAGCATGCCCTGTCCGCCCTCGGCAAGTGCCCTATATGGGGGATGTAACCGTTCACACGACCCTGCGTGTGGAGCCTGGTGTATCCAGGAACAAAAACTTGGGAGGTCTCTAATAGGCTTGGACCAAGCCCTGTGTGAGTCTCAGTGTTCCTAATCGACTGTCTGTTTGTCTGAAATCATGCTTCAGTTCCTGTCAGAGGAAAGACTCTGAAAAAGAAACTCTGAAAATTACAGAACTTCAGGAAATATCAAACCAGTCCTGTTCCAAACAAACTGGAGGTGCTGCCGCATTTCCCATAAGAGCTCCTCTTCTGCTAGCTGAGCCATAAAAGAATAGCGGGAATCAACATTCACAGTAAGATGTCAAGGAAAAAATTACCAAATTTGTTTAAATCTTAGTAAATGACATAATTTGGAAGGAATAGAGAAAGTTTTATTGTTTTGTTTCACAGATATTGAGTCATCTTCTTCTATTCTGTTCTCATTATAAAACTGAAATAAATTTTAATATTCCAAAATTGCTTTATGAACTTTGCAGTACTAGTAGCTTTGTTTTCTAAAATCTTAAGTTCGCTCATCTCCTTTAGCAAAAGTGGTCCTGAATTAGGTTTAATCACACTTCTGCTCATTTCTAACATTGCAGACCAATGTTTGGCAAAAATTACTGTATTTGTCTTGCTGTTCAAACTTCTCCAAACAGTTCTCTTTCTCTGCCACGTGTATTTGTTTCTAAAAAAAAAATGATTCCTCTGAACTTTTGACTTGTGTAAAATTCCTCTAGGCAGTGATATTTATAAGAGTAATGAAAATTTGCACCTTTCTTTCATGATGTGAAAGAAGTTAACTGGAGAGAAGCGTATCCTGCTGCTTCCTTCTGAGCACACCGGGGCAAACACACATTCTTCTTTGCTCTCTGAATTTTCATTGAAGCACATCTCTGCTATTGGACATGTCAGTGGCTGTTTCAAAAATTCTTCAACTTTTTGGGCCAAAGCCCTTGTATTTTGCATTTGGGACTCACCAAGACATATATATGGCTAAACATAGATGGTTTTTTAGGGAAATTCAGAACTTTTTTTCTCTCTGTGTATGCATCTAAGTTTTCTTTTTATTATTCTCCCTGTTGTTTTTGTTTTCGGGGTGGTGATGAGTTTATTGTAATAGAATTCTAATGCAGTGACGTAAATTCTCTGCTAATAGGAAACAGAAACAACAAATAGCTTTGTATACATTCAATGCAAAGTACATTAAGAATAGCAAAAGTAACAAATGTCAAAACAAGTAAGAAAACGTAAGCGTTGTCAGTGGACTTCGATGTCAGTGACAAGATGTGGCAATAGCAAGATTTTACCATTTCACCTGCTTTTACTTGAAGGGTGTTGTGTGCCAAAAATTGAGTTGTTAGATTGCATGTTTATTTCTCTCTAGAATATCTGTGTTTGGGTGGGTTTTTTCTTTCATTTTACAAAAGAAAATATGCTTCTTTTTTTGCCCACATAAAACTTTCCCTTGTTCCTCAAACATTAGTAGTAGCTATTAACAAAGTGAAATATGTAACATTAAACACAAGGGAAGCATGTTTAGGAGGTAGGAGAGGCAGATGGGCTGAGTGATGTCTTAGCTCAATTTTCTGCAGTGTGGGAGGCTGGGAGTGAAGTGTGTTAGCGTGGGCTTTATAAAAGCACACTTATTTCTGCAGGTTTTCCGAAGATATACAACCAACCTATGCTCCCAGGACAGTGAAATTTGAACAACTTTGGACTGAATCTCTTGAAATGTCTTGGTCACTGCACGGCATAATTTGAAACCATAAAGGATAAACAAATTCAGATTGTGTTTCCAGCCATTGTTATTTTTAGTTAAGCCACAAACCATTAATGGCTGTTTAAAGTAAGGGGTTTCACATTTTCCTCCTCAAGCACGTGCTGTTTATTTGCTACCCATGCAAGTACACAGCCAGAGTCCTTGGTCCCACCAAGGACATTGGAAAGACTTCAGAGGAGGCAACTTGCATTAGGACTCTCAGAACGGATTCTGGCTCTGCCACATAAAGTCTCCTCGGGATGAATGTTCCCAAATTGTTTCTCCCTTGGCTAAAGGAGAGGCCAAGATGCTACCCTTGATCTCACAGGACGTGGAAGTGTGCCTTGGCAGTAAGTGCTCCTCTCTGTTATGGTCTTGGATGACTTTCGGCAGGTCACTTTCACTCTTTGTGTTTCTGATTTCTCTTCTTTGACTTGTTTGCAGAGGTCCAGAAGGACTCTTGAAAGTGGTTGTTCTTAAATTAATACAAGCAAGATTGTATAGAGGCAGGAGGAAAAAAACAGCATGCAAACCAACTTTCACTGGTATTGGTAATCTTATTTCTAGAATGGTATTTTTTTCCTTTTCTTACACTTTTTTTTTCTTTTTTTTTTCTCCCCCATAATATTCTTATTTCTTGTTGATTGTTTCCTCTACTGGAATAGCAATACATAATTGTGGCAGCCCAGCATTTATTTACAAGTTCCAGCTAAAATTTAGCTTCCTGTCTTTCAGTAAGACATTGTAATGTATTTTAAAAAACTGACATCACTCTTCCCATTTGTAACAATTAAGGCAATATTATCATTTAATTGTCCTTTTCTTTCTTTTCCCTCATGTATGAGTGTCTTTCCTTGCTTTCCTTTCTACCTGAATTTAAAAACTCAGCATTTAAAGATGCCTAGTTTTCATTCCTGAGGAGTCTTAGTGGAGCTTCTTCTGTGTTTTCATTTAAACACTAAGTGCTTAAATGCTTTATTGGAGTAGACCATACTATAGCTATAGCATAAGAAAATAGGTCCCTGTTTTCCTCCTGTACCCTGTTTGACATCTTTAAAAGTTCCTAGTTTATTTCAACACTTTAGCCCTGTCATACTGAAATTACAGACATCAACCTTTCAGTGGAATCTTGTGAATCCCAGTGATTGCAAAAGGAGTGAGCACAGGGATAAGGATCTACAGAGGCTTGCTCGATTCTGAAAGCGTTTTTCTCTTTTGAAGGACATGAGGGAGATGGAAGATATATTAATTAAAGTTACAATATATTATTCCTATGCTGCTAATTATTCCTGTAAGACATATGCATGACATTACAGCGTTTTTTAAAAAACTTGCAAGAAAAAATTCGTAACTGCTGACCTATGGGCCTAGTGTTTTGAAAGACATCCATAGTCTATTTCTCAAGGAGATGTACTTTACACCTGTTCTGATATCTCATGAGGAATTTACACCATTAGATGTGCCCTTATGCAGATCAAGTAAACTGAGAATTATTTGAAAATTGGAGTTAGGACCTCATCTCTTTAGACCCTGTTTAAACTCTAAATCAAAGTAGATTCTTTCAGAAGAAGCTTCAGATAATTTATGCTACTCCCTTGCTCTATTTAACTCTCTAATTTTTCTCGCTCAGTGAGAATATGCAGAGTTTCTAGAAACTGGGCTTCTAAATTCAGTGCTTCAAACTAGATGCCTGCAGCAGACTCTATGACTTTCTACAACCTGCCTAGTCACTGTATGGACCAACTCCTGTCTCCTTGGGGTTTTACTTTATTAATTGCACAAAAAGACTAGTGCAAGCAAACCAAGCCATGTCACTACCCTCAGATAACCTGAGATTCTTTATATGGACCTGCTGAGCCCCCTCTTAATTGCTTATGTATTCACTTCATCAGAAACAGTTTTGGAGCTATTGGCTTTTGGAAGCACCGCCCTGCTTTTCTCCTCCTAGAACGGTGCAGGTCTGTTGTAAATTACTGGCAATCCTGACTTTGGGTCTGTGTTTTGAACTGCCATACAAAATATTTTTTACCTTCTACTGACCTGCCTTGCTTAATATTCAGAGGCAATTGTTAAGTATCACTTTCCTGTATATTTCTTGACTCCAGAAGATGATGCTTATATTGTTTGTAATCCTAATGGTCACAGAGGTTTTGGCTTTGATTTGAGTTGTTTATGTGATTGAGTGACTCAACAGCAATGATAGCATATTTATCCTGGATCTCCTTACAGAGTGAAGCAGACAGAAGGCAACCTGAGGGAAAGTTTTCCATAATAATATTACTCTGACACTATTCAAAACTCAAATTAGGAAACTAAAATCTTTCAGCCGAAAGCACTGTTTAAAAACTAATTGAAAAAGGACAGGAGTTTGTATGAATGCCCTTCCAAATTATTTAAGCCACTATAAAATTTTGGGTTTGCATTGATATTGCAATAAACTGAAATTATGTAATATGCTGTCCCTGTCCTTCTGCACAGAGGTTCAGAAGCTATCTGTGGACCCATCTTGAGGAGTTAATAATCTAAATAAACAAGACCAAAACCAGAAGGTGAAATAGACAAATGAAATGGTGCACCCACAGTTGTACAGCTGGCCAGTAACAGAGCTCAAGTTAATCTAAAAGGTCCTTGTCACTAAATGTATGTGTTTTTCAATAAGAAAAGCTTGGCTAATGCCAGCTAAAAGACAAGTCAATAGTTTTCAGGAACTACTCTCTATAATTTTAGAGGCAAGACACAGACAAGAATGTGTCGACTTAATGAGTTCACAAAATAAGACAAAAGATTTAAGAGCATAGTCTCCCCTGTCATGAATTGGAATCAGAAATAACATGTCCCTTATCTCAGTGCAGTATTCTGACATACAGACCCGCGATAATTAAGTGCTTTTTACCTTGACATATAGCAAGAGAGATGAGATTCGGGGAATATTTTAGTACTTTGGCTGTTCCAGAGTAGTAATGCAAACTTTTTATGTACTCGTATCTTAATCATCTGCAGTTACTTCATACCTTTTCTGGTTTTATGTTTTTCAGTACAGAGGCAAGCTTGTTTAAATACTTGCTCATTTCTGATTAGAATATTTATCCCAAGGCTATTGACATAGTTTCCTTTGTTCAATTAAATCTAGCCAAGTACTAATGTCTCTTGAGTAACAGTATCATTATACCAGAAAAAACAGTTCAAACAAATTGCACTCTGTATTCACTTGTTAGGCACACATCCACACACTAACACTATTAATTAATGTAACTGATAGGTCTTACTTTAATTTAAATATTACAGTGGCTATAAATAACCTTTTCAGATATTTAAAATATCTAATTTGAACAACTGGATGGATTTTTGGTGTCAGCTACTTGAAACAGATTTTTTGAAGCATATGAATAATTTGGGGATGAAGGCACATCATGAAAATTTTCAATTTTTGCAACTGCATTTCATAATTTTGAAATGAAATGTTAACCGATGATGGTAAGTGTACTGTTGTTCGTACTTGAATCTGGACTGTCACGTCAGTTGATGTGCATAATCTCATTGTAGCTAAAAGCACAGCCCTTTGCCTTAGTAGAGAGCTGGAGAAAGGAAAACAGAACTGAAGGAGAATAACCACATTAATTATGTAATCTGCAGAGTTCTCTTTTTGAACAGCATCTAAATATCAGTAACGTGCAGCCTGACAGAACTTGCAAACATTTATTCACATGATTATTTTTTTCGTCTATGAAAAGTCACATTCTGGTTGCTACTATTAATAATATTTTCAGGACCTTTGGTTTGCATTGGCTTAGTGTGTGAGAGGCAGGGATATATTAGGTGGCATTTAGTTTTAACAGGAAATGAATGTAAATGTATTCAAATTGCAGATATTTTATTGTCTTCCCTTCTTCTCCTCATGTGTCATTTGCTTTGTAAGATGATAAATCCAACAAGTTAATTTACCGCGCTCCTGTGATTTTTGTCTTGCTTGGAGGTTTTTGATGCAATTGCATTTGAGTTCAATACATTTATAAAGAATTAGATCTTTTTTATTTCAATGGCCCAAAGTCAACCATTGAAACAAACAAAAAAAGCCCTTAGTTAACTGTTTTCAGATTTTTTTTTACTGTTACTTGTCCCTTGAGTTACTAGGTGAATTCTATTTTTGTCACATTGAGGAAATTCACTTCTTCTATTGTTGTCATGTAAATGTTAGATATCTAGTCTGAGTTAATAATCCAGGCTTCTTTTCTGATCTTTAGAGACAAAATAAAGCAAAATCAAACACAAACCAACAAGCAAAACAAACAAACAAACCCCACCAAAGAGGTAGCTGCAGAACATTGAAATCACTGACAAAAAGAAAAAATGGTGTCCATGGGGATGAGTTAGGTCCTTGTGTGACTTGCCCTTTACTTCAGAAGACACCTCAAAATTATGTTTCTCCCCAGAACAGCCATTGATTAAGATTTCCCTTTTCTCATATCCAAGCCTAAAATACACTGCTCTCGTTGTCTTGACATGTTTTAAACCTGAAGAAGATGATGTATTTTCTGGTAGTGTGGAATTTGTGACTATTTCATTTGGTATGAGGAACACTGATGGATTAACTTCTTTGTGTGTACTTTATCTTGCAACTTGTAAATCATTAATTGTTCTATTTCTGGACTACCATGCATTGTTTTTTTGTGATAAAGGGACAGATTATTTGACAGATGGTGACAAGTCCAGGACAGTCCACTTTGCTTCCTGTGGTTCTGATCAAGAATTAGACTTTAGAGCCCATTGTCATTTCCGTATGGCATATATTATGCAGAACAAAATACAAAAGACAAAACATATTTCACCAGAGTCCAGAAGGTTTTCTTTGTTGTGATATCAACAAGAATTGGTGAATTCTTTTGGTAGTCATATTTTGTAAAATAAAGTGGCATTTACATTTAGAAGAGATGACAGTATTTGTGATGTGCTCAAAGTGAGAGTAAGTGCAGTATAGCAAGAACATATAAGGAGAAACATATTCAATACACCAATTAGGCGCATAAACTGGCATCTAGTTAGGAATTAAGAGCCTAAATTACGACTATTAATTCAGAAAAATCCATCCTAGCTCATAATCTGAAATTTTCATAGACGAAAGCTGTACTACTGGACATACCTGGCACATGGTTTCTCTGAACCAGCAGTGTGTCCTCATGGCCGAGAAGGCCAATGGTATCCTGGGGTACATCAAGAAGAATGTGGCTGGTAGGTTGAGGAAGGTTATCTTCCCCCTTAGCTCTGCCCAGTGAGGCCTCATCTGGAGTATCGTGTTCAAGTCTGGGCTCCCCAGTTCGAGAAAGACAAAAGGAACTACTGGAGAGGGTCCAGCAGAGGGCTATAAAGATTATCAGAGGTCTGAAGCATCTCTTTTATGAGGAAAGGCTGAGTGTGTTTAACCTGTTTAGCCTGGAAAAGAGAGGGGACTTCCTTCTAAAAGGAAGGTGTCAAGAGGATGGAGCCAGACTGTTCTC
Organism: Dromococcyx pavoninus; assembly: GCA_033558185.1. Lineage (NCBI taxonomy): Eukaryota > Metazoa > Chordata > Aves > Cuculiformes > Neomorphidae > Dromococcyx > Dromococcyx pavoninus. Next base: position 1,414,290 of record JAUMJL010000063.1, on the reverse strand, counting down.
AATGGAGTCCAGTGACTGAACAAGGGGCAATGGGCACAAACTGGAACACGGGATGTTCCACCTGGACATGAGGAGCAACTTTGTTACTGTGAGAGTGACAGAGCACTGGAACAGGCTGCCCAGGGAGTTGTGGATTCTCCTTCTCTGGAGATATTCAAAACCTGCCTGGACACAATCTTGTGCAGCTAGCTCTAGGTGAACCTGCTTTAGCAGGGGATTGGATTGGACGATCTCCAGAGGTCATTTCCAACCCCTACTGTTCTGTGATTCTGTGATTTGCATTGGGTTGGTGAAGGACATAACTGCATAAGGTTTTTTGGCATATAAAACAAAATGATTTCTCTACCTAAATTCTTTGGTGAGCCTGGTACACACGGTCAGGCCTTACCAACCTGCACTGAGTGGTCTGTGGTAGTCCTAAAGAAAGGCAGAAGGGTAATGCCTGAAATACTCCTGCAAGAAGCTGGATGCTTGTGTTCTGCTCCACTCTGCCTCAAGGTTGCTGTACAAGAAGGAGAGTCTGACAGGCACTGCAAAGCTGAGAATCACATTTGTAAGGATGATTGTCTATAGTCTAGCTTAGTAGTAATGCCAGGACTAGGGGCCCATTTGTCTGAACTTTGATGTCATTTCTCACCTTGAGCTCGTATTTCAACAACTTTTAAAATTTTACTTGCACGCAACTGGTAAATTTGACAAAATTGGAGACTGCATTTCTGACAGTTGAAGAGCTAAGGATTGAATCCTAGTGCTTTAATCATATTTTATGCCAGTGTTTCTTTGTTGATTTTACTGGTGTTGAAAGTGCAGCATTTGGAGCAATGCAGTGGAAAATCTAGACAATAAAACCCAGAGTGGTGTAAGGTGGTGTAATTCTCAGGCTAATGATATTCCCACATTGGTTACAGATTGGATAACTTCTGTAGCACAAATGAGAAAGACAGGTATCTCTGGATTGTGGTATCTTCAGAGGATAGTGTTTAGGCTTTACAATAGAGTGCCACCAAAAATACATTAAAAAAAAGTTGAAAGTAATTATTTTACTCTCAATATGTATCTGATGAGAGAGACCCTTGCTACTAGGAACTTTCAGTGCCAGTAAACCACCCACTAACCCAGCATGAATAGTAAACAGAGCCAAGGAAGAGGAGCAGCTATGAGAGATCAGTTTAACAAAGTTAAATGTTATTAGAACCGCTTTTAGTTTTTCATAAAATGATAAACACTTCAAATATACAGTGAACTGTTATGAAGGTGAAGCTATTTAAGTGAACTAGTCAACATATGCCTTATATAATAGTGAAAGCTCTATTAAATAAACACCAGCTAAAAGACTTAAGCCTGTTAAGAATATTTTACATACAAGCTAAGAGGTCAAAAGGTTTGGCATTCCTCCTCATGGGCAAATCTAGAGAAGTTAACATGCCTTTGGTAAACAAATTCTGATTAAATGTTATTCATAACTGTCTCTATTTGATCTGTCACAATCACATGGTAGAGATCTCCTTTTTACTACAGTAGAATTCATGTCATTATCTAATGGAACTGAAATGGATAGTGAATTATGCGGCATTACTTTATATGACACAGAAACACTAAAGCATGTGTACATGTAAAATTAAGTGATTTAAATGTATTGTGCAATAAGCCTAAATAGTTACTAGGAACATGAATTAGAACAATACCCTGAACATAAGAATGCCTTTCATTGTTTTTTGGTTTGGTTTGGTTTTAGCAAACATATATCAGTTGAACTTGATCTTAATTCTGAAAGACAGGTAAGCGTTGCTATAAACATATAGCAGATGGTTAAACCGACATAAATGGTGGGTGAGAGATTTGTTCAAGGTCAGAGAGCAAGTGCCCAGGCGTTCTGACTTATAGTTCCCTGTTCTGATCATGAAACAACTCTCCTTTGTTCTAGGTATTTGTACATTACGCTTTAAATGAATAGCCACTTCATTTAGCTTTTCCTTCCAAAATATGAGTACAAGACATAAACAAAGGACACAATCTGTGAATTCTGTCTTTAAAAGTTAGTGCAATTTTTATTTTGTTTCAGGATCAAGGACACAGAGTTATATACTGAGGGCGCTTCCATCACCCTCTGCTGCAATTAGTAGTTTGCCATATTCGATCCCATACTGTCCACTACCACTTCCTATCCTGTACCTTCAGTATGACAGTTTTATTCTGTTAGGAATCTAAGTAGTCTTCAGTTTTGGATTGCTGTTTGAGTCCCTCCTTTCTTGAACCTGCTGTTTCTATGCTGAAAGGTCCATATATAGTACTTTAGCAGTGTACATTACTTTTCTGCCTTTTACCTGAAAGTGATGATTTCTCTTCCTTTTTCTCTTTGATGATGTTCAGCACATCCAAATGAACTAATAACGTATTCCTGTTAGAGCCTACCATTATCTAAAAGTATTACTGTTGTAATCATGAGATGCTTCAGAACTGAGAGTTGAATATAAACAAGTAAGTTTTATTTATTTTTTTTTTTGTATCTATGGACAAGCAAGAGAGGAAATTCGTACACTTTTTTTTCTTCTTTTGACCAAATACTATATGGTCATCCTGTCAAATAAATAGTGTCTAGTTTAAACACAGAGTGAGTAACTGCAGAAGGTTTATTTATTAAAATGGCTTCCCGTTCAGAAAATCTAAGCAGAAAAGCATAACAGTTATCTCTTAAATCCAAACCAGAGTTTTGGCTGAGCTTATTAAATCTGAATAGTCTGGACTTAAAACAAACAAACAAAAAAATATCTCTTTTTGCATGTGAAACAAACTTGAAATCACTTCCTCCAGCTATTTATTTTTAATTTCAAAGTCTTTTATGTACATTACCAAGTACAGCTCAAAAAAACCCCTGGCCAAATAAGTATCAAACTGTTACCTCCGTTATACATAGGTAACTCAGAGAGTCTTAAGTCCAAAAACAAAATACCAGCAGAAAAGAGTGGACTCTAATCCACCAGACTATGCTCAGCCCACTAAACATGACTTTTATTGCACACCCAAATACCAGCTGGTGATCACTTGAAGATTGATGGTAGCATGCAGCTCTGGAATGTGCTCCTAAATTCACTCTTTGTGTCAGTCTTCATGGTGTGAAAAAGAGTGAAATACGGTTACATTCTATGTGTTTAAACAGCAAGCTCGCTACCCACTGAACACATCTCCCTGCAGGGATTGAGCGCAGCACTCCTACTCCCACTGAGCCACATCTCAGAAATGACTCCTAACAGTGACATACCCACTTCCAGCTTCCAAACCCATACAGAAATAAACTAAGATTAAATAAAATAATATTCACACATGCTTGGAAGTACTTTGTTTTTGAAGCTGACATTAAAAAACCCTAGGTCCTAATTAATTTATTAATTAATAACAATTCTAGGTGTTCAGCAATACAAACGGTGTAATGAAATTAATAGTTTCCAGTTCTGTTCAACCTCTGAAGTCCTCTGGGGGTTGTGACCAAATCCTGCATCCAGTGAAGCAGGTTGTGGCATTATGGTAGTTTGAAAAAAAAAAGAGAGAAATCTTAATGTGCAATTTGATGAAACCACCTGGCTATTCCTCTGATGGGAGTGAATGCACTTAATATACCAAAAAAAGTATTTTGAGGGAAAAAATACACAACAGGAAAACATTTAAGGATAATCTTGACCTTTGCTTTTCTCACGAACCAAACTTTCCTTGGCTTCAGGAGGCATCCCAAACACCCAAGTCCAGAAGCAGATTGCTTCCTGTCAATGGAAAAGGTTGGTGACCTTTTGGATGCAAAATCAAATTTAATCAAAGAGCTCAAATTAGGCTACATGAAGTAATTTAACCAAACAGAACAATAAAGATATATAGGAAATGAATGAAGAATATTGCAGAGAAGTATTCTGCTGTTCTGGTATTTCTGTTCTAGAGCAGATTTGGATAAACACAATTATGAAAGAACTATGTAATCAAATGTAGCTGCCTCTTTGGGTAAAGTTCGTTATCTCCAATATAATGGCCCTTCTGGCATGATGTTAGGCTAGGGGTTCATTGAAGGTTCACTGAAGGGGGGGATGCCATTTGTTGACCTCTAGCTACTTTGTTTTCTCAGGTAGTGGAGCGAGAATAAGTGTTTCTTTTATCCTTCCCAGATGTAAAGCAGAGCTTGCAGAGCTTGCTAGCTTTCTAGACTTGGTATATAGAGATGTTTATCTGATATATAGAGAAGACTGTATAGAAACCAGGTATGTGCATATCATTGTCTGACATACTGATACTGATAGGAAGCAAGAAAACTCTAAAAAAGGAAGCAGCAATTTACTGACTTGTATGTGATACCCACTATTCCACATATCTTTTTCCTTATTTTTGCTGTAGACAACTTGTCTTCTTTTATGAGCATCCCTCTGAATTGTCTGTGTCTAAGAACACCACCCGTTAATTCACAAATCCAGTGATATTAATTTTGTTAATGAAATTCTTTTGAGTGTGAAAAAGTGCCCTCCAAGCCTTCTTCAGCTCATGACTGAGTAAATTTTACGTTATTTTATTGAAGAATGAATGAAAGCTAAGCACTTGGGATTTAGCTTGATCTCTTTATGCTTGATGTTTGACTGATAGCTAATCCTAATTTGATTAAAATGATAATAATAATAATAAGAATGAAACTGTAACCAAGCCTGCATATACTAAGTTGCCCTTTTTCATACAGAGTAGGGGTGAGAAGTGACAGCCAAAGAAAGGACCAATATGTTTTAAGGAGATCTTTGGATAAAGTGGCGTGGCTAAAATTGCAGGCAAAGTTGGTAACATCAATAAAGGCAAGGATTACTGCAGCAAGGGCCGTAATGCCAATCCTAGATATACAGAGATTGGATGAATCTCTGGGGAGTTAGCTCTTTGAAGGAGAAGAAGGAATAAAATGAAAAGGATTCCTCTCCCTCACCACAGTGAAGTGAGTTCTTACTTTATTGCAGAAACCATAACGAAATATTTCAGTATTTGAGCTGTGTTTTCTCAATGAGTTTTTATTTGCTTTGGCAACAAGAGTAATTCTGCAGCTTAGTGACAATATACTTAGAGAGAAAAATAAAGACTGTACGTGAGTTGAATCAAAGAGCTTTTTTGATCAGAAAAGAAGAGAATACTATCATACTTTAATTATTTAAGGTGTTGATTATTCTGCAACATTTGATAGTTGTTCACTACAATTCAGAAGCACAGTTGTGTACCTCAAAGTGCACGTTCAGGGAATAGCTGTCTCTTGTCAGTTTTGCAAAGGGCAAGTCGCGTCTTCACTGACTACAAGCTACCTCAGGAAACCTGTGAAGTACACTCTTACACTGAAACAGAAGGGTAAACTTCAAAGAAACGTGATTATAAGTGTAAAACAACCTGTCCCTCACACTGCCTTACTTATACTCTCCCTTCTACTCTCTCTCCAATATTCAAAACCAACCCAGCTGACATCATCTGCCACATCAGTTTCTGAGGAGCAAATAGTCAGATATTCAAATGTAAGCCTAAAAGAGTTTGCTTTTTTCACAAAAATAACAGCCTGAGTGAGATGCAAAACCAATGAGAAGTCCACTCAGACCTCATTCACCTCCCAGAGGTCAACCCACTAGTGGCAAATGGGACAAAGATGAATGAATTCGGAGACCAGCTCACAAATCTCATGTTATTGCCCAGTTCTGAGTTGGAGATTAGCGCTGGCTTCATTTTTAATTCATTTTTCAGACAGGCATTTACAATATTTCATTTTCTTCCATTTTTCATATCTTTGTTTAAATTTGGATCAAAGAGTTTTGATGTCTGCATACAGTCAGGGCTTCAGCTGGCCAGTTAGCCTGATAACTACTTGGAACATTTCTCTGTATGACTGAGCATTGCAGGAGAAAGCACAGCCATTCCTCCAATGACGTGATTGCTGGTCTACTAGAAAAAAGAGCAAAAGAGAAAACACAAAGAGATTACAATAAAAAGATATATTGCTCCCAAAAGAAGTAAAATAATGTGGAATTTGTCTGAGCTCTCCATGGGTGTGGCTTTTTTCTTGCTCCATCTCAAAAATAATGTCATACTTGGCAACCAAAACTTTCTCATTCCTGCATCTGGAAAACAACAACATTTTGATTTCCGATGGCAAAGCCACTGTGTTCACCCAGGCTGATGGGTGAGAGGAGTTGAGCTTTTCTGCCTTAGGCAATGCAGCAAGGGTCTTCTCCATGTCTTTTGGAAAGAAACTGCGTGTAACTGTGTAACTGTGCAGACTTCGAAGTATGCAGCTTAGAACTCTTGGAGAGCAGTTTGCACAATGCAGAGCTGTTATACACAAGCTCTTGATACGCAAGGCAGAGAAGATTGGCTCCCATATAACATAGTTAACTCAGCTGCAATAATCTAACCCAATTGGCTTGTCTTTATGGCCCTCCATGCTTGCCAAAGTTATCTCTTTGCTTTTGGGACCAAAAATGAAAACAAAACCTGGACAGGTTAATAATAGGCAGAAATGAGCAAGGTAATATTTATTTGAAAAAACAGGTATCTTATGGAAAGCTCTGTAGGGTGGCAATATTTGTGACATCTTCTGAAATAAAACCCACAAATAACAATTATATAAAAGGATAGAGCTGATGACTGGTAAAAAGGGATAGAGTTGATCATTAAAAAATAAGAAGCCCACTTTTCAATGTTTCTCTTTAAATACCTCTACAGACTTCAGATAAGTCATTTTAGATTTACGGAGAGGTTAGTGGAGGAATTATGTGAAAATTACACCTGCAGGTATCATCTACAGCTTAGCAAGTCTGGCTGACTGGAGGGTGTGGGTGGTCTTGCGTAATTCTCAATGAAGGAATCTCAGTACTGGAATATTTGGCATGACTTGGAAATGCAATTGCAGTTTGGAAAAAGTTGACATATTTTTCCTCTGTTTTGGAGTGAGGCTTATATTGTGGAATGTGGTATGATTTCATCATGGCAGTATCTTTTTAAGTAAAAAAAAATCATCGTTTTAATAGTTTCTGTTCTTCGTAATGTAAAGCTTCAATAAAAATGCATATAACCTTGTAGGGTACATTGAGTCGATGAATGTACCACAGAGCCATGTCTATACATCTTATCAAACACAAGTAGGTGACTTTGTCTCGTTGTGTGTTTACATTTGCTTAGAAAGCGCATTCCTTCTGCACAAAACTGGCAACTGCCCACACTTTAGTGGATCAGCCCTTCTTCATTCTTCAAAGCAGCAAATCAAAGATGAAAAATTCTCTTGAGTTTTTGATAGTTTTAATAAAACTAGAATTTGTTACGAGTAATACCACTTTCAGTACTATTTTTAAGAATCCCCAAGATTAAAACCCACGTGATACCCATTGTGAGCTTTTTAAAGTCTACAAGTTACCAGGATTTTAGGACTTCTGTGTGTCTTGTGAATTGTAAAAAAGATCTCATCTACTGACATATGTGAACCCTCTGCTTAAGGTCAGCTATTAACTGGTGTGTCTTTTTCTATCAACATATGGTCCCCTTCACAAAGAGCTATTGAGTGTTTTACTGCTCCTAATGCATATGTTGAGCTGCCCAAGGTGATAGATTGTTCTTCATACACGCTACAGCTACCTCTAGGCCTGATTCTCCAATCACTTCACCTTGGTGGTATTATTTTAACTTTAGAAAAGACTTCACTGTCTCAATATAGTAATGTTTAAATTCCATTTTCAATTCATTTAGCAAATACACCAATTCAAAGTATATATTTAAAGCAGATCATATTTAGATATCATTGCAATTTCCATGTTATTTATTCTCGTTCCATACACATCAATTAAGTGTCCTTCTAGCAAATTATATCTTTACCTCCAGGCAAAGAGGGCCCCTGTTTCAGCCTGTACTGTCTGAACTCCCTTCCTCTCTACATTGCAAGTTATCTTGTTAATTAGTTGGCCTGTGATTTTATGAGCACTTGTAAATCTATTTTCTTGCCTCTGACTCGCTCTTTTGTTTTGTTTTTTTTGATAAAAATGTATTTGAAACCCTTTCAGACAGATTCAGAAGCTAGCAAGTGTGCACAGCTGTGGTTTCCAGGCCTTATAAACCTATTACCTCCTTATACAAAAAAGCCAAATTTTATTCTAACAGCATTTTAAAAAACTGCAAAGACTTTTCATGCGTGAAGAAGAGATAAAGAGATAAAGAAAAGGTTAAAGGTCTACCTGAGCTTTTTGGGGCCTGTGTGGTTAAGGCACACAAGGGATTGACTAGTAGCACATCTGGCTTCTTATGGCTTTTTGGCCAAACGACTGTGTACCCATTTATAATCAGCTTTACTGGAGAGCTGGCTGAGGTTTGAGTTTTAGTTTGAACACTGCATGAGCAATGACAAAATGTTTTAATAGCTCTCTTATCTCAATCCCTTAAGTAGAAGGAATCAATACACATATCTTCAAAGAAAAGGAATATTGACAGCGCAAAGATGACTTGTTCTGAAGTTTTGAAAGGAAATATTTCAGACTTTCCTAGTTCTATTTCCATAGATAAAATTAAACATTATATCCTCACAGAGTTGAAAAGCAATATTATAACTAGCATGCTTTTTCCACAGGTACTATGTAGACTATTAAAATAATACATTTATTTCTTTCATGTCTTTACATTAAAAAAAAAGAAAGAAGGCCAGTAAAACAATGGTTAAAATTTTTAGATTATTGTGGAATCTGATACTTTTTAATTAGCTGTTTTCCAGTCATTTCTATTAATAAGTAACAAAACAGAGCAGTTAGTCAGTACAAAGCAGAAGGGAAAATATTTAAATTAAATTAAAACAGACTTTCTGGCTGAAACATTTTTTTAAATTATTTTTTGTAACTTTGCAGATACCTCTGATTCCATTAATATTTTAAAAATATATAATCATTCATTTCAATAATAGCAATATTATGTACTGTATCTCTCTGAATTTATATGTGCAAATTACTTTTTCACCTGTTCAAAAGTGACCTGTGAGTAAAAGGTGCCATTTCCACTTGACGCTATAACAAAAACATTATTCCACTTAAATATTTATTAGGGGAAAAAAAGAGAAAAAAATATTTGGTTTCATTCTAGTTCCTAGAAGGTGAGATTTTACATTGCAGTTTCCCATTTGGCATGGGCTGGCATGTTTGTTGGCACAAACTGAAGATTTAATGAGGCTTAAGAGAGTCGTACAGTCTCCTTAACTAGAAGCTAATATTGTCAAGACTGCTGCTAGATACACAGAAGGCCCGTCGTTTGTGAACTCCGTGCCCCATGAGGGAATAAAAGAAAACAGCATTGTATTACTGACTTGCACATCACTAAGGCTACACAAAATCCTTGCCAATTTGGGCTGCAGAGGCTCCCTCAAGAGATGTAGCCCATCTTTGTGGAAAACCGTGTGTCTCACTTTCACTGTGGTGCTGCATGTGAAACCGGATTGCTGTGCTTTACTCCCTACTGTTTTTGAGGCATATACACAAAATCTCTGCCTCTGCTCTGAACTTACCCATAAGCAACCTTCTGAGACTGAATGCTTATGCCAGCAGGAAGGGAGGAAAACATATTATTTCTTATACTTTACCACAGGGAATCCTAAATTAAAAGCTGGTCAGACCATCTTAGATTTGCTCAAAGAAGCCCTGCTAGACTGGAAACACAGGGATGGTATAGTGCAGAGACAACTCCATGTACTCTTTCACATATTGTAGTTTATCCACAACTTATCTAGGGATAAACTCAGTGCTTTGAACTTGGGCTGAGGATGCTTGTGTACCAAACCTGTAGCTTACAAGCTCTGCAAGATAATTTCTTGAGTATATTGAACTTTTCAGTAACAAGTAGTTATACCAGTCTCTGAATAGGAAATAATATTATTTTGGGAAGGTTCTGCTAAAACTGTTATTAGTTTCATTAACATATGTATCAAGCATCTGTATTAGTGTAAGATGTCTAACGAGGAAATAATTTGTATTAGGGCTTATTATATCCCTCATGTTTGAAAGGTCAGGCTTTTTTTTCAGTATTGTGACACCAGTGAATTTGAATTAAGGAGTCATTAAAGGTTGGTGTTGAGTGATTTAATTAGATGTTCTGAGGACAACCTGATGAGTGGATTTAGCTCATATACCTAGTATGTAGGTTGGACAACTTGGGTGTAATGGGCTGTGTTTGTCCGCAGGTGAGATAACTCCTGCTTCCTGGATTTCCAATCTCTAATAGCTGTAATATGTTTTTTTTCTGACTAACACAATGAGTTTTGTGTATTTCAAAGACTTTTGTGATGTTAATAATAGGTATCATCCAACTATTTTGTAATTTCTCCTGCAAGAACACAACGTTTTTAAAGATAATACTTACATTAACTTTTTTGTAATGTTTCAGAAGGATAATTAAAGAGTAGGTGTTAAAAGTGTCTAATTGTCAGTAAGCTGTACGTTGTGTATGGAAAAAGCTCCTAGTCATTGGGATCTCCACAATGTGAATTTGATACTGATAATAATAAGAGTTCACAGAAGCTTTTGGTTTTTTTATTAAAAGAGACAAGAGCTATATAAACTGTCCTCTAAGATCAGATTTCTGACATTAGGAATCAAGTTGGTACTAGCTTTGTCATTGAGGAAAGGCAAATCTAAATTCACTGGCAGATGAAAAAAGGGTGAACAAAGATTATTCTTATCATTAAGGATGACAGTTATTTGCATATGGAATATATTATAATCTTTTTTTTACTGCCAATTAAAATTGTTAATATTCACAGAGAGCTGTCCATAACATTATTCTTCATATAGACTTTATTCCATTGAATGTTTGGTTAAATTCCCAAGGCATAGAATAGAATTTTTTGAAGGTCAGTAAACGCTTACAGAATTTTTGTACAAAAACTTCTGGAGATAAAAATAAACATGGAAGACCTTACAGCATCTTTCCAGCGACTGTTTTTTTCAAGTAACGACACTCAGATAGTAAATCCTTAAAAAATCAAATTTTCTTGGGTGATTGTGTGGCAAATCATGTTAAAATGTAAGCTTAGGCACCAAAAGAAATAAAACTATTAAATCTGTATGAGAGTATTTGTTTCAGGGTTTCCTTCCCTCTTACGAATAGCGCTGAGTTTCCATAGTCTAGCGGCATGTCATAAGATATTCTCCCCAGCAGCACCTTGGTGAAGAGAAATTACCCTTCAGGTGCCATGGGTAGAGCAACACTATTGCAAAGAGGTTAAAAATCCAGGAAAATAATGGATTTTAATAAATGAAAGTTGTGGAATCCAAATATCTGGCGCTGTGTTTGTCTCTAGCTTAGCGATCATAGTCATGGTCTGGATCATCTTTTGTGTCAATCATGATTTATTCATTGTAGATCATTGTCAGTCACTGAAGCAGTAAGGAGGAGCATTATATTGTGCTGTCACAGTGCTCACATTTACCCAGTGTTGTATGGGAAACTCTTGCCTCTCTCAGTTTGTGTGTGCTTTCCTAGAATATCAAATATACAGTTATGAGAAGGTTCAATTAATAAGGCCTCCAGGAAAAGGAATGAGCACTTGCTTCTCAGGCTCGTTATTAAAGGTCAGTGAGAATTTCAGAGAAAGCAGAGAGACTGCATTTTAATGGCACTATACTGGTGAGTCTCCCAGGTGCCTTTTAAAGTCCTAGCGGAAAGCTTACGGGGGGATTTTTTTTAAATAAAGTAAAACAATTGATTTTTCAAGCACTGAAGAAAGAATTCTGAAAACGATGTAGACAATTTTCATATATATTTAATGAGTGGCATTTCAGTGGAAGCTTTTAGGTACACATTCTAAATCTTGAGTGTATATTTATCTTTTGTTGAGAGACATATGAAATAGAACTGTTTTTTTTCTATTACCATAATAAATGTATGTTTGTAACCCTTAGCTACTGAAAACTATAACACATCTAAGTGAATTGAAACATTATATCTTTCAGTAATCGAAGATATTTTTCATCTTTCTATGAAACTGCTTAACAAACATGATAAAAAAGTGGAGTTAGGTATCATATTTATCAATGAAAATCACATTTGTGTTTTTTTCGATCATTAGATCTCTAGAAGACAGTCATAAATCCTAAGACTGCAGCCTTTGCCTGTGTGTTGTCTACAGCTTGACAAATATTGCTCTCCAAGTAATTTTCAAAGAAAAAAAAAAGCTTTCAGCTAGATATGTTTTGTAGAAAGTGCATACATTAGGCACATGTTTTTTAACAGAGCAAATATTAAAAAGAAAAGTTTTCTTTTCCAAAATATCCTTATCCCATATGAATCCAGTTGTCTAAAAGGCATAGATGCTTAAGTTTGGATAAGGTATTGACTGTTTTATGTAGGGAACTAAGAAGCAAAAACTTTGATTTTAGCAACAGCTGGCCTTTAGCTACAGTGACAAGCTATATTGTCCCAGGAAAACCATTTGCAAAAGGGATGTGGACTTGATTATTAGATTTATGAATAAACATTACGGAAGAGCTTCAATTTTGTATGCACTGTATATTTGCCATCCTTTTAGAGTCACACGGAACACAATTTACTAATAATGCTCATGAGGTAAGAAGGCATAATTATATGTTAAATATATGAATAAGGGTAAATTGATTATTAAAATTTTGGGGTTCCATTCTCAGCTCTTGAAAAATATCCCTTCTGTTATTACTAAAAAAATAATCTGAGTGGACATCAAAATATATTGGCCAAGCAAAGACAGGAAGGTTGAGTTTTCTGAAGGGCAGCAAGTAATACTTATATTGCAGATGTTTGTGCTATTCCTGTAACAGGCCTCATCCTGCATTAGTGAGATCAAAGGACATCTTTTCAATTCACTTACTTGAAGAAAATTTTATGTGGGGAAAAAAAAAGCTAGTTCTACAGTTTTGATAGTTTAATCCAAATCCCTTAAACAAACAACTGAATAGTTTTTTTTCTTTTAAATAAGCTTTGCACGGTGATGAACTAAAAAAAATTGACCTTGGAAATTATAAATACCTATTCTTAGTGCAACCCCCTATTAGGAAAAGAAAGCAAACTGTTCTATGTGATTTTCATTGATCTTGTGGATTTTCTGCTGTCATAAACTTCAAAATGTATTGAACATATTGATTAATTTAATATATGATCTTTTTTTAAAGCCAAAGCTGTAAATAATCATATCCATTAAAATAAGAATTAATTAGATGAATGAATAACAGCAATGCCTGATTTTTATGAGATAGGTCTAGCTATTTAATGTATAAAGAAATTACATTCAAACTGAGAAAATGAAATTTGTTTTAACTCAACCATTGCGTCATTCATTACCAAGTGCTTGATGAGGTTTTTTCTTCACTTATTGTCCCCACTTGTGTTCAAAGGTGCCTTTATTTGGAAAGAAACGTAGTGGTGAAGCGAGAAAGGCTACTGAACCACTTTACTAATTTCTTATCTTTACTATTCCAGAGCTACAAGAAACTAAGACCTCTGAATATCACAGAATATTGCACAGTCCTCTGGATTACAGGATATTATTAATGGATGAAGATCAGGATCGGATCTACGTTGGCAGCAAAGATCATATTCTGTCTTTGAATATTAATAATATAAGCCAGGACCCTCTCAGTGTAAGTTTAAGATTTATTTTGAGAATTCAAGGTTCCTTTCCTATATGCCTTTCTTTTTAAGACAAAACAATCATAGAATCATAGGATGTTTTGGGTTGAAATGGTCCTTAAAAATTATACAGTTCCAAACTCCCTGCTGCGGGCATGGACACTCACCACTAGATCAGGTTTCTCAAAGCCTCATCTAACCTGGCCTTGAGCACCTCCAGGCAACCTGTTCCAGTGCCTCACTACCTCCATAGTAAGAAAATTCTTCCTAATATCTAATCTAAATCTGTTATTTTGTATCAAGCAGAAATCCAGGAACATACTTTATGGAACTGTTAGTCCTTGGTTTATGTGTAATACAAGATGAACAAACTATTAGTATGGCTGCTTCTCAAACACTGCTTAAAAAATGACCTTTTTAATTGTTTTGGAGTGGTATTCAGAATGGCTTGGCCTCATAAGGAAAATTTGCATGGGTTGATGGTTTCCACTCCTCTCCAAGATTTAAGATTATTTAGAGATGCACTTTTAAGAGAAGCCTGTAAGGAATATACATACAACCATTTTCAAGCCTTACAGAAAAAACTACAGAGAGAGATTTGCCTTTAACCTTTGACTGTGTGTTTGAGTTTTTTTGTACTCTGAAGCTTCATTTTTTGTTATGTCTGTTTCAGCCTTTGGCCTTCAGTTGGATAGCTGAAACACCTCCTGTTTGGAGGTTTTAGACGCTGTGATCCTCATCTCACTCTTGATGCCACCTCTTTTCTGGTTTCTTCTCTCACTTATCAAGATGCCATTTTCTGTGTCCCATGCCCCAAGCTGTAGTTAGCAGCCTGTGTATGAAAAGAATCAAATTATCAAATGTTTAACCAACTGTCACAGATTCCTCTTTTGTTTCCAGAGCCAGTTCAAATCAAGCTTCTCTGCATCTCAAATAGGTGGCTTGCAGAAATATATGTGTGCTCAGAAGGCTGACTGTTGAGATATTAGCTCTCTACAGACTTTGCCTTACCTATCTATAGATTACCACAGCTAAAACACTGCCTTAATTTGTACTGTATAGGCCTTGTTCTACCAAATTCATCTGATCCTTTAGTCTGTGAGCCTTATTACTGAACCTCAGGAGTGTCAAGGGGCAGAGATATCCAGCCTGCATCCATGAAGTTAAATGCTTTCTGTAACAGACAATGCTTTTAATGTGTCAGGAGAGAGAGAGGCCCTGCTGGAGTGTGATTAAGAGCACTTAAATTAGACTTTTCTCTGAATCACCCTCTGGACATGCATGTCTACCTGAATTGATTGCACAGGGAGTCCAGGGAGGATAACTCTAACTTACACATTTAAATTAAATGCCTCTCAAGTGATGGCGTAAATGCGCCCTTCATCCTCCTCGTGGTATAGAAATATCCTTCTGAAATGGGGACACCTTCTCTGATCTGCAATAGTTTGTGTGACCTTTTTGCTAATTCCCATCTAACCAGTGATTCGGCCATCCTTGTTTGGGAGCTTCTGTGCTCCCACACAGCTTCAACCTTCCCCTAGCAGCTCACTTTTAATTCTGCACAGAGTTTGGTTAAACAGGAAGGATTCTACTGCATGAATTATATCCTGCAGTATAAAGCTGTGAGGCATTTCAGTAGTCTATTTAGGGCTAGAGAAATAAGAATTAAAAAAAAACCTCAACAGAAAGCAAAGCACCCCCAATTGTCTGGCAGTGAATGTGAACACTCAGTATTAGGCTTAGAATTAATCCCTGCAATTCCACACATTCCTTTGTTTGTTCATTTATTTTTATGACCGATTCACTTTGCTAATCTTATGACATTATAAAAACCTTATATACATATGCATACATATCTAAAACTGTGTACATATGTATGTATAACATACACAGAGATCTTTTAATGCTATTATTTATGTTATCTCAAGGCTAAATGTTATCAGGTTCTGTCACCTACTAAATTTCTAGGGAGATATTTCTATTGGATCTCTTTTCTATTTCAGAATCAAAATAAATACTGGAAGAAGCTCAATAACATTTCAATAAACTTTTAGACATTGAGGTGTTTGTTGGAAAAATTTCCATAGTGAAAGGTATCTTGGAAAGAAATCAAGAAATCAGCCTGAAATCTTACAATTTTAAGCAGTGTTTATCATAAGATATTGCAAGCCTTTACTATTAAACTAAAAATATTTTTACAAGAACTCTTCTTTAAATATTTTAATCTTCTGGTTTCTAGTGTGACCAATATCTGGAAAGTCGGTAGAAGCAAAAAAGTAAAGGCAGACAGTAATTTAGACGATGATGAAAATATCTCTTATTTATAAAAAATACATTTAAACAAATAGATTAATTTATTTTTAAAATATTTAATACATTTTATTTATTTCAGCCAAAAGCCTGGGCCTTATTTTGTTTACTGCATGCTAAGACGGGAAGTTGTTCTTATTTGTCAATGAAAATTCTGTTTTGCCTTATAATCAAGGTGTAAAAGATATAAAATTTGAACTTGTCAGTGAAGTTAGGCCATGAAGTGTTTTCTTTCAATTACATAATAAATATGTTACTTAAAAGATATGCATTTCCTTGCAGATTTTCTGGCCAGCATCAGCAAACAAGGTTGAAGAGTGCAAAATGGCTGGCAAAGATCCTACAGTAAGTTATAATCCACATGCACACACATACACAAATTATATACTTGGCAATTAAGTAAGAGCACCTTGAGTACAGCCAAAAACAAAATGAAAGAAGTGTTTATTTTGCTTTTTAAATTGCCTGCAGGCCAAATGATAAAGTGAACTTATGAAAAAACAAGTTATTTAAATAGAATGCACCTTCAGACTTTGACAGATGGAAAAAAAATATGCATTGTCTGCTTCTTTGCCTTTTTTCTTTTTACTAGTCAAATTAGGTAGTAGTACTTTTCCAGTTGTATCCTGGAG
Organism: Dromococcyx pavoninus; assembly: GCA_033558185.1. NCBI lineage: Eukaryota > Metazoa > Chordata > Aves > Cuculiformes > Neomorphidae > Dromococcyx > Dromococcyx pavoninus. The sequence continues at coordinate 1,397,734 of JAUMJL010000063.1, read as the reverse complement.
ATGATCCTGAACAGCCTGCTGAGCTGTTGTGTGGTGTGGGGAAGTGCTCTAGCTGGCTGCTCGCCCCAGGAATGTTGACACTACAGGTAGGTGGTAATCACTGTCTGCAGCCTGAAGACCCCAGATTCAGTAAGACTCCAAACATCTTTATTCATTGCTTCCACAAAACAACATCCAAATGTCTGGAAACCAGTATGTTTTCACTGGAAAGAGGTAAAGATGATCTCTGGAATCACAGGAAAACCCCAGCCATGGAGGTGTTATATTGAGTCATTCTGGACCACAGCTGATTATTCTCCCATCTAAATGCAGACACCTTCCAAAGGACCTAAGTCAGCTGGTAATTTCCCTGCACACTCTTTATAAACAGCAGACAGAAATTAGCTTCTTTGAAAGACCCAGTGAAGTGTAAAATACAGGATAACTGATCTTTGGCAGAGTTGCGTATTAACATGGTTATCTTCCTAAGGTTATTTGAACGTGCAGTCTCTACATACCTAGGTTTTATTCACAGAAAACAACTAAATTGTAAAAGAGAAACTGTAAAATTTCAATTCTGTATAGCTACCTTTTGACTTTTTTACAAGTTCAGCAGCACCTAAAGGTCTTTATCCAGATTTTCAGTTTTAACTCTTTAGATATAGCTGTTTTCCAGCTGATATTTTAGTATTAGAATTCAGCTAGAAAACTGCAATTTCTCACTACTAGATTTGTAAGAAAATGCAATGAAAAATTGCTTATATTTTGATTTGAGAAAAAACTATGGAAAACAGAGGTCTTCACATTAGGTATAATCATCCTTGGAACATACTCCTCATAGATCTAGTATCATAATTAATGAAATGATTGAAGGGCGTAAGGAGGTGTATATAAACATATCTTAATTTCAGGTAGGATTAATGCAGAAGTCCACTGAATTAGTATTGAAACTTATTTATTCAAAGGTATCTATATCATGCCTAGTATTTCTATTTCTTTTTGTTACACGTTTTGTTTTGTTCACTAAGCCCACAGATGTCTTGCAATTTAGTTATTGCAATGTTGCAATAATTCACCTGAATCCATTTGTAAGAAAAATATGTGTAGGCTTTTTTTTGAAAATTTATTGAAAAAGGTTAATGAATGTAAGGAAACCAGAAGGTTGGCCTACTAGAATGTTGCTGTAATAATTTTCTTTTTCAAAGCTGTGGAGATTATTTCACTATATTGCAGCAGAGTGACAGAATGAGTTTTTATGAATAACTATATTAGAGTTGTTTCGGCAGCTTATCTACTTTTTTCCTGATAGCTGGAGTAGTGAAAACCAAGTATTTTTCCTATTTGCTATGCTGTATTTCTACACGTACTTACATTACTCTAGCTGCAGCAGTGTACAGTAAGTTGTACAGCTCGTGGCGTGTCAAGTTGTACTAAATGTGAAAATAGAATGTATAGCTTTATTACTGATGATTAATGTTGACCCTAGTTGACCCTACTGATGGGATCATCAATTTGTGACAAACTAGTTAAGGAATTTTCTTTTCTTTGAAATACAAAAGTTCATTAGTCTTAGTCATGCTTCCTACATATGATGACACTCATCTGGGGCAAAAAATAGGAAAAACGTAGATGGTACTCTAAGCAGAAAGCAATATGTAAAATATGTGATCAGTGGGGGAAAAGACTTAAAACTCTACTAAATACTGGACTCTCCAGAGAGCTTTTAATCTTTGATTTGAGACCTTCCTAGATTTTAATCATATTAAGTACCCAAATGTTGCTGCTTTAGTGGACAGGTTTCCGGATAGAACCTCTCGTTTTATAACAGTTTAATTGTGTGTACAGCTAATATCCTGTAACATAGTTAATTACGAATGTCCACATGCATCAACTTTAACTGATTTTTTTAATCCCAGCTGTGCATTGCAGAAGGTAAATTAAGTTTAAAAAATAGAAGTTTACATTAAGTTTCTTAGTATTTGTCCTCAGGAGATTAAAAGAAAAAAAAAGGAGCAGCTGCAGCTCCCACTAAAATCAATGATGTGTCTTATTGAAAGCTCACTGAGATAATGAGAAAAAGAGAACCCAATGCAAAATCACTGTTTGCAACTTTAAATTTATAGTTTGATTTTAATAGCTTTCTTATGAGTTTCATTCCTGATGATAATGGGAGAAGCGGAGAATGAATTCAGAAGAATTAAGCGTTTCAAATGAAAAGAAAAAAACGTAGTTGCATGATAACATTTGGCCTATCAGAGAATAGTGATTATCACAAGGTAAAGGAGGGACAGATAGACTCGAAGCAGACAGAAGAGGAGTTTTTGCAATTAGCAAATTCTTTTCCAAGGAGATTTAAGGCAGAGAAGGAAAGGCATGTCATTTGCTTTAGCATTAGATAAACATTGGTGTCTGCTTTTTTCCTCTTTGGATGGCTTTTTTTGTTACTGAAAAGAAATTGTCACCTCTAAATAGTGTGTTCACCACGCTAAGTTGAATGCTTTCATTAGTATGACATCTATTTCTCTCCATTTATTGTGATAAATATATACTGAGGACATAGATGTCTGACTTTCAGATGCCTATAGTAAGGCAATTCCTCAGACACTATTACTGAGTGAGTTTTGGTATCAGGTCCAAGAGTAGCATCAGCAGTATGAATATCTAGAGCTGAGCCACCGTCTTTAACAAACATCTATCCTAAAGACAACTATTTCATATCCTAAAGACAACTATTACCTCAGACCAGACTGTTTAAAAGCATGAAATACTCCAGTTTCAAGGAAAGGAAACAAACAGAAACACAGGAGCTCTTGAATAACAATCCTACAGAATATATTCTGAAATAACAATTTCTTGTTTAGTTGGGTTCTGGAGTCACAGTGTAGTACCCAGAGTAATCATGTAGTAAGATTGCAACTGGAGTTCAGTGGTTCAACACTAAAGAGATGGACAAGGGCTCGGAGAAGATCATAAAATGGTCTTCCTGCCAGATAGCGTTAAACAATGAGAATGTTGGTATTGAACCAACTTGTGTTACTTGTCTGCAAATCATAAAATCATAGAATAGTTTGAGTTAGAAGGGATTTCTAAAGTTCATCTAGTCCACACATACCCCCATACCTTGCAACGAGCAAGGACATCTTCAACTAGATCAGGTTGCTCAGAGCCCAGTCCAACCTGACCTTGAATATTGAAATAAGCGATGAAGAGACACGGAGACAAAGTATGTGTCAGACAGTTACCCCAGAAGGCTGTCTGTAAAGAAATGAGCCATTCATCTAACTATCCCTGTGATCTTGCCACAGACACTTTGGAAAGCTCATGGCATGATACTGAAGCAGAATAGCAACCACCACATACCAGTACTGTTCATGTAGACATTGTTTCCTGGTCCTGATCCTTGAAGGCTTTCATTCTGGTATTTCTCAGCATGTGATTACTCCTTTATCTATGATTCTTCTAGAAAAGCAAACAGCAAGAAAAGAAAGCGTGTTTACGCTCTGGCATACATAAGCTAGTAGTATACCTTCACCTGTCCTTTTTCCCTTTCCACAGTCATAAGGTGAATTGGTAGTACTGCTGAGAAAACCCTGGCTTTGGTAGCAAGACATTGCTAAAGCCATCTTTGAGCTATATTAAGGTAACTGGATAGGAGAAAATGGAAACATTTAGAAACAGTCCTCAGCTTTAGACAAACAATATATTTTGGCTGGGTTAAAGGATTTTTCTGATATAGCTAGAGTTAATGCTTAATGGAAGACATGTAGTAGTCCCTGTAGACAAACTCCTTCTATGAACTTTGAACTACTGAAAATTATGCAGCAGCTTTCAAATTTTGCAGTGTGATACCAGCTCCTGCTGAACCAAAAATGTGAATGCCTTTAAATATAAAGTGTTCAGTCTGCTGAACATGGATTAGTTCTGCTGATTTTCATGAAGATGTCTAATGACACAATTTCCAATCCTGTGCTCACAAAACATGTGCTGTTCTCACTGTCTTTAGTGAAAGTTTGTATGATTGAATATGAAGGCAATTCTGTGATCTCAGTAAGAAAAAATATTCAGAAAAAAATCTATTTTCAAATTAAAGTCCATTAAGGGTTGATCACAGTTTAAAAAGGAAAGAGCAAGAGAAGGAAGAAGTGTGCTGGAAGAGGAAAATTTTAAATACAATAGTCTGAAACTGTGTAGCACTAAACATTCTGTTTTGATTTTCTTGCTGGTTTGGAGATGTTACCACTGATCTTCAATATGAAGCAACAATTCACTGTGAACTTGATTTCTGTTGTTCAGAATTTTAATGTTTGGGAAATGTTGGGTTTTTTTTTTTTCACGAATAATGGGACCTGAGTTTATAGCTTGCTTTGGTCTGAAGAAAACTTCATAAGATTACTTCTTGTTTTCCTGAGGAGAAGTCTGTGGATGAAAATTAGATTGTTGTATTGAAAACTCCTCTATAGTGCCGTATCAATGCCCAGTTCCAAGACTAGGCAAAATGTCATTAAAGTAAAACAGAAGTCTTCAGCTGTTTAAATCAAGAGACTACCAAACTCAGTAGCTGTCTTCATGATGCTTCCAGAATTTTAAACTGTGTATATTGCTTAAGAGTTCCCAGCACCTAACAACATTGCCAATGTGAATTTTTTCCTCTTTTTCCATGCAGCATGGCTGTGGAAATTTTGTGCGTGTGATACAGTCGTACAATCGCACACACCTGTACGTCTGCGGCAGTGGCGCCTTCAGCCCCGTGTGTGTGTATGTTAACAGAGGGCGCAGGTCCGAGGTAAGTCTCTCTTAATTTTACTTTATCCCCTCATTTTGTAATGCAAAACTTAAAACTTTGAAAATGCAGAAGTCTATGAACCAAAGAGGTTCCTCCAGCCATGTCAAATAGAAGAAGATCCGGGATCCGTAGTTTTCCAACCTGTTACCAGCAAGAAGTAAAACCATGATCAAAAGCCATGCCTCAGATATGATGGTTGTCTAAAATTCCACAGTCATACCAAATGCTGGGCTACACTTGATACTACTTTTTATTTGACGTTGTCTGGTGAATTCTATTTATTGGAAAAATTGCCAAGAAATACTTGAAAGGAAATACCCAATTAGATAAAAAGTAAAATATGCAGTCCGCTTTTTATAACTTCCATGTGTTACTGATTCCTGGGAGAAGCCCTAAAGTGGCTGAGCTATTCAGGTATGTGAAGGTTTGCTAGGCTTCAGCTTAATAGATGCAATCCCAGTACAGGTCACTTTCACCTGCTTCACAAATTATGCCCCAATAGATTCTGCCAGGATGAAGTCAGTAAGTTTTCTCATCACTACGAGATCTTCCAGAGTTTAAATCTTATTTTCTGTAGATAGGTCTTCAGTTTTTCTATATTCAGTTTCACTGTATATTTTCAATATACAAAGATGTTTCACAAGTGTATTGTCCAAGTTTCCTTATTTGAAAGTGACATGTTTGTTTATGTGCAAATGTAATAGATAGGTAGTTAAATTAAGCAACCAGAAAGAGTAAGAAAATCACTTAACTGAGACCCAGCACCTCAGTAGCTTTTGGGTCAGATTCATGTCTGCAGGCACAGGGGTGTGCAGTATATTTTCCTGTGCAACATGGAAGCAGATATGTTGGAAAGGAAGATCAGAGAGTGCTACCTGGAGGTTTGCCATGTGGGAGCAACTTTAAAACTGGGCTGGCTCCTGGAGAAGACACTGGGAAATTCATCACTGATTTCATTGGGAGTGGAATGGAAATTCTGGCCAAGACCCAAGACTACTGGAGAGGCTGCCAGGTGATAAATTATTGTTTGTCTATATAGGTTTCCACAGGATGATCTCAATTACTTTTGGTAGATCTCTGCCTGGCTTCAGCCTCCATAACAGACTATGTAGTCTGAATCACCACACCTTCAGTTCTAATGAATCAAGTAAAAGTAGAAGGTCATAGGCCTGGATTTAAAACAACAAGCAGATCTTAGTGTGTAAATCCATCCTTTTGGTTAACGGAGTCTACACTGATGTATTTTGAAACTTGAGGTCAGCTTTTCTCAGCTTCATCCTTTTTCTTGACAAATTATTTAAGACATGGAAAGCGATCTAATTTGTCTCAAGTTAATGCAATATTCCTTTATCAGCTTAAGTAGTAGTACTGTTGCTCAGAGAACTTTGAATCTCATTATTTTAGGGTTTTTGTAAATGAGATTGGGAGAGAGGGGAACAGTGGGAAATGACATCTCCAGATGATGCAAGATGTTAAATTTCTTAAGTTAAAAAAAAAAGAGATGTCTTGGAAGAGCATAATTGGCTTCACTTAGCCTGTCTGTAGAGCTATGTGTCTATGATCAATTGATTAAATAAACTGCTATTTCAGACGTCTGGAGTCTGTCAAATACTCAAATGTAGGCACTGCAAGCTCAAAGCCATTACTGTACAACAATAGCATAGCAGTTTAAAACCAAGAATTTCCTTCTAAACTCATTGCATATATCAGTGCATGAGTAATTAACAGCAGAATGAAGAACTGTGTAGTGCTGATGGGACTAGTGAGAACTCAATTTTTTCTCTGCTTTTGTAATTCCACCTTTAATTTAGCACAGCTTTCCATGCACAGAAGGCTAGTTTTGCACATGCAAAATGGATATTTTAGAAAGCACATCTGTTTTTCTCTGGAAGCTACAAAGTCTGACAGTAAGAGTTGTATCCAACGATCATAAGGACTGGACCTGTTTTGCTCTTTTGTCTCAAGGATCCCACATAATCTTACAAAAAAGGAGGCTTCATTCATGAGGCAGAATGTTGCTCTTTTCCCTGAAACAGAGGTTAAAAAATAATTAATTTTCTTGGTTGGCACACTTGCTACCTTGGTCTTTGGTAATGACTCTTACACTCATCCAAATATCTTCTAATGTCAAAGTAAATACGAACAGAAGGAAACATAATGACTATGTGCATTAATTACAGGCTAAAAAGGAGTTTAATATATATGAAAATCAAGTGTAATCTTGGAACTAGTTTAATATTGCAGTAAGACGCATTTTGAATTGGTAAATAGTGGTATAATATAGTAAATATGGATTAATATCAAGCTACACATTAGTCAAGAACTAAACCAACAATAAAATGCCAAGATCATATTCGAAACTTCATACTTATGTTTTAACATTGTTTAGAGAGCTCATTACTGCAGGAACAGATAAGATCTCCATGATTGAAATAGGCAAAACAGAAGAGGGGAAAAAGAGATAGGGGATAATGGATATGAAAACTTCCTGCTGTAGCTGAGCACTTCAGATTGGTGAAGCGTCCAATTCCCTCTTGCCAGATGGCTGCTCAGTGACCTGTGTGACATCCCCATCTACCTGTGATTTGTAATAATTGTTAAATTGAATATAAAGAGTTGCTGCCCTTAGTCAAATAACGAATACGTTGGCATCCAAATCATGGAAGAATTTCTTTGGATTTTTTCTCAGCTACCTTTTTCTGTTGACACAGACAAGTTTTAAGTTTGGCTGTTTTTTTCTTTCTTTGTGTCTTTTGGCCTTTAATTAAAGAGAGAAGTTTTCGTTAGAGGAGTCTGGGAGCAAAATGTTTGTTTGGTATACAATGGTATGCAAGTAAATGTGATGGAGCAATGCCTCTGCCGTTACTGACTGCAATTTTTAAGGAACAGACTTGGACCCAAGCGACCCTTCTTGCTGAGCATACTAAAATTAGTGAATTTTCCAAAGATATTCAGACTGCATTTCAAGCTGTAGTACAGGTTGCTTCTACTTTACCAAATAGATTTCCTATTTATAAATCACATAAAATATAAACAAAGCATCATATCAAGATTTGTAAACAGCAAAAAATTTCCAAGAGATTTCAGACTACAACAGGAGGTACTGATAAATCATCTGTCACTATGGATTTGGAGCTCTACACGTAATCAAAGAGATGGCATTGAAAAAAATAAGTATGATTTAGGGTATATTTGGAGGTATGATAGCTCAGTAAAAAGCAGTTGATTTATACTATAACCAAATCGCAGTTGTCATAAGAGATTTTTATTTAATATGTACTGTTGGTCTAGGAGCTTTATTATGACGTCTTGGACTAGTATATGCCTTACCATGTATTCAGCAAAGTAGTGATAAATAGCTTCAAAAACACAGCAGTAGTGTTATTGCAGAGATCAGTCAACATCTCCAAAGCATAACTGAAACAGAGGAAAAAATTCTCTGTTTTAGTAACTTGAATTTATAACAAAGTCTTGAAAATAACTTGAAAATAACCAGTGAAAAAGTTATCTAAAAAGATGATGAAATTCTGAAAAGGAAAGCTAAACTGCTGATATTACAGCAAAAGTGTCTAGCAGTGCTGAGCATTGTTAATGCTGGAAACAACCAACCTTATAAATCACTTTACATCTGATGGTTTCTGAAATGAGAAGTGACACACAAATCTTCATTGCAGGAACAAGTCTTCAAGATCGACTCCAAATGTGAATCAGGGAAGGGACGCTGTTCTTTCAACCCTAATGTGAACACGGTGTCTGTTATGATCAGTAAGTAAAGATACTGTAAGTTGCTGAAGTCTAAACCTGTATGATCATGTGTGGTATGGAGTGATGGGATGCCTAAATGAGCTGGATACAGAATTCAGTCTCCAAGAAACAATACCTCGTGTCTGCCTGATGGACAAAAGGGTTGCACAAGGAAACCACCTTCGTGGCTTCAAAGTCTATATGAAGCCAAAGATGGGTTTACAAATGAAATGCAGAAATAAGCTTTTCAAAGAGGGAGGGAAAGAAACAGAAAACAAAATGTTGTCCTTTTTTCCAGCTTACACATTTTTCCCAGGGTTAGTTTTAACTTTGCATTACACTGTCTAGCATTTTATGCTTGAACAGTTTCTGACCTTGTTCATTCCTGACAGCACTTGTGTCTAATTTAATTATTTGTAAAATCTCAGAGTAGACAAGGAAATAAAGCCTGAAGACTTCAGTTTCTCTGAATTTCATTTTTGTTGTCATCTCTGCTGTAGAGCCAACCAGCTATTGCAAGGCTCTTCGTTCTTCAGTTGGCTTTATACCCAACCAATTTTGCAATTTTATTCTCTTTGAAAGGCCAGAAAGTGATACAACTGACGTCCCTCAAATATTCTTTTGAATTGGTGGTGACTGTGCTCAGTGACTGTGAAATAGACCCTGTACAAAGAATTACTGCAGTGTCTATTGCACACCTAATTGAAACCTCAAAGGGAGAGGATATACTTTGTGCAACTTCAGTCATCAGTAAAATAAACTTTTTTTTTTCCCCAACCCAAAGATATGTTACATATACTTAGTGCAACCCGACCTTTCACATTTGCAGCATGTTCACAGGCTTCCTGTGCCAAATCCTGGATTTTTCAACATATGCCTACTCCTTCCTATGTTTTTGGCAATGAAGGAAACAGCAGTTCCACAGACTTTTCAGGCTTTCTTAGCAAATAAAATTTAGTGCACAAAGGTACTGCATATTTCACCCAAGGTTTACAAGGGAACAATATGCAGTGTTTCTGCCATTCAGGTTCCACTGAAATCAATGGCAATTACATATTTTTCCAGATATTTCCTTTAAAGTTTGCCTTGTGGACCTTAAGGGAAGTGTCATATAGTCCATCCAACATGGTCTGTTCAAAATATTAATTAATTAATTTTTTTTTTGATTCCTCATTGCAAATGTATTTAGTACAAAGGACAGGTAATTTTATACACAGGTATATGAACTGTAGCACCTTTAGAAGAAAGGCAAATGCTACCTAGATACTTCTCTGAACCTTGACTGCACTTACATCTTTATCTCATGAGTGATTTATGGTCAGAGTTTAGAGACACTCACTGTGTAAAGAAAATGTTTGTTCAAAGTTATGGATTAAGATGGATTAATCCACTGCTACTCATTGCTGTTCTGATAATATTAAGTGAATCAACTGTCATTAAAAAGTAAGGTTTACTTTGCTTGTTCCTTCCAGATTTTATGGAACACCAATAAACTATATTATTTCTGAGTTACTGTATGTATTGTAAACTGAGTTTTTATGCAGTAGATCTATGAAAGCTTTGTTAATCTTAGTAGGCTTTATGTTATCTTCTTTGATGTCTCAGTTATGTGACTGAAGAGACCTTCCCTCATGTTTGACTTATCTTTCATGATATAACTCATCTATGAAGTTTAAATTGCTCTGTAAAGGTCACATTCTTTTTCAACAGTCCAACAGATTGAGTTTTATACTTTCTCCCTCTGACTACAAAGTCCAGTCACTTCAAAAACCTGAAGCTTGAATGAATTTGTCCTCAATATCCATGACAGAAAAGGAAAGATTTTGTAAATCACAACTTGGACTTAGCCCATGTACTGGACTACCCTTCGAGCATTCTTCTGCAGGAGAAATTTCTTCTCCTCAGTTCAGAAGATGGGAAATACTCTCAGACTGGATAATTCTTCAACAACAAAATAACCATTTTCAATATGGCTGCAATTTCTTGACCATTTTTGGCATCAGTAACCTAGAATACAGCAGGAAAGCTGATTCACCTTTCAGAAAAAAGTGATGTTATAAAACCAAATTTGAACTTGGTACAATTTGCCTTTGTACAAAGACAATTTTGCATCAAAGCAATGAAAAATGTGCTTTGAAGAATCTTGGCATAACTAATATGCAGGATGCATGTCTTTCCCCTGCCCGCACCCTGAAGACTCCGAGATATTTATAAAAGCAGACATACCTCATCAATTCAGTAATACCACCAAAACCAAAGAGAAGTAGTGTGAACTAGTTGTGCTGAGCAGACCAAGTGCTATGAGGAATTTAAGAATTTAACTGAAAGGAAGTGGAGCTGATGGATATCATCTGATATATGATTAGCTAGTAGATGCTAGGAATGCTTAAGACATAACTAGTAACACTGATATGTAATAGGATTAAAATTACATAGTGTGGTACGATTTTTAAAGTGTGTGCATACGAATACGTGCATGGTACTGTATATAACATTTAGAATCATAAGCCTTATAAGCCTTATCTCTTTCAGCCAATTTATTTCATAATAAGAATAAATCTCTGATGGATTGAGGCAATGAGGCCAATATACAAAATCAGTTATAAATCAGTATAGCTCTAACATCATTCTGTCAATACATACTCAGGGAGTAAATGCTTCACAAACATGCAGCAAATGCATTGTTTAAATCCCCTCTGTATGAGTCTTGTCATCACTGGGACTGATGAGAGCAGAAGAGTGCCTGCTGGCAGCTCTGCAGGGGTTCAGTTAAGGCTCTAGCCAGCAGCAGGAAAACAAACTCTCCAGAGTTTTAATTCTCTCATGAGCCAATAGTCTTCCACGTTGAAGCACACACACACAGAGAATAAAAGTAGCCTCAAGCACTTGTGAACCTATGACTTTTGCCAGCTTGACCACACTCTCTGGGTAGTCCAGGAATTCAGACAAAACATCAAACAAAGGACCCAGCTGTACTGGAATGTATTCAGCCACCACTCCACTCATAGAGTTAGAGTTTATTTTAGCTGCTGTTTTCTGCTCTGGGTTTCATTGTCATTAGTCAGTGGAAATTGCGTAGTTATTCATGGAGTAGAAAATGATAGTATATGTAGTTATAATTATAATTATATATATGTATATTTATGCAGGCACAAAACCTCATACAAACACAGATACACGTCCTGGCATCAGTTTTCAGCCTTGCACAGGGAGCAGAAGTTAATAGTTCTTTTAATGTAGGAGTTGCGTGTCTAATTCTGTTCAAGCATAATAACCTTATACTTAAAATCAAGTACAGGAAAGGGGACAATTCTTGGTCTGTATTACTCTGTGTAAAGCTCAATTTTATGATTGTCTGGCCTTTGCAATGCTGAAGTCAGCTTGAGGCTGCCTGGGGCAGCCTCAACAATATTGTTGGTACAAATTGGCACTGAGCCATTGACTGCAATAGGTGTTGTGCCAGTTTACAGCAGCAATAAATTAAGCCCAGTCATTTTGTTTACTCCCATAACAAAAAAAATCTTTTTGAAGTGAGTACTTAAACAATTGGATGTGATTCTTTTTGATAACACTAGCCTGATTTTCCAGTGACCTTTAACAGTAAAAAGCTGAGCAACTGAACTTCATATCAAAGAAGGGTTCACCACATATGCCGTTCTGCCCTTGCATTTAATTATGCAGCTCTGTAAAACTTCTAATAAAAATCTGATTATTCTTGTGCATTCTAAATTGTGTCCTTATAAATCAGAGAGCTGCCCTGTTTTCATTTATGTGTATAGACTCCTGTGTAAATACGAGTTTAAAATAAAAATACATCAGTAAATATGGATTTCCCAAAAGCCATAACAATGCGTTTGCTTTTCCCCTTCCCTTTCAATTCTTTGCAGATGAAGAGCTTTTTTCAGGAATGTATATTGATTTCATGGGGACGGATGCAGCCATTTTTCGGAGTCTGACCAGGAGGAACGCGGTGCGAACTGACCAGCACAACTCCAAGTGGCTGAGTGGTGAGATGCCTTTGTTTTGCCAAAGCTTTTAATGGGTTTCGCTGAGATTCTGCTTTGTTGGATTTTTTTGTTGGAGCTTGTCTTTTAAAGAGCTTTTTTCTGAATTTGGTTTGTGAAGTTGAACCATGAACAAATGTGTGTAAATACATAATATAGACAATGTACAAATGTAAACAGTTCACTGCATGAGCCAGCCTCTTACACCACCCCACCTGACAGCCTTTTTTGCATTCAGACTCAACCAATCTGTTCAAGAGGTAGTGTATGAAAACCTTTCAGGTGGCAAATGGTTAAATAATCTGACTTCTAGGGAACTGGGTGATTGTTGTTATTCCTGTGTGACTGTGACTACAATGCAATCACAGGATTGCAATCACGATAAATTCTGTTCACTATGAACAAGAAACTATGTCTGCTTTCTAAGTTTTTCTTCTCTTTCCCATACATTTTACACATACCCGCACACCTTGAAGTAAGCAGTCTAAAGTAAATTAGGGAAAAAGATCCATTAAAATGTCTAATTTCTAAAAAATCTACCTGTTTTGTATGCTTGGAACAGGTACTTGACAAGCACTATTTCCATGTTCTTTTAGAGCCAGAGTCATGACACTTGTAACATTAATTGAGAATAGGCTCACGTGAATAAGAAAAAGGCTGCGATTCAAAGTGAGTTTTTTGTCAGAGATCCAGCCGTCATATCAAGTTTTTTCAAGATTTGTACTGGATTTCAACCGATCAAACAATCTTGAATGATCATTGAAAAGTTATAGTGTTCATTCAGGAAGAGGGTCCACTTCTTCCCTCAGAGAAGGTCTTCTGAGGACTCCTCCACTGTCCATTATATGATTGTTGTTAAGAATATAAATTATTTGCTATCTCACTAGTGCTCCTTTGCAATGTTTTGCATGTACCCTCGGGTTCTGGTTATCAACCTCTGATATGAACTTAAATGCTGTTCAAGCATTTGTGTATCTTGCTTTCCTTCTTCTTGTTTTTCTTTCTTATATATGTACTATATATGTTCTTTTCCTGATAGGTCTTTCAACAGCTTGCTTACTTTTATGTTTTGCCTCAATGAGTCTTTCCTTAAGTGCCCCTGGTAACACATGACTGTCCCCTCTTCTTCCTCCAAGTCTTTGAATCTCTGCAGTTATCTAACACTACTGCTTCTGTATTTTAATCACTTTTCTAAAATCTTCTGTGGGATAAAATGTGAGGGTGTGGAAACTTATGGCTGCCAGCAAGAAGCCATTTATGTGGTGATATCTGGTATATACAGATATGAGGCTAGAGCATATATTTATAACCTAACCTGCCAAAGTAGTACCTCTATATGCGTTATATAGCATTTCCTTGAAGTAGTCAGTAACTGTCAAATTGTTAGTTGCTTATACTGATGCATCTTTTGGTTTCATCTTTTTGGTATACTGTTTCATTTCAGAGCCTATTTTTGTGGATGCTCATGTTATCCCAGATGGCACTGACCCCAATGATGCCAAAATCTACTTCTTCTTCAAAGAAAGACTCACAGACAACAGTGGCAGCACAAAGCAAATTCATTCAATGGTTGCAAGAATATGCCCGGTAAGGACTGTTTTTTTGCCAAGTTGTTGGGACAAGTTGCTAGTGTGACATGATAAGCTAAAAGACTAAACGATTGAAAAGTATTTGATTTATATTTGAAACAAATTTCCTATCTCAGCTTCCATATTCATAATTGAGAAGAGTTGTTACTGAACACATAGTTAGGTTCTGAACATTTTATGTAAATCTGGCTATACCTACATCATATAGAAATTCAGAGATTCAGGGATTTGTGTGTTTCTCTGAGTCAGAATAGTTGCCAGTGTTGAATTTCCAAACTTGCTGTCCTTTGCAAGCAATGAGGTACATTCTTTGCCTAGAAAACCTGAATTATATGAAGTCTTTCACACACAAACACACTCAATATCTTTGAAACACATTGGAAATAAAAGATCCAAGCTTCTGGATGCATTGATTTAACTTTCAAATATTATTTTCATTTTTACAAGATCTGCCCTTTCTATATTCTTGCAATGATGTATGTATGAGCCTAAATTTAAAAATGTGCACAGGAAAATTAAATTCAGGAGTTATGGCTACTCCTGTGCGGTAATATATGATCACAGCGCTCCGCATTGTCTCTCTTTCCTTTTTCGTATCTGTAATCAACTGCAGATGAAAAATGATTGAAGCAGCTATTAATATCTCTAGTGTCTAGTGAAATGTATTTTTTTTAATGAAAGAAAAATTATAAATGCATAGTTACAGCTAACCTTTTCATTCGTTCTTTTAGAAAGACTCAGGAAAATAATTGTGAGCATTTGTGTATTCCCTGTCTTTAATCTGAGTCTTTTTTTTTTAATATGGTGCTTTGTGATGTTGTGCATGGGTGTGAGGGCATGTTTGGGATTGCGTTAAACTCCTCTCTGGCAATATGATGAGGCATGTGATCTCTTTTATAATCATAGTTTTCTATATTTTTGTGAGAGTGCCCAGAAGCCTTTTTGTATATTTTGCAAGATTTCGCATACTTGTAGCTGTATTTGTTATTGTTACCGTTATAAATGAAGCCCAGATGATTTCTGAAAGGCCTCAGCCTGTTTAGACTTACACTGAAATCAGTGGCAGAATTCCAAAGCCAATGAAAACAAATCCAAATTTGTCATGTTTGTATACTTGTACACTGCCATATTCATATATCAACACCTTTGAGACAAATATATTAGTACAAAGGTGCTAAGAAAGATGCCTCCAAAAGAACCCTTATGGTTCACACAGAAAGTCAGATACCAGGTCCAGGAGCACCAGCGAAACAAGTACAACATTTCATCAAAATCACGTTTGCCTAGTTTCTACATATCCTATTTCCATTTCCTTGGGTGACGCTGTGCTATGTGGTTTGGAAGACACTGTTCTTCTCTAAGGCATTCACCAGCAGAATGAGGCAGGAACTGCACCATCTGATTTGGCAGTTGCGGTTTCCACCTTGCTCTGGAGAGAAATAGAAAGATCCTTGGGCAAGCTCTGACCAAGCCAGCTCTGGGCCAAGGTAGCCAGACTTGCAGCAGTGCAAAACTGGCTTGCCACCATGCTAGCCACCATTTCTGAATTCAGTTCAGAGCATCCACCTCACAGGCTAGCATGGCTTACTAGGTCAGGTGCAGCTGTACTGCAGTCAGGACTAGAAGAAACATCCCTCCGAAGGCCTTTTAGAGGTAGCGTGGACTTTGCCACATTAGGTTTCAGTGAGTAATACAGACCTTCACAGCCCTTTCCAATCATAACCACACACATTTCTGCTGCACAAAAGGTACTGCACATCTCTCCCAAGCATGCTAGCCCAGCACAAAAGTCTGCTCAGATTACTAGTTCTAATTTTTCCTGTATCTGGGGATTTGGTTTAGGCGTATGTATGTTTAACATTGAATTTACCAGCATAATTATCTAGATGATGAGTCAAATAAACCTGAAGAAAATGTGGGATAGCCCAGTAAAATGTTAGCTGAGTTATGTTTTTTTTTCTGAAAATATTATTCTTTTCCAGAATGACACAGGTGGTCAGCGTAGTCTCGTGAACAAGTGGACAACATTCTTGAAAGCACGACTTGTGTGCTCAGTAATGGATGAAGATGGAACAGAAACATACTTTGATGAATTAGGTATGGCAAAAAAAATCGCTTAAAAGTTCTGTATAAATCTTGCAGACTGTGCATATTTAATTTTTGATGTTTGTAAAGCTCTTTAGCCAAGTGTTGACAGTGAAACCTTGGCTCTGTAGAAATTCATGGTAAAATCCCCCTTGCAATTTTATGACAGGAAATGAAAAAGATTCTTCATAAATCTCTCTGGGTAATTATGATTATGTAGGGGAATTGTATGTATAAAGAATTAATATTTGGAAGGGAACGTAAGTGAAATCTATTGTTATTTCACTCCTTGTTAGGATTATGATAGAGGTTTTTTAACATGCATCTCTTTGAAACTGTTTCTTATAACACTGTGTAACATGCTTTTCCACAATGCAGTTTCTCTTTTTTTTTTGTTTACTGGGCAAAGGCCTTAGTTTGGTAGTTCAAGATAATACTAATAAATCCCATTAGTGCACCAGCAGTAATACTACGAGTACAGATAATTTCTCAAGAGTTATTCAGGCACTTAAATTTTCAATTCAACATTGAATATTAATCTATGCAGCTGTCACAAAAGACTCCCTTTCATTAAGGAACTAATAGATGCATATCTAGGTATTGGAAGATTTGATATGTGTATTAGTATAAATATACCTAGAAGTATAAATATAAATAATAGAAGTAGCTAATGTCCACCACACTGGAATCTGACCTTCTTTATATTGTAATCTCTTTCTCTCTTTTCTTTGTCATTGTTCCTCATCATCATCATAGCAAATGGGGTTTTCAGAAGTGTAGTTTGCTAGCCCACTCCTCTTCAACAAAGCAACAGGATAACTGTTTTTAGTTTCCTGTATGACAAAATGTAGGACCATATGGAATAGAAGACAATGTTCTCAACCTGGCCTCCCCAGAGCAATCCTCTAGCAAAGAGGACAATATGACCCAGTTGGAAAATGCAGAAAACTTGGAGAAATCAAGAATGTGCTTCTGTTTTCATGTATAATGCACAAGAGTGTATCACTTCCAGTTCTGCGTGGTGAAGTCTTTTGAGTTTGACATATTTAAAAGAATATTTAAAGAATTCAAACGGTTAAATGAAGCAACCACATAATGGAAAGCTAAAGCACATATTCCATGATAAAAATCTCAAACAGTGCAGTCTTTTTGTGTTGTAAAATAAGTTTTAGAGGTAGCTTGATTACAGTTATTAAAAACATGTGTAAGCAGAAACTGTCAGAGATGAAAGTATTTTTCACTAAAGTGTGAAAAAACCCCAAACAGATCTCAGGTAATAGTGGACATATTCCATTCAGTGAGTTAGATACGTTTTTGCTTATTGCAACCAGTAAATCCCTACACAGCTGGAACTGGGAGGTTTCTGTCTCTCTGTGTGTTTACTGCAAAGCTGTGTGCAATTCGTATTACCTTGCAAATGAGCTCGTGACAGCATCTAGAGTGCATACTGCATAATAAAACACTTAATTGTCCTGCTTTAGATTCCATCTACCTATGGGAATACTTTGGGTTTGCCCTACTGCAACTTAAATGTTTGCCTACTGTTAAACAATCTGCTGAAACGAGATCCAGCTGAAATGTGCAGCATGGATCCTGTGCGTATTTGAAAATTTTTGCCTTCTGTCTTCATAATGCTAGATCATGTGGAGGTAATTTCCAGATCTGTTTCTGAATATTCAAATGCTAGATTTATGCATATAGTCCATTCATACGAGTCTGCTTTTTCCCATTCAAGTCTGACACTGTTGACTTCAGCAGGAATAAAATCATAAATTAAACTGAAATACATTTTTTTTATTATTCAAAATGGATTTTTCCCATTTTCTTTCTTACAGAGGATGTGTTTCTATTAGAGACAGATAACCCCAGAACAACGCTTGTGTATGGGATTTTTACAACATCAAGGTAAATGGGGAGATTTGAAAAAAGTCATCTTTTTAAACTGTTCAATTTTCTACATGGAAAATAAAAGTGATGATTTGTGATTAAGTCTATTCTTTGCAATTTTGTGTGTCTGCGGCCATTGTTTGCATGCAGTAGTAACAGTCTCAGTATCATTCCTGTTGGTATCCGTGTTAGACCTTATGCTGCTTGGAGCAAACTGCTCCCTGACATGCTGTCAGCTGGCATGGGGAAAACATTTCTGCGGAAGGCCACTTGTTACTGTTCAGCAGCAGAAAGCGAAACAACTTCAGTGCGGTAAACTTATGTGGCATCTAAGAGCACTTGACACCTCTTGAAGGACATACAGCACCCTGAAGGGTCAAACTGGGAGTTCTTACATAAATTCATACAAATCATTTCCAGTCTCTCAGCTGGCAGATTATTGCACAGGTGGCAAATAACCCATGTCATAGCCAAGCTTCAGTTGGCTATGAAACGACAAGCTTACATGGCATTTGGTCACCTCCTTGCAGCCTTAAGCTCCCTGTTATCAGTCAGTAGTGTTCACTTACTCTCTAGTTTAGAAAGCATTTAGTGAGCTCCCAGGGGGAGCGGAGGTACTACATATGGCTCACTACCCTGATCCTCTCCGTAAGCATAGAATGACAGCTGGGACAATGGATTCTACTATCTCTACATTTCTTTTTTTCACTTTTCTTTTGCCTTCTAGATATAGTGCTACTATACCATTATTTAGCTGTTATTATTTAACTTCAACAAGTTTCTTCCTTTTATTTTACTTTAATTTAAACTATTTGATCAAGTTAGCAAATTATTTAACTTATTGATAGTAATTCCTTTAATGGCAATTTCTAGTAAAAAAATCCTTGCGTGAAAAAACTTCTTTTCCCAATACACTTTTCTGTCTTTTTTACATGTGTATACAGGGATCTGCTTTCTTGATTGGTGTTAACCAGCCTGGAAAACATCATTTTATGATATTCAATAGGGAAAAAAAGTCCCATAACTTGTAAACATCTGGTGCTGTCTACATTTTATGATTCCTACTGCACAACAAGAGAAAAATGATGAGGTTATGTTTAGCAGTAAAACCACACTTACGATTAGGTTGTGAATGCAACGTGCCTGAACTGGAAACACTTTTACCTAATTCTCCTGGTATTCTTGCAGTGGAATTGAGGTTTGAATCACAGGACCATATAAGGTGACAACAAAGAGAAAACATCACTTTTTCCTGGCTCTCAAGTTGTTTTCTCTCTCTGTTGAAGTTTTTACACTCATGTGTGTCTTTTATCATGAACTGCTTTTCTTTTTCTTTTTTTGACTATAGATTGAATCTGTTATCTAGTTAAATACATAATAATACTTTTTAGTCCTTGGCAGTTCCTTTATCTTCATATCTGTAGACTTCCAACTCATAACAGTAGCAAAAGAGAGAAACATCCCACCAAATAATAACTGTTAGTATATTTATTGAAACTGTACACAGGGAAACCAAGTCATATTGAAGCAAATTATTTTGGTGGCCTGCTCTGCTGTAAATCTTACATAAAATGTCCAGAAAGGTTAAATACATTTCTTAAATTCTATTAATACCTACAGGCACCATGATTTCCCTAAATGGTTCCTCCTGCTAAATCCAGATATATACGAGAGACATGATTTGCACTTCCCTTTTTTAGACACTATGTGTAATATTTTCAGGTTTTTTTCTGGAGTGTTTCTTTTACTTTTCAATTTAAAACAGAGGGTTGCTTGGATTACCTTCATCTACAGTTAACATCAGGCAGATTTCAGACTATCCAGGGTTTCCGCTTTGTTAAGATAAACATCCAAAACCTTGTATGCAGTGAAAGAAAAGAGAATGAATTAATTGACTTCAGTCAGCCTTAGCATCACACTGGAAATTATTCCCCTAGTAACCTCCATCTTCACAGGGTGATGGAGGCAATTCAGGGCTTGTGCTGTCAGAGAAGACATCTGATGCCATTGCTAAGCCCAGAGCAGTGGCAAAACATGCCCTTCACTTAAGTTACCTGCCCAGATTCTCCTCAGAATGCATCAAAATTCAGCCCTTTTGAAAGGGTCTTTGTAAGAACAATTTTGTGGGAGGAATTGAGGACTATGTAGGAGTAATTCCTTTAAAGCCACAACCTCTCCCCATTTGCTTAGAAAAGCTGGCAACTGATTGTAATCTAACCAAGTGTAATTGCACTGGATGTTTTGATTAATATTTTAGGAGGCTCATGGAGGTCTTGTGGTTAATATCCTCGTAGAGATTTCTGGAAACCCGTGCTGAGCTTGGCAGTACAAAGTTTGTAAAAATCTTGTCTCACTGAAGTCAGCAATATTTATGCCATTGATCTAACTGGGGGCAGATTTTATTTCTTTTATATTGAACATTAGGAAATTTTCTTATTTCACCAGTAGTGCCTTGGGTGGTACTTTCCTCCCTCTTTCTTGAGTTCACTGTTCAAAAAGATGCTAGGTCTTGAGGAGTAATGTTGTATATTGGGAAGCTAGATTATTTGATTTTAAATGTATTAAATCCATGCTGTAGATGCATGAAATATATTATTTTAGAGGTGTCTTTCATTATTGGGCCATGCAAACTGATGGAAAAGCTATACAAAATTCGGTAGATTTCAATGCTAACTTTCTCCTGCTGTCTTCCAGCTCCATATTTAAAGGCTCAGCTGTGTGTGTGTATCATCTATCTGACATCCAGACTGTATTCAATGGCCCATTTGCGCACAAGGAGGGCCCAAACCACCAGCTGATTCCATATCAGGGCAGAATTCCATACCCGCGACCTGGCACTGTAAGTACAAAGATGTTTATGCAGGCTTGCCAGTTACTTGTCTTTGTTTAATACATAAATAAATATTATTTATTCCAGGAGAATGGACTATATGTGACTATGACATTTAGTTAATGTTTAGAACAATTTTATTTGCCTCTCAACTTGTCATACAAATCATGTAGTATCTGGTAATCTTCTAGAAAGAATTAAAAGTCATGCAAAATGCTGATCACTCTTGCTATTTCTGCTGAAAACGTGGTAAGACTATTAATTACATGGCAGTCATATTGTATACATGCACATTTACATTTTTGTGTATGTTTGAGCATAAGATAGTTGAATAAATAAGCATACAAAGATAGTATTGTGAGTCTGTTCTGCAGTCTGCCTCCAGACGTCTGTAAGTTTGTCTTCAGTCTGTAGGAATTTTCCATAGTTCTCTAAAGTTTTGCAGCTCTGCTGAGGTGCTTGGGAGATGTAGCAGGAGAAGAAAGGTTCTGGAACTGGAACGTGTCATGTAACTGAGTCTAATACTGTGTCAGGTGCTGAATTTTGGAAGAGAGACCTAGAAATAGATGAATTTCCATGCTAGTCAGTTCATAGTAGTCCTTGTCAAGTATGGTAGTGTGGACTTTTGTTGATTCCTGCAAAGTCTTCCTACAATTTCTTATGTATCAGAATGAAATAAATATGCAGAGAATCATAAAACATCTGTCAATGATGTAGTTACAATTTTTCTTAGACGAACACTCTCTTGTTTTTCTTTTATCAAAGGAAATTCAATATTATTTTAAATCTACAAATCACAGCAAGAGCCTTTAACCATATCACTATTTCATTCATATTCATCTTTGAGCTGTAGATCTTTTTCTTTCTGTCGTACACTAACGTGCAGATACATGGAATAGTTCTGCCTCTTCAGAGAATTCTTCGTGACTTTTTAGTGTAGTTGTTATTGTCTCTAAGACTTTGGACTTCATGTTCCCAGATCTCTAGAATTAGCTAATCAAACTGGTATTAAACTAAGGTGTAATGCTAGCATTATTCTTTTTTTGCAATTAATTCATACAGCTCTAATCTCATGAGTTCACTGGGGCTTTAAACTTCAGCTTTACAAATAAAACAAAAATAAATGACCCATTTGAACAGAAAGTTTCACGCTCTTGTGATTAGTCAAATTTCAGAGTTTCTTGCTGCTTCAGAATATTGTGTTGTTATGTGTTTCCTCTGCCACTGCCATGTTATTCTTGCTGTGCCTTATGGAGACTTATGCAGTATTCCAGATGGACCTGAAGAAATTGGGCAGCACAATGGCAAGGGAAAAACAAAATTCAGATTTGGATTTAACATAGTAACATAAATTATCTACGTTTTTCAGATGTGCTAATGAGCTCTGAATTTGAAGATAAATTTTTAGATCATAGCTCACAAAAAATAAAGGCAAAAGAGATTCTTTAAAGATTATCATTGCTGGTTTTCTGATCACTGGCTTTTCTGCCACAACATAGTATCTTAAGGGTGTGTTTTCTAAGCTGGAACTTGTTTGGCTTTACTTTTATTTCACTGCCACAATATCTATTTTTTTCCATGCCACAATATCTATTTTTAAAACATTTCTAAAAATCAGGACATGGCATTTTTTTTACTGCTCAGAATTTGTATTTGAAGAGTTAACTTTTAATATCTACCCTTTCAGATTATGGGGCATGAGCCTCTTTCCTCTGGAGCACAGGCAACTTCTGGCATGCTGGACTAGTCAGGAGTGCCTTTTTTGTATAAGATGAAAAATTCTACTTTACAGTTGCCTAAAGAGATATTCATACTAAAATCTCTGGACAGAAATGAATGCTCATTGTGTCGCAGTACATTATATTAGATGAACTATGAAAAGGCTTCAGTGTAGCTTCAGTAGGATTAAATAAAGCAATATGCTCATTTGGCCATAACCAGCTCCGCAATGTTTGGCAGCTCTTCACTAAATACCAATGGTTTCTTATTTCTCCACAAGCAAAACTTACTTATGGAAAAAGAAAGGAAAAAAAAATATTACATAATTGGCATCTTGCAACTCAATTCAGTGATGTTTGAGGATAGTTTCCATTTATCAGAGTTTTCAGAAATAGTGTTTGTATCTACAGCATGTTGGGGAATATGCTGTAAATTAAAAAATTCTGTTTCTCTCTGCAATCTAACTGCATGGTCATCAACTGTGAACATAGTTAATGTGCAGCCAAGTCCTTGAATGATGTGTGAAGGATACATATTCAATACCTTCAGGAAAGGGAGTGCTTATAAGACTCTTCAGTAACATCTTTTTATTGTCATTGGTTTATACAGAAGATAGTAGAAGGATTAATTGATTAAAGATGTTTGTTAAGGCTTTGCATAGAACAACATAATGTTAGTTTTTAGGGTCATGCTGAAGTGAACCATAGCACAAACTTTTTTGCAGGAAGTCAAGACAGAGGTCTTATGATCTCCAAGTCAAGAATGGAAAGATAGAAATCATTAAAGAAAGTCTTTCTTTAACTGAGCTGTGTGGGACAGGAAAGTTTATTTTGAACTTCTTTGTCAAACAGAATCCCTCTGGAGAGTAACTGAGATCTGGTAGATCACTACCAAGTAGAATAATTTTGCTAATAGCCTACAAATTTATGAAGACAGTTCTTTTTCAGCATTTGTTGCTAATCATAGTAGATAGCTCCATACATTTCCTGGAAGACTGTGGATGGAAGTGCCATAGAGGGAAGGAGTAGAACCAACAAAACAGTCAGAATTCAGTCATGTGAGTACTTAGAGAGCTAGCATGCAGTGGCATTTCTCATGAGAACCAAACCAAACCCCTCAGGATAAAAAAGAGTCCAGAGGAATGAATTGTCAAGGATGTCAGATGGGAGAGCAACCCATATATGAGTTGAGTTCTAGTTCTTCTTTCTGAAGGTAATTGATGCCAGAGCAGTTTCTTTTAAAGAATTCCTACCAGAACTGTACTGCTTTTTATAAATATTTAAATCATAATTGACCCAGAAGATCATTCTTAAGACTGGAATTAGGCTGTAGTCGCTTCTCTGCTTTGTTCCTGGCATTGCCCGGTGAATAGTTTATTATGTGAAATATCTTTTAGCAGCAAAGGTAGAATGGGCACTCCTGCGTGGTGGTTAGAGGGATCCTCTGGGAGGTGAAGACCCAGTTTCTAACATTTGGTCTCATCAGGTAGGTTGGACACATGACTCATATATCCCCAGTGAGTTTCCTGCTCTCTCAGAGTATGATTCATTTTATGTAATTTTAGCCATCTAAAAGCAGGGCATCTAGTCTGAATTACTGACTACTGAGGAAACCTAGATGTGTAACTAAGAAAAAATGCCTGACTTTGAGTCAGTATAAGTCAGGTGAGGTAAATCCCTCCCTAAGCTACAAGCTATTTTTGTGTCTGTGGTTTTGACCAGAAATTCCATGTTAGACGTAAGAATGGTCCTCATCAAAATAAACGAGTTTCCATTAAATGCTTTGTATTGAACAAATCAACATTTTCCAACTGGAAAAATATTGTGTTGAAATAGTTCTGAATAGCTCAAATACTTTGAGGAGAATTTCACAGCTCTGAAATCTAGTAAGGGGTAAAAATGTAATCTCTGGAACAGAAAAAAAGTGCAATAATGGTTGCTGAAAAAAAGCCATATAAATTACCATAGGTACATCCAGAGCATTTTACCAGTTCCTGACATAGCTCCTGATTTCTTCCCACGGTCTTCTTTCAGTTTCACTCTGTGTAAAAACTTGAGGTTTCTAAGATTGCTTTTGTTTCCTCATGAGATCCAGAATGCCTCAGTGCTGATTATTTGTATGGTTCTTCATTGCATTTAAAGAAGCATCCAGAGTATTGATAGACCTTTGTTATTTCTTGGGCATAGGGGAAAGTGTCCACAAGATCCTGTGAGTGGTCAGCCTTCTCAGATGTAAATGAGTTGTCATGGGACCCCCTCATCAACTCCATATTATCGTTTTTACAAATGAAGATGAGCCCTTTCTCCATCTCTTAATCAATGTAATGACTAGAGAGATATTGACCAAATTGCAATTAATATCCAATCGCACCTTTTGCCTTTGTACTAAATGTATAACAAACCAACTGTGAAATTTTGGTATCTTCCCATACCAGTTACCTGGATTTTTTTTTTTCAACAGACAGTCTGGAAGCATAAATAATGTGGAAATATGTCCAGAAGTATGGACCTTTACAGTCAAACTGGGTTTTGAAAGTGCAAAAATATGTTTGTGTTTGCTTTATCTGAATTGATGGGAGTTCAAAGTGTAGCTATTCAAGCACTTCTTACCCGTTACTGGAACATAATTACTTTCAGTCAGAGTCTGAAGTGCTCTTTCTGAAACTTACTTTGTCAACCATCTGTCAATATTTGTAAATTACTCAGAGATGAAAACTCTCTGAAAGATGTTAAGTATTGTTAGGCATTGCTGTGCATGTTTCTTACAGTGTCCAGGAGGAGCCTTCACACCTAATATGCGGACGACCAAAGAGTTTCCAGACGATGTTGTGACCTTCATCAGAAATCACCCTTTGATGTTTAATCCCATTTACCCAATACACAAGAGGCCATTAATCATCCGAATAGGAGCCGACTACAAGTACACAAAGATTGCTGTGGATCGAGTGAATGCTGCTGATGGAAGATACCACGTTTTGTTTCTTGGAACAGGTAAGACAAACTTAGCAACAGTTGCTTTCCTCCATTGCATTATAACTTGCAGTCAACTCCAATCCGTACAGCTTCTAGCTTTCAGATGTTTAAACGTATTTGCTATCTACAATAATGTCTATAGAATCCATAAATTATGCTATATTCTCTGTGCATTTTTGTGTTTCCTGTAGGCGTTAATTATGTGCGAGAGATATTGTATTAATGTATTAATATGAATTTTATTTGAGTCAAATCAATTCTAGTGTATATTGCACTTAATCGTTATACCTCTTTTGGATATGGTTTGTCCGCAACATTATACCACATTAGAATCTGATGCTCTGTAACATGAGTAAAAATACCAAAATTTGGCTTTGTATTGTTTTGTATACTCTCATCATCATTATTTAATATATGCTATGTAAGCTTATTCTGAAGAAAAACAGAATCCAATCAGAACGTTACAAAGGCAGAAATAACAACTCCACAAAAAGAAATAAAAATATTCAATTGTTTAGCAGAGAAACAGAAACAAATGGTTGGAGTTCTAGCTGCAGTGGACAGAGAATTTGCTCCAAGTAATCTAAAATAATTTCTCATATAACCTACATTTTGGTTTTAGTTACGTCAAATTTGAATCTGGTGTTACGCTTCTGAAGTCTGCGGGGAGAGGTCAAGTGATTCTTGTACTGATCAATATTGATTTTTTAAAGCATTCAGATATGAATCACGCTCTTCTGATTGAGGCAGACAGAGTGATACTCTGGCTAGACCCTAGGATTCATTCATATCTGAAACTCCCACTGGCTTAACAGGGCAGTATAGCTTGATAGGCACAAAGGCTAACCTTTTTTACTACAGATGGTTTAAAGTAGAACAAAGGAAGAGAACTCCAGGAGAACAAATATATCTCTGAACATCAGAAAATAATTACAGAGATGGCTTGCATTAGTTTTATGGTTCACTTATTGTTGGGGTCCTGGTTGTTTTCTACTTGTAGAATAACCGTGTCTGCCAGCAAACTCACATGGGACTGGGAATAACAGTCCTGTTAAAATAGATTTAGGAAGCTGATGCTAAAAAAATGTATCAAGAATATCAGGCTTCTATAGGAGCATGATTGAAAATAACTCTCTTTGCTCTTAGAAAAATCTCCTTAACTATCAAAATCAGCAGGGTGCCCTTGTGCCAAAGGAGGGTAGCTGCATACTGTGCTGTATTAGCAGAAGTGTAGCTACCTAGCGAGTTGCTGTAAGAGATTCTTCCCCTGTATTCAGCTCCCATCAGGAGTATCATATCCAGTTGTGGACTCCCAGGTACAAGGAAAACATTTACCTAATGGAACCAGATCATTTGAGGTACCATAGAGTTGAGGGACTGGAGAGTGTGATGTATGAGAAGACACTGGGAGAATTTGGTTTACTCAGAGAAAGTAAAAGGGAAACCTTGTTGCTGTTGACCTAATGAGAAGGTACGGCTACTTAATGGGTGCTTGATGTTAGTCTGAGATGCAATGGACACAAGTTGCATTGTGGGACATCACAATTAAATACAAGGGAAAAGGTTTTCACCGTCACTGTGGTCAAATATGAGAATAAGGGCTCAGACAGGCTGTGAGTTCTCCTTCCTTGGAGACTCAAAGATTTCAAAACCCAACCCAGCACAGCCCCAGGCAACCTGCTCTGATTGGACCTGATTTGTATGGGGGACTGGACCAGATGACTTCTAGAGGTTCCCTTCCAGCCTACAGGCTTCTGAAGCTCAATGAAAGGAAATAGGAAAAGACAAATACTTTGTTAATGTTCTTTCAAACCTTTACCAGGTCACCATCTACTGTATTATGAATGCTTAGTATACTGTAAGGCATAGTCATAGTAGAAGAATCTCTGGGTAATAAATTACATTAGGAGTTTCATCAGGTTCAGATCTGGGTAATTTTGTTTTCTTGGTTGGTGGTTGAAAAATGTGTTTTAAGATCTCTTTGATCCTACATCTGAGTGGTTGGAAAATACCCCCACCCCCCAATATATACGCACATTTTCTTTTTAGTTGAATTAATGCAGCTACAATTCTTGACTTTGGGACCCTTTAGGGTTGTTTTCTGCCTTTCCTACAAAGGTAAAGAAAAAGTGTTCAAACACTGCTGTAGGAATCTCAGAAGTGTTAAAAGAAATTGCCCCTACTACTGTTACATAGCTCCACAAGAACTCAGTAAAAGAGAAGGTTTTGTTTTCTGTTAGCTTTATTCCTTGCCAAATCACTATGTTTAGCGAGAGTAATAGCTTGGTAGGCTAGTACAGATCTTTCAAATGAACATTTTAGGCATTTTTTTGTATAGTAGTGTCATTGTTTTAAAACGCTCTATAAACATCTAATGTTAATTGGAGGAAAAATCTACTAAAATTAGTGGAAAAGATAAGACATTTATGTTTCCAACCAATATAAGAGTCTTAATGTATCACTGTTAGTTAATACTATAAATCTATTGAAAATTTGAAATGTGCATGAAAAAGCACAATACTGATATTCAGCATTTCTGTAATTCTGGAAGAGATAAATATAGTTAAGTTAATTTTATACTTTGATTTACTTCTGATTGGTTTTAGGTGATCAGTGTTGCCTCACACGTACACGTGATTTCTTAAAACATTAGCATACCTCAGCTCATTCTTATGTTTTGACAATCTTCTTCTGTGTATCAGCACAGAGTCCATTATGGGACAAATACCTAAACTACAGCTCTTGATATTTTATATTCATTGCATTATCTTCTGCATTGCACCAGAGAGAAGGATCACTGTCTGCTTTATAGTTAATTGGAGGGGAGGCATTATTCTTGCCAAGTAGGGCACAGGACGTAAATAGCTTCCAAGTTTTTCCTCAGAAGAAACCGGTGCGATATAAATTACTATGTTTTCCAGCCCTTTTAAATAAAAGTGATCAAGTTTCAGCCACTGAGAGGAGAAACTTGTTTTCTTTATTCTCTGCTTTCTGTGAGGCTCAGGAGGATTCGATAGAGATATTAACTGTCAAAAGGAATGCAAAGGGGATTTGCTTTGGTGTCAGTTCATCCTGGCAAATGCAAAAAACACATTGTATAGGAGAATTTCATGTGATAATTTCCTCAGGAACCTGGAGCCCCACAGCCAGAGACAATGGGACTTGACACCTGGTGACAATTACACTCAGCTTGGATGATGAGTTGCTGCTGCTGAACTGAGATGTTGCCAGCCATGTCTGTCACTGTCAGTGACCTGTCTCATGCTTGAAATTGGAGTGTTTTATGTCTTGCCAGATGCAGAGCACAAAAGATGTTTAGCTTTTCATCTCTTCCTCCTCTACAGTCTCAGCAATAAATCGGTTCCTGAATGCAAGTGAAGAACAACAGAAGTATAAGGCTCCAACAACCCTAGTGGTTTTCGTCATGTAGCTGTGGCGTAGGAGGGTATAGGCAGCTGTGTCATTTTTTCACATTAATGTGAACTAAATGTAGTGCTCCCAGATAAAAGTACGGAGCTGACAAGGGGTTAGTCTGTGCGCATAGTTGATAGGATCCTTTCCTTCCTCTCTTGCCAACATAGCTAACAAAATAAATCCCAGGGACAGACACTGTTCTCACAGCATTCTACCTGCTTTTCAAATGATAACAATCTCTTGTTTTCCCTATGCTTTTCAACTTGAAGGCTCCCAAAGCACTTAACAAAACTTGCTCATTTTGTTAAATTTACCAGAAGCGATCTCTTTACTACCCTCTGAAATTAGTTGATTTAGAGTAAAGAGCAAGACTTTAATGGAAGAAACTACAAGTACAAGAGAAGTACTGTATACCTTGTCTTCCTAAATAGAAACCCGAGGGACATATATGACAGGGGCAATGCTGATGATACTTTTTCCCTATGCAATGAGTAGTATCATAAGCAGTTCAGGAATTCGGGGTTAGATTTTTGCTTTGATTGTCCCAATTCTGTGGTCGGCCAGGACTCGGTCCTGAAGTTTTTGATTCAACCTAGAGTTTTACTGTGATTATTTTACTCAGTTATATCTAAAGAATCCAAGCTTTCAACATTTTCTGTTTATCCTTTGGTAGATTGTTTTCCATCTGAGTTTTAAGAACAGCAGTAAAACAGCATGAGAACATTTTCCTGAGATTAATATTTATTTTTTAAGGATGCCACCTACTGCTTGCAGTACGAAAGCCTTTGGTCAAAGTACATGCAGATTGCACAACCAAAAGATTATGCATGGGGTTTTTTATTGCTATTGGTGTTATGAAAGTATTTAAATGTCTGGGTCAAACTTGCGTACCTTAAACAACCGTGGGCACCAACAGGATTTTTTTCAACTCCTTGCTGTCAAGATAGGATATATTTTATGGTTTTGTAAAAAGCGGTCTAAGTTACTGTTGTGAAAAGACACTTCAGACTTCAACGTGGCTTATTCAGATGATTAATGTGGGCCACGTGCATCTGGTGTGGCATGAGGTTGATCAATGTTTCTTATTATCTTTCATTCTCTGATGCAACACTTGTTTTCAAAGTCTGTATACAGTAAGTGCTTTCAGAGCATGAGGTTGTAATACTCATTTTCATGGTTTTACATGATGCCTGTTTTTTTGGAAAACTAACCCTTGCTGACAACAGTAGCCTTCAGTAATGCAATAGCCAAAATCATGTAATGAGCTACAGATTCTAATGGAGAGAGAGATAATCTGATCAGTAGAGCAAGCTTGCCTCACATAAATTTTCTGGCTGCAGCTTCGTGACAGTGAGCTTGGGAAGATGAGGTAGTACAACAGTGGCACAACAGGCAGCAGGCAAAGTTTTCTATCTTCCTCTTGGTCGTATTGCCCGAGTCATTTGAAACCTTTTGTTGAGCAACTTACCCACAGCTTTTTCACATCCTTTTAAGAAGATATGTAAGTAAAGAGGATGTTCCTCCACCTATTTCATTTCCCCTGTTCATTTTTTGTTTAAATAAGCTCACAGCATATCCTAAAAGTTCAGTCAATCTGTCACTATATATAAGTTTAGTCCTCAAGTGTGAGCTCATTAGACATTTGTATCTGCTCTTTGATGCAGCTTGAAATGACTTCACATAGCTCCACAGCAGTACTATGAGATGGAAAAAGATTACATCCATTGGACAGATGAGTGGACGAAAGCACAGACAGGTTGGGTGGCTGTGGTGGGAGCCTTCACTTACAGCAGACATCTAATGACAGCAGAGAGTGTGGGGACCTGGCTGTCAGCCCTGACTGCTAACCTGTTACCACTTCAGGTGCTCTGCTGAGCCTCAATGTTTTCTTAAGCAGAGAAATAGTAAGCATTCTGCAAACTTTTTGCTTTCTTTTTTGTTCACCATTTTGTTTGTTTGCATCAGGTTCAACTCAGATTATAGAAAAAGAAGTAACTGAGCTGCTGTCAGGCCAAAAAGAACAACACAGAGAAGGGTTTTCAGAGGGTGTCCAGCAACGTCTGACATGTCAGGGAGGGGGATTCCTGCAGGAGGCCTCTCTGTGAAGCCTCTGTCCCTCTCTGGGTAGCAGTTGGTGTCCATTGCTGTTGTCCATTTATTATGTGGAAAATTCAGGTTTTTTATTTGCTGTTCAATTTGTGCATGTGATGTGGGGTGGATGTGGCTTGACTCTGAGGCTCACAATATTGACAACTGGAGTGTTCACTTAGGGCTGGAGAAAGAAAAGCTAGGAGAAATTCAGTGAACTAATTTTGAATTCTGAGCTGCAGATTCAGCTTCTGGAATACAGATGCCAGCCAAACACCTGGGTATTTTTCATTGCTATTTATTAAGCTTTGCCTTTTCCATTGGCCACAGTGAGCCAGACCAGGTATCAGTGTAATCAAGTGTAGTCCAACTGGTATCAAGAAAGCTTAGCAGAGTAATAATCACTACAGAATCATGCCCTGCATTTCAAGGAAGTTTGTTTTTTTTTCATTATTATTACTAGTAGTAGATTACTAGTATTATTTTGTCTCTCCTTCCTTGAACTATTTATTAGAGTGCCCGCCTTCTCTCTTTATTTCCCACTCCGTGTACTCTTTGCACTATTTTTTAGCCTAGAGGATGTTAACACCTTCCTCTCTTACCATTCCCTCTCTCTTGGTCCCCTTAGAAGGAATATGATCTCAGTAACATTGACTCCCATGTAAAGCTGGGAAACTGCAGGTGTTCAAGCAGGTATGAAACAGAAAAATGTTACGAGCTGCTCTTGTCCTCTTGCTGTCAGCTTAAGGGAGATTCCTTCTCATTTTTCCGACTGCCCTTGGCTCACAGACTGCTGGGCTGATCTGAGGCTGAAAACAGCTCCTAGTGGAAAGTCAGGGAAGTAGTGAGCATAAATCCCCCTCTTCACTTCATACATTCTAATGGTGGAGTGGTAGTCTGGAGACACAAAAGCTTTTTTCATGATTATGTGAAACCGTAACAATGTAGAACTGTTTTCAAGTGGGTTTCTGTGAGTAACAAGTAAACGGCAAATGAAGCCATCCTGTTCTCTTTTACGATTTTTACAGAATGAGCTTGTAATTTCATACATTGACCTAAACATGAAAAAAAT
The DNA here is from genome assembly GCA_033558185.1 of Dromococcyx pavoninus. NCBI lineage: Eukaryota > Metazoa > Chordata > Aves > Cuculiformes > Neomorphidae > Dromococcyx > Dromococcyx pavoninus. The sequence continues at coordinate 1,365,568 of JAUMJL010000063.1, read as the reverse complement.
TGATTTATAGTTGTTCAGTGATTTCTTATGCCTGGCTTAAAGTGCAAAAGATTATCTATTGTGAAATACACTGGGAAACAACTAGACACTGCTACTTTGCATATATCTCCTGCAGCGCACAGTGCTGTATTCTTTCCAACCTTCCTTCTGACCCAGGGAATTTAGTTTTCTGCCTTTCTTTTAAAGGAAATAACCAAAACTCAGATGTGCCATAAGGTTTCTGACATGGACATGTATAGGTGACTTAATTTGTCAGCTGTGACTTAATTTGTCAGCTACTGATGGAGACATCAATACTACCGAGAGAGGAATAAGAAGTGAGGCTTGTGCACAAATATTTCCTTTTTGATTATTAAGGAACAGGCTTAGAAACAGTAAAAAAACTATCTAAACTATCTTTAGAAGAGGTGGAAGGCTGTAGCCTACAACCAATGTATTGTTGGAATTATGTGTACATATATATATGTACAGATTATTGGAATTCTTCGCTTTAAGTGGTTTCATTTATTTAGTAGCTTTTTATTGCCTACCTTCCCTAACATGAATATTTATTTTAAATGTTGTATTAAGTTTACTAATTCCTTTAAAACAATGGGACATTCCTTTCTGCAATAATCTGTGCCTCTTGGTACAACAGTGAGTCAAAGCGAATGGTAAAATATTGAGTCAAAGGGAATGAATACCATGGTAAACAGTCCTTAACTTTGTGTATTTTTCTGGGGTGTGACAAAAAGGTAGATAGAGACCTAGTTTTCAAATAAGAAAGGTTATTAGGACACAAGGACCTGGCGTCAGGCATTATCAGTATTTTCTGTACCAATGCCAAGGATAAAATCTCCCCTAGGTTCTAATTTCAGTCTGGGGCAATGTTTGAGGACCAAGGACAATTTAGGAATTTTAAATGTGTGGCATGTGCTAATGGATCATTGAATAAACCGGTTCTTTAGAGGTTCAGCAGCCTCACATTCCTTTGTAGGTAAGGTCACTGTCAAAATACTTAGTGCCCTGTATGTCAGGGTTACAGGTAGCTGACACTTTACAAGCAGCTGAAAAAAAGAATCACTAAAGGAAACTCCTTCCTCACTTCTAATATAGAATTTTGTGTGGTATAGTTTAGTGTTTGAGAGAGGACACTGGTATAAGGATGCAAATAAACAGAGGCAGACTGGGCTTAAGCTGTGTATATTTGTGAGGGGTTGTCCCCCTTAGTAGGAGCAGGAATACACACACACGCCCATGCCTCTCCTTAGCTCCAATGAGTGCATCTGCAGCAGTTTAAAGCTTTGGTGGGTCCTAGCAGGCAGTAAATCTCTCTCAGGTTCTCATAGCTTCGCTAATACTGGCACCTAGTCTTGACCACAGCTGTGCTATCACAAGATTTAGTTTCAATAAAGTTTCTTCATAAGGAACTGGTTTATTGTGCTATTTTATAAAGAGAATAAATGTTCTTCATAGAAAATTCTCATGAAAAATTCATGCCTAAGTACCCTGAGCATGTACAACTGATAGCTACACATTTTTATGTCTTGTCAGCTTTCAATTTCTCTTTTTTTCCTTTTCCTTTTAAATGACAAAATACTGCAATGTGCTCTGTGTGTGAGGTCAGGTCATTACATATCAGTATTCTGACTTTAAACTGTATTTTTTAAAATATAATATATTATTATTTGCTGACTTCCTCCAGGGAAACAAGAAGATGTAAATTATTTACTGTAGCCAACTTGTCCTACAGCTCCAGCTATGTATTTTAGTCATTGACCTTAAAGGCAAAAGGAAAATTGCTCTTTTTCAGTTTACACTGTCTACGTCTTGAATTGCCAAACAGGGAGCTGAGATTGCCTGTGCTCAGTCACAAATTCGTAAAAATAAATGTAGATACTTAGCTGTATTATGCTGTACTAATGTTTTACTAACCACACAAGTCTATATTGCTCATAAAACTTTTGAAGGCTGAACAGAATCTATACCATGTGTTCTCATTCCTCAGAATCAATGTTGAGCAGATATATTTATTATACTCAGACTAATTTCTAGGCCCCTCAGGAAAGAGGATTTCTGTATGCTGTACTTTTTTCCAAGAAAAAATGCTTGTCCTTGTGATTCTACCGCAGTCTACCTTTTTTCAGCATCAGAAATACTCAGTGGCTGTCTCAGCTTTTAAGAGCTGTCACAGATGGACCCCTCTGTCTCGTGTACTCTTTGCACATAACAAGTTTGGAAAAACAATCAGAAATATCCCTTTGGTCTCACTCATGACATCTACCCTGCAAAAACACTGGCATTAATCCTTCCTCCTTACATCTTACTCCTTTGACCTGCATGGATTTCAGAGTCTTGGAACTATATTTTGAGAGGACAACCATGTAGCTACAGTATCTTCACCGTCTTTTTAGTTTTTTCCTTATGAATCAAAACATTAACTCCTACCAATATGTAACAGACTTGATTATTTTTTGACTATCCTGAAAAAAAAATTCATCCTACTTTGTTTAACTGTAGATAATCTTTGAAAGATTTACCTTTCATATCACCAGTTGTCGTTATGTTTTTTGACTATGAATATATATTAAATTCTGCAGTAGCTCTGTTTTACCTGTTTACATTGCTGTGGTTTTGCTTTAAGATCATTAGGATAGATAATGCCTCTTTCTGTGTGTCTGTACAGCAATTAGTACAGAAGATACTGATTTATCTTTTTTGGTGAATGGTAACTCCAGTGTTACCATGACTTCTTCCTGTTCATACATGAGAATAATACTATATACAGTCATGTACAAGGTACCCGTGGTCTTGCGGATAGGACTTGTAAAAGAATCATCTCAGAGTTCTTTTTGGCCCCAAACCCTAGAAATTTCTGAACATTTTTTAATATCTTTTTCTATGTCACAGTACTTGCTTTGACGGTTTCTTTTCATAATTGATAATGGTACATCTGCTTTTTTCTTTCTCTCTCTGTCTGCCACATGGTCTCACTTTTTCTTATCTTTTCCAGATCAAGGAACTGTACAAAAAGTTGTTGTCCTACCCACCAACTTCTCTGCAAGTGGAGAACTCATTTTAGAAGAACTGGAGGTTTTCAAGGTTTGGCTTGCTCCTGCTTTTACTCTTCCAATGTGTATTTTCACACAAACACTTTGTACTAAAAGACATTGGCAAGAGCAACTGTGACTTGATAAAAGATCAAGTAAATGTGCATACTGTCAGCTTGATACTCACCCAAAGAGGAATATAAAACGTCCACTGTTATGAAGGCTGTAGCTAGCTTAAGGTTTGGGATTTTTTTCCCCCTGTATTTAAGTTGCTTATATTTTGTATTATAGTACAGCCTAGAAGGGTTTTGATAATCAAATTTTTACGATGTCATGTTATAGGCACTGCCAGAAGGCAACTTTTATCATTGGCATCGCGTATTGAGACTGTTGCTATTTACAGATGGAATCTAAGATTTTTGTACTTTTTCTATAATCTGATATTTTTCCTGATTCTAAGCTGTATAAGGGAAGCAAACTATTGTTGGTTTTGCTTAACTTCAGTTCTTCAAAGCCACGTATCTCTGGAGTCAAGAAAGCTACAAGCTTAACACAACATAAGCTGAAAAGAAAAAAAAAACAGCTACAGGAAGAAATAAGGGAATAATCTCTATCAAACACTCTGGCATACATGCTTGTAGTAACCTAAAGAAAATATTCATCCTCGTGTTGAAAAATCCCTTTCAAATTTTTGAATGGGCTGTTCTTTAAAACAGACATTCTCAGGCCAAATGGTAGCATGCATCTATAAAGTTAAGAGATTTGTCATGGGCTTTTCTCTGTTTCATTGAGGGGCTACAAAAAGGAAAATTTAATATTTTGTATCTAGATGGGCAACATTAACAATTCTTTAAGAAAAGGAATACAGTCTGTGTTAACCCCCATAAAGACATATTTAGTCTTCCTAGGCTTTTGTTGAAGACTTCTCTATAAAAAAGATATATGTGAGTAATACTACCTAAGAAGTACCTTTCACCCAAGTATTACTAATTCCATTTACTGAAGGGCAAATACAGCAAGCAGATAGGTAAGCTGAGAGGAAACCTGACCTTAAACCTAGTTGCTTGGCCTGCATGCACAGACTTTTTTATCCTGAACCCTCAAAATCATATTGTAACCCCTGCCGTTGCAATCACTGTGGGCAGCATAACGGTATTTTGATGAGTATTTCCAAGAGAAGGGGAATGAGATGTCTGGCTGTGTGCTAGTACATATCAACAGTAAGGAAAGCTCTGACTCCTTTGTAGAGTATAAGCAAGAAAAGGAGAATATGACATTAGATCCAATATTGCATTTGACCTTGAGTCTCCAGACAGTTCCTGAAATACTACAGCAGCTCTAAACTCCTTCAAACCTTTACCAATTCGTATGATTCACAACCAGATTTTCTAATTCCGGCCTTTGTGCTCTGCTTGTAGTTCACTGCAATTAATCCTGGCCCACCATTATGGCCTTCCTTTGCCACTGAGCAAATGGTAGATCTTAAAAAATGCAGAACATTTTTATTACTATCAATTTTATCATTTGTTTGGATAAGAATAATGAATTACTTCACTTACTTAAGGCAATGAATGTGATAATTCTTTTTTCACCTCTTTATCATTTGGTTTTGACACAGTCAATAGAACACATACCATTTTTAATATTCTAATCATTGATAATCTGAAAGTATATATCAGATGGTAACCAAACTGTATGCACTGTAGATAGTGTGTAGGAGAAATATGACATATTCTTACCCGGATCATGTGGTAAATATGCATGAGTTATTGCATGGTTTTTCCTTGTCATCATCATTAAAGAATGAACATGATGTCTTCTTACAATGTGAGACTAATGGCTTCAAAATGCATTGCTCCATTATTGCTGAGGTAAAAACAGACTCGCTAATTAGAAGTGTACAAAAACTTGTTGATGCACATGAGTAATAATAATGAGGGTGAGAATAACCTATACATTTAGTGAGACATTAATCTTATTTAAGTTATTTGTTTAGTTCTGAAAATAGCAAAAAGAATAGCAGAAGTGAGTAATACTTTTGCAAGATATGGAAAGTTATCTGCTTCTTAGATATGACTTAGGTTTTAGTGAATTTTAAAGTTTAATGTTGGGACAGGATTAACAAGAGAGTCCTTGTAAATGTAATTTGGGATTTTGTCTTTCAGAGTAATTCTCCTATAACAACAATGAAGATTTCATCTAAAAAGGTAAAAAAGAGTGGAATGCTTGCTGATGCTTATTCATTGAGAAATAAATTTCCTTAAAGATGTTAGAATACCAGTAGTTATGCAGCATACTAAATACAGGCAGGACATTTTCCATAATGAATATGAAGAAACCTGACTGAAATTTGCATGAACTGCTTATATGCCCTAGGGCCTCTAAAATAAAAAAAATTCTATTCATTCTATATCATTTCTAATTCACTGAAAGTGTCAATTATTTTGTTGTTTTGTCTGACAAGTAAGGAAAAACAAAGTACTGAAAGTGGAAATTTGCCCTCCCTTTTTTTCTGTAAGTCCTAAATAGAAATTTTCTCTTGGAAGTCTGGTCAATGCAAAAAAGGCACTGTAAGGGCTGTTGGGTCCATGGTGCAGTTGTGCATGTGTGTTTGTCAGTAATAATGATGACAGTCAGAGTGATGAAAACAGTTGAGAGGATTTCTGCTGAAATGTTCAACACTCAAAATTGCCATGAATTTCAAGCAAAGTGTTGCTCAATATTTTGCAAAACTACTAATAAGTAAATATTATTCACTAAATTGAATCCAGTATTCTTTTTAGTTCAATAATAAAAAGATCAGGAGAGTTTCTAGGCTTCAAAATTAATTTATATTTTAAGAATAATTGATTGTTTCTGAGTGAAGCAATCATTTTAACCTAGATATTGGTGATGACCTATTCACTTTGAATTGCTTTTTGCATTTATTACAGAAGTTCTGTTGGCTTATTTTTCCAGGTATATAAGGCTATTGGAATCTGGCCCTGAGCCTCAACATGTTCTCTAGGTTTTATGTCTTAGAGATCTGTGCACTGGCGAATCCAACTAGGAACTCTGCATAATATTTATTACAGTGATTTATGCAGAGAAAATACTTAGTTCAAAGGCTTGAGCCAATAATCCTTGCTGAATAAGAACCAAGTTCTCAAATCTGTCTGCCTCAGAACAGAACAATGACACTCAATGTCCAAAAAGCATTAGCATTCCCCAGTCTATCTAAGTGTTTTCCTAAGTGTTTTGGAAATATTATAGGCCCATTCACCTGGGAGATTTCTGTTCATCTTGGCTTATATGTATTAGTGACTTCCCTCTTGGTCTTGAGGTAATTCCTAAAGTCAGGGAAGTGTTTTAGCCAGTGAGGTGTGTTAGCTGAGTCTTCGATGGAGCTCCTACACATTTGAAATAAATCTTTCCATTGCCTTCTACAGCAACAGCTGTACGTGAGCTCGGATGAAGGGGTCACCCAGGTGTCCTTGCATCGCTGCCACATCTACGGGACCGCCTGTGCTGACTGTTGCCTCGCCCGAGATCCCTACTGCGCCTGGGATGGCAACTCCTGCTCAAGGTTTTATCCCACAGGGAAAAGGTGAGCAGTAGTAAGCAGTCCGGTGAAGTCTTGAAAGGAAAGAAGGCTTTTGTTCTGCTGTATAGCCTGGAGTATTTTAATGTGATGGAGAAGGGGGATGTCATTCCTTTCAGGAGCATGTACAAGCAACACCTCTAAAGCTATTGTGCTTGGCATTGTTCCATCACCTAGGAGTGCAAGAGAGTATGATAAAGAGCTTGCCTTTTCATATTTACAGTGATGGATTGAATGAAGAACACTCGTTGCTAATCATAAATATTAATCCTTCTGTCTCATGCACACAAAATCAGTGAAACATTTGTTCCCTTTGTTTAAATTCAGTTGTTCACTTTGGATATAATTATGATAGCCCTAAATACAACAAAATATCTCTCCTGCTGTCTGAGGAATAAAGTAATTTATTTTTTTTTGTTCTTCATTTTCTTCTAAGTAGGAAAAATAATTTCCAGGGAAATTTTAGGCAAATGTGATTTCCATGTAATGACTGCAGATTTGGGGTTTTTGACATGAAATTTATTAAAGCAGACAGGGAAAGCAATTTCTTTTTAATTTACAACAGAACTAATAGTCCATCTCATAATTCTTATGCAAAACAGGAGTCTCTTTCCTCCTCCCAAGGGAAATATTTAATAGCAGGAGACTATAGCAAGCTCTTGTATTACTAAGATTCCACTTTATTTACAAACCAAGGTACAGAATACACAATGAGTTATTAGTGCAGAGTGGACAAACCTTTCGGATGTATGCCAGACTTTTACCCACTATGTGCCACTGTGAGCTGCAGATGCAGAAGGCCAGATACCGTTAATGGGCTTCACTCCTTTTACCTATGTGGAGGGAGACAGTAGACAGAAACAGGCAGAGCTTGAGTCTGCTATAGTGACCCAACCAGCTGATGACAATGTCATCCCCTGGGATTAAAGACAATTACATTTGTTATTGCAGAGTTTTCTTGATTCATCCCTTTTTTTTAGATTAAAAGGTAAAGCCCAACCTGGCCATGCAGCAACTGGTAAAGTACCTGAGGTTTTACTGCTTTCACTCACCATATTCAGCCTCCAGTCTGCCATTTGCTTATTTTCTTCTGTGGAACAAAGTTCAGAAGATGTAGGGAAAAAAGAAAAGAAAAATCCCGGAGTCTTAGGCCACCTGACTCCTACATTAACATAGTTGCTGAAAGGTATGATGAGCAGTCATATACACCCAGGCTGTGCAGTTTCTGCTGGATTCTTTGCCATCCCCATTATATACACCCAGGGTTATTTCCACTGGGGCTTGCTTTCATGCTGACATTTTGTTTGTAATTTGCTTTTTCTATCAATCCAAAATAAACACTTAAAGCTGTATGTAAAACAAACCCCTGGTTTTCATATGTGAAGGAAATGAGTTTTCCCTTTATTGAACAAAAGAGATTATGAAGGACAAAGCACTGGTAATTAGATCCAAATCCCATTGTCTAGACAGTAGTATCGGCTGGAAACATTTGCGTATTTGCTTCTTTTGACACTTCTGTCTCCTATGGATTACAGCAGTTTCTCATCCAACCTTGATTTACCTCAAAACACTTGACAGTATTATCTGTATTTTCTAAACACCACCTAAAAATCAACCTGGTTTTTTTAATAAATGTCAGACAGTAAGTTTACATTGTCAGAACTATTTAATGCAAGCTGTGTTGTTTCTGCAAGTGTGGAGCAGCTCACAGTAGCACAAGAATCCTGGAATCCACTCAGAAATTCTTCGTTGTCTCCTTTGTCTCGCATAGATAGTTCATAAAGGTTAAGATCCCAAGGCAAAAGATCAAATATTTTCACTGGTAAACATCAAAAATATACTTGGAATGTCAGAAATTACCTCTTTGAAACATCACCTTTCAGATGTTTCCTTTTAAAACAATGCAGTGAAGGATCAGGTGACACAGGATTATAAACACTGTCTCTGGGTGTTTGTGCAGTACCTGGCATATTGTGACCACAGAGGCATCACTCTTCACTCAGAGGTACTGAATCTGGACTATTTATGGTTCCTGGTCTCACGGATCATCAGTGCATAGTTCAGAATAGAGTGGTGACATATCCCAGCAGAGTCCATTTACAACAATATATATTTTTTCTTGAACTTATAAATATTGAACTAACTTACATAATATTCAGTAAACAAAATAATGTATCTTAAGAATAAAAAAATCAGATACCAGATTTTCATGCACTGAATTCTGTGAGCTATGACCTCTTAGCCAAGGGGGACTGAAATACTAGTATTTCCAGTCCCAGTAAGCCCCCTTGCTAGATTGCTACAGAATCGTGGTTTTGCATCTGTGGTCCAAATCAAAGTCTCATTTAGATATATTCTGAGACTTGGTGAGTTTGATTATCTTTTGGAAATAGTCACATACAAATAGAAGACAGAACTGAGTCTTCACCATTCTGGATGAATACTTCAGTCACTCTGCTACCAAGGTGGCTGCAGGCAACAAAAATAAGATGCCTACCAAAATCAAGTAGGGATTTTCTGATGATATGAGCACTGTGACTCTTACTCATCTCATTCTTAGGTGCTTGCCTTTATGAAGAGTTTCACCTGGGGGTTCTGCCTTTGAACATTAGCTCTTGTGACAGTAAACTTTGTGTCTATTTTATGCATCACTTCTAGCCCTTCCATTTCTATACTTCCATTGCAAAGCTACTTTACTTACCAAAAGTACAACCATTTTATAAAATTCAGCAAACAGATTATTCACTTAAAGAGTATCTTCACTCTAAGAAGCCTGCCAAGAGTAAAACACTCACAGTAGGTCATGAACTATCCTTAACAGTTGATCTAGTGAAAGAGAAAACCAAAACACAGAAATAATAAAAATGTTTATTTGCAGTCTAGCTATCTTGGAATAACATTTTGTTTTTACAAACTATTTCAGGAGGAGTCGTAGGCAAGACGTGAGACATGGAAACCCTCTGACTCAATGCCGAGGTTTCAACCTGAAAGGTACTATAATTTAGAGATCCTCATGCTGTATAAAGAACACATAGCTTTCCTCTGTGTGATTCATCACAACACACATTATCTGTGTGGTTTACTGATGAAGCATAATTATTTTCCAAGTCTGGGTTTTGTTTTAACATCTTTCCATGCAATTACATGAAATTTGCATATCTATGATAAAATAATGAACCATGAAATACATAGTTTGTGAAATGAAAAGCTGACTGTTGACTAGAAACAGGAACAGTTAATTTGAGGCCTTTTCTACTTCTAAATCTCTTCGTGGATTTAATTTTTTGGGCTTCAGAGTTATTCATAATATTTGATGTCATATCTTTCAGCAAACAGCAGGTTCTAGGCCTGTCTTTTCAGTTGTGATTATTCCTTTCTCTCTTTACATGGGAAAACAAACTGTTCCAAATCTCTTTATGAAGTCTCCTATTTCCAGCTGTGCAAGTGTTTAATCAGCCTGGAATGGTGTGGATGGGCGGAGGAGCCAAAGTTCTGCCCTCTCAGCTACCACTTTCTCCAGATTGATGGACACCAGTCAAATACAGCCAAAATCGTAGTAAGAGTAGACACATACATAAGGCAGCTTAATCCTCTTCAACCTGATGCATGTCTGAGCTAGAGAGTGGCAATGTGTGCTGTCAAGCCAAGGGCACACATCGAAGAATTATGCTCCTTTCACCTCTGTTTCTGAGCATGCATTTTGAAGTGCATTCTCATCTGTACCATCTGGTGACCAAATAGCAGACTTTATTGTAAATTTTTGATTGAATTTTTGAATAAAAGAATAATGTGTGAAAGGTTCATTTAATAATAATTCCACTGAAATAGTCTCTGCTGGGCCTCAGAAGACTCTCCTGGATCAAAATAGACCACAACAGTCAGTTGGGTATAGATCCCTCAGCCCAAAAGTGCTAAACCTGCTTCAGCTGCCAGTCTACAGTGCCAATGGATCTTTTCTCATGACTCAGTATTAGCTCATTTATATGAAGCCAAATAGCTTGAACAGGTAATTATAAAAGATGACCCTGCCATTAGAGTATGCACCTGAGCTCTGAGAGACCCACACTAAAGCTTAGGCTCTGAATTATGAAGTAACTTGAGCTGATTTTCCTACCTCGCAGGCATGTGCTGTGACCACCCACCCATTGTCTGACCCAAGGGTGGATGTCTTTCAATGTGGAAAATGTGACTGTCAAGTGTCTGCTTTCTGGGCTGAGGGAAAGCTGAGGGAAAACAAGTGTTTAAACCTTGACAGTCTTGTGAAACAGGTTTCTTGTTTTCCAGTTTTGTTTTTTTTTTAATGTGAATGTATTTATAGGCTTATGATTTTTAGCAACTTTGAACTTTGTAAAGGGTGTTTTGGTGACAGCAGTGGGATGTAGCACAGGGAGATGGCAGTTTTTTCTCCCAGTGGAAAAAAAAAGATAAAAAGAAACAGCAACTTAGACTCTTTCACAATATAATTAAAGCCCTTTATAGCAAAACTACTGTGTTTGGGGAAAAAACGAAATCTACCTAAAGGAAAAAAGAGAAGAGAGTCAGGCAATAGCAAGAAGTCTTCCAAGTTCATAAGGAACCATTATCTTGAAACAAAGACTTTAAACATGATGGGCTGCATGCCTTGGACTTCTCAGCATGTATAAACTCAACATTTTGTGCATATTGCAGTTTTTTAATCGATCATATATGTGCATCATCGGAGGGCGGATAGAACTAGATGGTCTTTCATGTCCATTCCAACCCAAACCATTCTATGGTTGTCAAGAGCTAAGGGCCTTGTATGATTGTTTTTCAATTGTTCTGTTTAATATTGGTATCACAGTATCACAGTATCACAGTATCACAAGGTTGGAAAGGACCTCTGAGATCATCAAGTCCAACCTATAACCCAACACTAACACCAACCATCATCTAAACCATGGCACTCAGTGCCACATCCAATCTCCCCTTAAACACCTCCAGGGTCGGCGACTCCACCACCTCCCTGGGCATTCCAATGGCCAGTCATCCTTTCAGTAAAGAACTTCTTCCTCACATCAAGCCTAAACTTTCCCTGACGAAGCTTGAGTCCATGCCCTCTAGTTCTGGTATGCTTGTGTTGGCCCTTATGCCATCAGATAAATGCATTTGTATTCTCGCAGTCATTTTCTTAGCATGCATAAATGCTAGTAGTATGGGGTAGGTAAGAAGTTAGATATGTATTGATCAATTAAACAGACAAAAATATGTATCTGTGGTAGACCTAGTTCTGGTGTACATAAAAATAATAAAGTATTACAACTCTGATTTTCACTGTTCCACAGCTACAGATAGGCTTGCCCACAGAAAAGCGTTTTGCTAGCTTGTGGTCTTTGAATACAAAATATTTCCTCATTACTCTCCTCTAAAAGTTACGGTTGATTTTGGTACAATTTCATAAATGTGCTGAAAACTTTGAAGGATTAGAAACAAGCAAACTCCCCTTCCTGTAGTGGAAAAGATGCCAATTTCATAGATCAGTTGATGAAAGATGCTGAAAAGAACAGCAGATAGAGTCTGAGGAAAACCAGTCTTGGGACTGTGCAAAAATAGAATCAGATTTTAGATGTGTATACCTTTAGGATTTTTCATTTCTCATATTACTTGACAAAAAAAAAAGTGTATTTCGTATATGATGTAAGCTTTTGAATCTGGAAGTGTATTGTTTTCAGGACAAATATTATGATTTGGCCAAACAACGAGCAGCTAAAGGTTCTTTTTGGTAACTGCCAGTTGTTCATCTATGAAGACTGTAAAGGCACACAACGAATCTAAGTGATGACACAGGCTCAGCACTTGCCCAGGTGTTGCTGAAGTGCTATAAATCTGTCCTGCTCTCTGTTGCTGGCCTGTCTGCATATTCATTGCTTTTCAGACTCAAAGCCAAGTCCCTTCCTTGCTTTGTAAGAGCAAGAGGAACGGGAGCCAAGTCTGCCCTCTCTCGTCTCCCTGTGATTCTGCACGCAGCTGGAATAGACAGAGCCTTCCTTAGGACACGCAGCTCTATCTTGAGTCATACAACCATATTCCCCCAATTCATAAACTATGAAGAAATATATTAGATGCTTCATTCTTCTTTGAACAGTTCTAGACAGATGTTCTTGTAGCAGTAGTGAATGAGGTCATTTCAGGGAATAATATCCCTGAGCTCAGTTATCCCACCAGCAGAGCTTACTGTCCCACAGACATCCTAGTTTTTTTCTCAGAACACACTGTGTCAGATTGACACCACCAGTGTTTGGAACTATATATACTTCTTCACATTTCATTTCATTTCTTTGAACCGTATGTGTGCCGTGAATTACTTACTATTGGCCAATATCAGTATCAGGTGTATTTCATTTTACCTGTAATGCAAATATTTTATCTGACTTGCAGTTACTTGCTTTCTGTATCAAATCACCATTTAAGTAGCCTGACCTATTTTCTTATTCTTCCAGCATACAGAAATGCTGCAGAAATAGTTCAGTACGGAGTGAAAAACAACACCACCTTTCTCGAATGCACACCCAAGTCTCCTCAGGCTTCTATTAAATGGCTGCTGCAGAAAGACAATGACAGGAGAAAAGAGGTGAGTAATGTGAGCAGTAGCTCTGGAAGAGACCTCAGTCAGCATCTCATCCACTCTTCCGACCAGTGCAAGGGAGTGTTTGCGTTTTCATCAGACAGTCTGGTTGCAGTGAAACTGGAGAATTTGTGTGGATGCAGTGCAGTGACCAACACTTTACTCATATAAATAAGGGCAGACTCCTTTATACAACTGAGGCTTGACTCAGCCGCAGTGATTTCTATCACACCAGAAGAGTTATCAGAAAATTTCTGTCAGCCCCTAAATTCAGAGATTTAGTTGATGAATTTTTCCTTCACTCATTGCTAATTGCTAACTAAAGGTTTGCAGCACTCAAGACTTCTTATTGATCTGAGGAAATAGGCATAAAATCAATAACCCATATAAAGTTCAAGAAGTCAGCATGCAGTAGCCCTTCTGTGGTATTGAAGAGATAAAAGGCAAAAATGGGAGAAATGTGAGCAGTTTCTTTAGCAAGAAACTAGTCCAGGCTAAGAACACGTATTGTCAAAAGCATTTCCCCACCATGGTGCAATCACATTTTCCATTACTGCACTCTCTAAGGCTCTCAAGTTTCAGCACTGTAATATACAGTATGATTGTTTATGGGGAATGTGCCTTCCTTTAAGCAATATAAAAGGGTAAAAAATCCATTTCAAATGCAAGGCAGTTACTATATGAATAAATGGGAAAAACTAATATGATGTCTGATGAAAGATGATAAATAATGAAAAGCATTGTTCTCATATCAGGCCATTTTCCAAAATCAGAGGATTTAAAAGCCTTTCACCAAGTCTTTCGTGCTGTTTTTCTCAGACACTCTTCAATGACTCAAGCCATGTCCTAGCAATCCAGGTGCAAATCTTTAACCCTTTTCCTCAGCAGAACAGCTCCTTTTTTGTTCTTCTGTTCAGTAACTATATTAGAATCAATGCAGTTTTAAATAACAACAGTCAAACTAAAACAATGAAAAGGTTAATTAAATTTCAAGCTCTCAGATTTCTGAAAATTTTACCTCCACAGCATCTACAAAAGTTACTAATAACAGGATAACATAATAAATAAATGAATTTCCAAGAGAACCAGGTGTAATGCAAAGTGCAGTGTCCATTGATAAAAATACCAGCACTGGTATTCTTTCATAATGGGCTAAATTAGTGATTTTTATTTCACAGCTGATATGCAAAGGGACATGTGCAAAGTCATTTATAGTTAGATGATAACTCAGCAAGCTGTGGTGACCACCCTCACAGACTGTCCAGAGACTGCAGCCAGAAAGGAAATAGGACACTAAAAAAATGGCTCTTGGCTTCCAAGGGGCCAAATCCCAGCTGAGGCCACTGGGATGAAAACTTATTTCAGCCACAGATTCTGCAGTGCAGATCAAGTTCTTCAGATGGTAGTCCATGGAATCCGCTCAAAGTCAAAGTATTTAGCTAGAAACCAGCTTTTCAATGACAGAACCTCCCATTCTGCACCTTCCTTCCATTGAGTCTCATCAGCAGTCTCTGATGCTGGAAGAAACGTTCTCAGAAATGTAACCCTGACAAATAAAAGTTAATTTCATCATCTCTGCTATTTGAACATTAGAAAAACTCTTTTTATGTAGTGTTCAGATTTGTATATTTTTCTTAATCCTGATCAAATCTATTTTAACATAATAAATAAAAATATTTAAGTCATTTTCCTTAGCAACACTTACCTACCTTGATGCAAGTTCTCTTCTGAGACTACCAGTAGAAATGGTCTCTGGGACGTGTGCTTAAACAAGTTATAGTACCTTTAAGAAAACCTTTAAGAAAGGAAGCAGTGTTTGGAGTGAGACCAGGAATTCCAATACTTTGTTCTTCCATAATGTTCTCTAAAAAGTTCTTTCTGCTTTTTTATGCTTTAGGTCAAGCTGAATGAGAGGATCATAGCTACTGAGCAAGGACTCCTCATTCGCTCTGTCCAAGACAGTGACCGGGGGCTTTACCACTGCATCGCAACAGAGAATAGCTTCAAGCAGACCTTAGCAAAGATCAATTTCAAAGTGTTGGATTCAGAGATGGTGGCAGTCATGACTGACAAGTGGTCCCCTTGGACCTGGGCCAGCTCAGTGAGAGCACTGCAGTTCCACCCAAAGGACTTTGTGGGAGCCTTCAGCCACTCAGAAATGCAGATGATTAACCAGTACTGCAAAGACAGTAGACAGCAAGGTCAGCAGAGAGAAGAATCCCAGAAGATGAGAGGGGACTACAGCAAACTAAAAGCCCTCATCAATAGCAGGAAAAGTAGAAATAGAAGGAATCAATTACCTGGATCTTAATTTTATTTTCTAGTAATAGATATCTTTGTCCTTACTGTAGGGGGCTTATATTTGTCTATTGAGAACAAATTCAAGCAAATCTGATAAAAAAATAAAATGAAAATCGAACAAGCCTTGGAAAAGATCCGTCTCCCAATAAAATGCAGTGTAACTTATCTAAAGAAAATAATGCAGAGCATTTTCCTTCCTAGAAACTTACTGACACTAGGTTGGGCTCTGTCCCAGAAGCAGAACTGAGTATTGATCTTAAACCAGATTCTTATTTAACATCTCAGTATTTAACTACAGTTGAATAGAAGTTTTTACAAAATCAATGTGTTATCTTGCAACTCTAGAACTGTACCAGCCAGGCTGGTGGTGAAAGAATCTGGGTTAAGATATATGCTCAAAGTACGATGGTACTAAAGTTTCCTTACACTGCATTTATCAACATGAGTTTCTTCTTGTTTACTGGTCAATATTGGGTTTACAGCTTTCATTCATTGTTCAAGTCATGTGAATTCATGCTGTTAGGAAGCAAGTAAAGAATAGTAGAAATGTTTCATTTATTCAGAGGTCAAATGAAGGAACAAGTAGAATAAAAACAAAAAAAATTATACTTTATGAGAAAAAACACTGATTATTGTGCATAGTGTGAGTTGTAATAAGTTCATGAGTTCTGGAATGTAATTTAAAATATTGATTTTTTTTTATTAAAATAGGGTGTCCTATAGCATCACATAGCTTTATAAGCGGCACAAAGCTAACTTGAGAAAGTTTATTATACATACAATTTTGAAAAACACCAAAATTTCTTATGTGTTTTAGCTACTTTTCAAGAATTACACTCCATTTTTTTCTAAAGGACAGAATATGGTTATACTGTATAGTGTTAACCAGAAGTTAAATACATATATTACCTTTAATCTGCTCCATGATTAAATAGGAGATGGTGTGCAATGTGGAAACAAGTCATTAGTGTCTTTGGAAATTTTAAAACATTATTATTTCTGCTGGTTTCCCAAAGTTGCAAATACTTTAACTAGAATTTTTAAATTAAACCATTTCCATTTTCCAGTCTTCGTACGCTTTTTATTTCCAATGTTATTTTCACAATTTCCTTTTATTTTCAGTTTTCTGCTGAAAAGTTCAGGAAAAGGAAGGGGGAAAAAAGGAATGAGAGAAAAATAAAACTGAAAAATGGATTTGACTCAACAACCAAAAAGTTTAACTCCTTGAGAGGCATGTTTGAACAGAAATGTTTTTGTTTAAGAAGCAGCTGTCAGGTCTGATGAAGCATGTTCAGTTGAGAATTAAGTAAATATGTATCAAGCCATACTGGGAAATAACTATCACTTTTTTATTTTGAGCAACACCAATGCCAAAAAAATAGGGAGAAATCTTCCTCATTTTACTATCTAAGAGTGTTCCAGAAGGCACTGAGTTTGTTCAAAGAAGATAAGTAACAGGAATAAAAAATATATGAGTACCATAGAAGAATTGTGGTTTAGTATACAAAAATGTAAACTAATGTTCAGCTCCAAACTAAGCTATGCTCAGCTAAAAAAAAAAAAACAAAAAAAAAAAAAACAGAAAAAAAAAGTAAATTTCTGGAAAAAAATTGAATGAAAGTAATTTCTGAACCCAGAGGTGATAAGAATAAATATTTTTTTAAAGTTTTTATTCCAGACAGTAACGTATGTATTTAAAAACATAGTTTTAAACATTTTAATGGGTCTTTGTTGAAACAGTTTGGGCATTATTTTGATTTGTTTCTATTAGAATAGTTACTCTGCAGGGCACAGGCAAACTCGTCTGGGTTTGTGCAGCTGTAAATTAAGATCTTGTGCAATGGAGGTAGCTCTGGTATTTACCTGGTATCAATTAGATTTGTCATTTTATCTCCACCTGATGTAGAATAGCTGGGAAATGGGTCCTGATTGATCAAACCACTTAAATACTGCCTTTAAGTCCCTTTCATGCTGGTGGGAGTTCTTTGAATTTAATGTGTATGATTACTGCTTGCTTCAAAGGGGATGGCACTGCCAGCATTCTCATATCTTGCCATCTAATTAAGTACTGTCCTTAATCAAGCCTTAAATGCATTTTTCTGCAATATGTAGACACTGTTATCTAAGGGTCTTCTTATGGAAACCATCAGGAAGCCTTCTCTTTGACTTCAGTGAGCTTGCATCTGGCCCCAAGACCTGGCAAAGCAAACTCTGGAGAGAAAAAAAAAAAAAAAGAAAAAGAAAAAAGAGATGGGTAAGGGAAAATAAGTTTGTTTGTTTATTTGCCCAGGTGACTTTCAGTGCCACAGACTACTTTTTTAATTATTTTTCTGAGGATGACTGACTTCTGAAGTGTGTGACAAACCAAAAATCGAGTGCCACGAAATAGAACTACCTCCTGGAATAACGTTAGTGCAGATACTTTGTATGCTGCCATCCTCTTTGTATTCCCCCAGCAGATTCACTGCAGAGTTAGTGTGATATTAATGTCTATTGTGAGGATCATAATTGCTTCCAGATGAAATACAGTGATTAATAGATATTGAAGGGTACAATTTACCCTTTAAGTGGTTAGGTACAGTATATTTTAATAGACCCCCATTAGGCCTCAGAAATTATAGTTACACCATTTTCTAATAGAATATTGGTAATAAGGGATTCCGTTAAAACTATCAGCATAGCTCAGAGTTTCATATGATTATAAAATAATATTTTTAAAGCTGCTTCATATACCATTATTATGGTATGACTGTTTAAGGGATTATACTTAAACTAACATTTTTCCTGCTGCATGAAGACATCAGCATATATATAATAAGCTTCTGTTAGTGCATAACCGGTCCAAGTTCCCATGCTTTAGCAGCTTTCCCTTGTGTATAGTCAGGAGCCAGACAGTCAGCTGGTATAAACTGATGTAACCTCCTTGCTGTCCATTTAGCTACTGGGGTTTATACAACCTGAGGGTTTGGCCCTAAATGTACAGAAAAGACAAGCTGCAATTTCTATTTGTTTAAAGTAGCCCCTCTACTGTAGGTAACACCAAAACTTAAGACTGTAATATTGTTTGTGCTATTTAATACTTCCTATTTACTAAATAATGTATATAATTTTATTCCTTAAAAATGCAAAAGAAAAATTACTTCTAGGCATAATTTCACCAAATGTAAAGATATGTTTTCTGCTAAGAACTTCACCATGTACTGATATTTTTTTGGCTATTTTTATTTTGTGTAGTTTGTAAAGTTTGCTGAATTCTTGACCTAACAATGTGTTCTTTGCAATTGTTGTTGCTGTAGATATGTGTGTTTTATTAAGAAAATCTTGTTTTTAAAAGTGTAGGTATGTGTATAAGTTCCTAGCATGATGAAACTGTCATTACAGTGAATATGCATTATATAGTGTGTAAGAAAGAACAAAATGTAGTTTAACATAGTGCTATTTAATTGAATATCTAAAATACTATCTGCCTGACAAAATAAAGTGTGTTGCAACAACTTGAAAGCCTGTTGTTTTCCCTTTAAAAATAGGGATTTTCTTTTTAAATTTGAAAAGTAATTCCATAGTCTTTCTTAAACAAGTCTAAAAAAGTACTTGCAATGTCAGACATTACAGCTGATCGGTTCTGCGCTCTGCTCTGTGCTGAACATGCAGTCACAGCAATTTTCAAGAGTACACAAAGAGTCAGAGATTAATTCTTTCAGAAATTACTCCATGTAAAAGCCATGCAGATTAACATTTATATATCATAAATAAAGAAAAGAAGGAAGACTGTTTTTCCACTAGAAGGATAAAGTCTACCAGAAATGTCCAACTTTGAAAAAGGGGAATGAAGTGTAAACACTTTCTGTTTTAACTTGACTGGGAAGCAAACCACAAAAAAACCCCATAAATAAGCAAAAAAAATAAGCACATTCTGTGAAATCCTGCAGATGAAACAGATTTTGTTGTCCGGCTTTTTCTTTCAACTGGGACTCCAGGCATCCTCCAAGCAGCTCTGCAGAGAAGGCAGGCTGTTCGGGCTGTGCTGCAGGGAGCTGAAGCTCTCTCCAATTTCCTGGCTTGTCCTTGGAGTGAATAACCTGCCTGACACCTCAAATATGGTCCTTTCACCTGCTCCTATCATCCAAGCGATGTTGTCATTATTCTTCTTGTTGTCTGTTTTTCCAGATAGATTTTAACAAGAAAGCATAGGGCGTACTTGGTTATTTGGGATAATAATTGAAAATGAAATGTCGCAAATGACCTTTGCAACAAGGTTCTGGATCGTTATACCAGGATTTTGATTTCCCAGATAGATAGGTTCCTGCAGGGCTTTATGAGGTATGAGTGAATAAGATTACCTCACTCCAGGATTTCCGTACTGGCTGGTTCATAGATGTACTGTCACTGGATAGTTACCTGCTCAGCACTCAGGCCAATTTGGATCATAAGCTGAGGTTTCGAGCACTCCCACATGCTGTACGAAATGTTTGGATTAGGCTCAACAAAAAGCTGGCCATTTACAGAGTTTTACACTCTAAAGAAACATTTTCCAGATCTAATCCTCTGTCTTTAATCCTTCTCAGTTGTCCTTTGCTGATCTTCTCCCCCTTCTCTTCTTCTTCCCCCTCCTGCAGAATTACAGCATATTTCAACACATTGCTTTGATTCCTTAGCTCTGAGAAGTGGCAAAATAAGACGTTAGACTTCTCAGGACATCAGATGTGAGATCTTCAAAGATAAGAGCTTTCTTCTTTGTCTTTTAAGTGTCTGTTTGATTTTTTGGGTTTTTTTTCCATCTGGGAGTTACTGCCTTTTCTAAGGACTCTCTTCTGGTAACAAGACCTTTCTAAAGTCCCCCTTGAAGCGAAAGCAGGATGCAAACTCAGCACTTTTACACAGCCTGTTGCAGTGCATGTGGTCATGCAGGATCCCTGTGGGACAGAGCAGTGTCAAGTGCAGTCTCCTCCATGCAGCCACAGAAGCCCAGAGGGGATCATCAAGAAACGTTGCCTGCACAGGAGACACCACTGGCAGCGTGGTAGTTCCCAGTGCTCTGTTGCCTCTGGCATTAATTGTTGCCTCCAGAATTAAGAAGTCGGCAGCTGTAATTCTATGGGGCATGTCATAAAAGAAGGTTGAGGGATTGTGGCCTTTGCTTAAAGCCATGGACTAGATCTCAGGAGAACAGTGGTTTTTTATCCTTTGCACTGCAGCTGTCTTGCTAAGCCCTTCTCATGCACCCCAAGGTAGTCTGGGGAGAAGTGACTTCATATGGTGTGAGCCCAAGTAAAACTACACACAGATACTCACCAGCAGGTTGCAGATAGATACGCGCATACATACAACTACATGCATTCAGAGAAGCTTTTCTTTCCATACAATATTTGCTGATCCATTTTTCTCCCTTTAGCATGTATGTCTTTTTCCTGTTTTAACATGAGCAGAATCAGACCTCTTGGTTGTAAGACATCAGTAGCTTCTGGGCAGAGCAGTTGCCGTTTTTCGAGACTGTTATAAAAAACAAGAAATCCATCCACAAAAGCCCTTTCTTCTAATAGCTCCCATTTCTAACTTAGCCTTGTTGTGTGCTATCTCAACAAGAATTTCTGTTTAGCATCAGGAGATTAGAACACCATAAGAAAATAAAATGTGCTGTCATTTAACATCTCACCTAACCTAGAAACTGAGATTTAAAGATACTTTTGCATTCTGAACACTGCAAGACACAAATTCAACACAGCTGGCTCAGCAGTCAACAAATAATTACTTTACAGTGATAGACCGCTCCGTATCCCAGGACTCATTATTGCATTCTTTATACAGCTTTACAGAGCAAACAGCATTCACATACTCTTAGCACTGTATTAGCATCATTACTCCTGATTTGAATGCCAGCCTTATAAATGAACTCAAATGTTTGCTGAGTTCCACATTTCAGACAGTTTAGACCAAGGGATTTCAAAATAACCAGCATTTTTAAAAGCCCTAAATTGTTCAAAGACTTTTAGAAAGAATAAATTAAAAAAATACCAGTATTGTTGTCCATGAGAAATGATAGTAAGAAAGACTGTTTTCTAGCTGAGAAATTTGTGTAGCAACATGTAGCATGGGGAAAGAGTAAGTAAAAATACATTTACTCAACCTTAGGTTCACAACTCTTTTGGAAAGTTGTACCTTACCTCTTCACAGTTGTCCTTTCTAAGTGTCTGCTCTATCTGCTTTTCAAAGGTCTCTAAGAGATATACAGTTTATAGGTGCTTTCAAGTTGACATCTTAAGACATGATGTCCAGGGCATCATTTCAGGCCTTTTGTCTAATAAGACTTCAGTAAAAATGCTATTACGTACAGTATTATCTATGATAAATTTCTAAATCATTTCAGCAATTGATAGAATATTTGGAAAAAACTTAAAACTTAAGACCTTGTCTCAAAATGGCAGAGGAATGAGCAATGCAACATGCAGAGGTCATTACATGAACACTGTGAACATTGATTTGCTACTGTATGTTGTTACATGATGGAAAAATATGGTTCTTTCAGCTTGAACATCTGATTTGCCCATAAGTCAAAGCTCACCAAAATTATCTTTTTTTATGTTTTCACTGCTAACAGTGATGCTCTGGTTGGGCCCTTTAAAGAGCCTTTATGCCCCCTTTAATTTTTTTTAAAAAATTCAACCATTTCCTTTTTCAAAACATTTCTTCCTTTAGGGTTTTGCTACCCCTTTTCTGTATGGACTCTTCTGTATTCCTTTTCCTTTCAGCTAAGTTCAGGCTAGTAGTCACAGAGGGGCTACTTTAATTTAGCTCTTTTAATTACAAACCCCATTCGCTGCATTACTCCGAAATATGTTACCTATTACAGTCTTCAAAAGATGCTGCGCATTATTGGCTTCATCAAACTTATCTGCTTCATAGTGTCAGTAAACAAACAAAATATAAAGTACTTTCAAGATGTTTACAGCCTTTTGGATGTAAGAACAAACATCAGAGCCAGACTACTTAGTGGAAAGTATACATTCACACTCAAAAGATGTTTGAGTAATATTTTTTTTTCGTTTTTTTCAGCACTGTATTGGTATAGCAGATTATCTTTTATTTCATGTCTGATAATAGAAGTGCCGTAGCTTAAGGATTTTGTTGTGAGGAGCGTGAGATAAAGGATGGACAGAAAAAAATATCAATAGACTGTATTATACAGATCTGTTTGACGAATTGCCAGTCACAAATACATTCACTTAAACAACCTGTATGAGAAATAATACTGTAAGACAGAAAGGTGAATAATTAAAAGAATTAGCCCAAGCTATCAAAAGAAAAAAAGCACAAAAAGAGTGTTACTAAGGGTGTTTTCTTTAGCAGATGGGGGGAATCAAAGGCCTTTGCCATAGAAGAGAAAGATGACCTTCATTATAAAAGCAAAAAATACAGGCCCCTCCTTCATACATATGAGACAAAGGGAGCTCACAGGTTTTATTCCCTTTTAAAAATTTTCTAAGGATTAGATAGATTTATGATCTTTACCTATATATGGGTTCGTCCTGTGTGTGCCTGATGGATTATCCAAGACTCCAGAAGAAGGAATAACGTTTGCTGCCATTTGGTAGCCACCTGGCCCTCTGGAGCACGCTAGTCATCTCCTAGCACGAGGGCTGCTGTGGTGTGCTACACATGGGCCAAAGAGCCCTAAATGGAGTTAGAGATGGTTCCTTTTCTAGTGTTGCTGCAGACCAGTTAGAGATTAACAAAGAAAGACTTGCCTTGCCAATTTATTCATTTCTGTCAAGAAGGCAAGCTGTTATTTTGAAAGGAGCTAATGACACGATGGTGAAAACCATATAAGCTGAACAGAAACTTCCCTTACATCCTCCAGCCAACTGTAAAGTCAGCCAGCAGAAATCTTGGAAGTGGTACAAGTCTTCCTGCGCTGAGAGTACTCAGGTTTGGAGGCCAAGAATAAATCTCGCTCTGAGGGAAACCTCTGTAGTAACTGCTGTTGACTGAGCTGTTAACTGGCTGTGAAGTCAGACCTGAGTGTGGCAGACAGTGTCATGCCATATCAGATGCTGCATCCCTCTCCCGGCCCCATTTACACCAGCTTTTGCCTTACTTATCAGTGTGGGAAGAGAACGAGTTGGTACGGTCTTCTTCCCTTTGCCTCAGTCTTTCGGGTCTGGACCTCTTCTTTGGTTCACTCCAGCTACTCTGTGCTGTTCCAGAAGGCTGAAGTAGTCATAAACACCATTTAACTGGTTGATAAAATCAGTTCACAACTGCTTTTCTTCACCAGAATTTTTGAAAGCAACCATTGAGTCTAGGCCATTATTGTAAGTCCCTTTACCAGGACAAAGCACTAAGTGGCACAAAGACAGCTTCGGGACTTACCAGCATCCTAAAGAAGGACACTGCACTGCAAAGGTTGATGCAATAACCAGGAAAGTTCTGATTTGCAAATAATGCTTGCTAGTGACTTCTTTCAGCTGTAAGACAGGAGAATGTTTTCTGTAATGCTTTCTACGTGCTGAACACCTGCATTTTGCTGTAGAAGACAATCCTTGAGATAGATCATACATTGAAATTTAGCTACTGGAAAAGAGCAGGAAATACATAATTCATGAAAGAACCAGAACTGAAGTCAAGACAGGTCATGCTAAAATACCCTGAGTTTCGTACATTGTCATAAACTCCTTGGCTAAGGCATGCATCATGTAGCAGTTCCCTTTCCCAGATTCTAGGAAAGATCCAGCAAGTATTTCCTTGAAGACATATTAAATTGCAGTCCAGTCCAATGTACTCCCTTTCTGAGTTCCTTAAGCCAGTTTCCTAGTGGAAACTCCTACTGATGTTAGTTACTCAACTTGGATGAGTGAGAGTTGAACAAGGCCTGGGGGATTTAGCTTTCTGAGAATCATGCTCAACCTCATTTTTTTTGTGAGTCAAGGGTCTTCTGCATTTGAAATCTTTCTAACCACCTGATCTTGGGTGTTTTATATTCTCTCTTCATCAGTTCATTCCAAGTCACTGAGAAGAACGCTTTATTTTCTGTGTTATTTATTTTAGGTTACTATGGCCATCGTAACCATATACAAAGTCAGAATATCACCAACACAAAGTGCTGAGAAATTATTCAGAAGGTATATTTTAAAAAAAAAAAATTAACAGAGAAAAATGGGTTCTGTAGTAACAAAAAAATCAAAACCAAAATCAGAATTAAATAATCCCCTACAGGTTCTGCCATTATGCAATAAAAGAAAAATTAAAATGCACCCCACTGTTGATTTTATTTGAAAAATCTCAGTAATAGCTGTGTCAATTTCATTCCTCCATCTTCTTCTTACTCTGAAAAACTCATATCACCGAATAACTGGATTATTTCCTCCACACTGAGTAATAACTAACATAGCTAAATATTTTGTTCACTGGAGGTTCTCTCTTATAGTAAGAACCACATTTTTTTCAGGAATGAATGCAGCCATGAACCCAACTGGGAGACATGCATGACTGCAAGACCAGCTGTCCTGTACCCAATGCTGTTTAGGCCACCAGCTCTACTGACACAGTAAATTGCCAGTTTGATGGTATGTGACAGGCAGGGCCTGTTTGTTGACTTGAAGTTGCCTTTGAAGTTGGCTAGATGGTGCTGGGATACACTTCTGCATTGTTTAAACCAGCATATTGTTCATATTCTCCTTAATGTTGATCAGAGAGTACTTAAAACCTGGTTTTACAGTGTTACCTCCACACTTAAAAATAACAAAATGAGTCAGTTCTACAGTCCAGCCCTGGACCAGAAACTATTTGCAGTGCCTCATTAACTAAATACCAAGTTGATTTTACGGACAGAAATTTAAAACAATTTAAATTTTAAAAATCTTTTCCATTGCCATAGGATACAGCTGCTTGGCAATATACCAGTGTTTTTTATCTCTGAAGGTTATTTTGTCTTTGTTGATATAGGAATTTGTACCACTCGTTTAATTTTCCTTATTGCCACAAATCTTGACCCTTGATCTCCCTAGGTGCCTTTGCAGGGTGGTTCTGGGTTTTTCTTTGTTTGTTTGTAACTTCCTTGGGTCCACCAACTCAAAGAAACATATGATGTAATTAATATGGGAGAGCTGCAGAGACAGTTGAGCACAACCTGAATGTATATTTTCATTTGTCTGGTCAGAAAATTGGTTGCAATTCAAAATGAATGTGTCATCCCAGATCTCACACTCTGTTCTACGGACAGCTACACACGCCCAGAAACAGCTGAAATGAAAATGCAAGTCTCAGAAGATATTTAACCTCCAATATTTTCAACTTCTCTTATCACCACTGACCCTAAATCGCATACTAGACTTTTCACAAAGATACAAAACAGGTCTGAACTGCTGGAAAATGAATTGTAGCAAGTAAACGCAATGCATATCATTGCCGACCTCACAGTCTGTTTTATAACTAGTCTTGAGAAGATAAGTTGGACCTGTGTTGTATATGTGCTAGCTGACCTCTGTAAAACCTGCAGAACAGCCTGTCTACCACTGCACAGTGCCTTCCAGCACTACAAGAGAGGTGATCACAGTTCAGTCTTTGCCATGAATGGGATTGCATATTTGCAAAATAGCAGGAAGTTCCCTTTTCCCTCCAATTTGAAAACTGAAGAAACAAAGAGATGGTTTTTTGCAGTTCATCGGCTGGAGAAAACACCAAAAAAAGAACTGATACAGAGAAAATACCTTTCTGTTAAGGTAAATATTGATGCAGCTGTTTATTGCCCCATTTAATGAGAAAAAAATACATTTATAAGGTCAAAGGGAATTCAGATAAACATTAACATATTTTCTGGAGGAGTAAGTTTCAAATTATTACTGAAGGACATGTCACATGAACGCAGAACCTGTTGTTTCATTCTTGTAGGATTTGTTGTTGTCAGTCCTCCCCCTTGAGCAAGAGAGATGTTGAGCAAGTCTCAGGTCACGACATTGGGCTGCTCCATGTAGCAAGAAGTAGATGGAAGCTCTGGGCTGAGTTTTCAGTGTAATCTGTACAAAACGGAGGGTTCAATGCTCAAAGAGAACAGAGTGTCACTTTCTCTGCCAGGTGGCAGTCCTGAGCACTAAGATATTGAGGCATCTGAGATTTCTTTCTTCCTTTTCCATGCAAAGCTAACCAACTCAGCAAGAGAGACTCAGATATTGCATTTTGGGCAGGAGTGAGGGAGCCACCCTCAAGCTGATTGAGAGAAGCGTATTAAGGTTTCTTCTGGTTCCAGGGAGATTAGCATTTGAGTTAGGCCCATGACCCGAGACTGAAAAGGGAGGAGGAGAGGAGTCTTGCTTTGGGTGTGTTTAAGTGGTTTTGCACATAGTCTGAGAACACCTACAGGTTCACACTTTGTAATTAGAATAATATCTGTTGTGGAAATCCTCAAAACTGCCAAAGCCTTAGATAACTGGTAAGCTTACATGTGGGCAGATGAAGCTTAGCTGACTGGTCAGGAAGTGTCAGTTAGGTTAGGTGGGAATTTCAGTTTAGACATCCAGAGCCAGATGCAACACATTGAAGAAAGAGTTCTCTGAAAGCTGATCCAATGGTGTACGTAGCAACTTGAAAGATTAATTCCAAAATAAACCCTAAAACCTTCTCTCTGATGCTGGTTAGCCCTAAACACACCAAATATCATGAGGGGAGACATTCAAACAATTTACTCCTTTCTATTCCTTGGTCAAAGAGTTAGAAATAAGCCTTTGTCATTTGTGCTATATCTCATCACAAGCCTTAAGCTTAGAAAAATCAAAACTCACAAATGCCTACTAACTATAAAGAGGGAGAAATGTGCTGGTGTAATACTCGTAGTGGTACACCATATAGTGGCAACATATACTAACTGAAGAGTATTAACCTTCACCATACTGTAACAGTGCTTAGAGGCCTCAGGTTAGAGTACTCTTGGCCCTGCTCAAATATGTAAGTGACAACCTTCCTCTGGGTCAGCAAGGATGGATAAGAAGCAGGAGTCACAGGGCAAGATGACTGAAAGACAGCAGCGACCACCAAGTTGCTTGACTGTGGTGGATATACCTGTATGATCATTGACCTTTCTCCAGGATATGTTCATAGAAACTGCCACTTCCACCTTTTGCAGCTTCCAGACAACTACAAGCAGAAGAGATGTACAGCCTTGGTGTTCTTTCTGACTGAGTAACCCAGACTGCTCAGCACACCTCTACGATCACAGCACCCCATCTGATCCAACCTGATTATAAATCATATAATTTAATTGTAGGAAATGCCCTTTGGCCTTATGCTTCTGCTTTTAAAAGGATTGCTTCAGCTCTAGTCATTATATTTATGCGTGAACCACCCACTTTGATATGGAAATTGTTGCAGCTCAAGGGGATTTCATTAAGTAATTAAAGGAGGAGGGCATATAATGTCATTTGCTGTAATTGAATCTACAAAGCAAATCAATAACTGGCCATACGTGCATGAACAAGTAGCATTTCAATACCCTTAGCATCCCTGTGAAAACCAAATGCAAGAAGGAGCTCCTTTATCTGTGACACAATCTTGTGGTCTCAAGCACATTTTCATTGCTTAAAGAATTACACGAGCCATGCTGTCATATCAAGCTGCAAAAAGCAGGCAGATTTATTGTCTGCCTGGAAAAGCATGGCAAGCAAAGAGCTTTGCAGTTCCAAGCCAAGGGCTTGACAAGAACTGTAAGATTAAAACCTGCTTTATATCAGAGCTTTCATAACCAGGCCATGTTTTGCATTTATATTTCAAGTTTGCTACTCTTAAAGGTCAGTTTTGTTCTGAGTCTGAAAGAAATTCATGGTATTAAGTGCTAATGCAGCTGTAAATACTGCTTTCTAGCCTTTTTTTTATTTTATTTTTTTCCTCCTGTTCTGTTGGCTGAAACCCTAAACAGCTGGGGTTTGCTGGATTGCATTCTTAGGGTGAAGTTTGTCGTACTCACACAGAATGTGTTCATTCCTCAGGAATCAAGTGACCACACCAGAGCTAAACAATATGTAAAGCATATAATTTATTTTGGACTATGATTTCTCCAGATGCTGAAAACTAGTATCTTTATTAACTTTTATACATACCACTTATTTTTAGTAGAAAAATGCGTACAAAAATGAGTGAAAACTTTTACTGGGAGGCATTATTTGGAACTTTGCTAAATGCTTGCTGCTTTCACACCTTCTGGTTTGCAACACCGGATTTCTGAACACAGAAACAAGACAGGGTAGACAAGTTTTTATTTGCAAGAAACCTTTCATTAAGGCAAAATGCCTTGAACTAACACAGACTGCACTAATGGAAAGATTTCCATTGAATTTTTGGGAGCTGTGCTGGGCCACCTCTTTTTGGACAGATCAGGTCACTGCCTTCCGTAGCTCACACATGGTTAGCAATCTGTGATATATAAATGGTATCCATTATACTCTAGCTTTAGGTTAGGTAGGTATTGATGGGCCTCATGATCAGTCACCCTAGGGTCACAGTTTCAAGGCTCTTTACAACCAGAGTAACATGGGCCTTTAGCCCAAGATCCAGGGGTAGCTGATTAGTTGTTATTTAAGACCCACTGAAATTAATAGGAGTCATAGGTGTAAGCAGTACATCAGTGGTCAGATCTCATGGAATATCTGCATTTGAAATGCTCCATACATGAAGATTCAAGCTCGGGAAGATTAAGATTGCTGACTGAGGGAAGCGCATGTCCAAGGCTCACCTGTAACCACCAAGAGCTGGGACTGTGGTCTAGAAAGTGGCTAAAAAGTTTTTATACGGTTATTAAAATGTTCCAATCATGTCAAGAAATCCCTGACACTTTTCAGATCCTTTTCCTAATCCTGTAACGTTTGGAAATCCATAGCATCTGAAAACCTCTGTGCCCTTTCACAGTGGAGGTCAAGGCCCTGTCAGGCTACCGGTGCATCGAGGCCACCTGGTCTTAGGCTCTGCAGTTCTCTGCACTGACATGTTGCCCCATGTTCTGAGAAAACTGATTGAACACACTGAATAAATCACTAATATGCCATGTGGGATAGCCCTAGACATGCATTTTTTGCACTGAAGCATTGAGTTATTAAAGAAAGGGGATGACATGTACTTAGAGATATTATCAGTCTTGAATACTGGACTCAGTTGCGCAGGAAAAAAACATAGAGTGTATCCAACACTTGTTTGTATGGCTTCTCCCACACTGCAGTCACATTCACTTTGTTGAGTTATGATGGGAAAGCTAGAGAGGAGTGTGGGGTCACACCCAGTTGAAGGGCCATGGCACTTCTTATCTTCTCAAATACATTTTTTTTGCCTCATTGCCAGTGATCTGGATTTACTGCCCTAAGTAGCTGAGGCTTTCAGGTGCAATTGTGAATGAGTTGGAAAACAGTCATTATCATGCAATGAGTGGTTATCAAGGCAGAAGAAATGGGTGAGGAGGGTGTGATGCAGTATACAATGTAATGAGCATGTTTACACATGATATAATGGAGAGTTCCAGCCTTATGAGATGCTGCAGTTTTACTTTTTTTTTTATTTATGTGGGTATTCATGGTTTTAAAGGTCTTTTACAACCTAAATGACTCTGTGATTCTGTGACTCTGTACATGGTAATGATGTCATGTGTGCAGCAACTGCCTGTTTCTCAATATGGCTTTTTGCATGTTTGCTGGTTGACAAAGGCTGTCAAGAGGAGCCACCAGTGGCTACTGTTGAAGGCTGGAAGAAGCAGACCGACAGGAACAGAACTAGCAAAAATGGCAGTATTTTATATCAGCAGCTGTATGTGCTCCCTGGTGAGTCAGCAGCTGTAGATGAATTCATGCAATGGCAGCTGCCTATGAAATCTTCTTTGGCAAAGTCAGTAATGGAGAAATTTTAATCCACATTGCAAATCTGTCATTTTAACACGCCTCCACCACCTCCTTCGACTGGGAAATGCTCTCCCTGCCCTTCAGGCACTCATCATGAAGGCTTAATCTTCAGTGGGGACACCAAGCTACCACACGCTGAGATTCAATCAGGCAAGACTTGCTGCAAAGTTCATTTGCAGAGCTAATTTGAATAATGGATAGAAGTTTCTAAATAAATATTTAAAAAAGCAATAATGCAAAAGCTTTCCCTACTGTACCAGCTCCCTGAAGGTTTGGCTCCATGCCAAGTTCGTTTTGTATTGGTAAAGCTATTTAAAACTCATTTTTCTCCAACGACAGACAGTTGTGCCAAAAAATAATTACCATCAGTACTTGAAGGTAGAGATTTCTTGTTTAAAATATATTAAAAGGCCAGTTGGTAATGATATATATGAAAAGGCCATAAAAGAAATTTTATACCAAATTACTGTAAAATTTAGGATGACATCCTCTTCCTAAAATTGTTACCAGAAACTTCTATAACACACAGGGACAACTGGGCACACTTACATCCAGTATCCTCCTCATAAAAGATGTAAGCCAGTCAACATAAACTATATCTTCAGGACAGCTATACATGCACATTGGAAGTAGAAACAGAGAGGGAAACTTGAACAAGCTCTACATTTGAAATCTTGTTTAACAATGAAGATAACTTGTGATGTAACATCTTAGTCCTTGTTTCTCTGAGGAATAGCTCAGACTCTAATTCTGACTCTCTGTCCGTATAATTCAAGCTGTTTTATTTTGAAAAATAAACTAATCATCCATCATTATAAAGGGTCTCTTGAGTGTTAAGAGAAGTGCTTTAACCTAGCTATTAGCATGTTCATCTCACTGGGATGAGAGATCATAGACTAATCAGGCATAGACTCCAACAGGTCTCTTTGGTCAATAATTGTGTATAAAAACACACATAAATATACACATATAGCTCCTTTGAAACATCCACAAATAATCAGTCCAAAAATGGTCAAATCCAATATAACTTTACTTTTTCCTCTTTAATGATATGTTTAATTTTAATGTGATTGAATTTCAGGGAGGACTCAAAATTTCTCATCTCTTCCCTGAATTATATCAATACTAAGGAATACTAAGTTATTTTGAACTATCATTAAAATTTCTTTTTTGGAAAACCTGTTTTTGATAAATCATTTCAATATTCTTCTCAAATACCTTTTATAATTTTAATAATTTTAGCTTTAAAACATGATCATGTAAGGAAAAATATATAATACTTTTTCATAAGTTTTATTTTCTAAATAGAAGAATAACTGCTATCCAATCTTTATAACTCCAGAAAGGATACATACTTTATTATCAAAGACAATAAATACACACATATAGATAAACACTTTATTTCCATAAATAATAGTCACAGGTGAACAGTGTTCTAACCATATTTTCAGCTAGACCTGAGAGTATCACAGTATCACAGTATCACAAGGTTGGAAAGGACCGCTGAGATCATCATCCAACCTATAACCCAACACTAACACCAACCATCATCTAAACCATGACACACAGTGCCTCATCCAATCTCCCCTTAAACACCTCCAGGGTCGGCGACTCCACCACCTCCCTGGGCAGCGCATTCCAATGGCCAATCACCCTTTCAGTGAAGAACTTTTTCCTAACATCAAGCCTAAACTTTCCCTGACGAAGCTTGAGTCCATGCCCTCTAGTTCTGTCACTGGTCACCCGAGAGAAGAGACCAACCCCTGCCCGTCTACAACCTTCTTTTAGGTAGTTGTAGAAAGCAATGAGGTCTCCCCTGAACCTCCTCTTCTTCAGACTAAACAGCCCCAGCTCCCTCAGTCGCTCCTCGTAGGGCTTGTGCTCCAGCCCCTTCACCATCTTCGTTGCCCTCCTCTGAACACATTCCAGTATCCTGACATCTTTCCCAAACTGGGGGGCCCAGAACTGTACACAGTATTCAAGATGAGGTCTGACCAGTGCCGAGTACAGGGGGACGATAACTTCTCTGGTCCTGCTCGCTACACTATTCCTGATGCAGGCCAGAATGCCATTGGCCTTCTTGGCCACCTGGGCACACTGCTGACTCATGTTGAGCTTCCTGTCAACCAGCACTCCCAGGTCCTTTTCTGCCTGACTACTCTCCAGCCACTCTGTCCCCAGTCTGTAGCTCTGCATGGGATTGTTGTGTCCAAAATGAAGTACCCGACATTTGGACTTATTAAATATCATCCCATTAGAATCAGCCCATCTCTCCAGTCTGTCCAGGTCCCTCTGTAGGGCCATCCTACCCTCTAACAGATCAACCCTTCCTCCCAGCTTGGTATCAGCTGCAAACTTGCTGATGATGGACTCAATCCCCTCATCCAGATCATCAATAAAGATATTAAACAGGACGGGACTCAATACCGATCCCTGGGGGACACCACTGGTGACCGGCTGCCAACTGGATGAGATACCATTCACCACCACTCTCTGGGCTTGGCCATCCAGCCAATTCCTAACCCAGCACAGAGTGCTCCCATCTAAGCCACAGGCTGCCAGCTTCCCTAGGAGTCTACTGTGGGAGACAGTGTCAAAGGCCTTGCTGAAGTCCAGGTATACCACATCCACAGCCTTCCTCTCATCCACCAGGTGAGTCACATGGTCATAAAAGGAGATCGGGTTGGTCAGGCAGGACCTACCCCTCCTAAACCCATGCTGGCTGGGCCTGATCTCTTGGCCGTTCTGCAGGTGCCGCATGATTTCACCCAGGATTATCTGCTCCATGATTTTACCTGGGACTGAGGTCAGGCTGACAGGTCTGTAATTACCTGCATCATCCTTTCAGCCCTTCTTGTGGATGGGCGTCACATTGGCCAACTTCCAGTCTTCCGGGACCTCTCCGGTGAGCCAAGACTGTTGAAAGATGATGGAGAGAGGCTTAGCAAGCTCATCCACCAGCTCTCTCATCACCCTAGGATAGATCCCATCCGGCCCCATAAACTTATGAGGGTCCAAGTGGCTCAGCAGGTCTCTAACTTCCTCCTCATGGATTGCAGGAGGGCCATATTTCACCCTGCCCCCATCAATCACTTCAGAGGGCCAACTGTCAAGCGAGCTGACATCCTTGCTGTTGAAAACTGAGGCAAAGAAGGCATTAAGTACCTCAGCCTTCTCTGCATCTTTGGTTACTACATTTCCCTCCACATCCAACAAGGAGTGGAGGTCGCTGCCGCCCTTCTTTCTACCATTGATATATTTATAAAAACTCTTCTTATTATCCTTAACAGAAGTGGCCAATTTGAGCTCCAGCTGGGCTTTTGCTTCCCTGATTTTCCTCCTACATGACTTAACAACATCTTTGAACACAACCTGGCTTACGTCCCCTTCTTTGCACTGGCGATACATCCTCTTTTTTTTACTTAGTTCCTTCAGAAGCTCCCTACTCATGCAGGCCGTCCGTCTGCCCCTATGACTCTTCTTACAACACATGGGGACAGCCCGCTCCTGCGCCTTCAAGATTTCATTCTTGAAGTGCATCCAGCCTTCCTGGACCCCCTTGCCACTAAGAACTATTTCCCAGGGTACTTTCCTGACCAGTTCCTTAAATAATCCAAAATCTGCCCGCCGAAAGTCCAGCATCGATGTCCTGTTCCTGGCTTTTCTTTTTACATTGTTTAGAGAGAACTCAATTATCTCATGATCACTACACCCCAGACAGCCTCCGACAACAACATCACCCACCAGCCCTTCTTTGTTTGTAAACAGCAGGTCAAGAACCTAAACAGTAGGTCAAGGTGCTGGTTTGCAGCAGGTTTACACTATTAACTTGACAATGGGCATAAGAAATGGCTCATATCCTGCTCATTCAGTAAACCCTACAGGACACCCTGCAGACATGCTATTGAAGCTAAGTTACAAAGTCAAATTTGCAGATTACATGATTTTTTTTTTGGTTCCTGTTGTTCAGGGCTGCTGTCATGGGCAGCCTGCCTATGGAATGTTGTTATTATTGGTGAAAATACATTATCTCAGCATAAAACTGTCTACCTAGTAACTTTCATTGTGTTTGTGTATTCTTCCCAGATACAAAAAATAGAAATGTGACATAACCTCCTCTCTCTACAACCTAAAGTTGTTCTTCAGTAATATCAGTTAATCGTTAAAACCTTGATTTAAATCAGAAAATTTGGGAGGGATACTGTAACCGTATTTAAATTAATATTTTAAATATAAAAGCGTACAATACATATATACAGAACAGTTCTAGACGCGTCAGAATTGTAAGTAAATCTGAGCTCAAATGCTTAAGTCTTGGTCAGATGTCCTCATACCCACAGGAAGGAGAAAGAATCAGAGAAGGTGAATTTTATGGATGGAGAACAGGGATATTAAAAAGGAGGAGTCTTGCAAAGTGGGAGCTGTTGCTCTGATTGTATAGTAAGGGGCAACAATTGAGTTTGCTGAGCATGAACGTCTTGCCTACTTTCTCATATTCTTCATGGTTCTCTAAGCAGGCACTAGGAAACAGTAAGTGGAGCATCCAGCAAAGAGCAACTGGTGCATCTTTTACATTTTCCAGAGGCCTGAGTGTATGTGATCTCTCCAATACAGCTTTGTAAATAAAACCTATAATATCTAATTCTTCAGGACATCATACACTAACACATATTAATAAATCAGGTAACTGTTGCAACACTACCAAGCTGTATGAGGCAGTGATGTAATGCTAATTTTATGCTTCAGATTAATGTGAAAAAAGGAGTTTCAGCTGAAGCGTCACAGTATCCGAGTGTATCCACTCAAACCCCCGTGCAGGGTGAATCTACCTAGACAAGAGATTTGGAGAATTTGGGACTGTCAGCCAAGATATTGCATTGCCATCTAGTGCACATCAGAGAAACTGCGTGGCAAGGTCTGGAAGTAGAGATGCACAGCATTAACCACGTGTAAAAATACAGAAGGTTTTAAAAATTGTTCAGTTGGTGGATTCTTATGCGATGGCAGCAGGAAATATGAAATTCTTAATAGAAATCTCCAGTCTCATCCCTCCTTTTCTAAAGGAGCAGGAATCAATGTTGTGAGGGAACAGAAAGAAAAATTTGACTCTCTCACCCCTTCCATTTTCGTTTCCTGGGTTTAGGACAACTCAGGGAAGAGCTCTGCAAGCCCTATGTGAACACCAAAAGGACAAGCTGAAGGTAAGCCTTGCATAGTTTTCCTGATTCAGGTCAGTAAGCGCTTGCAAATAGAATGCAAATATATAACTCTTATTTCTCATTCAAAATTATTCACTGTTTGTCTTTGGGATTGCTCCATCATTTGAATATTACTCCTACACTGCAAAAAGTGACTCAATGAGTTGTAAAGCATTGAACTCTGCTGAGCTCTATTGCTTCTGGCAGGTATGTTGCATTCTCAAATTTTGGGTGCATGTGGACCAAAATATTCACTATTGTCAAATCTGTAAAATATGCATTTTTATATCTAAACATGCTATTCAGGGTTTCAGGCTGCATTCTTCCTAAACTCTATTTTGGAACATCCAAGAAATGACTGTAAGAAAAGCTTAGGAGAGATTAGCAAGAGAAGTTAATAGAAACTATTCATTTCTCTCTTCTGCCTACAAAAGGGTTTAGGGACGGTTTTATAAAAGCATTCAGGTGTGAAGCAAGAACAGCAAAATTTAAGTTTCAAGTATCTAGTCCCATATATATGGATAAGGTAACTTGGCTGCTTAGCAAGGGGCAATTGGGTGCCTAAGATGGGGGCATGCAAAGGCCAGCTGTCTCAGAGGAACTCCACCAAAGCTAGCCAAAAATTCTTGGTGACTACCCTCCTACATGACTTTTGTGGGCTCCTGTACTCATGAATCCTCTTTTTGCCTTATTTTCAGCCCAGCAACTGTGTTAAACAGGCTGAAAAATGCAGCTATAGAAAGACATTGTAGAATGTTCTAGTAAGACTTCTCACAGGACATGCTCTGGGATATTTGAGATATCTGTGAGGGATGAGTAGTGTGATATGGACTCTATGGGAGACTCAGGCCTTCCTAAACTGTATAAAAGCATTAGTTGCACTGAGATACTGCATTTATACAGTTAAGATACTGACATTGCTCTCATTCCTGCTTTGTCTGGTTTGTTTGCACATATGTAAGGCACCCACACTTGGTAGGGTATCAGGAGTGAACAGTTTGGAGGCTGGTGAGCAACAAACTCCCTAGTGAGATGATGCATCCCAAGGCCTGCTGTATGCAGCCTCATAGTCTTTCTTGTGGAGCACCGAAACCTACCTTTCACTTTATAGCTGTTCACCTGCAAACCCCTACCTGCATCTGTGGCTGCTCTCCCTGTCCTGGTCTTTCAGAATTCTCTTATTCTCATTACCTTGCATGGGGACACCCAGAAATTGCTGTTACCATTGTTCAGCTGAGTTTTGTTGAAAGTCATTGCCATTGCCATGTGAATTGCTCTTCCTTCCTCCCTTTTGCATTTCATCCCATGCTTCATAATTTCTGCTTTAAAGTCATATATTAGGGATAAAGTAGAGCATAGCAGACAAGAGTTGTTTGGATAAATAGTTAGCATTTCCCAGTAATGTAAACATATAAGGCAGAGCAGACAATTAAAACTGTGAAATCTAATCCAGTTCTAATCCAGATCAAGGCATTTGTCATTCAGTTCTTAGTGCAATGAAGGAGGGAAAGAAATGGTGAGATCAAGATCTAACTGCAGTTGCTTTGAAAACAGTATTTGCAGACAATGCTTCACTGAAGAGGATACCCTAAATAGTGTGCTCACCTGAAGGGACCCTGTCACTTTTCATCTATATGGGCCACTTGGAAGGGCATTCTCCTCCTTTTTTCCCCCTTCTCTCTTTTCCCCTTCCTTCTCTTTGTTTTGTATTGTTTTGCCCAAATGGAAAAGTTACTGTTACAGTTGCTGTATACAGTGAGTTACAGGCAACACAAATAAATCTTTATGCTTGTAAACCTATCTCATTCATCCTGTGTGCAACAATAAGAATTCATGGTATCTTTCAAATGAAGGAGAGTTAAATCACTTGTCAAACATTGAAATATTCGTAAAACCATATAGAGATTTCAGGTGAGAATGGATTTATGAAAGAGAATTTCTTGAACTGTATCTTGTGTCTGGTACATCAGAGTGGTTGAAATGCAAAGTCAGATGTATTAGTTTAAGACAGTACCCCCACGACTGGTTTAAACTCATGTTTGGCTTTTTCTCAGTAATTTTAATAAGATTCAATCATCTTCAGCTACCAGTGAATAAATAGATACTAGATATTACTGAATAACAGCTATAACCTGCTTTCTGGGAGGAGGTGATGTGATGTTGATGTGATGTGATGTGATGTGATGTGATGTGATGTGATGTGATGTGATGTGATGTGATGTGATGTGATGTGATGTGATGTGATGTGATGTGATGTGATGTGATCTATCTGCCACCACTGCAGCCAAGGCCATTGACCACTGTCCTGTTCATGAAGCTGTGAGGCACAGATTATAGGACTGGCACTCTTAGCAGGCTTCTTTGAGTCAAATAGACTCTTGAAACTTTTCTGCAGGGGTATAAGGCACTGCCATACTAAACCATTTGTGCAACTCGTCTTTCTTTATCTCTGTTTAAACTTAGCAAGACTTCATGGACCTCCAGCCTCTTCACTCAAGTATTCCAGAAAGAGCAGCCCTTTTGAGGCCAAACCTGCATTAAACCGCAATACTTAAATGTTATGATAGTTGATGCTGCAGTACCTAAGGGGTGCTCACTCCAGGAAGGAATTCAAGTGAAACACAAGGTAAAATAGGGTTCTTCTTCTGGACTCGTAAAAGCTGAAGTGCTAAGAAAAGATCATTTAAACTCCAGAAAGTGATCAATCTTTCTCCTTCCTTAAGGAGAAGATTCATTTAGCAGCTGTGTTACAGTTCCTGCACCTTGCTGGAATGGGAGATCAAGAGATTCTGATCCTTGATTCCTGGACTGTTTCTGGGTTTAACTCAGTAAGAATTAAAACCAACATAAAAAGAGTCCTCTGTCACTCAATCAGTATCCAAAGTAGAGCCAAGGTCCCCTTCATTTTCGTGGATTAGCAAGACTGCTGCATGACAGTGTCCATGTGTGTGTCCATGTGTGTGTCCATGCGCAGTTATTGTCGTGATAAGTTCTGATTTTGCAGAGCAGGCCCAGTGTTTGACCACTGCAAAGATAAACTCTTACACCTCTTGAGTGAATGCACAGAGAAGGATATACTTCCAAATTTGTGGTAAAAACACAGAAAATGTCTGTATTTACATGTGAGTTCCCAGGAGTACCTGCACTTCTAACACTTCTGCTGATGATTTGAGGTGCCAACTAAGATTTAGCTCCTACTGTGAAATAATGTATCAGCTGAGAATTTTACCTTCAGAAGCATTCAGATATGTGGGCTTTCCATTTTGAAAAATTCCTTTCCCAGCCTACATGCAAACATTCTAGTGAGTCTGAAATTGCAAATGTGTTTAAGGCGCACCCTAAACCTAAGTCACATAAAAGAGCACACGTGTGGCTAAATGTAAGTCCTGAATCGTCCACAAATCCTTGGTGTTACACAAGTGATGCTAGACAAGAAAGAGAGTCTTGAAAAGTATGGATAAGCCTGTTAGCATCAAGCATATATTTTGTAAAACATCAGTTCACTGAACTCAGGGGAAAACCTGGATTTAACAAAACACTCCAGGCTGTAAATGGGAGACAAAATTCGTCTTACTGCAACATCCTTAGGACACACTTTGGATGTGTTTTTTTCTCACACTGCTTTTAAAGTGATGTGATTATTTCTGAGGATGGCAGCTGGCAGAGGAAGCAACAATGAATTTTAGCCAGCATTATTTCTGACTACTTATGTTGAAATGGAGCAGGAGAACTTGTGAAAAACTGTATGTCCTTTGGGTGGCGCCTACTGCAAAGCATTTGGTTTCTTTTCTTACACAGTAGAGCTGAGAAGGTGCTGTCTGGGTGGGCTTTAAGTCCCTGGTTCCGGGATACCTGGTATGCAAAGAGGGAAGAAAGAGAATAGAAAAGAAAATAGAGAATAGAAAAAAGAGAGTAGAAAATGAACAGCATCTATTTATAAATACAGTTTGCATTTGGTAAGTGTAAGTCATCTCTCTCATTTTTTGTTCTTATACAGCTACTGAAACAGAAAAAAGCTGTAAAAATTTTTATTAGTTATTAGACTTATTACTTTTTAAAAAAACTATTTATGTGCACACCCATATTGACGTGCTCACCCATGAATAAAACAAGTCCTTGCCTAGACTTTCAACAGAGAAAACAGCAATATTCCTTCATTTTTGTGGTGCAGTAGCATGTTTGCATTACCTTAACAGGCACTGGTAAGCTAGGTTAGAAGGTAAGCTAGAAGAACAGGTTTTAAGAAAGGCTTTTAAAGCATAATTACAGTAGAGATCAAGAGCTGGCACAACTGCTCTGGGATGTATGTGGGCTGTTAGATCTTGGATCAGATCTAATTCTTTTTAACTATAAGAACCTGGGGCTGGTGTGGAACGTGAGGTGTGAGCATATCCAGGTACCTGTCCCACCCAACCTGTCAGGCCAGCAGAGTCAGCAAAGGATGTTGTAATGTGCTAACACCATCCTCCCAACACCTCCAGCTCAAGGGAGCTGAAAGCAGATCTCTTTCTGAGTTTGGTTTGCTTGGATTAGTATTGATCAGTTTAGACATGCTGGTGCTCAGCTCTGCCCATAAAAATCTTCTCCTTTTTGTAACCCAGAGCATAAATGTAGTATGCCATTGATATTTATAATGTACCTCATGGCAACATGAAACATTATACAACCTTCTAAGCATCTGTGATGTGTCAGAGTACAATGACATAACAAGGTTACCCATAAGGTCTCTCATTTATCAGTTTTTAAAATCTGTTTCTACGAAAAGAAAACACATCCAAAATTCCAAGAAAAGAAACACAAGGCATTCATTACCAACATGGAAGACTTTATTTGCAATTCGGCATAAGAAACTCAGAAAGAAGAGTTTGAGTTTTATTTTATTTATATTGAACTCATTCACATTTCTAATAAATGTTTATCCTGCACTGTTTGAACAAATGCAAATACCTAACATTAATAACATGAATTAACAATAACTGTAATCAATGCTTTGGACAAAATAACTACTAACTATAATTCAAGTCCAGTCTAGGTGCTGAACATTGTTTAGAAGTCCAAACCTGCACTGAGATCAATGAGTTTATACAGATGAACAAATGTATTTGTGTGCATGAAAAATTGAACCTTGAGGCATTTAAAATTACGGCCTGACTTGCTGGATCACTGCTGCTATAGCACCGCACAGTACTAAACAAAACCAGTACAGCAAATGCTGTCTTGCTCACAAGAAAACAAAGCTGGACCTCTAGTGTACCAAAAAAAAGGATAGTAGCATGGCTATAGCTGCTTTGGTGCTAAGATCTCACTTTCAGATTCTGGCACAAAAGACTAGATTTGTTATAAGAACTTGGATCCAGGTCTTGAACTGCAGTAGAGCTGTACGTGTTTCAGAGACAAAGGTGGTCCTCACATTTTTTTGACCGGGCCATAGGACTCTAGAGATATCTTCAATTGTGAGAACAGAGCATCATATATGACACCAGCAGTTACACAGAAATGAGAAGAAAGCCTTATTTTTCATTGAATAGCAAGCACTGTGAGTACCAAATGCATTGGCTCTTTAAGTAAGTGCAGAGCTTCTACTGAGTGCCATGCCTCTTTACATCTCCTGCCCTGTAACTTTGCATTTCCAGGTCGGGGCTGGAAAAAGGGAGAGTAACAATTCACTGCATAGACTTTGTGTTCAAGAGTGATCTCTTGGGATTTCTCGGTTTCATCAACACTATTGATAGCTACACAACTTTGTCCACAAAGAAAACGGGGTTAAACCAACAACACTTTAGTCTGTTAGGTTTTTTCCCTTTACTTCTACAGGGTGAAAACACATAACTCAAGGTACCTGGTGAAAGATACTGTCCTTTACTAGTAAAACAAATCTTTCTGCTTTAAAATCCATTGTAGCATTGTTTTCAAAGACCATGCTATGAGAGGCTGGCAATTTTCAACTTCCTTTTTCTTTGTAGCTCTTACTTAAGGAGAGAAAACAGTTCAAGAAGAAATCTTTGAATATGCTGACATTTTAGGCTCTTTTTCTGAATTTAGTGAGTCCATTAGAAAAGGAAACACCTCATAACACTCAATATCTGCCCCATTGACTCTCATTTCTAAGATATGGCATTCAGATTAAATGTAGTAGTAAACCATTTATACAGATGGTAGTGTTTGCTACCTGTCTACTGGCTGATGCACCTCATTAAACAAATGGTTACACATATTTCCTCGTGGCAGATGGTTTATCAGTAAAGAATTGGGGCTACCTGTTTTCGTTTATGTTCTTCTATAGCAAGGAAGTGGAATCCTCTGATGTTCAGTCAAAATTATCTGAGTCCTTCCTGTGTCTGAAATGGGTTCTCTTGACCCTAAACGTGAAATATGAGATCAGTCCCTAAGGGAGACCTTGGGCAAAGTGGGATTAGGGCAGAGAAGAACCTGGTGTTCAAGAAATAGTCAGAAAGAAAAGGACACAGGAGTCAACAGTAAGAGCAGTGGAGCATGTTGGGAGTTTGGGAGCAGTTCAGATTGCTAAACCGCTGTGGAGCCAAATGCTGATGAGTGCCATCAACAGACAAATGACTGTCTATGAGCCATCTCTATACAAAATGTATAAACCACGTATTTTAGTAAGTCTTTTATTAACTTCATGTATTACAGTTAGTAACTATACATAATAAACTTCACATTCAATGCAATTCACATCCCTGAATAGAAAACAGAGAGCAGTTCTATTGCAGCAGCTTCCATTCCTAGAAGGAACAGAATGAAGAGTCGCAATGAGAGCGTCTAGAGCACAGCATGAGCTCAAAGGTGTTGTCATTCCCAGTCTGTGCTCAGAGACAGAACTTCAGCAAACGGCTTTCATTTGTCTTGCAAGTCCCAGAAGAAAAAAAGTAGCAAGTTGCACAATGGCAGAAAGTTGACTAAAATCCAACTACGTCTCAACTTCTGTCTGCTTGAATGTCATTTAGAATTTGTAATAAGGTTCAAATAATCAAAGTTACTTGGAAGCATAGGTTCCATGGTGGCTGCTTTAGTGATGCCAGAAGTGTGGACCTTTTGAAACATCAGTTTATTTGAATTAGTGAGTTGGTCTTCTCAAAATGTAAAAGCATGTTGAGTTCCAAAACATGTGGACTGACTGTGGTTGAATCACATTTTTGTGTCTGAATTTTAACATGCTGCTCGGTTTAAATTTCAATTAAACATTGCCTACCTCTGAAGTCTTTTGGTACCTGTAGGGAAATAAAATTAGAGTTCAGAGTGTGATGTGGTAAGTCTTCTTAAAACCATCTCTTTATTACAGCATAATTTTCATCTTAACAATCATGTCTCTACACTTCTTTTCTATCACTCCAAAAACGTGTTTGTTTCCCTAGATGCCAGTGCATTAATTCCACTTGGTTACTCTACCCATGATGGGAATATATGTAGTTTTAGTGGGCTACGTACAGTCAGGAGATGTTTAGATTGACATGACAGTGATGCACGACTGAGAGAAAGAAGTAAAAAAACCTCTACCCAACACCAAAAAATGTAATTTACAGTGGATTCACTAAGCCTCAGACAAGGGTAGACCCAGGAAAAGTCTGGAGTCGTGTGTCCTCTGTCCCAAATAAGTGCTGGAGCACTTCTGAACAGTTTAGCAATCATGGATAAAATATCTACTTTCATAAACTCAAAACAATCATGTTGTGTTATGGAATAAAAAAAAGTCGGTCTTCTGATATAGTTCCAAATACCCTCCCCCTGGGCACACTAAGGGCATCCTGAAGAGAATTTGAAGACATTAGGTAAATTATCTGGATGATTCCCCACAGAACAACTGCTGAATTTACTACCACTTAAAAAATAAGAACAAACAAATAGGTAATGATTCTGAACTTCTTGAAACCCTAAGGAAAACTTACTGCTGAGGACTGAGTCATCAGTGCTTACTTACTTATTTTAATTTCTTTGATCTGCATATGAAGTAGGAACCCATGAATGCGAGGAACAGCACAGAACCTGCGATCATTAACACCATCTGCAGTACATTCAGAAACTGGACACGACCAGTGACTTTACTTCTGAACATTTCTGCTTTTGCTTCCCCAATAACAGCAGACTGAAACAGTGCAAGAAAAATGTCAGTGAAAGGTAAGTATGTAAGCCCTAACTTGCTGGGTATATTCTTGGCATATGCAAATATGAGTTTAATTGCCCAATTTCAGGACATCAAGACTGAAAAAGCTAGGTC
This sequence comes from Dromococcyx pavoninus, assembly GCA_033558185.1. Classification (NCBI taxonomy): domain Eukaryota; kingdom Metazoa; phylum Chordata; class Aves; order Cuculiformes; family Neomorphidae; genus Dromococcyx; species Dromococcyx pavoninus. The sequence continues at coordinate 1,321,780 of JAUMJL010000063.1, read as the reverse complement.
AGGGGAGCACGTATTTTTTTTTAACCAGTGACAACTAATAGACAGAAAGTATACGAACCTCATTTAGCCAAAGAATAGGAAAAACATAAGGTTTCTTAACTTTTGATAAAGCCCTGAAATGAGAAAACAAAATGAGTACAGCATTTTACCCTTAATTTGGCGCATAATTCTTTGCTTAAACAATTCTCTTTTCCTCTCACTACATTTCTACCTAGAAATTGTAGATTGTTAGTATAGTTTTGGACTGAAAACAAATAAATCTACAATTAAGAACAGACTTTTTAAGTATCAGGTAACCATCTATTTCTGTCTAGTCTTCCACACGTGGTTAGTTGGAAGGAAGAAAGGTGTTCACCTGCCAGATGTACAGGATCTCAAAATGCATGCCTGTACATGTACATTTGAGCCAATGAAGAGAAAACAAACAGCTAGAGAACCATCAACCCTTGTGATAAAATCCAACTAGTGACAGAGCACATATAAAATCTTTCTCTCATTGTATTTCTTACAGAAAATACAATTTGCCTTCTAGTTCATCCTCATGGTCCCTATTTGGGTTTTGTAAGAATGTTATTTTAAGAACATGTTGCCTCATGACCTTCTAAGGGAAAATAAAATGTGTGTTAAAATACTTGGGCAGTGCCATGCTCATGAAGGCTTCTCCTTTGCTGAAATTCATGTCCTCTGAAAAGTCATGACTGAAATTCTTGCAAAATAAAGATGAAAAGTCTTTGGGATTTTTTTTTTATTCTTTCGTTTTTCCAGCCAATTCTAATGTCACACTCGTAGACCAATCAGTCCTCTTGAAAAACAAAATAATTGTGGAATCATAGAATGGTTCGGACTGGAAGGGACCTTAAGGATCATCTAGATCCAACATTTTCCCCTAGGCAAGGACATCTACCACTAGATCAGGGTGTTCAAAGCAATCCAACCTGCCCTTGAACTCCTCCAGGGCTGGGGCATCCACAACTTCTCAGGGCATCCTGTTCCAGTGCCTCATCACACTCACTGTAAAAATTTTTTTCCTAATATCCCATCTAAATATACCTGCTTTCAGCTTAAAACTGTTACCCTTCATCCTATCACTACACTCTCTCTTAAAGAGCCCCTCCCCAGCTTTCCCGAAGGTCCCTTTCAGTACTGGAAGGCTGTTATAAAACCTCTGCAGAGCCTTCTCTTCTCTAGTCTAAACAAGTCCATCTCTCTCAGCCTGTCCTTGTATGGGAGGTGCTCTAGCCCCCTGGTCATCTTTGTGGCCCTCCTCTGGACTCATGCTATTAGTTTAATGTCCTTCCTGTACTGAGAACCTCAGAACTGAATGCAGTACTCCAGGTCTCATGAGAGTGGAATAGAGGGAATGAAGTAGTACTTACTCAATTTTTGGTGCAGGCTTCACAAGGAGGTTTACTTGCAGCCTTTTTGCAAATTGTAGTGTAAAACCAGTGATCTAAAACCAGAAAAAAATCTCCCATTAATTTATATATTTGAATTGGATACCTAAACCTATAGACTCCATCAAAAAAACCCACTTTGGTATTATTTTCTCCTTATTCTTTGAAGGATTTCATTTTTATGAAATGTTAATATTTCTAAGGGTCTCTCATTTCTATAGAAGTTCTGATTTTGTGGCTTTACCATAGTTATTTTTTTATTTGGAATCAAACTGAAGGGGAAAAAAAAGGTTAAAAACACTAAGTCATGAAATGTTTCGTATAAAAATATGCGTTAGGGTTTTTTCCCACCGGCTAAGTCTTTCCCCATCTCAGCTAAATTTTATTTTTCAATAAGAAGGATGCTTAACTTGCATAGGGCTGAAAACAAATATCTTGTATAAGAATAAATATATCAAAATTGAGGTCATATCTTTTCTTTATTTTTTTCTTCCCCCCACTCCCCCCAAAAAATAACGTAAGGTGTGGCTCTTGAAAATTTCATCACATTTAGGAAATTCTGTTTGATGTCTCTATTCCAAATAAGGTGAAACAAAGATTTTACTTTACATCTCCTCAGTGAAGTTACATAACTTAACTTTCAAATTATATGACTAAAAATATTTTAGTGGAAAATCCTAAATTTTACTTTTCATCCAAATTCAGAGCAAAATAAAATTTTGAAACCTTAGAATTCCTCACAAAATTCAGAAAAATTGGTAAAACTTTTAAAGTTAAGAATCTGGATCACTGGAACAGAAGTAGAGGCAAAATTGGAGGCAAACAAAATCAGAGCTGTCAGAAATAAATTCCTTTTGGGAGCTCTTTTGGAAAATCCAGATCACAAGCACTTGGATATTAGGTCTATTCTAGACTAGTATGTTTCAACTTCTAGTGGGTTTTCTTGGAAATAAGTTGATCTATATTTAATTTCATTTGAGATACTAACTAGACAAAAATAATTATAGAAAAAGAAAGATATTAAGGGAACAGAAGAACTGTCATAGAAAATAATTTTCTCAGAGTATTTTAAGAACATAGAAAAGCTATAGCATAATTCAAAATTTGCACAATCAATTTAATGCCATATTTCTAAAAAGGAAAAGTCCAATGTATATTCTAAATTTTGAAAATCAGAATGAGACAATGTTCTGCTCTAAATTTGCTAAAACTGTACCATTTTTGTGAACAGACCTTGGAAAAAGAAGCATGAAAATATTTTACCTTCTCTTTCTCCCTCTGGTAAAAGGTCTAGTCTCCTACAATTAAATTTAAACACTGCAAGTTTCCTGAGTTACAATTATTAAATAGCTGAACTTACAGGCTCTACATCTAGAAACGTCTCATGTTCCTCCTCATTTGGACTCAGGCCTTCAACATCGTTCAATATAGACTCACTTGCATGAAGAAAATGCGGAAGAGAGATGAACACTGGTCTTCCTATTTAAAGAAACAAACTTACTTGAGTGATTAAGGTTTGTTTCAGTGCTCCACTTCTGAGGCCATATTCCACACAAACATAATATTTTATACAGACACATAATCCTGATAATAACATTTATAGTCCCACCCTCCCCCTCCTCCCACTAATTTGCACAGTTCTATATTTCTGCTGTCCTTGGGAAAATTTGCATGGTGAAATAAGTGGCAGTTCCGAATCCTGCTTGTTTGTGCCCACTCTGAGGAGCCAGCAGTGCTGCCAGTTCCATGCAGAGTTGAGGACCTGACCGTCACCGTTTCTCCTACTCTTGTCATCTTGTTTTAGCAGAAAGCAAACCTGAAAGCAACCCATGCTACCCATGCTCCACCAAATGGAGACTCTGAATATATGTATTTTATTAAACCACTGTTAAATTTAGCCAAGAGTCTCTCAATCTACGCTTGTGTTTATAGTTGCATACACACGTGCACACTCTGGGTGTGGGAATTACCACAAATACAAGCAGTGTGACTGTCTCCGGGCTATAGAAACCTCCTCTTTCCCTGCTATATGTGCACTCGTGCAGATTCAGTACACAATCTGTAGTATCGTAATTTTGCAGAGCATTATGCAAAATACAGAAATACTGCAGAGCTCATTTTGCAAAATGAGGCTATAGAAAAATGAAAGGTCTCACAGGCAATCTGTGGAAGAATTTACAGACAAACGCAAACATCTTAGTACAACTCCTCAGCTACAGGACACATCATTTTTCCCCAGTTAAATGGCTTGTTTGGCAGTGCCATGTCGTTACTATACCTGCTTTGCAGGCACTAATGTCTAGGACTCCAGCTAATGTGCAGTTCTGTGATATAACTTGATCTGTACAGAAACAATAATTATCTCCGACTTCAGTAGGTGATGCAAATGCTTCACGAGGAACTGTGAAACGATAGAGTGGGATTCCTTTCACATTCTGCTTTCCCTGAAAAACTCCATAGATAGATCTAAACATAAAACAGGACAAACATGTTTCAGTTATTTGGATTAAAAATCTGAATTCATGGCAATACTTTGTAAGATTCCCTGAGCTGTCTCTCTTTAAAAGAAACAGGTACCCCAGAGAGCCAAAGTCCAAATTCCCTTCACACTGCTGCGCAGTTTGTAGGGCTGTTCATCTGTAATGGAGAACATTCCACACTTTCATGAAAGGATGTACAAGCCCAGAGGTGAGCAAGACAATATAAAAAAAAAAGGCAGAAAAAATACTAATTCTAATAATAAACATATAGGCAAAAACTAAAAAAATAATTAACAGCTTTTTCCCCTTCACATTTCTATACTGACTGTTATTATAAATAATTTTAAATTTTTGAACTATGATAGAGTTATTTATCAATATAAATCAGCTCTGCTACAGATTTTGCTGACCTGATGACACTAATCCAAGCTTTATGATGCAGCTAACATTATCCATATAACCTTTTTCCTCTGCATATGAATCAGAATACCACTTAAGCTTATATTAGCTGATACATTATCAAATTATATGGAGATATGGCTGTTACACAGTAATGTAACCAGGGTAGCAACACCTTTTATTGCAGCCAAACAAAAATGGTTCTGGGGTTTGCAACATGGACAGAATCTTTTTCTATGACCCTATTTCAGCATGACCTTTGGGCAATTATTAGTGACCTTCTCCATTGTTCATTAATAGTGAGAATTAAATGACCAGAGGGATCTCTCAAACTGTACAATCAAATCAAAGCATTTTATCAGTTCTCCTTTGGATTGAATCCTCTTTTCTCTTTTCCATGACTTGTGAAATGCTTTCCAGTCTGGAGACAAAATTCACAAAAAAAAACCCAAAAACCTTCAACTTCATGTAAAAACAGTGATGTCTAAAAACAAACAGTCTGCAAAGCAAATGACCTGCTTCAAACTTAGTTAAAAGGAAACAGCTGTTTCCAGGCAGCAAAATAAATAAAGGGGTTGAATCTCCCAAAGTAAACACACTGTGATGCACTTTAAATCTTTTATCATTGCTTTCAGTGATCCCACTGGAGAGCTGAGTGACACTCGATAGGCAGAGCAGAAGAAGCAGGCTGAAAAGCCATCAGCATGGGATGTATCAAGCAGGTTTGTTTGTTCATAAATACATACAAATAAAAAAAAATGTAAAAATATCCTGTGAGAAAAGAGTTTTGAGTATCTACTGCCTGAAAGTAAATCCTGTTCTGTACAGATGGTGTTCTGTAAAAATACCAAAGATGGGTCTAACTGGTCCCTGATGTACCTATTGCCTTCTCAGGCCAAATAAGAAAGGTTATAGGCTGGGTCCTGATCTTAGAAGTTGTTCAAGACTTTGAACCCTTTGGCCCTCGATGTCTCTCATAGATCTAGAACAGCCTACAACAGCATCAGATATTCCTGAATTATACCTCTGGAACTGACTGAAATAAAATATATTATAAATAGCTTTCTAATTGACATAAATAAAAAATGGTAGAATCAGGTCCTAAATCACGAACACAGCTCATAACTTCACTTATGTTTAGAAGAAATGTTTGTATTGAATGCCTTGGCAGCCTGAGCACCTGCAGCTGCCCTCTGAAATGAAAGACCATTCGGGTGGCACATGCAGGTAAGTGGTCACACCAAGAAGGGACCAGCCTACCTGCAAATATCGGAGGAGAAGAAGCGCAGTACCTGATCCTTCTTAACAAATGGTGGGAATGATGCCCCATCTGCAAACAAAGTAAAATAAGAGCTTGAAATCAATTCCACTTAGAAGTTTTAATTTCAGCCCCATACACAGCTGTTACTTTCCTATAAAACTGTGGAAAAGGTAAACAAAATAGTTACTTATGGGGAAAATATTTATGTAAGTTATTGCACAATAAAAGGCTCTCATTGTGTTTGAAAGTGAGTCAAATTATGGCAGCTTTTCTTTTTCACACATGTGAAGCTCTTTGATCAAGTCCATAATAAACAGAGTCCTGCTTAATATGAATCCCGATACCTGTTGCCATTGTTTCAAGGTTTATGCAGTCTAAAGACCTAAACCTTTCTAGAGATGCTTGATTCACCTGCAGTTATGGCACTCAGCACCTACAAGAAACGGCTTTAGACTTCAAAACTCACTGTTTACTAATCAGTCCTGAAACTTTTTTCACCAAAGATTGCTCCAGTGGATCTCTTCTTTGTAAGCTGATATCCTCTCAATAGCTAGTGGAGAGAAGGAAACACTTCTAGGACACAATGCATCTCACCCCATGGTAGACATGTAAAATAGGTCAGAGGAGCAACACTTTGGTGATATCTTTCTCTCCATTCACTATAAAAAGAAATCAGACAGCCAGTTCAGATGCTTATTTCTGCATTGCAAGCATCCAGAGTTAGGTAAGAGAACTCCCTGACATTTTCTCAAACAACATGATGTAACAAACCTTTAACCAGTACATTTGTTACTTCTTGCTACAATTTCTGTTTAATTTCTTAGTCAGCAGTCATAACGAAGGCATTGAGAACATCTGTGATATCTTAATCTAGTTGGCAAGAGCAAGAAAGCTAAATTACATCTGCCACTTGCCCAATGCTGACAGAAGCACTTTTTTTAAAGATCCAAGATCATGCTAGGCACACACTCTACTTCTAAACCTTGGCAGTCTTGAAAAGTTTGCAAATATGGACCCATTTCAAGTCCATAAAAGAATACTGCTTAATCTCTTGATCTAGATTTTTACTTATTCTATACATGCGGCACTTTGGTGTGAAAGTCTAAAGATAAGAAGGAATTCTCACACTTACAAGAATTTTAAACATGCTGCTTCTCTAAACACATGGTCCCTCCTGAGCATCACACTGAATACTTTTGTAGACTGTGCAATAAGCTTTGCTAACAAGGAAAATCTCCATATTTTCACTGTACTGGAGTACTTAGTCTAGATAGCTCAGTATGTTTATTCCATCAACTGTGGAAGAAGAAAAAACCAAAAAGCTGACCCTGAGAAAAAAAGTTCAGGCTCCAATAGAAAGAAGGTATGTCCCAGAACTTGAGAAAAGATTGTTTCCTAAAAAATTAATTACAGAGTTTAAAAAAGAACTAATCCTTTTAGATTCACAGACTTTTGGAAAGTCAGATTCTTGTGATATATTTGAAAGACTTCAAAATAAATTGTCATGTGCGTTGGGTTGTAAGGAAAACTATCTATGCCAGGTAAGAAAGCACAGAGAAGCAAAAAAAACCAGCCCTAAACCCTGTTTGTTTTGATACTCACTCAATGAAGGCCTAAAATTCTTTGCAAAAGCCTCCACCAGGACATCTGCCAGCCTCAACTCAACAGATTGAGGTTGACACTTTCACTCATCAAGAAGAAAAATATTATCTTGAACAAATGTATCTCCAACAAGTCAACTCTTTTCATATGCATTCCAAAAGGAAATTTAAAATACTCTTCTGAAGTTCATTCATTCATTCCAAACTAAACCATCTTCTTCATCCCTTTTCACTTGCTAGTGGCCTCCTGTCTGACAGTATTCTCCCTTGTCACCTTAATTTCTTTTCATATCTCAGTAAAAAAAAAATCTATCCATTCTGGTGCGTATTTCATCACTGTAAATAAAGATATATTACGAGAATGCAAAGACAATTTTCAGCTGCTAGAGCAAAGGAAAGGAATCTTAGATATCTTGTACCATGAAGAAAGTTAGTAGAAACAGAGATCTAGATTTGTTTTTTCTGTCTTCCACATCTCCTCTAGCTGAAAAGTATGTGTGTTCATGTGTATGTAAAATAATGTACAATAAGGTATAATACACATATTATGAAACACACATATACACGTATAGCGGTATATTTATATATATATAAATATATATATAAGTATATATTTATATACTTATAGAGATATTTTGCACACAGAATACAGAACTGCTAAAGCCCAGGGGATTTAAATATTTTATCTTATTATTCCTTTGCAATTACACAAAATTGGTTGAAGTTTTAGAAAACTTTAATAGCCTTACCTGTGCCATTAACCATATCACAGTGACCTTCCCAGTAAGACAGATTCCTTTAAGATAAAATTAAAAGTCAAGCTGCATGTAGTATATCATATCATGTAATCCATTTCATCACCTGTATTGCTAAATATAACTGCTCCAGTATAAGCCTGATCGATTAGCAAAGTCAGAGGATAGAGATGTTAATTTATTTATTCACATAAATTATATTATGCATTAGAATAGGATAAATGGGATCTAGCTACTTAAGTATGCAAAACAGAAGTAACTACTTGTTTCAAAGAATCTATAACTGTCTTAAATCCAAGCTCCTAATAGCATTATTAATAGTTAAAAGGCAGAGGTGGTTTTGCTAACCCAAGGGTTTGACCCAGCTTACTTTGAATTGTTGAAGATTTTTGATTTATGTATAGCTCTTGCCTGAATCAAGACTTAAAAGCCATACCTTGAAAATACTTATGCTTTTTGTACAATGTTATGATACCTTTTGTTTTTATAACTTTCAATTATTGCTGTTTTTTTAATATCTTCTACTCCAGTATAGACTTTGTAAAGTCCATCGAATGTCCCATTATACTGTAACAGAGACAAGAAGAAGGAATAACAGTTAAAAGTATTGAACCAGATTATAGCATTGTCAGATTTTTCTTCCTTGCAGTAACTGTCTTAATTTTTATTCACAGAATGATAACTGAAGGCTTTGCCTCCTGTTTTGTTTCACTTACCGGGTAGAAGACTCCTAGAACTGGGTCCAAGGGGAAGGGGACTTTGTTTAAGAAGGGATCTTTGTATCCCCACAGTATTTCTTTCACTGTTCTGTTCTGCAGCATGGATGACTTAGAAGCTTTAATCCAAGTGTTTAACAACAGTTGTATAAAAGTGTTTGTATACAAGGCAGGTGCAGCCTAAAACAGCAATAAAATTAATGTTTAACATATAATGCTGCATGTGCTTTGGATCAAAAATACAGAGACTGACTCCAAGAAATCAGGTTTCCAGAGTTGTAGCTCACGATTGTACTTAAAGCTGATACTCCCTAACAAAACAATTATTGGGCATAACTTACACAAGAGAAGACAATTTGTCTTTACTGTCTTTATGCAAGGTCAATAGATCATCCCTAATCAAAGAATCGCAGAGCACTTAAGGTTGGAAAGGGCCTCTGAAAGTCATCTGGTCCAACCTCAGTGCTCAAGCAGGGCCAGCGAGAGCCAGTTGCCCAGCACCATGGCCAGACAGCTTCTGAAAATCTCCTAGAAAAAAATTCAAATCCCTATTTGTATAATATGAGTTTGGATTTCTGCTTCTTTTCTGTTATCTCCATATGTCTCATACCTCAGACTCACGCTATAAAAATGTATGTAAAAATATACAAGCAGTGTCACTTATTAGCTTAGATAAGTGGTTTAGATTTGCTGTTATGCTCACAGCAATACAACTGTATCTTGCATAAAACTGATCAAATGCTGAATCTTCATTATTTTGTACTTAGAAACAATACATATTTGCAACAGACAAGACCCAATTTCTCGACAGCTGTAATTCTAAATAATGCATAATGTTTTCCTAATCCAATGAAGAATGATGTAGATTTACCAGTAGTAATTGTAATGATCGTTCCCAGAGGCATAAACACAAATTCAAGACTCTAAAGACCATGAATAGCTTGTGGAAAGGAAGCAGAAATTATAAGTCTTTGTAAAAACAAGTTATTCTCCAAGAGCAAGTACTCAGCCTAGACTAGGAAGATGCTTTTTGATACATCACATCCAAACTGATGACTTTGCTTTCATTGACAGGAACAAGTCAATTTTCATTTACCACTAATATCACCCTGGGAATATAAGGAAACCTTAATATATGTGCAATACGGCTTTCAGAATTTTATATTTTTTTTAAAGTCAGTAATGCACCTATCCTCAGTGTAGTTGACACCTGTGTTGTCTGTGTTAATTGAGAGGAAACCCAGTCTGTGGGGTTTTCAGTATCACTAATGATAAATTTTCCCCTGTTTCATCCGGTATCTCAATATTTGAATGTGGACATTATGGCTTTGCTTCTTTACTTACAACAACAGCGAGGTTCAGGCATGTGATGGTATCATTTTCTGTCCCAACAGACATATCAGGTTCAAAACGAGCAATGTTAGGCAACATGTAGGATATTGTGCCATCAGAGTTTTCTGTGATATTTTCTTTGGGTAAATACCGCACCCTTGGATTTTAAAATAAAAATGAAGAATAATTTTAACACTTGATTCTCAAGACAACACATAACCATGCTTATCTGAAGATTTTTGAAAAATTGATGAACATTTTAGGAGATGTATGTTGAACATTTATAATTCCTGAAATTATTCTGGAGTTTTCGTGTTAATATATGTAAAATCACGTTTTCTATAAAATATTTTTCTTTTGGAAATATTTCCTTAGTGCCTAATGGATTTTTTTCTTGATAATAAAATGAAAACAAAAGTATCATGTTAATTTTTATTTCAGTAATGGACCTTGTATCTTTTTATATTTTTTTTTAAGTTAAATACGTTTTTTTATCAAGTTTTTCAATTCTTTGTCTAAGCTCTCTCATGGTTTAATGTCATTAGAAGGCAATGACTTGGAATGGTTAAAAAACATCCCCAAAGATATCAAAAGAGAAATAACTTTAGGAAAGTCATTTTATAACAAAGGTGCAAATGGTAACTGGATATTGGACTTAATCACCCAGAAAGCATTTACCAGTCCCATGTCAAGATCATATTTTAAATTAAGCAAATTATTAAAAGCTTCCCTGAATGAGGATGGAATGTGGCATCTAGGCCCTAGTTAGTACATTCAGAAAAATGTACTTTTCAGAGGAAAAATTGAAAAGGGAAAAGCTATAGGTAAAAAAATGTCATAAGGTAACACAGAAACAAAACATATTATTAAAATAAATATGTGATACACGCGTGATAAGATAAGCTCTTGGTTTTAGTGCCTCTAACAAATTTTCTTCTGTGTAAAAAGTTGGCAAAAACTGAACAGCAACAAATGCAGCCATGCCTGTGTGGTGGTGTGTCAAACTCCTTGCTAATGAGCAATCCTTTTTCACAAGAGCAAATAGCTTTACACCCAGTTACCTAATTACTTGTTTCTATACATGTTTTCCCAATGTGAGATCCCGTATAGAAAGTGTTTGTGATTGCTGTGCACAGCTGCAATTTAGGCATTTTTGTCATGTCTGACTAAAATACAACATTGGGTTTTCAAAACCAAATTTTAACTCAGTAGAACTTCCTCCAACTTTAACAAAATTTCTGATAAGACATGTCATATATTCAGAGGCTTTGCTTACCTGTATGTGTAAGGTCCTCTTTGTTCAAGTTTTGGACGTGCTCCAGAGTCTAATACTTCTGAAGGATTTTGCACATGGAAAATCCAAAATTGCCTATAAACTGAGCTTCCTGGCACAAGCCAATTTTGATAAGCAATAGTACCATTTGCAATGACAGCTTCCTGAAAGAACAAAAATCAAAACTAAAATTAACCACAAAAAATGAGTGACAAGCTGTATTAACTTTCCAGATGATTGCAGAAGATTCACAAACAAGTAGAAAGAAATTGATATTTTAAAATCAATAGGAGACATAGAGCACATACTTTTGACCAGAATTTGAAGGCAGTCTGACATTCCTGCTCAGTGAGAGCAAAACTGATTCCTCTAATGAAAGTGACCACAAAGCTGATATAATTGCTACTGTAGCCAGTAGCAAAATCTTCCTACTGCTGTGGTCAAGCATTGCCTTAGTTCCCAAATACTTGACAAATTCCCTGATTATTTATAAAAATAAAATCTTTGAACGACTAAAAGATACCAAACACTTTTTTAAATCCATATACAGCTTTTCATACATTTGCAAATGGTCCAGGTGAGGAAATGAGAGGTATCTCCAAGTGTTACTCAACACTAAGTAATTTTGCATCCAGAAAAAGCAAGTAGTTTCCTTGTAGGACTGCTTTTTGTCAGAAAACCTTTGTCCCAAAACAGACTTTTTAAGAAATCTCTCTAGTTCTGATAACTTTTTTGAGGAATACACCTATAACGATAGGACAGGACATCAAAACCCACTCTAGAGCAAGTAACATCTCTGGAACTTACCTATATTGACTTAAATGTCTGTTCAGTCCCTGGGACTGTACAATGAGGTGAGTTTGAAGGTATGTTTCCTGTATTGTCAGGGAAATGCCTGCTTTTCCTGATTTATGGGACTTTTCCAAAAACCTGTGACCATGTAGTCTTTACCATTGGTGGCAGAACCTCAGAAAGTTTTTCAATGAGAAGAAAAGTCTAGGCTGCCGGGCTTCAACATACAAAACATTTGTTTTATTACAGTAGTGCAATATTAATTAGTTAATTAACATTAACTAGAATCCCAGAAATTAAAAGGGCAGTATGCTTCCAGATATCAAGGAAAGGCATTTTAAATTACAAGCTGTTAAAATTTTCTACCTTGTTTCTGCCTCTAGAATTTGCTTAGCAAAAAAAAAAAAAAAAGATACAGAAAGAAGAGATACCACCAATTAAGAACCATTGGAATTATAAATGGATGTTATATCTTGAAGACCTCTTCTCACAAGCAGGGCTTTGGCTGTGGAAAGCCTGTTTGCATGGTGGAGTTGCAAATGTCTTGCTGTTGGTGGAAAGCACTGCTCTTGGTGTCTAAGTAACTGCTATAATTTATATGTATTTGTGTGAGAGAGGAAGGAAACCTTGCTGCAGCAAATGTGTTATCAGCTTGAGGTCTTGCACTCAGACCCAACAGCTAAAATATCCTTCAGCCTTGTTTTGCAAACCTCAGGAGGCCAAAGACTATCAAAACTGTCATCCAGCATGGGGCAGGCTGTCTCCCTGGTGGAGAGAAAATTTACACAATTTGAAAATCACCTTTATGGTTTCCACAGAGAATTGCTGAAAGGATATGGGAGAAGTAGTCTGATATAAAAAAAAGATACAACTCAGTCTGCTCAGAATCTCTCTGTGATCTGTATTAAATGGGGTCCTGGGATGGAGTCAGATACCAGGATTTGACATCCTGCTGCTGTTTAACTGAGGAAGGGAAAGGGTTAAGGATTCCTGCAACTTCGTGCTGACTTTGAAGAATATAAGCAACATGTTTCCTCACAGCTTTCTCCATATAAATGATCTTACTTTTTCCAAAGTGTGGATCTTTTGCCTCTAATCCTCCCTCTCCTTTTGCAGAGACAGCTGAGAATGTGCAGGACTTCATACCAGCTTTTTAGTACAACTAGGACAATTTTCCACGCAAACTGAAGCTGCAGGCTGTGTGATGAGCCTTTTCATATATTAATACGTTCTGTACTAAAGTGCCCCTTACTGCACTTTACTACAATAGGAAGAGTGTTATCAATCTACATCTAAAGAGGTGGGGTGGCTCTCCTTTACTTTTCATGCAAGAATAACTTCCATGTCTATACTATTCTCTTAGGAAGTGCCAACAGAGAAAAACTGCTTTGGCCATTGTACAGGGACCACCCTGATACCTGGGTACGTGGGACAGCCAGGTAAGAATGAGTTACTGTGTGGGTTTGAAGTCCACCATTTACACTCTGCTCATGACACTGTGGACTCTCTTGGGGAATGCTTCAGAGGGACAGCCAATCCTACCCGACAGTGCTGCAGCCAAAGGGGCAAGCTAGCTCCTACAGCCCCCAGTACTTGACCCACTTGCCTCCTCTTTCCCTTTTGCCAGCTCTCATTCCCCAGGGAGCCCTTTCTGCCTGCAGAACTGGAGGAAAATTATTTCAATTTTTTTTTCTGTGCTGCGTTACCTTTCTACTAGTGAGCCACTTGGCTTGGTTGCATGGGTAGGGAGGAAGGATTAGATAAGAACCAGAGTTTAAAACAAGGGAAGCAGCAGGACAAAAGAGGGAGGAGGAGGAAGGGATGGCATTCAGCCATTATTGTCAATAGCATTTCTCCTACAAAGCAGGTGTGTATGATTCTCTGTCATGTACTTTGAGAGAGCAAATGGTAGGTTAAAGCAGAAAAACATCTAGAACTCTGTCTTAATTCATGTCTTCATTTAATAAAATGAGTATCCTCACACCAGCAAGTCCTTATATTTTAGCTGTCTGACCACTGGTGAGGCCAGCCTTAAATATTACCCTTTTCTATGGTGGTCACGTGTATATTCCCTTAGTAACACTGTCATGCTTTGTGATATTATGAAATGTAGGGTAATTTGCAATTAATAATATGAAGCACTTCACAACTCCCTAGTCTACCTACATCAACATCTTATCCAATAGTTAGCTACTGTTAGCAAAAGTAGCTATACAATATGTAACTGCTACACAGCCAAGTTCATCTTATGACCTGAACGTGAAAGACTGACTGAAGGCAATGGGAACCCTAACCCTTTCATTTGTGAGACTATTTTTCCTCCACTTGTGGAGGGTCAACTGGCAATACAGAAATTCAAGAACTGCTGAGCAATCAACAATAGAAGCTTGCTTTACTTTGTTGCCTTGTGGTAAACTCAGCCATCGTGACTTCTGATGAGGAAATACAAAACGTAAACCAATGTTTCTGTCTTGACAAGGAAACTGGCCACATGGACAGAAGATGCCACTTTCTGGGATTCCAGATGTGCCCTGAATATTTTAGGCTGTAACAAAATGTTACTAATTTATCTCTGTGTGTTGAATGAGTTGGGCTACATATGTAAGCTAGAGGAATCAAACAATACAATTATGTAAAACTGAGTAAGTTAAACTCCAGGAAAGCAAGTAATCTTATTTCATTTTGCAGCTGAAATTAGAATTAGCTATTTATTATTTTTATGCCATGATTAATAGTTTATTATTAGCCTTTTTATTCAGGCTTTATTGGATCAAAAATTTTAGTCTTTTTTTAGTCCTTGATCATAAAAAACTATAGAAACCAATCAAGTTTACCACTGATAACGCTGCAAAATATGTGATTAGATCACTTATGTTCTGCTGAGAACCAGTAGTTGCTTCAGCTTCATTAGTTTAGATAAAGATGTGACGTGCCTGTCACAAACACAACTTTAAATTAGAAGTTTCTTATGCCTCCAGTACCTGAGGAGGTATAATGGCCAATCATAGATAACAGATATGTAGAGAGACAGATGGCTAAACATAATAATAGCTAAAAACGATAACTTCATTTCTAATAATAGCAGAGACTAACTCTGAGGTCTCTACAGAAAGAGTGCAGCACTGAGATATTGTTGCAAATCATACACCATTCTGTATTATCAATTCATCAAAAATTCATTATATTAAGCAATATTTTCTGGCTACTGCTAACCTCCTGAGCTCAGGCACTCAGGTAGAAAGCAAAAGTTATTAGAGAAGTGGTGATAAAGTTTTTTCTTGCAAATGAATTAGCTAATGGTTTTGGTGGTTTGACCTAGCTGGAAAAAAACCCTGATTCTACGAAAAAAAAAAAAAGTTTTTTCACAACTGAAATGACAGGAATTTTGCCTAAATAAATAGTATTGTTTTGAGGGAAGGAAAGGCAAAAGGTAGTAACTGAGTCACATCAAAAAATCTCCTTTCAACAATATCAGATACAAGCTTTCTGGTTTGTTGTTCTGATTTCACCTTTCCTCTTGATTTTTGTCTTTTAATGTTAAACATGATAATGTGGAGACAGTTAAAAAGGTTCATTTTGATAGACTCAAAAAAATTTTTTTTGTAAAGAGCTCCAGTTCTTTGATACTTCACTCCTAACTCAACAAGGTCTTCACGGAAGAGCAACTCTTCCCTCTGGATAGATTCAATGTTAGGGGAAAACAGGATTTTTGCCCTTTGGTACTGAAATCAAAGGCAGCTTTTAAGGGAGAGGTCTCCTTTCCCTGAATAGCATCAGAGTTGAAATAGCTTAGTACTAATCTCATTCAATGGATACCTGCCAAGATGCTACTGGTGGTGTCATTTTGAGCGTGTTCTTCAAGTGACAGTTTCTTTAAAGAACCTCTAAAAAGATACATAAAATGTATGTACTATTAAAATTCTTTAAACCTGTTGGAGGCAGGAGTAGAAACAGCTCATGCCCAAAAGAACTGAGGAACAAGTAGATAAATCTGGAGTTAGAGAAGGTAGCAATGTGTTTTGTGTTGAAGGACAGATGCATGTTAATAAACTGCAACGCATGAGGAGGGGACATCTTGGTGTTACGTGTCACGTGGACTTTGTTTGGGTTGTCCACCCATGGACTGTTCAGGGCTGGAGAACAGCACCTGCCTGCTAAGGGATGATAACAGCCTATACCCTGAGAAACTCTATGACTCTATCAAATCTGCAAGAGAACATCAGATTGTTTATACACTTGCAGATAGTTTCTCTTTCCTGCAATAACAACATGCAGCCTTCCAGCAAAATATGCCCTGCAGTGCTTACTCAGGCTAATCTCTCAATGACTGCAATAAAGAAGAGATGCGACTGGTAGGGTTTGGTAAGCTGCAAAGACGTGTGCTTACAGGAAGTATGCTCAACCTTCCACTGCTAGCAGAACAAGAACGGTAAGAACTATTGATTGATTGATTTTTGAAACTAAATTTGTCCCTATTTATTGAGATGCTAAGATGCTCAACTGGACTTGCTTGAGAATAAAATGATAATACTGTAATTTGACTAAATCTTGATAATAAGTTAATTTATAACAATTTGACTTGCTATAGAATGAGGTGTCCTAAAGCTATTCATTCAGGATAAAAGAATATTCAACATTTGTTTCTCTAATCTAGTAATAACATTTTATAGCAAAACCACTTTCCTGTAGAAATATATATTTGATATTACTGTGTTGCTGTCAACTTGTGTAAAAAAAATAGGATTTGCTCTGGGATAGGATAGGCAGAGGAACAACTAAGGGTATTTTCAAGTTTTGGACTGTGTAGAATTTAATACATAATTTTATTTATAGTGAGGAGAGCTGAAATAGGGTTTTTTCCCCTTTCATTAAAAATAAGTCATTTTGGAATTTGTTTTCACTGAGCGGGTGAGGACCTAAGTTCAAGTTTTGCCTTATATAATTCAAAACATAAATATATGTTTACAGGCCATATTTGAGAGAATATCTCACTCATTAAGTTTTTTTCTGTTCTCGAAAAACTCCAAATAAAATTGTCATTGAAACTAATCTGTTTCTTCCAAATACTTCATTAAAATATGACATTTACAAAAGTGAAATAGTTCAGGAAAAAAAAAAAAGTATTTTCAGTATGTTCTGCTCAACATATCTTTTTCCTTTGCAGTCAGAAATATGTTTTTCTTAAAGATAATTGCAGTGAATGACAAGTATTTGTTATTACTATCGTTTTCATCTACACAGGTAAATCAGAATTAGATAGATTCAAGTCCCTCTTGAGCTGAACTGCTGATATATTTCAGCTGTTGCACCTTGGCATATCATTTGTGACAAGGAATTGCCTTAGAGACTTATGGTCTCACAGTCCCACTAAATAGTTAGCATGAGGCACAGGAGAAAATAAGGTAATATGATTTGTGCTTAGGGAAAAAGCCTCTACAAATTTACTCTTTTATGTTTTATATGAATATTTATACAAATTTTCTTTTACATATATATAAAAAAACCTGCCCTGAAATAGACACAGTCATCTGAAACAAAATAATAATGTAGAAAATTATAAAGAGGTTGAGGAAAAGGTTATTCTGTCTAACACTTAAGAATTCCTGCAGGTATAATTTCATATGTAGACATTTGCAAACCATGCTGTATAACTGGTTCATTATTATAAGTAGATAGATGTAAACATAACATAGCTAATATTTGTAATTTGCGTTGAAAAATAACTAATGGCATAACACAATATTCTGGATTAACTCAAAATAGATATTTTATGTAAGGAGATACATATTTTTAAAACTACGTGTTTTCTAGAAAATCTTCCATTTCCTCAATATGTCAATCAATTAAAATTATTTGTAAATATAGAGAGTATGACTTTTTTTTTAAAACATTGCAAGGTGAGTAAGACATTAACTAGTGAGAATTATTTTTTTATTCTCTACAAATTTGAAAAATTCATTAAAAACCCAATAAAATAAGAATTGGAAAATTCTTCTGCAGTTAGGTTTTCACCAAGTTTGCTGACAAAACTAAAATGTTATGTAGAAGCCACCTTTTCCAATATTTTTCAAAGATGATGGTAGAATCTAGGCAGGGCCTCAACAAATGGTTTAACATTTCTTGATAGTTCATATATCCAGCTCCTCAACTGACTTCAATAACTGTTGAGTTAAGGACAGTCTTCCAAAAGAGTCTTTGAATAAGTATCTCCAAGATCTCCACAGTCTTCAACACCACAACAAACCACTAGGAGGACTAACTATCAGCCAAAGACCTTAAGTTTGTAGATTTTTAACTGGAAGGGAGCCCACCTTGGCTGCAGTGATCCCAGAGTCTCCATGATGGACCCCCCAGAGCTCCCATGGTCATTCCTTCCAGATTACTCTATGATTTAGACCCTCAGTTATACAACTTTTTTTACTGAAGTTTTAAAATTTTTTTTTTCATTTTTCTTTAAAGAAAGAATAGTTTTTAAAGAAATACAATCTTCTAAAAAAACCCATAAAATAATTGTGTCTGCCAAGTCTACAGCACTTTACTTCAATTACACTTCATAATCCTCAACTGGAAGAGAATATATAATCAGATCCTGTGATCTTGTGGAGGAAGCATTGGTTTGGATCATATAGTCGTAGAGTGTGAGTCAATGCATGTAAGTGTAGGATTAGATTCTGCATCAGAAGTTTGTTTAAATTATTTGCAGTACATAAAGTGCATGGAGTATGAAAATAAGAAAAAAAATGCAGAAAAATAAGTAAGCGGATCATCATGAGGAAAAAATAAAGAAATTAAAAACAAACAATATAAAAATGCCTACTTCTAAATTACATTACTGAAAACGATATTTTGGCTTATTTTGTCAAGCATGAAAGACAGCATGCAAGTAAACATAACAATACAATTAATATGTTAAAAAATACTGATGCAGAATCTATTCCCAGGGAAGTTTGGATTGTATATATTACAAAAACTAGGTTTAATAAATAAAAAAAAAGAAAAGGAATTCAGCAGAAACAGAACATTAAGTTTAGAAATATATCCAATAACAACAAACCACATAGAATGAAAAAAAGAAAAAAAGAAAATATTGTACCTTTTTTATTGCTTTTCCTATAAGGTTATCTCCAACTGGTATCAGAACTCCTCCAAAGATAGCCAGCACAGCACCAATGATGGCCCCAATGAGGAGTCCACAGTTTCTGTTACAGCCCATTCCTCTCCTTTGTGAGGATGCAGATGGACAATGTAAAAATATCCTTGCTGTAAGGCTTGATGGGGTTTTTGCACTTCTTGGTCCCAACAAACTCACTGATCTTTCTGAGAGAAGCTGCTAATATAAGAGGAGAGAGTGGACAAAAATCACATTCCAAAGCTCAAAGGACAAAGTGCATGAGGTGAACAGGTAGGAAGATAACATGTCAAAATCAGCCAGACAGTGGCAGCCAGTGCCAAAAAAGAAAACAAACAAAGAAAAAGTTGCATGTACTTTTGGCAAGTTAGTCACTTGTTGCAGATCATTACCTTTTCTTATTCCAATACTCTAAAAGATGGATAATTTCTTTTGTGGTTCTTTTTTTGGCTTTGTTGCGTGAGGGCAAACTGACATAATCATTCATCTGAACAGGCAAGCACTTTCTCTAAAGTATCTCTGTGCCAAAGGAGGAGGCTGCAGCCTCTGCTTTTATTACAGCCTGCAAAGCTCATGACTCGTGAGCTACCCAGGCTGTTTCTGCATTACGCCAGTAGGAAAGTCCTCAAGGTTCATCAGCACCTTGGTAGGAATGGCAGCCTTTAAAGGGAGGCACCTATCACAAGCCTGTCTTTCCAGGTCTCTACCAGTCCACAGGCTGCTACTAAAGGTATAAAACTTTGTTTCAGCAACTTCATGATGGAGGCACGACTGGATTTTCTTTTTAGACATGTGTTCTTACTATCATCTAGTTTCATCAAGATCAATTGCCTTACAGAAAGACAGACTTTTAAAAGCAAGTTTAGATTTTGGTCTTTGAAAGATGCAACACTTTATATTTCAAGATCATTCAGTCTCAGAAAAAAAATAAATGCAATTACTCATCGGAAAACAAAAAATGCTGGTAGTAAGTACAAATATATCTTAAGATCTGTCCCCAGGTGAAAGGGGTTGTAAAGAAAAACATGATGATACTAGTGTTGAGAGACTTCTACTGATATTTCTTCCGATTTGTTATTGTTTATAAATAACTGGACAAAGAGCTGCCTGATTTGCAATTCATTCTTGCACAGGAATTAATCACATCCACAGAACGTGTAAGTTTTTTGCTTGCTTTAGACCTCCAGCTAACAGAATATCTGCTGTTTTCTATTTTAGATGCCATTGTCCACATCTCTTTTATTCTTACTGAAACAATTCTAAAGCAGGTATTAGTTGCAGAGTTTATTATGCATTCCAGGCCAAACACAGAGAGCAAAGGAAAACAGAAAGATAGAGTGGAAGAACAATTCAAATTGAATCCCCAGTTTACTCAAGAGGATTAAATGGCTAAAAAAAAATCTTCATTAATCTCTAGATAGTAAAGCATGTGTAGTAATAATATGTGGGTTTTTTTGTAAATGCAGTTATGATGTCCTTTTACTAAAAAGAAAACATACGGTACGCACTGACATATAAAGTACCATGGTCAGCAGACTAAGGATGGGTTCTCCCATGTCCTATGAAACTCACAACTGTATCATGTCTGTACCAGAGCCCAGACTGCTCCTTTTATCTGCATTGGAAACCCACCTTTTTTGCCACTAGCCGCAGTTTATGGCTCCCTTGCCATTAACAATGACTATTTGTGTGCTTTTGAGCTCATTTGGTATTATAATATTTTCTCCGTGGATACTTGCAAGCCAAATGAGCAATACACTACTTGCAATGTCATAAAAATACCCTTTCTATAGAAGCCAACCAGTCCATCCACCTGTCACCACGTCATTCTTTGTGGTTCTCACATCAAACTTTACCCTCTGATTCCTTTACCTACACATACAAGGGACTAGGAAAGAAATCAAATTTGGCTAAAGATTTTCCACTTTTTCTAGGGTCTGGTAAGAGTCTCATTACAGCTGTATTCCTCACTTTTCTGACGGAGGAAGTACACCTTACTTGAACTTAATTGCTTTCCTCTCTACCAGCTCTGTTACTCTATGCCTTTGCACAGAACAGCAATAGACACTCATCAAAGTGGTAGCTTTAAGGAAAAAATATTTCCCCAAATTTTCATGTAAATTGCTACATTTTCACAAAGATAACTGGAAAATGGCTTGATTGAATTATAAAAATACCAAGTTATTTAAGGCTTTTTGATACAATAGATGGGTATATATTCTGGCCACCAGCAAAATTCAAAGCAAACTTAAGTCAGAAATTCATTAGACTCAAGGAACTCTCAGGTAAAAGTCACAAAGACCAGCTCTCATATCGTTATAGATATGTTCCGATTCGGATCTTTAGTCTGGAAAAGCAGCACTGTAACAGCACTGTGCCACGATCTAAGTAAGTGATGTGGGGACTTAAAAACCTGACTGCTGTTACACATTATAGCAAATCTCTGAAGCAGAAATTCTCAATGAAATCAAATTCTGAAACATATATTTTTCAGGTTTATTTTTTCACCAGTGCTGTCTATTCTAGCAGATCTTTTTAAGTGTGGGAATAAACCTTTTAAAGTTAAAATGAAAATCATCTCTTCCATAAGTGTCTAGAAAGGGTTTTTAGACATTGTTAGATTTTTTTTTTTGACTTATATACTGAAGGTTTTTGAATTTAGCAGAGATACACCTTTCACCAAAATACATATCCATCTAACTTTTTACAAGCAGTTCCCATGGATTTTTGTTTTGTGTTACACAGACCAGTTATTTTTCTTTAGCACTGGCAATAAACATCTAGAATGCAACTGGTTGCTAATATTTTGTGTCTATTCCAAGTTTTTGCAAATTGTAAAATATTCACCCTTCTCCTACCAAACACAATGCAATAGCAGTCTAGACATTTCTCAATTTATGCAATTCAAATTATTCATTACAAAACTACAATGAAGAGCACTCACAACGAAACACTCAATCTCATGTAGATGTCAACAATCCATTCTCATCACAACTGAATGTAAAATATGAAGATTAAAGCAGAAATTTCCAATAAAGAAGCAATTGTGTCTGGGAATTCATATTCAAGTACAAATAATTTGCATTAAGCAAAACAAAAAGCACCATAACAAAATTAGTTATCCTTCATAAGACTACAGTATCACTTTAACACAGATTTGACTACAAGATTAATAAGAATTAATAAGAATATTCACACCATTTAGAGTACTTTTTATATTGTTTCAAATATCTTTAATGGAGTATTGACAATGGAAAAGGTCCATTCAGATGTCTGAAAAGATAATTTACAAGCAACTGAATAGGAGGGAAGATGCAAAATATTATTAAACACTTTCTTCCCTGCTTAACTTAGACTTCTGTACATGTCAGTTTAAAGCAACCTCTTATAAAGATCAAATATTGTTATCAGTACCTGGATGGCATTGCTTCAATTCTGACAGAGAATCATATTTATTGTCTCAAATGAGAGGAACTGAATGGGGAAGAAGCAGGTGTATAGTGAAAATTAAAACAGGTTTTGAAAATTCCTATTAGGAGTTTCAACTCCAAAACACAATGTTTCATTAAAGATCATTTCAGTTTCTCCAAGTTCAGATAGCGAGATTAAAAATCCTGAAATTAATATGAAGAGATATATTTTCAGCTAAGATGTTACCTCTGGTTGTTCTTTTTAAAATTTTTGACATACTTCAAAATTATAGTTCTGACCTTTTCATCTGCAATAGTAAATGCTAAAAATATCACTTTTAGAAAGATGCATTTCTTATAAACTCACATGACTCTAGAACTGTAGTTTCAAGAATATTAACTATCAAAAGACAAAATGCAATCAGTAAAGCCAGCAATACTGGACATAAAGTATCATTTCTATAACATAGTAACAAAACATTTCACTAATATATGTAAATTTTCACTGTTTCTTGTAAACAGTTTTGCAAAATCCTGCTTTTTTAATTTATAAATTATTTTCCAGAGCTTTCTACCAGCTGAGTTCAAAGCATTTCTGAGGAAAACCCTCTGATTTTAAATGCTGTATGATATGACTCACCTTGAATAGGGGCAACTGACTTTTCAGCTGAACATACAAGTACTTAACACGGCTTGCATCAAGTTACGAGAAGACAAGCAGCTAAATCTCCCCACCAAGCACACAACCTCTAAACTCCGAGGGAGTGTTTATATATTCCAAGAGACGTCAGTTCCCTCTTTATCATTTTGCCAGAAGAAAAAGTTAAGTTGTATTGGTGCTTGGGGTGGGGGGGTTATTTTTGCAGTCTGACTACAAACCACTACCTACATCTCGTGATAATATACTTAGCAGCTGCAATCTTTGTCAAATTTTGATCCAAGTGAGTCAAAGGTCAAGGAGACAAAAGGGTAACTTACTTATTTGGTTCCTGGTCACTTCTTCTCTAATATCTATTTGCTTTAAAAGCACTCATATTACCAAGTAATGACTAACCAGTTCTGACAGCTTAACATACAGAATATTTTCAAATATTCTTTGCTGTTTAGCATTCTCTACTGTGCAAGTAAAACCTGTAGTTTTTCTCTGTCAAAACAAAGGCTAAACACCTTTGAAGCTTAATCATCAGGATAGTATATTTTCAAGTAATAAAAACCAGGAAATGTCAGAATATTTTTAAAAGAGATTTTTTTTCACAGATTTGATTGCAACATTTCCTCACAAAGTGCTAAGGTTCTTCCTTTTTTACTGAAAGTTCAATGAACTTCAACCTAGAAGCTTCTTTTGCTTAATACATCTAAAATCCAGTTATTTTTACACTGACATCTGTGTAGACTAAAATGTCAATCCAGCACAGTGTCTACTAATAATTAACAATAATTAGTTTGACACGCTTTTTCAGAAACATTTACTAAATACCACTTCATACCCAGAAAATTAAATGAATGGATTTTTATAAAAGATTCTTCTGGCAGGAACAAGAGGAAGTGATTCATGCTTAGTTTATTTAATTATAACAGAGAAAATATTTCTAAAAATAGATTCTTAGATCCAGACTCTCAGTGTATATAACTGAATGGTTTGTGATCAATGTTTAGTGTTTGCTATGTGTTTTGATTGATTTTTTTACTGTTCTGGTTTGATATTACCCTATTTGAAAGTTAAGTTTTTGTGGGAGATGCTCCCTTATTCCAACACTTCTGCTAAATTAATCTAAAGTGGATGAAGGTTAATGAATTTGAGATTTTATCTCCTAGTAGTGAAAGCAAGAGTGAAAGCAAGCCTGGTCCTTTGAAAGCAACCTGTTGGACAATGTTTGAGCAAGGTTTGCTGCCAAGGAAAGCTGGTGACCCTGACTAACTCCAGTTTAAAATCCTTAAAAAGCAGAGCAAACTTGCTTTCTTTAATCAAAGAGTGAAGTTTTACTACTGAAAGAGCACTCCTCCATGCTATGGTTCCCATATGTTACTTTTATGAACATTATCCTTATTTCTATTGGACATATCTTTATATGATGCTCCCCCAAGGATGCTCTTGTTCAGGATCCTCCAGTGTTCTTCCCCAGGTGCACAGCCTCCTTCACTGCTAATTTGACTCTTCTAAGAGGAAAAAATTCCAGTTACTCATACCTGTCCATGCTGATGTTTCCTAATACGCTTATTT
This sequence comes from Dromococcyx pavoninus, assembly GCA_033558185.1. Taxonomy (NCBI): domain Eukaryota; kingdom Metazoa; phylum Chordata; class Aves; order Cuculiformes; family Neomorphidae; genus Dromococcyx; species Dromococcyx pavoninus. The sequence goes on along the minus strand of JAUMJL010000063.1, from coordinate 1,297,017 downwards.
TCTCCATTTGCATTATATATGACTCGATGTACTTCATTAACAAAGGAAGAAAATAGCTAATGTTGTCTTTTTGCAGGAATCATAAAGGCATTAAAACTGATCTAAGGAAGCTCAATTTTCAACATATACATGGTACATTGTATCAGCTAATTTTGTGACTTATAATACCTTATCATTGTCTTTTATAAGCAAATTCTCTTCTAGCAGGCAGTGCTTGGCAGTAAAATGAAGACGGCCAGGTTCAGCTGCGGTTAAAAGGATTTGAAGCCAAGAGAGAAGTTGTGGCCTTTTGGATATCAGTCATTTTTTGTTTCTTAAAACAAAACTGAACCTTAATAGTAAGTACTTAATAATTCTTCTGTGTTCTCCAGCTTCATGTCTGAGTTCCGAGGTTGTAAGGGACAAAATATAGAATGATGACAGAAAAAGCAAAAAATTACATACTTGATTGGAGTACCCAGTGGTGTGACAACAGAAAAACTACCTCAAAATGAGAAATTGTCAAGAAAGAAATAGTGTAAATGACACTCACGCTTGATGGAGACACAGAAAACCACAGGAAGCAGAAAAAGACAAATGCTGATGCTAACTTCAGATGATGTTCACCCACATTTCCTAGAATACACATACTACTGAGAAGAAAATGCTGAAGACAGCAGTGTGATTCCTGGCTTTTCTAGAAATGTCATATTTGGGTCTTTTAGAAATCATTTTCTTTGGGGTCCTTTCTAAACAAATGAGGAGAGTTACCTTCTTTCTATATGCTCTCAGCTTCCTAAACATTCAGTATCTCCCCTTTCTATTTTTATATTAAGATCCCTTCCAGCAGGGCATGATATACCTTTATGGCACATATAATTTGAAGGCCCAGATAAATGTTCCCACATTCCTGTGGGAGTTATCTGATGTACAGAACATGATTTTACATTCCCTTGTTTCCACAGTCATGGCACTCTCAGGGCTTTTCTTCACCTGCCTATTATGAAACTTGTAAAAACTAATCTTAACATTAACCTTTTGTCAGATGTGGAAAATGGTTGAGGTTAGCAAGCAAATCAGAAAATGCCAGGAAACTCCTTTCCGTACTTTTGTACCATCTGAATTTTCAAGGGACACCAACCTTAAAAAAAGACAACCAACCAAACAAAAAAAGTCTCTTCTAGTGGTTAAGTAAAGTGTCAAGCCCTGGAGAAGAAGATGAAGTTAATTTTCTCAGCATTCCAAACGTGATTTTCTACAGTCTTCATAGTACTTTTCATATTTTGAAATAAAGTTGTGAGGAATTATGTTTACCTCCTTTCTATGGCAAGTAAAAGCACAGATTTATTGTTTATCCATCTTATTTTATTAGCTTCATTGTATGTGGTTTCCACACTCACTCCTCAAAATCCTGTTGCCATCACTCAGTGGTACACTCTAGCTTCTCCACAGTGAACGGGTCCCACAATAAGGGTTACATCTTGTTCAGTTGTGAAAGATTTAAAGCTTTCAAAACATCCCCAAAGAAGAAATGGTGCTCCTGTCCCAAAATAAGTTCTTTCTGATTCAACATACTCATGCCCACTCACATGCACTTAGTTCTGCTGAGGAGGAGAGTGAGGAATATGAATCATCTATATGAGAAAATGTGGATTATGCCACTAGCTGGATGTGACTTCTGGTCCTCTACACGTACTGGAGATACTAGGAGGTGTTCCTTTATAGGGAGTGAAATTCAGGAAAGGCAGTTTGATTTGCTGTGAAAACCTTATGTGCATCACCTCACTTCTGTTGCAGATGAACCTCCCCTAGAATGAACATGGCACATCATCAAGTACTGCCTGTAAAGAACTCAAATATATAAAACTGTAATTATAAAAACAATAATATAGAACTAATATTTTTTCCTAAATGATATGTTCATTGGCTTTTATTTTGGGTATTCTCATTGTGACTGCTATTTTCTATCACCTATTTTTCCTAAAGCCATGGGAAATATCAGAGTTATATGGAGTAGTGACCTCATTTTAAAAGAAGGAAGTATGAAGATATTTCAGTTGTTTCTGTTCTGGTTTTAATATCTTATCTCTAAGGACCTAAAAGAAAACAAAGGTGTCATTTTATAGTGATAATAATTATCTTGTTTAAAGTTAACTAAAAATATTTGTTGCAAATAATTTTATCTCGGTAAAAAGTAGGAATCTGGCCTAAGGAAGATGACTTGATGTCCTTTTCTCTCAGTGAGTACTTTCATGGACTCATTTCACCAACTTTAAATGTTTATCTTAGGAAAGGTTATATCACATCCTTTGGAGGTACTGATATTTCTCGTTCTCTCATTTAAGTTAGACATGTAGCTTTTAGAAGGTTAATGTTAGAACAATTCAACTCAAACTGCCCAGAAAGGACTTTCCACTCTTCCACTCATCAGTACACAACACTGACAATACCAGGACAGCTATACAAGGTTCTGGTAAGTGCAACTAGGTTCGTAGATTTATAGATTAATGGCCCTCTTCTGGACCTACTCTAACAGGTGCATGCATTCCCTGTACTGAGGGCTCCAGAGCTCGATGCAGAACTTCAAGTGAGGTCTCAACATGGCAGAGTAGAGGGGCATAATCACCTCTCTTGACCTGCTGGCCACAATACTTTTGATGCAGCCCAGGATACAGTCAACTGTCTAAGCTGCAAGTACACACTGTTGGATCCTGTCCTGCTTGTTATCCACCAGTAACACCAAGTCCTTCTTACCAGGGCTGCTCTTAATCCCTTCATCACCCAGCCTGTATTGATATTGGAGACTGCCCCAAGCCACGTGTATGACCTTGCACTTGGCATTGTTGAAAGTCAATAAGTTCTCATGGGCCCATTCCTCAAGCCTGTTGAAGACCCTCTGAATGAGATTGTTTCCCTGAAGTGAATCAACTGCACCACTGAGCTTGGTGTCATCTGCAAACATGCTGAGGGTACCCTCAGTCCTGTTGTCTATGTCATTAATTAAGATATTAAACAGCACTGGTCCAAATATGAACCCCTGAGGGACACCATCTGTCACTAACCTCCATCAGGACATTGAACGTTTGACAACTAACCTCTGGATGTGATCTTACATCCAGTTCCTCATCCACCAAACAGTCCACCCATCAAATCCTTACCTCTTCCATTTAGAAGAAGGATGTTTTTGGGGACCATGTCTAAAACCTTACAGAAGGACAGAGACATTACATCCATAACTCATACCTTGTCCACTGATGTGGCCACCGCATCATAGAAAACCACTAGATTGGTCGGGCAGGACTTGTCTTTGGTGAAGCCATGCTGGCTGTCTAGCATCACATTCCTGGCATCCATGTACCTTAATACAGATTTTAGGAGAATCTGTTCCATGATCTTCCCTGGCACAGAAGTGAGACTGGCTGTTCAGTAGTTCCCAAGGTCTACCTTTCTACTCCTTTTGAAAATGGATGCAATGGATGCAACAGTTCCCCTGGCTGCCATGACTTTTCAAATATCATGGAGAATGGGTTGGCAATTAACCAATTCCCTCAAGACTCTGGGATGTTTCTCATAAGGTCCCATAGACTTAAGCACCTTCAGAATCCTAATGTGGTCATGTCCATCATACTCTCTTACAGTTGGAGGGACTTTGCTCCCTCAGTTCCATATTGAAGTCCATTCACTCGAGAGGTGTGGGAAGAGAGATCTCCTGGGAAGACCAAGGCAAAAATTTTATTGAGTACCTCAGTCTTCTCCAGCATCTTTTGTTACCAATTTGCCAGCCATGTTCACCAGGGATTACACTTTCTTTGGTCTTCCTTTTGTGGCTGACATACCTATGAAAGCCTTTCTTAATATTCTTTGCATCCCTTGCCAAGTTCAGCTCCTATCATGCCTTGGCCTTCTTGACTCCATTCCCGCAAAACGAGGCAGCATTGCTATATTCTTCCCAGGATACTTTTCCCTGTTTCCACCACCTGTACATTTCCTTCTTGCCCTTTAGTTCAACCAGCAGATTTCGACTCAACCATGTTAGTTTCTTGACTTCCTTTCTGATTTCTTACAGCTAAGGACTGAGAGATCTTGTGCTCTATGGAAAGCACCCTTAAAGATCTTCCAGCTCTGTTCTACATCCTTGTCCTGAGGGCAGTTTCCCAGTGTGCCGTATTTACCAGCTCCTTGAAGAGCTATAAGTTTACTTACAGGGTCCTGACTTTACTCTTCACCTGACCCATACCCCTCAGGGCTGTGAACACCACCTGTGCATCATGATTCCATCCAGCCCAGGTTGCTTCCAGTCTTGATGTCACCGGTTAGCTCACTTGCATTGGTGACTATCAGGTCTGGTATCATAACTCCTCTGGTAGGACTGTCTATTACCAGACTTAAGAAGTAATCTTCAATGCATTCCAGGAGTCTCCTGGATTGCCTGCAGCTCACCATGCTACTTTTCCAGCAGATGTTGGTGTGGGTGAAGTACCCAGGATGAGAGCCCATGAGCGTGATGCCTCCTGTAGCTACAGTATGAAGGCTTCGTCAATAGGCTTCCCTTGAAGCAGACATGAACCATAAGATTCCCTTTGTTACCTCTGTCTCTGGTTCTTACCCATAAGCTTTCAACCCACTCACAGCTATTCCTGTCAAGAGACAGCTCTTCACACTCTATTTCTTGATCTTGAGGGGAACGCCTCTACTCCTTACTCCTCATCAGTCTCTTCTGAACAGCATGTAGTCATCAATAGACACATGACTCATAGGATTTGTCCCACCAGATTTCAGTAATGGCAACTGGCCATAGTTTTCTAGAAGTAGAGTAGCTTCCAGCTTCTCCTTTTTGTTGCCCATACTGCGTGCCTTGGTGTTGGTACTTCAGCTGGGCTGTTGCCAATGTCACCTAGGTATTTCACTGGTGTTTCCCTGTTGGCTATTAGCTCAGGAGGCCCTGGCTCATCTATGTAAGACTTCAAAGGTGTTCCAGTGTAGCCAGCACATTTCAGTGCCCTCAGTACCACCCCATCCCTCTAAGCTTGGCATGTCATCCCACAGCTTGCCACAACCAAGCCTGATATTATTCCCCTCCCCAACAAATCTAGTTTAAAGCTTTGTCAATGAGCCCCACTAGCTTGTTAGCAAAGACCCTCTTTCCCCTCTGAGAAAGATGAATCCCATCTGATGTCAGAAACCCTGGTGTCATGTAGGCCATATCATTATCAAAAAAACCCCAAATTGTGGCTATGATGCCAGGTACAGAGCCATGTATTAATAGTCTGAGTCTGTTCGTTTTTTCTAACGTCATTGCCTGCAATGGGAAGGAGAGAGATAAAAACAATCTTTGCTCCAAATTCCCTTACCAACCTACCCAAGGCCCTGAAGTCTCTTTTTTAAATCATCCTTGAACTACGCATTGTGTCTTTGTTGTCACTAACATGAAGAAACAGTAATGGGTAACAGTCTTGGGGCTTTACTAGGCCAGGAAGTTTCCTAGTGATGTCCTTAACCTGGGCCCCAGGAAGGCAGCAGACTTCCCTAAAAGGAGAGCCTGTCTGACATATTGGACCCTCCATTCCCCTCAGAAGGAAGTTCCCGACAACTATAACCTATCTTTTCTTCCTCATAGAGGTCATCACGGTATGGAGGGTAGACCTTTCTGAGCCCTGGCAACACCTCTGGTGTAGATGGACCTTCATGCACATCATCCATTGACTGGTCTTCTACGTACAGAGCCTCATACACATTGTACAGAGGCACCTGGGAAGGCGAGGTGATCAAGGAAGAGGTTTTCCTGCTACATTAAGTGTGGACTTGTTTCCATTTACTCCTTTCCTTTGAGATATTGCCTCCAGCCTGGCAGGGGGAATGACACAAGATCCCAGTGATCTTGGGGGGGGTTTGGTGGCTGTTCCTGTTTCTGTCTCAGGAAGGGCAGAGCATCTCTTTCTCAGGAGCCCTGATGCTCTATAACCTTTCTACTTCTTCTCATAGTTGTACCACCAGGCTGAGCAGATCCTCTACCTGGCCAAATCTCACACAGCTGTTCTCATTACCGCCATCCATTACCAATTAAAAGCTCTGACACCCCCGGCAGCCTGAGACCTAGACAGGTTCATATTTTCACGTGAGATCTGTCTGAGTTGCCACATACGTTCTGGCAAGCGCAGAGGACAGCTTTCCTCTGGGTGGTTGCAATAGCTAAGCTCCTTCTGAGTGTGATAACCACTAACTGAACTCAGCTCTTGAGCTGGTATGGTGATGATGACCTTCCTGTGGGCCTTTCCACATGAACTGACACATCACATCCTGGCTTATGAGCCATGCTCTGTCTGTCCACTCTGTTCACAGAGCTTGTGGTCACTTGTACTCCCAAGATCCCTTTTTGTAGGCATAGGAGTGGCTCTGCTAATCTAGCTACGCCTAGGCGTAGAGAGCTGCTGTCTGCTGGACAGTCTCGCCAATGCCCTGGCATTTTCCTGCCTCAAGGAAACACCCTGTGCACCAAGATCTGCCACTCCACTGCAGTTTGAGCCAGCTCCAGAGCAGCTCAGCTTGGCAACTGCCAAGCTGTGGAGCAAGAAGAAGGTGCAATGAGAAAACTTCAAAATATTTACCACCTGACATAAACAGAAAGTTTGGTCAAAGAAGATGCACATTTTTTGGCCACCTCACATGACAGATTTTTACTGCAGATGTGTTGGCTTTCAAGGCTATACAGTGTATGCTCTGAAGCATAGTTCAAACACTCAAACAAAGCAGTCTTCTGCCCCCTGAAAAAAGATCCTTCCAAACAAGCATTAATAACCAAATTCCCATCACAAGAGCTTGGAATGCTCTTGTGTAGCTCTACTAATGACTCTCAACTGTAGTTTTCCCAACTCTGTGAATCTTAGCACCTAAGGTGCTGTCGCTCATGATTCTCAATATGTTCTTATGATATGGAAAAACATCTCAAAATACTATTGGCTCAAGCCAACTTGGCAGCCATACAGTGGAAACAGTGTGATATATTTGACTCCTGCCAGTGATGAGTCTCTCTGTTATATTGTAACCAGGTTCTTTAAGGGAAAAACGGATGATGGAAGACCCAGCAGCTTCTTCAGTTCATTTTTTTCCTCCCAGAAATATTGATTGTGAGCTCTTCTTCACTGACTATGGCATGCATAAACTGCTGCCTTTCTCAGTCCTCAAAATCACTTTTAAGAATTGTTTTCAAGTGATGTTAACAGAGAAAGTAAAGGAGAGGCAGTGATAGAACAAACTTTGATTCTCCCAATCCTGTGGGTTTATTTGAGAGTCGCTCAGAAGGAAGATATGAAGGAACTTCATAGAACTGAACAAAATACAGAAACTGTAATACAATAACTTAGGTTTTCTGGGTAAGTCTGAAGCAGCAAAGAGCCATAAAAATCTGTGACCTACAGGGCTGTGGCAGTCTACTAATGCTAGAGATGTTTCTCACTGAAACTTAAGGAGGGCACTGAGATGAGGCTCCAGTGGTAGCAGAGAAAGATTTTGAAACCAGTCAACTTTTGAAAGTCGAGAGAAATTTAATAAATCTTGTCCCTCCTTGGATATATTCCACTTCTTGCAAAGCTTTGCTCTTTGGATTAGAAGTCACAGAATAATGGAGTGATTCAAAACTCCTTCACTGCTGCAATACCTGGTTGAGAAATAGTCACCATAGTGAATCATCCCAAACAGACAACAGCAGTGGCTTTTATGAATCACTGGGTAGTCCTTATGCTAGATTTTACCTACCAGTTACACCATAATTCTCTCTGTATAATAACTAAGAACCATATATGTACCAAGGATTTTTCCAGTTAATGAAAAGGTAATATTAAGGTCAACCTTTTGATGACTTCTCAAGAGCTGGAGAACTGTCAAATAATTGACACCCTTTTCTTTCAGTTCACATGTTCCAGATCTGGAGAAATGTCCTTGTTCCAAGCAACATGCAAAATATCTTCTGTGGGACTTTAGTTCACCCTCAAACACAACCTGTTAAAGCCAAACCAGGAGCCTATTGACAGAAAAAAAACCCCTGTTCTTTATCAGGCCAGAACAAGATTAAAGTCACACTTATCCAGCTTTGTGTTCTGGGACAGTTCCGCAGCCCCACCTTGAGAATCAGAATCAGTGGCTGGAATAGTACCAGGAGATCTAGGCCTCTGCCAGAGAGAAGTATGTTTTCCAACAAAAGAAAAGGCGACATAGAAAATAATCTGGAGAATTAATACAGACCAAAGCTCTTCCTGATTAATCTTCTCCCTCGGGGAAATGTCAGAGACAATAGTAGTGGTAGCAAGAAGCTGATGAAAAATCTCCCAGAAAAGCACCTTTTCTCCTGCAGCTGGTAGCAGAGGTACAGACTCTACTAGTCTGGATGAGGAAGAAATACTCATATATTTCTGATAATTTAAATGTTTCTGAATCATCATTTAAGACAGAAAAAAATCCCAAACTAGAAAAGTATAGACTACACATTTTTTGATTAGGGTATTTTTGCCAAGTAAAAGAAAATAGCCAAACCAAATCACTGATTTAATATTGTATCAGTTGTTAAAGAGAATCAGATCACTAAAATAGCACAAGTTATTCATATTTACATGACTATGCTGTATTGAGCTGATCTCAGGACTTACATATCAAAATGATTTCAAGGTATGTTACATCAACATCTTTACTGGACATGAATTATAATTTTAAATCTACACAGAAATGAACATATATGCCGTTTCCTGTAAATAATAACTACTACAATATTTTTAGATGGTCATTTATAACACACATAAAACATACATTTTATAATTTGATATACACTTGCTATTTCTATTCATTCAAATTTATTTTTATAATAAATAGGATGCAATAGAACTCTCACAATAAACAAATACAATTTTCAACTTCATGTTGAGCAACTGCATTTAGTTCAGGAGCAGAGACACATACCTGTACAGAGGGAGAGCTGCTCTCACTACTTTTGCCACCGGGAACTGGAAAGTTATAAATGAGTCTGCTAAGTTATCTCTTTATTCACAGAAAAATCAAGTTGCTGTAGCAACCCTATAACAACCCTGCTTGCCCTACAAGTCCGTTGATCTTTCTTCAACCACAAAGAGAAATAGAAAGTTGTAGAGACCTTTTAAACTTCTGGTAGCTAAGCTGTCCCTAGTGATAAAGAATTGCAAGACAAAGATAATACTCTTGCACATTTATGCTTTGCAAGAAAGACCAGTCTGAGAAATCCTATCAACAACAGCCTCTGCTTCTGATATCCTTACCATCTGCAATAGACCAGCATTTGGAGGCAATTTATCAGGTCCCTGCTGCCAATCCAGAACAAACTTAATTGACTTTGCTCTTTGCAATGACTCTGTAAACATATTCTAATCCTGGTTAATCCTCACAACACACTGGAAGCTAAGTAAGGAGTTTGATACTAGAGATAACTCTTCAGATTTGGGTTTATTATACATATTTACACAAAGCACAAAGACAGGTCAGACTAAGAGATCACAGCTGTTCAAACTCATGGGACTCTTTCTAATGATTTCCACAGGCTTTGGTTCAAGAACTTTGTTGTCTAAATGAACATCTGACTCAAGAGATATGCTATTACTACTATTAATGCCTGTCCTTTTGGATTCGTGCTAGATTCCTTTATCATAGCAGTGCTGAATTATTTAAAGGACTTCTATAAAACTATTTAAGTATTAAAGTTTTCAGCACTTTTTAGTAATTATTTTTATTTGAACAGCACATTGATATACTTCCTTCCAGACAATTACAGCAAATAACAACAATCAGTAGTCTGCCTGCCAACGTTTCTCATAAACAAGATGAAAGTTGTCCCAGATCGTTAACAGGACCCGGAGGTGAGTCAATGTGACAGGAGCCGTAAAGCTGTGTCCTACACTTAGAGGCATTTCATGGCATAAGCATCTTCGCCTGGCTTTCTATGAAGTTTTTCCTTCTATAAAGGTAGGCAGAAAATGAAGCGACAAGAGAAAGGAAGGAAATAAAAACATTCCATTAATCTGGATATTTTCTGACCTGTCCTCTTATGCAAATGCTGTTGTTCTACCTTTGGTTTCTTGAAGTCCCGTTGACAGTTTCCTGTGTGGCTTTCACAGCTGCAGCCTCCAGCTTGTTGGCAGACTTCCCTTCTGCCTTCCTTTCTATATATGCTTCCTTTTACTCCTGTTTCCTTCCCCAAGAATCTCCTCCCTCCTCCAGCTCTCTGTATATCTCCCCCACCTTCCACCCTATCATCTCAGCAGTCGCTTCTCCGCCAACCATCTTTTCTACTCTGTCCCCTTCCCCATTGCATTATCTTCTAGTTTTTTTCCCCAGTTCTAAAATTTATAGTTTTCCATCAGTTCTATCCTTGTGTGTCGTGTGTGTGTGTTTGTGTGTCCCCTTAAAATTTACATTTCCTCAAATATTCTAGGATAATTTTTATTCTTCCTCTGCCTTAAATCCTAGTACATAACTTCACACTATCAGCTAATCAAAAAGCTAGTAGCAACTTAAAGCCAGATTTATCAGTGCTCTTTGGGACATAGATTAATCTTACTGAAAAGGTTGATTATATATAATAATTCAAGTTTGGTAAATTAATCCTGTAATGTGTTCTTCCTTATGTTCCTTCCTAAAGCCTCAAAACAGTAAAGCTCACTATATTCCTGACCATTATCTTTCCCCTGCCCAGCTGTCATTCAGTATTTTTTTTAAGTCCTCCTACTCCTAAGAAAATGAATATTGAACAGCTTCACCCATACACAAAGAAGCAGATGTGCCAGGTAAGAAAAAATAAACCTCATCCTTGACTTACTTGTGCCAGAACTGAGAGATGATCTGAGATGAGGCTGGGAACAACTCAGGCTTCTCTGAATGCAGAGGCAGACAGGTTCAGAGGTAAAGCAGGCATATTGGACTACCAAAAGCAGTGCTGTACCGCAACAGCTCGAAAGGATATGAGGTGTATCCCTCACTTCTTTCTTATGATCTGAGAAGTCAGGGCACTCGTTAGTGTTTAGCATTTAAAAACAATCCTTAAAATTACATGGGATAAAGATTACAGAATAGTAAACATGCCATCACACCATGAAACACCCCAGGCATGTTTGTGGCGGAGGGCACACCCTCTGTCTAATTATACTCGGGCTTCTCTGTTTTAGGCAAAAAGTAGCAATACTCACTTATCAGATTCCCAAAATGGTATTGGAGAGGATTCAGCAGGACACTCCCAATGCTTTCTGGGTAGTAACAGCCACAGGATCACAGACATAGAAACACTCAGTCTCTCCAGCTTCTGGCAACAATTCCTTCCATGCTGCACTCTGCTCTGTTAGTGGTTTTCTGGTCAGTTTTTTTTTCCAATCTGTTTTTCACAATTCCTTTTCTCAGCTGCCAGATTCTAACATGGAATTCTTCCCTTTTCCCTGAGACTTGCTATCAAACCATCTGCCCACATCCTCTCAAAGGACAAATCTTGACCATATCAGAACAGTGCCTTTAAAAGTCTTGGATGTACAGACTGAATTGTTCATCTCAACTTTGCACCTTCACACAAGAGGGAAATTTTTTTCCACAGTACTTATGTGTGTGAAAATTGTTTTAACAATGGTTACATGTTCTAGGTTTTACTGAATATTTTATTTTCCAAAGTCTGGATATCCAAGGGAGCATGCCAGTATCTTGATCAAACACCATAGAAAATCATCAGCTGGTATTTGTCAATTTAACTACCATGCCTCTGTCTATAATTTTAATGTATCTGTGATCCTAATGTATGCATAACTCAATAGGTATATATGAATATTCAAGTAATGTGTATGAGTCTCCTTATAGAAAATGGAAACAACTGTAGTGGAGATCATTTTTTACAGCCTTCATAATAGCTTTCTTGGAGACAGCTCTCATCCATTAGGTTTATAAAAACCCTAGTAAAAGACAACTTTGCCATTTGAGAGAGCAGATCCTGATAGTTTAATTCTTCATCTGCATGCAATGAGAAGAATCTTCATCTTGGTATGACAGGCATATGTTGCCTTATGAATTGGTGAGGTTTCTAAGTGTGTCTTTTCTTTCCTTGCATAGCAAACCTGAGAACATGTTTACCTGTGGATATTTTATTTTCCTGTGCCCAGGTAAAATTCAAAGGCCCTCTTCCGTAAAACCACTAATATTCCATTTTTGATCCAACAAATATTTAAGTATTTATACATGTTTGCACACATACATGAACATACATGCATGTGCTTTATTGTAAATTCAAGGAATGTCTCCTGAGAGTTAGTGTGTAGCCAGTCTCTTTTGCCTTTTGTAGCCTTGCCTGTTGTCATTTTCCATCATGCAAATACCCTGAAAAAATCACTTTTTCCTTGGAAACTTCCATGTGTATCTCACATGAAATGCGTATGACCAGAAGGATTTCTGCCTACACAGACCTTTGAAATTGTGTCATGATTCCCCACACAGCGTTAACCAAACCATACTTTCCATACCATTCAGGTTCCTCACCTGAAGAATGGGGCAGTACTGTAGACATGTTCTTTGGCATGTTGCCACGTGTAGTCTATTGCTTAAACTGAGGTTCTTTCTGAGGTACTACAGCCCTCTTTAATGTGGCTATTGGATTTCTTCCTTTTCCTATGATGAAATTCATCTGTGAACAGATTCCCACTTTTAGAACCATGCCTCATCTAAATACCCTTTTGATGCTTCATGTTTAACTCACAATATGCACTGCACACATGCCCAGTGTGCATTCTATAGACATAGTAAGACTAACTTCCAAAGTATAGATCAAATGCAAATACGTTGACTTAACACATTACATAATTTAACTTCCAGATCTTTCTGGATCATCTGAGAAGATACCTTTTTTTGATGGTACAACTCTAAGGAACAAAATCCAGCATAGATTTATCTTTAACTATATATGTAGCATCTTCCACTTTACTGCAGGAAATCTCTTGCTGTTGTTCCCTGCTTAGAATGTGATGTGCAGTCCTCAAGCATCTTAGAACTGCGTTAGTGTGTTATTTCCTATGCATGAACTTCAGTAAATTTTTTCAGAACTAAAACTTAGCAGATCTTAATTAAAAAAGTCATGCAGCAGACCTTAACATGTTTTTCCAGAAAAATCTTTAGTGCATTCTGAATCAGTATGCGTTTTGTGGAACAAAAGAAATGAACTGCCATTATGGGTAGGATTCATTTTTCCACATTTTATTGTCTACCTTGTAGATGTCGGGCTGTCTACCCAAATCCTTTCATTGTCTGCAGAGATAAATGTGCCTTTCTAGGACTTGAGACCTCTCATCCTTACTTTATGATAAATTAAAAGTAGTTCTCATGAACTACCTGCTACGTGTGTCTATTCCTCTACAAAAAATTATCTCAGAATATTTCCCAGTATGAGATGATGTTTCTCCTAACATTCTAATCAGAAAGGAGTATTACTCCACATAATAACCCAAAAAGCCATGCAAAGATGCAGTCCAATGATTTTGAAGCATTCTCAGAACTTCAGAAATAACTTTTATTCAACTTCATGAGGAATTTGAAGGGAGCAGAAACAAATAAAACTATAATATAAGATTTATCTGACTTGGTCTACTCCTCCTTTTGTAATTGGGACTTATTTTTGTCTGGGATTTATTTGCTATGGGGTGAGTTTCATCCTGAAAAAAGTGACTGAAACGAGACTTGATGCAATGACATAACTTGAATTTTAACAGTGTATGGGCACTCTGAGTGAATTTCATCACAATGGAAAGAACTCCTATAACTCTTTATGAAATAATCATAACATGAAATTGTCCTATTCTATCTGTTTTGTTAACTTTTTATTCTCATTTATTCTTATATTCTTTATTTCATCATATTATAATTAGTAAAATTTTATTTAATATACAATTCATTAAAAATTACAACTTGTAAAACACCCTATGCTTGCAATACATGAAGCCTGACTTTTATGATGTGGTGATGTAATCCCACTCAGTAGTTTACTTCAAGCAGTTTTAGAGGCACAAAAAGGAACTGTTATATGAATGAATTAATTATGCCTTTTAATTAATTAGATATTAAGAAAGAAATTAGTTCAATATTAAGGTTTAGCAAGGAGCATATTAATCTAGACACACCATGCAATGCTGAGTGGTATTTATGAGAAAGTATTACACTGACAACTACGCCTTTCTGTATGGCATCTCTAATAAGAAGAAAATACTTCAGCTATTGCAGTGTGATGCATTTCTGTTCAAAAACCGCAGCAGCAAACAGCACTGAACTTTTCTTTGCTGTACACTTTGTGAGTAATTGACACTTGAAGTAGAACAGTAGGATAACAAGATTATTTTTTAAATGAAAAATCAAAACCGTTCCTGAAGAGTTCACTGGATCAGTCTCTGACATAAGAAATGAACTTTCATAGTGTTGATAAAGATTCAAAGCCCTTGAAAATAGTGTTCTATCTACTTTTTGTTAACAGAGAGCCTGACAGTCTCTAAAGTCATAAATAAATAATAAAGACAATTTCATACAGTGTTAATATTTTGCATGGTGTTCAAGAGTTAAAAGTTGATCTGAATTTGGAAACTACAAAGTGGAGTTTAATGACAACCCATCCCTGCTGGATTTACTCATGTAATTGAGTGTTCACAGTGAATCCTTGCAGAGCCTGCAGGGAAGCTGGGAGAGCTGGCACCTGAGCTGAGTCTAGGCAGTGAGACTGGAAACTCCCAGGTCTCAAAGCAAAATGTCAAAATAGGGATTTCTCCTAGTCAGTTTCCTAGACCTGCTGCCCACATGCCCAGAATTGGTTACAGCAATTGTTGTCGTCTCTGATTGACTCTGGATGTATTCAGAGACATCCAGAAACAGAGAACACAGAGTGATAGGTCACAGAAACCCAAAAGGTCTTATATCAGAGAAGTAATGAAGTTACATAAATAAAAGAAAGTAGAAAGTCAATTGTTCTGTGATATTATTCAATTTTTCAGAGATGAAGCCCATTTATTTCCATGTATTTTCTTTGTCTTGGCTTTATTTCTACAAACCAAACACTGCAAGATCCTAATGTGTATGAATCCTAAAAAAGTTATTTTCAAAAGTCACAAATCATACTGAATGCCTTTGAATTCACACAGCTAACCTATGAAAACTGCAGTTTGTCCTTTTTCAAATCAGATTGCTTATAGTTGAAATTACCATGTTCCCGAAAACAAAGACATTAATATTGCCAAAAAATCTTTTAAAACAGAAAATTTCTGGTTACTTAAAAAATGGAAATGTTTGTTCGTGTAGTGTCTATATGATGAAAAAAAAAGTTGTTGGTTTAGATGACTTCAGTCTTTCCGAATAGCATTTTTTTTAATCATCAAAAAAATATAAATACTAGAGCTAGATTACTCAACTGAATAGCTTTTGCTATCTCTTAAAACCAAAGAAAAATTCTTTCTGTCAAATTTTTAGCCATATAACCCAGAATTTTGCCCATCATAGTCAGCTGGAGTGCTCCCAGTAGGACACTTACAGTGTTTATCTCTTCTCCTATTGGAAAGACTCTTAATGTTTCTTTTTCATTTCAGCAGACTTTAATTAGCTTTCATTTCTTTGTCCTCTAATTTGAATTTTCCAAACACAAATACCATGCCTGTAAAACACCTTTTAATGAAAATGTAAGATTGAGCATATGAGTCTCAAAACATCGTTTCTTGGAACATCTCTGTCTTGGAGTTCTTGATTTACAAAATATATCTTCAAAGGCATAGGAAGGTGAGCAAGTAAAATCATAGGCATTCCAAAGACTGACGAATTGTTCCTTTCTACTTTAACAAGCACAAGTCATGTACACTGCTAAATGGAAAAAAAAAAAAGGATTATATTACAGTTCAGGCAACAAGCTGCTGTCCCAAAGAACTGGAACTTACTTTGGTTGTTTTCTGAGAAAGCAATATCAGATTCAAGAAAACTAAATTTTTGACAGAGATTTCATTGAATAAACCATGACCAGGTCCCAGTCTTTGTGCCTGAAGCTAAACTTAGGAGACAACATACTCTAAAAAAATAAAGCCACTCAAAATACATTCTTTCAAAAATCAAGTCACAGATGTATCATCAGAGGATACCATTACTATTAACATCTTACTATGTGAATTTACTATTTATAACTTTTATCTTTTATGCTTTTATACACAAGCTCTAAGCTTCACTGATCTCGTCATTACATTTCTGAAATAAAGGCTCCTTTAAAAAGGTACACAAATGCCTGGACTGTTCTTGCTTCCTTGAGGCAGCATTCCCCTCTAAACTAACCTGCATTAAGAAATGGATCTATTTTTATCTTGAATAAACATTCTTTTCTTTCAATGTTTGCAAAAATAAGCAGCTTTGTGGAATATGCAGACTTTTTAAGCAATGAGAAGCCCAGATAACAATTTGTGTTCAAAATCCTCTGATACTTGCATTATTATCAGTGTCAGAATGCAGTCTCTGGTGTGAAGAATGGAAGTAGCTGTATCTTGTTCTCAAAGACTATCTGCCCTACTGGGCAGCTGCAACACACACTGATCCTTGTTAAATTACAAAGATACTGAACAAAATGTCTCAAGAATGTTTCTTGCACTCTATGAGGACTTGGAACCATGCGTGCACTTTGGGCCTCTAATGGCTCTGGCAGTAACTGTGGGAAGCATAGCGGCTGATGCAGAGCCGGAAAGTAAGAAGTCAAGAGCAAGAAACATATTGGGATTGAGACAGAACTCGACATTGCACAAGTCATACTTTAATAAGTGCCAAGAATGACTATTCAGAGGCCAGTAGCCCAAAGATACTTGGCTTTTTTTTTTATTTTTAATCATTTTGTTCCAGGCATGTATAAACAATACCTAATTGTAGTGAAGCTGGGAGGAAATTTTTAACTCCAAAGAGTGTGTAAAAGGGTAAAGGAAACTCTGATGTTAATAAGGAAGAACCAAACTGAAGTACTATCATAACAGTCTCAAGGGACTTTACAGCAAATAGCATAACGATACTCAGGCATAACTATGTTGTGGAAGGAAATTAGGAGAAAAGTAAAGATTCAAAAGAGACACTAAAAATAACAAAGAAAATACAAAACTAAGCAAGAAAACCAACCTCCCCTCCCCCGTGTCACTTCTTCTCCGGTTCAACTTCACTCCTAACTCTTCCACCTCCTCCACGGGAGTGGTACAGAGGGATGCAGGATAGGAGTTGCAGTCCATTCTTAGCACTTTATCTCATTTGAGTGACTACACAGTGGAACAGAGGAAGAGTGTGAGGAGGAGTTACTCACAGAGATGGAGTCCTTCATGGACTTGTCCAACCTGTGTCATTCCCATAGAATGCAGTTCTTCGTGAACTGCTCTAACATGGATCTTTTCTATGGAATACAGTCCTTCAGGAAGAGATTTCTCCAGTGTGGGTTCCCCACAGAGCCACAGGTCCTGCCAGAAGACCTGCTCCAGCAGAGGGTCTCCATGGGGTCACATTCTCCTTCAGACATATCCACTTGCTCCAGCATGAGGCCTTCCATGGGTTGCAGGTGAATATCTGCTCCACCATGGACCTCCATGGGCTGCAAGGGTACGGTCTAGCTCACCATGGTCTTCACCACGGACTGCATAGGAATCTCTGCTTCAGCTTCTGGAGCACCTCCTCCCTGTCCTTCTTCACTGACCTTGGTGTCTGCAGAGTTGCTTCTTTCACATATTCCCACTCCTCTCTCGTGCTGTTGCGGGGGGGGGGGGTTTATCCTTTCTTAAATATGGTATCACAGCTACCAATGTTCCTGACTGGCTCAGCTTTGGCCAGCAACAGATACATCTTGGAGAGAGCTGCAACTGGCTCTGTCAGGACATTGGGACAGATTCTTGTATCTTCTCACAGAAGCTACCCCTGCAGCTTCCCCCTTCCTGGTTACAAAATCCTTGTCATGTAAACCCAATACAGGGGAAAAAAACATTGTAGACATATGAAACTGTAAACCAACTGAAATACTTCAGGTAACTTGGATATTCATGAAATTAGCGTTACCCAACATGCTCATAATTTTACTGTGGCTCTTACAATGTGTGACATGATTAAATTCCGATTTATAGAGTAAAACGTAAGTGCTAGTATGAGTAGCTCATCTTTCATTTCTGAGAAAATTTTCTAGATGTTTTTGTTATATCAAAAAGCTGAACCAAAAGTGAAATATCATTACAATGAAACCAGTCTCCTAGTTATAGCAAGGTTAACTTATTCTTCCTGGAGGAGAGTGGTGGGGGTGTGTGTCTTGAAAATTCCAAATGTTTTGAAGACTTTATCGACATGTGTGTTTTAGCACTTCTTAAATAATGCAGATATGTTTATTTAAAACGCATTATCACAAACTTCCATAAAGAACCTGGAGAGGCAGGTTCCTTCCTTTGCTTTCACTGAAGATCTGTTACATTTCAGTGGGGAATTCTATGTTTTAACTTTTTTTTTTTACTTGGAAGACTTTTGGGCACCACTTCTGAAAGTCCTTGAAAATTTACTTCTTTTCCTACACATTTCTAATCACACAAATGCAGGAAATTGTTATCATAAATGTTCTATAAACAGCCTTGTTTTACATATAAGTATTTCTGATTCTTCTAGACTTGCACTGATTTTCTGGGAATAATCTAACTGAAAATGTTAGAAAATATTCTGGAAATTGCAGCTATTTCAATAACATCTAAGGAAACAATTATTTTTATACATTGTTCTGAATAAAAGTAAGTGAATTAAGTCTGGTTTAAAAACATTGCTTATAAAGAAAAACGTTCTGTTGGTGATTCCCCAGTGTCACAAGATTTCTCTGCACAGAAAAGCACATGAACAAAACAAGGAAGACAGACCTTAATCATGAAGCAGTCAGGCCTGACCTTGCCTTAGTCATTAAGATAAAATCAAGTGTGAGGGAGGATTTCTCGATTTTTTTTTTATGCATTCCCTATTTCTGGCACCTTGTCACCCATCTAGCAATTAGAAATTCTCTCACTTGCAATTGCCTTACTGCTTAAATCAGTAATTACTTCAAACCATGTAGGTGATTTAACATAGTCCTGTTTAAAAAGAATCTTTCAACAGTAGCTGAAGACTTCAGGAAAAAACAAACCTATAAACGCAGTGGCTGAAATCAAACAAACATCTTCAGTGTAAGCTGTGTTAGTATGTGGAAAAAGTCTTTCTAATAGCTTTCTTTAATAAAACTGCTTTCAAGAAGTATTTAGTTACACTTTAATTAAGCAAGTGTATTCATAGATATACTATCACACTAATTTTGATGATAATACAACTGTTTACAACTGTCTTGGAAAGACTAGTTCGCATCCAAGTCTAATAAACAGATACATGTTTTCATTGTAAATCCTGATATTTTATTAAGGCGCAAGTGAATGAAGAGGATTTTGAAGGTTGATTCATCTTGTCATGTCATGAGAGTTTCTAGGAGTATCTGCCTTCATGACATGCCGTTGTCATCATTACTTTTTTCAAACTCTCTCATTGTGCTTGTTTATCTAAAATAAGGCTTATCTGAACTTTTCAACAGCATTAAATATGTTACTATGCTCCAAGGTTTCCACATTGTGTAATACACTTCTCCTTGTTTCAAGCTGTCAACTACATGGAAAAATTGGGCTGAATTGGCAACTCTGACTGATGACTGCAAATCCTGTCCTTCCTCCCCTCCCACTTTAACGTAACTAACTCATCATTTTCCTGAAAAATGTAACAAAAGAACTGTTGGAGTAAGTGAGGCTGAGCAGATAGGAATAAAAAACCTACTGAAAGTAGATTCTCTTTCATAGACACCTAATCAGATACTCAAACTCAGTTTGAGGTTTTCTTTATCTGCAGCTGGGGCCATATCTGAATACATATGAGTTAAGGAGGTCACGGGTGGAGCTAAGAACTGGTGTTTTGCTGTTCTGGGTACTTCATTTATGTTTGAAGGAAGCTTAAAGCTCAGTTATGTGATCTACAGTTGAAGAGACTTTTCCGTATTAAGATGTGATTGGTAAAGTGAAGCTAGTTGCTTTTGTACTTTAGCAAAAGCTGTGGGCAACTGATGCAGTTATATTTTAATTTGAGGTTCCTAAGATATGATTTCTACGCTACATTATACAAACTAAAATCGAAGGAAATCCACATGCACTGTTTGTATAGACCAAAACCAGTGAAACCAATGCAATTACCTTCTGAGAAATATACCAGTATGTCCATGAGTATCTTGTGTGTAGGAAAACTTCTTATTTTTCATTGGAGCAGAAGTTTCAATCCAAAACAGTTAAGTATAACATCTGGTGCAGTAAGTAATTTATTGGAATGTCTCCAATTCAGTCAGAATATCAAATTAATACACTTAAACAAATCCTAAACTTATTTATTAAAAAAATCAATTTTAAGGCAAAGTCCTGAAACCCTTTCTAGCAACAGAAATTTTTTTGAGAAATGATAAAATAAAAAGTGTTCAAAGTCTCTCAGTATTGAAACACAGTCTGGAAAAACATGATCACAAATAATTAATAGAAAAATAACTTATCTGGGGCAGGACAGGTAGGTGTTACTCTACAGTATTCTATATAATTGTAAAGTGCTTGTAGCTTATTCTACTTTATGTGCAGTTGAAAGTGTTAAAGATGCAGTGCAGAAAAGCTCTGGAATATTTAATTTTTGTAGCTCCAATTTATACAGGTAGAGGATTAAGATAATACTGTTCTTTATTAAATCAGTGAGATACAACAATTATAGTAATTTTATCAACAATGGAAAGTATACTGAAGAACCAAATTATAACTTTAGAGATGCAATTAGAATCACTAAGCAGAGCTCTTCTGGCTGAGGGTATCTGACAGTTTCTCAGTTTCCCAGTGAAGATGAGTAATTTTCTGGGAAAGTGCACCAATACCACTGGAAATCCAGGGCACATTTCAAGCAGTGAGAGCTGCTGGGCACCAGTCCAGGCAGGCAGGTAGAAGGAAGGAAGGAAAGAGGAAAAGAAAGAGAAGAGGCCCTGCTACAAAGCAATATATAAAAACTTCAATTGGAAATTACTGCACCTTACCACTACCAGATTAACACAGACATGCTAGCATGAACTTTAATAAAACTTTCATAAAGCAAACAAAACAAAAAACAAACAAAACCAATAATCCTCAACTTTTACATATAAGCACGGTGGTTTTACAGCCAAGGAGCAGAGATCTGAAAGGGAAGGGCTGCACAGAAAACTTAGGAGGGAAGGAAACCTACAGCAATGCAAAACTGGGAAGGCTTTGATAAGGAGGTAAAAATAGGCAGTCATATCCTGTTAGCAACCATGTCTTCTGCCAAGGCGAACTTCTTCATGACTATTCTAAAATCTTGAATTCTCATCTTTGGAATATTTTGACTTGGCTGTATAGTTAAGTAACAGTTTCCCCTCTGCTATTCTACTGCATGGTGTTTTGGACAGCAAAGGAGTAAAATGGGACAGGCTGAGAAAGAAACTGGACTTTGATCTCTAGTCTCTAACAATGAATCCTTAACCATCAGACTCATACATAAAAAGAAAGTACTTTTGCCAAGAGCACAACAAAATGCACCAGGGCTTATGTTTATCCCATTCACTAAGGTATATATCCCAACGGAATAAATCCAACTCCGACAGCCTGTTGTGGAACCTGTAAGCAACAGATTTCATTTATAATCCTATGTCAGAATATGAAGAACTACTTCTGCAACTACTGGTCTCTTCTTAACTTCTAAAATTTAGGTAGCTGAATTTGAGAGAAACTCCATGTCAATTTAAAATTATTTGAATTTATTTTAGAAGGTTGTCCATGTCTTTAAATATCTAGTCCTCCAGGTCCATACGCAAGTATGTAACCCAGTAGTCTGATAACAAATCTCCTTAGTACTCTTAAAGCTTCTTTGTTAATTTGAAGCTGGGAGGTGATGTGAGCTCTATTCTAACATAACTCAAGGAAGCAAGTAAATTCCAGGGAAGAGTTAATAAAGACCTCTCCTGTGTCAAGGAAAGTCATGCCTCAGAATTTCCTTTGAAGAAGCAAGCAAAAGTAGACACAGGAAATTCTGTGTATACAGTCCTTTCAGTTTGAAGAAATTTTTCAACACAATCATCCATCAAATGTTGGCGGTTGGACTGGATGATCCTAGAGGTCTTTTCCAACCTTAATGATCCTATGACTCTGTGTTCCTGAAGATATCAAAGTGGCAAAGCATGAGAAGGGAAATTCTTAAATGAATGAAGAACTGCACAAAAGAAAGGCAACAGACAGCCAGATAAAGTAATCTATTTTTGTAATTATTTCAAGAAAGCTGGGAGATTAGCAGGGAAATCCACAGAAATTTGTGCTGGGGCCTTTTGACGTCAGACAAAATTATAAAAAAGTCTTATGACTTTAAATGACTACATAATATTTTTTCTGAAAATATAAGTAAGTGAAGTGAGGTACAGGATTCGCTCAAGAGAAATTATCTCTCTTCTTATACTATTCTGTAAACATTACCTATTTGTGTAGTGTTGAGTATACTAGGCTACATGGACTTCTAGTTTGATCTCACTCTTTTTAAAATTTCATCCATATGAAAATTACATATTCCATAAAAAAACAAGGAGCCTGACTTTACATCTGATGGATTGAATCTTGGTAAACTGAGTAGAATGAGCTTTCCGCTTCTCAGGTATGATCTTCTCCCAGCTATAATAAATAAAATGTCACAGTTCAGCAGAACAGAACAGTAGTTTTAGGGGTAAACAGGATAAAGTTGACAGCAAGATGATCTTCATGATTTTTTTTTTTTTGTCTCTTTTGCTCACTTGTCCCGTTGCAGAGAATGTTTCTTCTAGAAGCATCCTTTTGCCATTTCAGCTCATTTCACTTTGAGATAGTCTGAAGAGTAGTTTGACTAAAGAAAATTACAAGATACCAATATTTGGCAGGGTATGTTTTGTTTAAAGGTGTTCTGATTGCTGCTAGCAGTTCAGCACTTCCATGATTATTGTGTAGGTGCGCCTCTTTTCAAGTATGTAGTGGCTGAGGGATCTCTACCCCTAGAAACTGTGTATTCAAACTGTGTCGATTAATTAAAGGAGTCATAAAGAATTTCTTCAGGAACACAGTTGATTTAAAGTGAAAGATGTTAATTGGTTGAATATGTAATTTGATTCCAAATTACAAAACAGAGCCACATAGGATGCTTAATAGTAAAGTGTTTCACTGTTACACAGGGGTTTTTCAGAGGGAGTAAACAAATATTAGTGATAACTCTCAGGGCTTAAGAGTGCAGCCTTCTTGATGAATTTTACATTTTATTTCCTATTTAGATTTTCTTAGAAAGAAAAATCCTACAAAATGAGTGAAGTATTCAGGAAATATTCTGGCAACTTTCAAATAAGACTTTAATAGTCACAAATAATCCCTATCAGGTTTTTTTTCTGATTTGTTGCTCTCTTTCCTATCATTATTTAACTTGAAGTCAAAAGATTTTTTTTATTTCATTCAAAATAGATCCTTCTATATGACAATAGTTCTCTTTCAGTACCCCTCTGTTCATGTTTTCTCTCTTATTCATAGTCATTAATATTGTATTTACATATCATTTGCTAGGTTTTAGGTTTCTTTCTACACAGAAATCTAGCTTTATCCAAAATCATTCTTATTATTTTTCTGCACAACAGGATATTTTCCTAACATTTTCCTTAGTCTCTTTTTCATTACAGTAATAAACCCCTTGTCCTCCTTGCCTCCTTACTGGAATGGTGTTTTGTTACTTATTTTCACTGACCTCAGTAACTTGCTTTGAGCTCACATAGTCAAGTTTTCCTTAGTTTTAGTTCCTGAAAAGAATCTCAGGATTTCTGGCCAAGATAAGTGACTGCTATATCAGTCCCTGATGGAAGAATGCTATTAATGTAACACGGACACTAATAATGAAATGTGGTGACAGAATCACCAGAAGCTCTTTCAGACTCTGACTACACAAAGTGTTCTCTGAACTTTTCCCACTGGAATATCTTCTCCCACTTGCTGTCCTCTTACCTTTAAGCACCCTGATGTCCAGTAATTTGATTCTTACTCTGATCCCAGAAATAACAAGCATCTGAAGAGTCAAAAACTGGAAGAACTAAAAAAGGAAAAGAGTGCCAATGTGAGATACATAAGAAGGTACAGAACTGGCTCAGTTTGAGGAAGAAAAGAAAAAGGGAATTAGGCTTTGATATACTGTGGAAGACCTGATTAAACTCCATTTTCTCCACAGATCTCCTTAGTGACATTTGCAAGGTGCTCAACTCCATATCTTCAAAGACACTTAAGTGTTGCAATCCTCCAAGTACATGTTTAAAAACACACACAGTTCCTAGCATGAGCTGTATGTCCCTTGTATAAAGCACAGACAAGTGAACAATGACATAAGCTATCTAAAGAACGCAGGCAGAAGAACGGAAATACAGGTCAGATACATCTCATTCAACATAGGATGTTTAACCTATCAGCTATGGAGATGGATCTCTCCATAGGCAGTTGTTCTTCATAAGTGGGATTGTAGTCAAGGTCACCCACATATAAACATTGGTTTTCTCCTACCTGATTCACCAAGTTTAATACTCCAGCAGCTTTGAGTATGTACACTCTGAGAGAAGTAATTAAGACTCCAACTAGTTCCAGCACTAAGCACAGGCGGTATAGGACAATCAGTGCTACTTTGCCTCAGCAGTCCCTACTTTGTTTTGATCACTTTTTATTTGGCAGTATCAGTAGACTCATATAGGCCTTACTTAAATGTAGTTTTTTAGAATGTTTGTGATGTCTAAATAGGAGGTAAAGGTACCCCAGGCACCAGTAGCTTAGCTAAATTAATCTCTTTCTCTGCTCTCTGGAGAAGAAATGCAGACCTTTGGGACTTTAGTCTCTTCTATTTTCTATAGACTACAGGGGAGGTGCTGAGGTGCCAAACTTCCTAACCTCACTGAGCCCACTAAATGTACGGATTTGAACCCCAAGTTCTCTTGGGGATAATTTCCTTCCTCACACTAGCACTAAGGATATGTATATGTAGGTATAAGAAGCTGAGTAACTGGGAATAGAGCAGAGAACTAATATTGTGCATGTATTTAAGGATGAAATATTGTAACATTTGTTAATGAGGCCAAGGCTCTTACTTCCACAACGTCACCTAACAGAAGAGCCACTGGGATCTTTTTGCCTATGTGAAAACCTCATGATACTACTCCTTTTTTTAGAGTTTTCCACTTCATTTACTCCAGTGCTGGAAACAACTTGTTTTCCTTCACAGAGTTGGAACCAAGGTTTTCTCTTAAAATATGAACGAAGTTGTTCTCATGAAATATACTAATAATAGATAAAAAAAAAAAGCAGTATAATCCCAGTAAATAAGAACAAGTACTTATTATAATTATTCATTATGAATAAAACCCATAGATGTTCTGAGTAAGTACATTACACAAAATATGGTTTAATTAACACAATACTCACTCATCCAAAATTGCAGGGTGTGGATCAAATATTCCACACTACTCAGGCTGCATTCTCTGGACCTTCACCACATTCAAAGCATCATCTTGGAAAATGGTACAGAATCTGTAGTCCTGGTTCACATCTTTTTGAGGACAGTGGTGAAAACTCCCACTGATTCGTTGGGGTTTCTTTGCTTTTGTTTTAATTTGAGTGGTTTTTCTTTTGCATGTCCATAAACCATACCAATGCCTACATCTAAATGTAGGAATGGTAACCTGCAGCCTTTCACCTTCTAAGGCAGTGCTTAATACTGAAAGCCTTGGAAGAGTGCAATAATCACCTGTGATACTTCTGCTAAGGGGGTGGCATCCCAAAACCCTTTTGAATGCTAAGACTCCCTCATAAAGTTCCAGCTATGAAAAGTATGCAGATTCAAGGGAGACAAAGAAAATAATTAAAATCTTGCAGCAATGAAGTCAACAGTTCCCCGTGTGCTAGGGCAGGGGCTGCTGGTGCCTGATGGAGTTGGAAAGGAGACCTGGGCCCTGGACAGGGTGGCGGAGGCCCAAGGAGGGTTTGAACAGGGACAATAAGGCCTATTGACAAAAACCCAACTACAGACCTCCTCAGACCCCCCTGTGGTTTAGTTCCAGGATTTAGAGCAGCCTGTCATTTTCTGTGCTGCACTGACCTGCCCCTTTGAGAAGTGACATCACTGTTCCTCTTTACACTCAGGATCGCACCCTTTATTTTCAAATGGACAGGGGAAGGGAAACAAGACTGAAATATCTTCTGGAAACCACACCCCCAGGAACACGTGTGAGGTGCAAAGGAAAAGGAACAGAAGTGAATGCAAGAGTCTGAGTGATTAAGATAAAGGATCTTGCCTAGCCTGAAGAGCCTTTGTACTCAAGCCCAGTAAAATATCCAACCGTATTTGAACCCTCTACTTCAGTCATCATTCAGTTAACAGAATGGTTCAGCAACAGTCATTGAGTGTTACTGGCTCACTCTTGATATTCCTTACAATTGGTTTCATACTGAGAGACTTTACAGGTAGTATAATGATGAACAACATTATTAACCATTTCTGGGATTAGCTTGAAATTTTCCAGTTATGTCAAAATCACATCTCACTTCTGTATAAAAGTCATAGATTAATGAGCTATATTGAGATACTTAAATTCTTTATAAATATTTGACTTTACTTTTAAAAATTTCAGTGCAGTTTTTCTGTCAGATAAGATAGATAGCATTATTCTAGTTCTTTGCTCTGGTTTTAAGTTCACAGCCTTCTGTCTCTCTAGTGAACTGAGTAGACGTCCTCCACTACTTACTTCTCCTTTATTACTCCTTCCCTATCTTCAAACACACACATAACACTCCCTACCCTGTTGAACTTAGGGCCATGCACTTTCATATCTGAGCTTTGTCTGGATGAAATAGAGGTGAAGAAGAGAACTGCAAGGTCCCTTCACCTTACCTTGATGTCTCCTTCTTTCCACAGTTTTTCCTCTGCTCAGTGTTCTTCTTTAACTAAACACCTATTCAATGTTCCTGTTTAACCAAACACAAGTCTTCTTACTTCAGGAGTAATTTAAGTGATTGCAGGTCCAGAGAACTTGTTCTACAGTACATTCCTGACAGCAGAGGAGGTCAAACCTTTCTAAATCCATTACCTCATATTTGCAGATCATCTTGCATCCTCTCATGAGGAACATGCTCCCTATATGCTTTTACAGATTAGCTCAAAACTCACCTAAATTCAGACCTTGATGGAAGAACCACCCTAAAATAAGATCACATTTTGTTGTGCATTGCACAATTCTACAGCTTTCTGCACACAAAGACCAAGACAGACCCACAGAGAAAGACTTGACTGCATCTTTCCAAAACTTAATCTAGGGTTCTAATTTTCTAAAAAGCTATAGTCAAAGTACAAAGTCAGCCCCACTAAAGTCTGTGTGATTTTTTTCTGGTGATATGAACTTCAAATGGTTAAACTAATTGCTTCTGTTGGAACTTCAAACCCGTACTTAGTCAGAATTTTTTTCTGAACCTTGGACAAGGGATATTTTTCTACATGTTTGATATTCTTAATCAGAAAAAAAAATCCCAGCTCTTCCCCCAAATCACAGCAATGTTCTAAGGACTAATTTCTTAAAAGCTTTTGTAACCTTCTGTGAGTCCTTTAGAAAAAGCATGCTTAATTAATCATACATTTACCTGAATGCTCAGTGAAGAAATTGTAAGTGCTTTTTAAAACAGTCAGTTTCTTTGAAGGGCAAGAATTAAAAATTTTGATTTCTGAATACAAAGTCTAAGGAATGATAGATGTAAAGAGACTGCAGCATGAAGGGCCTGTCTAAGAGGCAAGTGGTTATATGCACTGCAGCTGTGTGTTCCAAGTGTTTGTATGGTGATGGCCACACATTGGTTAATTAAATGGTTAGACAATTTACATCAGATGATCAGCTTGAACACCATTCCTGAGTGATGAGACTTTCCCTTCAGCAGATTTACAGCTTACTAACTACTGCAATTCAGAACTGAAAAACCAACAAGGGTTTCTGTATAGGGAGGAGTCTTTTTTGTAATAAATCTCCTTAAAAACTATTCCAGCATATACATAAAAAACCCAAACAAACAAACAAAAACCCTAAAACAATAAACTTTGAGCATTCATTTCTCCATTGGCTGTGTTATTTTAGGCATTCCTTACTTGTCAGCCCTTGATATGTTCCTTCTGCTGTGTCATCACAAGGAAACTCCTTTTTCCCCCAGGCTAGTTTCCAGCTGGATATGTCCCTAATACAGTGAACTTGCAGCGGTACAAACATAGGAAACACATACGACAGTAAGAATGTCAGAGTTGCTTAATTAGTTTAAATGCATATCTAATATTTATGTCAAATATCTAAACATGGCCTCCAGCAGCTGGACAGGCAAATTGACCCTATCCTCATACCTGAGTTTGCAACATAGTATAGATACTTTTAGGGCTTCTTCAGAGTCAAAAAGAATCGATAGTGAGTTTCTAGATATCTCCTGGAAGGATTTTGAGATTCTGACAATCATTTTAAACATGACCTCATCATTCACTATTGAGGTATTTTTATGACTGCTCACACAAGGGCAACATCTTGTTGCAGAGCTAAGTATTATATCTAGATTTGGATCCAAAGTACCACCATCAGTTTCCTACCTCCACTCAGGGAACAAAAAAAGCCATACCTATATGTATTGTAGAAGGTTTTCTGAAGGATCATTTATACAAGGCCAGCCTCCTGCTCATGCTGCCCTGGTTAATCTAACAGCTCAAATTGCTCAGCCCAAGTATTTTGGAATCCAAGACTGAACTGACTCAGCAATAATTTCTGCCAGGTGAAATACAGTTGCATGAACCAGGGTCAAAGTATGATACAGGAAAACAACAGCCTCTGAAATTGCTATCTGCACAGAAAGATAATTTACAGTAAATAAAACAAAAGAAAGACAAAATAAGTGAAAGCGTAAATCAGAGCAAATCAAGAGTGATAAAATAAACAAAGACTGAAAGAGATTATAGGATTGAGTTGCTGATGCTATATACTACAGTGTAATTTATGCTTAATTATTACTTTTAATACTCCCCACCTCCTTAAATACAGTGGCATGATGCCAGACGAGAAATATTTTCTTGTCATTCATAACTCTGAAGGAACACACAGGATTATGTAGCCACAGTTGATCTGGGCAACTAGTACTGCATAATCACACAACTGCATTGCTTGATCATGAAGTGTATGGCTTGATATTTTTTTGTCAGCAACAAGCAGGAAAATTCATAATCAGATCACACTGTATCTAGTGTTACTTGGTCCTTGTTTTTTTCCCACAAGCATTTGGTGTGTGAAACTGTCATAGGTTTGAGCAGGAATAGGCTCCTCCTGCAAAATTATAGCACCTTCTCACTAATTTTTTACTCTGCCATTTGCATGTAGTATAGTGTATTCTCAGACCATGTTGCAAAGTGCATAGGGTAGTGGCAAGCTGACCTCAGACACAAGTCAGAGGACAATCTCTTACTACCTGAAGTGAATTCCTACTACTTTTCTTCAGGGCAACATTTTCAGAAAGACCATATTCATTTGAACTTAAACAGAATGTAAACCCACAGCAGAAGCTCATCATAGAAATTTGTGATTGGCGATTGGAATGCACTGCCCAGGGAGGTGGTGGAGTCGCCGACCCTGGAGGTGTTTAAGGGGAGATTGGATGTTGCACTGAGTGCCATGGTTTAGATGATGGGTTGGTGTTGTGTTGGGTTATAGGTTGGACTTGATGATCTCAGAGGTCCTTTCCAACCTTGTGATACTGTGATACTGTGATACTGTGAAATGTTAGCTGCAAAGCATATGTCCAGGGGTCTCAGGTCCAACTTCTTGCTTAAACCACAAGTTTCATCTATGCTATATTACATCAGCTGCAGCTTTGCTTAGCTATACCATTAAAATTTCCAAGGACAGGCTCTTCATCCAGTCCTCCAATGCTGCGTTACCCCACCTCTACTAAGTAAAGAAGCTTTTCCTAGTGTTCAAAAATGTTCAGCCTTTGGATCTTTTCTCCTGTTATACATCTACCACTTTTGAGAAGATTTTTCTTTCACTTTACAATTCCCACTGAAATATTCTCAGGCTGTGGTTACACTGTCACTTAGCCTCCTCTTTGCTAAATTAAATAGGCCCATCAACCTCAAACTCTCTTCATGAGTAGACCCGTAATCATCTTAGTGGTTGGATGGATTCTCTCCAGTTTCTAGACTGAGTGAGATGGCTCAAAACTGTACAGAATATTTCATTTGCATCCATGGCAGAATCACACAGAAGGTAATAACGGTTTCTTCAATTTGTTGGATATGCTTTCCTATTAAATCAATAGTTTGTTTTATCTACACTTGAGAGAATACTGTTGGCTTATATTCATCTTGATGTCCACCATAGCCTTCTGAGCAAATTTCCAGGTTAGAGAGTAATTTTGCATCCTGTAGTGATGCCTGATGTTATCCTGTCATAGGCACAGAAGTTTAGGCTTCTAGTTGAACCTCAGAAAGTTTCTGTTGGCCTAGTCTTCAAGCCTCTCAAAATCCTTCTGAACTGAATCTCAGCTGTCAACACGTCAATGATCTTACCCAAATTGAATAACATCTACAAATTTTATGAGAATATGGTCTGTCTCATCATTTGAAATTATAATGATCATATTCAACAATAGCAGTCCCAGATTTGACAGCTCAGGCACTTGTTATCAGCTGCCAACTAGACATCAAGCCACTGATTACCATGATTTGAGCCCAATGGTCAATTCAGTTTTCATCACACCTAATACACACTTCAACCAATGCATACTTCCCCAGTTGGGAAGGCTGTGGAAAACGGTATCAAAAGCCTTATAACAGTTAACTTATCTGATCTCTACTGTTCTCCCCTTGTCCCTGTAGCCAGCCATTTCATCATGTAAGGCAGTAAAGTTGATCAACAATGACCCGTACTTGGTAAGTTTGTGATTATTGTTCCTGAAGGACTTTCTTGTCTTTCCAGTGATTGTAAATGGTTTGCAGAAGTACATGATGTCCAATCTGAAATTAGGTTGACCAGCCTGGACCCTCCGTTTTGCCACTCGTAAAAGATGAGCATAATATTAACCTCTTTAATAGTCTGGGACTTCCTCCAATCATTATGACGTTTCTGTAGGTAACAGTCATCCTGCAAACACGCTTCAGTGAATACCATCTAGCCCACAGTTGTGAATACACTCAGCTTTTGTAAATCATTTTTAATTTGTTGCGCCCTCACTGCTGACAAGCCTTCTTCCAAGGCTCCTATAGGCAGTGATCTGGGTTCAGTCTCTGTGGTGACTGGGGCAAAAAATTCAACAAATACTTCAACCTTTTCAGAATTGTCTCTCACCAAGTTAACTCTCCCATTCATCAGCAAAATCACGTCTCTAAACTTTCTTTTGTTACTGCCATGCTTGTAGAATCCCTTCTTGCTACATCCCTGGCTACTTTTAGTTCCAGCTGAGCTTTGACTTTTCTAATGTTTTCACTAAATGCCCGAAGAACACTCAGACATATTGCTGTCCTTGTTTCCACTTCTTCTATGCTTTGTACATACTAGTTCATTAAGAAGTTCCTTGCTTTCCCAAGTTGGAATACTGTCAAAATTCTCTTCTTTTACATAAAATCACTACGTGTGGAGTTGTTCTTGAGTCTTCAGATCTCTGGAGTGTGTTTCCCCTCATGACAGCCTTTGATTGATTCTGTTCGGAAGTTCCCTAGATAAGCTTAAGTGAATAGCTCTGATGGCCACAATCCTAACTCTACGGTTTCTCTTCCTTCATCTAAATTTTGAACTCAACTATCTCATGGTCACTTCAGTGCAAATTACCATCTACAACCACATTTACCACTAATTTTTTGTGGACAGAAAGTCAAATAGATATCACAAAAATTTCACAATTGCCCTGTGCTGACTGAGGAGAGAAGTTAGGATACAAAGTATAAAATTACAAGAGTACTTCTTTATTCAGGTGTATGAGGTGCCCCTTTCAAATTGAGGCACATCGAAATTGGTTTTACACATGGTTCTCCAGCATTCAGGTACAATATGATTTGACCAATTACTACTTAACATTTATGTACTAGTATTTTTAAAATGAACTATTGATTTATGGCGCCATCATCCATGTGCTTCTTTCTTGATCTAGATATCCCTGGAGTTGCTCTTGCTACCATTACTTGTCTATTAGGATATGGGAGGGTTTCACAGAGGTGCTGAAGGGGCTGGTATTACCTCAGTTGGCTTTAAGATTCTTCAGGGTGGGGGCTGCCCTCCTCCTTGCAATGAGCTGGGGACCTTAATGCTGACTTAATTGTAACTCTGTGGTATTCAATGTAAATTATGTGTCTCTTAAAGCTAATACGATTTCATGCTATTGAGAAAGTTCATACAGTTTTATACCATAAAAACTACTTGGTACAATTTTCACCAACAGGATCTAAAGATTTCTTGTGCAAACAAGCCAAGAAATCTTTAGATCCTGTTGGTGAAAATTTTCTAGTATAAAAGTTAGAGAAGTCAGACAGGTCTATGTTAGAAAAATCTCATTCCCTAACAATTGTACCAAAAACCTCCCATGGGTACATCAGTTTGTGATCAAGACTTCTGTGCTATTTTTGATGCCATATGCCCACATTTCAATTCAGATTTTGAAGCCTATGGAGCCTTTAACTTTAGACACATCGAATTCTGTAGGAATTATGTTAGAAAAGGCATAGATTGTTCTGACAGACTAAAAAATTGCAACTTGATATTGCCTCAATAAAAGCTCTTGATCTTAAGCACCCAGCATGCCCAGTCTATCAGCTATACTACTGCCCATGCAATGACAATGCATGCAGGAAAGTCATGAAAGCCATTCAGAACTGTGTGGAATCAGATTTCCTGTTTCTAATGCTCTTCCTTGCTCTTTGAGATTCAAGAAGAGTGCCACAGTTTTACAACATATTCTCTGCTTTGTGGGTGAGAATGGCTACATATTTATTTCAGTTCAACTGAGTGTCATATAGTTGCTACCTAAATTTGCCTCCACGTTTTTATAATTCCAACATCATTCATCCCTCTCAGTTTAACGTGCATGCCTGAGACAAATTATCACTTCAGTCTTTAGCTGTAAACTACCCTTATCTTGGAGCCAAGCCTCAGCCAAAAAGCTGATAATGTACTTGCATTAGGGTTTCAAAGCTGGCTTGTAGCCAAAGACATGTTAACTCCACATGCCACCGGACTTTCACTTCTGCTGTTACCAAGCAACCCACATTTGAAGACATATATTTTAGTGAAAATAAATTACATAAATTGCTCTGATATCTTCTAAAGTAAACACATTAAATTCTGTGGCTTCCAACATGCCAGGGGTCAGTTGTTTGGTTAATCACAGGTCAGACTCACCAGGATCCTCAGCTCCAACCAGCAACTCTTGGTCTAGAGCCCAAATAACCGGTACAAGAATCAACAGCAAATCTCCAAATGCCCTCCCCTTGCTGTTAGACTTGTTGTTGCCCACCTTTTTGACTATGATTACACTGAGCATATGGGTATACAAAATAAAAATTTAAAATTTACAGTGGCACAGAGAACATGCTAGCTGTCCCCGTGTTTTATCTCAGGTCAGAAAAAATAATCCACCAAGGCGAATTTAAAATAAAACTTTTTCAATAATTAACTAAGCTTATCAGGAATACGGGAACTGGCAAGCAATAAGGTGCACTTCAGATATTGCTTGTTATTTTTACATGACCTTTATTCCTTAACCATATAAATAACATCTAAATCTCTATCAAGAATAGATAAGTGAAATTATTTATTTAGAAAAAAGATATTTACATTCATTATTGAATACTTTATGGCAGTCTTTTATATATGTTTGTATCTGCCATATCTCGTTTTACGTTCTTCAAGAATAAAAAGAAAGACAACTGGTTTATTATTGTTTGTCAATAGCAGCAAGTATGGTATGGAATTTTGAGATTTTTTTGACAGGATACTGCAAAGTTAGGTGTGCAATACTTTTTCTCAAAGTCAAGTATTTAAAAGTACAGATTATAAGGTGGTTTTCATTATTAAAGTGAATGATTAAACATATATATATAAAATCTAAATGTATAGATAGTCAATTTCTGAAGAATCTATGGGAAAAAAAGGACATGAACTACCGCAAGAGGAAGCTGAGCTCCAAACTGGGCAGCCATCAAGCTGAGCAGCCTAAAGGTACCCAGCCCTGCATGCCAATAGTTCACCCACTTGCTAGTGAACTGGAGAGCATTTCATTCTATAGCATCAGCATTTTCCCAGTATTTTGTCACAGCATAAAATTATCAGTTGCTATGAGAAATTCCTTTAAATTATTGATCCAGTGCACTGTTTACTTTGCAAATCGATGTGTGTAGATTAGAATACTCAAAGGTTTGACTTTAGATATTTTCTTTGTGGTAATGGAGCACAGCAAGAAAAGCCATTTGAAATTAAATGGTTATGTGTGACTACACAGATTGAAATATACTAAGTTAAAGTTTCTTAAGTGAATAATTTAATACCAAATGTGCGAGGTTAAAGAATGCGGTACTTCAGTCTCCCAAGCATGCTTGTATTCTTTGGTTATCTTCTGCAATTAACAAAGGCTTTTCCCAGGCCTTGAGATCTGTCCATGAATTGTCCATTGGCATGATGGGTCATGACCAGTAAGAAATGATGCAATAAGAAACTACAGAGAACATAACATTAACTTACTGCTGAATCAGAAGTTTTGAAATGTCTAATTCAGCAATTCCACAAGTAGTCTTTATTCTAAACAAAAGGATTATTTTTAAGGAAATCCTGATTGAAATTCAGAAAAGGTTCTTATTATCTTTAAAGAAGACATGATAGGTAACTGCTGTGGCCATTAAAACAACTTGTTTTCTCTGTAGTACACGGAAGAAACAGGTTTTCTTCACTAAGTCTCCAGCTGTGTCGCTGGGAGCAGCACAGAACTGCCAGCCAGCCAGCTGCATTTTATGTTCTGCTGCTGAGAACAGTGTGTCAATATTTGTATAAACAGTTTGTCCCTGTTTTACTGGGAAAAAAAATCCTGCTCAGTTTCCAACTGTGTCTAAATTTGAGCTTTCCTGCATCTTGAAGAATAATCACATTTTAAAGTTAAGCAGGAAGTGGAATCTAATCACTGAGCAATCAGGGGGGAGAACCTGTGCTCTGGAAATATGTCTGAATTTTGCTGAGCCATAGCTGCGGGAAAAGAGGGATACCAGAAAAACTGCTCCTCTGAAACACTATCTGTGAAACCATGTGATACAAAGAACTACCTGCTCACTGTGCTGTAGTAATTACTATCAGAACTTACATCCCCTTACATCCACCTAGAGTGAAACGAATTTCTCAAATTAACTCTTATAGTTACAAAGCATGAGGGAGAAAATAGACACAACTGAGTGCTCTCTGGCTCTGTTCATTACATAAGCATAGGCAAACTAAGACTAATTAATTGCCTTCCTGCTGATCTTTCAGCTTTGTTTTACAGTCCTTCGGCAATCCCATTGATGTTCATGTTCCTTAACAGTTAAGTACACAGAAGGATATTCTTCACTGATACAGACAAGATTTGGAATAAATTACCTTGAGTCAGTAAAATAATACCAGCATAACAGAGATTCAAAAGGTAGGACCAGACTCCCATTTTTCAACACTGGCTAAGCACCGCTAATTTTTCCATCGGTGTCATTTCATATTTTGCTTTCCTGACTTGTATTTCTTGTTTGCATTACAGAAGTCACAGGAAGATATGCTTTCAAATAAGTTTCATGTTGAACGCTGTTTTCTATAATTTAAACTCTAATTGCGCTTTTTTTGTTTAAGAGGGCTTCCACTACTATGAAATGAATAAGAATCATAGCAGTCACTGCCTCAGTATTCAGAAAACATGTAGAACACCCTAACAACAACATATCCCTTTCCCCAAGTTTTGCGTTCCTTCAGAAAAGTTCCAGATCCTCCAGAAAGAAGAGTCCCCTTTTAAAGAGAAGAACAAATCTTTCAAGGTCTGTTTTATCCATTTGTTTAGGGTCTTTAGGAGGAAATGTTGTGCAAATGCCAGAAAATCAGTGGGAACTGGGAAGATACTGGTTGTGTTGGACAGAGGGTCATTTCTCTGAGCAGTGAAGGGCAAGTGGCTGCAAGCCAGAGGGCTCCTAAGGAATGTCAGGAGACACAATCACATGCATCTCACCACATTCACAAAGACAAGAAGCTCCAGTAATTAGCGTCCTGTAAACTGAAAGATCACCATCCCACACCAGTAAAGGCAAACCAAACCCGTAAAGTATAACTTGGGAGCATGCATTCAACAACTGGAAAGAAGTTTTTTTGTTGGGTGTTTTGGGGTGGGTTTGGGGTTCTTTTTTCTTCCATTTTTCACCAAATCAGAGCAGTTACAATGCTGATAGAATGTAACAGAAGAGAAATTAACATACACAATAATGAAATTCATTCAATTATATTTGATGACTTAATGGGAAAAAAGCATAAATTTATGTCCTCTCTTACTGCTGTAAGGAAGGTTTCAAATCTCCAGTCCAGTAACCATTAAAATATTAAACTCAAGACTTGCTACCTGAACATTAAAATGAAAATGTTCCTAAACAATTTATTCAGAAGACATTATAACAAGACTAGTTCCACCTGTCAATAATTACATTGACATCAAAGTTCCAAAATTATTTTGAAAAGAAGCAGAAATCTAGCTTGCTTCTTCAAAACAGTTCCTAAAAACAGATTTAAGAAATAAAATTCTTCCACAAAATATTTAAATTCTCCAGAATTCACTGTCTTCCATGGTACAAATCTATACAAATAAATCAGAGGTGAGCTGACACTAAGTGTTAGTTTGTACTGGTTTATATCCAGTTTCCGTACAACTAGAACCTTAAATTTTACTAAAAATCATAACATACATAATTTTATCATTATTTGTGAATTTTTTTCATTTTTATGCTGTTTATAACAATGATTATAAAATATTATAATGAAATACAGCATTTAAATAAAGTAAAAACACCAGAGCAACAATGTTTTTTTAAGTAAAAACCATTTAGCCTTTTTCAAAAGAAGTTAAAGATCTCACCATGAAATTATACGGCTAATAAAAGATGCAGCAACTGCTCATGTGAAACAGTAGAATGAAGAATTCAGACAAGCAGCACTTGAATTTAGTACTTTCTTAAAGCATCTCAGGAAATACTTAAAATAATTCACTATGTCAACTGGACAATCCCAATGAGAAGGAACAGTCAGAGATGTTGTTTAGTCCATTAAAGGAAATTCCCCAAACACATTTCTTCTTAGAAAGTAATCTCCAACCGTTGTGCATAATGGACAAGTCAATTTTAGAAGCAGCGTTCACTGACTGAGAGAATCACAACCAAGGCAACAGAAGATCATCTCTGAGAAGTGGAAGTTCTCGACCCTGTTCACAATCTCTAAGAACCAAGGCACAGTATGTAAAATACATTCAATATCAGGAAATGTATTATTAAAAAGGATTGTTAAACATTCCTGAAACAATGGGTGGATGTCAGCCATGGATGGCTGCCTATGGATGCCAACCATGTCCATGAGAATAGCTATAACTACATTATCCAGTCTTACTAAAAAACATTCAAATTTTAAAAGAGTGGAGGACAAGTGCATTCTGTTTTTGAAAATGTACAGTCGTGTTATTTCAGTAACAACAATGAACCATTAATCCAGCACATAAATATTCCTACTTCTTCTGGAAAAGGGAAAATCCAGAACCACTGCAGGAGTCCCCCATGTAACTCAGACAGTCAGGTATAAAGGTGTGGACCACCAAGCTGGAATCAAATAAGGATCTTCTGACCATTCTTGGGTACCAACTACTCCAGCCAAAGGTGTGTCTCTGTGCTCATGAGTGAACTACAATAAACCTCTTATTTTATCTCTGTGAATCCTCACAGGCTTTTCTTATAATACATGAAATTCTCAAACTCAGAGCTTGAACATGAAGATCAGAAGAAAAGCATTTGCTCAGCCAAGAAAGAAGAGGTGGCTTGACATTTTGGAAGACAATCACTGAAAAGAGGTGTAGGGGGAACAGTTTCTAGACAGGGACTCCACAGTACTAAATGTTCCAAATGAAGCAGCACAATGGTTTGCTGTTTTTGTAGAAATACCTGATGAGTTTCCCAAAAGGAAACTGTCATCAGATTGGACTAACACCAATAAACATGTTATCGACATGAAGAAAGGTAAATCAGGTCACGCTGAACTGTGTCTTGCCAGAAGTAGATTGTACTTGAGATATATCAATGGCAGCTTGAGTAGCTGCCCAGAGCCATTTCTGTCAACGTTTTTCTGAGAAACTAAATTGCCTTGTTCTTCTCTCTAACAGAAAGCCTTAGAAATCACAATTAAGATGTACAATAATATTCACTCACTCATAGAGATGATTGATTTATTCATGGACAATGTAGGCAGTTTCTTAGGAAAGCATATATAGGAAGAAACGACAGCTGTTCTTCTCCCTTACCCTTGTTTGTGATACTAGAGCCTTGCAAACACGGTTTGTCTTTCTGTGGCCAGTGGGCTGGTGTGTAGTGCTGGGGAGAGGAGGAGGAGCTCCTCCCAGGCACCAGGCACAATCCTTTTTTCCCCTGTCTCCTGGGAGGTAGCAGAAGTAGCAAGCCCAGCTCCACACATTTCCCCACCAGCTTCCTCTTCCCTCCTTGTAGTGGGAGTTGCTCAGACCCAGCCTACCTCCACCCATCCCCAAGGTCTATTTCTTGGAGTAGTACAGTTCGGTATTAGCTCCAAGATTTGACCTGTCTCTGTTGCATGTATTCAAGGTGGGGATTTGCTGTGCCAGGTAAGTTTAGGTTCTAGGAGGTCTTCGTGAGACAACAGTATGGAAATACATTTGTGCCTCCAGAATAAAAAAAGATAAATCCTGTGATTCAAGGTTAAATTTCAGAGCTCTTCCTATGAAATGCTTTATGAAACATGTAAAAGGAGAGATGCAGCAGAGCATGAGGTGGGGGACACCTTAACCTACTTTTCTCTGAAATCTTCCCTAGAGAATCACATTACCCTTACCTGTCTGAGGGTAGATTCAGGCTTTTCATTTAATTACATGTTTCCATTAGAGGACACAGGGCTTCTCTTTCATAGAACACTGCTTCTAAAATTCACTCTAAAAGAAAACTTCCTTTATAAATGCATTTATTATAGATGTCTTTGTGTGTCTAACTCTGTTTCAGTACTTTTCCAAACAAGTGAGAAAACTAGGTTTGGGCGTTTCAAAACCTTCTCAGTCTGCATAGAGAAATTGCTTACACATCTCTTTCTTTCTTCCTATGAAGTGTGTGGCTTTAGTTTAGTATTAGGATTTTTAATTTGGAGCAAAAACATTTTTTTTCCTTTAATCTTTTAGCTTCAGTCATCTATGTTATTAAGTCCAGTAGAACATCCTGATTTCAGCTTTAAAAAAAAACACATTTCCTTGTTTCTAATCTCATGTCTAAGCAAAAACCTTAGAAGCAAAATAGGGGACGAGAAAGTTTTGTAACCTCTGGAGAGAGAGAGAGAGAGACAACCTCTATCAGCTTGGGGCTGAGGGATATGGTGGTGGGTTGCAGTTTGAGGTATGGGCATACATACTCTTCGTATTATTTGAACATAAACTCTGGAAGGTCTTAGGAAAACTAGCAGAGTATGTATTCCAATAATTTAGTCATATATAACCTTTTTACTCATGATTGTCCCTGACTGGCAGGGCTCCATATTAAGTTCACCTGAACAGGCCACCAAGGAGAGTGTGGAGGACACATAACCAAGATGACAATAGCATCCCAAATTGTTCTGCTGCACTGGAGCTCTCTAGTGGAACATACACTGCAGAGCAGCCTCCTTCTATTTTGACTGCCTGACAAAACATACCAAAATATTGGGCTTGATTGTTATTCCAAGTTCATGTGAAGATATGTGGTAT
The DNA here is from genome assembly GCA_033558185.1 of Dromococcyx pavoninus. Taxonomy (NCBI): domain Eukaryota; kingdom Metazoa; phylum Chordata; class Aves; order Cuculiformes; family Neomorphidae; genus Dromococcyx; species Dromococcyx pavoninus. The sequence continues at coordinate 1,256,914 of JAUMJL010000063.1, read as the reverse complement.
ACAAAAAAAGTTGGCATGTTCACTCTTTTTCAATACCTATTATGAGTTTAATCTAACTCCCCTGAAGCCTCAACAGTACAATCTGGCAAAAGGGAAAGAAGAAAATATTTCTGCTAAGAATGAAGGTAGGGCTTCTATGTTGCCAGCACATCATGTAATTTGACTTATATTTTTAGAATACTGTCTAGCTGGACAAAACATCAAACCCATAAGATCAGACTGAGCTTGAAGAGTATTCAGTATTCTCTGCTGTATCACATATTTTCGATGGTTGCTTCAATGTTAGAATCATTTGAATGGGCACCACTAATGGTCCAGACAGAAGTGAGAGGGGACTTCTGTGGTTTGGGTAACTAAGATAAACAGGAGGTTATTAGCACTCTCCATCAGCCACAGAGTGGTACTGTGGACTAAAAATCTTTTATCTTTCCTGCTGCCTATTCTTCATGGGAAGAAAAACTGATTTAAGGAGGGCTGCTGAAGAAGCCACAGCCCAGAGACAATGGACTGCTCATTCTCCATCTTATTCCCTTTTTCCACTGCTGTTTGGCCGCATCAGAGGCTCTAAGATAGTCCTACCCACCAGGTAGCTGCAGCATTCAGTGTTAGCTGGATGCTTCTAAACACCAGCTCTCCCATTTCAGATCCAGCGTCAGCACAGGAAACCCCTGTCCAGTCCTGGTTTAGCTTTGGATCCCTCTATTTCCTGGGTGTAATGCCATGAAATTTAGAGACAGAAGCTGAGGAAAGGATATAAGAAAGGAAGCAACGCATAAAAAATTAGAACAAAGTGGTAGCTTAATTTCTACTACATATATACACTTGTGAAGAAACAGCAAAAGCTCCTGATTCATGAGACCAGCATGCAAGACTGGATAGGAAAGATGTATAGCATTACACTGCATAAGCACTGTCAACAGAATATCTGAAAGCTTTTTTGGAAGCAAAGCATGTATTTATGCATATAAGTTTCTTGTTAATCAGGTAGATGCCATAAATGTAAGGAACCAGCTTCTTTCCATGAGCCGTTAGGGACCCTGTACTACCTCGTTAAGGATGCTTTTATGCTTGGTGCTACTGTAGCACTTAAATCCACTGAGTAGATATCAGGTATTTTTCTCTTTAGAACTGAGCAGAAATGCAATATAAAAAGTCCGAAACTGACAAAGTTAGTGCTGTGCTTTAATTGTCTTTTCTGATTGCATAATGTGAAGCAGAGGACTTCTGAGAAATCTTTTTTGAACAGTTCCATTCTTTCAAAACTCTCTCCTCGGGCTGTTAGAAACTGTCATCAATTAATGAAACAATTGGAGATGGAAGGGAAGGAAGATTAGGAGCTATAAAATGAATACTTTGCCGTAAATACAAGGAGTTTTCAGCCCAACACCTGTGTTTCGTATCATCACCTAAGCAATCTTCTAGTTTTTTATGAAAGTCTCAACAAAAGAAGGAAACAGACAGAAAATAGCTAAACAATTTCCTTACCTTAATAGCTGTTTTGAAGTCTTAGACACATCCTTAAAAAGTAAAACATCCCAGGAATTTCTGAAATAAACTTCCATTCATAGGTAATAAGGTAAAGAGGCTCACCCGAATTTATTTGCTCCTATTGTGAAAAAAAACACAGGATAAGATACAAATTACCTATTTTAGTGCCAGTGACAAACCTGAAAAAGCCTGAAATGAATAAAGAGAATCCTAATGTTGACTCATCAGCATGATGTAACCCTGAACTCCAGGTTCAGATGACACTTAAATTTTATGCCGTAAGGTCATTTAAATTATCTTGATCAGAGCAGGCACAGAGGGTCCCACCTAACTCTCATCATGATTCAGACCTGAAAAAGTGAACTTAACCTTCAAAAAAAAATGGAGAAAACCATTCTTCTGCTGTTTTTACCAGTTGGTACACACTGAATATAAAGAAAAAATATATATAATCTTGAGTGCCTGTTCACTGCTGAGTATCCAGTCACTAGCTCACAGAGCCACCTTAGTTTACAGTCTCCTTCTTACCATCTTCTGTTCTTGTTGGAAAATTCTAAGCTAAATTTCACACTAGCACCTCTCTGGAGAGTTCAGCATCTCTCTTGGAAGTGACAGTCTCCTACCATTGACCGTACCATGGACCCTGAAGTCCAGCTTCAGTGCTCTAACTTGCCTCTTACGTCCAGGCAAGCCCTCCTGTGCATTAGGGTGGCTAATTTAGATGGCTTAGTCTGCGTTTTGAAAGTGGATCAGACGAACAACTGCATACTGAGATAAACTAGGCACTCCTCAGTTCACTTTCTATTTTCTTCATACTGTTTTTTTCACTCTGGTCTCCCTTTTGAGCCCTGGATTCATGTTAAAAGCAGTGCATGACCACATGATTGGAGGCTGTAGGAAAAGTCCTCAGCCTAAAAAAAGTTTCTGAAATACTTTTTCTTTCCTTCAAAGTAAGTAAATAGTTATGTTTTAATCTGGCATACATCGAATGGTAGAATCATAGAACCATAAGAATAGTCTGGGTTGGAAGACAGACTTAAAAATCATTTAGACCATCCCCCCTGCAATGAGCAGGGATGTCTTCCACTCAATCAAATTGCTCAGAGCCCTGACCTTGATTTTTTCCAAGGATGAGTCATCTACCACTTTGCTGAGCAACCTTATTAATGCACATGGTATATTTCAGTGTAACGCTCAGAAGGAATGAGAAACTATCATGAAGATCTTTGCAAGTATCCAAAAAGACTATTTGAGGAAGAAGACGTCGTTGAAAAAGTTAAATATGTGTAAAGACACAACAGGATTTACGTGAACAGGGAGATAAATCACGTTGCTGAAACAAAACATTCAGTTCTGACCTAATTCTTCTGAAGACATCGCAAGTAATGAAATGTAAGAGTACATAGGACAGCAAAAGCAGTTCCATTCTGTCTCTCTGGGTTTAAATATGGCTGGATTTAGTGTGTCGTAACAGTCCCTGGTAGAAATTAATACTATTTGTTCCTATAAAACAAAGGAATTGCCATAACCTTTATATATAGCCTGTCCTAGTGCTTAACTACCAGTACAGTTAGAAGGTTTTCAAAAGATATAATAGAAAACCTCTTTGTTTTAAACCATTACTAACTATTTTTCCCTTGACGTGAACATTTGATCATCTGATTTCCATTCTCCTCAAAATGCATGTGTGATTTTGTTTTGGCTATCATGACTAGTTTCACACTTCATTTCCCTATTTTTTTCACTCTGACCATTATTTCCACAAGCACGTTTATTTGTAATGCTTAATATAATTTGTCTTTGCTTTGTTACTTACTTTTAAACTACATAACCCCCTTGTATATTCTTTATTAATTAATAATAAAAAATGCATCTAAGCTGTCAAAACTATTAAAAATAAAATAATGTTCATCATTGTATTTTCAGATTGCTTCCATTACTTTAGACAAATGCATTACAATAATTTTGCTTTATATTTGTTATAAAAACTAGGGCACAGTAGAGGTCTGTTGCCCATTACATTTACCTGGTGTTTACGTGGTAAGGTAAATCTATAAAAATTTTGTATCTAGAATGCCCCTGACATTTTCAATCAGAAAATGTGTAACAAGGAGAAAGAAGGTTATTCCTAGACTTTTGCTTCCATTATGAGCTTCTGCACTTGGCTGTAAGACGCTTTCCTAAGGACATGATGGAACCAAGCACTGTCTCATATGAAACTCCTCTTGTATTTCAGCAGTGTAACATTATCTCTGGGAAGAGGTCTCCTTGGCTATGCTGACTTGGATATTATCAGCTACAGCTCCTTTCAGGTATGCCTGTTAGGACAAATCTGCAACTGTAAGACAGGCATCGTATTCACAAAACATCTATATATCCCCTTTCTTTTTCCCTAAGTATATATGGAGAACTGATGCTTTCAATATTTTCCTGTCCCTAGAGCTATATTTCTATTTTTTTCCATATAATTTCTATGTACCCACAAATCTCAACAAAATTTAGAACCTGACCTGCAGTAAAACAGATTTTTTTTTTTCAGTGGACTATAAGTCTGTGTGTGCAGTGAGACACACAGTTGCCAATTTTGTCTGCCTGTAAAGTTCATTTATACCTCTTTTTCTGCTAGAGAAAACAGGGTTTTACTATTTGTGCTGGGATTTATTTTCATGTTTGGGATTTTTTTTTCCATTTTGAAAGCCATGAGTGCTGAACAAATGTTTTAATATTCAGCTAAAGGCCAATGAAGCAGGTAGAAATTATTACAGAGATAGATGTCATTCTTAGTTATTAATTAATTATAACCTCTCAAATAAAAATGTCCTTTCAAAAGACCTAGATCAATGGTTAAACCATACAATTAATACAGTAAAATGAAATTAAATGTGTTATCTTGCATGCAGAATAGAAGAAAAAAAAAACCCAAACACCTCATACACAAAAGAACTCTTGTCAACAAAAACATGCACGTGGCTATCCTCACAGGGACACTCCCTGTCTCCTGTAGATCTTGATCACTCTTCCCTCATTTCACGTTCATAGATCACCCACTGGGATATCTTAATGAGATATATGTTTATATCAATAATATTATTTTATCTTGTCATGTGCATTACAATGTGTTGGAAGTTATCACCAGGTTTGGCCATTTTCCAATGTTCTGTAAGTTTTCCAGACTTTTTTTGAGCCATTAATGAGATTTTTGTGGACCTTCTGGCCAGCAACTCTCAGGCTTTATCAGGGTGTAACCAGAGTGACTACCACTAGCCACTGCAAGCAACCTCCAGTAACAACTCAAACATGTTCATGCACTGAAGTCTGGGAAGTTTCCTAAAGTCAAGATCTTTATGTACTATTTTCTTAAAATGAGAAATTGAACTTTAGCTCTTGAAATCTCTCTGGATTTGATGACACTGCCATTTGCTCAATGACTTTGAAAAAAACAGTTCATCCTTAGCTTCTATCATAAAGATATCTTTCACCAAATGCTTGCACTGGAGATGGACAGTATTCAGATCCTCCCTGGAGAATTGCTGAATTTAGAGCAGCGAAAAGAAGGAGGGTTCTGTTGCAAAATATATGCTTCTCATGAGACCCATTCTCAGAAGAACTTTTGTGAGAATAAATGTAAAAGTAGTGCAGATGGAGATGAAGATTTCAGCCTTCTTGCTGAAGAGAAGACCTCTATACTATACACTGCAAGTGTGAGAGAAGAAAGTGAACTCTGCGATCACCTATTTTTCATTGCCTATAATGAGAACAGAAGGAGAACAGTCCAGAAGTAGACTTGTACACTGTAGGTATCTGCAAATATTTGCAGCTAATGTCAGCAAATATGTCTCAACATTGTGACAGCAGTGACAGAATGTAGTTCTATTAAGCATACATGATTCTAATTTTCAATAAAGAACACACTACGGAAAAGTAAAAAAATAAACTATTATTTATTTTAATTTTGTGACCTCTACACAGATGTGCACTTTTAAAAGAATGCAATATAGTCCACAAATATTATTTTGTTTACATGGAAACAAAATTGTACAAACAAGAGGCTGAAAATGGCGTCTTGACTCTCAAATGATGATACAGTTAAAGAACCTTCCAGTACTTTTTTTGCATAGTGTCACATTATTAGAAAAACCCCCGGAAAATGTGATGAGCATTTCCCAAAGTACACACATGTCAGAGAAATATTCTATTCTGTATTTGGATATGTCTCTCGGGAATCTTTTAAAGTTACATCTCTTCCTTCTACTCTTACAGTTCTCGCACAACTCGACATTTTCACTTTTGGCCACTGTGATATCTCTGATACACAAAAAAAAAAAAAAGAGAGGAAAGGGAGAGTTTATAATCTGTTTTCAGTTTTTATTTAGCGTTCTTTTCCTCAGTCTTTGATCTTAGAAGTGGCAAGACTTTTTCACAATTTACTCTTACCATACAAGATCATATGTTCCAACACAATGATATGGGGAGGGTGCTGAGCAGGTGGGTGATCAACACCTTCACCAAAAAAATGCTAGACATGGATACTGAGGCAATGACAGACCAGAGGCAGACTAATAATTTCAACAGAATAGCAGGGAGCTCATCACTGCTTGTTCACTTCTGAAGGCAGCGTTTTTCCAAGTGTTAAACTCAAGCATTCCCCATAAATCAGAGAACGATATTATTAAATAAACTTGTCGACAAAATAGGAAAATTGGCTGCTCTGCTTCTGTTCTTTGGGCTGCAGCAGGAGAGAAAGGGAGCTGCAAGATACCTGGACAGCATCGAAAGGACCTCTTTGCTGAATAGTCTTTGTGTTCCTATGGGACACGGATATTGGATTCCTCATGCTCACAGGTCAGTGCAGATTGACCTGTAAAATAAGTAGGATGCTGCAGCCATCTGAAGGGAAGTGTGTTCTTGAAAGTGTTTGTCTGCCATTTACTGACTAATTTGTATTAACAGTTGGAAGACATTAATGAAGCCACAAGACAAATAATGCTTCTACTGTCCTTTTGTTTTCCAAGGCTATTACTATGATAAAAGTGCTACTAATTCAAGGGATTTCAGCAGAGGGCCAGATAGAAGAGATGGCTATAATAAAGGCTAGTATACCCAGAAAGCTAAAGCATTTTGACATCCAGCAACCTGACATAAAAAAATCTAAGCAATACAATAATATTATATTAGAATCACATAGGACGTAGCGGAAAGACTTCCTTTAAAGTTTCAATCACATCTGTGATCAAAATGTTTCTTCGTGCTGTAAGTGAAACTTTGCTGAGGTTGCAAATTTGTGCGTATTGTGGGCATAGAAACCCCCTCAGCCTGTTCCTGCACTCTTATTCTAATTTAGGAAGCACAGGAAAGTGTAATGCAGAATAAGGCTTTGAGAGCCAGGAGCCAAGGTCCAGAAAGGCTGATTGTGAAGTAGCTTGTGAACGCATTGTCCTTTACATTATGTCACACATATGGCTTACACCTAGAGTAACCAACAACAACTGCCACAGTGTACCTCAAGTTTGTATTAATAAACTGTCACAGCCTTCAAACCAAACAGGTTATAAGTAGTTTGCTTTCAGTTGTGCCAATTTTCTTTGATCAGCCAAGTATATGAATCGTCCAGGGAATGTCATAAACACAGTGAATTCTTCATCGAGACCATCCTAACAATTTACGAGCACAGAAAATCCGGCTCCAGGGTAACTGCCAGGCATTCTTGAATTTACTAATATAGCTGTTGCCTATAAATTCAAAAGATAACTGAGTGCAGGAGGCAAATACTGAATCAGACATTTATTTCTGTCACATGTCACAAGATAATTCAGGAGGGCTGGTCATCTGGAAAAGCAATCTGTTTTGCTAAGCTATGTAAGTAGGGAATGGTTTAACTACAAAGTGGAAATCTGAACAGAATGGGATTGAATATATATGTGTGTGTATATATATGGGCACGAGTATTTTGATCACAACTGCTGGACTCCAACCCTGCCATGTCTGCAGTTTAGAGGGACTTAAAAACTGATCAGGCACAAATGAAATCTAAGACCCAAGCAGAGCACCACACTGAAGCACAAGGCGTGACTGCTCAGCCAGCAAGACCGTGACGGGTATGTGACCCCAACTTCCACAGAGCTAGAATCACACAAGGCAATGCATGGCCTCTGGCCAGCACTTCAATGCAGAGATGACTTTCCATCAGGGTGACTCTGGACTAGCAGAGGGCACACAGATAAATAAAGAGCCTGTCAGAGTTGTGTGAAATATCCATAACACAGCTTGCCAGCTGCACAGGGCTTTAAAATGAAGGATAGGCACTCCACTGACTTCTGGAGAAAACTCTTCACCCCATGAAATTACTGTCACAAGAGATTCAATTATAAATGTGAAAACACGTAATCAGCCACCAGAACAAACAAAACATTTGGGACATAGGACAAAAATGGCATAGGATAACTCAAGTTATCCTACAGAGTATATTAAATTACTACAGCCCTAATTCACAGAATCTCTAATAAGAAAAATAAGCAAATCGGCAAATGGGAAAGTACAGTCACTGTCCAAAGAACCTGCAGTTTCTGTTCTGCACTTCAGTTAGTGGCAGACTCAGATAAAGCTAACTTTGAGACACAACACATACTAGAAAGGGAAGAAATGACAGGAAAGACATTTGCACAAAGCATCTGTAGGTGCCAAGTGAACAAGACCTCAGGAGACAAGAAATTCTGCTTGAACTTCTACCTAGAGCTTCAATTATGAAAATAAAATTGGAAGGATAATATTTAATTCTGGAAATGAGCTTGTGATTTTGAGGAATAAAAGCACCAATCCTGAAGGTATAAATTAATGTTATGCCTGAAGTTACATAGGCGTTCCCCATCTCAACATGTTACTCTATAATTACCACATGAAGTTCACACTTCCTTTTATGCAGTTGAAGTTGGACATTGTCAAAGACAGAGACCCACTCCCAGCTGTGATCTGTATGGAACAACACTTAGACACTAGTGGCATGTACAAATTGTCTGTTTCATCTTGTAGGGTCTTCCATTTCCTTTCCACTAAGTCCTGATCTCATTTCTTATGAGACTTGAGGATCCAGATGTTTACTTTTTTTCCCATCAATTTACTGTATGTGGGTGGAGATCTTAACATATGTGCTTAGGATCTCCTTTCCCAGATACCCAGGGAGTTTGATCTGTACTCATTCCATTCAGGAGAGAAGTAAAAACATTTTGTTTTTGTTTTTCCTTCCCTCTCTAAGAACAGAACATTTTTGGGGTGGAGGCCAGCCTAACTCAGGAAGAAATGTTAAGTATTTAAGTTCCTATTAAAGGGGAGTGGGAGCTGGGAAGAATGAGATAATTTCCATTTTCCCTTGAATTCTTCCAAGGACAATACATATTTTTCTAGGGGAAGTGTCAGCTAGTGTTGTACTAATTAGAACACTGCTTTATTACCAGAATGGAAGAATACTAAAAACGTCATTAATTCTTACTGTCTCCAAAGAGTGAAAAGTCCCGTTATTCCCTTCACATGCTGCACGGGTCAGAATGAGGCATATCATGCTGCTATATCACAGTACTTCAGGGTATTATCAAGATGGAAAGTATATTAGAAAACTTCGTTGAAGGCATTTGAAAGTTAAGCGAATCTGACCACAGAAGATAACAAAGTACAGGGCTTAATCAGAGGCTAAAACGGTTACAAGCTACAAAGATAATGAGAAACAATTTGCTCCTCTGGTGAAACAACTTTCGTTCCAGAAGTTATACTAAAGAAGAGACAGATTTTTCCCAGAATAATTTCAATATTATAAATTCCCTAGGAAATCTCTGTCTCTCTCCTTTGCCTTACCACATTTTGCTGCCATGCTTCATTCTTCGAATTAATCAGGTCTAACACAGATATATAGCAAAAAAATGTATCTTTAAAAAAATTTAACATCACCATCCCCTTAAAAAAACTATCAAAATAAGGATCTTCTTAAGGTTGCTTTTAGAGTCTGGAGTGTGAATGAAAGAATGAATATCATGCAGCCGATGTCAGCCAGCTTCCATAAATATGTAGTATAAGAATTCATATAGAATAAAACAGATCTCTTCAGATGCAGTGCATCTCAGCAGTAGAATAATCTCTTCTACTGTCTTTTCCACAGGGATTATTACAATACAGCAACCGTTCTTGAGGAAAAGAGATTTTGTGAACAAATTCCACACAGCATAGTTCAATTCATCTGACATCCTGGATATTTCTCCAAGTTCTGAAGCTACCTACTTATGTCCTTTTTGGAAATTCAGAAATCAAATTTTATCCAGCTGCTACACAGCTGTGTTACAGTATAGAACTGCTTGCACTCTGCTGAAGGGACTGTAGTCCCAGGCTGGCTTAGCTGGAAAAAGTCTTCCAGATAATAGGGAAGGAATGACAGGAACCTGGGAAAAATGTTTTTTCATCTTTTCCTTATTTTTCCTCGCAAGTTAGTTTGACGCTAAAGGAAAAGTTTAAATGTTTGTTATTCAAGGAGTTCTACAAGTAAATCAGAATTGTCTTTGCTTTTACTCTTCGTTCATTTTTGTCTCTGAAAGGCACTTGGGACTTGGCAGGTCTTAATACATGGGTCTACTGGGAGATGGAATTGTTCAGAGTGAGATGTTGACAAAATATTTCCCCATTGTTTTAAGCTTTTTTTTTTAACATGCTACGTTGACTGTTCACCTTGTATTACAAATTAAATCCTTTTAGCAGAGATAGAAAGTATCACAGATTTTCTTGCTGTTTTTTTCTTTCCCCCTAAAATATGAGATGTGCTTCTTGCAGGAGTTAATTGGAGTGAATGTCAGACACTCTGGTGGGAAATATACATGAATCAGTTCAAAGACCGCAAATAACTTATTCATTATAATGCATTATATTCTGACTAGTCTTTTTAATTTTCTTGGGTGAATCAACAATAAGCCATGCAAAAATTTTAACTCACCATATCAGGGAGATCATTTGTTAATCTTAGCAGAAAGGTCAGACCCTGCAATATTTGATGTCCTCCTGTGAGAAATCAGGGTAAATCAGCAGTGCTCTGTGTAGGTCATAGCTTTTTCAAATATATTGCAGACGTCCCACAAATGTGGTCTGGAGTCAGAACATTTGTTCCGGAGAGGCTGAACAGTTTGGACTTCTTTTATAGCTTTGCACTGGATGTTTCTTTTTCACTGGTGAGACAAATCTATACATCAAGTTTCAAACTTTTGGAATGACTAGTTGTTAATCCTAGTGTAGTATCTCAGCCACACAACTACTGTCACAAATTTGACACACATTTGCTTATAGCAGAGCTTAGGTTCAGCTGAAGTACTGGTAAACATTCCAAGATTACATGTCTTATCTGGACTGATACTCAGTCAGTGAGCCTCCACTCAGCACTCAATAATCTTTGCTCACAGTATGTCACACGTTCCATTGCATAAGCATGCGCTACAAATATAGAACTGAGGACAATGAGTATGCTGAAGGTAGTACAGTTCACGTCTGTCATACTGAATCTGACATTGTCACGAAAAAGGGGAAAGAATTATTGGACATGCCAATAATTTGTGGAAAAATTTTTTTTCCAGGGTCCAATATATAACAATTTTTTAATATTTTAAGAAAACTTTCGCCTGACATTTGTAACACTGTTTTCTTCCTTCTTCTACTTCCTTTTCTTTTCACCTTTATAAGTACTAAATGAATGACCATTCCTTTCCCTTTTCTGGTATAAATAAATGCTTTTGCAAATAGTGATATTAATATTGGGCTAAAGGACAAGATTTCCTTTTTTCTTCTGCTGTTTGGTAAAGTTTCCTAGATAGATTCTGACTAAATGGGAACCAGAAAATCTTGGACTGAACTCACTTTGCATATGCAAACTCCTGCAGAATAACTGCACGAAACATTGCAAGCTGGGAGCTGAGAAAGTGGCTTTGCAGAAAAGCACTTGAATGGTGGACAGTAAGCTGAGTATGAACAGCAATATGCCTCTAGGCAAGGCTAGTCACGTACTGGGTTGCCTTAAGAATATAGCCACCAGATCAAGGGAATCTCTTCACAGAGCTTTCTTGGGAGTACATCCAAAGGAATGTTTCTAGGTTTTGAACCACTAATAAGAAAAAGAAAATGGCATGAGCCAGAAGACTGTAAGGCTGAAGCACATGGGGAAGATGGTGCTGTGTTTGCTCAGTTTGGCTAAAGAGAGGAGCGAACTATAGTCTTCCACTAAGAAAAAGGGGAGCTGATAGAGTTTTCCTCCTGAAAAGAGAGGAAACAGTCATCTGCTCCAGCAAAGGAAATCACAAAAATACTCTTCACACTGAGTGTTTAAGCACTGGAACTCCAGACTACATTTAGAGGCTGTGAAATTTTCATCTTCAGATACTTCATAGTTTAGCAATGCAAAGCCCTTGAAACTTTAACTGTGCACTTGCCTCTGCTTTTAGCTGAGGGTTTTTCTGTGGTTGGAGTGATGCCCTTCAGTATTAAGAGAGAAGCAGCAATAGGTATATTGATACAAAACCCACTTAACAAAGTTTGATAGTAAACGTGATAGTGGTTTATCAAGACTCGATGACAAGGTGCACTTGATTATTTACTGCATAGAGAGGATGAGATAAAATCGTCAGGGAGATCTTCCCATTAAGTCACAAGGTTCAGATAGGACTCCCTTTCTTTCTAAACTCCTCCTCAGAGAGGAGTCTAGGTGCCACTGGATCCAAATTTAGCCCCAGATTTGGTTAAGAGTTTATGTCTAAAGGATTATATATGCACAGTCAGTCCTTTACATCACTTACCTAAGATTTCAGAGTTTCAGTGTACTTACTTCCAATTCACTTACCAGCTTATCTGACAAGGCAAGTATTCTCTCAGCCTTGAGTAGTAACCTTGAGAAGCATCCCTGCTTAAGGGGAAATGCAGCATGCAGCCCACTGTCATTTCAGGAGTGCACAAAGGGCTCTTGGGCTGTCCACTATTCGTCAAGTAAGATGATTGACTCATAGTCATATTTGCATACCGACTGCAGATGCCTGCTTCTTCTAAATTTGGCTTGAGTCAGACACTGAGCAGGACTATGGCCAGCTGGGCACATTATCATAGATTAGCCCTTGGCTGTTGCATTATCTATCTCCCCCGAATCCACCTTGAGCCACACGTAGCCATCAGACCAGATGCATCCATCACAACGGCCACTGGTGGTTATCGCTTGATCAGAGTAGAGGGAAAAGGTCTAATTGCAGGAATGGGAAGCACAATGTCACAGGGCTTAACTAGAGACCTCTGTAGGTCCCTTCCATCCTAAATTGTTTTATTATTTTGTTAGAGAAATTCAACTAGTTTTACCTTAATTTAAATTATGAAACAGGGCTATGAGTTCCTAAGGCCTCAAGTAACTTGGCATGACACTCTGTAATGCCTCTTTCCTAAGGAACCTCTATCTTTTGATTTAAAATCATTTCTGTAAAAGACTACTTATCTGTGTATCTGTAGAAGGAGGAATTAGGAAAAGATGAGTCATCCTTCATGGCGAATGGTATATTTCAGATATCCCCTGATTTTCACGTCACTATACTCTACTTTGATTTCTATAGCACAGGTATCAGAAGTATAAACAGCCTTCTATACCATAATAGATCGATGTTTTCTGACAATAAACTTAATGGATGCCACTTTATAATCGTGTACATTCACAAACAGAACTGCTGACCATTCAGAATAGAACACAGGAGACCGACCCTTGAACTCGATCGCAATAATGAATTTCAATATATTCCCCTTCTGAGAGTATTCAGTCCAGAGTGGTTTTTTTGTTAAGTCACCTCATCTTATACATATAAGATAACTGAAAAGAAGGCAATAGTTTGGTAAGGTCTAAGCACTTATCTCTCCATCGGATCTTGTGGCCAGATCATTGAAGGTAGTGTGACTAAAGGAGCATGCCTGGATTATCCAGTAGGAAACTGAGAAGATCCAAGATCTGACTACCTTTGAGTCAATAAGATTGAGCATGTGATTTGTGTGCATTGGCAGAATGGATGACAGCAGTGCTACAGGGAAAACCAGAGAACCTGAAAAACCTACTGCCAGCAACACTGTGAGATCTTCTTCCATCGTGTAATCAGAATGATCAGTAATATGAGTAATTTTCTCTCCTATTGTCATTTCTATAAACATTTACAGTAGTATGAAACAGGTTGGTAATAGCAATTTAGTAATTGTCACATTTGCTTGTCTATGTCAGGCATTTCAGTGTCATAGTACTGTTGGTGTTGAGATTGATAAATTTTCCCTTTGGCATGAGATGTATGGATATGATACTTAAGAGGAGCTGTATACTCTTCTGGACAGTTTTTTGTGTGCCTGATGTCACACTCAAGCTTCAACAGTTTCAGTTTTGTGAATGAGTCAAACTATCTTAGAAGAGGATTGGAGGGGCAAGGGAAGATGACAGTTTGAGAAGCTCTCCACAGCCAATCTACTACCTTTAAGATTCTCCATGTGTTACACTTTACTGCTAGGCTAGATGACTGGTTCTGAAGTCAGCCCTACCAACTTCTTTCAGGTCTGTTTTAAGTGCTTGTGACTCTGCGATAAGAAAAGCTCACAGAAGGATTAACATCCATCTGGTATATCATTTATAGCAGTCAGGCAATATGGGTATCCCTACACTGTACAAGAGAGATGACAATCCAAACTGTAAGCATCACATAGTGAAACAGCCCTATGTGGTGGAGACAGTGCCTCAGATTCACAAACATTTCAGCCCCATGACTGTGGCCAAGTTCCAAGGGTAATAAAACTTGACTCTTAACAGGTTTCAAAAGCCTGTTAAAGCACCGTGCCATGGATCCAAGCTAATACCAGTGCTGACAGGGAGCATATAAGGAGTCTCTGTACCTGTTTCATTATGTCTCTAGAATATCTGTCATTCAGCAGGTATTTATGCACATCAGTAGTTACAAAAATCTGGATGGGCTTGCCAGTGTTCAAGGTGCAAGGAAAAATTTGTTTTCCACTAAAATGCTTCCAATGAGCAACAAAATAATTCAGAGCTGTTTTGTTGTTTCTTGTGCATCAGAAGCAATTCAGTAGCCAACTGAAAGAGCTGAAGGGTTTCCTTTGATTGTAACAGGTATTGTACTGAAGATTTTTCAGGTTTCCTCTATTTAGGAGCGTACTGAAGGAAATGTATTGGAAATTCCTAAATTTAGAGATGTCTATTCTTAGTAGAACTTCCTCCTTTTTCATCAATGTCATTCCTCCAAATTTTATTAGGGAAAAGGGAAAACATTAATTATAGCGAAATGTGGAAAAGATGAACAGACTCCAGTCTGAGTAGTTTGTAAATCCAAAGACCTAGAAACAAAATAAGAGAGAAAACTTTAGAAGGTGTGAATTTCTTAAGCTACTCCTCTTTGACTGGGAAGAGCACAGTACTTTCAAAAGAAAGTGAAACTGAAACCTTAAGTTAATTCAATAACTCTATTAACAGAACAATCTATATCACTTGTCAATCAAAAATCTCAAACAAGTACACTTTTACCATATGTTCCAAAATAAAAATCTAGAAACTCAAATCCATGACTTCTGAACAGATCATTTGAAAGAGTCTTTCTGAAAGTCTCTCATAACTCTTACTAGCTACAGAATGCCTTTAGTGTACACTCCATATTAACAGCACCACCTAGAGTGCATCACTAGAAACAACTCCAACAACATAAAACTGATATTATTTACAAAGTGTGATTGCTTTTCTAAGGAGTATTTTCCAGACTTACTGTCTTTCAAAGACTTCTATGTCAAACATACATAACTGATACAATAAAAGAGAGGCAGGGAGAGGCCGTATTTATTATTGCACCTAAAAGAGATGGAGAAAAGATAACACAAAACATTTTAGATTCAACTGAACCCCATAAGGCAGTGTCTATTGCTTCTGGCTTAATCATCAGTCCAAAATTCCTCAATCAAAATATAGTTAGTGATGATGATGATGATGATGATGATGATGATGATGATGATGGTGATGATGATGATGATGATGATGAAGAAGAAGAAGAAGGAGTCCAAAGAAAAACAGAATCTTTCTCATTCTAAATCCACTTTGACTCTTCAGAGAAACAGAAACAGATTGCTGTGTTTTTCCCATTGCTTTCCATCTAGGAAAAAAAAGATTGCAAAGTTTTAATCTTGGTTTATTTACACTCTTTTTCTTCCAGTATAACTGAACAGGGCCTAGTTTACCATTACACTATTATAATTCAATACTATAAAAATAAAATGCAAAATAATCAGAGATCTAGTAGTATATTCCTGGAACAAACTAGTACTGAAATGGGCCCTTAATCTGGAGATAATGTTCATCTCCATGATTTGTCACTTTTTAAATTCTACTAGCATTCAGAAATGCTCAGAAAGGCTTACTTTTCAAACCCACTGAGTTCCATATGAGCACAGTACTTACCTACAATTTGCATAAACAGAAACCTGGCACTGATAGCACACTTCTGAAGCTTCTTATTTTGATTTTTTAAATAAATAGTTTTTTTACTATGACTGCATAAAGATCCTATTTCAGCCTATTTTAACGAATAAACAAAGTAGGTATATAGTCTTAACAAAACAGAGCATTTTCTTGCATTGCAAATGTATATGCAAAAATTCATCTGTTAACAAGTATTGATTATTCATTTCTGGCAAAACAGTGTAAGGAGACTGAAAACAGGGCTTCCTGCTCTGCTGACAGAGGAGAATATAATGAAAAAGACAACTTCAGATCTTTATTGGAGTATGAGCTCTTAATTTTAAGTCTGAGAAGACACTATTGAATGGGATGGGTACAGCAAAGGACCTCTCTTTTCTCAGAAGAAAATTTTCTCCTGTTCTAACGGCATAGAATGCATTAGTATCCCTGCTGGTCTCTATTTCTCTCACTCCCATCTTCCCCATCGCTTTTCTGTTACCAATAGGTCCACCTACTTCTGCTGAGGCAAAGTTTCTTTTCTCTAGAACAGGATGAGGTAAATGCTTTGTGTCTGGCCCTCTTCATCATTTATCTTCACCCTAAATATATGTCTAACTTCACTCAAAGTGACTTATATGCTTTTATTTCCTTTAAACAATTTCTGAGCTAAAACTTCAAAGCTTACATGCTGTAAAATCAGAGCATTACTGAGTATTACTAGTCAATAATTTTAAAACTGTAATATAATTTTCTGTTCGGATGTTTCATATAATTGAAATACTTTATAATGTGAATAATTAGGACATTACAATTAATTACAGTATTGCACACCAATGAGATTTATTTTATTGAAATTCCTGATCTGAAGAGAAGGGACAAAAAGAAAGTGTTCTCAATCTTTTAGTCATGACAGTAATTCTATTCTTATCTACTACCACAATAGTAAAACGTATTTTCTGAATATCCTGCAGACACCAAGTGATATTTCCACTATATTTCATAACACACTTCAATATTATTATCGGACTATGAAGAAACTAAGACAAAACTATTACATCAGTGTGGAGAATCTGACATGTGTCCTTTCTTATACAAAAAAGATGCGATGCTTTCAGCCAAAACTGATAACTGCTAATAAAATAATAGAAAAATGGAAACTATCATGACATTCATCAAGGAACGGCTGCACAAAAGGATCACAAAGATACTACAGATTGCAGTACTCATTACCATTACAAGAAAATAAATGTACTTGCCATAATATGATAATGCAGAAAACATTCTTGACATTAATTAATAATTCAAAATTATATATATATAAACTATATTAGTACAAATTCTGACATTTTTTAAAATGAATACATATATTTAGAAATACAATCTCTGGGGAAGATGAAAAATAAATTATGCAAATGCTTCAAAGACACAGAAACCTTTTTTTTTAGCTTCTGGGCACAGTCAGTCATTCACAAGCTGAAAACTTTTTCCTTGAGCTGAGTTATTTTCAGTTGAATTAGTTCAAGACATTCTGCACAATCCTTTGAAGCACATGAGACTGAAACCTATCCAAAAGAGGGCAGAATCTACCTGTACCTCGGTTTTGCTCTTGAATGGATCATTTCAATTCTATGACATCATAACAGTACATTTTAATGTCCCTATATAAATCCTTGACTACAGTAGATCCAAATCATGAGAGAGTGAAAAGGAATCATTTGATTTGAAGGCTGAACATGAAGGCTGAATGCTATTTTTAAATTTTATTTAAGCACAGGCTGTTCTTCTGAATTAAAACAACTAGCCTGATAAGAAGCAAATCAGCTGTACAAAAGGAGGATTTTTAACAACTCAGGATGGGCAGTGGAGCCAGTTCTGAGAGCAAGGAATCGGCTAGGAGATCCAAAGAACTGGAAAAGAAACTCCAGGCAGATGCGGAGAAGGAAGCCAGGACAGTCAAACTACTACTGTTGGGTAAATAGAACTAAAATTGCTCATAGTGCTTTTCCATTTAGGGTATGTTTTTCTCTAGAAATACCTTTCAGTACAGTGAATTTCCCACCTCTTACTATTTATTTGAAGAAGACAATCTTGTAATACATGTAGATGATCATGAAGAAACCAATTAAGGCACAAGGAACAGACTGGAAATGGCCACATCACTGCATGTATTCAATCTTAAATATTATAAATCCTTGACTTTTAAAACATTTGAGAAATGAGGACTTTCTGTTAGACTGTTAGAATAAATGTCATGATGTATAATTACTTTTTTTTTAATTAACAGCCAACAGGTGTAGTGGCAAAAGAAAATATTTTTCTTGATACAGCTTTATTTGTCTCTCTTTTTTCCCACAGTACTGCTTAGCCTACAAGAAATATCCAAGAGCACAATACTCTGCCACCATCGTAATGTTTTAATTTTAACAGTATGATGCCTGCTATGAGAATTTACATCGGTTCCACCAAATAGAAAAACAGCCTGTGATCATTGAAATGTTGTTATGTTTTCATAATACGTGTAAATTGGGTGGAACTGTTGATCTGCTTGCAGGAAGGGAAATGCTGCAGAGGGATCTCTGCAGGCTGAGACCAACAGGATGAGGTTCGACAAGACCAAATGCCGAGTGCTGCACTTGGGACACAACAACCCCAATGCAGTGCTACAGGCTTGGGGAAGAGTGGCTGGAGAGCTGCCTGGAGGAGAAGGACCTTGGGGTGTTAGTTGATAACCAGCTAAATATGAGCCAGCAGTGTGCCCAGGTGGCCAGGAGGGCCAATGGCATCTTGGCCTGTATCAGAAACAGCATGGCCAGCAGGACAAGGGAGGTTATTGTACTCCTGTACTCGGCACTGGTGAGGCCACACCTCGAGTACTGTGTTCAGTTCTGGGCCCCTCAGTACAAGAAGGACATTGAGGTGTTGGAGCTCGTCCAAAGAAGGGCGACAAGGCTGGTGAAGGGGCTGGAGAACAAGGCTTATGAGGAGCAGCTGAAGGAACTGCAGCTGTTTGGCTTGGAGAAGAGGAGGCTGAGGGGAGACCTCATCACTGTCTACAACTATGTGAGAGGAGGTTGTAATGAGGTGGATGCTGGTCTCTTCTCTCAAGTGACAGGTGACAGAACAAGAGGAAATGGCCGTAAATTGTGCCAGGGGAGGTTCAGAGTAGACATCAGGAAAAATTTCTTCACTGAAAGGGTGGTCAGGCATTGGAACAGCTGCCCAGAGAGGTGGTTGAGTCTCTATCCCTGGAGGTGTTTAAAAGGAGAGTAGATAAATTTCTTAAGGACATGGTTTAGTAAGGGGACAGATACGGTTGGACTTGATGATCTCAGAGGTCTTCTCCAACCAGATGATGCCATGATTCTATGATATGGGCAAAATTATGCCACTTTCTGACATTCCTCACCAGTTGTCAGGAGCCAGGAGTTTTATGCCTTCTTTGCTAACTGTTCCTAAGTTGTCAAGGCCTCCCTTCTTTGTCCATAAACCTAGCTTCTACATATTTATAGTCCCAAAAATCAGATTGCTCTATGAATCTGGAACAAACTCCGAGGTGAAACTTTTATTTCCTCTGTATCAGAGCTGTATCTTGCCTATCACATCACATGCAATTTATATACTTTGTAGGAGGCCAGTTTGCAATTTATTTGTGAGCAAAGTACAGTGGACATTTGAAATGTAGCCAAAACAGTTGATACTTACAGTGATGATTCACACAATAAAAAAATAATTTATCTTCAGTTTAAATAATCATTAAAACTTTGAACTTACTAATGGGTTCGTTGTCTGCAGTTTTCAGTGACAGGATCAAACTCATCTTCATCTGAGCTGGTCATTCTGAAATACACTTATTTTCTTTTTTGGGAGGTGGGACAGCATTTAAGGCCCCTATTACCTCAGGATCTTATATCTTTTCATTGGTTTCTTTCTCCCATGAGAGAGCTTGTTCAGTTTGGTAAAAGCACCAGAAAATATGATTTCCACTGTAGTGCACAGTTTCCAGGGTTCTGAAAGGAACAGACAAGGCCCAGGCAGAGGTGGGGAACATTTCCTGATTTTAATTTCAAGATTTTCTTTTCCGGCTTTTTGCTGGTTTAAGTCAGTGCCTTTTGTGACAGATTTCAAACAAAATATGCAGTCAGTATTTTCTTTTAATTTCCTTACCTTTAATTCTGGACATTTTCCTAAACCATAAAATAATAAAGAGATAATAGCTCTTGATCTGTGACCAAAATCAGCTTAATATCTAAAAGGAATCATCTTCAAATGCTCAGCAGATGCTAACCTTGAAAGGGGCTCCCCAGTTTCCACAAACTATTCAAACCTGTAATGCAAAGTTAAAGTTGATGTCCCGGATTCTGTTCTCCATTGAATTTGAAAGCTTCTCCCTGGCTGTCAAGCTGCCTCCATTTTTTTTCTGTCTTTCTCCTCTGTCTAGATGCCTTGGTGACCTGATGGGAAGAGGTTAGGCAGCCCCAGAGCAGCGGGCAATTCGTGTCAGACTGTTAGGGACAGCTGCTTTGCAGCTCAGCACACACCATTTCTTCTCGAGTCTCCCCTGCAGCCCCAGCCTGCCCAGAAACATAATGAGCTTTGGAATGGGGGTGCTAAGCAAAACATTCAAAACAAGAAGAGAGGTAGGTTACAGTCTGCCAGAGTGCTGTGTATACAGCACTATGTGGAAGGGGAATGTAGCATGACCTGGGTTATGGTGAACGTGATCTCCAAGAAGAAGTGTGAAAACAAACTTTCATCTACTTTACTGGCAGTAGGGACATCTTCAGCTTCCAGGAACAGGGACAGAGTTTCAGGCATTGACCAAGATTTTTTTGCCTTTCTTTTCTGTGCCTTTATTTTCTGTGCCTTTATGCATCTCAAGGAAATCTGGCATCCAAATAGATCAGAGATAAATTTGATAAAGCTAAAAGATCCTAAATATGTGACACGCAAAATACAAGCTATGGGCATATTGTCAGCTCAGATATGTCTCAGGCTGATCTATAGAGACAGAGAGTTTTTCAATTAAACTTTCCAAGCTTCAGGACAGAATTAAGTCTGGCCTAAGTTCTTTTTTTCAGAAGATCTGGTCTCAGTTGTAATTGTCATTTTCACTGCCTTCAGCTCCCCGTGAAGTCACATAATGGTTATCATGATGCATTCTTGCTGCTGTTTCTGCAAGTGGGAAGCTATGGTGGTAGGTGGACATGCAGCCCCATCCCTTCTCTCCCATCCTGAGGCCCTGGCTGCAGCAGCAGGCTGCACGGGAGGGGGGAGGAAGAAAGGAAGCAGGTGCAAAGTAAATTGCTTTGTGCCCATTTCCTGGGATGCAAATGCTTCTACGACTAACACAGTACTCCGGAGTGAAGCCAAAGCCTGAGAGTAGTCTGTTTTTTAGATAAAGGCATTACTGGATCGTAAATTAAAGATAAGCAGAGGTAAAAATGCACCCAAAAGATATAAATTATGCCTCCCACTCTATTTGGACTTTGCTTTTCAGATCTGGAAAAGAAGTTCATTTCTATATTATGTTTCCTGGCATCTTTCCATGAGGTGAATACATGAATTCTCAGAACATCCTGCTCTCTTCCCTACAAAAAGTGTAGCAAATGCCACCTTGCTGACAGGGCTTTACCAACTTCTTCAGAAGGGCATTGAAGGAATGATAAATGATCTATGATAAATTTGCATTTTTTCCAAACTGTGGCAGATGGCAGCATCAGCCCATTTTGCAAAGCCTCATTTTTTTCTCACACTTTCTGTGGTTCACATCATGGGCTTTAGAAAATGATTTGCGTATGGTTTGCTGTGTGTTGTGATTCATTTGAGTAAATTAAACCCTGTCATTTAAATGTTATCAGCTTTACAAAATCTGTTTGGAAGGTCTGTAATCAGTTTGTTTCATTTACTAAGAAGCCCTCAATTAAAATAGCTATGCCTCAGATTTCCTCTTTTGTAAAAATTATTTGACACCATCCAGTGAGGTAAATGATAATAAGCAAAAAGAAAAGCAGTGATGAATCTTGTCCCATGGATTCTCAGTCAAAATTAAGTGCTCTTTTCAGGTGCTTTCAAAATCTGACTTTTTGTTTGGCATTTCTTGCCAAGCCTCAGCACTGATGATAGTCAATTGCACTGATTTCCAATGGAGAAGGTTTGCATTGTGATTATTCACTTCATGTGAAATAAGAAGGGCAAAGTAATCATACATAATCTAACCAAACCTATTCCCTATGTCTGCAACTTGCTGTGCAAGCAAATGCCTGTACCTCTCCACTGGCTATGGCGTTTTCCTGTAGAATTGTTTCCAAGCTGGATCTGCTGCACAGCTTTGTGGGTTTCCCATTTCCAACCACACTACTTCATAGCAGACCACAGGGCAGAGGAGCTGGCAAAACACTGTTGTCAAGGTATTTGCTCATGTGCTGTCAGCACATCATGAGTCACACCACATGCAAGACACTATGCTCTGTTTTTCCAGTTGCTCAGAGGCTGGTTGAAGAGCATGAAACTGGATGGTTTGGCTTATAAAACGTCATGATGAACATTAAATGAGCTGCTACAAACCATGTAATGAAGGGACACTGTCAGAAGCCGTAGTTTGTTCGTGTCTTTCTGCCCATCTGCCAGGGATAAAATCAAAATACAACCCATATTTAATTTTCTTGATAATTGAAGAGTCTATATGTTTTTTCTTGATTAACTGCATGTTCCTTTTATTCAAATGTCCTTTTTCGGAATTAATACTTTTACCAAGATTTCTTTCTTTTTAAGTATGAATGGATTCTACAGAGGGTCGTAGTTAATACAATGGGGATCTAAAACATTTGTGTATCTCCTCACAGATAAAAAAATCTGTGTTGCGGAGAGTTATTTTTAATACTTGCTACTTATTCGTGTATAAATCACATCTTCTCAACATTTCTGTTCCGCAGGTGCTGGAGAGTCAGGAAAAAGCACCATTGTAAAGCAAATGAAGTAAGTCCATGAATGTTAGTTGTTGAATTTGGTATTTGTAGTATAAGATATCTTATTAAAATATTTATGGTTATTTGAATAAAATGCAAAGAAACTTCATTCAAATCAAGTTCTCATTCAAACACATAAAGAGAAATACAAAGTGACCAAGACACACAGCTGGATTGGTAAACAAATCTGTCTGATCAATTCATGCACTGGTCCAACTCCACAATGAAGACCAGGGAAGCTTATTCATTGGCTTTGGTAGAAGTTACAATAATGTATTGAGTATGAATGTATAAGACAACCAGACGTGGCAGGTCCACCTCGCCTGGTATCCCGTCTCCTGCAGCAGCTAACGAAGGATGTTTCCATAAGATCATCAGACTAGATGGGCAAACAAAGAGTAATACTCACACTGAATATCCTGATAGTATCTGATGATCTGTGACTCAGGTACCACCCTGAACCATAGATGGTATCATTGTGTTTAATAGCCCTTAATTAATTCATGCCTTTCTTCTGAATCTTTTTTATATGAATGTAAACTAATAACATCCACAATATCCTATAGCAAATTGTTCCACAGTTTAATTACATATGATGTGACTCATCTCCCTTTGTTTAATTGTAATTTAGTCCCTCTTAATTTCATTTAATTTCACTGTATTGCAAGAGAAAATATTGAAGTATTCACATTATACAATAGTGCAAAATTTTGTTGTTGTTGTCATTTCTTTCCAAACTCTGGTCTGTAGATCATCCTTGGTCTCCACAGTCTTATTGCAGCTCCTGCCAGAGGTCAAGAAAGAATATTCTCAGGTGAGAACACATTTAGCTGCCAGCCTATGCAGTGAGCAGCTGCTGCCAAACATCTAGCATGGTTAGGGGCCATCATGAGAACCGCTTTTAGCCAGGAAAGTACCACGCAAAAAAGTTTTCATATAGTTACTGTATGAAAAAGCAAGCTCAATTGCAGAAATTCTTGTTCAAATTTGCACTGAGTATCTGATTAGGAAGATCCTGTGACTGCACCATAAATCTAGTACAATAACCCTTGTAGATGTTTGCTCAAATTGCACACAGTGTCACACAGATTGAAGTCTAGCTTTAATTCTCTTGGCTCCAGAGGAAGGCCAAATTTATCTGTGTCCTCCCATTTACAATGTAATATCATGATATTTTCACACATAGTAAAACACACTAAAATTAAATTCATTAATGTTATTCTTTTAAGGACAGTCAAAATACTAATCATGTATCAGGTTTAAATAGATAATCCACCTGGGTTCAAGACACCATACTCACACAGGCAGTAAAAATCCTCCTTCACTGTGTAACCTGCTAAAATATTGCTGTTATATCTAGCTTTATTTTCATAGACAGTGATTGGCTCTGCTTCCTAAACCTGTCTAAAGACAAAAAAAATTACACAGGAATTGTAACTGTTTATATATGACCCCACTTTGCAATCACCAATCTCTTCCTATGTAAAAATCAAGCAGACTGTTCTACAAAATCAGTAATACTATTCTGAATTTAAGCTTTCCTATTTCATAACTCCACCAACGCATTTTAAAGAGTCAGGTAAAAAAAGTTACAAGAGAAACTTTGTACTATTTAAGCAGCTCATTTTGTAATAAGACAGATTTAGAACCATCCATTAAATACTCTGCTAACTTTTTTGTTCAGTTAAATCATGGATAATTTTATTCCTTGTTTGAGTTCCAATCAGGAGACTCTCACTATTCAGCAAATGACTGAAATGTATTGTGCCAAAAGCTTCCCAAGGAGAAGCAGATTAAAGATGTCTCTCTGAATTAAGACATTTAAGAAGGCTGGTAACCCTTAACAGTATCGAGGGAGTGGCGAAAAATTGCAAAGATGAGAGTTATCTTTAAAGTCCTGTGCACTTATAAGCTGTCAATTTGATTATAAATATGAATTATTTTACAAGAAACCGATCTTTTTTTCATGTAAAGTGTCATCTTTCTGTCATAACCAAGACCTTTTTTAAAAGGGGAAGTTTTTCAGTAAAAAAATAAAATGACTTATTAATTTTTTCACTGAAGCATAACATTTTCTAGAGAAGTCTGATAGTTGCTTACAAAAGAAATATTTTTGCTAAAAACAATTTTCCACCAAAATCAGGGCAATTTTACTCCTATTAATATAATTTTCTAATTTATAAACCTCATTCATTCCAGACTAAATATTTCAATCAGAGTTAAATCCTTCTTTTAAGCTTTGCACGATATTTTCTGGTGGCAAAAATGTAGATAGGATGCAAGGCCCTAAAAAGGCCAGGATTGTTATGAGGCATAACTAAAATGGAAAAAAAAGATAAAAAGCTTCTCTGGAGTGCTGTGCTTTTGACTAGACTGTTTCCAACATGTGATCTAATATTTTTGAAACTGTGTTGAGTATTTCTGTCCTGTGCCCTAAGTTAGCTGTACAAACTTACTACAAATAATTCAGCAAATGAAAAGGAGGAAACAAAATGTTTGGTAACTCATCATACTTGTTGAGATTGATTCAACTCCTCCTACCTGGTGAGAAGCTCCCCTTGAGTGAAAAAAACAAAGAAACAAACAAACAAAAAAAACCAAACAATAGACAAAAAAACCCTCAAAACTGTTTTCCTCCAATGGAAGCACAATGTTGAGATCATGACTGGTAGCAAAACACCCCATGTGAATTTTCCCAAGGAGGATCAGGGAACAAAAATTTCCATTTGCTAAAATGCTCCTTCTGGCCATAGAAGATGTCAGCCTGGTTTATAATCCTTCCTTACAAATGATGTATCTTTAATAAAAGAAGGAAAATTCACTACTGATTTAACAAATTGGCTAACATAGCTTCTGCCAGAGGAAATAAATATATTTTTAAAAAAAACAAACAAACAAGGTAACCCAAAAAAAATCAGTTGTCTCAAACAAAACCGAGTTTTGTAATTCAGAATCTAGTTTTATTTAAGAATCTTATATTTTCTTCCTTCCTTTGTTCTTTAGAGGGAAAGCATATAAATATAATATAGCTATATAGGGATTGCATAAAAGCCTTTCCTTCTCTTTCATCCCAGTTTTTTGCAGCCACAGGCAAAACTCTCATCTTCCCCAGAAATCCTGTTATGGCCACCACTGTGAGACACACAAAGTAGTTAAATGAAGTTCATGTACATCATGCAGTTTGAGTTTCTACATATATCTTTCCATTATTTATAGAAAACCTGATGCTTTCACAGGTAGTAAGATTAAGAATAAGAAGAACATTCTTAAGTACCAGTGAAACGTCCAACATCGATGGCAGCTGAAATTATTTCCTGTTAAAGGTGATCTGATGCATTAGAGGTGGGCATTTACACCAGCGGGGATCTGTGGGCTCTGCGGTTCTTCACATACAGACATTGTCTAATGCCCAGTATTGCCCAAGCAGCAATCCAGATTATCCAGTACGCTGTCATAGCGCTACATTAGACTCCTCCAAGTGAGGATTCCTTTGAGACATAGATTTTTTTGAGTTCATGCTGAAAATCACACTCAAAAAACCCAAAGCTTCAAAGCTTCAAACTAGAGTTTATAGACTTGCCTGATCTAGAAGTGATCGGGAAATATTCAGAGATATTCTTTTCCTGCAAATGCTATTCCTACAGACACAAGAAGGTAACTTTTGAATTTTCTGACATCTACAAGTTAGAGAGATGTTGATTCCTCTATATTCAGTTGTGATCTGGCTTTCGTGTGGGTGCAAGTGAATTATTTTCTGACAGGGCTGACTTCTCCCCTTGAATGGGAAAGTCTACCCAAAACACACATCTCTACTCATTCTGCACTAACCTGTCAGATACTTTCACATCACCCCTTTCTGCTTATATAACTCTGTCCAGACTGTACACCATGCAAGAGAGAAGGAAGGGAAAAAACCCAAACCCAGAAATGATTTACTTAATAACTTGGTGAACAACTTTAAACAACCAAGGTAAGAAAGAAGAGCCAAGGCACTTTGTTGTCCGTTCCTTGAGAGCACACTACACATAAACAGGTCAAGGTTTCAGCCTTTTTTAGAACTTATGGAAAAATATCTTTCTGAGTCATGATATAATCTGCACATTTATCTTGGAGAACTTTAACCACATGTCATTCTCCAGTCAGGGAGCATTTTGAAATTATAACTCCCCTCTCAAAATTAGGTTAATTGAACTTGACTACTAATGTTCTTTGTCCTCTGGAATATGGGGCAAATCCTCTGGAGTAATACGTGTGTCCCCAAGGTCCATAGATAATAACAGTAACATCTTTCAATTACTAGAGACTGTAACCCATGAAGAAATAAATATTAAAGATTTTGTTTGTATTCTTGAGGAAGTGCCTTACAATGTGGAAATATTTGCACAGTATTTTTTCTACTCTAGGTAAATTTCAGGTTAAAAATGAGGCCCATCTATTAACTAAGCAATGTGAAAGCCCAGGACTAATTGATATCTAAGTCCAGCTGTGAAACTGGCCAGGGTCGTGTTCTGGATTCACTACCTTATGTTGACTCACAAGGGGAAAAAAAAGGTATTCACTCAACTCAGACTAGGAAGTCAAAACCTCATAAATTTAATCTTCTTTTCTCCAGAAACTGCTCACAACCTGTCCCAGCAGAACAGGCAGATGGACTACTAATAAATGTTTTTCCAAGACAGATTCAATTCTTTCCCACACTGACCGTAAAAGCATCTGATCCAGCTTTTCATAATTTTCTTTCTTTAATGCATCCCATAAATTTTTTGTTTTCTATTTTTGCACCAGGATCATCCATAAAGACGGTTTCACCTACCAGGAACGTATGGAGTTCAGACCTGTAATTTACAGCAATGCAGTGCAGTCTATCCTCTCTATTGTGAAAGCAATGACTAAGTTAGGAATAAATTACGAAAATCCAGCTAGAATTGTGAGTATGATGACTTTTCACATGAAATAGGCATTAGAATACCATTTTTTCTAATGTAATAGTAGAAACTAATAGAACAGAGTTCCATATTTGCTTTATGACAGTGGAAACTAAGTAATGTTTGTGTTATATGTGCGACAGGAAGTCCTCACTTATTTTCGTTTACTCAAGACTGATGCCCGAGGTCTAATCCTTGCATAAACTGTCATTTAATTTGTTACAGAAGAAATGTTCAACTTGCAAAGACATAAGAAATTAAAAAATCACACTATTTCCTTAGCTTCTTAGTCATGAATTTATTGCTATTGTAAAATGAAATAAATATTTCCCTTTTACAAATAGATCTTGGGGCTGAGTCATGTAAGGAAAGGTCATCTAGACATGCTGGGAATATTTCAATTTGGCATAGGCCCTGGAGCAGAGACCTCCCTCTTGTACAGAAGCAGTACTGGTACATTGGCACTGAAGAAAAGTGGAATCTGATCTTCCTGAAACTGTTAGCAATCCTATGCACAAGTGCATAGAGGAAGACCCACAGCAAGAAGACCTCCTATCTTCTGGCAATCACACTGAATTTTCAGGGACAGAAGTAAAGGAAAAACACATGCTGTTCAGTGCAATGATTTACTGCAGGTAATTCAGACCTTGCTGAAAATTTCTGAAAGGCCTGTCAGAATATCAGTTGGTTCCATTTTTGGCAAATTCTATCTATTCCCTGGAGATTTATCTTAGAGGGAATTATATCTGCTTATCTGAAAGAACTTTTCTTCTTCCAGAAGTCTGCATTTCATTACAATGACATGTGGTACTTTGACCTAAAACTGATAAACAAATGCTTCAGAGGTTACTAAAGCTCATGCAGTCATTTGAAAAAATAAAAACTAAGTATTTTCTTCTGTATTGTTTTAAGGGTACATGAATGCAAGCCCTTCAAACAAACGTAGCAGTGCCCAAAAGCAGCACACAGAAAATAGGCCCACATCAATGTGCTGCAGCTTGGCCCAGCCTCTTCAGTTGTGATAGGCATATGTACTGCATTATCTGCCAGGCTACTTGGCCTAAGAGAACTGAATCTTGCAGAACCTAGCCAGAGGTCCTGGCTCAGTTTCTGATGTCCACTACTAGGCTCAGATTGTCTGCAATCTATATCTGAGAAGTGTTCTGTCTGTGCCCCAGACTCTTTCCTCAGCCCTGTCAAACTTTCTCAGAGGTTTATGCGTGTTCACTAGCCATCTATCATAGAATCATAGAATGTTTTGTGTTGGAAAGGACTGTTAAAGACCCTGTAGTCAAACCCCTCCTGCAGTGAGGGGTTTCAACTACAATAGGTTGCTCAGAACCCTATCCAACCCGACCTTGAAAATTTTCTTGGATGGTGCATCTATCACCCTCATCATAAAAAATGTCTTCCACATATCTATTCTGAATCTAACCTCTTTCTGTTTAAAACCATTACTTCTTGTCCTGTTGTTAAAGGCCCTTCTAAAAAGTCTGTCCCCATCTTTCTTATGAGCCCCCTTTAGGTACTGGTAGGCTGCTATAAGGTCTCCTCAGAGCCATCTCTTCTCCAGGCTGAACAATTCTACCTTTCTCAGTTTTTCATCATAGGACAGGAGTTCCACCCCTCTGATCATTTTTGTGGCCCATCATATATATCAGTCTCACAGAAATTATTTTCAAGATTGCAGAGTCTGGAGAACTGGGAATTGAAAATTTGGGTTAAATTTCAGGAAATACAACAATTGTAAGTTGATTATTTATAGCACAGTAAGTGCATCCCTACTTCATTATGATTGGCAGAAAAGGCCTTTAGGAATACAGTTGACTGGACACGCATAAAATATTCGCTGTGCCTGCCTTCTTTTACTGTGGAACTACATTAGAGCAACCTACATTTTCATCATATTTACATGAATGTGAATTAAACATTTCCCTTTCTTCTAAAAACAAACTTAGCTTACATTTTCTGTAAAATCATAAGCCATTCATAAGATTAGGTTATGTTTATATAAGCTTTGCTTTCACCTGGACTTTGTTTGTACTGTGTTCTGATCCAGATTTGACTGCTTAAAGCCATTTAGCCCAAAGACTATGCTTACCTTAGGCCCAAAAGCAAGGGGCTCTTCTATGTTTCAGGACTGCCTGTAAATACCTCTACATGGTCCTGAAAGCTCCTTTTCGAACAACATCTGTTCAAATGAGAGAGGTATTTTTTAATTCCTAAACCACTATTGCAATCTATTTTTAGTAGGAAAAACCTGCTGAGGTCTGCCTAAAAGTCAGAGAGAAACAAAACATTATGCAAATCAGGGTTATGATAATCTCAATCTACTGCTATCATCCTTTTTTGCGTAAGTATCAAAATCCACAGTGCCACCTTTTACCAAATAATCAATGAACCTTCACCATACGCTTTGAAGCTCTGAGCTTAAGGTTGCTTGTTGTAGGCTTCTCAGCCAACAAATCCAGCCTTGTTGGAAGATAGTTATAATCATTAAATGATAGGTGATATCTTGAAGGAGAGAACATTACATCTCTTATCTTGAAGCTGAACAAGCATGTGCCCTGGAGAGTAGCTCTGGAGACAAATGAGGGGCATATATGGGCGAGCAGGACTCAGGTCTGCTGATCTCGGCACTGAGCAGGAGGATGGGATTGTAAAATGGAGCCGGGTTTGTTTAATGCAGAAGGGCAATTATACAGCTGTCCTCCTTCCTCTTTCAAATTAAGGCAATTACTGGGTTTCTCACCTTTTTTTTTTTTAATTTTTCTCCATGCTAATTCAATTTAACCAATATTTTAGAAAACCTGCAGTGTTTCATTTTTGACTTTTACAAAGTTTCCATAAGCTGCAACTTCTATTGAAACATAAAGACATAGCACATTCCTAAAATGAATGTTACAAAATATTGTGAAGATGTTTTCTATTTTCTAATAAAACATACTCACTGCCAAAATAGTGTCTGTCAGAATCCATTTCTACTTTGCAACTATTGACTGAAAGCCACTTCAGTTGTCTACTTATATGGCTAGGAAGGAATTATATTCTATAATTATCCACTGCTGTGACAGTGTATCAAATGACCCTATTTTAATCATGCTCTTTATTTACAGTACATTTCTAAGCTATTAACCAATGAAAAGAATTTTTTTAACATTATAGACTATTGAAATCTTTTTGGATTGATTGTAAAAGGAAGAAATTACGGAAAAATGCATTTAAAATATTTGAGATTTTATTTAGTTACAGGTCTCTTCTTCTCCAAATAAAAAATATAAAACATGGGCAATGCATTCACTACTTATATTCACCTTGCCACATTTCTACCTGTGGCCTAAAGCTAGAAATGCTTTCTCCCAAGTATATAAAAAAATGTGCTCACCTTTATATTTCTGCTTTGATGTGATATGTTTAATCTTTAAATATCATTTTGAATTTAATTTTTGATATCTCAATATTCTCTTTTACAATAAATCCTTCCTTCCAAGCTGGACTTCTTGTAAACACCTACGGTAAGACGAAACTGACCCCTTGTATAAACAAAAAAAAAAAACACAATAAAAAGAGGGAAACACTGTGTATCACAATTCAAGCTTAACCTTGGCACTAATTAAAGGGAAGTGAGCTTATGAAAGTATGCTTACACTCACAAGAGAGTACAGCTACCTGGAAAAATCAGTGAAAAGGAGAAATTTTGCTCCTGCAATTCATTGTATACAAAGCACGCCTTCAAGGAAGGAGAGCAACACAGTGTGCTTGCATAATATTTACTGAAATTTCTCTTTAGGAGGATGAAAGGAAGCTGTGTGCCATGGCAACAACTCTGGAGGATGGAGACATGACTCCTGAATTGGTTGAACTCATTAAACAACTGTGGAGCGATGGTGGGACCCAGGCCTGCTTTGCAAGGGCAGCGGAGTACCAGCTCAATGATTCGGCAGCCTAGTAGGTGACACCAGTTCTAGGTGCTGAAGAGCTGACTGTTGCTTTAACAGATAGCATAGAAGGCTTGCTACAAGAGCCTTTCTGAATCCGCAAAATAGCCTACAAAAACAGTTACTCGTTAACCTGAAAAAGAATAAGGGGTTTTGCTAATGTTTATAATACATTAGAAACGTTAAAGTGAAGGAAACAAGTGAAAATAAGGAACATTTTATTTTTGTGAGTTTATTGAAACCTTAAAAAAACATCAAAAAAAACCAGTCTATATTCTCTCTAGATAATTCTAAGACTGATATAATGAAGGAAAACATGAACTGAAAGAGCTTAGGTTTTATCTACAGTTGCACTTTGAATGTATACATTTCAAGTTGCTAAACAGAAGTCTGGAGAAAGCTACAAACCTTCCCTCTAAACCAGCTGCATGTATGGGTGATTCCCTGGGCTGTTACAGTATCAGCATCCAGCAGGTCTTTGTCAGCCTCTCCAACCTGACAGCCCCAGTTCTCCTCCTGTAGCCTGGGAGGTGGCAGGCAGACAAGCAGGAGACTGGGGCTGCTCATCTCCAACTTCATGAAGGGTCACCGTTCAGCTGGGTACATCTCCTCACTTGGATGAAGTCAGTAAGCCTAAACTTTTCAGGAGTCCCTGGTTTGGTTGCAGCTACAGCTGTTCTGGCAGGGTAGAATGGTCCTGCTCTGCTGTTTCTCCCTAAGGTTCTACAAGACCAAGAAGGGAGTTGTCACTCGGGTCAGAGTTTATTAGTAGTGTGCCTATGTCTGACTCTAGACCTGAGGCACAGGGCAGTTCCAGCTAAGGTCCATCTTCCAAGATCTGCAGGTGAAGGATTCTCTGCTCCTGCAGCTCCTCCTATAGGCCAAGGGCACCTGCAGGGCGAAACCTCACAAGGCATTGGGTGACCCTTCTACTCAGCAGGGAAAGACACGATCCGAGTCTAGGCCAGCTGCCTGGCAAACTGAAACCACTAATGGTTTACTAATTGTAGATAATAGAAGGGATATACACAAGGAAACTATAAACATTCTTCACTTCTCATATCCTCAAAACAAGAATGAAGACCTTTCTGCAAAATACCTAAACAAAGAAAATATTGCCTATGTTGATTTCTGCCTGACTTGGCAGTATTTTATGGCAGCCTTGTACTTATATAGGAATAGCACAGAGCAATATTTTGTTTCTTTGTGTATTATTTCTGGCAGGCCACGCTGCAGTTCCTAGCATTAAAAGCACGTAACAAGTCAGTCATCATAACTAAAAGGGAAAACACTTCTTGACCTTAAAAACCAAAATGAAAACTAATGTAGAAATTAAAAAAAACCCTGTTTACTAGGTACCAACCGAGGGTGTACACTGTGCCTGGTAGATCAGGGGTTTGTGCCTAAAAAGAAGACAGATAAGTCTAAAGTAATTTTCTCTCAATGTTACAGGCTGTGCCACATTTCAACCTCTAATAGGTTTCAGTATCTAGGGGAGATAGTACAGACTTTAAAGGACCCCAAAATAATTATATATTGCTGGATTTTTACATTAAAAATAATAGTGATATGTTTTACATCTGCTTGAGCACTTCTGAAAATTCCACTAGTCCTCTGCCTTCACTTTTGATAGCTGATCCTTCTGAAAATCTAGTTTTTGGCTCTGAACCATTAAAAACAACTTAATTTTTGCCCTTGCTCTTGGGCTTCTAATGATCAGTTCAAAACCAGCTCAAGTCAATCAACCATCTAACACTCATTTCAATTTCTTTTAAAACCAAAAGCCTGTTTCTGAGCTCCTGTTTCTCAGTACCTACTGAGTGTTGATTAAAACAGTGTAAACTCTGACTTTCTGAGGTTATCTTCTCTGAGTCTTTTCATTATTAATTCATGCTAATGAAGTTTGATCACTACCTTTCCTCTGCGTGCTTTAACTGAAAAAAAAATTAGATCTTCTGAAAAACACAAAATTACCTGTATGCCAACTTGACTGGAATTTCTTCCTTAAACTCTCCTGGAATTAGTCTTCTTTTAAGATGGAATGATGGGTAAGGAAGGGGTACAATCAGGATTATAAATCATGATTTTAAATGTCATCGTATAGCTACCAGTAGTATATGGTGCTTCTTGCTTGCTCAGTCATTTGCTTCTCAGGGTAGGATACGTCACCTGCTTCCAGACAAGGAAAGATCAGGCATTTAGACTAACCTACTAGTTTGTTTTCCCTCTTTTGTCAGTGAAAAGCCAGCCTAGAGAGTGTCCCATTGGAGCTGCCTAAAACTTTAGGAAGAAGCTAAAGATGCTTCTCTCGCTCCATCAGCTAGACAATTAACTTAGTCTATGTTTTAATGCAATTACAATTGGCTGCATTGAATTAGTATTTGTGTCTAAGAAGTATCAGATCTTTATAATGAATTTGATATAGAAGTGTTTATTTTAATGTCTACATGCTTCCTAAATTGCAAAACGTCTTTGGCTTCTCCCTCCCACAGAAGTCAACTGTGATGAATCTGCTCTGCCATGGTTTTAAAATAGATATCTTCCTGGGCTGAAATAATGGGAAAAAATTGAGTTTCTCAGATCAACTTCAGAACTCCTTCTTAAGTGGATTCAGTGTCATCAACTTACACTATGAAAATTCCATTTCCAAGCATTGCTTACAAATATACAGATGGAAGATTACAACTTTTTAAAAATTTTTATTATACTTTATTTTATTTTATTTATTTTATTTTATTTCACTTTTTTACTTACAGATGTATTAAATATTGCAGACAAGGAGGATGAGCTGTGAGCTTTGTTTTGGTAGCTGTCTGGTTAAATTGAACTGCAGAACTGCATGCTAGTCAGACTGTCAGAGAAATAAAAAAGAAAAGTCATGAAGCCTAATAAACATCAGAGGGACTGTGGGTTTTTTGTCAGAGATAAGAGGCTACAAATGGAAAGGTGCCAACTGGGACACCTTAAGTTTGAAAATTTTTTGATTATTCTGTGCGTTTTCTTGCTTTTGGCTTTATTTGTTATTTGAATATTAGCAGTTAGAAGGTAGGAAGCTACCCAGATATCACTTCTTCTTCTCCTTTTCTCAATTCATAACCTCTTTACACAGACTCCTAGACTAGCCAGAAGGATTTACAGACTTTCTCCAGACATTTCGAGACAGCTGAGCACCTCTGGATGAGATAGGAAAAAGGGTTGGTGAGAGGACAATAATGGGCTTCCAAGATCTGGTTTGGCTTCTCATTTCATGCAGATTTTATTTCTGTATTCCAGACATAAAATCAGATAACCCACTCTTTTCCAGGGTTTGTGAGAATACTGACCTATGTGGTACTCAGCTTCTTGGAAGCTTCTGGGCTTGATTACAAAATATTTTAAATTATTATGTACCTACTTCTTGTATACTTAGATGTCAGCAGGGAAAACAGCCCCTAAATGAGAATTCCTCCAAAATATTACACCCTCCCTTTCACTTAGGAAGGAAGAGACTGTTACAAGGGGTTTGATGATAGGCTGCAATTTCTAGTCAGTCTATCTGCTTTGGGAGATGCTTCCAGTTCTTCCCCTCTGGTAGAAATTTCCACTTCCGAAAGCAAATGGACAAAATGCCTTTCCCGACAAAGTGCTTTGTTAGTATCCCTGAGGAAAATAAAGATTTTCCTTAACTGAAATTCTCAGAGATATGTTAATTATATACAATTAAATTACACTTCTGTACACAAGGATAAATGAAAGGCTGTAGATCGTGGATCTAGGTTGTATAAAAAACAATAGTATTTAAATGTGCAGTTTATATAAAATATTTAGAAGCAGTTCAATATGAAGTGATTATTTAACATTCATTTCACCTTTTGAATTCACCAAACACCATTTCTTTTTATTCTCCTTAGTTACCTCAATGATTTGGACAGGTTAGCAATGCTGGACTATGTGCCTAATGAGCAAGATGTTTTGCACTCCCGAGTGAAAACAACTGGGATTATAGAGACTCAGTTCTCTTTCAAGGATTTGAACTTCAGGTACAAAAGGTGTATTTGACAGATTTCTGTGGTTTTATCTTTAAGTATTTTATTTACAAGGGTATTGATCTATTACAATATTGCTAACACATTGTGATATCTTGGAATCCACTCTTATTTAATATTTTGATATGGAAAAAAAAGCAAGATATTTTAGTATCACTACTCCAACTTTAAGCATATAATGGATCATCATTAACACATCTCAGAATACCAGATTCTAAAAGGACATTTTTACATATATAAGTGTCTTAAAAGCATTATTTGTATCCTGCTATTTGAATAATTGTTTGTGACATTTATGAAATTTGCCTACCTAAATGTCCTTAACAGCATGCAAAACATTTGATGACTACTAATTTGCATGCACTCTCAACCTTTCGCTCTCTTCTTTTGAGAACAGAAATAACTGCTCTTAACACTGGAAAGCATTACAGTTAGCAGAAAAATAATAATTTCTGTCCCATGATAAATTTCAGTATTAGTATGCTCATTTAAGATGAAAAGCAAAGTGTTCAGAAAAGAATCTTGAAAATAATGTCTCTTAGAAATTTGGCTGAAAATAAACAACAATTTCAGAGACTCGAGATTTTGTTATGCTTAGTGAACCAACTAAAACCATCTAATTCCACACAGAAATGTATTTAAATGACTCATGATCGTTTCAGTGTTCTATAATGCTTTTCTCTATAGGTGGAATTCTACTTAATTCTTAATTTAAAGGCTGGAGTGCTTATTGAGGAATGAAGGCTAGGCAAGAAACTGTCTGTAGAGATAGATGTATAAAGCACTAGGATTATAACTTTTATGTTTTTTATTTGGCTTCTTTTCTTTTTCCTTGTGTGTGGCAATTAAACATCTCCCAAACCACCCATGCTACGACACAGATGCTTTCACACAACAGAGATTATATATTCAAAATAAGATTCTGAAAAAGATGGCCTACAAATGAATTGCTTATTAACACCTATTATTATACTGATCACTCCTGGAAATTAAGTACTTACCTGCAAATATTATGGTACAATGTCATAGACATCACCATTTTCTCTGATTAACATATTTCCAGACAAATTTGTACAAGGACATCTGAGCGCCTTCACTTACAACCATAGTTTACCTAAGAAAAAAAAATTGAAACAAGATGGAGAAAGAAATCAAAGTGCAAACTCTCTGAAAAAATGCTACCAGTCCTTACACTAGAATATCAGAATTAGTGTCTACATCCAACTAAAATGCACCACAACTGAGAATTAAGTTAACAGCCAGTAAACAAGAGGAAGGCTCCTAATGTCACGACAAACACACAAAAGCTACTGTGTTTAGCCTCTCTTCTGTGCATCACAGCAGTGTTATGTGAGTACATTCAGGTATTTTTAGGCATTTGAGTAATAAAAGGTAAAATAATTTCAAAATAGTTGGAGGTTTTCGAGATGCTATAGGGATGCAGAGCAAATATAAATCTGTCTTAACCAGCCAGTTACTGTTATTTTGCATTGCCAGAGCAATGCAAAACAGCTGGAGGATCCTGCTGACTCTGTATGTAGTTTGATAGCATAGAAACCTTTATAAAGAGAGGAGTACTTCCACATTCAGAGTGAGTTTTGATTGACATTCTTTAATGAGGCTTGGGGTCACAAGACATACATAGACAGAAAGACAACATGGACAGATGCCTCATTCACTAAAGACTTGCCCCTCTTCTGAACTGAATGAAGCAGAAAACTTTTTATATCTGTGCAGTAAAAAGCCTAAGGCTCAGTATGGCTCAAGGAAACGGAATTACAGTTAGAGAGACAACATTTCTTGCATTTTGCTATCTTCTTAGTGTTTACTTTGCTGGTTAAGTGTAATCCATCTTTCTTGTGCTCTTCAATTTATTTCACTAATGTTTACTTTGATTTCTGGAGCTCAAAACATACTTAAATACTTTTAAAAGAAGATCTGATCTTCACAGGTCCTCTCCTGCTGTAGTTTCTACTGATGCGCTAGGAAAAGTTTGACTGAAATTAGGCAACATTTATTTAATCCTCAGGTTCCACAATATGGGCCATTAGGACAAACAAATATTTAGCTAGTCCCATATCTGTAGCTAAGTTTTCCAAGAGCAGTGCTGGGAAAATAAGAGCTTTCAAGACTAATTTTGATGGTCGTGGTAATAGAAGAAGATAATCTCAGAAATACATTCTCTACTACTCACAGAGGGACTTCAGTTTTACTTATACACGTTTCACCCTGGGCTGACATGAGAAGAGCTAAGCAAGCTAAGGTTAGTACGACAAAACTGCCCACAAGCTGTGCCTCTGGCCTTGATCATGCCCTTTTTTAACTGACTTCTCATGAATATTAACAGGGCCATATGTTAAAAGGTTGCAGGAAGTAGATACAGATTCATATGACCACGTACACTTATGAAACTTCACTGCAGACTAAATTTTGAAGCTTTTTTCCTCCCATAACCCTGATTTCAGAGTTACATAGCACAAATCAAGGAAGACACATAACAACAGGTGACTCTGGGGCACTAATCACAGCCAAAAGTCAAGATTGTTTATTCATACTGACCGCACTCTTCAGCAAGCATATGGAAATCAGTGAAGATATTCTTGGAAGAATGCCATTACTCTTATCAAAATCTTGTTCCCTAACAACTTCCTGGTTTCCTAATAATTCACATTTATAGACAGTCAATGATCAGACAGAGATATGAAATGTGCTAAGAAAAAAATCATTTTCTCTAATTACTCCTCAGCTGCAGAAACACTTCATCACAAGCATTGGGAAGGATTTAATTTCTTCTAAGCAGGATGAAAAATGATAACAAATAACTTTTGTTTCCATCAGATGCATTGCTGATGATGAAGAAAATGGACAATCAATATACCACAAAAAAAAAACAGTGTTTCAGTAACAAATTATTCTTGCTGTATTTATTACTGATGTGATTTTTTCATATTGAATCCAAATATTTTCATTGCTATAAAAATTGAGTTGTGTGTGATTCTCAGATACTGCAGGAGATACATTCATAGAGTAAGTCCTAAAGTATTTTTTTAAGGGGATTAGGTTTTACCATTCAACAACAGACAGCACAGGGAAAATTCATCATACACACAAGGAAACAAAAAAAGTAAGGTACAATAAATTTGCTTTATTACATATTTTTTCTTCTTTCTAATGCACCTGAAAAATGTTCAAGTTTGGCATCTTTTACATCAGAAAGATAGTGAAAACTGGAGAACTGCAAATATAAGTGGGAATTTTGAAAGTTAGTGCTAAGAAGAACAGTGGTAGATTTTATGTCACCTCCATCTCAGTTGGGCCCTAACTAGTACCCTAACTAGGTCCTAGCTAGGTATGCCCAATTAGCTTTGGACCCCATATAAAGAGTCCATAAAAATTTCATATAAATATACCCAAAGATAGTAATTTCTGGCAAAGATTTGAAGGATTAATGCAGAGGAGTACAGGCCTGCATTTTCCTCCCTGAACACGAAGGGATTCCTGTTCCCCATGAATTGCTGCTTAAATAGAAACTAATGAGATTGATAGAGCAGAGAGCACATACACAAATGCATGCTGCAGGTCATACAGCTAGCTAAGTGATCACACTAGGACAATGAGTAGATGACTAAATATAGTTATTAAACACACCACCCATTAAACATAACTAGCAGGTCAACCCATGGCTGGCTTCCAGTCATATGCCTTACAGGTCAATGTGTAAGTTTGCTACATGCAAAACTATGAAGTAACAAATGACTGTGGATTTGAGGGTCTTTTGTCCATGTTTCACATATAAACTCTGTCCCGAATAAATCCTGACCTTAGTGTTGCACTGAGTTCTTAAGCAGAACCCCACTTTCTCAACACGGAGTACCACGTGAAATTACCAAATGTATTTCCTATATATAGGTATTTAATTCTTCACATTTCATTTTATGCCCACTAAAAGGCCATAAGTAAATGATAGCACTCCCTGGCCTGATGGAATAGAACAGACCAATATTTAGAAAAGCTGGATATTCGTCATTCATGTCCAGTTACACTCTGCACATTAACAGTGAGAACATCCTTACCAGTTAGGGCTTTACATTGTACATATGTTATTTTTTTATTTCTGCAAAGGATGTTTGATGTGGGTGGACAGCGATCAGAGAGAAAAAAGTGGATTCATTGCTTTGAGGGAGTTACTTGCATCATATTCTGCGCTGCACTCAGTGCCTATGACATGGTTCTGGTGGAAGATAAAGAAGTGGTGAGTCAGAAGAGACTTTTTGCTGCAAAGTTTTAATGTACTCTCTGGCATATCAAAACTATTCCTGTTCACTAATAACCATTTAAAGTCCATTATGCTTTATTGGTTCTTGCCAGTAAAGAACACTACAGTAAAAATGACATATGGGGATGAGATTTGTCTGTCTTTCATATTGACCTTTTGCATCTCAACAGAACAGAATGCATGAAAGCCTTCAGCTGTTCAACAGCATCTGCAACCACAAGTGCTTTGCAGCCACTTCCATTGTGCTATTCCTAAACAAAAAAGACCTCTTTCGAGAGAAAATAACAAAAGTTCATCTGAATATCTGCTTTCCTGAGTATAATGGTAAGTTTGGGATTTTCAAAAGAAAATACATTCAGGTTGTAGAGGATGTTCAGACAACTAGAAGTTTCAGATGGTTGAAATGGGGTTTAGTGAACTCTGCCAACATTTCAGAACAAGTCAGTGGCTTAACACTCAGACACATGCAATAACTGAATCCACTTTTTTGGCCCTGCTTTGAAAACCAATTCTGTAAAGGGAGTCTGCTTCTTTTTGTATGCCACATTAGCGTCTACTGGAAATAGAAAAAAAAGCAGCTGTTTCAGGCTGATGCAAGAGAACATATGGGGCTATGTCAGAAAGTGCCAGAGGAAAACAAAAAGTTGTCAGTATTTGAGTATTGATCTAATGTATCTGTGATAGGGAGTGTCCTGAATGAAGCATATATAAGAAATGTTACTATTAGAAGTCAGGTTCTCTGCACTTACTGAAATCCAGCTTCACTTTCTTAGGACACATCAACAGAGCAACCCAAAATTGCTCAGTACTTCACTAGGATAATCAAACATTATGTGCTAGACTTAGTGGAGCTACACCCCTTTACACTGCCTGAAGTTTCAGACAAGACGGGAGCCAGCAAGGGCTCTCAGCAGCAGCCTGCCTTCAGGAGCCTCATCCTGCTCCTGACGCACAGGAAATCCAGGGTACCCATGTTCACTCCTGCTGTTGTTCTAAAGGAGTACTACTGAAAGGCAGAAAAGCTTCTTGAAGGAATTATGACTGAATATATAAGCATCTGAATTCTTTCCTTCTTCATTTCTTTATCTCTTCATTTTTTACACTTTCTATCAATTTTGCCTACTGTCTACCTGATTCCCTTTGAATTTATCCTTCTTCCTTTCCTCTTCTGTTTCTTTTACCATCTGTTGTGCTCTCCCTTAGGTCCTAAACTGTTTCACACTGATTTATTCTGAGGCATTTCACTTCAGAAATGAGGACAGTTAGGCATTGAAATTTAAATTTAGGCGGGCAGTTTAGATAAAAAATTTTCATACCTAATGCATGAAGATTCTTAGCAGCTGTTGAGAAAGCACCAGCTGAAATGTGTCTTCTCCTTTTTTTGCTGTTCTCTCCACTAGGACTAAATACATTTGAAGATGCTGGAAATTACATTAAGAAACAATTCCTAGACTTGAACATGAAGAAAGGAGATAAAGAGATATATTCTCACTTGACATGTGCCACGGACACCCAGAACGTGAAGTTTGTATTTGATGCAGTCACAGACATAATAATCAAAGAAAATCTGAAAGACTGTGGGCTTTTCTAACCTTTCATTCCCTTGCTCATAGCTTGAATTTTTCTCTATTTTCCTCTCTTCTTCCTGTGTGTTGACTGCAATAAAAAAACTCAGGCTTTGGTTAGCTGTCAGCTAAAGCCTTAGAATCATAGAATCATAGAATCGTAAGGTTGGAAGAGACCTCTGAGATCATCCTTGGTTGTAACTTGAGCGTTGCAGCATCACTGACTTTCTATACGCCAAAAGAAGGCTTAAAAAACTTTGCAGATCCACAAAGATGCCAGCTGCTGATAAATGCTACTTGAATCAAAGAGAAATTCCTATCTAAATCAATTTGAAGATAAATCAGCACTCAGTACGTCCTCAGATGTACTGAGGACATCTCAGTATCCTGTGTTTTCTCGTGATGGGAGAAAAAATGTTAATATATAATGGATAACTGACTTTTATTTATATTTGAAACCTTAAGAAAGCAATAGCATTAAACAGCATCAATGGATAATTTCCATTCAGTAGTCTTTTGGTCTTATTTTACATAAACTGCTAAAAATTATTACATACCATTAATTTAACAAAGGCAAACCGCCCAGACATAACTGGTGTATGACAAAAAGCAGTGCAAATCTGAATGTTTAATTATACTGTTTTGTTAGAAGAGCTGAGGGACACATACATAAAAGCTGTACACGTATAAAATTCATACATGATGCTATCCATTTTGTAAAAAAAAACAACAAGTTTTCCGAATTCCTAAGGGAGAAAATAATGATATAGTAACAGCCAATTCCTGTGCAGACCATAAAGGCAAGATGAAATATTTTTTAACAATTAAAAATATGACTTTTTTTAATAATAATTGATAGTCCTGCTGCTGGACAGCTTCTCCAGTGCCCTGTACTGCAACAGTCATATCCACCAATGAAGAACAGATGTAAACCCACGAGTCCTTATAGAAAAAACACATCCTTAGGACTTCAGCATCGACAGTCATTCTCTATGCAAAAAACTTACTAATGAAGAAGTGTTCCCCTTTAACTCCTCCTGATTTACTATAGCTATTGCTAGAGAAAACATTTAATTACATTTTGGAGTTCTAAATATATTAAACTGAATTTTTAAATTCAGTCATAAAATCATAGAATGATTCCAGCGCTCATAACATCCAACCTAAACCTTCCCTGGCATATCTTCCTGCCATTCCCTCCAGTCCTGACCCTGGTCACCAGAGAGAAGTGATCGGCACTTGCTCCTCATCCTTACTTTGTGAGGAAGCCACAAACTGCAGCGAGGTCTCCTCTCAGTCTCCTCCAGTCTGAACTTCAGTCACTCTGATACTGCTTCCCCTTAAAGCCTTCACCAACTTTATGGCCTCCTATGGACACTATCCAGTAGGTTTTTTTCCTTTTTATACTGTGGTGCCCAAAGCTGCAAACAGTACTCAAGGTGGGGCCACATCATTGCAGAGTAGAGCGGGACAATCACCTCCCTTGATGGGCCAGCAATTCTATGCTTGATACACACCAGGACAACAGTTGGCTGTCTTGAAATAACACTCACTTTTGAAATCTGATCAATGATAAAATTATTCCTTTTTTAAAAAAAAAATCAATCTAGTTTTTACTATACACTCGTGTTCTGCTTAATATAACTATTGCAAACACTAGAGTAGGCAACTTGGCCACTGAGCAGCAGAGCCCTGCCAGCTCTCTGCAAGAGCAAGGTCATCAGTCTGTGCAGGTCTCCCAGGAAAAGGAGAGATAAAATATATTTTGCACTGCCTGGATTTCTATTGCTGCATGTTTTGTAATACGTCACTTGATTAATTTCTTGTTTGCATTGAAAATAATGGGATTCCCAGTGGTAAGGTTTCTGGATTCATTCCCAGCAATAAATCTAATTTAAGATGAATAATTTGAACTATGGTGTCACCAACACGGATTTCTGGATGCCTTGATGAGATAATAAAAGCCCAGGTCCTTAAGAAACAAATCCATGAGCAAATACATCTCTCAAGGTCTTCAAGCAAACATCTAAGAAATTGGATGGACTTTACACAGGAGCCTCACAGTTAACACAGGTAAGGCTGATCAGAGTGGATTTTCTGCTCATGTCCTCAGAAGTCAGGTCAGCCACAGTGTGCCCAAGTTTTTGGCAAGACAATGTAGCCATGAGCTCCAGGGTGTTGAACATGAGCCGATAGTGTGCCCTGGCAGCCAAGAGGTCCAATTGTGTCCTGGGGTGCATCAAGCACGGCACTGCCAGCCGGTCAAGTGAGGTGATTGCCCCGCTCTGCTCCGCACTGGTGAGGCCCCCTCTCAAGTATTCTGTGCAGTTTGGGGCGCCACAGTATAAAAAGGATGTCAAGCTACTGGAAAGTCTCTAGAGGAGGCCACAAAGTTGGTGAAGGGTCTAGAGAAGAAATCACATGAGGAGAGGTTGAAATCACTTTTTTCAGCCTGGAGAAGAGGAGACTGATGGGGGGACTTCACAGCCATCTAATGTGCTGTCAGGTTTAGGTTAGGTATTAGGAAAAGATTCTTCACTCAGAGGGTGTAGAGCACTGGAAGAGCTGTCCAGGGAAGCAGTCACGGTGCTAAGCCTGACAACATTCCAAAAGCATTTGGACAACTCCCTAAGATACATGGTGTGAATGTTGGGATTGTCCTGTGCAGCGTTAAGAGCTGGACTCGATGATCCTTGTGGGTCCCTTCCAACCAGGTCATTCTGTGATTCTGTGTGGTTCCCAGCGATCCCGCAGGAGCCAGGTTGCAGGCTTTGTTCCCACGCTCCCCGGCAGCTCCCTCAGCACAGCCGGCAGCTCCGGCTCCCCGGACACCAGCGCTCCCAGGCGCCCGCACGCAAGGGTGCTGCTCGGATCTGCTGCGGGCAGAACGATCCAAGCCGGCGGCGGGATCCCCAACGACCGCGCCGCGGGGGGAGCGGGAGGGCGCAGCGCCAGGCGGGGCCGCCAGGAGCCGCAGTGGCAGCACCGCGCCCAGCGGCAGGCACTGCGCGGGGCCCGGGGCGATCCTGCTCCTGGGTGCGACCACGTGGGCACAGTGAGGCCAGGAGCGCCATCTCAGCAGCCCTCTGGTTTCGTCCCGCACACAGACACAGAGCTCGGTTGGTAGCGAGAAGCAGGGAAAGCGCGGGGATTTGGAGACCCCT
Organism: Dromococcyx pavoninus; assembly: GCA_033558185.1. Lineage (NCBI taxonomy): Eukaryota > Metazoa > Chordata > Aves > Cuculiformes > Neomorphidae > Dromococcyx > Dromococcyx pavoninus. The sequence goes on along the minus strand of JAUMJL010000063.1, from coordinate 1,212,092 downwards.
GTCCTGCTGGCGAGCTGTTTGTCTTTAATTTTGTGGAGTTTAGGGAATCCAGCATGTCCAAGTGGGACGAGTCTGGCTACGTGAGGTGTAGTGCAAGTCGCCTCCATCCTGCTTGGCCTGGATTCCCCCAGGCAATGAGCTGGACTGCTCTCTCCTTAAGCCTGGCTAATTAATCATAGAATCTTGAAATGGTCTGGGTTGGAAGACACCTTAAAGATCAACCAGTTCCAATCCCCCTGCCATGGGCAGAGACACCTCCCACCAGACCAGGCTGCTCAAGACCACATCCCAACTTGTCGTGAACACCTCCAGGGAGCAGGAATCAACAGCTTCCCTGGGCAACCTGTGGCCGTGTCCCACTATCCTCATTGTGAAGAATTTCTTCCTAATGCCCAATATAAATCTTCCTCCTTCCAATTTAAAGCCATTACCCCCTCATCCTATTGCTACTTGCCCCTGTAAAAGCCCTTCCCCAGCTTTCCAGTAGTCACCCTTCAGATACTGGAAGGCCACTATAAGGTGTCCCAGAAAGCATGAGTCCTCTTCCCAGCTCCAGGAGACCTCCAAAATGCAGAAGAAACCTGTTCTCCTTACCCTGCACTTTCTCAAATTCTAGCTCTACTCGTAGTTGTAAATTTACCCTAGGGTATAAATCGGATCCAGTCTTTGAGAAGTGAATGACAGAAGATAAAGCAGCACTTCAAAACATTTTTTTCTCAGAGTTCTGAATGATGCATTGAGAACTTAGGTTTCACAAAACAATTCTTGTCCAAACCCTAATCCTATTATCACCCTAACTTTCACTCCAAGTACTGTACATTTCAAAGATGTAAAATTTATCATTAAATAGTAAAAAAAGGACTGGATCCCTTGGAATGGACCCCTTGGAATCTTTTCTTCTTAGTTAAGAGTGCCCCATGTAGCCCCATGCATTAGTAAATACAGTATGGCTGTTGCTGGTAACAAGCTACAGGCTTTGTGTGTTATGTTAACTCAGGCCCAAGAGCTTGCCAGGTTTTTGTCTGGACAAGTCTCAGGTAGCTTGGAGCTTGTTTTCAGGGTGTTTATCTGTATCAGCAATTGTCTGTTTTGCTTAGGTTTGTACAATTGATGCATTGTCTGATATTAAAATCTTTTATATAAAAGGGAATCACAAATAATTTGGCTTGTAGAATCTGTGACCCTAGACTAATGATGAAGCATAAAGAAGTAAAGTTATGTTGCAATAGTGGCTTTTAAGGTTTGAGTGTAGAATAATACCAGAGACCCCAGGGCTATCATAACTCACCAGTGAGGGCACTACAAACCTAGGAGATAGGCAGAACCACTTGTAGACATAATAAAGAAGAAAAGTGTCTTAACTGTGTAAGTCCTACCACAAATAGTAAAGTGACGTAACAATTGTGGACAAAGGAAAAAAAATATCGGTGCACAGTATGTTAACAAACATATAAAAATGAGCCCAAGTGACCTGAGAGCAAGAAGGAAGCAGCCATCAACATAAACATCATGCTCCTGCAAGCAAAGAGGAAGAAAAAAGCTTATCATGAACATCATACTCCTCCCAGCAAATACCTCAGGAGGACAAATTGCTGTCATGACTCTTCCCTCAGACAAAACCCATCAACATTAGCAGCCAGAGAAGCAGTGGAGATTTAAACGTAGCACCAGCAAAAAAACATTAGATGCTAGGAAGGGGTTTAACTATAATATTGTTAATGAGATATATTTTTTTTAATCTGGAAAATTTAAACCACATTTAAACTCACTAACATTAACTGCTTTCTGTATTTTGGTTATGCAATCAAACCTTTAAATTAGATGAACAATAAAATTTGGCTTCCGATACAAGATAGGGTCCTTCCTGTGCCCATAACAAGATACTTAAGCACAGCATATGTGGCATATACAAATATTCTGGGGTAGTAGTGGCATCATACTTGTAATCTCATCCCTGTCCTCATACGTTATATGATCTCCAAGAATATATGCCGTCCAGTGGCATAAGATGAAAAAAGATTCACGGCATTTGACAATACATCTCTTCCTAACACTCTGAGCTTCTCATTTCAAGAACTACTGTTCTGATTCTGTATATTCAATTTCGTAATTTTCTTCAACATTTATTGTGGGTATAGACTCCTCCAGGAAGCAAAAGGGAAAATAATGGATTTGTGACAAAGAACATTATTTCTTTTGCTTACTTTGCAAACTCTTCAACAAGCAACTTCAACCTACAGAAGGAATGATCAAATGCTGCCAGCTTTAAGTTGTTGTTTAAAGTTAGTTTTAGTTTGTACTGTCATTACAATATTGTACATGTGGCTTTGATAGTCCATGAATGTTTGAACGACTCATCTTTAATTTGAAACTGGCATCCAAAACCTCGCAGAGCAGCCTATAGCATTGCAAATCCAGCTCAGTTGGCTGTGTGAAGTTATTTTCTTGATGCATTGAACTTGCACTGATGTTGTGTCCCTCTGTTACATAACAAGCATGAAGCACTGTGCATCAACCTTGACCATTGCTAAGAGGGTTTCTATATAGACAAGGACAGTAAGAGTTTATTTTTTATGTCTTATTGGTCACTAGTATTATTATCTCTACAGTTTCAAGAAATAGACTAGACCTTGACTACTTTCACCTTTTCTGCAATTCAAAGGTTACAATTAAAACATCCATGAGGTCTTATCTGGGATATGGGCCACTTCAGCAACTAGGTATCTCTATGTGCATTCCAGATTTCCCTTTCCTAGGTTTCTATCAGTCTTCTTCCTCTTTTCACTTTTAATTAAATGTTTCCTTTTCCTACATTCCCATTCATTGTACTATTTTCCTGCGTCTAATCCCAGGAAACATCCAGAGTCATTAAGGATGATGGAATGGTTTGGGTTGGAAGGAACCTTTAAAGATCAGCTAGTTCAACTCCCCTTGCCGTGGGCAGGGATATCTTTCAATACATTAGGTTGCTCAAAGCTCTAACCAACCTGACCATGAACACATCCAGGAAGGGGCATCAACTGCTTCTCTGGGCAACCTGCTCCAATGTTTGACTCCTTTTATCGTAAGAGAGGAGAACACAATCTTAAATCTTGCCTTAAGAACTGGCAATAACAAAAGTCTTAGAGAAGAAAACAGCTCATTTTGTAATGTCCTTACTTTTGCACTGCTTTATCTTTGGAGATGAAACACTTCCCAAGGCCCTGATATAGCAAAAATGTGTCACTGAGAACGTGAGAAGAACCATTTAAGCAAGTGAAACTGCTGTATTGTAGAGCTGGTGTACTGGGGGCAAAATGTCCAGAGAGGCCTCTAAAGAAACACCCAAAGAATACTTTCCTCGCTGGGGATTACAGGGAGTTGTGCTATATTGACCCTAGGAGCAAATGACTGATATGGAAAGGTCATACTCCTTCTCGACTCTGAGTCAGCCACTCATCGTAATAAATTGAATTAAAGACTCTGCAGTCCATTCTTTCATCCACTGGGACATGTAAATCTTATTAATGTCAATGAAGGTTGCAAGACACTCAGAAAAGAGAATATACCCTCTTTATAACATGTGTCTATAAGACACATTAAATATTCTAAAACCACATTGTAGAAAACCTACTATAAATACAGCCCTTTTCTGTGACATTTTAAAAGCCTAGGAATGGCATATAAATCACAGGACAGTGAGACTCTGATGATGAGCATTGTGAAAGCTTCTTGTCCTTGGTACAGTCCATTAAAGAACAGATCATAAATTCTGAAGAAGCACATAGGAGGATCCTCTGAGACCTAAGACCCAAATTTGCTTACATGCTGAACATGCATTGATGAAAACCGCTGTGTTTATCCAGGAGTGCAAATCCTTTCCATATAGGAGCAAGGAGCTGTAAAATGAAATTATACAGCGAGGAGATGCATTCATATGGAACCTTATTCAAAAGATACAAAACTGCAATTTGCTACCTTAGCAGCACTGTTCAGTGGCTGCTTTTGTGATAGCAGGATATCTAGAGAGGAGTGGGATGGAGTGATTCTCTACTCATTTTATAACGGGAAAGAACATGGCAGATATGAGGATAATTTTGCAAGTTGTGTGCGTTGACTGAAGCTGTGCTAAAGAGCTGCAGTTTAAGGGGATAACATGTTCATTCCTATTATGAATAGAGATTTGTAAAAAGGAAACCTTAATGTCTCTCTTAAGTGTATTTTTTTCCCTCTAAAACAGATGTTTATTTAGTTTGTGAGTTAAACCTGCTGTAGTTATAGGTAGATCACATCATGCCACTGAGTTTTGATCTGAGCTCACCATGAATTAAAAGTTAGTTGATTGTTCTGCTGAACATCAATAACATGAGGTACTATAGCGGATATTTTTCCCTTGTGTTTAGTTTGATCTGGTAACTTTTTTCTCCCATGCCGTTGTTGGAAAATCAATAAAAACATTGTTTAGGAGTTCTTTTTACAATTGTTGTTTGCTATGTATTGTATTAGTAATAGAACAGCAATTCGCAGTTGGTTTATATGTTGGCTCTTCAAGACTTTCTACATTATGCGTGTGAAAATCTAAATTTATTTTCTTCTTGCTTTCCTTGTTTTGATTATACATGGGATTAATAATTATTCTGTTGAATAATACATCTTGTTGTTCTATATGCTTTGATTCAATGCTGAGAATAAGGTAGAAATAAAGTAATTTCTTCCACTGGAAAAAAAGAAGCCATTATTAAATAGAGACTGTAAGCAGAACTTAGATGAAAGGAAAATGACAGCTAGATCTTAATAAAGTAAATTACACCTCTACTTTGGAGTAAACAAACTTCATTTACTTTAGAGCTCATCCACAGCCAGTATTTCTCACACTATAAGCAATCTGAAATTCTAAACAAATCTCCCTCTGAAAAGCCACAGGAGGCAGAGAAAATACTTGTATATAAGGGTTTTGAGGCTTCAGGTAGCGTGAGCTAGAGAAACAGAGTGAAAGTGGCCAGGCTCAAAGGAAAGGGAATCAAATGAAGGACAGGTACATTTCCGGACTAAATAACACCCATTTTCTCCTTTCAAAACCACTCTTTTTTTTTTTTAATTGTACAGGTTATGACTTAGAAATTTCAAAACTCAGACAAGTCGAAATAAAATATTTTGATAGATTCCCACTATTTCCCTTCTCCTATGTGAAGAACTACCAGCATCTGTTAAAAACAGAAACAAAGACAAGTGTTGAAAATCTCAACATCTTCCCTGGTGGGAAATGCCCATTCTCTGCATAACACTAAGCAGCAGCATTCATTTTCTCAGAGTTGGTTCACTTTCAGCAATGTTTTACGAATTCTGACTTTGCACCAGCAGAGAGCAGTAGTGCCCCCATCATTAAGGGCTAAACACTGCAAGATCTGAGTGTGTTTTGCTTATTTTAATTACACAGTGAGGCCTTGGGGCACTTACTTACAGGTGACATCCAGAAAGCCCTCTCCAAATTAGGTCTGCTTGCTATGCCTTAATCCTCCTAGCTCAGGGCCTGCACAGGTGACAACTGTTTTGTGTTCTAATTTATATTTTTATTTATGTTGAAAGGAACAGTGAGAAGTTCTGCCCACAACTTTTTTTAAACTTATCACCTCTGACCTCATAAGTATGAAGGAGTTGCAGCTTTCCCATTTCAACATTTATTATGGAGCTGCTTTTAACTTCTGTTTACTGAATTTAGATTTATTAAAGTTTCTTCCATAAAACAATGTTTACATATATATACCTTGGTGTTTATATCATAACAAGATTTCTACTTTTAAAAAGACTGTTCATTCAAACAGAAACCTTCTGGTTCTACCACTCCCCAGTAAATGCCTGTTTATGTTATCTCTGCGAGCTGTAACAACCAAGCACCCAACTGAGCTCCTGCAGATTTACAAGTGCAATGAATCCTTGAGGTTAAGATATCAAACATCCACTTGCTAATTGTGACATTAATCTCACACTGTCTGCTGCTGAGATGTTAATGCTGTACTAGTGCCATATTGCCATTTAAAGTCATTTCATCCTGTAGTGCAGGTCACGTGGTTCTGACTGGTGTTACAGATCCAACAGATGGATTGTGAAGGAGTAGGAGGCAGAAAGCAAAAAGCAAACAGACTCACTGATTTTAAATTACGGCATATTCAAAGACTGCCTTTGCTTTTAGATTTGCCAGTTCTTAAGCACCTAAAATAAGGTTGTGGCTCTCATCACAGTGTAGTAGGGTAGGTCAGACAGACATCCAGACCTGGGTGCTGGGAAATGCTTCTGCCCACAGTTTACACAGGGAGAATGGATTTAGACACAGACAAGCAGCTCTGGAAGCAAATCCACTCGCCTGAGCACAGCGGCAAAGATCTCTACAAAGTTCAGCAAGTCAGAGTGAGGTAGAAAGAGCCAGCATCCTGCAGAAGGAGCTCAGGGCAGTCAACAGGAAGTATTATAGAGAAGGTTTTGCTGAAGAGACAGAAACTTTTCTAAACATAAGCAGGAAACTTATATTCTCCTTATGAAGAGAATCTAGTGCCCAGAAGGACCTTTCTACCTAGGTCCCTCTGTGAAGATGGACCTCAGCACTTTGCTAGATGTGCTTATCCCTGGATAGAATCAGGCCTTGAAATGTTACTTGCTTCATAAACAGGTTCTACAACAAGAACAGCGTATAGGATTTATGAAAATACACTGAAGTGCTAAAAATCTGAATGTGCCTCAATGTTTCCATTGTCTTAATGTTAATCAAATGCTAAAATCAAATAACATCAACCTAATGACAGAGAAAAGCAATATGTCAAGGGATTTACATACATAACCAAAATAAGTGAAAAATCTACACACTGAGTAGTCATAAAGAGAATACTTAAAAAAGGTATTGCAGAGAGCACAGTTCTGTGGCAATGGAACATGTGGTAGCTTTAAAGATATTTTCATAACCAAGAAAAAGGCTTACATATGCTTTTTAGTGAAAGTCTGTGTAACAAATTCTATCAGTCATGAAGCCAAGGGAGAGAAGTTAGAAAAGCTGCAGCCCATTCTAGGGAAGCAGCTGCTTTCATCTGGAATTGACTGAGAGCTGTCATGACTGAAAAAAATTTTAGCCAAGAAAAAACTTAGCATCTTGTGAAAGTGTCTCTCTCTCTCTCTGAATAGTTTATTAGGAAGTGAATCTTTTCTGCTCAAGGTGCAGCAGCCACAGGTCAGAATTTTTTAGCTTATGCAGTAATGGATTTGTCTTATTAGCCTCACCGCTTAGCATCTAGTTCCTTAAGGGTTTGGTATTATATAGTATTGTACAATACAAAAGAGTAATGTTAATGTAATCAGTGCTGTGAAATGAGTTTAATAATGACTGTTCAATCTGGCAGGCTGAAACAGAGGTTTCCTCATGAATAGGAGAGATTCTGTATTGCTAACACTGAGTTTCCCTTTCCCAGGTTCGTTAGCTCTGCTTTCTTCCTCTGAAGAAAGCGATTGGCAGTGAAACATTCTGCATTTTGGCAATTCTGTTTGATGAGAGGGAAAAGCATGCAATGTAACATGGGTAGATTTTGCCTTGGGTTTATTCCAGGCAAGCCAGCAGCCTTCAGCAGGACTGCATCAACTCTCCATTTAATGTTTTCAAACTACCATACAAGCACTTGACAGGTAACGCTTTGTATTGTCTGAGGAGAGATTCAGGTTAGCAACATCAACTGACCACCAGCAAAAAGAAGTACAAGCAGAGCATTAGGATCGTGTTTTCCCCCACACCTCATAACAAGCAGTACAAAGGCTTTTGAATCCTTCTGGAAAGGATTTCATTTTGGGGGGGGGGGGGGGGGGCACATATTCTGAGTTTCCTAGGATCAATATGACCTGGATAATTTTGCTGAAGGTGACTATACCTTGATACTGATTTTACAGACATCTCTGGAAACTATACTCCTAACTTTGACTTCTCAGCAGGATAGCTAAATAGGAGTGAGGTGAAGATGCTCTGTCTGCAAAATAAATGGGTAAAGCAAACTTGGACCACAAGATGAAGCACCATAACTGGACATAAGTCAGAACAAAACGGTGTGCCAAAATGTGCATGTGTGCATATATGCAAGCATCTTTATATGAGAATATGAAAAGTTTATGGATTGCTTTTGATATATTCCATTTCATGGAGCCCTCCTGAGGGTAAAAGATCCCAGTCCCTCCATCTGTATGCAATAGACATTTTCTCCCAAACAATTCTGAATTGCAACATACCATTTTCTGCAGCTACAAAAATTACAGCACAGTTAGGAAGCTGCTAACCCAGCAGAATGAACAACGTGAAGCTTTAAACTTATAATGATTTGAAGGCTTTTCTTAGCTGTAGTGAAATGTTTCTTGTGCTTCTAGTAACCTATAATAGAGTCAAACTTTATCCCTCAAAATTATGGGCAGGCATTAAAGAGACAAAGCCATCTTTTGTTGTAGAACGTTCTATTTAAGGCTCTGCTCTTCACCATTTGCAAAGATTAGCGCAGATTCATGTTTATCCTCCAACTTCCTGAAGACTAGGGTTCCATATGAACTTGGGCTGTTATGAGAGATGTACTTTATGAGTTTGTCTGGCTGCCATTATAAATACAAACCTGCCTTTGTGTACACCAGATCTTTACGTAAAGACCGTGAAGACTGTGGGGTTGTCCTTCACAGGGCAATATAGCCCAGGATTTTGTGGGAGTTAGATCTGGGGAGGTGAGATCTGATGGCTGGGAAGGTGTGAAAAGGGTAAGGGTAATCTTTATTCCTGGAAAGTGATAACTTTTTGAGACGTCAAGATGACACAACTCTCCCTCCTTCTTCCTTTCCAGGTCCTTTAAAGATTCCCTGTCATTACATCAGCTGTCCGCAGAAACATTCACCATGATACAGACTTAGTGGCTGAACAGACCTTATCTGGTAAATTCAACCTCCTTTTGGCTACAAAGAAACAGCACATGGTATAGGAGCAGAATTGTAAAGATGATGATTGAAGAAATAGATCAGTTTAAAAGAAAGGGCAAAAAGCTAGAAAAGATATTTCTTTCCTCCCCAGTTCTCCTGAGTACACAGATGCTGTCAGAGGCAGCGGAAGCAGTGCAAGGCCTCTGGGCCAATGTTACATCATGTCTTGCAATTCCATCAGAGAAGGCAAACTGGGGCTGGGACAGAGACACTCTCAGGAGGCTCCGGGTTGCAGAGCAATCCCTTAGCTGCTCTTTGCAGGAGATGGCTTCCAACAGAACAGCTCCTACAGCTCAGCCTCCAGTTGCTAATTTTAAATGATTGATTCAGTTACATTTATTCTGATCAAAATTACATAAAGAAGTAGTAATAGTCAAATGTCTTTACAAGGGCTTCCATCAGCATTGGGATAAGGTTAGCCATACTGAGAAGTCCTCAGGAAAAAATCTTCAACGTAGAGCAGGCTGCTGATAAAAGAAGGGGAATAGGCACCTCCTGCTCGATCTCACTCTGTTTCAGGGAAGCACGGTAACTTTTACTGTTGCTACTTGAAAGGAGACTTTCTATGTGTTCACTGAGTTCTCTTTCCTTTAGTTATTGCTTTTTAGCCTACAGTACTGCACTCATGCCTCTCACTGATGAAGAGTTTTATTTTTTAAACTTCCAAAACTACGTAAGTGTAATGTCTTGGGAAACCTCTGTTCAGCCAGTTGCTATGATCCCTTATCAAAGAGCACTGGCCAGTGCTTGTACTCATGCTGCAATGCCAACTGCTGCTGAAGCTGATCTTTTAAATCCAATCTGAATTAACAATTCACAAGTGGTTTTATTGGAAGCCCATCACATTTCATATTCCCTGACAGTTGCTTCCAGAAAGATTTGGTGTTACATGTGTGAATCCAAATGAACAAGCATTACAGCAGTACCTCAGTTGCACCAGTCTCTAGCCCTGTGGAACTGAGAGAAAAATATTTTTACAGCAAAAGACTGGTATACCATTTGTCCAAAGGCAAAATAAAGGAATAATTTGCTTTCACTGGACACTGAGGGATTTAGGATGCAGTGGAACAGGTTTTAAAAGTGGACACTGATCCTGCCTGCTTATGAAAGCATAGTGAGTGACACCCCCTCCTGAAAAATTGTTTCCCTGAACCTTAACATCAGCCTCAGATATGAGGGAGCAGTGAAAGTCCAGCTTAGTATACACTGTAATAAGCACAAATCCTGATACAAATTCCAGCAGTTCTGGACACACTACATATAACATTAAGGGAAGGGACACTAGCTCTGAATGATAGACAGACAGTCTGAGCTGTAAGTACTTTTAACTGATATCAGTAATCAATCGGTGGTATTCCTATCGGTGATTATATCCAGTGCTGCCATTATCAAGGGCAGCATCTATGAAAAGTATCTTCAAATTCCTAATGAGACTATTGCAGCTGGAAACATTTTAAGAAACCAGCGGATTTCCCTCTACAGATGAGCTGTGAGAATGGAAGTTGCATTTCAAAAGAATTTCAGGATTTCAATGTTTGACCTGGTTTTGATAGGAATCACCGATTTTTACTTGATGACAAGCACACAAATAAAAATGCTAGACCGTTCTCAGTATTTACTTTTGGCAAGTTTGAAATATTTTCACACTGACTTTTTTAGATATGATATTTAGGTAGGGTTTTTTAAAAAAAAACAACTTAGGAATTAAACAGAAAGCAAAATATTTTGCTCTGAATCAGTCCAAATAAAATGTCTAAATGCTACTGGAATCTTTTTCTTTGGAGAAACACTGGAGAGATCAATCTGATTTTACAATATGTGTCCATTGAAAGCATATTCATATGCAAAATCCATCCATCAAAATTGCTTTCAGCAGTTCTACTTGGAGTACAAAAGTTCATCTAATTAGCATCCACCAGGATGCTTATTTGCTCATTCAAGATGAAAGAACAATTACAAAGCAAAATTAAATCCCCTGAGTAGAATATGAACCCTGACATGAGACTCAGCTTTTAAATAAGTACTTTCAATGCAAATAAGGTTTCAAAGGACAGTTCTGAGAAGGTGAAAAAAAACAAAACAACACACACTAAGAAGTGAACAAGCTTCTTCCTGTTTCGTTCTTGAAATATACTGTATGACAGTTTGAATTACTAATATAAAGCATTAAAAGAGAATAAATGTTCTTAAAATTATAAGGACTTTTACACATTACTTCTCTGTTTCTCCATCTTTTCAGTGAAAATGCAGACAAAGCATTGTCAGTAGGCTCATTCATTTTGAAATGTGAATGAAGATGAGGGGGCTCTAGTCTGCTTCCCTGGTCAGCAGCATAACAGAGGTTGACTGAGCTGAAACTTTAATTAAAGCCCTGTCAAGACACGAGAACTTACTGTAAACATGTTTTTGTGAGTTTTACATCAGATAAGCCACAACTAAAGCATCTATCACACAGTGATTTGTAATTACTTTGTGGCTTATGGTAGGTCTCTGTATTTCTACAGAGACCCTTATGGTAAAACCATATAGAAAACAGGCCTACTACTGCAAGTAGTACTGCCAAGTATCTTACATTTAAGTGCACTTTGCAATATAAATAAAGCAGACCATACCATTCTGGGAGAGAAGTTAGCCAGTTTTTTGAAAGCATTACTTGAGTTGCTACATCACACTTCACTTACTTTGTTGCTATGCTTAAAGGACTATTTCATATATAAATATCATATTGATACCACTATCATCAGCTTGTCTTCATTGTCACAGAGTAGACCCAATGCAATGCATAAACAGAAGAGAAAACCAGCTGGAGAATAAGATGTTGTATCTACAGTAAATATCTGTGCTCTCTTTCTTGTCACACTGGCATTTTTAGAAGACTCCATGCCAGCTGAAATGAAGTCCAAATTTCACAGAGAGAGAAAGAATTAGTATTTCTTCTTACTTGGAGAACATTCAGAGTCTGTCTGACAGACATAATAGAAATGCCCACATAGATTAGAGCAAGAGAAGGAGAGAAAGACTGCAGAACCAGAACTCTGTAGATAATCATAACATAATAGGAATATTAGATCACAGAAAAATTTTCTCTGTTACTGTTTGCTGGACTCTTTCTCAGGGTAGAATTTTTTAGGATGTGATCCTTTTTTTCCTCTCCTCAATCACAGAACATAATTTGAGTCACTGGGAAGGTGCCCTGGATACATAGCTACCTGTCCTACTTTGGGGATCTTGTTTGTATGACACTAACTACACTGCCTTAGGGGAACACTCTGGGCATGGTGACACGTGTACAACTATAAAGTCTGAGTTTATTGCTGATGTCATTTTACAGCCAGACTGTAGAAAAAAGATAGTGAAATTGACCTTGCATCAAAATGTTTCAAGTTTATTCATGGTTCTATTTTCATGGAGTTTAACAGGAGATTTTGCTGTTGCAGTGTTTTCCTTAAGTGGAAGATACTGTGTGCACACTCTGATGCCTTTTCTCATTCTGAATGGCTCCTGGCCTTGTGCTGGAGGCACAGACCAAATCCAAGGGACCTGCTGCCCAGCTGACTGCCCATGTTTGCTCCTCTCTTTTTACAGTGCTCTTTGAAGTGGGGCTTGTAGGCTCCTCCTGCCATGGGCATTATTGAAATGCTGCCGTTCCTTGTACACCGTGATGTAAATCCCAGATGATTCCAGTGGACTTAGGAGATTTATTTTTGGATTTACACTTAATTTGCAGATAACAGGGTGGTCTCCTGAGCTTCTAATATAAAAACGAAGTGGTAAAATGAAAAGATTTCTGAAGAAAATTCAAACAAGTGGCAGTTTTTACATATTCAGGAAATTTCCTGTTGCTTTTCATGGGATAACCCACATGCACAAACATGGGCGAAGAGGCCTTTACAGGCGTAATTTCTGATGTGTTAATAACATAATACCATAGAGGATACTCTGCATAACTTCACATTTGCAAGATAGAAAGTAGCTGACATTATTAATATTTCAAATGAATGAAAGCAGGACATATAATAAAAATAACTCTCTACATTAAGAAAATATTTTATATGAAATTCTTTAAAATCCTTTCTAAAGATTTATATAGTAAATTCAATATAACATCTTAGCAGCTGAATTTTTTCCAAACTTCTGGAGATCTCGAGATCTCACCTCTGTCTTTCCATTTCATTTATCAGAATTTCAGACCTCTGAAGTCCCAAAGGCCACTGTGTTTTTGTAGGCATCAAGGACTTTCTAGAAATTATTTCTGTTTTTCCTCAATAAATTTAAAGCCTTTTTGTGAGTGAAGGATTTTTTTTGTATATTTGTCTATTTTGTTTAAAACCATTTGAAACTTGAGAAAATAACAATGGAAACAGAAAAAGTGATCCAGCCTTACTTTAGTTCAGTGGCCTTAAAACGACAAACCCTCCATTAAGTGATTGTTGTTATCCCTAACACATAAAAGTGTCAGAATTCTGAGAAAGTATTCTTTTCAAAATATCTTTTCTATAAAGAGTGGGATATCGTCTACCAAAGGAACACTCTTATCCAGTTTGTTCTGACTATCATACTATTCTTTAACTTTTGTATATGTGTATACACATTAAACTTCTCATACGTATAGATGTGTATACATTAAACACTAAATACTTACTGAGAAGAAAGATAGAAAATATATTTCCATATGCAAGTATCTACTTGTTATGTAGGTTTTTTGTAAGATAAACAACAGCCTTATAGAAGTTTACTTTTTTCTGTTGGGGAGCATTTTGCAGAATATAGTACCCTTTTTTGGCTCAATTGCAGAGTACATAATGGATTATTTTCATATTCACGTTTTCCATGACCTGCAAACTACGAAAATAAAAGTTGCAAAAAAACCCCCCCAAACCTAAGAAGGGCTAGTGTGAATATTCAACTGACTTCAAAAGTAGTTTCTACTGGAAAGCAAACAAACAAACAAACATACAAGCAGACAGAAAATCTTTCTCTGTTTTATGACCAGCTTCATTTGTAAAGTCCTGTTCTAACAATTCACAGAGTGATTAGTAGTCTCAGTTTAAAACTAGACTACTGTTGCATATTAAAAAGATAACACATGACCTCAATTTGAACTTAAAGTGGATTTCCAAAGATTAATTCACTTTTCAGTCTGATACATTTGGATCTCGAGTACAAGGGCTCACACAATTTATTTCTCATTGACAGAACTGAAGTTTTTAGTTAGTGCTTTTTTTCCTTTTTGTAGATGAAAAGAAAGGAAAGATGAAACCAAGCACACACTTCACTCCAATATCTACAATGACATGAATGATGCCACAGGAGACAGGGATCATAGCTCTAGTGACATTTCACTTTTAGAGTCTACATCTATATTATATTCTTCTATTGAAAAACTACTTTTATGTGTGTGAATTACGGGTGTCTTCCTATCGGATGTGCTTTTATCCAATATATTTAAAAATTTCTCCTAATCATTGAAGAGTCTGACATTAAATAGTGCCTGGCATGTTATTTTGGATCTCTGACAGGAGGACCTGCAGGAGAATTTTTATCAGCAGCTTATTAATACATAGCCTTCAGTCTTTTCCAGAATGCCAAGCTGTGATATATGCACTGTTAGGAGCAAGGTAAGCCAACACAGTATATACTAAGCCATTTGAAGAGCTGAATTTGTCTTTCAGGGCAGGACTATAGCTCCTTTATCATTCTTTATCTGTTTCAGCTAGGGGATAAGATGACAGATGATGCCAATAATTTCATTTTGCTCCACTCCAAATGCAAAATGGCCTACTAGAGATAAGGAAAATAAGATTCACACTCTCTTCTATTTCTACTGGCAAGAGCAGTGTTTAAACTGTTTTTTACTTCCCATCTCCTTGCAAAGTTACAGGAACCTTTTATTCTTATCAGAAGACTAAAATCAAGAAACACCAACAAACACTAGACAAGGGAGAGAGTCTAAAATGTTTTCCTCACCTAAGCAAAATCATCTGGAGGAAAGCAAGATGAAATCAACAGATATACTGTAACATTTCCTGTGTTTGAAAGATAAATTTCAGAACAATTCCTCATTAGAAAAGGCAAATCTTTTCAGACACAGTAGGGTTTTTCACTCTGCAGGAAGTATCAGTGTAGCCACAGTTGCAAAGGCAGCCACCCTAAAGATCCCTAAGCAGCACAATTAAATGAAAATGGAAGGCAACAGTGCAATAAAATATCACTGAAGTTTTGGGGTTTGTGCTGGTGGAAAATACTACTCAGTCCACAGATTCCTCCACATTCCACTGCATTTCTCTGCAATATCATGTACCCCATGATTGGAGTTCCTAATTTGCAGTTCCCTCTCAGAGATTCCTTTCTGTGTTAAGATACAAAGATACATCCCAAATTTCTAAAGATTAAGGAAGTTATCTCTTTGGGTAAGTTATACTTTATGCCTTCTTAGGCCTAAGAAAAGAGAGAAAGATGCATATTAAATTTGAGGGAAGCAAGATAATCAGTTTTCAGACTTCATGTACTCAGGTTTCCCTGCTGACACAAGGAAAGAGTACAGACCAGTGATCTCTCATATGACAGCTTTCTAGCAGTAACTCTCTAGGTAGGTCCTGGCTCAATGTAACCCTCAGTCAGTAGATTTTCACACATTTATGCTCTGAGATGACAGTTCTGAGGAGAAAGGTTCTTAATTCCTAAAAAATCTCTAGTGTGGTCTAATTTTAGCAGAGAGCCATCCAGATTCTACCTACTTCTCCATCAGTCAGTCATCATGGGTAAGCCTTGTCCTGGAGGAACTGCTTTCCCATACCATCACACTGCACTGAGCAGTAAATAAGATAGATATAGATATAGATATATATAGAGAGAGAAGTTTCCAGCTCTCTCTATGTCTTGCTGAACATCCTGACCATCCATTCGATTATCCAATACCTTCTATGTCTCTCGTTGCTCTTGCTATCTTTTGCCAAGTATAATTCAAACAAGAAGAGAATCAACAGCTTTTCAGGAGTGTGGTAGTATTATTGTGTGAAGAGTTCAGGCAAGGAAACAGGAAGAAGTGACTGGAAAAACAAGGAGATTGAGCATGATGAGGGGCATGCGTTACTGCATGCAGAGAAAGAGAAGACCTAGCGAGTAGCTCTTCCCTTGGCATAGTTAATTGAAGTAAAGTTGTGTTGCTTTTATCACCTATGTTATCAAACCAACCTATCTTGAAAGCTGATTTTAGAAATATTTAAATCCCTTTTGATTTTCACTCCATTCCTTTTGTTTCTGATGAGAACTTGACAGTAGCACAGAGGACACAGAGGAAAAATAGATCTTTAAAAGAACCTTTGTTTGTAGGCCTGCTTGTTGACATGACTCATCCACAAATCTATTCTTCCAGCCAATCTTGTCTTTTGATGTTTAGCATGCTTACATTTCAGACTAGCCTCCCATTTTAACGGGGAATGGTAGTGCTTTGTTACATTTTCTGACAATAGAAATATGAACATATCTCCTCTGTCTCCTGATTGCCGCTAGGGCTTCCACTTTGCATTCGAGAAGGAATGTTCCAACCTATATGTCAACACAGACGTAGATTTTTAATTCAACGGGGACAAATGTTTCACTTCAAAGCTTTCCCACACTCACCCATCTTTCCACTTTAGTCTATCAGCTATGTGCAATTCTTTCTGTGCTGTGCTGTATGTAATCACATATCTGCAGGCAGATCCACCACAGAACTGGACTTTTTGTTGATATACCAGATAACCGAAGTGGACTAATCTATTTTCTGTCAGTAGCATAGATGTATCCTAAATTCCTCTAAGTACATACAGAGTTTGGGAGGAATTTGTGATGCAGTCTTACTGAGTAGAAAGTACCCAGTTAACTGAGATTTCTATCCAGCAGTATGCATGCTCCAAATAAAACGCTTTCTCCTTTTACCTCCTTTTATTCAGCAGACTCAATATTGCTAAAATTTTTAGAAAGAAAAAAGCATGGCATTAAAGGACCTCTTTACAATATACTTGCAATATATATATTGTTGGTAAATATATAGATTTTAATATGATGTTGAGTAGAGCACATGCTCACAGAAACCTCTCAGTCTTTCAAAGCTCAGTGCTGAAGGATGTCTGATTTGAAAGAAAGTACTGAAGTAGGTGACAACAGTAACCTTCTCTTAGGTGCATTTCAGGCCTCCAAAATGAAGGAGATAAACCTGAATGCTCCAGTTCACTGATTGCTGGTATTGAACAATCTGGTTGGTACCTACTTTGCAATACAGGGGAGGGAACATGAAGCTTTCTCTCCATGTTGCCCACAGAATCAGACTCATAATTATTTATGTTACAAAGTCATTGATGTATCTGAATCAATAAAATACACTATAAAAAAAGGAAGTGTCTCTTACCATAAAGACTTTACAAGTAGGCCAATAACATACAGTTTCACTTACGCATGTAAGAGATTAAGACAACTTTTACCTTTTCCTTCTGTCTCCTCTAATGGCAAGGCCACCGCCAGGCATAAAGAGGGGCAGAGAGGCAATATGAGTAGAAAACTGTGCACTTGGCTAACCCACAGCTCTATAACTTCCACTGGGGACTCTGGCCAGTAGATGCACTTACAAGCAGGGTCTAGGGGGCCCTCACCAGCCCACAAGCAAATGCTGAGCAAAGGACCAGGAAGGAAACTTGCTGCTTACAGGTCTTGCTGATGAAAAAAAAAATGAACTATGTATATTTTCATTATCATTATTGTTCGGAAAATTTACCGATGAAGCATGTTTATTTCAATTAAAGAAGTCTTGAATAGCACTCTCTATCTCATTTATCTATGCTGTTTTCCTGTGGTTTTTTTCTATGAAATATTCTCTTGATTGCTAATAGTTTTTTCCTGAATTAATACCAGTAACATGCTAATGTATTTATCCAAGATACATGCCCTTTCTCATAGTTCAGATATAGAACAGAGACAAATATGGTAAGGTTGATTATAGGCCTTACAGTGCATCCTAATATTTGCACACCCAGATTAGCTGCTGTGTTGTGTACTGAATTTCCACACTCTTCACACCTTCCCACATATACAGAGATGCTGGCAAAAATGGTTGAGTGAAATATCCTGCCTTCATGCTGCCATCCTAGGCTGGAGCTTTCAGCTAGGTTAAGGTGGCCTTTACACTTTAGAGGCAGCTGTTACACCGCTAGCGGCAATGATGTAGTCACCTTATTTTCACATAATGGTGTTCTAAATATAGCTATGAAGGTCTTGGACTGTGCAGAATCATTACATTAACATGTAGAATACATCTTCATAGTGTTTTGAAAGCTTTTTCATTGTGACAGTGACATCTCTAGAGGTTATTTTGGGCTCGACAGAGATGCAAGACAGTAGTGTTTGTTTTAGATTTTTGGCTTTCTTCCAATTAATTATGGCTCTTTATGATTCATTTTGTTTGGAAATCTCTGATAGAGATTATATGAACATGACAGAAGGTCTTCAGACAGAACATAGCAATTATAAATTGCCAAAACCTATTACAATGAATTGTCAGTATCCTTGTTACAAACAGACATGGTATTTTAAATGCACCTCAGCAAGGCAACAGTCTAGTGGTGTGATCTTAGCCTTAGTGAGAAAAAATTACGATTTTAAATTAATATAATAGAAAATGCTCTGATTCAGACATCGCCAAATGGATTGCTTATGATAGATGATTACCACATGTAAATAGTAGTTGCTGTAGGATCTGTTCATTTGGATTTTGGTATTTTATTGTAATCTGAAGCATTTTCAAATCTACAGGCAATGTGGGAATCCGTTCAAATCCCTGGAGTAGCATATTCCATATTAATAGATATTTGAACAAAAAGAATGAAGCTTACTTGATCACAGCTTGAATTTCGCTGCTAGGTTAAAAAAAAAAAGGAGGGGAGAGGAAATTAATACGTGTGGTATTCATGAACTGAAAAGTAATACAAATTGTGAAAAATCTCAGCTGCATGTTGTATGATAATCTTTTTTTATTTATTTTGTAGATCACTTCATATAGGCCAGCAACACCTATTTTCCTATCCGTTTTGCAAATAAGAGTCAAAAAATATCAGAATTTCAAAAAGGATTATCATTACTATGACTAAATTTGACCTTTTTTGGTGAGAAAAATTACACAAAAATGTAATAAAATTTATGAAAAAGCTTAAAGACAGGCTTGTTGGATGTGTCACAAAGAGGATATTGGAAAAGTGACTAACAACATAGCTTAGTCTTTAAGCAGCTAAGCTTATTAGATGCTCCCCTGCTTATCCCAAATTGCACTGGGATTTGTGGTTTTGGGAGGTATCTTCTACCTAGAGAACACTGTTGTGATTCCAAGCTGGATACACAAAAGTTAGATACAATAGCTACCTAAGTACAGTTGGACTCAACGATCTCAAAGGTCCCATTGCACATCTGCTTTCGGAAGTACACTCGTTATCACACCTAATGTTTCACAGTGGTTCACTACACCCTCAACCAAGTGGCTGCATACTTTAAGTGAAGCAGGTCTCCCTCTGGACATCTGCCAAGGAACAAATATCTTCCTGTGAAAGCATGTGGAAATTAAAACCTTATGCCAGGACTGAAGTCACTCCTGCCTGCCCTATGCTGCAGCCACGGCTGTGCAGAGGCAATTTTAAGACTTTAATGCTTGAATTTGGTTCCTACATTAGGCTCATTGTGTCCTTTCCCATCCCTCAACTGACTTTCCAGCCTGCTAAGGCTATGCACACTGAGGAATAGCTTGCATGCATTAATGGAACACTGAGAAAACCAGCCAGTGGGCTCCTTCACCTCTGACAGTGAGCCCCAGAGGACTGCCCAGGAGAAGGAGAGGATGACAGGTTGGTTGGGATCCTTATAATAGTTTTCCATTCTGTCCTCCTCCGCAGCTTATGTTGACACTTAAGGAAAATAAAAGTGGAGGTCTACCTAAAATTACAATATCTTTTTTTAAAATCACACATACAACCAGGAAAAAAATCTCTACAGATATTTTAATCCAATGTTTTAAGTCCCTTATTAGTCACTTAGAAATCCCTGAACCAAACACTAGGATTAGCCCTCCAATATCCTAAGACACAACACAGACAGCAAATCCCTTCCACTAAAAGCCTAATCCAAATACCACAGGATTCAATCAAAACATTAACATCACTTTTAAGGGCTTTATTTTCAGCTACCACTGCCTTGCCAAGTCCCATATCATCTCACTTTGCCCTCCTGGTTTGGGGAAGCTCATCCTGCTAGCTCCTTAAGGACTACACAAGACTTCATCTTAATGTAGTGTGGTTTTAGTCCCCTGTGGTGCATCAGAGAAGCTGAAGGAGCAGAGCCAACCAACCTGTCTAATCTCTGAGATTCAGAGATTCCAGCTGTTTTATTATGACTGCCCAGCTATGCTCGTCTACACACAGGTTTACTTGAAAATAACTGTCTTGCTTCAGTTCGTGTTTCCCACACGTGAAACAGAACAATAACCCTGCTGTCACTAATTTACTGTAACAACTAGTATTAAATTAAGCTTCATGCTTCTAGACTTGACACGTGGGTGTTCAATTCACTCAGACAAGTTTTCCATGCTATCTGCTCTGTATAAGCACTGTTATCTGCATAAAAGAGATGCACTGCACCAATATTCAGATATGGCAACCAATTTACTGTAGGCAATTACAGCAAGTACAAGACAGAGGATGAATTTAAACTAGATCATTTTAATGTGACTAACATCTGAAGAATCATCCATCCAATTTACCTCCTGGAAATTTTCACAATGTTTAAGAATTCCCTGAGGAGTCTGTCTGGATGAATTAACTCGGGAAAAAGCTATCTTCAGGCTGTTGATCAATCAGTCAGTTTTGTGTTTCTCCATCAAGAAACGTTTTGGCTTCGATTTTCAGGACACTAAAGAGGAAGGTCATTGCAAAACATCATATTTTTCAAGTTGCTATTCCACCTTCTTATTTTTGAATCCCTCATTTGAAACCCAGGAGACATTCTCTACTGCATGAAAAATACACTTGACCCACACTGGCCCATTAGTGGAACCAGGATGTGGAGCTGCTTGAAAAATTTTCAAAAAAAATTTTTGAAAAAAATTTTCACTAAAAATTGGAATTTTGTTAAAACATATTGATTTCAACGTTACTTTTGGCTGTGGCAACCCAGAGTCAGAGCCTGCTGGGAATGAAGAGAGCTAGCATTAAGGGCTTGACCCTGCAAGAAAACTATGAGAGAGATTATTTCCTAGTCTTTCCTGAGAAATACTCCACTTAACGTTAACTATTAAATATTAATTATGTAATGAAGAAGTAATCTGCAATCTCTTGGTCACTTTTTACACTGGGAAAAGAAAACCTAGAAGCTATTTTTAGCAGGCAACCTAAACCCCAGGAAAATCCCTGCCTACAAGGATATGGAAGGATCTCTCACATCTGGTTCCCAAAACAAATTATAAAGCCTCTCACAAAAAGCCATGGATGGGTTGTGCCCAGCCTGGAGGTAACAATTCACATGCAGCTGGAACCCAGCTTGTGAGATGCATAACAAAAACTCGAGGAAACTTTTTTTCCCCTGTTTCTTACAGCCAGAAGCTGAATTTTGTTGTGTAGCTGGCCAATATGAGAGAAAAACTAGTGAGAAACAATATACTTTGGTGCTTCAGAGAACAGCATCAGCTATATATAAGAATAGGTAACAACAGGCATCTTTACTCTGGAAAACTTTATTGACAAATGGTCTTAACTATTCAGTTTATTTTCATGCTGTGTTTTAAATTTGCTATGTTTTCTGACTTCTTTGCGTGTGTGGTTTTCTGGTGAACATACAAGAAGGTGAGAGATGTCAGACTGATCTGACAGGTATGCAAATCCTTTGTTTATCTATGACTGTCTGACTCTCCCCATTCTCTGCCCATCCTAACTCAGACAAAAAACTCACTGAGGTTTTCCAAGGAAGGCATGCATTTTGGGGCCAGAATTAGCATCAGGAGTGATCACTTCCACTGCCCCCTCACAATGCTTCACAGCAGTGTGGGTGACAAACAGGTGCTGGTGTCTCCACTCCATCAGGAGGCTCTTCATTATGTGCCAAAAAAAATATCCACAGCATGTGGAATGTGGAAGCATGTGGAAGACCTCACCTCTGCTCATTCTTCTTTTGAATACTCCATTCCTCAAATAGGGAAGGGAAAGCCACTTTAGGTAGCAGTTGGGATAACAGCAGCAGTCATCAACAGAGAACTGCACTGGGGGTTCCAACTCAGGCTGCTCCCTGGAAAAGACTTTGGGAGTAAAGTAAGAACCTGACAGGGCCACATATTGTTCTTCTATGCCTGACTGCTGGCACATGGCCCTTTGCAGATTTCTAACAGTGGCTGACCTAGAGCAGCAGGAGGTCTGGCTGGACTGCAGTGATACCAGCAAGTAAGGACTCTCGTTTTGATACCCTGAAGCTGCTGGTCCTATTTTATCACAAAGTCACAGCACATCAGAGAGAAGCTGAGGTTTGAGATTTGGTGCTTAGCCCATCATGGTGTATTAGAAATCAGCATCAGACCAAACAAAATGGGAAAGGAAACATTATAAAACAAAGATAATGGAAGATTTGGGCAGGTCTTTACAGAGCCGGCACTTTGAATGGTTCTTTTAACATCGACATTGTACTTCCAGGGTAATAAGTTTCAAGACGTAAATTTGGATTTGAAATCTCATTCCAGCACATTACTAAAGCAGACTTTCTCCCTTCTGACATTTAATCTTATTTATGCCAAAAGATCTGGAAGTTCATTTTACTTCCATTCTGTGAATCTGCTGCTAATCTGCTGCCATAGTTAGTCTAACTGTTCATATCAAACAAAGTATTCCAGTCCTTTCTCAAAGCATGCCCATTAGTTCCAGACTTATCTTTAAAAAATACTTAATAATCAATTTAAGTCTGTGCAACACTGCCAATATCTCAAAGACTGAAAGTGACATTTCCATAGCAAAGGCCCCCAGTTGCCCCAGTAACAAAACCATGAAGTGCAAACAGTAACAACTGAATTTTGGCTAACTTTCTCAGCCACTGTGCACTATGATATAATTTGCAAGTGAGAATAAAAAGGCATGTAAAGAATCACATACTTTGTGTGTGCAACCACCTGTATTCGTACAGGTACATTGCAGCAGGCTCAGCATCACTCACATGCATTGGTATATGAAAGCCTGAATCCCAAGAATGCTGTGGCAGGCTACTGTTGATGTCAGTGACAAAGATTTCACCCTTCACTGATGCATGTAAATGCATAAATGAAGGCTTCAGCAAAGGCACATCTATTTTTATAAACACACTACAACTATATTGCAAGTGGTCTTATAAAATAGCTTCTTATGAAAGAGGCCTGGTGTATGTGTAAATTATGCGTTAATTGTACATTTTTAGTCTTTAAACTGTAGTCTGGAAATACTGATAATACCTTAATATTTAAGGATCTGGACTCTATTATATTTGAAAATGGTAATAGGTGCCTTTGAAATAACAAATTGTCATAAATCTTGATTAACCTGGGTTTTTGGATCCTATCTTGAGGGGCACTGACTCCTTTTGCATCCAGAAAGAGCATTCCCATACCCACAGGAGTCCTTCCCAAAAAAAGGGAGGTTTTCCACTGACTTTATCAGGGATTTGAAGAGTACTGATAATTTTAATGGTTACTCTTATAGGTCTGTGAGTAAAATAATCCTCTCCTCTATCTTTTTCTTCCAAGCACTGCCCTCGTTTCAATTGATGCAGGCCAAAGCAAGCACAATTTAGGATATTGCTGGGGACTGAGCTGATCCCTGTGTTGTGGCTGCCTTCATAAAATGCTGAGAAAGAAATCACATTTCCTTGAGTCGTGATATATCAGTTTTCATCTCAGTGTGTTATACAGAAGAGGTCAAAGTAATTGCAGTAACCTGTTCCACAAGTGAAGATGTTCTGTCATCATGAGTGTTGTTTTGTCATCTTCCCTGGAGTGCCACTGCTGTTTTGTGTCAGTGCTGAAAGGGTCACTAGCTGCAATTTACTTAAAAACCTAACAAAATCAAAGCTGTAAGATCTTGCTGATATGTCTGCATGTCTGTGAAGTGGTTTCTGTAACAGACAGGAGCCTACTCTCACGTTGACTCATGTCCAACTTTGCAATTGTGTTTACATTCTTGAAGCAATCATCAGAAAACATGCTGAAAAATGGACGCTGTGAAAAGGAGAAAGATCTCTGTACAAAATTATCTAGGTTAAAATTATCAGCCTCAAAATTTTGTGTTTTATTTCTAACCTAGAATGTCAGCTCACAGCCTGGAGACATAAATATTTTGAATCACTTCCCATGCACTGTGTTCACATAATATTCCATCCCTTTGTACGCTCGGTAGTAGCAGCAGCAGCGGAATCATTAATTAATACTTTCAAATAAAATTTAAATTATACTTTTGTGCCTTTGGAATAATTAAATAATAACTTCTCTTTATCATTATCTTATTTTCATTAACCTTGTCACTTAATAAAATTGACTACATAATTCACAATGTCGTATCTTCTTAGAGGCATTAATTTATTAAAATAATCAACTTTGGGCCAGAAATATTAAAAAGAACATGGAAAAGAGCTTGAATAAAAACATATAAGGGGCAAGAAGCTTTTCAGCTTCTAGAAACACTCTTGAAATTCAACACATTTATTTTATCACCAGCAAGTTTACAGTTGGTGATCCCTGAATATAGAGATTTTGGTTACTATAAGACCCACAGAATGAAATTAAGATGAAATAATGTATGAACAGGAAACATTCTGGTTCCCCTTCTGGTTGTTTTTTAATCTCAAAGCAATAATGACGTCCACAGAGATGTTTGCCTAAATGCTCTTATACAGATGATCTCATTACTTTCTTCTTTCCTTTAGCAGAAATAATGGTTAGAAGAATGCAAAAGGCAGTAAAGCTGAGCTTTAATAAAAGACCTTGTGTTGTACTGAGCCTAATGTGGAAGAATCCTGAAGATTATCAATGAAGCAATAAACATACGTCTATTTCTTCATTGTTCCATTGTGTAAAAGTAGATTCTGGCTCGTGGAGAGCTTGTGTTTTAGCTTGGAAAACTGGCTAATGTAATGGATGGGCATTAGGAGGCCACAAATAAAGGGTCAGACTGAAAATAGAAAGTTCACTGCCATGGAAGCAAGTCCTAGGCAGAAACATCTTCCATAAGTGGCTGCAGGATGAGCTGCTGCAAAAGAAAATATGTAGGAAATATACTATGATTCACACACTATTTTTATGAAAACGGGGCGTAGAAAGACTGAATTAGATTTGAGGGCATGCAGTTCATTCTTCTCCTCAGATTTGTGAATTAGTTTTCACTATGTTAGAGTGGTCTGAACTGTTGCCTCCGCCCAGTTGAGTGTAAAGCCAGCGTTTTGGGCTGAAACACTTCTGAGGTTCACGGTTATGGCACACCTAGAGAAATCCATAGTAGACTAGTGAGATTTCTACAAAGCCTACCTTTTCACTTTGTCCAGACCCAGTAGTTTCTAAGAGAAGTGTGTTCTGGCATGAGGAGACCAGAGAGCAAAAAAAGGCTACCACAGTGAGGAAGGACCTGCCAGGGACTAATGAGGAGGCATGTGACTTACATGTGCCCTCCTGACTACAGCATGTACAAGCTGCTGCCTCCACCAGAGGGACTAAGGTTCAGTGACTTCTACCATCATCTTTCTCAGAAGAGTTTCTTGTTCACCAACAGCCATGAAAAGCAAGCCCTAGCATCAGTTCACAGCAGTTTGGATGGTTTGAGGGTCTGTGGAGTGAAACATACTGCTGACTTCACACTTAAAGGAAGAGAGGCCTCCATGGTTCTTTGTGTGAATGGTGGTAGACAGCAAGGCAGGTGGTGCTAGTACTTGGCAAAGTCTGTTTACATGCATGACAACAGACACACTGCCAAAGGGACAAATCATAAAACGGTTGGATTATAAGGAACCTTCAAAGGTCATCCAATCCAACCTCTCTGCAGTAAGCCAGGGTATCTTCAACTAGAACTGATTGCTCAGAGCCCCATCCAACCCGACTTTGGA
Organism: Dromococcyx pavoninus; assembly: GCA_033558185.1. Classification (NCBI taxonomy): domain Eukaryota; kingdom Metazoa; phylum Chordata; class Aves; order Cuculiformes; family Neomorphidae; genus Dromococcyx; species Dromococcyx pavoninus. The sequence goes on along the minus strand of JAUMJL010000063.1, from coordinate 1,186,019 downwards.
TGTTTCCAGGGATAAGACATCTATCAGCTCTCTTGGTAATCTGTTCAATGTTTCACCACCCTCATTGTTAAACATTTCTTCCTTGTAACTAGTCTGAATCTACCCACTTTTAGCTTAAAATCACTACATTGTCATATCACTACAGCTCCTGCTAAAAAGTCTGTCCCAATCTTTCTTATAAGCCCCCTTTAAGTATTGAAGGGCCATAATAAGGTCTCCCTGGAGCTTTTTATTCTCCAGGCAGCCTCAACTCTCTCTAAGCTGTAATGGTGAAAACATAAAGGCCCAGGAGTTCACAATGGCAAACATTTTGTGAATACTGTTTGTGACCAAAGCCACTCCATTCTCCCCTCTGAACCTAGATCCAGGGTGCTATCACAGATGGCATGTATCTGATAATGACCAGATATCACACTTTGGTGGACACTATTCCTGTGTTTTTGGCAGGACTCTGATCCTATACATCCTATACATTCAGTGAAAAAACCTGCAGTTTCTCATAATTTCTGCTTAGTCATAGAAACTTTACTTTCAGATTATTTCCACAGCTGTATGATGGTTATGGAGGTGCTCAAGATGTATTTTCTTACAGGAGTGTTACAGCAGCTCGTACTATTAGGTTAAACTTCCTTAATCAAATGATGCACAGAGTGAGTTGGAATACAAAAGCCTTCAGTCACAGTTTCTCACAATTATTGGTTACAGGCAAGCTGTGAATACCTGTCAGATTTAAATAATCAAAATATGTCAGAGCTTTAGACACCAAGCACCAGAAATAAACACAAATCATGTATGTGGAATAATAATTCAGATGTATTAGCACTTCGGGTATCTAAAAGATGTAAGTAAAATCATAATTAACATTAAGCAACTTTACATATGTAACAGAAGAGAGGATTTTTTTAGGTTTTTTTATAAGTAAATTCTGGACTGTTCCTGTGCCCTCAAGGACCTTGTCCAAAACATTACAAAATTTCATTTGGATTCTACAGCTAATGTCAACCACGCGTATAAATTGGATTCTCTGGAGAGAGTCACACCAATTTGTAGTTATGCATTTTTCCTTTAAATCGGACAAACCATTTCACTAGGTTTTTAATCCCAGTCCCTGTGACTCGCGTTGCAGGGCATGGGACTTCATTTTTTCTTTTTTAAAATAAAATATAGAGAAAAGTCTAGAAACTCAGAAGACAAGTCAAAATATGTGATAGTTGGGGAGAAAGGGGCAGAGAGGGAGAGAGGAAAAAAGGCGAAAGCAAGCAAGAAGACAAGAAAGCGAAAGCAAGCAAGCCGAGTTGATTTACATGATTATACAAATATCTAAGAAGCAGTTCTGGAAGGAGGATCAAATCTATCTCATTCTCCCTTGAGCTGAGGTGTAGTACTGGTATCACACAGAGTCAGCAACATGTGTTTTCATAGTATGTTGTTGGACACTATCTTTTCTGTACCTGCTTTTTATACGCATACCCACCCCTTTGGCCTGATGAAATCCTACCGTTGCAGGTAGAAGCCTTTAGTCCCCAGCTGCTGCAGAGACCCAAGTCATATTTAGAGAGAAGGAAATATGCTGTATGTAATCTGAGCTATTTTGAAGTATGCAGTTTCTTTTGCAGTTACACCTCCATCTGAGTGCACCCAATCTGCCCGTTCATTTTACAAGTCGCCTTTCAATCAGCCACACTAAGCACCTTGTTCATGTAAGCAGACATTCTCTGACCAAAGAAGTTCATTGCATTTCTTCAAAACTTTGCAAGTCCCATACTGGACCTTTCACACTTCAGAGGGCAACAGACCTCTGTAACAGACCACGAACGCGTTTAGACTCATAGACTTCAAGAAACCATCATGTCTGTGCTATTCCTGCCTGTTTGTGGCTTTAAATGTTTTTTTTCTTTCTGTCTTTATGAGAAATGAACCAAAAGGTTGAGAACATGAATGTTTGTACCTAACATATCCAATTTTTGTTCATGATTTTGTCAAAGGTTGCCTGCTTGCTGTTACAGTATGGTATAATGTTTTCAGGTACTTTCTATTAACCAAACAATAGCTGCAGGGACACAAGACCTTTTACAGAGGAATCTATTTATTCATTAGCCTTAACAAACAAAGCCAAAACAACTCTTCCAAATAGAATCTCCTTTGCTTCAAGCATTGGCTTCTTAAGAGGTAAATGAGGTCAAGAAGATGATGTGTTCTGTGTTAAATTAACAAAGCAGAACCTGGCAGGGTAACTCATAAGCCTGAATCACTAACTGCTACCATATCCTTGGCCTGGATGCAAATTTTGCAGGAAAAAAAAAGCAAGGGATTTGTCTGCAAAAAAAAAATTAAGTGTATTTAAAAATAGATCAGCATGCCATCTGCAATTCATAATGCATATTATCTTAAGTATTCCTCACGGCTTGCCTCTTTAATGTGAAAGGAATAAAATCTGCATCAGGAAAGAAAAGAATCCATACCTATTGCATTTTCCTAGGATATAGGCCTTCAATTCAGCCTTATTCCTATATCGCATAAGTTCATAACATTAAAATCTGCAAGAATACATCGAAAGGCCAGAAGTCTCAGAAAGAAAGGGACTATCAAATCATTATTTAAAATGGAGTAAGTTTATTGCACTGAACACATAAAAATACCTCTTTGTCTCTTTATCAGAAAGCACATGGGAACTGTGCTTTCTCTGAATTAGTAGGTATTTAGGTAGGCCTGAAGTTCACAAATAAGAAATTACAGATAGAATGAATGAGCTTATGAAATGTAAGATAAAGTGTAATATCTCTGTTTCATGTCATTGCAGTTCCTTTCCTGTGAGTACTCAGATGACTGTGATTTTTGTACATACTGATGTTTTAGAAGGGAGTTTTTCTCATGCAACTCTGAATAATCATGTTTTCAAAATCTGTTCATTCAGGGAACATATGCTGTCCAGATACTCCATGTATGACTCATGAAGAGTACTAAGGACACAACTAAAGATGCCAATTTAAATATAGAAAAGTTAGGAAGTGATAAAAATAAGGTAAAATACCAAAGAACTTTTAAATTAAGCTTCTTCATGTGAATGCAATATTAGATAATTTTAATGATATGCTATGCTATTTTTTTCCCACAGATGGTCCAGATACACATGTTACAAGAGCTCAAAATGCACTAGTTTGTTTTATCATGAATTAATTTCTGCTTAGACAAATCATTTTCTTGTGCAGGTCAGATTCTTCAGTATTTCTGAAGTGTTTACAGGAAGAAGGTTACAACTCCCACTATTCGAAGCAATCCAGACTGATCTGCTGAAGAGTTCATGTCCTTACTTTATAAATAGAAATATGCACTTGTCACCACAGTCCCCCAAGTAACCCTGTATCCAGTGGGTTGGCAGAGAAGGACTCACAACATCTGCATGAACTTTTCCCTGACCACAGCAGGATGGGGGCCAGGCCAGAGCTCAGCTCTTTGAGAGCCCCTCAGAAGCCCAGTCTGCAGTACCAGATCTCACCTGCTTTCTGTAAAGGAGTGGCCAAGCTCTTCTTTTTGAGTTTTGCTCACAGGAAGGAGTGTTTTAAACATTTATTCACAGTATGTAAACAGTGGAACAGAAGCAGTTCTTCATGGCAGAACATGTGATTTCAGTTCAGCATGAAACTAAATAACTGATTTCCAAAATCACACATCCAGTAAGGCTTTTTCATACCAACTACGGTAATTATTAGTTGCACAGGGTTAGGCTATAAATCCTAGTCCATATAAATGTTTAAAATGCTGTCAGCACTAAGGGAGGGCTAGCAGAACTCTTCTAGGTGACAAGAGAAATACCTTAATCTTCTCTATTTGTTTTATAGCTGCTGTTGAAATGTGTGAGACTTTGCTCAGCTCCAAAAAATGGAAAGCTAGAATGCAGGTTTCTGTAATACTTTTTCAAGATTTACAACAAATTAATCTTTTGTCAAAGGTGGAAAAAACCTCTAGCAGTTTAATGGAGAAAAAAGTATAGTAGAATGTGTATTTTACATACTTCAAGAGGTCAAATGTCTGCTACCGCTTGTGTGCGGGGGCACACAAGGTTGGGGGGAGTAGGCAGTTTTCAGTATCCGCTGATTTATTGTGATATGAGATATATAACAAAAAGAGGGAAAATTTAAGCATTGTGCATTTTAGTTTCCTAAAAGAAATTCATTCATAATTCCATTGACCATGAGATGATCTCTCTGCTGAAATAAGGCCAAAATCCATCCCTTTCCCTTCCTTTGAGCAAATCATGATGTCAATTTCACAGAAGAGAAAATGAAGAGAGAAAAGTTAAATGATTTGCCCAAGGTGACAGAAAAAAGCTGATAGTGGAATCAGAAATTGAACTTACATTATCTGATTCCCTGAGGGCCTTAGGTACAAATGTGCCCAGTTTTCCTCTGTTTTACCTTTTGTCCTTTTCTGTGTTTGACATTTCAAGCAGCTCATTTCTATGGTCTTTCTTTGTTAATCCTCAGAAGCTTTACACAGTCAGAGTAACAGGGCATAGATCATATCACATATCTGCCATGTATGAAATAACAATAGCTGTGCTCACACAGAGACCAGAGTTAGGCAAGAATAAATGGGCACCATGTCCAATGATCTGGTTATATATATATATTTTTTTTTTCTGGTATTTGATGTAGTGTATAGTTCAGCTATATGGCTGATGGCAAATGATTAATCAAGCCTCAAAACTCCAAATACGAAGAATGACACCACATTTTTTTCCCAAATCTTTAGTATTAGGGTGGGGGGGTTTCCCCTCTTGTGGCTTTTCAGCAGGCATTCAGCTAACTGGATTTGTTAGAAGCAGCCAGTCTCGAAAAGCTCACAAACTGATAAGCATAAAGAAACTGGAAAAGCTCTTAGCCACATGAGGCAAGAAAAAAGGGTCTCATTTTTAATCTTCTCTCTGACCCCATGTGATAGTCAACGTGACAGTCTCATTGACCTGGGTGTACAAACGAATGTGACGGTGGAACTTGTTTGCAATTCAGCACAGCAGTTAAGGATGTACTTGGTTTCTTTTCTGAATGGGGACTATTTAGCTCAGGGGTTTGAAGTCTTTGGTATCTGGACTGCCCAGATTGTCCTGACTGTTGTCAGTGAATACAATGAGCTGGGAAGGATGAGGTGCATTGCATGCCTGGGCAGGTGGATGCCCTGTGTTCTCCAGTCCAGCATGGGTTGGTCTTTAGCGTAAGACCCCGTCTGAGGTCATATTGCAGCCTGCAGAGAGCATCTGACTTCTCAAACTTAGTAACATGTGCGGTAGCGTTGAGAATCTAATCAGAGGCCCAGCCAAATCAGGGTTCCTGTCAGCTGTCACCTCATCCAGAGAGGATCTGGGCACCAGAAGTTTAGTGAATCTAATCTAGAAATACAAAACAAAAGCCTCAAAAATGGCTCTGGAAAGTCATGCTCTTGATTTGCTCCTTAAAATTAAAAATCCATAATACCCACTAAAAAGAACCATTACTCTAGATGCTTGTACGTGTATTACTTCCAAAATACTCAAATTAAAGCCTGCTGCACAAACCAAAAAATTTTTAAGGTTGGTTTGGTATGTTATGTTCCACCTTGATGTAGCAGATTTCCCTTAAAACAGACACTGGTTTTAGTCCTTTGTCTCCACAGGGCAGTTTTACTTCAACTTGTTATTTATGTATAATTGTACTTTGCCTGAATTAGAATGTAATTACAGCCTAGAAGCCAGAACTCTGCATCCATTTCAACCTTCTGGGATTTTTTTTTTTATTGTTAAGTTTTAGTTTCTAATTTTTCAGGTTCATTTGCTCTCAGTAGAAAACCAGATGAAGCTTTCTGAAGCTGTGTGTGTGATTTAGGTTGTAATAGAAAAATTGTGACAGCTTGATCAGAATTTTTTCTCAGATCTTACAAAAAACATCGCAAGCTGAATTCTTTGCTGAATTCTTTCCCTCTCTTTTTAAAACATTAATTATCTTGGCTTATTTCAATACAGACAAAGACCTTGTATTTTATATATGGTGCTTCATCCTTGCAATCTCAGATTGCTTTATAAATAGATGGGAGACATCAAAGAAGGAAAAAAGTGCTCAAGGGCAGAAGCATCACACTATGGCTCTTATTAATGTAGTAAACCATCCTTTACTCAAAGGGACTGTCCTTTATGTCTTTTATTTTTAATAGGGTTATTACCTACTCCAATTTACTTCATACGTCACAGAAATGAGAGGAGGGCTAAATCAGTCAGTAAATCCTTTGCACACCAGAAGAAAACTAGTTGACTTCATTAATCTGCTTTTCACTGTAGAATTTCACCTTGAGAGCTTTTTAATCAAAAAATATCCAGAAACTTCTCTTTTCTCAATGAAAAGCTCAACATCTCTCAGCCAAAGTCTACTCTGAAACAAGCTTCATGACGGAGGCTTTGCAAAACTCTAGGTCCTAACAGGATTTGGTACCTGATACTTTCTCAGTGTTTAGCGCACACCCATTAAAACAGCTGTAAAGAAGTTCTCAAAGATAAGATAGATAAGATAGCAGAGGAGTGTGCAGAGGAGTGTTGATGTGCACTTTTTGAATAGCTTTATTAGAACATGACCTCAATTGCAGTATCAGTATCTTCACTCCTACAGTATTTCGATGTTTGATACTATCCACAGATATCTGAGACTGTTGCCTATCAAAAATTTACCTATCAAAATCAAGATAAAAACTGCTTTTTAAATAAACCAAGTTCCTTCTATTTAAAAAAGTGACTGCTTTCCATAAAACCTGAAATAAAATAATTGGCCATACTCTTAAAATTCACAAATACTGCTGTGGTGCTTGGTTGGAATGGCAGCTTGGACTTGTAACATTTCTGGTGCCAGCAGGGGCAGACTTCTCCTGGTGTGGAAGTGTGAGATGCCAGGAGCTGGTAGTGCGGTGGGGGGAGTTTCATCCTTTATACAAAGCATGGTCATGGGCTGCCTCTAACTCTCAGAGTAGCACGTGGCATTTTCTAATTAAAATTTTCCACTTTTTGATCAAAATGTGTTGTTATGGCTGCAGTTTTCATTCCTTTCCTGTCACATTATTTACATTGAAAAGAAAAGGAAATGGTAGGTGCAACTAACTCAAACATGCTGCTGCTTATCTTCTGTGCTGAATAATTTTATCAGGGTCATCAAATTTCCATGAAACCTGTGTTTATGAAACTGTGCTGATGTTAACAAAAACACTACCCACAAAAAGGACATGTGGGTGGAGAAAAGATGTTTCTAAACCTGCACACAGGAATTGCTTAGCTCAGAGCAGTTATGTTCTGACCAAGAGCTGATCTCAACATTTGCCAGACATGCCACTTACGAGGAGGCCTTTCATGGCTTTTTCTGGAGTGCTCTGGAGGGTGGATGGCCTGGCAGAAGAGGGATTTATGCCACCATTGCAGAGAGATTCGTGCTTAGCAGCTACTTTCTGAAACAGCAGTAGCGGAGCACCTGCATGTCTTGGGCCGGTCATCTTTACTCCACCAGATTTGTTGTGCTTGCTCGACTACAAGTCGCTTTTAAATAAAAAATCTTTGAAAATCTTCTAACCACCATAGTCAAAAAAAAGATGTTTTTTAAGAAATCTGCATAAATTTACCCACAAGCCACTGTCCTAGCAAGAAAATAAGTATTTTTGGCCACATCTGAAAAGTGCATGACAGTCCCCTAGTGTGGTGCCAAGCCTGAATGGCAGCTTCTCAGTGCCTGGCCTCTTTGCTGCCTGCACTAGCAGCTGATGAGGGCTGTCTCAGAGCAAATATTTGAGGCTTGGCACGAATGCTTTGCTCTCCCTTTGCTTCCTGAATAGCATGTTTGCTCTGAATGAGCGTCAGGGTAGTACACAAACGTATTAGGATAGCATCTCTTCCAGGATCTATGCAGGATACAGTGGCTACTTGCCAGGATGGTTAAGAAAGTGGGAAGGTTTTTCTGCTAGACAAGTTACCTAGGCTGATATATTTGGTTACTAACTCCAATTATGAAGATAAACAGAACTCCTCACACTGCAGACTATTCTTTAAACTGTTAGAAGTGAGGAACTCAAATACATAAGATAAGAGAACAATGTGAAGGAAAGACAAGGTAATGAACTATAGCAGGGACACAATTCTGTGTTTTATTTGCAGTCATCTCCATTTGAAAAAAAACACAAACTGCATGGCCCTGAACTCTAAACAGAGGCACTTATCAAAGGCTATGCAAGGAAACTTGTGTTTATGTTGGAGCACTTCAGTAACAGTCATCAGTGAAATCTAATCAATAACTGTCTTTTGAGTAATGCAGGTTGATAACTTGGTCCCTCAACCACGCAGGGTCTCACGTAGCATTACATGGGTTGAAAAGTCTTATTGTGTTTGTTGCTTTTTTTAACAACCCCGATAACTTATATTATGAATGTAATAATTACGTCACCAGAAGTTGTCTCGTGATTTACACTGACAAATTAAATGTAATGATATTTGCCAATGAAATCCTGAACTATCTTTTTAATACAGTAGAATGCCTGACTATATCAATAATTACACGTACTGTAGTCTGCTGCAGGATAGTTTATTCACAAGGACTTCAGCAATATTAATGCTAAGAATCAGTAGACAGAATCAGAAGACTTGTAAAGAAAATTTGAAAGATAAGTAATTTCATACCCAGGTGGAGATAGCATCTTTCAATATCATGTTATCTTGTAGGCTATTTTGCAGACCTTGCTCATGGGTGGCATGGACAAACTTAGACCTAGAAACAGAAATAGAGCTGCACAAACAGATTTAGAGGAGAAAGGAGAGATACGGTTCCTTCACTAATAAGAAAAAATCCTGGCTAAAACCACCAACTCAAGCTTTTGAATTCCAGTAGACTTTTAAATAATGGCGTATTTGTGCTGTTTGGGGAGTCTGCAGGACTGAAGGAATCCCAGTAGGCTGGAGAGTCTGAACAGCACAGTGCTGCAGAGATCACAAGAGCTGTTCTAACTGATGATGAGTGATGATGAACTGCACGGGAGATACCACACCAGACCCCACTCTTGTGGAAGGGCTAAGAGGGCTAGCATCTAGCTCCAGAGCCTGCTGGGGCATGGGAAGTTTGAGAATGTTTTCAGAAATCACTATATAGTAAAGACAGACCCCAAGTGCAAAAATTGCTGCTGTTTACAGTCACCTTGGCTAATCTTTGCTTATGAGACAGTTACATGCGTATTTAATAACTTTGCTAAATATTACCCAAACCAACAAAAGTATCATGATGGTCTTACCATGATGATATTCTGTTTTCTTATTTCACCACCTATTTAAATTTAACACATAGGTCTTAATTGCCACAATATATCATCTTCAAACTAAGTTGTGAAAAGGTGCCAGTGAAGCTATGGGGTAGGTTGACATGAGGCTGAAAGCCTTCAGCTCCATTCTGCTAATCTAATTTAAGTAATGATTCCACTCAAACCAGTGATTGAGGTCAGGAAAAGGAGAAAAAAAGAGCTGTGTCTCAAAGCTTGCAGGGATTGTGGAGCATAGGATTGCAAGCACTGGAGTTTTGCTTCTAGGGCCTCACTGGAGCAATCGCATTTTAATGCTTTATTTCAGCACCATCTTCACTTGAGATTTGTTGTCTAACCAATACTGAATCCTTCTATTTTACTCAGCAAGGTTAAACTTAACAGGGGGAATTCTAACAGGCCCATTAAAAATAGGAATAAAAGCAGAACTTGAAGTCTTATGACCTTAAACCAAACAATCTTGTGACACTCAATGCTTGTAGAAAGAATAGTTTGTGGAAACATGTGATTAGGCATAGAACAAAACAAGGAGAAGTGGAAAGGATGGAAGAGGGAGACAGACAAGCAGAGAAGCAGAAATTTATTCAGGCACAGTAGGTAATCCAGACATGAGGACACCTGGACTGGGAAGTGGAGCCTGCATCCTGTCTGCCTCATTCAGAAGAAAAAAAAAAAAAAGCTAGAACAAAATACTTTACTTTCCCACCAAGCACTAATTAGAAAACATCCTCAGATTTCATTCAAGTTTGGTCTTCATTTTCTACAAAGTGAGCTCACGATCAGTAATCTTAAAATGGGGGGAAAAAAACCCAAAATTTTTTGCTTGTAAAAGTCTCATGATTTTAATCCAGCCAATTTTACCTTTTGGAATTTCTGTTAATAATACTAAGAGCTGAGTTAACTATACTAAGATATGGGAGGGCATCAGTTATGTTGAACTATTGCATGTGCTACTATATGTAAAATATATTTTACATTATTTCAATTAAATTAACTTTTTTAATTGAAAATACACACCTTTCTCAGACAAATTTAGCTTCAGACTGTAATTAAAAGCAGGAGCAGCAAGTCTGTGATTTCTAGTTTCATTATAAACAATTTCAGTAATTCCATTTTGAAACAGATGACAAGGCTACAAAATGTTCTTGATGTGTCATTGCTGGTTTACTGCTTAAATTTCAATTGCTGTCATTCACTGTGGTCTGTGCATAAAATAACTGAAATTATAGTTCTTGGTATGCATGAAAATTGCATATATTTCTTTATAATCACAAAAAAAAATAACATCCAGTGTCTAATTTTATATTTATGCTCTTGTGTTTACTCTAAGTTGTGAAGACCCTCCTCTTTCACAGATGAAATATTTTTTGAAGATCAGTCACTGTTTGATGCTGCTATAGGTTCTTACCCAGCTAGCATCTTCCAAATTTTGACCTCCCTTTATCTTGTTGCAAGGTTTTCTATTTGTGATTTGAATAAGGTGAAGATTCTTTCGTGTAGTGAATGCCTTCCTACTGAGGTAGGTTTTCAGAGGGACTGGTGTAGAGAAACAAATCTGCGAGGCTCAGTTCTGGCCTTTCGGCTTGAAGATGTGAAGCCTTGAGTTTATATACCAACAGATTAGGAAAGCAATGAGTTTGAAAGGAAAGTCTTATTTTTGTGATGGGGATTGTCACATGTAGCTGAAGCATTGAGACTGTTCCTTGTAAACTGATAGAGCCTTATCTGCAACGAGGATGATTTGAATTTGACTCAAGGGAAGTTTGTTATTATTGCCAATATTTTTAATACTCTGTTAAGCTGCCAGTAGGCAAAGTGGATAAAACCTAATCACTCTGATCTAGCAAACTAGTAAAATAACCTAAAGTAGATGTTGATGGAAGGTAAATAAAGTGTAGTGGGTTTTTTCCGGGTGGTGTGAATGAGAGCAGCTGAGAGCTCTGGCATCTGCCAACAAGACGCTGAGGGCAGCTGAAAAGCAGTGGGTGCTGAAAGCTCTAGGACTGTGACATTGATGGCTTAAAGAATATACTGGCCAAGAAGTCTCCAGGCTTTGCTGCAGAAAGTGTTTGAATATAATTGTTTAAAGAATACCTACTGCAAATTTAGTTTCTAAGCATAGAGTATGTGAAGCTTTCCTTAGTACTTATTACTCACAATTCCCTCGCAAATCAAATGAAAAATGAGGCCTCTGTTTCCAGTAATACCCACTTGGCCCATTGCACAGCTTTTATTATTTTGTTTTCTAAAAGACTTTCTTTCTAAAAACAGACTTCGAAGATTTTTGCAGTTTGTCAGTCCATGATTTTGTTTGTGCTTAAAACCTAAGAAATATCTTTTCTGCATTATTATTTATTTTTGTTTTTGAGCAGACTGACATAGTGATGGCAGAGCTAGTTTTAAAGGAGTAAATTCTTCCTTTCTTTCTTGTTTCACTTTTTGAATTTTCATTAAATCATCTGTCATTCAGTTGTTAGAAATTAAACATATTCTATCTGAAATTATTTTAGACTGCAAGTTTAAGAAGAAAATCAAGAAACTAACTACGTTATGAATAAAGGATATGGCCAAAATCTACCAGAATGAGTGGAATCTAGGAGAAGTCATTGTGAAAATGACTTGTAGGCAAGGCTTTTAATCTAGGTTCTGAGTTTTGAAGTCATTCCATGCAATATAATCAATGAAAATTCAAAGAAATATTTTGGGGGGACAATGGAAAGTCTGGCCCATGACTTCTGGATACATAATTAAAAAGAAGAACTAGTTGCCAAGACTAAGTGTTCTGTTGATATATCTACGCTGCCTCGCTGTATGACTATCAGTGCTGCAAAGTCTTGGTTAAAGGACGACAGGTAACAAGGTAAAAGAAATATTACAGTGACCAGGAAAAGAGAAGGTGGTTGGAGGAGGAATGCAGAGGTATTATACAAAGCAGGATAATCAAACGTTGCAGAACATTTCTCAGTCATGAGCTCATAGCAATGACCTTTTTCCTGACAGAGAGGAGTAAAGGTTAGGAATCAACTGTGCCTCAGCCAGCATGGGCTTTTCAATGTGATGCAGTTGCTAAGCGCCCCGCAATAGGCATCCAAACATATGCATTTAGAAAACAACGTGAATCATCCTGGAGTAATGACAACTGAAGAGACATAAGGAATAAAAAAGTCAAAACTCAGTGAGGCACTTCTAAACTTTGATTGAGAAAGAACCGCTCCCCCACCTTCCTGTCCTCGACTCTAAAAATAGTCACAGAAAAGTATCATTTCAGATACAGAGAAACAATTTGCTTCTTTTCCTCTGTGCAAGAGGATGCCTGCCGACAAAACCCACTCAGGTTGTGAGAGCACAGATACATTTGATTTTGTGTATGAAAAATTGCATGGTTGCATTTGTGAAGCTCATCACTGTGAAGCTCTGGACTCATGCTATCAGCCTGTGGAGCTGGATGGCATCATTTACAGTCCAGGAGAAAAGAGACTAAAAAAATATCTCTTTTCACAATGCCTTTTATGTTCAAGCAACTCTGTGGCTTGAGCTAAATCTGCTGTAAATATTTTGTAGATTTTTTTTTAATAACACCAGCTGGTCTGTCAGAGACCTTGCTAATCAGAAAACAATACACAGTTATCTCCCAGCAAGAGTTCAATCTGCTCAGAAATTCCCAGCTGGCTTAACAGGAGGGACATAGAAACAGGAGGTAAAGTTCAATGCAGCAAAGCATATTAAGAGGTGAACAGGACAGGATAAAACAGAAGTGATAAATGGTTGTCACAGGGAGTTGGAAGTCTTACTGCTAATCACAGTCAAAGCAGTAAACCCTATGTGAGCCAGAGAAGCATGGAATCACAGAACGGTTTAGAACGGACCTTAAAGATCACCCAGTTCCAACTCTGCTGTCACAGACAGGAACACCTTTCACTAGATCAGGTTGCTTAAAGCCACATCCAACCTGGCCTTGAACATGTCCAGGGATGTGGCATCCACAACTTCTCTGAGCAACCTGTTCCAGTGCTTCACCACCCTCATAGTGTAGAATTTCTTCCTTATATCTAATCTGAATCTACTGTCTTTCAGTTTAAAGCCATTATTCTTTGAATTTTTAGGGTGGTTTTGGGGCTGTGCAGCAGACAGTGACTTTCAGCAGTATTCTCTGAGGACATAGACTTCAGAGAAAACAAATAAATGCACTGAAATGAGTTTGAAGAATGCTAACACCAGAACTATTTGTTTGTTTACATATAAAAGTCCAAGGATTTCATCTAATAGTTCTTGCAGGTGGTGTGTAGGCATGAGAAAGGACATAAGAGCTGTGGCTCTAAATATAAACAACACATGCAGATTCAGCCTTCCTGCTCACTAGAAAAATGATGTCAAAGTTCCCAAATCCTAAACCTGGCTAAAGTGTTTGGGACCATTCTGTCAAACTTGGTGCTAGTTTTGTGATTTTATTAGGGCAGAAATGCTATCAGAATAATTCACCATGTCTATATTTGTGTAAAAAATGCTGCACTTGATTTCAGATCTCTTAATGATGAACCACACACTGATGGGGCATTAAGCATCAAAAGGGAATTACATAATCATTCCCTACAGATAAGGAAGCTGGGAATGGTGGGACCTGTATATCCTCAGCAAAAAGTGGGCATCTACCCAAGGTTTTCACTTTAGGGAAGGTTTTCTAATAACAAGGTGACAGGGGGGCATAAATGATACAAAATATTCTATTTCATTGATAAAAGGCTTTTTTTTAATGTCTTGCTGCATAAAAATAAATACATTGATCAAATACTAAAGGATATCTTAGCGCTTAGAAAAAACATGAAAAAATGTAAAGGTGCAGTCTTATTCCTCACTACAAAGCTCTTCAGTGTTGACTGCCCTGTTTGCCAATGCTCATTAATATGAAGAACAAGATTTACAGCCCTATAACGTATTCTTAACATTTCCTGTCTTCCCCTGCTATAGAAGTGTAATACTCTGTTTTTCTCAGCTTCCTAACACTTAGAAATGCTTCCTAATTCCACAGAGCCACTATTGAATAATCCCTCCATTGCCAGGCATCATTTGCTGAGCACCAAATAGGAAAAAAAAACCCAGAATGAAACAAGCAAAGGAAAAAAGATAGGGAAAGAAAGGGAAAAGAGTAAAAAAAAGTCTGGAAGAGGAAAATGGAGTTAAAGAGCGGATAGAAGAATTATAGTATTTCGACTGTGTCAGAACTGTCTTAGGTTGTCTGAAAGGATAAGAAAGGGATATTTTCAAGCAGTTTATTAGTACATGCCACTGTGAAAGCTGGGAATCAACATTAAAGTTCTCAGTGCTTTGTGGCTTAGTTCTTGAATAGTTATTCCTAAGAACAACTAGCAACTTCTAATAGACCATGAATAAGTGGTATACTTTTGTTAAAACACATAGATTTTGTGTACCTTGTATTTATTTGAGAAGCACTATCAGAAAAGGAGGAGATCAAATGGCTTGGATGTAGAGGTAGCAGCTTTGATTCAACAGGCAGAGCAGAAACAATGTTTGGAAATCTCTTTTGGACTGTTTATTTGCTTACTTTGTTAGAGGTGTTCTGTGAATCTTTAGCAATTCATTAGGGATGCTTAGTTTTAATTGAGATGTTTATAGACTTAAATAAAATATTTTCTGCATGCAAAATCTAGTTCTGGTAATAAACAAGGGGAGAAACATGGCCACATCCCTGTTGAACTGTATGAGAGTGTTCTATGTGCAAATCCTGAAGGTCAAAGAATGAAGAGACATTGCATTAAAGGGTCATATATGCACCAAGCAAAAATATGTATTTAGAGAGAACATTGCAGGCTGTAACTATGAGAGCCTATTGCTCTATTGTTGTGTCACAATGTTACATTTAAGGCTAACCATAAAATATTCAGTCTTTCTTTATTGAGGTAGATATAGTAAGCAATGCATCATAAATATGAGATTTGACCTTTTTAATATCTTTTTAGTTTTACTTGCACCCACTGGATTTCTGCTACAACCCAGTTTCAGGTCTGTAAATTATAGAAGTCACTTGGCTGTGTTCTCATTTCAGCAATTCTAACTCAAGTTGGATCACAGACAAACATGTATTCCACTAGATTTCAGCTAAACCTTCGGGTTATCTACTTCCATCTCCAAACAGGCAGCCTAGCAGAAGCAGCTTGTGCTTTCTCTTCCAAAAGCTCCAGCGAGGAATAAAAGGAATTTATGCTGTTCACTCATATGGTTTGAGAGATGCTATCAGAAAAAAGAGAGATGGATCTGTGCCTACTTTAAAGCCTGATCTCACCCTGTGACTGACATAATTCTCCTCTAAACCAAGGTCAATTTAACCCTTTTACACATAAGCCTTCAAATACCATGAACCTGGAACAGCAAAAACAGGGTTGAAATCAGGTCAGCTTTTAGCATATTTCAGACTAAGAAATATATACATTATTCAATAAGGAATATTCTGTCTAGCAAAATTAATTTTAAGAGCATGTCCAAATACATAAAAATAGTACACTGAAAACCATCTTTGTCTAGTACCACTTCTCAAGTTTCTACATTTTACCATCCCCAGCGATGAAATGTCGACTTTGTTGTTGCAATAAGTACACAGTGATCTACCCAGAGACATTGGCATGTCAGAAATATTAAGGCAGCCTAGCAACAAAGCAGAAGTTGATGGGAAATAAATCTTTCACAGACACCAACAGCAAAGTCTTTATTTTCTTCTGTGAGCAATATCTTGATTGAAATAACACATTTGCAGATTTGCATTAGTCTAACCTTAGTGAGCATGGAAACACGCAAGCAGCTATTTAGTACCAGGCAGAAGGTTTGCTCAGGATAAATACTGAAACATCAGTAGTGTTTCTGGAGCAGGAGGGGTGTGGGGATGAAGAAGGAGAATTTAGGCTTCCACAAAAAAATTACTATCCCACTTTGTCAATGCTGTAGGTTTTGCTGTAGGAAGCAGTAAAACAAGGAGGTGCCAATACAGAATCTTAATATGAGCTTGAATATGATTTTCACTACGAACAATCATAGAATCATAGAATGGTTTGGGTTAGAAGGGACCTTAAAGATCATCCAATTCTGACCCTCCTGCCATGGGCAGGAACACCTCCCACCAGACCAGGCTGCTCAAGGCCCCATCCAACCAGGCCCTGAAAACTTCCAGGGAGGGGCTATCCACAACTTTCCTGGGCAACCTGTGTCAGTGTCTCTGGGCAACCAGTTCCACACTCATCATGAAGAATTTCTTCCCAATGTATAATCTAAATCTTTCCACTTCCAATTTAAAGCTGTTCCCCCTCATCCTGTCACTACCTCCGCTTGTAGAAAGCCCCTCCCCAGCTTTCCTGTATGCTCTCTGCAGGTACTGGAAGGCTGCTATGAGATTCCCCTAGAGCCTTCTCTTCTCCAGGTTGAACAACACCAACTCTCTCAGCCTGTCCTCACAGCAGAGGTGCTCCAGCCCTCTGAACATCTTTGTGACTTCCTCTGGACCCATTCCAACAGTTCCATATCATTCTTTTATTGGGGATTCCAGAAATGGACACAATATCCAGGTGGGGTTTCATGAGAGCAGAGTAGAAGGGGAGAGTCACATCCCTCAATCTGTTGGCCATGCTTCTTTTGATGCAGCCAAGGATGCAGTTCGCCTTCGGGGCTGTGAGCGCACATTGCCAGTTCATGTTGAGCTTCTCATCTACCAGCACCCCCAAGTCCACCTTCGCAGGGCTACTCTCAATTATGTCACCCCTATCCTGTATTGATACTACGGATATATCAAGTGCCTTGCCATATGTAGGACAAGCAGCCTGATGATCTAGTTACTGCATCATTTGTTCCCTTTAATTAACATGCTCATATGTTTTAAAAACATGAGAGTAAGAAAAGAAGGCAGGAAAGGGTAAGAAACTTCAAACAGCAGCTACAGTTTTATTTGCCAGCATCTTCCTTATTCAGTTTGTTAGCTTTGGCTTCATTCCACATGTTGGTCACCTGTCAGGGCTTTGGACATGCATAAAACAGAAATTTAGATGGCAATTATTTTTAATATGAAAATCTATCTAGCTAACGTAATGATATGGGGCCAGGCCCTGCAGCCATGACTGTTTTGTGAAAAAATTGCCAGTAATGCTGACAAAAATCCTAATTAAGGAGTCAAGTTTTACCATCCTGTCTAGCAACACTAAAGACATGACCAAAACCCACAAAAATAAAGAAATCTGGATAACTTAAATTTATTAACTTAACAGCGGGATTGAGTGCATCTTCAGCAAGTTTTCCAGCATCAGGCTACGTGGCATGGTCGACACACTGTAGGGAAGGGATGCTATCCAGGGGATCTTGACAGATGGTCCTGTGTGATCTTCATCAAGTTCAACATGGCCAAGTGCAAGTTCTTACATAAGCATAAATATAGGTTGGGAAGAGAAAAAAATTGAGAAGCACCTGAGGGTCTTGCTTGATTAGAAGTTCAACATGAGCCGGCAACATTCTTTTGCAGCCCAGAGAGCCAACTATGTCCTGGGCTGTATCGAAAGAAATGTGACTCGCAGGTCAAAGGAGGTGATTCTGCTCCTCTTCTTCACTCTGGTGAGACCACACCTGGAGTACTGCATTCAGCTCTGGGGTTCTCAACATAAAAAGGACATGGATCTATTAGAGCGAGTCCAGAGACCCTTGGAGCACCTATCATATGAAGACAGGCTGAGAGAGTTGGGGTTGTTCAGCATGGAGAAGAGAAGGCGCCGGGGAAATTTTATAGCAGTCTTCCAGTATTTGAAGAGGGGCTACAGGAAAGCTGGGAAGGGACTTTTTACAGCAGCAATAGGACAAGGGATAATGTCTTTAAACTGAAAGAGGGTAGATTTAGATTAGATATTAGGAAAAAATTCCCCCCTCTCTGGGAATGTTCAAGGCCAGGCTGGATGAGTCTTTGAGCAATCTGGTGTAGTAGGAGGTGTCCATGCCCATGGCAGGGGGGTTGGAACTGGATGATCTTTAAGGTCCCTTCCAACCCAAACCATTCCATGATTCTGCGATCATTAGAGGATGGTTGGTTGTTGGAAGGGGTTACCTTCTTCAGGTAACAAATACAAATGCAGTAGAGTATAAAGGCAACAGATCCTGTGGCGCCACATCTGCTCTGAAGTGCAGTAGATGAGTTCCATCTTGGCATCATGTTTGTGCTGTTTTGAACGCCACACATAAATATACCCTATCAACTCCAGCTTAAATACCCTTCTGTTCACACCAGAATCTCTTAGCTCCTCGTGAGTTAAGCTACAGGACTCCAGTGTGGTCAGTGTCCAACAACACTAATGGTATTTCAAGAGAAAGAAAACCAGAAATGCCATTGCTGTTTGCTGCACCAAGGTCAATAGCTCAAGGGCAGTGCTGCTAGTTGATTGTAAACTTTGGAAGCTGAAGAATTTTTCTGGAGACAAACATCTTTTGAGGGCATTAAGGCCTACATTCATTTCCAAATTCAGTATGAAAGAAGCATGGCTGGTGTAAAGATGTTTTATTTAAATAGATTATACATAAATTTTCTCATCCGGTTATTTTAAAAACTGTTATATTTATGATCAAAAAGTCTGATTTACAAAACAAAGTTCAATAGTCTAGTCCAGAAAGCTTATTCTATTTTACATTTATAATGAAAATAAAATTCAGATATTGAACATAGTAATTTGCTTTATATTCCACTTATTCAGAAGCACTTTTAAGTTATCATGAAAAATGAATTATCCATTTCCTTTTTGCTTCCCAACAACCACCTGGAGATGACAGATAAAGGTAAAAGGAACTTCACAATTATTATCAAATAATTTATGACCAAATAAATTTGTAGACAGCAGCGATTTAATAACCAGCCAAGAGATGATAGTACAGAAAGATTTGTGGAGGTAACCTCATACCCGAGAGTGGTCAATGACATTAAATTAATGATCTCACACTTGTAGAAGCCAACTAAAAGACTAAGGAAAGGATTTATTAACTCATGTGTCATTAAATTGGGCATTTTCTCAATACACTATAATTACTAGAAAGTTCATATAGCCAAACAGAAAAGAGGTCAAAGTATTCCAGTCTTGTAAAGCAAGGTTACAACTGTCCTATTCTGTTTGCAGACAGATGCCTTAAGAATTAGGTTTCCTATGATCCTTTCTGCTGTCTCAGTCTTACGAACACTATAAATTACAGCTAAAATATGATTTAAATGACTGTAGAATTTATTACCAGTACACAAGTAGTATTTGTTGTTACAAGAAGAGAGACATACATTCCCAAACTGTGAGTAACTAGGGAATATAAGCAGTCTGACGCAGCTTCCATTACAGTGAATGGCGACAGCTTTAGCAAACAACTATGCTGGGGAAAAATATAAACTGTCTGAAGAGTTGATATAGTATTTGTCCATATTTCCACTTTTAGGTTGTGACAAAGCATAAAAATGTCCGTAAAGTTCAGGGACAAGGTGATTTCAGTATAGAAGACCATACCTCTTACTGATTTTGGTAGGAGTTATGTCAGCTTACACTGAAGGTCAGACTAGTATAAACAGTGCATTTCCAAGTTTCTACTTTGTAAAATTACTGCATATTTCATTATCTCAGTATATTCTTCATTAACACATCTTTTATTGAATTCTGCAGATCCTTATTTGCAAAACTGGGCAAATGATTTGAGTGTGTCTCTGTGCGATGGGTTTTAGGTCTGCCTCATGGAACAGGTAGAGGCATCTTCTAGAAACACCCTTGACAGATGCCTGGCATGAGGTTTTTTGGCATTTACAGAAAGTGTCTTTAAGTAAAGATACCTATCTGAATCTTTCTCTCTCATGCTATGCTTCAGGAAGGCTGGATCGCCACAGGGACCCAGATGGGGACATTTGAAGTACTGAATGTAGTTGAAGGCCCCAAAGAAAGCAGAGGGCGCAGTTTGAGAAGAGGAATTGCTGCTGTGCCACCTCTGGCTGGTGCAGTTTCAGTCCAGCATCTCGGAGGGTGACCTCCTTTGAAGGCATGATCAATTCCTTGTCAGTCTGTTGCATCACAACTTACAGCCAACTGAAAACAGAGACTTTAAAGCGGATCCTTCTTTTTAAATGTAAGGGCATATCCTACAATATTGACCAGATTTCCTGTTTTATGTATAAACAACAGCTGCTAAACAAACAGAGCCTTCTAAGAACTATTTGTTTCCAAGTATCTCAGTTTAAAATTAAGTTTTCTGGGAAATAGATATAATGTCACAGCCAATACATTTTTGCCCCATGATACTTATTTTGCAAAATGAAAACCAACAGTTAAGAGGCAACGAGCACAGCAACTACTTGACAATTTGTTCTTGGCAGGATCTGACCATGTCCCAATACTCTACAGAATAATGTTTTTATAAAGGAAAAATGCAGCATTCAGCAGGGAAAGAGGTTACTACTGGCTGGAGTGCAAAGCAGAACGCTGCTTCTTCTGTTCACTTCTAGTAGAGCATCTCTCCTCAAAACTGAGTTATCCCACCTCTTCAAGAAAGCTATATCACAGGCACCCCCTCAAATAGGAGTTGTCCCAACAGCTATCTTGGAAACAACTTTGTAACAGTGATTTGCCATGGTTTTACTTGCAAACTGTATTACAGGCTCCCTCTACACAACAGAGGAGGATACACATCTTTGCCCTCTATCAGCTCAGCACACTCAACCATTAGTTCAGGACTTTGACCCTTTCTATGTGCTGGATATCAGAGCCAAAACAAGCATGGACCAGCAAGGTTTTCACGCTCTGTGAAGTTTGGCAATGTGTCTTTTCACCATGGGAAGAATGATAGCAATTCACAGAACAGACAAATGAAGGCACTTAACAAGGCAACCCCTGGATCTAATCCCATGTGTCTGTGCTGATGGACAGTCCGTGTCAGTGGCTTTCCAACATCTCTCTTCCCTATCTGGGTCACCACTCTAGAAGCAAGGCCCAGTGCAATTCCCACTAAACCTCAGAAGGATGGATGAAGTGTGAGACTTTGTCTCTGCACTGAAGTATCAGACAAAAATTCATTGTCTACTCCACTGCAGTTCAGTGCAGGCTGTGGAACACAAGCAGTCCTTTTATAATTTTGCAGATTACTTTGATCCAGGGTCATAGTGTGGGAACCACTATTCAAAATAGTAAGCAATAGTAGTAAGTAGGATAAAAAAAAAGGAAAAGAAAATCTCATTCCATGTATACTACTACACAGCATCACCTTCTGCTGCAGTGCTGCCCCAGCAGATAATGCTGAGCCTAGGGCTTCCTCTGGGGAAATTAAATCAATTTATTCATCAATACACAGCAGATTTTTTGTCAAAGGTTAAGAATTTGTTACAAATTTTTCATTAGTTTACATGTATACAGAGAGAAAGAGGAAAAGATCCTTTTCCAGCTGTACTTCAACTATGTTTAAAGGAAAACAAAGACATTTTGATATATTTTTTGATTTATTTTCATTTTAAACTTCACCCAGAGTGATGTTTCTATGACCTTTTTACTTCAGCCCTCCCCTAGATCGATGCATCAGAGACCACTGACCCCCCATGGAGATGAACCGAAGCAGTGTTAGCCCTTTGCTGATCAAGGGACCAAAGAGAAGTAATTTGAGCCAGAGTTATGGATATGGATAGAGATCAAGTGCCAAGTAGGGAATTCACAGAGAGATCTGGAAGTGTTTAGATTGGAACAGATTGACTGACTACATCTACAGAATGGGGTAAAGTAATTATAGCCTAGGTTTTAAATCTGTTCACAGCGAGTAGGATACCTACTACTGATTACAGAACAATCACATTGGACCTTGGACACACTGATGGTAGGAGTGACAAGGAACAGGTCTTTCTGCGAGTTACCCATTTCACTTAAAGAAACTTGCCACATCAGTGTTAAAACTGCCTCATTTTTCAAACTGTGGGTTTGTCTCTTCTTAATATGCTTGATATTGATAAAGTGGTCAATGTTCATACACATACACAGCACCTACAGGAAGTATCAGGAATAAAACCCACCAAGAGTGGTTAATCAATCTTGAAGGTTATTGCCCTCTCAGAGTGAGAAATATATAGCAGTATCTTCCAAATATTTTTTTAATATTAAAGACAACACAGCAGTTCCAAAACTATGCTGATTGGAAATAAGCCACACTTTTAAAATAGCAGCGCGATCATATTTTTAAACAGAAATCTATGCGACCTCTGTACATGCTGTGCAAGAAAAGACTCTTAGGATGGCAAGGCTGAATTTTCCACAGCCTTCAATCTGCAATCCATGCTGCAGTTTGTGCCCATCATTCAGTGGTATAAAAAATAGAGCAGAATTTCTAATGAAGAAGAGGGCTGTGGTTGCCCTTAGGTCTTCCAGGAAACGGGCTCCAGAGCAGCATTTGCATTGAAGCTCTCGATATATTTGGGGTGTTATTTATGAAAGCTTTACTGGTCCATGCCAAAGTAACAGCAATACCTCTTAATTCATTCTGGGGCAGTCAGTTCCGGTGAAGGATGTCAGTGGGGCATAATTCTGCATAGTAGAATGGTGTCTCTGATTTCTGATGTTTTCCACTTCTAATAATGCCAGAAATTCCTTTAAATACTTAATTAAAAGGGTTTCAAATTTTATGGTTCTACAGAAACACTAAAAACCCCATGGCCCTTGCAAAGAATAAGGGAAGATCTGTGCATATCTGTGGTAATGTCACTGAAATCAGTGAAATTGACCTGTGTTTATAAACCGTATGTTCCTTTTGGTTTATAGCATCACCAGTTAAAATCCCTTAGCTAAATTTAATGAATCTCTTTCTTAATTCCAGAAATATAAGACTTAATTCGCTCATGAAGAGTCCTATTTTAAAATAGAATCTTTAATGCTTCTTTAATAAGCAAATTTATTGCAGTTCATAGCTTTAATTTCCTCCCAGAAACCCCAGCTGATCTTCTCAATCATATGCATTATTGGCCCTGTTCCACTTTCCCATTAACCACGAGTCATAAGCTAGCACTGAGAAATAAACTTGGTTTACTTTAAGTAGAAAGAGAACAGAAAATAAAAGTAGCTGAAGTATTTCAGGTGCTGAAAAAGAAGGCTGCAGAGTTGAATTTTAATCCCAAGTAAGTGGATGTGCAGCACAGCAAGTGCAAGTTCCTAAATACTACAGTGCTTGCTGTGCAAAGGCTTTCTGCTCCTGGTTTAATGCACGTGACACCTTCACTGATGGGCTCTCCTAGGTCTCTAGTGCTGTACTTTGGATTTAGTGCTCCAAATTGTTTGAAGAAAAGCGCCATCCCACTAAGAGTGTTAATTATAAGGCTCTCAGCAGTTAATTCATCACAAGGTCCCATTCTTCATTATCTCAGGCATTACACCTGTAGCTCTAACTGAAGTATTTATGACCCTATCCAATACAGAGGTCCCTGTACCAAACTGCAAGCAAGCTCTGCCTGTACTAACAAGTACAAATGTAAGGCACTACAGAACTAGCATGAACAGACAGCTCTGAATTTGTCAATGAGCTGAAAACAAATATAGCCTTAAGGACAGCAAAGTCCATCTTGTGGAAACGAAGGAGGCAAGTTCAAGAGTGCAGACCTTGAAAGGCAGTGGCCAACGAGGCACACTCACTTCCCTATCAGAGAGGTGAAAACTGTGAGAAAAGCAACCAAGGCATAAGGAAAATATGAAAAACAGTTTATGCAACATATTCTAGGTGGACACATAGCCTTTTATTTTTGAATATTGGAGAGATATCCAACAAACCCTTCTGAGATGCTGAATGTATCATCTTGGCCATGGCACAGACGTGAAATTTGGTCTGCAGTTCTTTTTCCATGAAGGACTGCAGACAATGCAATGCCCCTATATAAAGTGTAAATGTATCTCAAAAGACAGCCTCTTTCCCTTTGCTGTACTGACATTGCTACAGTCACATAGGGAAATGAGAGAAATTAATCTGCCAGAACCACTTAACAAACTTGGACAGATAGGCTTTACTTAGGGCTTTGAAGACCTAAAATGAGCATGCAAATCAAAGAGAGCTAGTGCAGGCAGAGGAGCAGATAAACGGTGCTTGACAAGTAGGAAGCTGAATGCTGCAGCAGCTGTGGTTTAAAAATGGGTTTTCCTAAAACTTTACAAGACTGAATTCATCCTTACAGAGGCAGCACAGGTGTATACAAGAGAGAGACATGCTCTTGGGATTAGCTATTTGACTTAATATGACGTTTTCCACTTTCAATTAGACTCAATATATGCAGGAAGCAGGAATGATAATACCTGCTGCATCCTTAGAAGTTTTAGTAAATCCTACTGAAGTCAACCGAAGAGAAAGGAGGAGCAGCGTACCACCATGACCTTTCCTATCCCACAAACTTCAACTTTTACCAGCTCTGGCAGAGCTAGCAAAATACAGGCAATGGCAACACAGTCTGAATTTTTGTGGTTTCCAGGTCATTCTTTTTTTTGTTGTTCTACAGATGTTTTCATGCATCCTTAAAGATAACATGGAGCTAAAGTTCTGGTCTCCAGTAGCCAAAATTTCATTGACTCAGAAAGGAACAAGTTTCAACCTGAGACAGAAAAATGAGCAAAATATGAGGGTAAAAGACATAAATGCAGGAGAATAGAGGGAGAATAATCACTTTGTAATTTTAGGCTATGGTTTTTACTGTACCCAATACTCCTCCTTCCTCCTAGTGTTCGTTGAACAATATAATTAAATAACTCACTGAAGGTCATAGAAGACCCTTCCTTCTGCAGATACAGTGGCACCTTATCTATGCAAATGAAGAGAGAACAACTAAAAAGATACTTTAACTAATAGTAATAGGAATTTTTATAGGGAAAAATTAACACAATTTTAAAGGAAAACATTAGTAACTTGTGGTAGTCTGAGGGCAGGAGGAATTGACAGGATGGTAGTGCACGCTTTATGCCCATGCAATATTAATGCCATCACCATGACAACTGTGACATCCTCTGAAATTATACACCTTTACAATTACAGAACATGTGAAGGAAAAACACATCTGCAGGAAGGCTGCTACGATCTAAAAGCTATCATCTCCTGCTTTTATAAGTATTCAAACATTTCTTCAACAATACTTTCTTCTAAAGGCTATTATCATAAATTAGTTTCTAATTTGTGTCTGACCTAAGCTTTAAACACAGCTGTCTTTTTTTCCATAGTGAAAAACAAATACATGTTTTAAATTTACATGATCATGGTTCAGGGGCCATAAGTCATATGAGAGAAAAGCAAAAACTCTGCACAAAGCAGCTGACCAAAGTCTTAAAAAACTGAAACTGTCAACATGTCAAAATCAATCATGGCTACATCCAGCAGCCACCTTGCTTAACCAAGAGCTAAGGCAGGATGCATCATTTACATTTCTATAATGTTAGTACGGTGTTTTCAGTGAACAAAGAACCTGAATCACAGTGAGAATAAAATGGGAAACTATATAATCTGGGGGCCTGAACAGCAGTCAGGAAGTAATTGCTCAGCAAAGTAATATAAAGGCCATGAGACACCCTCTCATGAAAATGCTATCCCTTTCATAATGTATTCATAAAAATCAAAATGACATAAGCAGGCTTTAGTAACTATTTCTCACTTCTAGCAAAATGCCTCATGTGGATTAGATACACTGCAGTCCTTTTTATAGTCTCATTACAATTCCTTTCAAATTGAAACCAGGCTGTACTTCAAATGCCCATTCCTTCACTCCTTTTAATATGAAGTGAAAGCATCCAAGGCCTCAGGTTTCTTAGAATGAAGACAAAGACTTATGAGACAAAACACAGAGAAATCAAACTGCTAAATATCTTGTGTGCCTTGCCCCAAAACTGAGATGGAGGTCCAAGATGGGTGCTGCTTTTATTGTCCTGTTACTGAGAGAGGACACACGAGATGGTGTCAGAGGGATATCAGACTCACTTGGTGCAGTGGTTGGTAGTTCTCATCCCCCAAAAATAAGTTAAAAGCATTTAAGAGTTTCAATGTCCCTGTTTATTTTCATTGAAAGCTGCAAATACAGAAGAAAATAAGAGCAAAAAAAAGGACTCCTATTAAAATCAAGTTCAAAAGTCTAAATCCTTTCATTGGATGAGATTATAAAGACATACAACAGTCTTATACTTTCTGAAAGAAACCAAGAAATATGGAATAAACCAAACGCTTTTTAGTACAACCCATCTCAAAAATTATTAAAAACCCAAAAACGAAAACAAAAAGCCCAAAATAAACTAAATTTGAATATCCTGAGGTGACATTTTTTTCTATATTTTGTTAAAATATTATATATTTGTCTACATTAAAATAACCTGGAGATGTTGTATAACAGCTTTCTATAGAAAATACTACAGTAAGTCAAACATCAGACACAAGCAAAGCTCAGTTCCCGTGACACTGTGATTTTATTTACGAAACTAACTTCTCTGATTGTACTGGCAGGAATCGTTGAGCCACCCACTGTAACAAATATTAGATCATTTTCTTTGATAGCTGTTTATTGGATATACGTTTATGCATCCTCACTAGAAGGAAACACTTCTGAAGGAGTGGAGAAAAAGCGGAAGGTATTTTTAGGTCTAATTTCAGCCAAACCTGCTCAAACTTGTAGGATCATCTAAGGCAAACATTGCCTGTCCCAAGGCCTGCGAGACCACAATGGGCAACCCCCTAATTCACAGCTTCCTGGCAGAGCTCAACCTCCCCGCTCCTGCAAGCCTGTCACAAACATCAGGCTTCAATCACTGCCTCATGCCTCTCTGACTTAAAATTTACCCTGGAACTTTTATTATTATTTGAATTATCACAATACCAAGAAACACCATGAAGTGCAGGACTGATGGTACTTTGAAAATACACAACAAGATGCACCATAACCTTGAAGAAGTTCTATAGCCTTAGCACAAAGTAAGAATAAAGAGATTATACACACACTGATGTAAAAGAGCAGTGAAACAATATTGGTCAGCATGACTGTTTAGGATCCCAGCACAGCAGTGGGTGAGCTATTAAAAACTAAGCCAATAGAACTGTGCTGATTTACTGAGAAAACATCCTGTCGAGTTTGTATTGTACTTAACTGCCCCTTTATATTTAATTATAAAAATCTTAAAGAGACACAAAAGCCTACAGCAACAAAGTCAGCACCTGCTAAGCGCCAGCTGTCTGCAATGACAGAGCATGATGGATAGCCCAGGCCTTTGAGAGGGACTAAAGCATTTCTTCAGCAACCAAAAGTACTAGTTTCTTCACACATTACGATCTTCATTGCAAAAGCACTTTCCCACTGTGCCCTTTTCCATCACTGGGAAATAATTATTGTCATTGGGACTGATCCTGTTTTCATTTCAGTGGGAGGAAAAACACCATAAGAAAAATTACGAGGCTCGAATTTTCATCCTAACACATCTTTTGTGAAGACTGAAGGACAGACTCCCCTAACTTTGCAGTGTTGTCCATTGGATGGGCAGAGCCTGGTACCCCAGCCAAAGGGTTTGCTCCAGGACTCTGCCACAGATCAAACCATGGCTCCTGTGACTGCCAGGGCCGTGCACAGCCCCACTCCCCAGGGTCCAGGCAGTGTTGTGATGTGCAACACAGATGTGGAGGAAGTAAACACATACAGCAAGCAGAAATCCTTCCTTTCAGGGAAAAGGAAAAGCATGATGACAACCTGGTGTACAAGCAAGAGCTCACGATTGGTTGGACAGTCTCTTTGAGGACTGAGAGTCACCCCTGGATTTGTTTTGGGAGCACAGAAAAAATCTAGAACACTATTTTTGTCTCCTGGATGAATTCAGTGAGTCTACTTCAGCAAATTACTGTCATTAAACGCCTCTGAAAGCAGCTGTAAGTAGGGGTAAAACCAAAGATAGTCATGCACAGAACCACGCTGCCAGGACTACAGCAAGAGTAATTAATATTTTAGAGGCGGTTGGAAGAAACTTATAATAATGCTAAATTATGCAATAACCAAGTCAGAAGAGATTTTTCTTTCTGCCTTCTGCTGCTGAAAATGAATTCCTGAAACATTAAGTCTCAAAGGGTGTTCCCTCCCCTCCTCAGTCCCCACCCCCTCAGACAAAGGAAAAATAAAAAACGCTTCAAGTTTTCTGTGCAGAAAGAGTCTGAGATCAAAAGAGATGAAGTTAATAGAAGACGGTCCCACACAGAATATCACTTGTTACTTGTGCATTTTATTTCAGGCCTCCCCTTTTGCTGTTTATCGCTTTTTCCATCTGTTTCAAGAGAGGCTCTCCATGATTTTAGAAAATCAGACGTGTTAAAATCATGTTAAAAATACTTCAATTACAAAATATGATGCTTCATAAAATACCAGAAGGCCAGAAATAATTCACAGGGAAGATTTCAAAATGCTTCAAGAACACTTTTGTATAAAATTGCACGCTGAATCATAAAAACTGTAGGAGAGAGAGGACTCCCCAAAGACATTTAAAGATAACTGAAACTTTTTGTACATTAACATTTAGAAATTTGGAGAAAAGAGAGGAAAAAATTGAATAAATTTTAAAATATGCTTTCCTAACACATAAAGGACCCTGAGTGGATGTTCACATATCCTGTTTCTATCTTTTATTTATAAATTTTCAGATAAAAGCAAGAAATTTCAGGTAATTTGTAAGGAACTTGCAACACGTGTTGCCAGAGCAAACTCCGTAACAAGGGGACATTAGTGTGGCACTGCTTGTGTGCAGAGACAGCTACAATGACTGTGCAACTCCAATGTCATTGTAAAGTAAAGCATATTAACAGAATACACCTTGAAATCTGACTTTGCATTTACCCTTGACTGGGAGTGCACACATGGTTAATCTCGTAGCTCAGCTGACAGTTGTAATTTATGTTAGCTGAGCTGTTCCATTGACTACATGGGGTGTGTGAAAGGCCAGTTTCTATTCTGTCTCAGCCAGCTTCTTGACTCATTGTTATTTTGCAAAAATATGCAGTACTTCAGTTTCTGACTAATTCACTAAATTATTATCTCCCTATATGCTTTAATAAGTTAATTCTTCCATGCCTTTGGAGCAGGCTGTGTTTCTCACCTGAAACAAAGACTGAAATCCGTAAGTAGATTGCAGCTATCAACAGTCACACGTATTTTGCAGCATAATTTAATGATGCCAGGAAGAGGTCTAGTGCTCCTCCTCCCCCTGAAGCAGGGCAGCAAGGGGATATTACAAATGATCTTGTAAAATGCACTTCAGTGCACTGTTTTTAAACTGGTCCAGAGCCAGCTATGATAGATCCTGCAAACCCAAGAAAATTATGCTCCAAGAATGATTTCTGGCAGGCAAGAAACCAAGAGCCATTAAGTCCACCGTAAATTGTATTATTTCTGACCATTTATTCTTGACTCAGTGACAATTCCCTCTCCATTGCCTTTCTTTCACTGTATGTTATTTTAAATGACAACACATAGTCAATATTGTACTGACATGGTCAGTGTGGTAACAGATTTTCAGTCAAATTCTCAGTTTACAGGACCCAATAGATATGCAATTTCTTTAATGTAACCAGTCCAAATTACCTGGCTAAGCAACTCATCTCTCCATGTATTTAAAAGACCCACAATGATGAGCATAAAGTTTAAATTAGTAATTTTAATCCCTTACTACATCAGTAATTCAACACAGTTTTATATAACTCCCCAGGAAGCAAGCTGTCAGCATCAAGACCACATTTAAACAGTGTTTCTGAGATCAAACTGCTTAAAACCAAAGTGAAATACAACATCTCACTGGCCTTCGCTGCCTGCCACTTGTGCATTAGCATTGCAGAATGACTTTTTCCTTTTAGCCTTCCTAGGTGAGAAATCCAAACTTTCTACCTGCAGCCTGTAACTGATATTGCAATGCCAAGCACATATGTGCTGCCAAGAGACTCTTGAGTGTTTGTTTCTGATAATTGTCCTGCTGCCTGTCCTGTTTTTCAGCTCAAGCGGCCACGCCAGGCTTCTGTAATTCATAGTAAATCATAACGAGATTGTCTGCAGATAATCATCTGCAAGAATTGCTGACAGTGGCAAAAAATGAAGTCTGTCCACTGTTAAATCCAGCTTGGAGAAGCCCAAAAGGAGGGGGAAGTGCAGACCAATGGCCCAGGGGTGCTTTCAAAGCACCTTAACACACCCCAGGCAACATGATCCCTCAGCTTTCCAAAGATCTGATGTGCTGAAGCAAGGCCAAAGACAGCTTGTTGTCTTCTTACAGCAGCTCTGTTTCCTGGTGACTCTCTGTGTAAGAAAAAGCCTGGAAAGGCAGAGAAGGCTGGATTCCACCCGAGTCCATCAGACTCTCCCCTCAGAGGACAAGGGCAGAAAATATTTCTTCTATAACATCACCCATGTTATGGAGATGACTTGGCTTATTGCAAGAACCAGTATTGTCCCAGGAGCTTCAAGAGAAACAGTGTGATTGGATCTACAGGACAACATACTTTGCTTGTAACTCTTCCACTCATGTTCAGTCCTACTTCTCTAAACTCCACCAAAGCAAGCAGCTCCATATTCCACACCGTTGTTTTGAAGACTGTTTTAAATTATACGTTGTTCTACAGGTGTGTGTAGTATTCAAAGCAGAAAGGAAGTCTGTCATGAAGAATTACAGCAGACAAGATAAAAAAAGAAACAAATAAAATCTCAGTTTCCTTTGTTGCATTTATTGGTCATGCAATAACCCTCCTTGGGCTGATCTGAAAAACAGCAATATACTATTTCAAGTACAGAGTTATAAGCAAACCTACCTGAAAGTATTGAGGAAGCCTGGCAGTGCAGACCACATGCATTTACTTCACTTTTAAAATATTTACCTCACCTTGAAAGTATTAGGGTGTAAAGAGTGTAGAAAGTTTCCAACACACCCGGAATATTCTTCTTTTAACGATTCCTGGATACCAAATACCAAATGTTGAATCATTCTCAGTAACTGAAAGCAATTGCAATTCAGATCTACAAGCATAAAGTGGCCTTCACTGGATACTCAGTATTCTACTATTTAAGACTTGAACACTGAAACTCTGGGAAATTTTTCATCTCTTTAATTCTTGCAGTTTCTAAAAGCATAAATGATCATTTTCTTTCAACACTTAAAGCCAATGTAGCTTATTAAACAAGAAGAATAGAGCTGGTATGAGACATCCAGAAACTCTTAGAGTTAGACAGAGCAAATTCTACTCTCTACTGTAGTCACTGTCTACTTCTTTTCAAGCCAGAAAAGAAATAACATTACATATAGAGAGACTTGACCACATTCAATATGATGAGCCATAGATAACGCTACAAGTATCCAAAACATGAAATAGCCCTCCTAAAGAGGGAGTCACACACTTCAGAGACTTCAGATTTGGGCTTTTTCTCTGAATATTTGCCATAATCTCAAAAATTTTTTGTCTTCTCAGTAGAAGAGTAACAGCCCTTAATATTCAAACCTACTATTTTTGCCTATGAATATTGGATTCACCCTGAATGGGGGTACATTTATCACCTGTGTGGCTGGCATGGGATGCACTGAAACAGAATTCTGAAAACAGAACAATCATTCTAATTTTGACAGCGTTTGATGTGTTGCCCCAGCAACTTTTCACTCTCCTCTTCAGTTTCCCACTGCCAGGAAGGAAATATCTTTGTTGACTTCTTTTAATAAAGCACTTTGAATGAATATGAATATATTCATATGAATAAAATCTGTAATACTGCACGATGAATAATTTCCGTAACAAAATAATGAGAACATATGTTTATTTTTAAAGAATTTAAGGGTGCCATTTTCTTGATGAAACATTTGCACTACTGTAAAACACTTCACAAAATTGTTAAAAAGCACAAAAGATGGCTAAAGATTATTAATGCAGTGAGAACAATCCCTCCTCTTAGTGCCAAAGTACACAAGAACATCCAGTTCTTCAAACACTAGCAAATATTTCTATCACTTGAAAAAAGTAAGCAAGAAAAAACGTGATTCTTCTGTACTGAAATTTAATCATTTCTGTGATTAGATTTCTGTTAAGAGTTGTGTACAGCCATTAACACATTTAAATAGACCTAATCACCTCTCCTCCCACCCAAGAAAACCCACCAAAAAACCAAACACACACCTCGGACCAGCAAAAGTAAGAAAACTCACTGAAATCTGGAAAACAGGTTATAATTTCAAATCTTTGTCCTAACATAAAACCACCGTTGACTGTTAAAGTTACCACTTCAAATAGGCTCATGGGTTACAATTTTCACTTGAAACCAATACATTTAGCTTGAGTCAATGCACTTCAAGAGAAAAAACATATGCTAAAAGTATTATCATTGTTCTCTAAAAAATAGGAGATTACTTCTAATTGAATAGAACCTGCACTTCCTTTAGTGGGACAATAGAGTAATTTGTCTTTTTTGGGTTTGTTTGTTTGATAGTTTAGGTTTGCTATTTTTAAGCAAATAAAAAGAATTCTGACAGCCCAAATTAAATGCTAACTTGAGTCACTCACATTATCAGGTGATTCGATTAACAGGAGAAATTAAGGGAATAAGAACCTGCAAAACCAGTGTTTTTCACTACACTGACATAAGTAAGAGGAAATTAAATATATGAGTTTTATCACTAGATTTATCACTTAAGAAAAAAGTGTGTATATATACAGAAGAGCATGTCTCCCCAAAGGATGGTGTGGCTGTGTGTACATATATATGTATATATAGACACGGGCACCCCAGAATGACCCTGCTTTCCTAGTCTTAACTGTACATTTGCTCAGTCAGATAACTCACCAGAGATCACTGCATTCAAGGTTAGGATTGTAGAACAAAGCAAATTAGTACTTGTGTTCTCAAGGCCTAACCCTTGTTTTAGAAAGGTGACATCATTACCAAGCACTAGTAAACTGAAATAAAGCTGAGCTGATTTCCTGTTTTGTGTACCTCCATCCAAGATGCATTTTATAGTCCACATTCACAGCTTTTTGCAGGAAACAGATGCTTATTTTTAGCAAGACCCTTCAATGTTTCTATCAGTGAGCAGATCTATAAGCAAACAGTACAATTGCTAAATCTCATTGATCCAACTGGGTTTGTGTTACTGAAGAACACAGTCAATTAGACTACAACAGGGGATTTATACAACGAAATCAAGCACCAAAGACTGGAAGAAACAATACAATCATCTTATTTTTTTATTATAATTTTAATGTTTTTAAAGTATAAAAAATAAAAGAGGTTGTAGATTATTTTTCCAACAACAATAATTCAAATCTACAGTTATGGAAACTACAAAATTCAGACAACGTAACCGTGTGGCAGAGATACAGACTGCTTCAGAAGATCTGAATTCAGAAACCTCCAGCAGCAATCCTGCCCTTTTGGTTTATTTTCTTCCATGATAACAGCATCTGTTCTGCCACTCCAGGTATTTCTTCACCATGCAGAACATCAGACCGCCTAATGTCATTCCCACATCTGTCTGAGAAGCAGCAAGACTAAGAGCAACTCCCAGCAGAAGAGAATGTCTCCCCAAAGGATGATGTGGTTATTGTGACATATGGTGGAACAAACCCTTGTAACAGCACAAAGGAATCAATCCAATCCCTCCAAAGCTGCCAACAGGGAGAAAAGAGGGGTGGACAATTAGTATCAAACCCTTCCTACACAGTACCAGACCAACACTCTCATCCAAACTGCTGTTTCCCACAGTTAAAGGAAAGCTCATTCCAGGTTCTCATCTCTAGGTTACCAGCAAAACAGAGAGATCATCCAGACTGAACAGAGGGCACTGGCATCCATTCCCTCTCCATGCTGGAGGATGATAAGCAGGAGTAAGTCAGCCATTTCAGCAAAGGTCCTTCTCCAAGAAGTCTTTTTCTGGTATGATCATCAAACTGAAGGTTCTTACTAAATACTCCATGAGGTCCCAGCAAGCTAAGTATAGATCTAGGCTGCAGTGTCTGTCTTCAGACTAGAACAGTTCCTCAGCATGAAAACATCTGGGAATTTAACCTCACCTGTTCCCAGTCTGGCACATAACAATTCAGTGTGGGTCATCCAGTGGCAGGTGGATTGTCAAAACATTACAAACAGAAGGAACAAGATATAAACTGATTGTATCATGAGCCGCATCCAAAGGAAGGTCATGGATACAAAGAGTACTTCCTTGCTCATGTTTTCTAATCTAAGCCTCCAGCGCCAGAAGACCCCATAGCAGTTGTCCAGCAATCGTCTGTCCAGGCAGATGTGAAGTAAGCTGCCACCAAGACAGTTAAAAATCTCTGCCCAGTCTCCTCCCCACACACAGGCCAGCTGGATCCTTACCCAAATTGTAAAAATAAATCTTTGTGTCACTTTTGTTGGGAGCCTTTTCTGCTCCTACTGCTCTCCCAAACAGCAAGCATTTTGCCCAGAAGGCAGCCCACATAGAAGAGTTGATACAGAAATCCAGGCTGCTAGACAGGAGGGACATTATAGAGAAATTCTTTTAATCTCCATAGATAAAAGGCCAGTAGCATAAGAAGGAATGTCCAGAAGCCTATCGAGGTTTGGTGGTGGCCAAAGAGCAGCCTTTCAGCATACATGCCTGAGAGTTTTTCACAAGACATTTCCATCTTGTGTAAAATTGAGATGACCTTTATGAGGATTAAATGGTCTGAATAAAAAGCAAGATACTGCTTAGGCCTTGTATTGTATAAATGTCCTTTTAAGTGCCCTTAAGCACTAGAGCACATTCTGCCCATACAGCTTGCTTTCGCTGTGGAGAAAAGTTCAGTGCTTTAGGCAGAGAGACAGAAACAAAACAGATGAGTGCAATGCCTAGTTCTGCTAGAAGGGAGGCAGGGACATCTGGAGAAAGGCAGCCTGGGACAAGGCTGAGTCTGCTGACCCCTGCCCTACCAACAACTCTGGGGTACACAACAGCTCACAGCTCTCCTCCTGGCACTGTGATTTCAAGTGCTTTGCAGTGGTGGCAGAGCAGTGTGGCTGCCCCACAGCATCCTTCACCTTAGTCAGATGACAGAAAACACACTGCATGTCAACACTGAGGAGTTACAACCCTCTCAAAGCAAGTGCATGAGCTCTTGGTCTCCTGATAGAGTTGAACGGTAACAAAGAGTGTGGATTCATATGCTGGAACCCTGAAGGATGAGGTTTGTTTTGAGGAGAACAAACATGTTCAGTGGAAAATGGCTGAGGTATAAAAGCCAATTTGTGATGTAAGCTGTTGCTACAGAGACTCACAGAAACCCCTGATTTTCCACAATGGTTCATAGGGCCTGTAAAATGACAAAATCATCCTTATTAGTTCACACAACTGTGATTGTGTTATGAAAGCTGTATCCAGAGATATGCACTCCTTTTCAATTGGGAGATCTCTGATAAAACCACCAGTACTGATTAATTTCAGGTATGCAACCATTATGGTCCAAACTACACTGAAAGTGAAATATGGCATCACAAGCTTAGACTACCACCAGAATGTCGTCTTGGAATCAATTCCTCATTGACCAATGCAAATGACTGATTTCTAGGATCCAGAGAGAAAAGGCAAGGCTCTGTTCTAGAGGAATGAGTCCCAGGAGACTCCATGATCCTTCAGCAGAAATAAGAGCACTGGAAATGGGAACCAGAGACAGGTTGCTGCCTGGTTCTATACCAGTGATACACAGTGGCTGAGCATCTGTGCATAGGCTCTTTTACAGAGTGAACAGCATAAGATATGTTTAAATCAGATTTAGTTTTTACCAGGAATGTGCTTCCAAAGCAAATTTCCCAGTCACCCTCACTGGTTCCCACTGTGGACATGTCCTGCAACATTTGAACCAGGAGTGCACCCACCACATTTCAGCTGCTAAGGAGCACTTGGTCTAAGTGAGCAGATTAGAACTGTTTCAGAGTAAAATCCTCTGAAATGCACAAAGCTCGGGTGCTTCCTTAGCAACAAGAACTTCAACAAATCTGCTCCTTTTGGTCTGCACTGCTCACTAAATGGTATAGTCAAAGTGAGCATGAGACAAGTGATCCACAAGCACAGGGAACACTAGAGATGCATTGCAGAAGAAGCAACACTTCTGCAGTTGAACCATGGTAAAGCCCAGAAGCACAATGGGACAGAATTGTATGGCCACAAGCCAATTGTCAACATTTGGAAGAAGGACTCAAATGCTTTCCTTGATAATACCTATTAAAGTTACCATAGTTTCTCAGCTTCTTTCTATATTCAAGGTGTGTTTGCAGTTCTCTAATGGATATACAAAGCATGTAAGGCTGAAACTGGTCTGGTAATTTCAATTTCAGCTACAAACTGGTTTTAGTATCAGCTTTTACGAATCCTTGCAAAGAGGTTCAGTTTTACCTTAATTGGACTGCTGACAGATCATACTGTAAACATAAGTTCATAACTTTTACTACCTTACAACTGGATTTGAGGCGCACATAAAATGTGAAGAGAAGCTATGGAATCTATTTCAGAGAAGTTAATCTCACTCTGAAGTCAACTGTTTTTTATGGCAGAGAAAACATGATTAAATAGACTAACTAAGATAAGGTTCAGGTAAACGTGCTTTCTAAAAGAACATAAATACACATTTTCCAAGAAAAAGCTCATAAATCTGATTTCTAAAAGTTGAGTTTTACCCTGTCTCTTTGAAAGTTTAGAATACTTCTCTAACCTAAGCCTTTAAAGAAAGGCTAAGTACCTTTCCAGGCCGAAAGGATAACTAACTGTCTGTATCACTGCAGCCCAGAGAATCAGATCTCAGAAGTGGTTGAGGGATAATAGTGCAATTTTGGAGAGACACTGAAGATTATCTCATATCCACTTCTTCTGCCACAGACTTCACATGCAACTTAAGAGCCAAAAAATATTATAATGAATTATGTATGCCAGAAAATGGTCTTTGAGAGACACTGAGATCAGTTTTGGCCTTTGTTTCCAGTAATAGAGTAATACCCCATGTAATTTCCATCAGTGGAAAAGAACTTCCAATTTTTTCTTAGAAAAGATATCTCAAAGGCAAGATAGCACATCACAACGTGCACAGGGTCTTGTTTTATGGTACAAGAACCATCCTTGCCTGTACTGTACATGGTATTGTTTATATACTTACAAAGAAATTGATTTTGGAATCAGTGGGATTTACAACTATTTAGATTAATCAAAACAGTATTAGTGCATGAAGTTTTATTGCTAAATATTATATGATCACAGTATCACAAGGTTGGAAAGGACCTCTGAGATCATCAAGTCCAACCTATAACCCAACACAACACCAACCCATCATCTAAACCATGGCACTCAGTGCTTCATCCAGTCTCCCCTTAAACACCTCCAGGGTCGGCGACTCCACCACCTCCCTGGGCAGCGCATTCCAATGGCCAATCACCCTTTCAGTGAAGAACTTCTTCCCAAGATCAAGCCTAAACCTCCCCTGACAAAGCTTGAGT
The DNA here is from genome assembly GCA_033558185.1 of Dromococcyx pavoninus. NCBI lineage: Eukaryota > Metazoa > Chordata > Aves > Cuculiformes > Neomorphidae > Dromococcyx > Dromococcyx pavoninus. The sequence continues at coordinate 1,148,242 of JAUMJL010000063.1, read as the reverse complement.
CCATGCCCTCTAGTTCTGTCACTGGTCACCTGAGAGAAGAGACCAACCCCTGCCTGATTACAGCCTCCTTTTAGGTAGTTATAGAGAGCAATGAGGTCTCCCCTGAACCTCCTCTTCTTCAGACTAAACAGCCCCAACTCCCTCAGTCGCTCCTCGTAGGGCTTGTGCTCCAGCCCCTTCACCATCTTCATTGCCCTCCTCTGGACACACTCCAGCATCCTGACATCTTTCCCAAACTGAGGGTCCCAGAACTCCACACAGTATTCAAGGTGAGGCCTGACCAGTGCCGAGTACAGGGGGATGATAACTTCTCTGGTCCTGCTCACCACACTATTCCTGATGCAGGCCAGAATGCCTTCTTGGCCTGTTGAGCTTCCTGTCAACCAGCACTCCCAGGTCCCTTTCTGCCTGACTACCCTCCAGCCACTCTGTCCCCAGTCTATAGCTATGCATGGGATTCTTGTGTCCAAAATGAAGTACCCAAGATTTGGACTTATTAAACATCATCCCATTAGAATCAGCCCATCTCTCCAGTCTGTCCAGGTCCCTCTGTAGGGCCATCCTACCCTCTAGCAGATCAACCCTTCCTCCCAGCTTGGTAGCATCTGCAAACTTGCTGATGATGGACTCAATCCCCTCATCCAGATCATCAATAAAGATATTAAACAGGACCGGACCCAGCACCGATCCCTGGGGAACACCACTGGTGACCGGCCACCAACTGGATGAGACATCATTCATCACCACTCTCTGGGCTCGGCCATCCAGCCAATTCCTAACCCAGCACAGAGTGCTCCCGTCTAAGCCACGGGCTGCCAGCTTCTCTAGGATGCTATTGTTTATGACAATACTTGGATCTAATTATATTAGACTAAACAGAGACCATTTTATGCCTGCTGGATACCAAATGTCTTCCTAAACCATACTGCACTAAACCGTTATGTATCAGACAACATCCACTAGAAGTACTGCAATGCTAGAAGGTGATTGTTCATCAGACTTACAACTGCATGGGACTTTGTGGTCCTCACAGGTAAATCAGCATTATGTTAGCCAGTCACCCTCTAACCTTAGTGGAAGCAGGATTCACTTGTGTGGGACAGACAATGTTGGACACAATTACTGTCTATGAGCAATGAGCATCTCTTAGGTATATTTTACTATTCTATTCCAGTACCAGGATCTTTTGCTAGTGTCTTGAGAGAAATTCCCTATCTCTGATACTGTTTTTTGCAGAATGAAGTGTGATAAGTGTTCCAGACTTTCTGTTTTTTTTTTTCTTTTTCTTTTTTTTTCTTTTTTTTTCTTTTTTTTTTTTCAGAGGATTCATATCCCTCTCAAGACCAGGCTAATCTCTCAAGTTATTTACTGCAGAAAAATCCTATCTGACCAATAAATCGTGATGTCATCTGCACATGCTACATGCTCCTTTGGCTGTGATTCACTTGATAGAAGGACTTCTTATACTTCCCAATTAATTGTGGGGAACTGACTCTTACCCATGCCTTATTTCAATGAAATGCTATTCCAGATGGTTCACCTCAAAAGATCATCTACAGAAATAAACCAAAATGATTTTGCATTCTGGAATACAGCAGGTAAATTTTTCAGAAAATGAGGCATCTTCCAATTAAGGATGAGTTTGTTCACTTCAAATAGAAAGATTTATAAAGTCTGGTTTTGGCAATCCTCTGAATCCTCTTGTATCATCACCACTTCATCCCGAATTCAGCACGGTTTCATACTTAGCACTCCACTGCCTTGGCTAGAATTGACCAGCTGTGACTACACCATTAAAAGGACAGCCAGCCAAGAGGTCTCTCTTTCCATCAGCAAGGTAACAGTGACTGAATGTTGCACTTTCTGAAGTGCCAAACCCTATAAAGTCACACATGATATAATTGATAGTCACGCACAAAGCACTTTAGAACATGATACAGCAAGCACTCAAACACATGCCAAAACCTCCTTTGATCATATATACTGCATGGAGTTCAGGAGGTGCACAGAAGACAGCCAGAGGCTGCATGTATGTCCATATTATCATCATATGGAGACCATTACAGAAGAGAGATCTACTCGTTAAGGATTATATATTGCTTTAAAAGGGGCTTATTTTTCATCTTTCCATAGTGTGCAGATGTGACAGTCTCTTTCCATCTGTTTCCTCTCCATAACATTAAAAATAGCATTCACAACAGAGACATTAAAGTCTTATTTTTCAGCTATAACAAGTCCCACAGCCACTGGCATCCCCAGCTGCTTCCTCTTCCCCAAGATCCACTCACTGCCTTTCCTGTTGCCTCCCTCTGCTAGTAAAATTCCCCCTAAATCAATGCATTACTTGGCAAGTGCATTTACGGTAGCCACAGATAAATAACTAGAGTGCAAAAGCCTCCTGTAAGTAAATAGAAAGGTATACTGGCTCACAGCTTTGTTAACTGCTCAGCTTTCAAAAAAGTCTTGTTTCATGAGGTAATGCCCCAACTTAGGCTACAGAGAGATTTCAGGTAGCCTCCACTAATATAATTCGAAAAAACACTCAAACCTTCAAGTGGAGTCCCTAAACAGAAAAAGAAAACATACATGACATTTCTTAACTGTGGAGGACACCTTTAATCACTGTAGTCTGTGATAATCATTGTATTACCAAGACTCTAAGTACCTGCAGGGTTTTCTTCTCAGTTGTCTTTAGCACAGCTGTAGTGCTACACAAAATGAAAAAGACAAAAACAACAGAAGAATAAAAAAATACATAAGGAAAAAAACTCTGAATTTGACCCACAAAATATTTAAAGCCATAATAAGGCAATGAGAATAGAGCTATAGAAGGATGGTTATTTGACATATTTCACATATATTGTATAAGATAGGATAGGCAGAGTTATGACAGAACACTTTGCAACAAAGATAGTATGAAATATTTTCAAAGCATTACCAACTACCAAGGCCACAGAACTAACCATTTGCCTCTCGAGCTGAAGAGCCTCCAATGAGCAGCAGCCAGCTGAGATCTAAAGCCAAGATCCACTGAACACAACAATTCAAATATTCCACAGAGGTACTGCGTTCTGTCATTTGGCTCGTACTCCTTCATTGTCTACAGTCTTTGGCATTAGAAGCTAATTCATCTTTGTGACAGAAAGCACATTTCGATTAGGCTGTTTGGCGATTACCATGCTCTGTGGCATGCCTTCTGTGTTGTTTGACAGCAATAAAAAAATAAATCAGATTTTAAAGTTTAGTAGATATGGGAAGGTAAATGATGATAGCTTCTCACCATCTTTCAAAGAAATCAGGCCAGAGAGGAATAATGCAGCACCCCTGGTCATCTACTTACAAGTGAAGAGCCGTGTTGATACAATGGCTAGCCAAGTACCTCCTTCTGGTATAACGAAATACTGTAAACATCAATTTGCTGTGGTTAAAGCACAGAAGCCTGTCTAGACACATTAACTCCACTACTTTGCTTTCCAGAACACAGTTCGTGAGAAAGACCTGCCTTTACAGTCCAGCTTATACCTCCTGGGCCACTGCCCACCTAAGAACGCAAGTCTCCTAAGGAACTGAGAGTTAAAGCAAAGAAGAAAACTGACTTCCTAGGAATCTCTTTCTGAACTTGATCACAAAAGACAAACGGCTCTATAGCAGAAATCTGGTTGACAATGAGGCAACAAAAAGCTTTAGTAGTAGCCTTTAGTCAAAACCAAATCAGACAAGGGACCTTGCAAGGAAGCTGCATTCCTTCAGTCAGAGATTTAAAGTGTTCTGCTGTCCAGGTAAACCCCTGCAGTCCTGTTTCACTGACACCTTTTCTCAATATGCTACCTGAATTCTTCAGAATGAACAGAGCACTCTGATATTTGTCTCCCTTTCCCTGGTCTAATCACATCATGACTTAATGAAAGGCAATCATTAATAGTTCTATTCTAACCAGAAACAGCATGGAGGGTAGACAGGGGTTTTGGTATTTCAGCCGATGGTAATGTATCTTTCTGCTTTTCAACCTGCATTGTTTTTAAAAAGTGTATTAAATTATTTAGTAATCCAAAAACTTCTAAAGTAATATTTATGTTTTAGGAATGGAAAATTTTGAAGCTTTTTGAGATTATTCAAACTGAACTTTTTTGGTAAAACACTCATTTTGTATTCTTTCCCTATCCATCCTACCAAAAGGAAAATTAAAAATAGCCCAAGCTTTCCAGTTTTAAACCCTTTTCACTCATAAATAGCTTCGCAATTCAAGATACACAAGGAGAAATGGAAACTTATGCAAGAAAGAATTGCAAGAATGACTGAAAGACTAAAAAACCCATGAACTGTAAAGAAAGTCTCATCAGTCTGAATCCATCCATCTCAATAAGAAACAACTAAAGGATGATTAGGTCAGTATTAAGTGAGCTGTGTAAGTTTTTCCTGTTTGCTAGCAGTCAAAAAAGTAATGGATAAATTAATTTCAAATTGAATTAGACATTGCAAACTATTATAAATAAGATGGTATCTGGAAAAAAAAGGTCTAAAAGGATGATTTTGTTACCATTCAAAGGTAAAGAGGAGAGACAGACTTGTAGTCTTATGCAACATAATACAGCCATCACAGATACTCCTTCAGGATACAGACAAATGAGTTCAGCATCTGCTTTGATTCAGAGTAAAGGGTCTGAGTAAAAGTCTAACTCTGAGATCTTCTATTAAACTTACTTTGTACAAGATACACATTTTTTGCAAAAGACTGGTAAACAATACACACAGATTCTAATCCTTGCAGAAATGAGAAGTCAGTATTCCATAAATAGAAATAATTTTTACAGGACAAAGTAAAAATAACCATTTCAGGGTATTTACTAGTCCGTTATCAGGGCCCTTCCCAGACTTCAGCAGACCAAACGTATCTTAAAAATCAGACTGAGTTTGAACTTTAGTGTTCCAGTTACCAGCCAAACAGCCTTGCAACCGAATTACAGAAAATACTGTTAGTGCCACTATCCCCTCGGTTCTGTATATGGTATGACAAGTGCTGTCTCCAAAAACCTGGCATAAATAGATATAACTTCATAAATGAGCTTCTGACAGGCCGACATAACATGATCATGTATCTAAGTGTTACTGGAAAAATGCAAGCCTTGTTTACCTAATCTACAGATCTTTAATTTTGCAAATTATTTCCTTAGTGATCATGCCTTCCTTATTTCTTCAATGTACAAGTTCCGCTGTGTTTTAAATAAACTGAGCTACACTGCATTTGTCAAAGGCTAAGGAAACATAGTCATTACCGCATGCCAGCTGATAGGCAATCACTTGACAAACTTGTTTATCTCACTTCAGATGCTGAACATTAAAGTGAGGCCAATTATCCCATTTCTAACAGAACTGCTCATTGCTTTCTGAAGCCCTACTGAAAGTGATGAGACAGATAACTCCTTTTAAAGCTTCCACTGAAAGTCAGTTTGTGTAAACAACCCTTCTCCAGCAGTCATCACAGCTTGGCCTCAAAAGACCTTAACACTTGTGCTCTGGTAGTTCAGGGTCCTGTATCATCTGTACTATTTCAATATTTCTTTCCTCTTTGTCAAGGATGTCAGCTGTCAATGTACTGAATTCAAACACCAGAGCTATCAGAAAGCACTATCAGTTCTTCGCTGCAACTCCATGGAAGATGCAAATGCTTACATTCTGTTTTTCTGGCAGCCTGTGGAAGTATTTATTTCAGCACTGGTCTCAGGAAGGCTCACACAGAGCACTTTGAGTGCTCCATTAATCTTCCTTTCACAGACTTATTGGGGGGAAAAAAAAGACAAAATGAAATTAAATAGCCTATCTATATCTTTGCACTTTAATATTTAAAACACTATAAAATTAATTTAATAGCCTCAGGATTTATCTTTTAGATCATCTTTGAGACTCTACAACACTAAAAATTCTGGGTTTGAATAAAAAACTCTTTCAAGACTAGCAAACTATTACTCTGCAGCTGTATGGGCATTTTATTCCTTCTGGCATGGCTTTTAACTAAAGGAAGATAGATCTTCAAGGGCTGAGAGTCTGGATGGGACAAGATGCTTCAAGATTAAGAGTACAAAATACCAACACCTTTATCTTAGCAGTACCCAAATACATCATCTCTTGTAAAACTGTATTAAACCCTGAAAGCATTCAAGTACCAATTTAACAGACATCATAAGAGCAGCAGCAACAGCCACCTCCCTCTGCCCCAAGGTCTTTTTACACTCCTGCAGAGCACTCCCCCTCTTCGCTCAGGAGAATCAGAATGACTCGTCTATTTCTTTTTGCTGAGTAGCTCTTTATTCCTGACTGCACAATTCCAGCAGGCTGGAGAGAAACTACTATTATCACCAGCAGTAACTCGTCCCTTAGATGTAGCAGGCAGCTCAGAATCTTGCAACCTCAAAAATACTCCCAATTTCAGATTACAGTACAGAAAGCAGCACAATCCATTCCTTCAGTATTTATAAAATCAGGCTGCCTGCGCCTTTAAATATGCAGACATCAAAGAGGTTCATCTGGGAAAGGGTTAAGTAACTGAGCAATTGCACATACCTCAATGTATCTCCTCACAATTAGAGCTCCATGACAAAACCATACAACAACATACCAAAAACCAACTTCATGCCACATCACTCTCCATCCTGAAAATGTTCTTTTTGTCTCAGTAGATGATGCAGTTTGACTTTTTCCATCTCTTAAACAGAAGGCCAAAGACTGAGAATTTTGTAAAGAATTAAATGATAGTTAGAAAACCAAGGTAAACCAGTAACATTCAAGCCAAACCAACATAACTTGGCTATGAAAGATAATGTCAGAATCTATATGCAACAACTTCAGAACCTGATCAAATCTCCACCTACAGTACCTAACAATTACACTTCTAGAGGTATGAAGGATTAAACCCATATTTTTTTTAATCAAAAACATCATCCTTCGAAACTGGATGTGATTAATTATCCCTGCTGACTTACAGATATTTTAAGACATAATATACAGGACAAAATCACATTTTCAACACATGTTCAAATAATGTTCACTACAATAAAGTCACCAAATATAATTTGGATATCCATTTTCTGGTTCTTGGTGTTCAGTATAACATTCTAAATTATGCAGTTGATACCTTCTGATTTTTATTTATTTTACTAAATCCACAGATAATTCTTATTAAAAAAATATAAGCTTTGGCAATTTACATCAAGTGAAAATTAACATTATTCTAATTGGAAAACTATCTTTAATAAAGCTCTAGATGAAAGTTACACAAAGTATTTTAAGATTGTGATTTACAGAATTAAACCAGGAATAGCTACATTTTTGGTTTAATCAATACAGGACACATATTAGACTTTTTCAATGAAAATTATGTAATATTCTCAGGATGACTTATTTTCATAAGTCTTTTAGAACAGATTTCACAGGGGTTTCATCACATCATAAGAGAATCACTACACTGGAACAGAGGAAGAGTCAGAATTGTGACTATGCCTTAGCATATTTTTCCAGAGTAAGACATCATGGTTCTTGAGGTAACTTGTTACACCTTTCCCCTTACGTTCAAAACTGATGGATTATTCATTGTTTTAGTTTAGGTAACTGTTAGTCTATTTTCAAAAATAGCCTTTCTGGAATTATCTTGTTGCCTATTTGAAATGTGTCTCCTGCTCCACCATTGCTACTGTACATCTCAAAGTGTATTCTGATTTTGTAAAAACAAGGACACTTATTTGCAAGAGGCATTTGAGATGTGCTCTGTGTTTTATTGTAAGGACTTCTGATCAGACTGTGAATCAATCATACGAAAAAGCCTCACTTGTTCAAGTTCCTGGTTTCCTAGACTTTTCTTTATGCTTCTCAGTAAACACATGCAGTTTTAAGTACACTTACTCTCTAATAAGTCTGCATATTCTTCTATTACCATAATAATGATGATAAAATTACATTACTTAGACATCTGTACATTATCTGCAGAAGAAACTACATTTTCCACAGGATTTAAGGTACCCATTCCTTAGACATCTACACAATAGCACAACCTATGAGTGGGAAAGCACAATGAAAACACCTTTTCCCAAACTACTCTGTTAGTGGAAGAACAGAAAAGGGGAGAGGATAAAGAAGTCAGCTAGCAATAGGTAAGTTCTATGGAGTTGCAGTGACTTCCACTGGTTTTAAACATCTTTTGTTCCATCCCAATTAAAAACAGACCCGAATTTCAGATAGCACATCCTGATCAGTACATCCTTGCACACATCTTTCTTCTGTAACAGCTGCTCTGAAATTTGTTTCAGAAATTGGGCATTGCACTACTATAGAACTATATGGGTGGTGAAACTCTGGAACAGGTTGCCTGGAGAGGTGGTAGATGCCTCCTTATCGCAAGACGGGAGAATTAGATCCCTTAAGAATCACCTTGTCGTGAATCCTGACTTAGTATCCTACCAACTATGCCAATTTGTCATAAACAGATTTTTTTTTTACTGCTTTGATTAACAACAATTTAGGATTTATTAATAGTTTTGAGATAGATCAGAAGACTCAAATGTGATTTTAACAGCACTTAGCCAACTTATCAAAGTGGTTCAATGGAATTTGTTACAATCAAAACAGGGACTTAAAAATTCAAAAATGGCAAAGTTCACACACCACTTACTGCAAGATTAAATCAAAACACACACACAGAGACACATACAAAATATGCAGACATACAGAGATGCATGGAAATCCAGACACAAAGAGATTAACCTATGGTCAAAATATCCTTCCTCTTGAGTTTAGTGAATTACTCACTTTCAATGTCTTGGTATTCTTCAATGATCAATTGTCGAGCCTGGAGAAGTTTGACCTTGCCCTTCTCTTTTGTCAGCAGTTACAGGACAATCTTTGAATCATGGTGAAATCTTGTCGGCTTCTGTTGGTGGATGATCCTTGCAAAGTCTACCGTGAGAGGTGTCCCAATTCAGAGGGAGATGTTCATCATAGCCCACTGTGATCGAGCAGAACTCACTTAGGATCCCAAGATGATTGACTTTGGTCGGTATTTTTGCATTCTGGCCACAATTTGTGTTAGGTTATTTTTGGCATTTTCCACCAGCTCTACAATTCCACTACATTTAAGATCATACAGTTCTGGTACCATCCCACTAGCTACGATTCAGGCAACAGGAGTTCCAGGGCTGTCAGGGAGAGACTGATTGTCCCCAGTCACTACCTTTGTCAGGTAGCAGGAATTCCAAGTGCAGTCAAGGACTGCCTCATCGCTCCAACTCACTGCACTAATACAAAGGCAAGGACATAACGGGAATTTTTTCCCATAATACGCATGCCTTACCATGAGATCACAAAGTGGCCTGGGTCAGGGGACTGCACCACCACACCCATCCCTGGAAACATTCAAGGTCAGGTTGGATGAGGCTCTGAGCAACCTTACCTAGTTGAAGATATCCCTGCGCATTGCAGAGGGGATAGACTAGATGACCTTTAAAGTTCTCTTCCAGCTCTAACTATTTTATGATTCCATGCTTCTGTATTTCCACACCGTGGGCTCAACTCTTTCCCTCCCTAAAATCCAGAAGGTACAGTATTATACTAACCCATACGGCTCTAAACTCATTGACTACACATTAAAAAATAATCTGAATTATGCCTTAATCCTAGCAAATTATTATTAAAATAAAACCGCAAGATAACCCTGATCGCTGCTGCATCAGGTAAAAGTAATATAGCTTTCCCACTACCACAAAAAAGAAACCACATGCAGAGCAAACTAATCAGAAATGTTTTATCTGGAATCCTGTCCAACTTTGAAAAGCACTGCTCCTAAATATTCTACGGATAACAAGCTCAACAAATGCATTTTAACTCCATCATTTTTAAATACAGCGTATTTTTATTACTTGGAAACATAATTGATTGAAATTCTGCTCAGAGCTTCCTCTATGTCAAGGCAGCTTCTTTACAAGAACTCCAGAGACAGAGCTGGAAATGGTTTTCTTGCACCTATGCAACTGAAATTTTAATACTCCCGTTCTTCAGAATCCAAAACCCCTAAATTTTTGCAAAAAATACAGACACTGATATACCTAATGAATGGTAATTTATTTACTCAACAAGACGTGTTCTTTAGATTTCCAGTTCCTCCTCCAGGAGTCTCATCTTCCTCATTCATAGCCTGTGAGTGTACTCTCTCACAGGCTATGAATTATTCAAAGATGAGCTGTTTTCAGCCTCTTCTTGCAACTTCTATGTTTTTTTTCAAAATAAAATAATCACAGATTTGAAGTTTAAAGAGTAATGTCAGGGTTGTAAACAATAGGCTATTAGTTACAGCAATACGAAGTATAATAACTTCAAGAGACATCCACACAGTAGGATAGCCAGTATCTTGGCAGGGTTTCCTTTTTGCTTGATTTGAGACAGAAACTTATTTTTTCATTTTCCCCAGTTGTAAACACGTACGAGCCATCATGCTGTTCCGCATGCTGCAGTCTTTTGCTCCCTAAGGTTTTACGCGGAATTTAAATCATGAATCTCCTAATTGTGTACATGGAAGCAGAAACTGTAATCCAGCAATCATGATGTTGTTCCCATGCTATGATGGATCCTGTTTTAATTACTAAGAAGTTACTACATTTAACATCAGACAAATTCAATAGGTAGCATGATTAAACCAAATACCAAATTTTCCAAACCACATTTCCTCACAGTTAAGTCCCTTAAAAATAAATGTGTTTAATGATGGTTGTATTTTACTGAGACTTCAACCACAGACAACATGCTCACATGACCACCATTTAGGTTGTAATTCCCTACATATACTAAAGGAAGCTAGTAGAGGGACCTTCCTTATGTAGGGCTAGCAAAAGCAGTTTGTGTGGATACTCTGCATGAAGAAACAAGTGGAATGGAGAAATGGAAGAGAACAGAGGCTCAGGTTGCTGAGGGACAAAGCTGTCCTCAGGCAGTGGCGAACTTGCAGTGCTCTCAGACTGAGAAGCAGCCTCTTGACAGAACGGCTTTGGAGTAGAGCCTTCTTACAACTGCAGTGAAAACTGCATGTATGGCTCCCACTATTGCATGTAAATCTTCTTGTAGCTTTTCCCAGAACTGTGGCCTAGGCTGACAACTTTCATCTCAAGACAAAGATTGACAACCCAGTACACTGATGAGGAAACATACCTGCTGTCCATTCATCAAACCAGAAAAGAAAAGCTTATCTGCCTGGACTAGCAAGTAAAAGTATTTCACAATTTTGTTCTATGTAAGAAGTAAATGCTTCAGGAAACATTAGTTACGAAACTCCAAAAATTCTCCAATTGAAAGTGTTACGAACAATGCTAAAGAAAAAGATTTAGGAATTAATCAATAATCATCAATTTACACTCACTTTCATGTTACTGTTTCTTGCAAAAGGTTTTTGAATTTACTCTTGGCTTCTTACCTTCTCATTTTTACTACCTAGTTATCTCCACAGGATGGAGGTAAGGAGATTTCCATCAGCACATTTAATGAAAAACATTTCCTTCAAGCAAGGCACAAAATTTAGATTTATTTATGTAATTTGATTAATCCCAATTTTTGGTTTACATTAAGTACAAACAACAACTTGAACGTAGGCATAAATATAATTTCCAAAGTAGTTCAATGAGATTTAAAATTGCTCATGTCTCCAGAACTGTAAAGCACAATTAAAAGCAGCCCAGGATATACAGATTGCTTACCATAACTGCTGAAAGAGCTCAGTGTAGGCATATACTTAAACTCCAGTAATACGTTATCTCCTTTCTAATCTTTCATCTGAAACACATTTAGCAATTCTGTACCTAAGTACATTATTAAGGAATGAGAAGTGCAGGGAAGTTTTACTCAAGGTGAGACCTATATGAAACACATACACAATTAAAAATTAAATAACAGAACAATGACTTGAATATTTTGGTTGAAAGTTTCTAAGAACGTAAATATTAAGATAATATAGAAAAATAGTAACAGGTTCAAAGACTTATTTAATTCTTAAAGAACTTACGGTGTACTGTAGCTGCCTGGAATATTTTAACCCTTATAGAAAATCATATTTCCAAGTCTGGTATGTTTGTATTTTTTAGATGACATACATTTAAGACAAACATCCATGAACTTATTTACAAATAGAAGCTTAATCATTTTAAAACTGTATAAAAAAATCAGTTTTGGCACTACCCATAAGGCAATGGATGATATGTACCTAAGATAGCAAATCCCATAATGAAAGCATAACCAGAAGAAAACCATATTCTTTATTGTATTAAAGAAACTACGCAACTTTAGTTATCGTTAAAGAGGAAAAAGATCAGCATTTGCAAGTCACTAAAACACTGTATCCAAAACACTGGATTCTTTTTATATGCAACAGGAAATTGCTTTAATTTGTGAAGCCACTGTGTCACGTCTTATGGCAGAACCTGGTATTTCCGTGGTTATTAAATTATCAAGTGAGTTTTATTACCAGAAAATACCAAAAATTTTAAGGAGACCAGGATTTTATTTCTTAAGTAAGCAGAAAATATATTACTCTGAAGTCCAGTCTTTGTTAACGGTCTATAAAAAAAACCCAAACATAATTTTCATTCATGCCACTGAGCGAAGACCACAGTTTCAAACTGTTTATTGATAAGAATGGTTATAGCAACTTCCTTTTTGCATTTCCATCAGCTTCAATGATAGCTGAATCTTAAAATTCATTTTCTCAATGTTGCCACATTTGCACTGCAAAGACTGTAAGCCAAGATTTCATAAACTGTGGATTTCATTTAAATTCAAAAAATAATCTTTTCATTTATCTTGAATTTATAAAAAAGATTTTTTTCAAAACTTAAGGCAAAAACAAGTTTTATTGGTTATGTTTCTTTAAATCTGAGCAGGTGTACGAGGCTGTTTAAATATCAAAAAAGCTAACGCCATATACAGTATTACCAACAAAACTGAAGAATAAGGCAGCATGCACCCTTAAGATGAAAAGAAAATTTAATTTTACAAGATGTTTAAATAATCCAAAGGCAAAGAGTGTCTGTCTCCTCTAAGCGTATCTTCATAAAACATGGAAATTTTAGAGGACATCAAGTTACTAAAATATTCCGTTCAACGTTTATACAAATACATTACTACAATTATAAGTTTACATACAATCAACTGACATATCAGCATTAACCAATTACTTAAATTTACAAGACAAACATAAATAAAGCTGTTAAAACAGGCAAGTACAGTACGGATCTCTATCATTCAGCACAATGTATTTCATATTTCACCTTGAAAAGAATCAGATTAGAATTGCGTGAAGTCGTTCTCCAAACCTAAGAAGTAAAATAAAAGAAAATTAGGTATACAGGTTTTACACATCATATCATGAGTATATTCCAAATTCCTAAGTCCTGTTTTCAGGCATGTAATTTACCATTTCACAGCCTTTTGTCTGTTCTCAGAAGAGGCCACAGTCTTTAAGGTTATTTTTAATAATGACATCAGTTACAGCATCAAAAACAAACTGCACATTTTTTGTGTCTGTGGCACATGTGAAGTGAGTGTAGATTTCCTTCGTGTCTTTTCTCTTGTTCAGATCTTCAAACTGACATTGAATGTAAGCAGCTGCTTCTTCATAAGTGTTTGAACCTAGAAGGAGAAAATGGCTCAGTAAGCATGCTGCAAACTCAGAAAGAACAAGATAACAAGATGTGTACCGTGCCTGTGAAGGACATAGTTCTTTGCAAACAGATAACCTAACCTGAAGAGGAGTTAACTCCACAATCATTGCTTTAGGATACCCTAAATAAATCTTGAAGGAAACCTTTTGGACATATTTTTAAGACCAAAAGCTAAGGACTCATTTCAATTCCAGCTGCAATAAGAGTTCTTCTACTTACTTCAGTGGCAGATGGAGCAAGTTATTAATGGCCCATCATAGTTCCCTAGATTAAGATACTGTTTCCTTCATTCATCTTATTCACGGTTCGAGTTTTTCTCAAAATCAATTAAAGATATTTAACATACATATTTCTTTCAAGTTTTCTACCTCTAACATGCTGTAATAGAATAGTCTGGTTACAACCGAAATTATACATAGAAAGGCTAAGTCTCGTTAAATAAAAATCATCCTCTTTTGCTATGTATTGCCTGAATAATCCACATACTTATAACACATATGCATACCCCCTGTTCAAATAAACCCTCACGTATCCTCAGAGATTCCTGCTAGTGAAAAAAATTACACCTAAGTACAAAAATAGGGGGACAATAGAAAAAAGAATAAGCTAAATAAATATGGCAGAAAAGAGTGGCAACAGTAACATGTAAATGCTACCAGTGGACCAGCATTATTTCACCTGGTTAAAAAGATCAATCTGATTTAGCACTATTTTATTTTAATCATAGAATCATAGAATCTTCAGTTGGAAAAGACCTTTGAGATCACCGAGTCCAAGCATACCTATCTTCTGCTAAACCATATCCTTCAAAAACTCATGTACCCGTTTTTAAAACATCTCCAGGGATGGTGACTCAACCACCTCCATGGGCAGCCTCTGCTAGTGCCTGACCACCCTTTCAGTAAAGAAATGCTTCCTAATATCCAGTCTGAACCTGCCCTGGCGCAACTTATGACCATTTCCTCTTGTCCTATCACCTGTCACTTGAGAGAAGAGATCAACACTCGCTCTGCCACAGCCTCCTTTCAGGCAGCTGTAGATAGCGATGAGGTCTCCCCTCAGTCTCCTCTTCTCCAAGCTAAAACAAACCCAGTTCCCTCAGCCACTCCTTGTAGGACTTGTTCTCCAGGCCCTTCGTCAGCCTCATCGCCCTTCTTGCTCCAACACCTCAATGTCCTTCTTGTAGTGAGGGGCCCAGAACTGAACACAGTACTCGAGGTGTGGCCTCACCAGTGCTGAGTACAGGGGCACAACCACTTCCCTGGTCCTGCTGGCCACGTTGGTTTTGATACAGGCCAAGATGCCATTGGCCCTCCTGGCCACCTGGGCACACTGCTGGCTCATATTCAGCTGGCTGTCAACCAACACCCCAAGGTCCTCTCCTCCAGGCAGCTCTCCAGCCAGTCTTCTCCAGGCCTGTAATGCTGCGTGGGGTTCTTGTGCCCCAAGCGCAGGACTTGGCATTTGGTCTTGTTGAACCTCATCCCGCTGGTCTCAGCCCATCGATCCAGCCTGTCCAGATCTCTTTACAGCACCTCCCTTCCTTCAAGCAGATCAACACTGCCACCCAGCTTGGTGTCATCTGCAAACTTGCTAAGGGTGCACTCGATCTCTCTGCCCAGATCATTAATAAAGATATTGAACAGGACTGGACCTCGCACTGAACCCTGGGGAACACCACCCATGACCAGCCTCCAACTGGATTTAACCCCATTTACCACCACCCTCTGTGCCTCTCCAGACCAATGGCAGCCAGTTTCTCAATCAGAATACTGTGAGAAACAGTGTCAAAGGCTTTACAAAAGTCCAGGTACACCACAGCCTTTCCCTCGTCTATTACCTGGGTAACCTTGTCATAGAAGGAAATCGGGTTGGTCTGGCAGGACCTGCCTTCCATAAATCCATGTTAACTGGGTCTGATCACCTGGCTGTCCTGCATGTGCTGTGTGATAGTATTCAGTATTGTTCTGCTCCATGACCTTCCCCGGTACCGAGGTCAAGCTGACAGGCCTATAATTCCCCAGATCTTCCCTCCAACCCTTCTTGTAAATGGGAGTTACATTTGCCAGTCTCCAGTCGAGCAGCACTTCCCCAGTCAGCCAGGACTGTTGATAGATGAGGGAAAGGGGTTTGGCAAGGACCTCTGCCAGCTCCCTTAAAACCCTTGGGCATATCCCATCCGGCCCCATAGACTTGTGTATGTCTAATTGGCCGAGCAAAAAAACCACATGATCCATAAAAACACCCTCTCCCATCCTAAACATTATTTAATTTAAATATTTTAGACACATTCATTAAACTTATCCAGATTTGTGCATCAAAAAATGAATTAATTTCACCAAAATTTAACTGACATCTGTGATCCTCTACAATACCTGCATATTCAGGGTAGCAAATAGTGAGAGGACTCTTTTTGATTTTTTCTTCAAAAAGATCTTTCTTGTTCAGGAAGAGAATAATAGAAGTCTCTGTGAACCACTTATTGTTGCAGATACTGTCAAATAATTTCATGCTTTCATGCATCCGATTCTGTAATTGGAAAAAAACCAACGCATTGTATTTTATCAGACTTCAGTAGTGAAATCAGGATACATGCTTTTGATCAATTACAAATGACTGAGATAACTTAGAATACTAAGGTTTTAGCATAAAGAATAGATAACCATCATTTTAGACCACTCATAGTAAAAAGCATGCAGTCTGTGCATACAAATATGAGAGGAGTCACACCTTGAAAGAGGAGAAAGGAGTGGGAAGGGAGAAGGAAGAGAAAAATTGCTGCAACTAAGGAAATCAAAGTGAAACACATTTAAGAAACAGAAACTGAAGATTGAGGAAGGAAGTGTGGTAAAATAGAAACGGATAAGCAATTTCTTATTATATACTTCTAGTATCCATAAAGAGACTAAAATGTGTATTATTGACAATCTACCCTCATTAATTTATGAATCCTTTAAAACATGAGAGCGTAGCTGAAAAGAATACTTGTCTCCTTTCTTCTGAGAATGATGAAATACTTTGAAACCTGAAAGCATAAATTCTATCACCATTTCTCTAAGATCTTTTACACAAACCCTACACCCCTCAAAGCAGTAATACTCTAAAAGATACATTTATAGCTTTCCTTTAAAATGTATTTAGTTTCTATCCAACAACAACTCCCTTCTTCAACATTAAGGTACTTGCCATTTCCTCATCTTCAGCCAAGACCAAGTCATAATCACTTAATGCCACGCAAAAAATAATTGCTGTAACACCCTCAAAACAATGAATCCACTTCTTCCGCTCTGATCGTTGGCCTCCAACATCAAACATTCTGCAAAACAGAAGTGCAAAGCAGGGAGTGAACTTCAGAATTTTCAGTGTTTTGACTATTAACCAATAAAATCTGAAAGTATCAGCTGTGCAAGTCTGATCATAAAATTTTAAATAAGGTATAAAAATCTGCAACATTTAATGCTTAAAATACTTAAATTTTAATAAATACATTTCCTAAAACATGAAAAAGCTAAACAAAACTAATTATACCATATTCCATTAACAAACTTAATTGCAATTTATAAAAAAAAACAGAGTAAGCTTTACTAAATGCAAACTAGATAAAAGTGTTATTCAATCAAATGACTAAGAAGTCTAAAATAATGATATAACGAACTGTGAACGGCAGGGGTGGGGGTGGGAAACGAGACAAGAACCAAGACCATAAAAAAAGCAGAGAAACAATGGTATTCTGAAATTAAGTGATATATATACACATGATATGATCTTCTCAGAGAGTGAACACACACTTTTTCCACCTGACTTCTGTCACAGAAAAAGTCACCTGTTGTCTCAAATTCTTTTAATGACTCACAGCTTCAAAACAATGCAAATGTTACATATTACCTCCCTCACTATGTTAGGCGATTTTCTATCATGCAAAAATTTATTTTTTTCCTCCTATTATAAGCAAATGCAAGTATTTCTTTTAACTTTTTTCCACACTGTCACAAAAACAGGGCTTAGAATCAAGTAGCTATAAAAACGTTCAACTGGGAGGAGGAAGAGAAAAAAGAACAAACAGAAAACATATTAGTTTTTACATCTCCATCCTCTTTGCTGTAAGTTGCAGAATGGCCAGCTCTATCATGAAAGCCTTATTTGGGTAAAAGTATCACATGAACAGAAGAGAAATCTAGACCAGAACAAATGCATAGTTATATTTCCTGTAAAGATATACCAGCACAGCTTAAAATCATTCAGAATTATATTAGCACTAAGGCTACCATATTGAGGGCTTTTGGCAAACAGTAGAGTATATAGGACTGAACAACAACAGATCTCATTCTTTATAGGATAGAACAGAATAAAAGACAGAAAAATAACTGAGAAATTGAACAAGAAAATTCCTCCTTTTACCTTTTGTGGACACCAGCTTCTAACGAACACAAGCAGTTAAATGCTTTCTACTGATGACAGTACTGTAATTTCAATCTGCATGGAACTCACCTAGCTCAATAGTATCTTACGGCACTGCTTAATACAAAAATATTACTACTAAGATGGTAACTAAGAGGAATAAGAAAACACAGCACAATATCCTGTATTACTGAATAACTGTAGTAAAAAGTATTCCTTCAAAGAACAGCTAAAATACATAAAGAAAAAGGTCTTCAGAAGAGGCATTGAATGATTTTGGCTTGTTCAGACTATGTTGGCACTATGCATCCTGAGAATGGAGACAAAACACAGAAGACTGACAACTTAACATAACAAAAATGAAATTTCCAGTTTGTATTTGCAGATACTCATTTTGGGCAGAAACATTTGCTTCAGTTCAGAGTAGCCTCTCTGCCAGTGGTGTATTTTGCCAGTGATGCTTGTCTTTTTTTTGGTGCTGTTTTTCCAATAGCACACCTAACTTTCAGTTCTTTATGTGAACCATCTTTTTGAACTCATCTTTGACATTTTCATATACTAGAATCTAGTGCTGAATGAAGTGTTGACACCAGTGAAGCTTCTTCTCAATATTACATCAGTACAGAGAAATACAGGCATACAGAAAAAAAAACCCTTTGCCAGACAAAATTCTCAAAAAAATGAGGCTGCAAGTATCCTTCAGAAAAATTAGCCGATCTGAAAAGTGTGGTCTTGAAGTCCAATTTTGAATCGATCCTGTTAGAAGTCAAGTCAGTTAGGCAGCACTCCCAGAAGACTAAAATGCTCATAGAAGCTGCATGATCTGCAAATAAATTTAAAAAGTTTTTAAAGAATGATTTACAGATTCCACCTTCCAGTACGGGAGAGTGTGCATACAGGGTGGTCTTTTAAGCACTTGCCTCAGATGCTAAAACTCATAGTCATGGTTTGACTTAAAGAACCATATTTTGCTTATGCAAGATAAAGTCAGAGTTTACAATGAACTAAAGAAGTTCAAGGCAGTGCTGAAGGAACTGAAGTCTGTAACAGCTGAATCTACTTCCATATCTAAAGAAATCCTTTAATGTCTTTCCATTATTTAAAAAAAGAAGACTTCTGACTTCTCCAATGACGCTACAAGGTGACTATGTCACATTAAGACAAGTTACTTGACCGAACTAAATTTTGATCATTAGTCATCCCTCTACTAAGCTACGTTACTTAGCTGTTTTAAATGGGTAGCTTTCTGAATGGTTTATCTACAATTGTGCCAATGTAAGGACTTTGATTAGCACGTTACTGAAAGCTAGTGTCACCAGATTTGCTATGTTCTCCTTCTTTCAGACTATTTAAAACAAAGTATATAATTCCACTACCCAAACAAAATGTGATATGGGCCAAAAGGACACCAGATATTTATTATGCTTGCTTTCATTTCTTTTTCTAAGGTTATTCAGGGTGTTCGCTCCAGTCCCCAGCATTGTGAAAGACTGAATTTGACAAATATTTTTCTGAGGCAGGGTGAGTGTTTACAAAAATACCATACATATCTGAAAAGTCTTACATATTACACAGGCATTAAAATTCATCTGCATTTTCTACTATTGCCCGTTCCTGTTTTCCCTGGGCTATAAATTTGCGATTAAAAAAACCTACCAATTTAATATTGGTGTACTACATGACTAGGTAAACTGCACTTGAAGGCATTCAAACGCAGTTGTTATTTTAAGAAATCTTCAACTGTTCCAAGTTGCTGGATTTTTACTTAAAAAACACAGTAAAAATAACTAGAGAAGGAAACAAATTAGAAGAAAAAGAAAGACCCTTGGCTTTCTGATAAAAAACTGTCAGAAACACCATAACCTCTAAAGAGCTCTTCCACTTGGGTACACCATTGCGAAAGTGACAATACTTATTGCCCATTTATTGTTCTAAAATGGAATAATGCCATATTAAAAACATTAAAGACTACGCGTATTAGAAATTAAAAATCAAAAAAGGCCGCTTTTGCAGTGCTCCCTACCTTCTGAGATATTTTGGAGGACAAGTCTCTGGATAACCCTCTACATAAGTGTAAGTCAGCCACCTACTCCTACTCACTTCTCAAATAATTAGTGATGGCTATACTCATAGGAAGATATTTCATACTTGTACACCTTAATTATACATATATCAAGTTGCAGTCTTCCTCTGTCAATTCTAATGCTCATATTTCATAATTTTGTACTAAGGCCTGAAATTCCGTAAGAATTTTTAAAATTACGAGAAGGATGTTTCTATAAAACCAGGTGTTCTTTGAAGACAAAAGTTGTACATAATCAGATTCAGCTTCATAAACAGTTTACAGAAACAGAATAAAGATGACTTGCCATTTGCACTTTAGATTGAATCAATAATCAAAGCTATGCTAAGTGCTTTATAGAGAAGGTTGAAATGAGGCTCAGCCTCAAAGAACCTAAACACATACAGCAAAATAGGAAAGAAAAGATAACAAAAAGAAGTAGACAATATTGCACAGCTAGTCCTGTTTATGTACCCTCACCTTGGCATAATCAAGCCTTTTATGCCTTTAATGCATCTTAAAAGTTATTTTCAGTATTTTTCAGTATTTTGTAAGGGTATTCTTCAAGCCTTTTCAATAACTCATCTCCTAAGGCATCTAAAATTTAAACACCTGCAGTACAGGTGTTTAAATGTACAGCATTACAGCTAAATACCTCCAAAGGCCTGTACTGAAGTTACATGATTTATAGAAGCGTAATCATAATGGACTTTATAGGACTGTAACTATATGGTACTTATAACAGTCCTAATAATCAGTACAGGCAGAAAGTAGCTACCAGCACATAAATTGAGAGTATAGAATTTAAACCCATTTACGACAGGAAACTAAACAAGAAACATTAGAAAATGAGTGAGAAAGTGGATAGCTCCTCAGAATACTGAAGACTTCTCAAGGTTTGGCAAAGGACTACTCTCTCTTAGGTTTGCAAGAGATTTACCATTTACCAGCTATCATTTTATGAACAAATACAGATTCTGTTTACTTAAACACTAAAACAAAGAAACAAAATATATTTCCACAGTACAAATGGCCCTGAAGCATCTGTATTACAGTCCCTGCTATGCATTTACATAAGAAAAAATATTTTCTATGAAATATATTTAAATATATTGTAGAGCCATGCTGACAACAGTTTCTCTGCATAATCTAAATGCAGATGCAATGTGAGTTTTACTAAGTTTTCTTCTTATTCTTCCTGATCAGCAGGAAGTAGAATATTATTACATTTATACTATCCTATGCTTTCATCATGAATGTCTTTGTATCTAAAATATTCAGAATATTAACATTATTTCATAAATCCCACATGACAGGAAACATAAGTTACATTCTTTCATCACGAAGTATCATCTTGAAATACAACACATATTTGAATTCAGCTTTTCAGGAAAATGGATTTACCCTTTCATACAACACCAGTAAACATTTATAAGCCTTCAATTGTTCAACTAAATTTAAAGGGAAGAATTTGACATAAGACCAGGTATGTAACATGGCAGAAAATGGATTATTTTAAGTTTTAATTTACATATAAAATATCTTTACAAAATGCTTCCAATAAAACCAAAGCATTTACTACTTAATACCTGCATGTTTGTTATGAGTTAGTACAGGAGTTCAAATGACTCTCACATTCTTTCAGAAAACTGAGCCAAGGATGAGGAATTTTTTTCAGAAAAAAAGGGACAGGAAAAAAATCCAAGTTGTGGCTCAACAAATTTGTTAAATTACATAATTGAAAGTCTGTCTTCTAGAACTTTACAGAAACTTTGACTGATGAACATGATTAACATACTTAAAATGAAGATCTTTGAAGGTAAAGTGAGTTTCCACTATTCCTGTAGTTTTCACTCTAGTCCTGAGAACATCCTGCTGGGTTGGAATGTAGCTGGTTTGTGCTATCCTGTCCAAGTCATTCAAGTAACTAGAGGTAAAAATAAATACTGCTTTCAGTTATTCATAAAATAGCAACAACATAATTACAAAGAATTACAAAAGTTCTACACCCATTAATTATATTGTACTTGACTTTTATAAAATAGCCTTCTCTGAGATATGACAAAATACAAGATGTGTTATTTCCCTTGATTTTCCTTTTTTTTTTAAATAAGCTTTAGAGACACAAAGGTATTTCATCCTAGAAGAAAAAAAAACAAACTTATGCAACTCACTCCACTACAGAGAATTCTTTTGAAATCCCAAAATGCAAACATGGTTCCACATACAACAATGTAATGTGCACGAACTAGAACACCACCTTGATCTTTGTAACCCACTAAACTTTAACCACAGCCAAAGCCCAGAATTAGTCTGGATTTGATAACAGGTATGAAAAGAACAACCTAGTGTTTTGGCGAGAATTAATGTGTTTAAAAATTGCCCAATACATAATAATTAACTTTCTATTGAGAATTTCTAATTGCACACGTTTTACAATAGTATAATTTCATTGCCAAAATTCTTGCAATGCAGGCCAAGCAGCCCAGTGTTTGTAAAAACCATATAAATCTTATTTGTGCTTTTCCCAGAGTAAACAGGGAAGGCATTATTTTCTTTCAGTCTACACAGAAGTTGGCAATTTTAAGGATACACTTGTATGTCTAGAACTGTTTTCTTATAAAACTGGAGGTAGAGTACCTAAACCAACAAAATAGAACAGAGGAGGTTACCAATGGATCCTCCAAATGAAGTGCTTCCTATTCAAGAAAGTTTATACAAGCGCTATCTCTTGACTTAAGAGATCTGTCATGATGAGCTCAGCCTGTTGCCATTTACCCTTTATAGCCTTAGAAGAGCTTCAGCAAACGAGTTAACAATCATGCTGGATATATTAGCATTATTTCAATAAAATTTGAATACATTTCTATTCATTAAGAATGCATCTAATTACACTACTCCAGCTGCAGTCTTCTCGCAGTTACCTTACCTGCATGTTGTTTTCATGTACAATTATTTTAAAGAACAGAAGTATCTTCTTTTAAGGAAAGTGAAAATAAACTTCAAACACTTTTGAAGCACAAGTACTTTGTAAATTTCCCTACAACGAAAATATCACTGCTATGCTTTTCTTTAAGTTTCTTCTCCCTTGATGGACTCTTTTCCTTGCCTGACTTACCATTGCTTGTTGCCATCACATCTCATTTCTCACAGTCTTCATTCTTTACTTTTTTTTTAATGAAGCACCCCAGCATAGAAGACATATCCCAATCGTTACCTTTTCTCAACACACTTCTAACGGAGACTGCTAATTAACAAAGAAAATGTAGCAGGAAAGTAGTATCCTTGGTGAAACAGATTGACATCTAATCAAGTTTCCTGGACACATTCTGATACTAATAGGTATTTGAGTCACGATTTTGTAATAAAAACGCTAGTAACATATTAAAGCACCTTAAAGTAATTTTTGTCTTCTTCAAGAGGATGAAAAAACTGGTCAGAACATGACTCGAATTCATAATTATACCACACCTCTTCCTCTTCAACTCTGAAGGTTATTTGCAGCATACTGCCCCAAGAAAACATCTTTGTTCGGATACTTTCCCCCCAGATAAGAGTAAAACTCCTAAAAGGATAAGACTTGGCTACTACTTACAAGATAGAGTTTTGTTTGTCACACAGTACTTACTAGGCAGCAGAGTCATTAAGCTGGTATTCTCTAGATCTGTTGAAACAAGCTTGAACTCCACTGTCTTTCCACAGTCTCTTGATAACTCCAGCAAGCTCTGCAGTCATAAATCCTTCTTCTGCTGCTCCAGCTAACACAAAGAGTTGACGAGCATCATCCTTTAGGATGTAAACAGAAAGTGGAGAGATAACCATTGAGAAACACAACAGAACTACTATCACTTAAGAACTATACTCAGCAAATGATTACTTTCTTAACCTGATAAACATGGATGTAACCAAACCAAAACATAATAAGAAAAAAAAATTGTCTTCTGCGTAGAATATTAATTCCCACATTTTTCAACAACACGAAAAGACTAGTTAATCACGTTTCTCATTAGCTGATAAAGCTGCTTCGATCTGTAACTTGAACTAGACTTCTATAAACTGAAGTAGTAAAATAGTTTGTGCTCAAGTCTAAAGTAAACCTTATTTGCTTATCAAATACAACAAAAGGAATAGAATGCTTACAATGCATACTAGAACCTTCATACACGCAGATTTATAATGGCTGACCAAAGAAAATACATTAATCACTTCAGCTTCAAAAAACAATTTTGTTTGAAAGTGACAAATGATCATTTATTCCCAAATATTGCATGAGGAAACACAAAAATACTTCTTAAAAACAGATAAATCAATTAAATATCCACCGTCTTAATTATCCTACAGAAACCCCATTTTCTTGGTAATGCCATTATCAAGCAACCATCAAGTGTTTTAAGAGAGTAAACGCTGGATTTTAAGGCTATATATAGTATCTTCCTTTAAGAGGGAGGCTCATGGAGTACAAAATGTCAATCCACCAGTCTAACAGAATTTGACTACTTGGATACCTTCATCCAAGTTTGACTGAGGAAAGAAACTTAAAAAAGCTAGACCACAAAGGCACTGGACAAAGAAGATAGCAGCTGGGTAGAGGAAAGAAATCCACATTAGTGGCCTCCTGCGGGTAGCTGCTTGACCTTGGTTATTAGCTGTGTGTGATCTAACGCCAAGATCCACTGTAGACTTAAATAATCAAAGATTATGACACCTAACTGGGAACTTGCTTGCAGATGCATTAACATTGATGGTCACAGCTTGAAAACAAAAAGCTTCAGTCAACTCAAAGCAAACTTGAAAAGATTCATGTATTTCTATATGTATGCATATGCAGTTCTACATATGAACAATAGGTATCTGATATATAGTTCAAGAATTCTTTTGAAAGCTAGAGTAGCTAGAAATGTCAAACTAAACATGCACACAAATTAACAGAATACTGATTAATGTACACATACAGGACAAATTGAGGACAACTAATAAAACTTCAATGCATTGCACTAATAATTACATTTAAAAAACCCAGAGCAGTAAAGATCAAAGGTTTTGATAATCAGATCTCACTGACTGTAGTCTCAGCACTCTGCCTGCACAAGAGAGACCCAAATAGCAATTCCGATCTTGAATACTGTTTGCAGCAGACCTCAAAGAAGAGGCAATATATTAAGACAGATGATGGAAATAGCTTAAAGACTGACAGTCATTTTCATCATGAATGATTATGCAAGTTCATGCCAGACATGGTCTGACTTGCAGACATACAAAATTTACTCTGTTTCAAATAGCTCTAATCTCTACATGATCTAAAACAGGGAGGAGGGGAAAAGGGAAGTGGAAGAAGAGAATCAATTTCAGCTTTTTAAAAGCCCAAACATTGAAATTGGTCTCTGATACACTCGTGTTCCCTTTTCTAAGGATGGTGAGTACTACAGGTACCACAAGTGAGGTAGTATGCAATGATCAAGATCTATTTTCATTACCAACCAATGCTAGATACTTTCCTTTAGTTACAATGCAATGGGGTGGCTTCCTCTCTATGTGTAACTTTTTCCATTAGATTTCACAAATGAGATAATGTAAAGAACACAATCATCTCACTAGCTAACTACAGCAAATTTCATTCAGAAAGTGGTTCATAGCCCTTTAACACAGATTCACTAAATGCCTCTCAAACATAAGTTTCTACTTTAGCCCTGAAACATCCTACAAGACAAAGTAAAACACACCAGTCTTGAGACTGACCGTTACTGGAGCTGCTGGTGTCATCAGTGCTACCTTGACTCAACAGATTTAAAAAAGAACATGTTCAACTCACTGCTTTACCTTTAGTCTTTGGAAAAACATATACTTCATAACAAACTTATTCCATTTAGAGTAAACTCCTCATATATTCCCCTCAGAAATTTAAGGAAAAGAGTCTGAATGTAACAGTTTCCCTCAGAAATTAAAATTTTGAACTTTCTTTAACCTAAAGCCAAACAAATTTAGAACAAAATAGAATTAAAAAGCCTATGCTCTAAAAACCTAGGCGTAATCACACATTTTAAAAAAACTGAGACTGCTGCATAACACAAGCTCTAAATTCCTTTTTTCATTTCTGACTTTACAACCGGTGAAAATCTTAGTACAGATATTCCACAACAGTGCTGCTCTGAAGAAAAAAACTTGGACCACCAAGGCATGCGTAAGTGCAAGGGGAAAGACAGTTATTTTAAGATTATCCCTGACAAAAGTTTGCCTCATTATTTATAGAGCTCTCTGAAGTTGACAAATTCGGATGGCTTCAGATGAGTATCACATATAAAATAGCTTTCAAAATCTTCCTGTTAGTCACTTTATCTGCCAACACCTAAATTTACTCCTCCTCCGTTTTCTCTTACTATGTATTTAGTAACAAGTCTACCATCTGCCTCTTTCCAGCATTAACTCCTAGACTCCAGAGAGGACTCCACTGCACAAACACTGAACTAATACGTGATAAGATACTGCTGCTGCCCTGGAAAACTTTGGTCTTAGGAGAAGACAACAGCAAACATGAGAACAAATGTAGAGAGGAATAAATGAAAACACAGCTTTTACGAGTTATGTTTACAGTTAAAGAGGTTTTCAGGTAGAATTAACATATGCACATAAAAGCAATTATTATCAAAAAGCAAAGTGAAAATTAACTAATAATTCACATGACTACCAACCAGATTTAGATTTCAGACAACCTTTATGACTCACTTATAATCTTATGAATGTTTGTCTTCCTTATGAAACCATACATAACGCATTTCATTGAAGGTATACTCTGATATTTATAAATTGCTTTTTAAAACAATGGATCTTGAACACAAGACTCTCATGAAGACTTTACATAATATTCATTTTTCAAGACCCTTCTCTCCTACCAAACTGAACTTTAACAGGATAGAAAGAACTAAATTACGACAAAATATCCCTCTGACTACCTTACATATTATTTCAATATATGAACAGCAAAAATACTTCCTCCACCCTTCCTGAAAGACAGCCATAAAGAAGCTAGTTTCTGCTTCAAAAACTGTACTGGTGAGCATTCCATGCTGATTTTAATGGCAAGAAAATAAAGGTACATATCCCAAATTAAGTTTTAGTGATACTCAGACTAACAACTTTGGTGACCAATTTCAGCACTGCAGCACAGAACTGATTCCTGTAACTGAATGATAAGCAAAAACACTTCAGTTAAACACTCTACAGAGAACTGGAGAAATAATAAATAAGCCAAAATAATCAATTCTGCAGACCAGCAGGTGGAATGGCAATCAGACCCATCAGAAGTTTCTATATTGGGACATTAGATAAAACAAGATGGAAATGAGATGGAAAAGATGCAGAAGAGATTAGTAAAAGGACTCCTATTTCTCCAGAAAAATCCTTAATCCATGTGCCATGATGAAAAAATGGGATACCAGCAGAGCTATGCCCATGTCTCTGCTTAGAGTAAAATAAAGTAACTCACATTGGAAAGCGGTATGAAACACAGTTAAAGCTGAGAGGTTGGAAATGTTTCAGGTACTGCTACACCTATGACCCAACTGAGAAATGCACATCCATTTAAGCCATTTTTTAAAGAATGTGAAGACGTCTAACTTAAAGGACTTGCAATTGGAATGTACAAAAACTGAAAATGAATGGATATTTCAGCTGTATGATCTGTTCGTGTACTTGAATACTCACAGCCCTGGTTGCATCACCGAAGTCTATCTTCAACCTCCCCATTGCTCTAATGATAGCAATAATGGACTGAATGGTGTTACTGTAGACAACAGCTTTGTACTGCTTACATTCTTCCTCTGAATAACCAGCTTCATGGATAATCCTACCGAAGGAAAAAAAAATAAATTCTCTATTCAAATAATAAAAAAAAAGTCTCTATTATAGTACTTCACCATACTTACTTCATTTGTTTGACAATTGTGCTTTTCCCTGATTCACCAGCTCCTGAAAAATAAATGTGTGAAAATTCATTAGAGTAGATTTCTACTGACAGCACTAGCTTTATGGTCAGACTCAATGATCTTAACAGTCTTTTCCAACCTAAACAATTCTGTGATTAATCTTTGAAAATATATTTAGTTTCTACACTTCAAATACTAACAAATGTAAAAACCTTCAATAGTTAAAGTACAGTTGTTAAAAAATAATTTTAAATATCAAAATGTTTTTCAAGTTAGAAGTTTCAAAATCACGACCTTTTAAGAACGAATCAGCTCTAAAAAGTCTTCCCTTTTTACAGTAACCATAATCTTTACAGTCTGCTGGTGTTTCTAATACAAACAGATGATCAGTTGTTCAACTTGAAAGGAGTTTGAAGACCAGTTCCTCTAACTGCCTCTTTAAATAACATCTAACCAAAAACCTCCTTTATAAATTCTTCACACTGTGCATTAATGGTCTTCAGTGTTGCAAACACCTTCAAACTCCCCAGCATTCCAGTCCTTATAACCATCTTTTGGCCCTTGCAAGAATATATTAATGCAGGCATATTACTACTTGGAACAAACTGCATGAGGTTTCCGAAACTTGCTGATACCATTCTTAATGATTAAAAAAAAAGAGTACACTATTAAAACACAGAGTTTATAAAAAATAATTATGTCTGTCAGCAGACAGGGAAAAAAATGTAGATTCTGCTGTCTCAACCTTAGTTTACTCTACTTCCACTTTCTTTAGTCTGCTTCTTTCTCTGAAAAACATAGGAAGCTCTCAGAGCTGTGATCAAAGCCCTTTAAACAGCACACTCACAGTTTGTGACTTGTGCTGAATTCTCCCTCGTACAGCCACTTTCTCTTAACACAGTTTTGCAGAAGCCAGTATTATTTTCACATAGTATAAAGATGTTTTTAATGCAAACACCAGTTGTCCAATTCCAACACAACCAAACAAAACTCTTTAGAGGTCACCGTGACCAGGAGAAGGCACTCATAAAGACTGTATTCATCTTCAAAAAAGGGCAAGAAGGGAAATTTGAGGCATTATGAGACAGGCAGCTTCACCTTGATCCTTAGCCTAACTATATAGCAAATACTCCTGGAAGTCATCTCCAGCACATGAACAAAAAAGGTGACTGGGAATTGCCAGCATGGATTTATAAAGTGCATACTGCACCTATCTTTATAACTTTTCATAAGCAAACAGCTGATTCTGGGGATGAAGGACACTAATGGATGTATAATTTACTTTGACTCTTACAAGGCTTATGATGTCACCTCCCACAGTATCCTTGTACCATATTGGGTAAATACCAACTTCAAGGTGTCTGAAAATCTGCCTAGACAGACAGACTTAAAAGCCTGTAGTTAATGGTTTAAAAAGTAACTGGGGGCCAATCAGAAGAGGCAATCTTCAGGAGATGATAACTGGGCTAATACAGCTTAACATCCCCAATGACCCAAAAGCCAGGATGGAATGCACACACATCAAGTGTGCAGGTGACATCAGCCTGGGAGGCCAGGAAGCAGTCGGTGTTAGGGAACAGAGGTGCTATTCAAAAGATCCTCAAAAAGCCAAGAGAGCTGAGCTGACGGGAATCTCACGACAGTAAACAAAGACAAATGTGAAGTCCTGCAAGTGGCACAGAATAACACATGCAACAACATAGCCTTGTGACTAATGGATTAGGGAACAGCCTCGTGGAAAACAACTTCAGGGATCAGCAACCTGAAGAGTCAGTAGTGGGCCCTAGTGACAACAAGTCAACCACATACCAGGTAGCTGCACAGGGTCTGGCTATGATGGAGTTAACTTTCTTCACAGCAGCCCATATAGTGCTGTGCCTTGGATTTGTGGCTAAACCAGTAATAGCACTGTTTCTGCTATTACTGAAAAATGCATGCATAGTCTCAAGGCTCTCTCTCTTTTCCACCCTGTCCCTAAATCTATCGAGAAACTGGGTGTGGACCAGAGGTTCAGGAGGGGTATAGCCAGGACAATTGACCCAATCTGACCAAAGGTAAAAGCTTAAGGAATGGAGGAGGAAGGGTGGATATTTGTCATATGGTGTCTGTCTTCCCAAACAGCCACCATGCATGCTGAGGCCCTGCCTTCCAGGAAACATCCGAACAACTGCCGCTCAATGGGAAATATGGAATTAATTCTTCTTTTTGCTTTGCTTGTGTGTGTAAGCTTTTGTTTTCCCTATTAAAATGTCATTATCTTGATCCATAGTCTTCTTGCATTCCTTCTATTTCCTCCTTATCCCAAGGGAGATGAGAGTGATCAAGCAGCTGTGAGGTGTTCCAGGTGACACCAGCCAACAGCTACAGCTGCTGCACCAGCAATCAAGAAGTCAAGAGAAGCAGTTGTTCTCCAGCAGTCAGCATTCATGATGATGTATCCAAGTACTTCACAGTGTACCCCTGCTCAGCGCCCAGTAAATCAGACTGTGATTAACTAAATAAAAAACAGTAGAGGGCCACCTAGTTGATTATGGGCCTGGTGTACATAGCATACAAGAAAAACTACACAGAATTTGGTTTTCTAATCTTGGAAAGACTACTGAGTAGGAGGGTGGTGAGGTGGGTGGGCTGTGTGTCTAATTGCTGTTCTCTCCATAAAACCCACGCAAGGAAAAAGTTGTGAGGCAATGAAGAAGATGCAGCACAGGCAGTTTCACAGAGATGTAAGGGTAGGCAGGGAACCTATCCCCATGGAAAAGGTTAACCTATCCCCATGGAACACATTGCACAGAGGAAGTATAAACTCAGCCTTGGAGATCTTCAAGATTCAACTGAACAAGGTAACCTTATCTATTTTGATGTTAGCCTGGCTTTGAGCCAAGGGTTGAGCTAGATGAACTTTATAGAGGTTTCTTCCAACTTAAAATACTACTTGGCATCAGTATAACAGAGTATTTCTATACTTTGACTACTGTACAGTGATGCCTTTGGAATATTCCTCCTACCAAACCAAATATGCAGCTTCATAACATCCTCAAACGAATTTAAGACTGGCTGCCAAAAGTTGTCCCACCTCCTCCCCAGCACTGCTACTCAGATGGATAGACTTCCCTTCCTCCAACACAGAGCAGAACAAGTGTTAGCACCAACGGAAGCTAGCGTGCTTCAGAATTAAGTAGCTAAGAAAGAGAGTAAGCCTGTGAACAGTAATCTAAGATTGCTTAATGCCATCTTTAGCTAATGTCCAAGTAAAACATTTACTTTTTATAAACCTGTAAGTTTATAGAGTAGAAATAGTCTCAGACTCCAAGCTGCCATGGAATTTCAGTATAAGTACACTTACATTAACTGAAAAGACATCAGTACAAAAGTAATTTGTTATACTAACACTTGAAACAGTTATAAACCAAATTGTCTTAATCTCTAAATACCTAATTAAGCACTCAAACACAAATAATTCACAAAAGTTTAAAGATTAGCTTTTAATCAAACCATAGTAATTTGCTTTGGATTAATTATTCCAACAATTTGAAGGAAGACTATAACCTTGAATTCACTAGCAATTTTGGAGATGATTAATAACTATCACTACAGCATTTAACTTACATTACTTTGTGACATGCTCTTTCTGTAAAAAATTGCTATATTTGACTAACTGAGCAGGTCAACACCACAGTATCAATTTTAATTATTTTGTAACACACGTTACTCATTTTTTTCCTGAGTCAGATAAGCATGTTACTATATGGTGCCAGAATTCATGTCTACCAAATATCTAGAATTCTCATAAAAGTCGCCTCGGTAACACACTCATAATACATATGAAAAAAAATTAAGTCATTTATTACAGCTAACATCAACAGCGTGTCCCTGAAAAAGTCCCCTATTTTCTTTAATAGAAAGCATTAAACAGTTTTTCTTTTTTTTAATTGCATGCTAAAATGCCTGCAATTTGCCTAATAACCTTTGTGAAGCATACAAGAGAATTATACTTTACTCACTGCCACATACTGAAAGAGGATTTATTACTTTTGCACTCCTGAATGCAGAGCTCAGCTAGGTTTTCTGATGGATGCATTTGTGAAATTTCCTCCTTTATCTCATTGTGAATGAGCTGTCCATAGAGCAAAATAAAAGCAAACTATGTTTTAGAAAGTTTTAGACAGGAACAAGCAGTATTAAGTATTTCATGTGACAGCTACATATAAAATGTCAGAGCTGGCTGCACTGTCACAGCCAGCCTACCCAAATTTAGAAGACAGACTTCATTGTATATTCCTCAATCATCCAGTAAAGGATGCTATTTATTGCCTGCTGCTTAAGTGTGATACTTGATTTCAGCTTCACTACCGCCAATAATTTGAATAGTCAGTTTTATTGGCAGTTTTTATTAACAAAAAGACAGAACAGTTCTGCACAGACTGGAAAAACCAGCACTGTATCAGTTCTGAATTTGAAAGACTGGTGGTGATTTTTTTATTTGCTTGGTTTTGAATGAAAGTCTAAGCTAACTGTTAGGGCATCAATTTGACAAAAGAAAGTTCTAATAATTCACGAGTGTTTTAATCTCTCTTGCACACTGCATCCTTCTCACATACAAGAAAAGGCAACACACATCCTATAAAAACCCAATTTTAAGCCCAGAGTTTTAAAACTTTTATTCACATAGTTCAGTAGGAATGTAAATTCAACTAAGTCTAATACTCTTATTGCACCTGCTTGCTAGAAAGCTTG
The DNA here is from genome assembly GCA_033558185.1 of Dromococcyx pavoninus. Lineage (NCBI taxonomy): Eukaryota > Metazoa > Chordata > Aves > Cuculiformes > Neomorphidae > Dromococcyx > Dromococcyx pavoninus. The sequence continues at coordinate 1,115,444 of JAUMJL010000063.1, read as the reverse complement.
GTAGATCCTTATGCTTCATCATGCAGACTGACAAAGTGTGGAAGCAAACAAAGCACATCCAATTTAATTAGTACAATTTAATACAGGATACAACAGAATCACATTTTCCCCCATAGATTCTAGTATAATCTGAAGGGTCTTCTGCCTCAAAGTACAGTAATAATGTTCTACCTTCACAGCTACTACTGGTGCTATCCTAATGCAGCCATCTACCTGGATCCAGCATGAGTTATGATAGCACTCAGTGAACTCATACTTAGCATGTAAACCGAGGCCTATGACTAACCCTGACACACCATCCATGACACAGTCAATCTGAAGCTCACCTAAATAAGGACAACTAAGTCTATATTACAATTTTTCTTTCAAAGCCAACTTTCAACTTTGGAAACAAGAGAGAAAAATCAAAGCATCTTCATGTTCAAGTATCTTGGAAAAAAACCCTAACTCCCCCACAAAAATTTCACAGATCAACCTCAGTTACAGTACTCTGAAGGAGCTGAGTGGGGCTAGCAAAGCTCAAATAAATTTAAGAAATATCTAAAGCAATATTTGATTCTACAAGTTGCTATTTGACCATCTACACAAAAGCTTAATAAAAATATTAAAAAGACAGACTTGGTTGGACTCAACGTTCATAAAGGTCTTTTTCAACCTAAATCATTCTATGCTTCTATGACTCACTACTATGAAATTTTAGCAAACATAATTTTAAACTGCTTCAATATTCTTTTTCTTTCCAAATAGAACAGGTAACTGTGTTTAAAAAGAATTGAAATAAACATTTTATAATTTAATTAAAAAAAACAGGTCAGTGTTACTTTAAACTACTCATACTGTCTCATGATGTATTATCCCACACACTGCCTACATAGCAAGCATTCCAGAACTACAAATTTCTGGAACAAATGTTTTATGCACCCAAGCACAAGAACTGCTGTTTGTAAGTGCTGAGATCTTAATAGTAACATTTCTAGTTTAAGCTAACTGCTTAGTAAAGAAGCTAATCAAATACCAAAATAAAAATCAATGCAAACTTCAAGTTCATAGTATCCCTCTTTGGAGGAAATCAACTGTCAAGTGCAACAATTCCTAATAGCACAAGTATACTCCTTAAAACAGTAATGTGGAACAAGTGGTAGACTAAATTTTCTTTGGGAAAAAAAATAGATAAAGAGTTAGATAAAACCTGAAGAGTAGAATGAGTCTGGCTTTGAACAATCAACTAAGTAGAATAGTCTTGTATGTTGCCTGAAGAGTTCAGGTATAGACAAGAGTAATATTAAACCGTCAATGTATGCTTGTCAGCTTTCCAGAAGGTAAAACAGAAGACCTGAACGAGATTAACTTAACTTTCACGTGTGGCTGTGTTTAAAATAAAAACATACTGACTCGTAAGTTGTTAATTCACTTACTGTATTCTCCCCACAACTCTCCTATCCAGTCTTCTGTGAGATATTAACATTTCACAGTGGAAGGCACAAGATCAATAGTGCCTGTTCCTCAGCTGCCACTGGACGCAGCATAAGCTAAATGCCCAGGGATTTCTACTGCTTCTGCTACTAAGCCAGTAACGCCTTACAGAAGCACACATCAAACAGATAGCTTGGGACTATAATTTCTTAAATTTATTGCCTCATGACAGTTCACCACACGAGACATAAATCAGAATTCAAGCTGCTAATCACTGATGTCATATTCAATATACATCGAACCTAGCACAAGAAAGACACAAACTTGTTGCTATGCATCCACTAGACAGGCTGACCACTAAACTAAACATTCTCTGACAACACTACCAACACCTCTGTATCCCCCTGAATTTTATGGGGTTTTTTTATGTGTCCCCACTCCCATTTTTTAAGCTATCCTGTAGTTACACTTCTTATCCAACATCACCTTGTATTCCTCTACTTCCAGGGCAGCATCCACCACAGAGTTCCTTTTTCCCCTCCAAACTGTTTTCCTTCAATCAACCAAAGGTTGACAGTGCTTTTAACTTAAAAAGTGGCATTAGTTCTGGAATTTATAGCTACTGGAACTGAATGTGCCAGGAAACTCTGCATGAATTAAGAAAGAAACTGTGTGAATAATATATGGAAGAAAATATTTCAGTAACTTAGCAATGTAGTAAGAGAGTGTGAATCCCAGATTACATCACTGGTTGAAACCACAGGAGTGATAAGATGCTAAAATTATGACACTGACTCAGATAAAAGCTTTGAGATAATTCTCAAGGTTTCAGTAGCTGCATGCTGGCTTAATTCTACAAAAGCAGCACAGTTTAAACCAGAAGGAATTTACAAAAGTGATAGTGGCTTAGCAAATAAAGAATTAATTACAACTAATTATTTCTTTGCCAGATAGATGTCTGAAATCAACAGCACAAAACAAAATAGTAAATATATATAAAACATCATTCAAGAAAACCATTAATATAAAAATGTTACCTCAAGAAGCAATTGCATATTAACTCATGTTAGTATCCTGCTAGTGTTTAGTTTAGTGTTTAGTGTTAGTATCATGTTAGTGTTTATTCAGGTCTAGACCTCAAACAAACTGCTTTAACTTTATTAGATACCTAGGATATTACTAAAGGAAACACATAAGCAAGTGACAAAGACTGTATTAATTAGTCTACTATTGAAAAAAAGGGAAAAAGTACAATTTTATATTCAGTTTAACCTCTGGAACTCCATTTAAAAAATAAAGCTTATGGTGAAATGTGCAGAGTACATTCCATTTTGCAACCCTGAAGGTAATTTTTATTTAAATCTTTGTAAGTATGATTTTCCAACTATTCCAAATTTTCTGTTGGTATTTCATATATTTTTATGACAAAGGTTTTACAAAATCTTTTTCTTAGAATTTGATGCACATGATAAGCAGACATCTTAGCAGAATTTTTTGTTATGTGCAATTTTATATACAACACGAATGCATACAGCTTTTGAATACAAATTATACCTAGCTTTTCAAAATTGTCCTTATATTTAGATTCATCAACAGTGTCAAACTACTGGTGTACAGCTACTGCTATACAGTAGGATCCCTTTTATCATTATATGCATCACTTATACCATAACCATATTATGGATTCATTATATGCTCAAAAACAATCACTACATAACACGAAATCATTCTATGAAAGAACTTGTCTAAAGACCTTCTGTAACATGAGTTTGAGTGGATATTGTATATGACCACACTACATCAGGTAACTGCAGACTGCTCCAACAGGAAGAACCACCTTCTTTGCTCTTACAATGTTTACCAAGTTACTGTCAATTTCTGCCAACAGAGAACAGCATGCCTCATTCATATCTCAAATACATAACTAATAAACCTCCAGAAATCCAGAGTATCCTGACATTTTTCTTCATAGCATGGTTGGCCTTCATGGCCTTTTACTGTTCACCAACCTATAAATATGGTGTTCAAAGATGGTAGGTTCAGTAACTGAAACACTGGAGAAAACTTTTTCTACTAAGCAAACTACCATTAATCACAATCAAGGATACTTAAAAAATTCCCCACTGCAAAGAGGCATACTTTATGCAGGTTATTCTGTTGAAGAGATACTTCAAATGAACTTGGAATTCACAACATATTTCCATTTCAGGCTACACTTCAAATTCAGAACAGCCATACTGCTGTATTATCTACAACTGTGACAGATCCAACTGTCCCTGCTACCTCATCTTACAATGTCACTGTACAAAGAGTTGGGAAAATCAGAAAGCAAGGAGTATGCACTCATATCAAAACAGGAAAAGATCTCTGTATACTTCTGACATACCTGATGTATATTCCAACTGTATAGTTACATATTATGTATAGATCTGATGCATATTTCAACTGATTTTATTGAAAGGTCTAATTGTCCCACAACATCAAGGTATTATTTGCAAATGAGATAAATGGGTACTGTCAAAGTTTGACAGGACAAATGGTGTTATACAAAAAGTTACCCCATTATTGTAAAACTAGTACAATAAACTTCAGTTCACATAAATTGTCACTTTTCATCCATGCCTAACTTAACAGTTTTTTAACTTGTAGCTCAAGAACCAAGATCCACAAAAATAAAGAGAATATGCATACTTGCAGTTGACTTTAATTTGCTACAAAAAAGTTCCCCACCTCCACCCAAAAATTGTAAGGGCTTACAAAGTGACAGACTGAAATGTTAAATTAAAAGATCTAGCTATCCAGACTGATCTTCTTCAAAAGCAAACATTTTCAGAATGTATTTGAACCAGGAAACAAAATTCATGTGTATATTCAACCATATTCTTTTGTTACATGTACATGCATTTTCCCACACAAAGCCACCTACAAGCAGAAAATTATTTGTCGTTAACAGCAGTAAAACAAAAAAATTGGCCTTTTTTGTTGTTCTTTAAACAGACTTTGTATTTAACTGGTCTCAAATTAAACTGAGAAAGCCCTGAAGTATATAAAAATGACAGTTCATTCAAACAGGTAGTTATGTCCAACAAGTCCAGAAACAAGGAATGAGACAGATACCTACATATATAGCAGCTTGTTAGGCCTCAAACAAGTATGTTGCTAAAGCCCAATTTGATATAACCCTAAAAGCCCCTATGTTACAGAAAAGTAAAAGACAAAAACCCAAGTAGTCTCTCATCTAGAAATTAAATGACAGCCTTTGCTAGCCAAAACTGAGGTGCTAAAGCACATTAGAAGGAATCCCTGTCAATGTCTTTAAGAGCTTTAGAAAGTATATAATGGCTTTGCTAAGAGTTTATCGGATTGATCAAGGATCAGTAACTAAATCTGCATACAGCCGAGAAATCCACTTTCAAAACACTTCAAGAAAGGGACACAGACAACACTTAAATGAGACTTACCAGCTTATTTTCAGTCTACTTTTGTACAGTACATCACCGGTAGATACATAAATCAATGAGCATTCAAATTAATATTTAATTAAATAGAATTTATAAATACTCAATACCATTGCCTGATTTTGCTATTGCAAGACACATCTCCAGTCACAGGAAGTTCTAAAATTCCATTCCAACACTACATTCATACTCTATTCTGTTTATAATATTAGTACAACTACATCATTTCAACCGGAGACAAACGTCTCCATTCTTCTCTCTACTCTTCGGACACTGAGCTGGCAGTTATGCTTCTTGTTCAGTACCATCTCTCATTCTTCATGAAGGGCTACGTAGAAGAGGACCCTTTCCAGTCAAGCCTATGACCTGTATGTTAGAATAGCATTTGGAAGAATAAGGAAACAGAAGTCTGAGACTGCTGGAATGAAAACAAAATCAATTTTATTTTCTGATCAAGTGCCCTACTCAACACAATCCTTAAGAAAGACTGGCACTATCTCCTACTCCAGCAATGAGGTTATAAAATAAGTGGGTTTTAAACAGAGTTTAACATGCCTGCCTTGCAAATGAACACAATTTCACATTACTCTTAAATGGTAAAATTTAACACAGAAACGCAGAAAGAATCCTATTTTGCACCCATTTTCCCCTCCACCTGCTGCTACGGACTTCTAGTACTCCATTTGCATAAGGCATGTATCTCTGCCCCTCATCGTGCTCCTATTGAGGTCCTCATCAGATCATTATGAAATACTAGTTAAACTGACAACTCTACCAGCAAACTAAGTCCAAACAGAACAGCCAATTTGACTATTAAACCCCCACAAAACTGAATAAAGCATTTAAGTATCAGAGAGAGGGCAAAACCATTCAGGCAGATGTTGCAAGAGCACTCTCCTTCTTAGCAACACAGAGCTTCTAGAATGGCTCAACTGCTTATGTCACTACAATATTAGACGACATTATCTGATTATTTCCAGCATTCCAATATGGATTTAGAAAGTAGGCAAGAACCTCCTCAGATTTACTGGAGGTTATTAAAAAACTGCACTGATTCAGAACCTACTTACAATCGCAATGTGTAACCACTCATTATGAGACAAACCACTATAACAGCTTCCATGCAAAAAACCAACATAATTGCATGCAGGAAAGTATTTTATCAACTTTGCAAAGGGAAGATGGAGTAAAAATAGCAATGTGATTCCAATAGTATTTTCATTTCAAGAAACAGACCGTATTAAAATCTAGAAAGTATTAGGAATTATAAACCTGCTTCACAGCTTCAACAGGAATTTTTATTACAGTACATTGATTTCTTCTTTAAAAGCATTCTGTTTAGAGCAACGATTGTAAAGACTTCCTGTCCATCCTGGTTGCCTAGATACTGTTCTATTTCACTAAAGATTTAATCAGGTACTTTTGCTAAGTATATTACACACTTCAAATGCAATACTACATTTCTAAAAAGCATATATGAAAAACTATAGTTTATTTAGGTATAGTTTATTTCATAAATCAAACTGTATATTCCAATGGTGTTGATTCCTTTAAATAAGTAGCTTTACAGAAAGCATTTTCTAATTTCAATATAAATTTATGTACTTACATATAATGTTGCAGTTTGCACGCACCACTAGATATAAATACAGTATATGAATATAAACACGTAGATATATGTCAACATTGCTAGTTGATTAAGTTGATACCTAAACAGACAAGAAATTCAGAGTTTCAATGACCTTTCAATTACATAAGCCAGGAAAGGAAAGCAATTTATTTGCCTATCGTATGTTTAGCAACAAATCTCTCATTTAAGAACCTTTAAATGTTCTATGTTAATTACTTCCATCAGCTGAGATCCTGAAAGAATGACATAAAAAGAAATTTGGGAAAAAAACATCACACAGAAATAACACTTCTTTACAGCCACACTATGACAGGATTATGAGCAGCTGCAAACATGGATAATAGGCCTACGACATCATATTATTCCTTCATTTCACACCCTGATTCTAATTAAGAAATTTTTTGTCTTGTCTATTTTATTCTATGGACAAGGAGAACAAAATATGCTTAGCATTAAGAAAATATTTCTAATCTCTCACTGCAAAAGCATACATTCCTAGTATACAAAACTGTCTCAAAGAGTTTATTTTTATCTTAATCATCTAATAAATTTCAGTATCTTAATTATCCTTTCACCGAGCAATGTCACTATGTTGAAACACTTCAAAAACTCTGCATTCTTCTGAATTGTGCACTCAAAACTTCTTGCCCTCAGGTTTAAAGTTTGGATTTCTCCAGCTGCTCTCTATATACCTCACTTAAATACTTCTTGCATACAGTCTCTCAGGTGAAGCCAACTAAGTTCCATTCACAGAATAACAAAACAGCAATTTACATGAAGCTTGATGTAACTGTAGGGCACTGAGCAAACAAGGGCAAAAACCAGAACTGCTGACCTCAGTAAAGCTGGACAATGACTAAGACAACCTCAGAACAGCAAGTTTTCATCAATAAAAGGTTCTCCTACCCATAACTTGGAAAAAACTTTTAATAGCTAATTATCAAGTCAGTTCAGATCTTTATTTCAGTGTTCCTGCAGTAGAAAAACTTCACTCTTAACAGAATATCTCAAATATCTCTTTTCTACTTCCAGTTTTCTACCCTGACATTTGCCAGATAATACATTACAGGAAACACTGCAGACATCCACCAACTCAGCAGCAAAACTGACTTCAGAATTTCATGTCCTCTGAAGCTGGACTCATGGCTTGGTTCAAAAATACTCAGTCAGACTTTGGTACGTGCCTACTACCCAATTATTCCTTCTCAGAGGACCAAAACAACTTAAGGGTAAAAAGTGGCATCAAAAGAACAACCCACTTGGACAATATTATTACATAAACCAGCACAGCCTATAGCACAAAGCTGAAGTTCAAGTGGTGCCAACACAACTATGCAAGAAGCTATACGGTACTCTTCAGCTCTGAAGTGAGTTAGAAGTAACTTTACAAAAGCAGGTTAGCTTAAGTACATGACAATTTCAGTAATATAAAATATAGGACTGAAGTAAACTGTCATATCACAATGACGATACAATGAACAGTGCTGCCAGAAAAAGTAGGAGGAAACTAATTAGTGAAAAACAGAACTTATGTGTAGTCCTGAGGCACCATTGATGCTGGGAGTGAACGACTTTATATAAAGTACCTTAGCAGAGCTGTTCTGGTCTCTTAATTCATAAAGAAAAGAAAAAAAAGGCATTACACTGTTTCTAGAAAACAACCAGAAATAAAATCACTTGTTAAGCTTAAAATGTTTTCTAACCCTTAAAATACATATATTAAAGAAAAGCCTTAATGTCTGATCCAAAAGATAAGTAATTTTATATATGCATAACTACACTTATCACAAGACAAAAAAAGCAAATTTGCCATTACTGCTATCATGACATAGAACAACATACTTTCTCTTCAGCCCTTTCTAAAACAGTATGTACTGAAATAAATGTTTTCCTAACAATGTTAAAGAATTAAAATCATGACACAATCATAAATGGCGATTTCATAAATAAAATTTCAAATTAAGTTTTAAAATAATAATGCAACAGATAACCTGAAATCACTAAAGATAATTTGTACTGTCATGAATAAGTCTATACACACATTAAGGACCAATATTATGATGTTGTGAATTATTACACCAACACTGAAATAGAAAGAGACAAACATAAAAGAACCCAAACTACAATTATACAAACAATATAACTGAATGGCTGTGTCTTCTGTACATCCATGAGTCTCATTTCACGAAAGCAAGGGGGATTATTACACTATGGGAATCTAGTAATTTTGATATTGTTCTTTGAAATTATTGTTATATTTAGTACAAAGTCTTAAGGATTTCATAGACTTAACTATAAGTCAGGTATGAAAGTCCACATAAACAACATTCAAATTACCAGAGTCCAAATGCATCATATTAAAATGCAAGAGAGCTCATAGTTCAGAACTCCTGGTAAATCTAAGCAAACAAGCAGAAAGCCAGGGGAGGAGACATGCAGACAGACACCACCAATGAGCTAAAAAAAGACACACACCAAAACATGAAACACTTGTTTTACAAAACAGCCTTTAAATAAGAGGTGAACTTCGTAATATAGATAGTTGCCTCTGAAGACAAAACAGGAAATATTCTGTCAGAAATGCTTTAAAGCGGCATAATTTATGAAGAAGACGTCAACATCTCTGAAATGTGCAATACTTCTTCTGAGAATAAAGCTTTTTTGAGAGCTCCTATAAGTTCAGACTTCTAAAGTCTTTTTTGTTAGCAAGTGTGGAGAAAGAGAATGTTCTGAGGGAAAGGCAAGAAAAGTAATGGTACAAACATCACATATATGTGGTTTCCAGTCCAATGTGTAGTCAGATCTGGAGGAAGGCAGAAATTGCCAGGAACTGCAAGAATCATGCACCTCTAAAGATGAATATGCAGTGGGAGTCAGTTGACTGAGTAGACAGGAGGATGCAGGTCTGCAACAAAAGAAAAGCAGACATAAAAAGATGCCCAAGATGTTAAGATTTAGAAGAATAACTGAATAGAATTGTTCTAGTTACTACCAGGAAGAACTGCAAATAAAAAAACTAAGAGCAATACTGAGTCGTAAACTAAAAAAGCAGGCATCTTTAAGAAGGGGACACACCAGGGTTCCAGTACAAATCACAAAGACATGTTCAGAAATAAAAAAGTGGCTCTGTTGGTCAGGAGTCTAAAGGTATCCATTTAACTTAAATATACAAATGTGGTTATGCAGAAATATGTCAGATAATTACAGTTGTCAGATACACTGTCTGTGACCTCTGGATCCCAGGATTCACTCCTAAAAAATGTCTTAGACTTATCTATTGCCTTTTTCATTGAAGATACCAAGAAACTGAATTTGCTATATTAGATGAAGAAAGTGATAATCCACAAGACAAAGCGATAATCCTATAAACTCATGCCATCTTGAATGTATTCATAAAACCTGATGAGTTAACCTCATACCAGAAGGCTTTCTACTAAACGAGGTACTGCCTGTTCTCCTGCAGTTGGCATAAATTCAGCCTTGTGTGCTTTAGCTAATTCAACAGAAATGTACTTGCAAATCCACACCTGATCTGGATCACATGTATATTAATACAGCACACAGATTGGTCACACGGAACCACCATCTCCCAACATAAGCACAGTTACATTCATTCTGCGAGCATCTCTGGAATTTTTATTTGCTGAACACTAAAAGTTAAGATGAGACATCAAGGAAATAAAAAACAACTTCGGTCTAACTGCTTTCTCTACTTGGAAGCCAGCGAAAATATACACTGGTTTTCAAAAATCTCACTCATACTAAGTGTTTCTTACAAATAAGCTCATACAACAACAACAAAAATACAATAAAACAAAATATACATCAAACAATTAGGAAACTGTAGTTTAGGAACCGTAAAGTTGACACAAATATTAAAGTGTTTAAGGAAAAGTACTTTTGTACATTAAATGTTGAGTGTTGGACAATATACTAGACTGTACTTATGTATTTGTTGAGTTTCCCTGAAGCGTGTTTGTACACATTGAAAATAAATTTAAATGAAAGAAGCTCATTTATCTGGTCATTTAAAAAAATGAGTAAAATTTTTGTATAAATATTTTCCATTTGGCTTACAAACTATACGCGTGAATTCAACTTACTTCTAATAGTGAGGATGGCACTCAGAAATTTTCCAGAAAAGGTTGTCATGATATTTGGACAGCACACTGAAGAGCACACACATGGATAATGTTCAAAATCCAGTATTTTTATTCCAAGACATGATGCATGACTTGCAGTCAAATTTTTGTACAAAATTATGCACCAATTTACAGACATGATGAAAGAAATTAGATATTCCAGGCTAACAGTGTTTTACACAGCTTAAATATGTTTGCTTCTTCCTAGAGACAGACAACAAAATAGATATCTAACCTAGATCGGTGACATTGTTCACAAAATCATGGTTTAGGTACAGCAATGTCACATCTATCTCTTAATTACATCACTGCAATTTCCTGTTTTAGAAAAACTTTTAGAAAAGCTTATAACGAAATAAATTAAATTTAAAGGCTAGAAATACACTGTTTTTATAAACACATCTTCCCTTAGTTAAACGTTCTAGCTCAAGCTTCAGTAGATTCTCTTAACCACTACACAAAAATATTGTTTTTTACAGATGCTGGAATAAATTTGTCTTATTAGGTCAAGAGGTATACAGCTACATGCTCTTTTTCTACACAAGTAAGGTACTTTAAATGCCTTTCATATATTGTATTTTCCTGGCAGCAGACCACAAGTTGTACTTTTCCTTTTATTTCAGTAGCTTTTGAACAGAACAAGTCCATAAATAGATATAGTACAACCAAGCAGATGATAAACTATGACATATGGGCTGAACAAGCAAATGGGAAAGTGAGCAGCAAGAATAAAGTGACTCTAGTAGAAATAACTTTAAATAGTTTTGCCATCAGATAAAGAATTCACATAACATTTAGAACATCTGACATAGTTACAAGGAACAGTAACAAAAGAGCTTTCTTTCTAAGACACATGAAATACACAAATGCTTCCATGGGTGTATGTAAAAAACTTCATTCTCAGTTCAGTAAACATTTAGGTAACTTTGTTTAAACAATGATGCAAACACTGGTCTTATAAGAAGTTAACCTGTTAGTTTTCACACCTCTCTTTAATAGGGGAAGGGGAAATATTAAAACAACTGAGCCACAGCTCAGAACACTGTAAGAAAACACAAGTATTTGAGCATTTGTTCCATATCCTAAGACTTCATGAGATTCCAGAAGAAAATCATACCTTCCTGAAAAGCTTTTCTGTATTATAAACACAGAATTTATAAAAATTAAAAAATTAAAGCTCACAACATAGAACTTCATACATAAGAGCATTAAACAACTGAAAATAGTGACAAAATTCATCCTGAATTTTAAAGCAACTTTCTATAGATGTGGACTACCTATACCCACAGCATACGATGAACAATACGAAGATGACTACCAAACTACATGTACCAGAAGTTCTACACAGAATAGCAAAATTCTGAAAAATCGTTTTAAACGCCTTGCCAGCGGGTATTTGAATCATTTGAACCACTCTGGGAGAAAATGGCAACCCTTCCATGCAGCAAGCTCAAGATTTCAAAGCTATACAGAACTAGCCACAGTAACTACCAAAAGCCTAACACTGTCTGGAAAACAAACCACAGAGAAAAGCTTTAACTGTTTCCCTCACAAGGGAAATTCTTCCATCTATAAACATATTTCAGGACATTTCCTTTTCTTATACTCACCACTTTACTTACACCTAAGTTTCCTGTGCCTTCCTGGAGCCTGGAATTTAGCAATCAAGAAGTCACTTAAGAGGTGTCCTACAATGTTTGTAGCACAGTAGAGGAGCAATCTAGCCAAATCAGTGTAGAGACAAGTGACAAACACGCAGTCTAATTTAAAGTTTGACTGAAACATTAGCTCTGGGAGGGGAAGAGCAGCACCATGAAAGCTGCAAATCAACATCTTTTTAACTCCAAATTAAAAAGATCCAGTCTGTTTTAGATATAATGCATATAGTGTAAAACTACCTAGAACACTCATACAATGCAAATCTATCACCATTCAGCTGTCCACAAGTAGTTTTAGTCCTGCACAAATGTATTCCTAATTAAAACTCAGTTCCTTATTTCTTGTAATTTTTAGAAATAATCTTATTTTATCTTTACCCACAAGCATAACACTTAAAATACACAAAAAAGCTAGCTTCAAGTACTTGGTGAGCAAAACTCAAGAATACCATATTATGTGAGTTACTATATTATACATTTAGAACACTTACCAAAGTTGTACTTCCCATTGGAAGATTTCAGCAACATAAGCAACTTCCACAAAACAATACAATGCAAAAAGCTAAGCGATGTTTTGCCTTATCTTCCATTGATGCTTTCTGCACTTTTATAGAAACAGTTTAGGACGTTCAGGTCTGCAAGAAATACTAAGTGCAAACATCCTCCAACCTATAATTTCCTTCTTCTGAGCACAGGTACACAGAATCCACATCAAAAGTTTGAGATATTATCCCTTTCATGCAGACGATAGGAGCAAGGGCCCCGACATCAAAAATGCCAGTAAATAAACTCTCCAAGACTCGTTTTGGAGTTTTAGAAAGTGAGAATCCTTTACTTCAGCACTAGACTTACGAGGGAATGATTTCCATCAATCATGCATAATGAGACAAGAGTTGGGGACAGAATACATTTGGGGACAGAATACATTTCCCACTTTACATGTATAAGTCTAAATTTTCCCAGAAATCTTATGCACATTCTATTACTTTCCAAGGACTAATTTTAATTCTATCATGAATTTCACAACAGCCAAATCTTTGCTAATTGGAGCTTTAGGGCCAGTTCTCTGTGTGGCCTGTTAAGGAAAGACATCATTTGAACAGTACTGTCCAGGAGAGGCACTATTTAAAAAAAAAACGCTATCAAGAAAATAAGCTATCAGAGAACAGTCTATGTCTGTCTAACTTTCAAAAAATACAGTCACTTTGACGGAACTTAACTCTGCTTTACCTTAAATCAACATATTGCACTTTTCGTAACAGTAACTACTTCTTCTGTCAGCCCTGCCTCTGACCCCGCCAGCAGCCCATGCGCCCACCTGCGTTAAGAGGCTGCAGCGCCTTCCCTTACCCCTACTACTTCTCAGGAGCCATGCGTGCACCCCTCACCACGGCAGAGCGACGTTATCCGAGGAGAGCATCCCAACCGCCCTGCAATGCCGAGGAGCGGGGGCCTCTCCCCTCAGCCAGCCCGGGTGCCACACGAGCTGCGAGACGGCTTGGAGGGCGCCTGCCCCGCCCTCGTCTACACCGGGGCCTTCGCCTCGGGGCTGGGCGGGGAGGGGGCTCCTCGCCTCAGGGCGGTTCGTCCCTCGGGGCTTTGAGGGGGACTTACTTCAGGGGAACCCTCGCAACAGGGCCCTCGCCCTGGGGGCTCAGGGCCGCCCGTGCCTCGGGGCTTTCACGGAGGGATACTTGAGCGGCACCCTCACCTCACGGGAGCCCTTACCCAAGAGGAGCAGCTTGACCTCCCTGGCCGCCTTCTCGCCATCCTCCCGCAGGTTCCTGTCGATCATCTTGCTCCTCTCCACCGCCGCCTTGTCCTCAGCGCTCAGCGTGCAGCCCATTTCGGGAAGGGGGCTGCTTTACTTCACCAGGAGAAGAGAGGCGAGGGAGCGGCGGGGCTCGGCGTCGGGGGCCGCCGGGGAAGGCGCAGAGGAGGGAGGGGGAGCGCGTGCCTCCCCGCTCGCTCTCTCCTTCCCCCCCTCCCTCACCTGGAACGCAACGGCGGCGTCGGCACCGCACGCCGAGGTTACCTCACACGCAAGCGAGCGGAGAGTAAGAAAAACGGGGGAGGGAAGAAGCGAGGAGGGTGAGGCGTGGCGGGGAGGCTTGCCCGAAGCCGTCCCTAGGGGAAAGGGGAGAGGGAGACGGCAAAGCGGCTGCGGAGAGGAGCCAGGCACGGGTGCCCCGAGAAGCTGCTGCTCAGCTCAGCTCCGCTCCCCTCCCGCCGCCACGGCCCGCGCGCTCCCGCGGCACAGGCACTGCCCCCGCCCCTCCGGAGGAGCTCGGGCGCGCGCACCGCCCACACGGCGGCGCGGGGGGGGGGGGGGGGGGGGGGCAGTGGTGCGACTGCGCGTGCGCGCGGCATCAGCGAGGCCTTGGGATGGGGGGTGGGCAGTAGGATGGAACAGAACCGAAACGTGCATGACATTAAAAACGTCCGTGTGACGCCATCGCGCGCGGGGAAGCGGCGTCGAGCTCGAATTTAAGCGGTTCTGTGCGGGCGGATCCATCCCTGGGTGGGGCGGGGGAGCGCGGGCAGGGCGGTACCGGCGCCCGCAGGGATGGCTGTGGGCGGGGAGCGGGAGCTGGTGGGGCAGACCTGTGTCAGAAACAGCGTGGCCAGCAGGACCGGGGAAGTGATTGTGCCCCTATACAAGCCTGACAGTACTGCAGAAGCATTTGGACAACGCCCTCAGTCACACGGCTTGAATATTGTAGTTGTCGCGTGGAAGGACAGGAGTTGGTCTCGATGATCCTTGTGGGTTCCTTCCAACTCGGGTGGTTCAATGATTCAATAAATACTGTGTTCGGTTTTGGACCCCTCACTGCAGGAAGGACACTGAGGTGCTGGAGTTCACTGAGAGAAGGTAAAGGAAGTTGGTGAAGGGGCTGGAGAACAAGTCTTAACGAGGAGAGGCTGGGGGAACTGGGGTTGTTTAGCCTGGAGAAAAGGAGGCTGAGGGGAAACCTCGCCACTCTTGACAACTACATGAAGGAGGTTGTAGCAAGGTGGGTATTGGACTGTTCTCCCAAGTAACAAGCGATAGGATTAGAGGAAATGGCCTCAAGTTGCACCAAGGAAGGTTTGGATTAGCTATCAGGAAAAATTTCTTCACCGAAAGTCTTGTCAGGTACTAGAACAGCTGCTTAGGGAGGCAGTTGAGTCACCATCCCTGAAGGTATTTAGAAGATGGGTAGATGAAGTGCTCAGAGATATGGTTTAGTGGTGGACAGGTGTGGTTGGAATCTATGATCTCAAAGGCCTTTTCCAACCAAGCGATAATATGATTATCCCCGGTACTCATTGGCTACCTGTGTTCCCATCTACCTTGTGCTGGCTTCTCACTGCCGAGATCTGTCAGAGGGTATCAGGGTGCACCACCAGGGTGCAAGCGCTGGGTGCTTGCGGGCCACAGGGCGAGTGTCCCCTCAGAATGAGGAGCCTGGGAGTGTGCCTGGGGCAGCAGCGGGTCTTTCTGCTCTTGCCACTCACTGGTCAGCAGCACTTTTCCCCCAGAAAAAGCAAATCAAACAAAATGATCCCACCCCATGGCTTAAAACTACTCAGTCAACTTTCTTTTTGTGTGCCTGGCATGCTTTCTCAGAGCTCTCTGCGTATCCACATGCTATCAACAGGCTTGCTTCTTTTGTTCTTCTAAAACCCCTAAGAAAACTCTTGCTTTCTCCTTTCCTTCTTGTTTTCTTTCTTTCACTTTTCAGAAAACTGCAATGTTCCCAACTCTTTCCTCACCATGCACGTTAAGCTGTTTGGATTGCAAAATAAAAGATCCTGTTGCCTCATAATAGGATCACAGAAGAATTTTGCATTGGAAGGGACCTCAGGAGATCATCCAGTCCAACCTCCTCTCAAAGCAGGGTCAGCTGAGCTTCTGCGTGACTTCATAAACACCACCAGCCCTAACTTGTGAGCACAGCCAATTTGAAACAAAGATCTCACAGAATTTCTTGCTTGAAACAGCCTGCACAGGATATAAAACTTTGTGAATGTCAGGAAAAGCTTCAGTCAAAACATCTCCTAAAACACAAGAGTGTATGAGGCAAATCTGTTAAATTACAGTTCATCTTCCCCAGTGAGTTCCTTGGGATTTTTTGTTTCTTCAGGATCTCAAGAATTTCTGCCTCTAGAATGAGCTTGAAAAGAGCAGAATTTTCAGTATAAGAGTTGTTTTAGTGTTAGATTACACCAACTTTCAGACGCAGCTGTTACTATACTTGCTAAATTAAAAATTTTCTGTAATACTTAATCTTGAAGGAAAAGTATATCAGCTGTTCTATTTTTAGTCTTCTTTACTGGTGTCTCTGAATGCTGATGGTTAATAAACTGTAAGTAATACAATAAAAAGAAGTAGATGACAATTAAACTGTGAGTTAAATAATTTTAATATTTTCTGATTGGTAAGCATGCACTCAACCCTAGCAAAGTATGGTATGAAATATTTTCTTAAAGAAACTCTGAACAACATTAACTCTTAACTTCATAAGTCTTCTGAGAGGTTTTTATTTGGCCACCTTTATTGTGTCAACACTATTGGGAATGGCTGGGCAGCTGAGAGGTGTGACTTGCTTCTCTGTGACCGGCTGTTTCCCCTCCTGAGTGGTTCATGTATGTAGTCCATTTTGTGTTCTCTTGTGCAGACTTCCACCCTGATACCGTGGGATAACATTTTTTTTGTAAAACAGTTCAGTTCACATATGGGAACCAAGGCCTGTTTTAGGGCTGCGGTGTCTCCTTTAAAAAAGTGGCAGAGGTAGCGATGAGTGAGACATGAAAAAAATTAATAAGCTTAGGGATAGGGTTTTTTATTTGGAAATAAAGAATGAGTTCTGAAATAAACAGCACGTGGTTTGGATGTTGGCAAGAACAGGTGAAGATATAAGAAGAAAGCAGAGATTATGGTAGATGAAAATATGTGATGATGAGAGAGACAGAAGTTCTGAGGATAGAGAAACTACAAGTTTGACACCCCAGCTTTGCATGAATTTTGTTTCATATAATCATGTGCCTACTGCACGCATTTTTATACTTTCACCTAAAAGTGTCTGCTGCAGTTCTGTTTCTGCCCTTTGTGCCCATTTAACACTGTCTCTACACCCACAGGTCTAAAGGGTGAAATAGGCCTCAGTTCTTTATATCACCCTGTTGCAGGAAAACAGAAGTGTATAATATCTGCTTTTTTTGCACATTTGGCTAGTCTTAAATATGAACAGATTTAATTATTTTCTCTTTTTAGTCCTGTTTATTTTAAAAACAC
Source organism: Dromococcyx pavoninus (assembly GCA_033558185.1). NCBI lineage: Eukaryota > Metazoa > Chordata > Aves > Cuculiformes > Neomorphidae > Dromococcyx > Dromococcyx pavoninus. The sequence continues at coordinate 1,097,865 of JAUMJL010000063.1, read as the reverse complement.
TTGATTTCATAATTAGGGACTTTCTTATTACCTTTTTTGTATTACAATGCTGTGGATAAGGTGTACTGTTTTGTACATGGGCAGCCTTACCAAAAACCACGGCTACTCCTGAAAATCTTCTTGCTTATGTTTTCTGATGTGTATTTTGTGTTGAAATTTGCAAACAATTTGTTTTGATTTTTAATTTTTGAGGAGTAGAAGAAATACTCATTACAGGTTACATATGCTTCACCAGTACTATTCCCTTATGCAGTCTCCTTTGAAATAAGGAGAACTTTTCAACTGTGTTCACCAATGGCAGTTGTTTAGTTTTACTTACAGAATAATGGCCCAGGTGATAAATTATTATGTTCTAGAGTTACTTTGCAAAAACACAAGCTCTAAGGATCATGGAATAATGCATACTAACTTTACAGTGCTTAACATTGCTGGAGAATGATTGTGTTAACTATTGTGGCCAAGAAACTCCTAATATTCAGAAAAAAAATCGTGAGTGCAGTGCTTTACAACAAATAACATCTTACCTGATGTTAAGTTGTAGAGCACTGGAGGCTACACATCTTGAGCCAGTATGGATATGTACATGGTGACAGAGGTTCACTTCTATGTCTTATTTTCCTATGCACTAAAATATTCTGGTGTGTAGCAAAAGAAAATGTAGTTAAATAGTTAAATGTAGCACATATTTGGGCAGTAAAACATCTGTTAGTTTTATTCCAAATGTCAGGAATGGGTTTGCTCTAACACATTGATCAGAGTTCCTTCAGAGCAGTATAGTTATAATGAGATAGTGTAATTCATCCCTACAGTTAGAATTTTACGTCTTTTCCATTTTTCTGACAAGTTGGGAGATGGCTCAGAAACTGTGTGCATGTTTTGCAGCCTCATTCCTGAGAGGGAGACTGTTGCCAGAGATTTTCTTGGTTTGCTTGCTTTAACAGCAAATAGCTGTTGTTTGATAGGACCTCCTTTTGAGTACCTGTCACCTGCTCTTGGGCTATTGCATTGGCTTGACAGATAAAATTTATTGTGTCTGGTGTGGAATATACCATGTTGTGTGTTGAAAATGGTCAGCCTTCAGCTTTCTATTTTGCTGTTTTTCTGATTTTAATTTCAGTCATCTGGTTCAGCCATCTTACTTGTTCCCATCTTTAATAAGACACTGTACACAAAGTCACATATGAGAAATTGAATATAATTGTTACAAAAGAAATAAAGGCTAGTGGGAAAGAATTTCAATTTTTGGAAAAGTAAATAGGCCAAAGTAAAACAGTTTCTAAATAAAGCATGTAACTATATGTGTAATTATAACTCAATGCCTAAGTTAAATAAAATTTTCTCTAATTTTTCTTTTTCTGCTAAGAATAGAAAATGTTACCAAGATTGAATGCAAGGTGTATTCTTCCATTCTACTGCTTTACTTCTAAAGTGTATGTTCCAGTTTTGCCAGTTTCTTGACTTCTTTATAGTCCTAGTAACTCCCTTTTTTTGCAGATTAACAAGGGGCCTTCCCTGTGATGCCGTGGCACCATGTGACACCATATCTAAATCATTACCAATGGTAAGAAGCTGTATTACACTAACTGAATTTAAACAGGTGAACAAATGCTCACAGACATCAAAGGCCTTTAGAAAATAAAAATCCACTACATGAATTAAACGTCAGATGCTCCTCTGCACTATTGCTGCATCTTCTCCTCGCAAAATACATGCACTCCACCTTCACGGACACCTGGATTACACTATATAGTTATACAAAGCTGTTTCTTCTCTTATATTAGTGTAATTAATTAATAAATAGTGGATACTTTAGATGTTAATTAGCTAGAAAAATGTCCTTGTTCAGCAATGTCACTGATGACGGGACAGACTTGAGATGTCTCATGAGACACCTCTGTGAAGAACCTTTCTGAGTAAGAGATTTTGTATGATGAATTCAAAATGAATTTTTTCTTGGAACCAGAAAACAAGTTCAGTTTTAAAATTTCCTAGTGCCATAGCTGAACAATACTGAATTGATTAAGCTGTAACTTGGTAGCATACCAATGGTGCTTGTTAATATGAATACGTGCAATTATTGTCTGTGCCTTGGGAGATTTCAAGGTGTATCTTCTGTGAGGAAGGTGCTGTTGAGAGGGAGAAGAGATGTATACCATGTAGGTCAGTGAGTGCTATGCACGACCTCGTACTCACTGGTGCCCTGAAATACAGTGAGGATTCTGTTAATTTTAATGAAGGCAGTGGTAATCCCACTGATGGGGGAGGAGAATCAGCTTTGTGTATGCATACAGTGTAATCCAGAGGTCCTTAAAGGTGGATTGCAAGTATTTTTCTAGGATAAGGCTCAGCAATGGGGCAGAGGGTAATTTGTAATTTAATTCACATTAAATGTTAACCTTTCCAAAAGATCAAGTTTCCATCAAGTTGTGCAAGTCTGTAAATTGATGATTTCAATGTTCAAAACACTGTAGGGAAGTCCTTTACTAGCATACGGTTGAGCCAGGAGCAAATGTTCACTAAGGAGCACTTCGTTTTGTGCAGTCTGCATGTTTGTGAAAGATTATCTTGCTGGATTTAATTCTGAATAGTTACAGCAAAAGAAGCTATATAATCTACTGTCTGTTCTAACCCTGAGCTGCAAGTGAACTAATCATGATGTAGATTTCATAGTATACGTAAACAGAAGAAGTAGTTATTGAAAAATTGAGCATGTTATGAATAAAGATTATATTAATTTGTGAGAGACACATGAACACACAGATATACCTTTGTTTCCATAGTGCTAAGAGGCCAGCACAGAATCCTGTAGAACATCATGCCTTTAGTATATTCATAACAGAAATTAATTATATGTAAATTAAACCACAAGAAACAGCTAACGTAATATAATTAAGTTCATGCCTCTCTGTGATGTGGTCTGGGCAGTTATATTATTCTTTGTTTCTTTGTAGGTATGGATAAATTGAAATTATTTCACAGTAAGTGTGAAATAGCACTGTGAGCTACTAAATGTTGTTTATAAATGTTATTACATTTGAGTAAAATATATACACATGAGTGTGTATGTATGTTCATGTGCAATTGTCACACTCGCAAAAAATTAAAGAGTGAATATTTGTGTAAAACATTAGTAAATTTTTTTTGTAGTGACTGTTTGAATTTTGAATTGTAGGAAGTAAACATCAGTGTTTATGCAAAAACATCCATCAGTATAATTTTTACTCTTAAGATGCTAGGTCATCATAAGTTGATGTCTTTTAAATTAGTTTAAGATAAATATCTTTATTCAAGATCCATAAAAGTATAGAGAGTGAAACAACTATGTAAGATGTTATACTAAATTAGATATTCAGGTAAATTACTGCAGGAATGTTCAGTTTTCCTCTCACATAAGCACAGAGTAACGATAAGAAAATGTAACAAACTATTTCTAGTGTCTTCACTTGTCCTCTGAAAGGCAGCTCTTTTAAGTAGGTATCTTCAATAGTCCCTTTTACTGTACTTAAAAATTGCATGTGAACATCACTTATTGTGATAAATAGATTCAATGATGTATTAATATAATGTTTTAATTCTTACTTTTATTCCACTACGAATACAGCAACCGTTTTGGTGACAGAATATGTCAACTGATTACTTACAGAGATTCAGAGACTTTTTCAATAATTGCAAATGTAAAATAAATTGCAGGTAAAATCTATAGGTTGAATGGAGTAGATTATGACCATGTTATCCAAAAAATATTATTTATTTTCTTGCAAATGAAAGGTACATGATATTTACATGTAAAAAAATAATTTCTTAATAAGTGATCCTTTTAATTTTTTCAAACATTTATGTGTGGCAGCAGTCTTTCCATTTTAGAATGTTGCATAACTGAGTACTGATCAATAAATACCAAGTAAGATAACCTGGAAATATATATCAAAATGCCCAGTCATGATGACATAAAGCATAATGATCTTGGGATTCTGTTACTATGATGCTATAGGATTCTTTTGATTACAGAAGATGGAGAAAGAAAAAAGTCGTCAAACTGGCTTTCTCCTCTTAGTGGTTATTACTGAGCAGCAACACCAGCCAAGTCTGAAGAAAAGCCTTTGCCGTGGTTTATATATATGCTGAATCTTCAGAATGCACCTGTTTGTTCTCAGTTATACAAGGACTCCAATTCAATCCAGAATTATATTTATATCTATGCTTGCTTTTATTTTTAACTTGTACTTGGCTTTGAACTCTTCATCTTCCGAAGAAGGGCTTATGTGCCCCAAAGCTTGTCCTAGCTACCCAGTGGATCTAAATAAAATATATTACCTCTATCAACTAGCCTTAGTTTTAAGCAGCTTATTAGTAGCAACAAAGTTCATCGTTCAAATCCTGGCTACACTACAGTCAATGGAATTGTTAACACTATTACTACTTTACTGTTCCCTGTGCATCAAGACAGCCAGAATTTCTCTTTCACAACCACTGAAGTGCTTTGTGTCTTACATACATGCATTGAAGTGCATCCCTGATCTATAAACAGAGTGCTCAGCATCCTTCAAAGTTCTGACTTATTACTCTGACATTTACTGTGGTGCAAAAATATTTTTCTACTGGGTAAATGAAGAAAGTCATTATAAATTTTTGGCTAAAATATGATAGAAAATGCTTTGGGAGGAAAAATATTGATAGGTTAGGCCTTTCAATCCTAACATCTAAGTTAATTTCCATCGTCATTCAGAATGTTGTATTTCTGTGGACTGAGTTATTTTCTCATTTAAGTTTTTCCTTCGATTGCCTGAGAAAAGCAGAATACTTCCTGTCATCACAGATGTGGATAAATATGTGGGATATTCTCTAATGCAGTGGCAAGATGGGTTGTATTTTCTTGATTTGTATGAAATGAGTAATTACTCAGCAAAACAGATATTAGCCTTATTACAGGAAATAGTGGTTTCTAATGCTTCTTCTTTCATCTTCCAAACAGGAACAAGTAAACCCAGCCTGTAGCTGGTTATATTTCAGTGTTCCTTTTTTTGCCTTGAAGTTTTCTTCACTTTCTTATAAATTAGTCCAATTTGCCTGGGTAATGTTTTTCGTTCTGTTGTTTGCTTACATGTTCAATGTCCTTAAGGCCAGTAATAATAATGGGCTGCTACTTTTTGTCAAATAGACTTGTTCATTTTTCTCAATATTTGTACAGAATTCAGAAAATCAATGGTCAAAGTTATTAATTTTTAATTTTCATCATGAATTGAATACCATTATGGTGTTTGGCCAAATACTACATTAAGTCTAATGATGCCTGGCATTATAAATTACATAGTGGATATAATCTTCCCTTTGAAAGCTAAGAAGTTTTGCCTCGGAGCATTCTGTTGATCTATTTAAATCTGACCACAAAAAAAAAATAAAATCACATGAACTAAAGGAGGATTCTGACAGGAGATTTTTTTCATGAATAAAATATGCAGAATCATATGTGTTTACAGAATAAAATCAAGTATCACAAATTATGTTTTTTGTAAAAATGTGATGTTAAAACAAGCATAAAATCTATTTGTAAAATAACAAGAAAATATTTTCAGTAATATTTTTTTAACTGTTACGGTTAACAATAGAAATAATATATAATATCTAAATACTGTCAGCATTATTGATACCAAGTCTTAGATCTACTATAATGAAAGAAGAATGCTGTCATCAATATCTATAAGATATAGTTGTAGCTTTGGATTCTACAGTGTTGAAGAAAATGGTAAAATAATTCAGAAATAAAATCCTTGCTTAACAAAATATTTTCTTTACCTCTCCAGTATGCAAAAATAATTCTGCCTTGTCAGTGTCATGAGATCACACAACTGAGCAAGCTGGGAAGCAATTCTACACAGTTTATTCTGTCATGTTGAGTTTTGGCTGGTATATCTAGGCTTCATTCCCGATAAAGTAGTTGCTGTTTTCAACTTCTCTCATGAGAGACGTTTGGAAGATCCAGATATTTCCTTAACTGAAGCAGAACTATAAAACTGAGTTGTGAGCCTTAGCTGCAAGAATTTGAGGAACCCAGATTAAGAAAACTGTGTATCGATAAAACTGTCTAAGGGAACAAAAACAGGAAATGTTTTTAGATGAGAAAGAGCTATCAGGAATTTAAACAGGAAAGACCAAGCACTGTTTGTTACTGCAGAATGCTAATGCTGTGTACGGAATGACCATTGCCCTAACGATTAGAGCTTTAAAAAAAATGCAGTCCAAGGTCAGGCAATCCAGGTCAGCACTGCAAAGTGGTCCACAAGGTACTTTGCTGGTTGAAAAAGCTGAAACTGGAATTCAGACAAGAGAGTCAGAAGTCAGATTATCCGCTAAATCAGTAGGACAAAGTTGCAAGCAAGAATTATTATCAGAAGATGATCTAGGGCACTCTAAAGTAAGCAAAGAAATACAGCAGGGGTCAGAGAAGTCAGAGCAAGTTGTGAAGTCCAGCCAAGCAGTGAGCTTCAAATGAGGCAGAGTGATAGAGATCCAGTAACCAGGATCGAGTCACAATGGAGAGAACAGGCAAGTACTGAGCTGACACACAGAATGGGTCAGTATCTGTAGGACAGCCTTGAAAAAGTGAAAGAGGAAGCAACAGTTTACATGCCATCAGGACAGTGTGCTTTATGGTGTGACTGAAGAACTGCACTTCCCACAGGTGTGGCAAGGCAGGTAGGTGGTGGACAGATTGTTGGGCAGATGGGCTCCCTGTGCTATTCATCACTGGAAAAAGGGAGTGCAGGGCTCATTGCTCAACCTCTCAGTTGAAAAAACATTACAATTCTTAGCAGCGCTTTTGCTGAGGGGTAAGAATAGCTGCAGTTCACAGTTTCCACTTCCTGAGGCTCACAGCAGTCTTCCATGGGTGGGCTGGGCTGGAGCCTGAGGCTCTGGCTTCAGAGCAGACTTGAAAGAAATGGGCAGTTTTCTCTAAGAACCATGCCTCAGACTGAAACCAGATAGGTAGTGAGCAGTACAGTTTGGAATCAACAAACTGAATTTTTACAAAAAAGAAAACAAACAGAAAATAAACCACAAACAAACCCCAAAAGCTTATCATAGTCTCCCAAGTGCTAAACTGACCCATTTGGTAGGTGTCCTTCATCTTAAATAAGCCTTCTCTCTTACCAATCTACACTTGGAGCAAAGTAAGAGTAAGTCCCATCACAAATCTTGTTTGTGCTGGGCAAAGTTGGCATGAGTTTGGGCTATATTGTGCTTTTTTATTTCTGAATGTATTTTGAAGTGTGTTCAATTAATGTATAAACAGTAGGTTTCTAGAAGTTTCCCTTTCTACAAACCAGATCTGATATTATTGTATTATCTATTAAAAAGTACCAATGAGATGATGGAGAAATATTATTTTTAAGAAATTATATTAACATTGAAACAGTGCTGCAGAGATATTTACTACAACCTGAGTCAAAATAACAGAAAACAGGTATTCTCTTCCTTATGAATTAAAAGGTAGGAATGAGATCAATTCCAATCAATGTTTTATTGAATTTTTATTTTCCAAAAGTATTTCTTTTTCTGAAAATCTGTAGGGTTTTGACTAAGTATTCTCTGACATTCAGATTGAAATTGCAGCAGTATCCTTTATCCATGATTCAGACTGTAGAGAGATTTAAGAGAAATGAGCTGGCAGATTTTTAAAATATATATAGAAAATTTTGTATCTTTATACAGATATGTATTTTTTGTCATTTGTGACATTTATGTAAATGTTATGTCCAGATTTTCACTGATGGATGGGATTTGTAGAAGGGCTCTGCAGAAAACAGGACTCTTCTGTTCAACACTGTGCTTCATAACTTTGAAATAATTATCGTACCGTATCTGATAAAACTTCCATATCCATATGGGCCAACAAAATGTTAAGTAATGATGAGTCTAAGGCAGTTATAGAGAGTGACCTAGAATGATTGTAATGCTGGACCCTGTGGGCGGGGAAGGTGTTTATATAGCTAAACAAAGAATGAGTATATGAAGAGGTAATTTTACCTCTTCTTGAAGTTTTAATGAGACCATTATTGAAATACTACTTACAGAGCTAGTGTGAACACACCAAAGAAGGAAACTGAAAATCTGCAATCAATCTATAAATCATCATAAAAATGCCTATGGAGAATTCTCTAATAGAAAGAATGATGGACGTGAGCAGCAACAGAGGGAGCTGACTGCACTGTGCCTCACTGTGGCGGTCTCTTCAGAAGGTACTGCACTCTCTGTTTTACTGAGCCAAAGGTGGGAGTTCAGAGCAGTCACCTCATGCCAGGCAGTGCACGGAGGAGGCAGTTCAAATGTTCCCTCTCAAATGACAAGTACATAATTTAAGGGTCAGTGGTAGTTAGAAAATCAAACTATATAATCCGGTTTTTTATGCTTCCTGGTATCAGTATACCAATGACACAATAGTTTAGGCATGAACTGTAGCAAATCTTTTCTAATTGGAGATTACAGATTGCGTCAATGTGATCTTGCAAAAGATCTTGCAAGTGAAGCTGATTCTCAAAACACCATAATTGTCCCTTAGACAAAAGCTGTTGACTTGCCATAGATAACTGTGATATAGGATTCTTTAATTTGAGTAAAAGGAACCTTTTAATTCATTGTGAAGCACGATGGAGATACCTGGCAACTTTCATGTTCCTTTGAACTCCTTTTTAGCTCATTGCTTGCCTAACAGCTGCTAACCCTTACAGTTACAGTTCAAAGCCTGATTTATGTTACTGATTAAAAATGACCTAAAAGCCATTGGGAAAGACAAGTATGGGTGTGTAAGTATGCAGTCTATCTACGAGGTTTACCAACCCTTTTACTGAATCTAACTGCTGAATTTTCATTCTTATTTACTAAAATTTCAGATCTTGGTGACTGGCAGAAAAGAGAAGCTGGTGTAAGCATTAAAAAAAAAATCGCGTATGTAGTTATGTTATCATTCAGAGCAGTCCAACTCTGTTCAGTCTCTCATCTGATATCTGAACAGGATAGTGTATCTAATTGAGAAATATGACAATGAGAACTGAGAACAGATAGTACTTTCCAGTTGTGGCATCACGGGTGAACATGTGATGAAAATGTGTGACTTGACAGTGGAGATTAAGGAGACAAAGGACACTGTGACCAGCACTGATAGTGAATTGGTTTTACACAGAGACAAAGGACACTGTGACCAGCACTGATAGTGAATTGGTTTTACACAGGGAATGCCCACACTGTGCAGCAATCAGGAGCACGGCAATTTCTGAGCTAACAAGGCTACGTAAGAAAAATCTCTTTCTATTACCATGCTTCAAGGAGGGCTTGTGAGGTCAGGCATAGTGCAGCACCTTGCCTAAACTGCAGAATCTGGCTCTTCAGCATCATTTGAATGTGTCTGTGTGACCTCTACTAGGGTCCACACTATAAAAAGGTAATGAACATGCATATCTTGCTGTGCCCTATTTCAAGCCATAATGAGAGAGTGAACAACCGAGATTTCAGGGACAAGAAACAATTAAGTTCTCTCGGGGATAGGTACAGTACTGACTTGGCCACACCAGCCTAGGCTAACCAAATATAAATGTTATTTTTCACACCAAGCTTCTTCATTTTAACTTCCTCTTTTTACATATATATATATATATATATATATATATATATAGTTACAGCTTCTAGTGGGTTGAAGCAGGCAGTGGGATGTCTCTCTATTCATACATTTTTGCTTTCTAATAGGATCTATTCAGAGCAAAACAAAAGCCTGATTTAATGCTGGGAGAAATTTTGTGTCATAGAGTCATTTAAATGTGAACTAGGACATTCTCTGGACAATTACATAAAAATGGCAAGTGACCCTCTGTACAATAGTTGCTTTCAACAGGATCCAAGGCCAAGACAGGCTTTTGACGGTTACATAACGCAGATGGGTCATGCTCAGCCAACACAGAAATGTTCGGCTTTGTGCAAAACCAGAATCACATTCAGTGAAGTTGAAACAAAAATTAAAAAAGGCAGACAAAATAGCTGTCATTTTCAGCATATTGATCAATTTTCTAATAAATAATACTCAAAAATAGAAATATTTATTTGCAGTCTGAAAGCGAAATACTCATAGGTAGATTGGAAAAGGTAAAAATAGGAAATCTGAGAGGTCTTCAAACTTCAACACACCTTTTAGCAAAAAAAATCTGCAAAGTATTTTAAATGGTTTATGAAACTACAGTTTAGTGATCGTAAATGCTATTGATCTATATGAAATACATGTATTTTAATTTAGAAATATTTTACTATGCCTCTAAAATTGTTGCAAACTAATTTAGTTACCAAACTAAATTCCAGAATTCACAAACCCAAATAATTTAACTCACTGCTAGCATGCTGCCATCTCTGCTTTCCTTCCTGTTTTTTCCACTGCAAAAAATATTGCTTAGTACTTTGTTTTAATGCTTATTTGCTCTTTCTTATGCCAGAACAGTAATTTTACAGAAAAATATTAATCTTATATGTGAGGAAATACTCTTGCATCAGTAAACACCACATTGCAGCAGTGTGAATTTTCTCTTCTCCCAGTGTAATAAGGTCTTAAACTACATGGAATTGTGGCATTTCAGTGTATTTCATTTATACCGTTAAAGCCAAAGGCTTTACAAACAGATCTATGTATCTCTCTATATATTAAAAAAAAAGTACATTAAGAAGCCATATATGCTGCAGGAGAGCTATAGTACCAGCTTCTTTGCTGTCTCTAATATTATTTTTCCCTGTGGCATGAAGAGAAATCTGTCGGCATTAAGGGTCATTTTATGGTGTTTGCATTCTCTCTTTCCCTTTTAGGATGAGACCAAGAATGTTAATTACTGACTTATAGGAATTGTAATATAATTTCAAATTAACTATCCTTTTGTGGTATCCCTTCTTTCAGAATAGCTGGACCCCTAGTGTTCCCCAGTAAATATTCCAATTTCTGTAGGTGAGACTAGTAAATGGTTTGTTTATACAAACTGGTATTGCCAATATTAGTATCTTGAATTTGTGTGACTAAAGACAATGTTTTATTATTTCCTCTGAGTTTTTTCCTCCTTAAACCTGCTTATATTTACAAAGTTACTTTATGGTAGTGAAGTGAATCATAAGTTGCATTATAAAACAGGATTTCCATACCTGCCATTAGGTTCCTGCTTTTAATATGTATAAACTCAATTACAGTGGTGAATTTTATTGAGAAGCAGTTTTTAAATGCTAAATCATTAACAAATACCTCTATTACTTGCCATGCAGTCTTTTCTGCTTCAAGGCTAGCTAGTTTTGGTTGCTACTTGTTTTTGCCAAGATGTAGACTGTCAAACTGTGGAACAAGTATACAAAAAGACTGAATCCGAGAAGACTGAAAATTAAGTTTTATTCAAAACAATACTGAAGATTGAACAAGTCTTGTTTAATAAGGTACATTTTATAACTTAAGTTGTCATTTTCTGCCTGTTACTGACATCATTGTCCTGAATTTGATAATAATTAATCTCTTGAGGCTGTTTTTCAACAGAGCTTTTTCTAACCTAGTTAGGTAGGGAATTATTGCAAAATATTTCCATCGCTTGAAACAATAAATATGCAAAGATTTAAGCTTTAACTCTTTAACCCATGAAGCCTTCCGTACTATTAAATAATGGTGAAGATAAACCATAATTTGATCTTCTTCTTAAAAGTGGCTTTCCAAAAAGTGGTTTCCAAACCCTCTTTCTTCTCTTCCAAGTTCATTTCCTCCTCATGGCTTCGTGTACGGATAGACTGCTAGAGGAAAAAAAAATAGAGCTAAATGATTTTGCAGAAACTTGGTACCTGCTCCTTATCTGAACAAATGCATCATCGCTGCATATCAGTGTGGAATTGTGGAATGACAGGTCCTTAATAGTAGAAAATGTGTGTTCTTAATGAAAGTAGTTTTGAATCAGTTCATTGCCAAAAACATATAAAGAAGTCATAAAGCAATTAAGCATTGGCTGACAACAAAAAGTCAAGAGACTGACAGATTAATGATTCCTTCTTTAATTCTGTTTAATTTACTCATTTATTAATAAAGACCTTTCCAACTATAATGTACCAATATCTCGTAAAATTTGGCAGAACTTGCATGACAATAAATTGAAAGATACAAAGAGAAAAGGGAGATTTCCTCCAAATTGTAGTACTTTTCAACAGAAAGGATATAACGTTCTTATTTAGATCCTTATCTTGATCCCACTGAATTTATAATGAATATTTAAAGAATTGTAGTGAACTTAAGATAATGCTTTTGCTGCACAAAGTATCTGATAGTAGACTTAGTTTGCCTCAAGGCAAAGGAAAGATGCAAACTTACAAGTATTTAATCGTTAGTTTGGGTGAATGAACCTGTATAGACTTTGAGAAATAAGTATAGTGATTATAACACTGTGTGTACTCTGTGTTTTTCAAAAGTAGGTTTTATGATGCTGGCCGAACTGCCCTTTGAATTAACTTCCATTTGAATATCCCCTGTGGTTCTTCCTTGTTGAAAAATGTTATACTTCACAGATCTTTTTTAAGGCATAGCTTGATTTTTACATATTAAAAAGCTGTCCAAGGCATAGGCTAAAGTTTGCTGTCTTCAAAAGAACTATCCACGCCTAATTCACCTTATAAATAACAATTCAAAATTATAAAACCTTCATGGTAATACAGATATCATTGCTGTATTTCAGATGCTGTCTAGCAACATTGCAATCAGCAGTAAATGCCGACGTTACTCAGCATAGGTTTTTGTAGTAAATTCTAAACATAGGGTACCATTTTTGTTAGTACATAAAGACTGTACGTGGAAGCAGAAACTTAGATGAAGCAAAACCAGAACATACAGTCCCCTGGATGGCATTCTTAGCATACAAAATTGTGTTCTTTCCCATAAATATGGGATTAGTTGTGAATGATTCAAGAAAAGATACTGAATGTTGTCAGCTGTGAAGAGAAAGTGAACTTTTGTGACACTAACAATCTTGATATTGAAAATACTGATTGGAAAGCCAAAATGATAGAAAAGGTATGGCAAAGGTTTGTGGAAGAAAGAGGCCTGCTCACCTGTTATCCTGGGAGTTTAACCAAGTAATTTCTCCCCACTTTATGGGAAGGATAATTTGTAAGGATCTCTTAAGACTTCTAGTGTAAATGTAAAATTGCATGAGGAGAGCAGCCTGATGAGAAGAACATGGTAATATTAAGTACGTATTGTTAATGTTTATAAAATGTAAACAAAGTCAGTGTTAAAGTAAGTCAGGTAAGCTGAAAATTTGCAAATGCTTGATGGAACATGAATATGTAAAAAACAGCACATGCAGTGATGCTATCCAAAAGTGTTAGAAATGCCATATCCCCTGGTGTTTGCAGTCCTGAAAGCATTCAAATGACACCTTGCATCTAAAATCACAATAACCAAGCCTTTCCTTTTGCTTCTGTGCTGAGGACAAGAGCAGGATTGCTATGGAAACAATATATAGCTAATAGCTTGAGGGTAGGTGGAATAAATTCAATAAATAAACAGTCACAGCTGAAAAGAAGGAATGAGGGATGACAACCAAGTCTGACAAAAAGCTTCTGATTTTATATTGAATCTATGAAAAGGATGTAAAAATCAAATACTGACACTAAAAAATTATAAAGCCGTTGAATCAATCAGGGAAAAACATCAGGAAATTACCTGTTCAAAATGAGAAAGTAACAGACAACAACAGGACCTTTTACTAAACTCCACAGCTGTTCCTATGGCTTTGAACTGGTCATTTATATTATTGCACTCTCTGAACATCAGATTATTATGAAATCCCTCTAGGATTCCAGTCTGGGCACTGTGTGAACACTTGTCCTCTCTATTTAGCCTGTTCATTTCTTCCCGTACTCTTAAAAAACAGCAAAAATCTCAGCTAGTATGACAAGCCAACTCCAAGGGATACAGTCAAACAATCTTAGAAATCACCTGCTGATTTTAAAAAGTGATTATATGTCTGAGAAAGGCCATTAAATAATGTTTAGTATGACAAGTGACATAGAGTTACGTTAACGGAAACACTTAACACTGTTACCATGGGTGGTGTGAAAAACATGCCCAAAAGGGGCCAGTGCTGTTGACTGCCAGTATTGATTCCAGAAAATCTCATTAATTCTGCTTCTCAACAAGTTACGAAATACTAGAGAAATGCCTGTCATTGTTCTTCTGTTAATTTGAATCAAATATAAAAAAGTATAATCTGTTTTTTGTGTCTCTGATCTGTATTTAACTCCTGCCCACAGTATAGTATTATTATTATTATATTTTTATAATGATATCATAATTATTATATATTATTATATTACTGAACAACAGAAATATTTTAATGGTAGGAAAGGGAAACTGACTGCAATTGTTACTTTCCAATAGTCTTCTGTGTACCTGGTCTGACGTCACATCTTTAATTGCAGAGACAGATCATAAATCCTTTTCCTTTAGTGACTTTTCCCTTTACAGTCAGATGGCTTTTAATCATTAACTTGTCCAGTTTTGTGCTGCCTTTCCTCAGGTTCAAGACCTGGTTCTGAATCTGTCACTGACTGTATCTCATCCCAGAAAAGGAGGAGAATCCCGTTGGGAGGGGTGGGGAGGACAAGAAGCATGGAAAGGCTGAAGGGGTTTTTTTTGCAAAAGCCCCAGATTCTACAGATCTCTTCTGTCTCAATTATTCACCAAAACTGTGGCTAATCAGTATGACAACTTTTGTTAATTTTTGCTATAACTTGTAAGAAATAAGCTTTTTCTTTTATTAACATATAGCCTGAGTTCTTTTAGTTCCTCATTACTCTCCTGTAAAATAATACAAATCTTTTAATAATTTGCAAATACAACTGCTACAGCTGTGATTAGGAGATTGTATTCAGCTCATTTTTCTCCCTGTTGTCACCTACTGTCCTTCTAATCAAACCTGCTGGCAGTGAACTGTAACAGTTGAGAAGCTGACGTACATTAAGTTTTTCTCCTCCTACTGCAGATGCAATAACCAACTGCAAAGAAACTATAGTGATTGCTGAGGTCAGTAATACACTGATGTGACTGGATCCAACAGATACTGTTTACTAGAGAAACTCATGAGCTATTCACTTGAATTGCTGTCATAATTGGTGGAAGAGTGGAAGTGGGTGTGATTAGGGAGGGATCCTGACTGGGAAGCTTGGACTCTTACTGCTAACAGGTCTTTCATTTTAGTGCAAAAAGCATCAAGAGGAGCTACATGACTCCGAGTTTCTTTAACAACGTATTGACGTGTAGTAGAGGTGAGCGTACATTGTAGAATTCCGTGTGTAGAGAAATACAAAGAATCCTCAAGTTCCTGCAGGACAATAACAGCTAGATGTGCACCAGTCAGGGAGCCTTGATGTGTAATAGTACTACTACTGTTCTCTGACAACCACCTGTCTATCTCAGCCTACACTTTCTGTCTTTCTGACCTCTACTCCTGGGCAAGCACTAGGCATTGCAGCAGCACATGGCTAGGATTGAGTTACCTGACCTGCTCTTGATACCGTAAGAGTCCAGAAAGACCACCATGGCCATGTGTTAACTTTCTCTTCGTCCAGGATGGGTTTGCAGTGCATGCTGGCGTCTGTGCTGCCACAGTGGTTAAAGGCAGATCAGCTATGTCCAGACTATGCTCCCATCGTGAATTAAGATTTTTTTTCTTTTCATTTTAGCTATCTAGAAATTAGGTATCTAATCTAAGCAATTTATGTAGTAGGTGTTACTTCCATATAAGCAATGGGAAAGATAGAAACTTCTGAAAGACTGTTTACCTCCTATTGTATTCGACCATTTGGGGATTAAATGAGTCACCTCATAGAGTCATCAGTCCCTCTACACTGATTGCAAAGGAAACCTATATGACTAGCCTAGATTACGCCGTTTTTCAGATAATAATAGCTTGGAGACAAGAATCCTACCTAATGTGAGTGACAGAGAAATTGGTTGAAAAAGTAATTCAGGGAGAGGAGATGAAATATAAGACTGCATAGAAGCTAACAAGTAAAACTGTAGAAGTAGTTGTAGTAAAGTATTGTAAATGACCTTGTAGTGTAATCAAGCTTTGTTACAAAACACCGCAATGGAGACTTTACCCTGTGTGTTGAAATTCTTGTGTTTCCACTGAAAAAACCCCTCATAATTAGCTAATGCCACAGTGTTTTGTGGTTTTATTTATATGCACTGGTAATTTTCTGGAATATTTTAATGGTATCGAGCTACGGATGCCAGTATCTAAGCACATTAACTCTGTGATCAAATTGTCAACTGTATAAATAAACAGAATTCCGCTGGTGTAGTACAGCAGTACTCATTTATGCCAACTGTGATTTTGGAACTACGTATTTTGACAGAAAGCTTTGAGAAAAAAAGTCCATAATATAAAAAGTGTAAAGAGAAATCTGAAAACATAAACAATACACTCCATTTAACTGTCCAAGATGAAACACAATTGCATCTTTTCTTCTTTTGTGCATTTTTATTTATAGTACACAGTAAACCATGAAAAGAAAACAACTGGTGTATTGTATAGCTTCTAACAGAGGCTGACACTAGTTCAAATAGATGATCTTGACCACATGCCCAAAGAAATGTTTCAGCTTTACCATCTAGAAAATGTTGTGTTTCTTATTTGAACTTAAATGCTTACAGGAAGTGTATATAGATACTTTTCTTAAATTAAGAGCATAGTCTGTTTTGTTGTGGCTGTGTTTTTCAAGCTTGCAGCCCCACAGGAAGGAAAAGGAGATCTCAGAGAAATGAATGGAGTGCCGATTGTACCTCACTGCTCATCTGAAGTAGCATGAAACTATTAATACAGCTGGACTACCTGACTCAATCCCATGTTTTCAGGTATCCACTAAGAATGGCATTAGCTATCAGGGCTTAGAGCAGGAGGCATGATCAAATCCTGAGACTCCCCAGATGAGGCTGTGTCAAGTGTCTAGATTTGCACCAGAAGTATGGCAGCCTACAGTCTGCAGTTGTGGGGTGACCAGGGATCAAGATTTTGGGGGTTCTAACTGTGGTTGTGAACACAGGTCTGTGATTTCAGCGAGTATCAACTCCACAAGCAAGCTATAAAAATAAAATAAATCAAAATGCTCAGTGTATCAGACTGTGGATGTTGTGAAGTTTGGATCAGATCTGTATGTTCATGCCAAAAGCGTGAGAGGTGCCTACGCTGGAATGCTACCAACAGTAGAATGGAAAATTCAAGACTTTTATTTTCTCATGTATTATAATTAAAGATCATTGACTTCCTCTATGAACATACAATGGTTTAGTAAAACAAATCATGTTTGGTAAGCTCTATAAAAATCTCATTTGCTTAAAACAATTCTGATTGCATTCTGTATGCTCATTTTCATCCCGTATATCTGAGTTAGCATTTATTCTTTGGATAATGGGGCCCTTCAGTCTCAGGGCTGAGTAGTCCAGAGGAGTCCAAACATTGCATTTTAACAGGCTGCAGCCCAAACACCTTCACAAAAGCTATGTGGGCAAGGTGTGGCCTGGAAGGTGTGTTGGGTTTACACTAAATTAACGTGATCAGCAAAAGGTTCTGCATGTGACCTTGTTTGGGACAAGCTGACAGCTGCCATAGCTTATGATTTCTGTCAGTTTTGTAAGAAATGCTGTGTTTGTGATACATCCAAATATAAATTTGGCTTATTTAAAATGACTAAATATTAATTTCTGCTGGAATGCTCACTCAAAAATAACTATAAAATGATATAATGTCACATACTCTGAGATTGCAATTTTTTAAATCATTCAACTGTTTAATAAAACACTAAGGGACAATATTTTGTCTTCACATGCAGTGTTACATTAGCTACATGCCTTTAGTTATAAACGTTAGTATGTCTATTAAAATGATTCATTGTGATAATTCCAAGTATGAGTCACTTTCAAATAGCAAGTCTGAACTAGCTGATGTACTGTTAGAAGGGCACCCAGGTGCACTAATGTGCCGAACTGTGATGCATTATGGCATACACAAACTGCAGTACAGCCTAAAGGGAAGCTTTTAGGCTGCTGTGAACTAGTTATTCCTGTGTCTCAGCTCCACTGCTTGCTGAATTTATGACTTCGGGATTCCTTCTTATTCTCTCCCACCTGCTCTGTACTAATTGGTTTTGCTTAAAACTGTCTATGGTTGCTGTCAGCCTGACAACTCCAGCTTTGGCCACAGGAGTTGAAACCTTGTCACCTCCAAGGCTCCAGTGACCACTGGTGGCTAAATCTTGCCTGGGTTCTATAACTGCTGCTCTGAGAGAGGACTAAAACTCAGATGTGTTCTAGAAAAATCGTCTTGTGATAACCACGTTGCATTTTATCAGACAGTGAAGTGCCAAGAGTATATCACAACCACTGTTTTCAGTTACTAAGATAATTTAAGTCTAATGCACATATATTTTGTTGTCTCCAAGAGTCAGCTGATGTTAGGGGAGATGATAAATAAAAATGAAGCCTGCATTTATCATCTCCAGCCTTTATAAAGTTATGGCCTGATTGGGATTAAAACAAAAAGAAAAATATCAGGCTAAACCAAAAGATATTGCTTGTAGGAAGGTTAGTATTTTATTTCATTTATATTTTTCTATTCCAGGCATTTTTAAAAAATAGTCTTGTATTCAGTATGCCCACTCAAGGCAGAACAGACTCTCCATTAGAATGTCTTAATTAAGAGGATTTTCTACTGGATTACAAAGGTGACTTTCTAGCCTAATTATGTACAACAGTATTGACTGATTTAGCTCTGTATCAGTCCATACAGTCTTTACTGCACCCTCATTCCTTTGATTTTCTGTAATGTGCATACGCCATAAGTAACAAGAGTTTCTCTGTTCCTGGGACAGGGTTTGCCTGGGGCTTGTTAAGTTTTGTCAACATTTAGGATGTTTTCCAGTTTGTTTTTTAGAAACATACTGGCAGAAATATACTGGCAGGTGTGGCAGATACACTGAAAATAATTTACCTACCATGCTACAATCATGTAAACTCTCATTTTCTTGTTGGAAATGATTTTGGATGTGCATTGTATTTGAACCATGGACTCTTAACATTGCTTGTGTTTCTGCAAAGTGTTGTGCATTTATCAAACCAGAAACTGAATGTTTCTCTTCTGTGTCTCATCCTCTGTCTTTTCTTCCCAAGAAGACAAAACAGGGGTCTTGCTTCTCTGCTGTATAAATGTATATTTAAGCTTTGGGATTAAATCCAGAAATACAATGGGGAAAAAAAAAAACAACAACAAAAAATCTAAAAAAAACCCCACAGCAAAATGTTGAGAGTTACCTTTGGATTTATTAATGTTTTATTCAAAATTATTTACGAATTAGACATTACTTCGAATTAAAATGGGGACAGTATATCATGCCTGCTGGTCAATAACAAAACGTATAATCTCAATCCAGTGTACAGCTCCTGCTCCAACACAGCAACTATCTTCTGTTGTAAACAGAAAGTGAATTTTACCCTGAAGACTATAATTATAGAATCAAATATTAATTAAAAGGTTTATTATGAGAAAGTCATATCATAAACCATAGGCACAGTTGTCAGCCAACAAGATAATAATGAAATCTTGGTGAGAATTTGCAAAAAAACAATCTTTCAATAACTGATTTGAATTAGTTGGTACAGAAAATTATTTAAGTGGGTTTTTTTTTCCATTTTCCAGCCAGTTCATCTTGATTTCATATTCCTTATTTTCAGTATTTATTCTTTTTGATCCTTTAATGACCTAATTTCATGACTTCATGAAATAATTAGGGGATCTGACCCTGGGTGTGTGTACATAGGGCTGATAAGAAGATCTTGGGAAGGCTGCAGTGCAGAGCTCAGGGTATTTCTGTGGACTCATCTGAGACTAAACTTGTCTTTGGGAGTGGGCCTGGTTGGTAGTGGTTGCTGCATGCCCATCATTTCAACAACACACAAGGAACATCCTGCGGAATGGAGCAAACTCAAATCCTGGTATTTTCTTTAAATAGTAACTTCTTGGGGAATAAAAGAAAAAAGATTCATAGGCAAAGAAAGTTGTGCTTGGCCTCTGTTTGATTTGTGGCAGTTCTAGTACAGTTTTCTCTTTGCAGGTTGCGCTGCAGTCTATAGGTCTATCAAATTGTGCTATTTCTTTAGAAAGCCAGGTGCTCTGAAGCTCAGGCAGGTTTATAAGGGCAAATATAGTTTGTGGAGCAGATAAAGGAGTGATTCAAGACAAATACAGACTGAGAAGAAGAAAGCAGATAACTGGAATAGATGGGAACAACTTGGTGTTGGCTGGACCACAGCCTGAAGAGAAAAAGTTACTCCCTCGTCACAACAACTAGAAGCCAAGAGGGAAGAGTAATAAACGGTGGAGAGTCCCTTGGTCTTAACAGTATTCAAGGATGTCCCACAGTAGCTGTTTTTTTATTTGAATTTTGGATTAGATATTAACTGCAGTTATTTTATCACTTCTCTGGTGTAGTGTTTGTACTCTTTGCACATTACGGACCTATTTGTAGGAAGTTCTGGATACTTCAGAACCCGCATATGTATGACTACTGAGTAGCTCAAAGCACCACATCCCATCCCAGTTTGTAGAGAAAATCCGCTTTATTCATCTGGTAGTACCAAAAATATTTTTATTTTGTTTCACAGCATCTTTAAAATGTTATCGAGGCTCTACCTATGAATATAATAATAAACATAATCTGGCTCTTCTCTCCATCTCACCTGTTCCATACTTGTATAGTTCTACCGAGGTCAGAGTTGTTCCTATTTTATACTGTGCAAGACAAGATAAAATGTAAGAAAGTTTTTTGTCTGTAGACCTATGTGCATGGTTAGTACCAGCTGTCTCATCAGATTCGTTATGTCAGGTGGAAATAGAACTGGAAAGCTGGGCATACAAATGAACAGATAGTGGCTACAGACTTCTTGCCAAAGCCTAGCTACTCAGTAAGAGAAATCCTATCAGTAACTGTGAAGCAGGGTTACAGACTGATGGTAGTTTTCCAGCAAATGTAAACACGCTGCAACATTACAATGCACTATTTATTTCTAAGCACCCATGTTTTGGCAAGCAAGGTTTCTAAAAACAGTTGTCACTGAACCTGGATCCCGGTGTCGTTACATTGAAAACGCCATTTTGCCACCTAGTGGTGGACTCCGGTTTTATGTTTTATATGGTTTTACTTCTCAAACTTGCATCTTATTACTGTGCTGTGAACTGTACCTTGTTCAGGCAGACAATTCTTCCAGGAAGGCAGATAGTAGTTTTCTAAAAAAGTAGCTAAGTTTTCAGTGTAAAGTTTGTTGGGGTAAACTACTCAGCACATTTTCAGTATTTTTTGGTTTGGAAAGTTTCTTGTGTTATTTTGTTGAAGATCAAAATAATTAGTCTTTCAGCCCTATGAAGGCCTTAATTACTCAGCGTCTAAAAAGTTTTACTCTGTTATGATTTTCAGAGTAGATAGAGGACTTGATACTGTAATAGAGCCAAGCAGAGTCCCCTGCCACACATAGCTTTTTGAGACTAATTGGGCTGCAGGAGCAAGGCCGTAGATGCATTGGTGCATTGATGCATTGCACCTAATTCTGGAGGATGTAGGGAGCTGCAGTACAGCCCGGTGATAAACCCTTCTGACATAACAGCATCTCTAAAAGAAGGCCTTGCAAAAGCATGCACTCAGAGTGGGATTTTGTGCTTGGAGACACTCCCATCTGGTATATATTTAGTTATAACAAAGCTGTCTTTTGTTTAGCATCCCCAAAACAGCTGTGTTTTATCCATAAGCCAGAGAATGAAACCAAGAAAAAAAAGAGAAGGTATATTATTTTAGTCTATGTAGTTTTATTTTGATGTTTTCTGCTTATGGGATTGAATGAAAGGAACATATTTCCTGAGTGGTTTGCCAAAATTATTTTTTTTCCTTTAAACCTCTGAATATATACCAAGAACTCCATTCACCTTTCCTATTATTATAATGGCTCTTGTCTTTCTGGAAAAGGCTAGCTAAGTATTGTTGGTGAAATTATATCTTCCCAAGAACAGTATGGTGCTGGCTATAGAAAGAATCAAACAGTAAGGAAAACCATTCCAGACCTAAGATGCTAAGGAAATTATGTACACTTCTTCCAAAGAGTATGGCCTGTTTCTAGGTTTTCTCAGTCACTGGCAGCACCATATACTGTTGAGAAGTCAGAAAGTGTTGTGTAAGGAGTGTATCAGTGATAGTCTTAACCTGTGCACTGCTGCATTAAGTCAGCTGGGGAGGGGCTAAGGGCACCCTTAGCAAGGGTGCACTCAGGTGTGTCAGGGCCATCTGGTGAGCAAGAATGGTCTGGGGAGCAAGGACAGAACTACACACAAACATTCAGTTCTCATTTCTGTTTGCCTATTTATTCATTCACTGCATGGCACCATTGTGCATATTCCTTTAAAGATAGACTGATTCTAGCGTATTCAAATGAAAGCAAATGACTGATCATTAGCTCCCAGAAAAATCCGTTCTGGCAAAGCTTTCTCTAAAAGGCTAAGGTAAAATTCAGAGAGCAAGAAGACATAGTCCAGAATTGGAAGTGAATTGACACACAATTTTATTATCTTCCTGAATACATTTTAAAGTAAAATATCATAAAAAATATTTTAATTTATGCTGACAAATATGAGTCCTAAAGAGGATTTATGGTTCAGCTTTTCCTTTCTCTCCTCCTAAAACTAAAGAATTGCATTTATTAATAAAGTTGAAGTTAGACCTGACTTTATTAATAGCAGATCTCATATAAATATACTTATTTATCTCACTGATGTTTTAGCTTTGGTAAGATTAATGCAAATTTGTAGAAGTTCTAAATAAGAATATTTTCTCTTTTATTTTTCAAATGAATTATTTCATGACACTTGTAAACCATTAAACAGTGATTTCTTCTTTTTACATATGTCAAATCATATACCAATTGACCAGTGACTTTTACCTGTGTCTTTGAGTTAGGTTATTGTGGTATAGAAGACTGAAACCATGACCGCTTTTTTCCATCAGCTTCACATCTCTGATAAACGGGTGGTATTTGGTTTGGCTGAGTGAACTGAGATATTTCTGAACTGACTTTAATGTTCCATCTGTGCAAGTTGTTTTTCAACAAATTATAGGATCATAGGATAATTCAAGTGGGAAGAGACCTCAGGAAACCTCTAGTTTAACCTCTTATTTCAAGCAGAGTAGGCTGTGGGATTAAACTGGTTGCTCTGGTCTCAGTCCAGTCTGGTTCTGAAACCCTTCCAGAATGGAGAATGAAACAATCCCACATTTCACTTGTTCAGCCTTGTACTGTTAATAGCTGTAGGAACTCTTCCTTGTTCCCCTTGATGTCCCTTGCAAGTCTCAATACCAGATAAGCTTTGGTTTTTCTGACACTATCCCAGTGTTCCTGGGCTATGTTTCTTCCACCTCCATAAGTTGCCTTTTGCACTGAAGCTCCATCACAAGTTCCCAGGTCAGCCAAGGCACTCTCTTGATATTTTTATGTGTTTTCTAAAGTACTGGGGTAGAGGATGATGTCCTTAAAGACCTGCCAGTTTTCTGAGGTCATTTACCCTTCAGAGATACCTCCCACAGGATCCCTTCCGATAGTTCCCTAGAAAAACCAAAATCTGTTTTCCTGCTGTCCAGGGTCTACACTCTGCTACTATCTTTACTCACTCCCCACAGGATCTTGAGCTGCATGATCTCATGTTTGCTACTACCAAGGCTGCCAGTGATTGTCCAGACATGACTGGGTAGTGCCCAACCGGTTCTTAGAGTGACTAGGAGATCCAGCTGGGCATCAGCCCTGGTTGTCCCATACAGTACCTATATGGAGAAGTTATCCCTGAGAGACAACAGAAAATTCACTCATTGGGTGTGTCCCATTGTTGCCCGTCCAGCAAATGTTGGGGGGGTAAAGTCCAGTGTCTGTGACCAGAAACATCCCTGTGATCAAGAATTCTCTGTCCACTTCCTTACCTTGGTCAAGGGATCTGTAGCAACAATCTATCACAATGTCTCCCTTATCAGCCTCTACACTGTTCTTAACCCACAGGCTCTTCCTCAACCAGATGTCTATCCCACAGGAGAGCTCCATACATCCAAGCTGCTCTTTCCCACAGAGGGCAACCCCTCCTCCTTCCCTTTCCTGTCTGTCTTTGCTGAAGCACTTGCATCTATCCCGTTGCTCCCTCCAGTGCACAAGCTGTTCTAACATCTCTCCGTTACTCCAACAATGTTGTGGGTTTGTGTCTCCTTGCAGCACTCTAGTTCCCCCTGCTTCTTTCCCAGATTGTAGATCTTTGTATACTCTTAAAGCTGGTATCTTTTTACACTTTTTATTGATGCTAAGGTGTCTCTTATTCCTGCACTCATTACTTTCCACCCTTTTTTACTGCTACTTCCCTCAACCATGGGTCATTATTTCTGTCCCTCATCTTTTCTAGTTTAACACCTACCTCACCAGGTTGGCCGGTCTGTTGGCAAACAGCCTCTTGCCCTGCTTTTTCATGTGAATCTCACTTCTCAATCCTTAGCAGTCCTCAATCCTTAGAAATGATCCTGTATTGTTAAAAGCTGAATCCCTGTTGATGACACCAGTTGCACAGCTAAGTAAGTTTTGATTGGCAGAACCATTTGCTCCTTCACATGCATTTCCCTTTCATCAGCAAGACCAAGGAAACGCCACCTGGACACCCTTGCCCTTTACCCTCATGCCTGGAGCCATGTAGTTACTCCTGGCTATCCACTGACAACATAAGCAATCTATTTTGTTGCTGAAATTACGTGCTTATGTTTGAAATATAACTTGCGTGTAAGGTTCTCTTAAATATACACTTATCATAATTTCAAGACTTTAAATAATTTTCTGATTTCTGTCTAAATTTGATGAAAAAAATGAACCTTGGAAAATCAATTATGTAGAATTAAATACAATCATAGAAATCCTTTGAACTTAGGTTACTATATTCATCTTGCATCACTAGTATTTATTGATAGATTTCTTTTTCTTGTGAATGTTATTGATAGGGATACTATTTCAGCTATCCCTGTAGACTACAGACTGGCAAAGTCTATACATCTCTATATACCTATAGACTTTTCCAGTGATTTGTTTGTAGAATGCTGTGTTTTGGGTTTTGATCTCTAATAGTAGATGAAACTGACTGTCCTTTTGATAAGAAATTACTTTGCTGTTGCAGAAATATCTCTTCCTTCAAGAATCTAGGAAATTTTGCCTGCCATGGCTAAGACTATTCAAAAAGGAAATTGTTTCCATTGTAGCTCGCATCTTTTATTGCATCTTTAACCTCAAGTTAAATGCAATGCAAAGTAGTTCTCAAAGAAATCCTGGATTCTTCCAGACTTAACACTTCACATTTTCTGTCTTAAAATACAGTTTCCATTGGGAATAATTTGTTACAAATTAATTCTATGATTTCACACCACCGCTGCAGTGCCATTTAGTAGTGTCTTGGCTTCCCATTTACTACAGTAGTGAGTGAGATTTTTTACAATGGTATTTGTTCTCAGTATTTTAACTCTTTTCTCTGATTACCTCTGCTGTTGAAATGGCCACATTGTCAAGTCTAGCCAAAAATTCACAAACATTCATTGTCTGCACAAAAAGAATGAAAACTCAGCTACAAAATGCTGGTTGATTATACAGCCTTGAATGAAACATTAGACTTCTTATTTTGCGTTATTATTACAATTTTCTTTTATATTCTGTTCTGAAATATGCAGAGTAGCTTTTTTTGGTTTTGTGCAGTATTTATACTGAATAGTTGATATGAACTCCAAGTAATGAAATGAACATTTATCTTTGTAGGTTGTAAGTTTAGAAAACTGTATGGCAAAAAGTTAGCAGACCAACAAGGTGTCTTAGCAGAGAATGAAATACACATTATTCTGTAAATATTAATTTCATGTTAGTATATGGAGGATATGAAAGATATAAGATATAAGGTAGGAGGAATAAAAGAGAGTGGTTTTCATCTACAATCTTATCGCTTAGTGCAAATACATATGGATCAAGCCAGCAATAACAGGCAGATAAAGTCCCTAATTTTTCCCCTGGTAAATCTCTGCCTATTTAAGACTACAAACAGACTTCGCAATTAATTAATAATTATATGCATGATTAGGAAACAGTCTGAATTATGTAAAAGTATAGAATGGCACTCTCTACCCAGAAAGAGTAGAAAAGTTTAGCTGTGACTCTGCATATGTGACACCTATAAATGTATTCAAAGACATGTGTACCTTGCCTTCCCCCTTTGCCAGCACACAAAAAGATTGTAGTGACGAGGGAACAAAATTCAATGCCAGTCACTTTTTCTTACACATCGATCATCTGTTGGTCTAAAATGCAACAAAGTTGTGGCTCCATGATCTCCAGAAGAGCAGTATCCAATTGGGCCTATCCCAAACCTGTGAATGGGGGAGCAGAGAGGCAGAGGATCAGTGAAAGAAACAACCTGCCTTATTGTGAGAAGACTTAGAGAAGCCTGTGCAAGCAAACAGGAAAAGATTGCTTTCCCTCCAGTGCAGAAAGGACCATGCCTTCTTCAGGAGCAATTTTTACCTCATCCCATGCTAGAAGGATCCCAGTAGCAATTCCATTTTCAGCAATGTGAATACAATTTAACTATCTTATTCCCAAAGCCCAACAGCAATAATATCTTTTTAGGTGAATTACTCCCGAGGTAATGGTGATAAACAAGAGTTTCCCTGCTAGATTCATTGTACTCAAGTGAGAAGTCCTGGGGCTCAGTAACCTACCTCTTGCCATCCCTCCATCACCAGCCTCCCAGGAGCTACCCTGGACCTTTACCCTCCAACTTCTGCATAACACTGAGCTGCTCACTTAGACACAGCTCGTGCTTAGACTTTCCATATCTCACCTTTCTCTTTTTTACAGCATAGTGATCTAATTAATGTGGATGCCTTCACTGGCAGTAAAATAGGAAAATAAAAAATGATGCTTAGGCCTGATTATTAGTTTCTTTCATTAACCACCCTTTATCTCTGCTATATGTTGTCACTCTGGACTTCAGTCCTTCTTAAGATCTGTTTATCCTTCTTTTTTCTTATTTTAGACCTCAGTCATCAAACTCACAATTCTGGTAAGAGTAGTAGTTTTTAAATAATTTGGTTTAGTTTAAAGAACGGTTTTACAACAGAATTGCGTTAGTTTGATGTCCATTTTCCTAACAGCCAGCAACCTTGGATAAAGTTGTCTTTGCCCTCTGTGCTTTAAAAGGGATAATTTTTCATGAGTAGAATTACCTATGAATTCTTAATGTGCAAGCTTTATGAAAAGCCAATTTAAAATGCCAAGTAGCAGAGAATACCAAGAAAGAATGGATTATGCTGCATCAGGGGAAACACTCAGAAGATCAAGAATTTATTTTGGCATTGAAAGTCTCAGGATGTGACAAAGTTAGACATTGTATGGCCTGCTTGTTCATCCTCTGTATCATGCTTTTCCAAGTATCACATCTGCAGTTCCCAATTCACTCTGCAGTTACGAGAGGCAGCACAGGATTGATATAAATAGGCAAAGAAGAAAATGTTTGGGATCTAGGAGATCATTTTGAATGAGAAATCACCAATCCCAAACTGTAGCTATAATCTTGGCACTCTTTGTTAGAGTACACTAAATCCTATCTCCTAGAAGAAAGAAAGAAACCCCAAATCTTCTCATCCACCAGTGTTCAAGTAGGAACCTGTAGCACATATGTATCTTTAAACCCACGCACTGTCTCTACTGTCTCCAGGACATTGAGGTGCTGGAGTGTGTCCAGAGAAGAGCAACGTGGCTGGTGAAGGGCTGGAGAACAAGTCTTATGAGAGGCTGCTGAGGGAACTGGGGTTGTTTAGCCTAGAGAAGAGAAGGCTGAGGGGAGACCTCATCACTGTCTACAACTACCTGGAAGGAAGTTGTAGTGAGGGGGGTGTTGGTCTGTTCTCCCAAGTGACAGGTGATAGGATGAGAGGAAATGCCCGTAAATTGCGCCGGGGGGGCTGAGATTAGACATCAGGAAAAATTTCTTCACTGAAAGGGTGGTCAGGCACTGGCACAGGCTGCCCAGGGAGGTGGTTGAGTCGCCGTCCCTGGAGGTGTTTAGAAGACAGGTAGATGGGTTTCTTAGGGACATGGTTTAGTAAGAGGACAGGTGTGGTTGGACTTGATGATTTTAGAGGTATTTTCCAGCCAGGTGATTCTATGATTGTATGATTCCTGCTTACTGATATGAGAGAGAAGTGAGCTGAGGCCCTACACCTGTGGTGGTTACAATGCCTCCAAGCTCTGTCTTACCTATATAATGGCCACGTAGATAATGAAGCAAACCAGCATCACTATACATATGTTATATATTTGAAAACTCTCCACAGTTACTCGCTTGCAAGCCCACTGTACTTCTAACAAACAGTTTAATAGCAATGCTAGCTCATGCACGTGTGTATCCATGCAAAAGTACCAGCTTACTTTGCTTTTCTTACTGATTCAGTCCCCATGGCTTTGAAGTCTACAGGAAAACAGGAACAGGAACATATTTGAGATAGGTTGAGTTAATGGAAAAAACCTCATCAGAACAGGCAAGTTGGCAATTTCTGAAATCCTTTACCTTTTTTTTCACAGTATCACAGTATCACAAGGTTGGAAAAGACCTCTGAGATGATCCAGTCCAACCTATGACCCAACACTAGCACCCACTCGTCATTTAAACCATGGCACTAAGTGCCTCATCCAATCTGTTTTTAAACACCTCCAGGGATGATGACTCCACCACCTCCCTGGGCAGTGCATTCCATTGGCCAATCACCCTTTCAGTGAAAAATTTTTTCCTAATATCAAGCCTAAACCTCCCCTGACGAAGCTTGAGACCATGTCCTCTTGTTCTGTCACCGATCGCCTGAGAGAAGAGACCAATCCCTGCCTGACTACAACCTCTTTTTAGGTAGTTATAGAGAGCAATAAGGTCTCCCCTGAGCCTCCTCCTCTCCAGGCTAAACAAGCCCAGCTCCCTCAGTCGCTCTTCATAAGGCTTGTGCTCCAGCCCCTTCAGCATCTTCATTACTCTCCTCTGGACACACTCCAGCATCTCAACATCTCTCTTAAACTGAGGGCCCCAGAACTGGACACAGTACTCAAGGTGTGGCCTGACCAGTGCCAAGTATAAGGGGATGATAACTTCTCTAGTCCTGTTGACCGCACCATTCCTGATGCAGGCCAGGATACTGTTGGCCCTCTTGGCCACTTGGGCCCACTGCTGGCTCATGATGAGTTTCCTGTCCACCATCACTCCCAAGTCTCTTTCCATTTGACTACTCTCCAGCCATTCTGTCCCCAGCCTATAGTTCTGCATGGGGCTGTTGTGTCCAAAATGTGGAACCCGGCACTTGGACTTATTAAACACCATCCCATTAGAATCAGCCCATCTCTCCAGTCTGTCCAGGTCCCTCTGTAGGGCCCTCCTACCCTCCAGCAGATTGACACTTCCTCCCAGCTTGGTATCGTCTGCGAACTTGCTAATGATGGACTCAACCCCCTCATCCAGATCATCAACAAAGATGTTAAACAGGACCAGGCCCAACACCGACCCCTGGGCGACACCACTGGTGACTGGCCGCCAACTGGATGAGACAACGTTCACTATCACTCTCTGGGCTCGGCCAACCAACCAATTCCTAACCCAACACAGAGCACTCCTGTCCAAGCCACGGGCTGTCAACTTCTCCAGGAGTCTACTATGAGAAATAGGATCCAAAGTCCTTGCTGAAGTCCAGGTATACAACATCCACAGCCTTTCTCTCGTCCACCAGCCGAGTCACATGGTCATAAAAGGAGATCGGGTTGGTCAGGCAGGACCTACCCCTCCTAAACCCATGCTGGCTGGGCCTGATCTCTCGGTCATTCTGCAGGTGCCGCATGATTGCACCCAGGATTATCTGCTCCATAATTTTACCTGGAACCGAGGTCAGACTGACAGGTCTGTGATTACCTGGATCGTCGCTATGGCCATTCTTGTGGATGGACGTCACATTGGCCAACTTCCAGTCACTTTTTGTGGTTTGAATTTGCTTTTAAATTAAGGGAAAAAAGAAAAAACCTCTGGTTAGAGGAATGAGGTACAGCACGGGAAGTTCACTTGGATCAGTTTATTTTGGGGAGATAGAAAAAAGGGAAGGCTGAAAGTTCATCCTCCTTAGTTGCAAAGTACAAACTTCACTAGAAATTATGAACTATTTATATGATATATACATAACAATTCTTTATATTATACTCACAAACTTGTCTTGAAAAAACACTCACCTTCTCACGCAAGACTTTCACAGGTGCCTCACATTGAAAGACCTTCATAATTCAAAATACTCCTTTCCCTTTTGTACAATATGTGAAAAAAAATCAGTTTTCTTTTTTCTTTGCCAAATTGAGTACATCCTCCCCCAATCTAAATGGTGACTTTATTGATTACATAGGTATTCTGGAGTTAGAAGTTTTGGGGAGGCATTATTTTGAGTGAAGAAAAACTCTTAAAGAAGTGTTAACTGTGCTTAAAAGTGAGTGCAGAAATAGGCATAAATAAGGTTTTCCATTTCATGAAAAAAGGGGTGCTGTTGGAAGTGTTATCACATGAGAGAACCACATTAAGATAGGAAATATCCAATAAACTTTTAACACCCTTTGTATTTTATAAGATTTATTTTGCTACTGAACCATGAAGTATAAGTCTTTTAGGACTTGCCCTCTTTCATGTGTTTTGTTTAACAAGTCATATTTGGAAACAGAATATTTTTTTCTTCTGTTGAGCTTTAGTGACAGCTCTAAATGTTTACTTAAAGAGGCATATAAATATGAGTATCTGTCTGAAATTACAGAATAAAAGCAAAACAGAAATTGGGGACCCCTCATTCAGAGCAAGGGGAAAAATGCATCACTCTTTCTTAGCGCTTTAGTTATCTGTCCAACCCTGGGGGTACATAGCATTTATCTCTGCTTCACGTTGTCTAGGTCCTTCCAAAGTACCCCCTAAAAATTTGCAAAATATTTCTTTTTGCCTCTGTCCTCAGATGCACACAGCCCTGACCAGCTACGTCTGTCTCAAAACTTGCCAAAAAGATGCCAGAAGAGAGTGCTTCCCTATTTGATTTGCAAAAGGAATTTACTTTCAAATAAAAGACAAGGTAGCTGCACCAGGACACCAGAGCAGCTTCCTCAGTGTAGTATTTGAAATGAAACTGGCTATGGTGTATTTGGATCCCGTTTTTACCCTGGCATCCTGGCACTGTGTTATAGTCCTCAACACAGTATTACATCTCTAGATAATTTTGATTTTTGTAGACCCACACTTCTACCTTGATAAACAAACACTGTCTCCTTGCCATACAAGGGGGACACTGTTGGTATAATTACTCTGTATATACTGCACTGGAATGCACAGGTGAGATTTTAGGATTTCAGGTATCTCAGAATATTTGTTCAACAGTGCAAACATTAACAATCTTTATGAAGTTCCACCTTGGGATCGATCACAGAATTTCATAGCTGACTCAGAAATGCAGAACTGTAATGGCATGTTGTAAAACAGACAAAATCCTACCCATCAGTTTGTTCACATATTAAGAGAATACTGATCCTAAATCCTTTTAATTACAATTAAGATAACAAGGTAGTTGTTTAAAGGATATTTTCTGTGAAAATGCACCCCAGATTAAATTTAGGACTCAGTAAGCTCCAAATGAAAACCTTAAATGTAGACTTGTAAGTTTAAGATCAAGAAACATCTGAGGTCTTTAAGGTATGTGTGACTCCTGCCTCCAAAAGTCTGAACAAAATCTGTGTTGCTCAGAGTGTTAGAGGTGTGTTTAGCATTCTCTGTTGTAAGCTCTTTCGTAAGATAAGTGTATGAATGTAGGCTGACACTGACAGGGCCACAAAGCTGGTGAAGGGTCTAGAGGTGAAATCGTATGAGGAGAGGCTGAAGTCACTTGGTCTGTTCAGCCTGGAGAAGAGGAGATTTAGGGGGCAACTCATAGCAGTTTACTTCTTCCTCACAAGGAGGAGGAGCAGGCACTGATCTCTTCTCTCTGGTGACCAATGATAGGACTTGAGGGAATGGCAGGAAGATGTGCCAGGGGAGGTTTTGGTTGGATATTAGGATAAGGTTCTTCACTCAGAGGGTGATGGAGCGCTGGAACAGCTGCCCAGGGGAGCAGTCACGGCGCCAAGCCTGTCAATGTTCAAGAAGTATTTGGACAACTCCCTCAGACACACAGGGTGAATGTTGGGGTTGTCCTGTGCAGGGACAGACGTTGGACTCCATGATCCTTGTGGGCCCCTTCCAATTCAGGTCATTCTATGATTCTGTGAAATCCACTGCGCATGCATTACAACAAATCTGCAAAAGATCCAGTATTGGTGTTTATTTTCACTTTTGTAACCTCTGCCCTGTATGCACTGCTGTGCTCTCCAATGTGATAGCCAAACCCCTCCCAATACCACTCCAAGCAGTCAGACTAACACATGCCAGGTATGACTGAAGTTTCTCAGCCAGGAACCTCATTGTGAAAGGCAGGCATCATACATGACATAAATAAAACAGCATACTTGCAAAAAAAATCTTGAGACGAGGAATCACTACAAATCCCCTGTAGTCACAAAGAAGCTCCAGTTTGCTGCAGTATCTGCTGGGCATTACAGTCTGAGCAGTTCTCCTGAAATTCATTGCTCCTTCCTATCTCTGTGGTTTCCCCTCTCTGCTGCTGTCAAAGATTGGCAGTGGTGATCTGGTTTACAGAAGGGATTTGGATTAAAATTAGTCCCCACTTCCTTTTATTTTTTAACAGTTCTGACCCTGTTAGTTTTTCACATGGCCCAAAACAATGAGCTGGAGGGGAGAGGGGAAATGAGCTGGAGGGACAGAGATGACTTGCTAGTAGTTCAAGAAAGGCCAGAGCACCTCTACCTGCATCAGTGTTTGCTCATGGAAATACAAGGACGGATACCTGGGTTGGGTTTTTGTAGGCAAGGGAGAGAGGTGGGCACTTCCAGAAAGTAGTTTTAAGAATCTTTAACAAAAGGTATCTACTAATGCTTGTCATCTTTGAAGGTGCCTGCCTCCCTACACTGAGTACAGAAAAATCAGGGAGAACTCATTTAGAATATACACCTAATTAATAGAGTTCTGAAGTAGGTGAGAGAAACCTCCCTATAGGACTCTAATGATCACAATGGTGCTCTGATTTCTCTCTCTGTACACTATGCTCATAAAATTCATCTGTGATCATTTGTGTAGGCATTAAGGACATGTCCTTTCTTTTCCTGCCACTTATGTTGCAGTCAGTAGTCAACCTCTAATCCTCTTTACCAATTTGTAAAATGAGGATTAAAATGTGAGAAATTATTTCCACATCTATTTTTTTCTGTTTTTCTGTGTGAAGTTATTACTGCAATTTGTTCTTTGAAATATTGATAATTTACTTTGTAAATGGCTGTTACAAGGACAAAACAGAGGAAAAGAAGCTTAAAAACAGATCTTTGTGTTGCTTTTATGCCACTGTAGTTCATTTACGGAGTTTACTGCCTGTAAAACTTGATAAAAAGCCTCATTCCCTGGATAATATACAGATCCATTATACAAATGCATAAATGGTACCCAGCAAGCTCAAGCATGACTTGCACTTTCTCATGTCCAGATTCTGAAGAATGAGTCACCAGAGCTGGCTCATCTCCTGAACAGCACCTCTCTTTACATCACTAGTTGTATGATGCTATTTTACAACCAAACTCTAGGGCTCCAGTCATACTATCTGGATGGATATCCCACCTGTGAGCACATGTCTCTGCTCAGCATCCAAGATCTGAATCATGACTGTTCACTTTTCTCAGTCCTGAGATCCTCAGCGTGTTTCCTTTGGGCCAAACCTGGACACTCCTGGCGGTGATTCATCTAAGCTCAAAGCAGTTACTTGAAACAGGTCAAACAAATTTCTGTCTCTGCCTTCCTTCTGGGGAGCATAAATTTCTCTCCATTGACTATAAAGGGAAATAAGAATTACCGCATGGTGACCCTCCTTTAATTAGCTCCCTCCAGACACAGCTTCATTTCAGGATAAGAAGATCTGTATAAATATTTTTAACTCGTTCTCAGCATAGGGCTTGCTGTCCACAGTTTACAACCTAAAGGTTTTATCTTTCATAAACTATATAATAAAGGGAATTTTGCAAACTGCCAAAACTATTCATCAAACACCAGCAGTTATCAGAGAGCTTCTTTAAAAAACACTGGGGAGATTAATTCCACAGCACCTTCAACTCATGACTCAGCCATGGACAACAGATAAGTAATATGGCTTCTTTTTGTGGGCAGCAGGATAAATGCAATGGAATACAAACCCAGGGTCTTTTTTCCTGTTCCTACTGGGAAGTATCCCCTCTGATAAAGCACAGAATGACAAATCAATGTAATGGTTGCTACAGACCTGGAAATAAACATTTCTCCTAAGGCTTTTGGCTGAATTAGAAAATGAAAAGTTTTCTTAGCTACTTTTGTGTCCTGAAAACAACGTAAAATATCCTTTTACAAGTCAGTTATTTTAACCAGTTTTGAAAAATGTGCAATAGACTCTTATTTTAGACCTCTTCGTTTAGTTTCTTTCATTTGTTTCTAATTAAACTTAAAAAATATACATTATTGTTTTGGGGTTTCATAGTTTAGAAAAACTTTTTAACCTTTAAAACACTGCTATGACTTTTCACAAAAGAATAATAAAAACAATTAAAATGAAGAGCCTACTTCAAGTTACACGCACTGACCGTTGTAGGGGGACATCAGAAACATTGATAGGGCACTGATTGTGCACTATCGCTATTCTCTATTTCAAAAGGGAGCAGCAAATAAAAAAGTTTTAAACTATGTATGATTATGTGTTGCTGTATTAAAATTTCCTGTTGTTGCCACTAGATAGCAGTATATGTCTTCTGAGCTTAGAATTACCCAGCTAACCTATAGATTTCACTTCTTATATATTAGTACTTGTTTAGATTCCTCCTGAAGGGTGATGCAGGATTTGTGGAAAGAGCTATAGAATAGCATATACTACATATATAAAGTACTATTACCTGCTATTTGCTAATTTTTGTTGAGAACAATGAGCTGCAAATAGAAAGGGTGAAAAAAGTGTAGACCTTGTGATGTTCCACTTATGCAGGCTCACAGAAAATCGAATGGTTATAATGGAGTTCCTCTGATTTATACTAGTATAGCAAGAGGAAAGTCTGTCCCACAGTCTATGAATTCCTAAGCCTCCTAAGAAAACAGAAGGGAAAACCAACATACCTATCACAGGCTGAAGAGAGACCAAGGTTTTCTATACTTTCTATACTTTCTACTGCTATATTCCTTTGAAAAAAGGTTCTGCTTTGGTCAGCACTGTTTTAGCCAAAGGATGCAAAAGCATTGTGCTTAAAAATGAGTCATGGTCAGTCCATTAGGATATGTTGAATAACCTGATTTAATTGACTTCACTTTCTGTTCTTAGAAGAGTTTTGAAGTAAACCTGTCCCTGTTTAATGCATATGGAAGTTAAAAATGCAGTCAGCTAAGAGGTGGCTCTGGTCTGCCTTTCTGTGGCCTGTCTCTGCTGACATAAAACTGAAGTGCTTGATAATACAAAATTAAGAGGCTCTGCCTTTCAGAGCTTTACTCAAAGAAGTTATCACTCTGATGTGAAGTGGGCTGTGATTCAAAGATTTCACATTTCTGATGAACACCATTAAAAAAAAAAACAACAAAAAAACCTGCAGAAAAAATTAATGTCAACAACGTTACAAGGAGACATTGCTGAACAGATGGGCAAGCTTCTGGCAGGAAGACTTTAGAAACTAGCATCAGTGACTTGGCTGCAGGGAGGGGGGGAGGGAGAGGGAGAAAGGAGGATAAATAAGAAGAAAATAAGATAAACAGATGCTCAAAATTTAGCAGAATCCTAGCCAACTCAAAGCA
Source organism: Dromococcyx pavoninus (assembly GCA_033558185.1). NCBI lineage: Eukaryota > Metazoa > Chordata > Aves > Cuculiformes > Neomorphidae > Dromococcyx > Dromococcyx pavoninus. Next base: position 1,061,776 of record JAUMJL010000063.1, on the reverse strand, counting down.
GCAAATAGAATGGCCTTCTCTATTACCTTAGAGAAAAACAAGAAGCTTATTATTAGGTGCCTTTTCTTGTTGGTGTACTCAGATGTTCAAAGGACTTGAATAAGTTTAAATATTTGAATGTGAGGGCAAATATAAAGATTTGGGGAATATTCATTTTGTTTTCATTGGGGATTGTTTTAGGTTTTGTGGGCCAAAGTGATGTTCTTTTGAGAAGCATTAGCCTGAAGCCAGGGCATGACTGGCTTTCAAGATTGACTGGATCTGATGTAAGGATATTTTTTTAAACATAGAGGAATCAAAAAAAAAAAAAATCAAAAGCTTTTCAATGCTAGAGAGAGACTGAGCAAAAGAACTAGTGTTGTCACTAGTCTTATCCTTTCTGGGAGAAATGGCATTCTGCAAGGGCAGAGCCTTTTCCTTCTGTTGCCTTGAGTTTTCTGAGGATTCTTCTGGAGGAAGCAATTTATTCACTGCCAGGGATTTTCTACAGCTCTTCGTTGCCATTGACCATTTAAACGTTGTATCCGCCCATACACACACCCCACCCTCAATTGTCCATGGGATCAGATGGAGGAGGTATTTAGGTGCAGAACTTGCTGCCACCACTGTGGATGAAAACCTTCCCCGTTGAGCAGGGCAAAACAGGGAAACCACAAGTAGTGACTGAAATCTGTGTTCCAAAAAGTAATATGGAGAATTTGGCTGAGGCACTGTGCCATGCAAATAGGAATTTATGCTTTGTGTCCAGGCCCCCTTAATTCCTCATCATTTCAGAATAAGAAGAGTCCATTGCAGTCAAATTTTCATTTCTGTCTGATGATGACCTAGTACTGTTGGAATGAGGCTGATATAAGTCAAGCGAGAAGGAGGAGCACAGCTTCCACTGCTGACTGCAGTGCTTCTATCCACATCTTAATCATATGCTCTCTGAAATATTTCTCTTAATTTCCCTTGTGGCCAGCTCTTTTGAAGTTTTAATATGTGACCTGTTGCCATCTACTCGAATAGCTCTTTTTTTTCCTATTTTTCTGTATTTTTGGAACATTATATTTCTTAGCTTTGGCCCTTTTAATCTCTTGATATGTTAATGAAAAGTATTCTTGTAAACCTGATCTTTCATCATACCTGTGCTACGCAATTAATCTATATAGTTTATCTAGGTCAGATAATCTACTTAAATAGCATTGAATAAATGAACACATAAATGTGAACTTGAGTCAGGTCATGTATTTCATCTCAGAATGCTATGCACTATACTGTATTGTCAAAATAAGTGAAAATTATATCAATGACAATTGCTATCATTTTTCAAGGATTTTGATTTTTCAGAGGTATTTTATTCAGTTTGGTATGGTTTGGTGGGGTTTTTTTTTGTAGGAAAACAGAATACCACCTATTTTTGAAGGCATAAGAATTAAGAAAGAAGAGAAAGAAAATAAGTAAGAAATTGTGTCTTTCACAATCATCTCTGAGAACTCAAGCTTTCTTGTATCAGCAGGTTCAATCACTTCTGGCAGCAGAGGAGATATGGGGTAGTATTAAGGTATTTTCATTCTGTCTACCTGAAATCAGTTGAGTAGAGATTTACACTAGCCAGTTGACTGAGGCCAAACAGAAAAACACTGAAGTCACTTCAAAAAGAGAGGGAAGAAAGGAGGAAAAGGAAGAAGATTATATTTATATTGCTGTGAAACTGAACATGAGGACTGATCACACTGTCTGTCTTGTTTCCATTTAGAATGCCTCTCTTTAATAAGCTTTTTTTAATGGACTAACAGATCTTTAACATGGTAACAACAGCCCAGAGGTACTGGAAAAAGGTCAACGTGTGCCTTCTTATCCCAGCCTGAATATATTGATGGGGTTATTTTATAGAACGACTCAACTGAATAGGCAGCGAAGTGGCCTTTGGGTATGAAAACAGTAAAATGAAATCTCGGAAGGCTCCATACACAATAGAAAGCTGTGCAGCTGCAGTCAGCCCAATAAACTGAGCCTGAAACAGCATTCTAGTTATTCCCAAATAAACACATCAGTTAAAAATCCCAACTATAAGTATATACCTGGTATTGTTGAAAGAAACTTCCAGGGAGACTTGTTCCAGGGGACAAATCTCAGCCACTGCAGTTCAGGGATTGCTTATATTGACACCAGTCATAAGAAATCAAATTGTATATAAACTCAATTTAAAATATATTAATGAGATTTGGAAGACATACGAACGTTACACAGTTTATGGATTGCTATGTTTGCATCCATGTCCTTGACTAAATTTTCCCAGAAGCCTCCATTGCCCTGCTTGTGACGGAGCCACTGAGAACTGATGTCTCTCTGGGCTTTTGCCTGATCCCTGCTTAAAGGAAGTGTGCTGGGACTGTGGGCACTGCAGTAGCAGCTTGTTTTGGAGAAGGAATAAGGAGTGTTGCCCTTCTGCCCACCTTTAATACCTCCTTTGCAGCATTCAGGTTTGCATGTTGTAAAAAATTGTCATGGCTGCGTGGCCAGAGAGATGCCTCTGCTCACAGGAGTTATCAAGGTCAGTGGACCAGTCCTTGCTAATACAAACACAACTCATGTGTCTACAATGGTGGTTTAAGTATCTCTAAGCAATAGTCAGTTCTAAAAGAGGCAAAAGAAATTTCCCTTCCTGGAATTCATATTTTCTTAGGAACCAGCACAAGTCTGGTTTGAATCGGAGCTTTAGGATGTTTCTAGGCTCATTGCAAGCGCCTTCTACAAAAGTCAGATCCCAAAACAGTCTGTTAGAAACAGATGGGTCCGTCAGGCTGTGCTCTGTGAACCCGGGAGGGAAATGGGGCAGGAAGATTGGTAAGTAACTGAAAGTCACGCTTCATAATTCCTCATGCTCTTTTCTTATTGGTAAAGGATCTGAATTGGTAGTGCTATGATAATAAAATTAATTTTCATCATCTAAACTTTCTCCAGTTGTTGAATAGATTACTCAATAAAAGAATGAATCTGAGTATGGTATGAGGTACTTAATGGGCCAGTAATTAACTGATATCCAAGCAAGGAGAAGCTGGAACAGATCAGAATATTGAAATAAAATCTTACACACATTTACAGGCTTAGAATATGCATTTCTTTTATTTCTTTAAAGCAACTCACAAATTTTAGGTATGAAAACATTACGTTTATGGAAGCGTTTCAGTTTTTTCTTTCTTTCTCATCTTCCTTCCTCCTCTCTTGATGCTTTCTGCTGCTCCCCCCAGAGAAGGAGATTGGGATGGAGGAGAGAGAAGGCACACACAGGGGAAGAAATAAGCAATTACTATTCATTTCCACATTCCATCAAAACAGCAAATGCTGCCTTTTTTTTTTAAGTTTATAATTTTTAAGTTTTCTAGTATAAAGAGCCCAAAATAAGCATCTATTGAGTCTGGCTGGAATCTTCTTTTGTTACAACGTATTTTTTATCCTTTTTTATTACAAGTCAGCTTTATAAATATAGTGTTTATAGCTTTGGCACAATCTTATTAAATAGCCATGTCTTATTGGCTGTTATGAATTTCTGTGTGAAGAGCAAATGAGGCTGGAATGTTAAGTCTAATAACATTATTTATCACAGATCTTGATAAATTGTTCTGATAAAAATTTTAGTCACTTTAATTCATTGAGGACTAGGATAACCAGTTCATTATAATGAATTACAAAATAAATCAAGCCATAGCTTTCTCTCAAAAAATACTCCAGATTTTATCTTTTCACTACATTATTAATAGTTTCAGCTTCTATCTTTAAGGAGCAAGTAAGTATTGACTGGCTGACAAGGCAAGAGATCATAACTATTTTATGCTTTTTAGTAAAACTGTTGGAGAAAGCCTGGTAAAAAAAAATCATAAAATATTTGCTTGGTCAAATCAGAATTTGTATGTTCTTATATTCCAGTTTCAATATAGAAGATTTCTTCTCCAGAAAAAAATGCCAATCCAAAGAAGGCTAGAAGGAAGAGAAGAGTAAGCAAGAGGAAAAAACTAAAGTTAGCCAGGGAGGTGGTGCACACAAAAGCATCTGATGATGGAAGTGGGATCCAGCTCTGGATTCAGACACGAAGGACCGAGGTGGTATTTGCTTCTGTAGACTGTCTTGAGAAGGGAAGTTATTACACTTGTTACATCATAGGGAAGTACGATAGTGCTCATAACAATGGAACTGTAAGAGCTCTACAGGTGAATACTGGTAGTGCAGGGCCTGGGGCCCAAGGAGGCAGTTCTGCTAACAGACTGTAAATTTACTTGGTGATTCTATTTACAACATCACATCAAAGCGCAGAAGGAGCAATCTAAGTATAAATAATATTCCCAAAGATGCTTCTTGCGTGGAGTTAGTTACTGATTTGTGGGAGCTCCTCCCTCTGACAAATATTCAAGATTTGGTGGTTGTATACCAGAATTAAGAATTCCATAATCAACTTTTGAGAATACCATTTATGTACAACCCAGGGAACTTGTGAAGATTTGTACTTTAAGCTCTGCTGAAATTCTATGACCTTTTACTTTAGGAAAGTATGGAAATAAGAAAGAGAGAGAAGGTGCTATAAAAATATTGAAGTTTCCCATAGTATATTAGTAAATGCTTCAGTACACTGTCAGCATATTTAGAAACAATGCCCCCCCCCGAGAGGGGGCATGATTTTCACAGAATCATAGAATTGTTTGGGTTGGAAGGGGTGCTAAAGCCCATCCAGTTCCACCCCACCTGCCGTGGGCAGGGACACCTCCCACTAGACCAGGCTGCTCAAGGTCTCATCCGACTTGGCATTGAACAGTTCCAGAGAGGGACATCTACAAATTACCTGGGAAATCTATTCCAGAATGCTCTCGTCCATGCTTGATTTTATAGAAGGAGGAAAGTGCTCTTGCCACACCATAAAATACCTTCTGGTACTCCATCAGCAAGTTCATTCACAACTGTAAGTTGTCTCCCAGATTGTTGTCTCCTAAATTTAAAAAAAAATCAACCTAACCCACTATAGAAAAGAGGTTGCAAATGTCTGTGCTTCATTACACTGGTGATAGAATAAGGAAGAAACAGTCTTCATATAATTAAGAATCTACAAATAAAAAAGGCTCAGCTCGGCGCAGTTTTAGGACTGTACCTACGTGAAGATGCTGAGGTCATTGATTTTATTTTTAGCTACTAACACATTTGTTTTTACTACAGAAACTCCTTCTCAAAAGAACCCTGAGAACAAACATCCTTATTCATTACTTTCTTTTTAAAAATAAAACCAGAAAGCCCTGAAGATTAAGCTACTTATTAAGATTTCCAGGGATATGTTCTCCTTTTTGCAAGGCCTGTATAGCTGGAGCCTCAAAATCAATTAACTAAAAGGTCTTCATCATCTCTGGAATTTCACTCATTCACATCAGTAATTACAGAAGGTCTCCATGAAGCAGTGGTTTCTCAAAGAGTTAATTGAAATGCAGGAACAGCTTAATACTGATTCAGCAGACTTAGCTCTAAGCTTCAAAGGAATTGTGATTTACCATTTGGTTCCTTATTTGTCTATTTAAATTAATTATGTTGCTCAAAGGCAATGGAAATGAAATATCGGAGGCCCCAGTGTCATTCCAGCATAAATGTTAAGATACATGAGTCCTGTGAGAGACAAGTTCTGAATTTTATGTTCAATTTTTATTTCTTTTATAAAGTATTTATTTCACAAATTATTTCTTTCATTTATCTTTCCTAGTAAACATAAGATTTTCCCCAAAATTCTCTGAACTGTACACCACATCCAGGTTTATTAATCTCAAATACACTAACATGAGTGAACACCCCTCGGGCCTGGTTCAAGTTATACAAAGGTAATACAAAGCTTAACAGATCTGTGGTTTGCTTACTCTCTAGATGGAGTGGGCTGCATGGCAATCCCGGCATAATTCACAACTTTAAATAGATACCTACTACTGCTTTAGACATAGTGATGTTTGACAGCAATTTATCTCAACACACATGAAATTAATCTAACACCTGCACTGAGTACTTCTATTTTGATCCCCAGACATGCAAAGACATAAGACAAGAAAGGGGAATTTAAGAGGTGCCACCAGGTTTACATCCATGCATGCCGTCTCCATTCTCCATCTGAAAGATGACAGGAAGATGAGACTCTGCAGAGATCTTATCCAGCTTCCTATCTGTTCCTGAGAAAGCAAGTGTAATATAAAAGCCATTAATTCCTGGGTAGGCTCCTCTGAGATAGGTTCAGCCTCTAGCACTCGTCTGCGTTTGGGGCATGTGTGATAAACCAGTAGCCGTCCAGTGCAGAGATATAATAACAACTGTTACCAGCGTGTCATCCTGCTGAGGAAGGAGCACACTTAATCTGCTTGTAGTGTCCAGAAATGACCTGTGCAAACTTGCTCACGCAGACATAGTTTCCCTGATGTGGTGCCACAGTGGAAGACATTTACTTTAATATCTAGAAACAACCCAGGGAGGTCAGCACAAAAGGACATACACCAAGAAACAATGACTTCTTGAAGTGTCCAGTCCCCTACCTTTGCAGAGACCTCTGCCAGGTTTTCACAGCCTCTCCCCGATGCTCATGGGTGGTTTACATTCTGGCTTCAACTGTCACTCCACTCTGGCCAGCAGGGTTGGTGAATTCTCCATGAGACAACCTTCACAACTTTCATCTCTACCCATAGCATCCTGGCTTTCTCCAGGCAGCAGGGACAAGTTCTGTGGGTGAACAGAAAGGGTGAACAGAGGACATCTGCAGCTAAAAAACTTGTCTCCCTCCAGCTCTTAATGATTTCTGATCACCAGTAATTCCTTGTGCTATGGACTACTTCACTCATTTCACCCCATACATCATGCTTCTCAGTGTCTACTTACTCAGTTCTGGCCATCAGTAAGTCCCTCTGTGGCTGCATAAATCTATTTATTTCTGTCAGATGCTTATAGATTAACTGATGCTTCTTCAGAGCTAGACATGGCTCTTCTTCTCTTCTCTGACACTGCTCCAGAGGGTCTACTACTGGGAAAGATCCTCCTGCTACTTAATTCTGCAAAAAAAAGTCTCTTCCATTGTGTCTGGCTGGCACTGTCTGAGCAATAAGAGCCTATTGTTAGTCAGTCAGCAAGGAATGCCTCAGCCACACATAGACATCTATTACATGTTTGTGTTACAAGAATTCTTCAGGACATGCCATCTAACGTGTTATAAGTCACTTGCTTCCTCCTTGCCATAGCTTTGAAGGTTGATGGGAAACTGTGTCCTCTGGCACATCAGACCATGCCTGCAATGGGAGGGAGGAACTGGACAGGACAGTTTCTGGCTGGCACCATCATTATGCTGAAAATCTGTAGCTGTGTGCCAGGAGGGTTTGGCAGCAATGTGGGTCAGGAGGTATTGGAATGAAAAGCAATGTGGTGGGTTCTTCCCTGCCCTCTGAGGTTCCAGAGCCTGCTGATCACCCCCACAGTTGACCTTGCTGCTGGTGATGGCTCATGGTGGAGAAGGAGAAATAGAGGTGGAACTAAAAGGCCCTGAGGTGGTCAAATAAACCCAACCTTTCTCACTCCTTACTCCAGGAAAAGACAGGAGACATACGTCTCATTCCTATGGGTACTCTGTGGTGTGGGAGGACAGGAGCATCATGTCAGCTGCTGTGCTTGACACAGAGCTGCACAAAGCAGTTTGTGAGGTGGGCTGTGCCTTGGCCACCACTTCTAATTGTCAGTGGGATACTAGAAGTACACACAGTGATGTTGTTTTTCCCCTGAAATGGCATTCCTGTGATGGCAGCATTTGAGTTCCTTCTTGCAAAAGTTTCTCTGTCAGTGAGTATTGGTTCTGATTCTTTCCTCATGTGCAGCCAAATCGTGTGTCCTCTTCAAGTCCTCCTGCCCAGACTGCTGCCTGCTTCATCCTCCCAAGGCTATGCTCTCCCTTAACCCAAGTGTGTCTGGGGATCAACAAGTCACTTGAAGAGCAGCCTCCCTGGATCTGAAATACAGCAGGTGCTTGTTGCACTAAGGCAGACTTGGGCATTATTCCTACCTGTTATCCTCTGAAATGATGGGTGAGTTGAGAGAATTTGGTAGCTGTCCCTGTCTCCTGTCCATTTTTTTCCTCTAGTCTGCTCCATCCTATAGGACACCACAATGACTTATTTGCTGAGTCACGTGAACCAGTATGTCTTTCCACCAAAAGCATGAACCACCCTGGGAACTATGACCGGTAGCTGGATTGTCCCGTGCAGAAACATTTGCAAACATGTTCCATGGATGACTGTGGCCACTGGGGGTGAGGAAGGGGGGAATTAGAAGGAAGTCTCTGATATGAGAGGATGGGAGGAGGATCTACCTCATCTTGTAGAAACGTGAGAAGCTACTCTATTTACATAGTGTGTCTCTGTGTCTTTCTGAAGCCTTTTACAAACTGATTCTCTGTCATCCAGTAAAGAAAGACCCTTGAAACACTCACCTGGAAAGCAGGGATGGAACTTCCTCACTTTTTTATGAATTAAATTTTACTCTTTCATATAGAAACCCACAAGAGGGGTTCCTTAGCTTTCTCACTTCTTAGATGTGCAATCTTCTCATTACGGCTTTCAGTATGAGCAGCAATCTGTAATTAGATATTTAACATGGAGTGAGTGCAAACTCTGCTGCACCCTTAGCATTCTTTGAAGTGAAAAGGGTCAGTTTGTAGGATGGTTTCCCTAGTCACCATTTTGTCCTTGCGTTTTCAGTAAATACAAGTTTAATTACTAGCTCATGATTATTAGTCACTGTCATTGCAGTGATCCTTTACTCCCCAGCACGGCACTCTGCGAGTTTTCACAGCAGTATCTCAATGATTAAGACCGGGATTTTCAAAGTAGCTCCAGCCTGCTATTGAATTTAAGTCAGACACAAGCACCTAAATACCTTAAGATCCTTTGAAGATCCCAGCTGGAAATTATTTTTCTGTGCTTCTTAATTTTTCTGTCTACTATAGAACCTTATTTTTCAGTGCAGCACAGGAGAATTCAGACCCTTTGTTGAAAGTTGGTAAGGATATTGGGAGGTATCAGGTAATGAATGGTACATTTATTGCAATAGTCTAAAGGAGCATAGCCTAGTATGGAGAAATATGGATCTCTGTTTGAAAACCGTGATGGCCACAGCCTCCCTCATGACTAGTGCTAGAGCTGTCTCATCCAGACATTAGTCCCATCTCTCCTTTGAAGTATCTGCACTGTTTCAGCCTCAATTCCAGGTCTCCAGTTTACAGATGATTCTAGATATTTCTTGACAGAATAAAAATCACACCACAGATTGTTTGCTTTACTGAACAGGCTATGGATATATTTATCAACGGGTATGTACCTGTCTGCTTCAGTGTGTAGATAGCCTTCTACCCACGCATTCATATCCCTCTTCTAAGTAATCTGTAGTGATTTTCTACTGCCTGTTGATTGTTTTCTGGTTTAAGTACGTGACTACTTTTATTGCAGTTTGAATGTCACCTATCACAAGCACTTTAGGATTGGAGTGTGTGTATAAATACAGTTTTATGTGCATTAAGTCATTACACATCAATAATTTTAGGAGGTTTAAAAAAATCAAAAGTTATAATTCTTTCCCTTTTTTTTCCATTTTTTTCTATAGAAGAGAACTAGTCTAGGGCAGTGCTGGGGGAAGGGAAAAGAGGGATGGCCAAACAACTGCTAGGGTGCCAAATACTCCAGTACTTGAGTGCAAAGAGCCTGACATGGCTCTACAGCCTACCACAGAGTCATAGCTTTGCTCTGGGTCTCTGCCCAGAACCTGACCCTGATAACACAAGCTTGGCCTTGTTCTGTCCTTTCCCAGTTGTCCACAGCTCGATGAGGTGAAACAGTGGGGACACCAGTGGAATGGTACCCTCTGTGGTAACTCCCTGTCTGCATGACCTGGATAGGGAGGACACCCCTAGGCCAGTTATGGAGCACCAGCTGTGCCCAAGTTCCTAACATATGGACCATGCTGTAGCTGCCACCGTTTCATATTCCCCTTATAGATACCTGTTCATTTGTCTCTAAATTGTAACATGGTTCCTGCTTCAAGTTGGCTTTGTTCATCCCCAAGAATATATTTTTCGAAAGGGAAGTAGATTTTGTCATTGTATCTAAAATATAGTGCATCTGTATTTACCTGAATTCTGATGTCATTAACTTTGCTTAGCAAAATTTTATTTTCTGTCTGTCATTGCTGGGAGGATAGGAAAAGAAAACTGGCTTCAAATAGTTGTACGTACAGTTCTTCTCATTTTATGATCAGAGCTATTCACCTGCCAAGAGAAGAGCTAAGCCTGATCAGTGCTGGGCATTCAAAGCTGATGAAGCCATTGTGAGGGAATGGAGTGAAAACAGCAGGCAGTTCTAAGGAACTCAGTATTTTTCCACAGTTAGACTTGTCCAGTGAGCTTAACCTGTGTTCCAGACATCATAAATTATTCCAGAAGGTCACAGACATTCATCAAGCATTATCTTTTCACTGGTTTATTATTTTCTGAGTGGTTTTGATCCTAGAGACTTAGATTCTAGTATGGAAAGCACAAGCCCTATGAAGAGCGACTGAGGGAGCTGGGCTTGTTTAGCCTGGAGAAGAGGAGGCTCAGGGGATACCTTATTGCTCTCTGTAACTACCTAAAAGGAGGTTGTAGGCAGGCAGGGGTTGGTCTCTTCTTTCAGGCGACCAGTGACAGAACAAGAGGACATGGTCTCAAGCTTCGTCAGGGGAGGTTTAGGCTTGATATTAGGAAAAAATTTTTCACTGAAAGGATGATTCGCCAATGGAATGCACTGCCCAGGGAGGTGGTGGAGTCATCGTCCCTGGAGGTGTTTAAAAACAGATTGGATGAGGCACTTGGTTTAAATGACGAGTGGGTGTTGGGTTATAGGTTGGACTAGATGATCTCAGAGGTCTTTTCCAACCTTGTGATACTGTGATACTGTGAAAGAAAATACTAATGTAATGAATGGCCAAAGCACAGACCCTTGGAGTTGCTATGCAGTTTTACCCAAGTGCACAATTACAGCAGAGCAGAGGCAGCCTTTGGTTTCCTAAGACAGGACATAACATTTGTGAGAAATTGTCAGCGTGATTTTTCATGGCACCTTTGCTCAAAACCTAAGAAAGTGGAGAAGTATCTAAGATGTATCTAGCCTCAGTGTTGTGAATTAATTTAAGTTACAGGTACAGTAGCTGTATTAGCAATGATTAACATGAGCATGATCCCTCCCTTCTTGCTGTGGGAAGTGGACAGCTTTGACTGTATTGACTTGTCAAATGAAATAGTTATATAGTATGGCACATCTGCCTTTGCAGTACACTCTGTTATATGTGCCTCTGTAAAGATGACACAACCAAATTATCCTAGTTAGCTGTATGTTTAAAAGCCTGAGGCAACCAAGAGAGGAGTTCTACCGTAAAATGTATAATTGCTGGAGGCATATTTGTCTGTGGTTGATGTAAATTCAAATATCCTGTTTTATTCTTCTCAGAAAGAAGAACCTACTCCATTCCCAGCCCCTGGTATCAGCTCTGGCACCTCATCCCTCTTCTTTGCTTTGAGATCAGTCATCCGTGCTGTGTTTCCAAATGGAATCAAGGCTGATCTAAACTGGGTTTCCCAGTTATTGCTATGACTTCCGTGTCTTACTACTGCAACCCCTTGTGTTCTAACAGCAGTTTCTGTGAGTTTGGGCAGCCTGGGCTGTCTCCCTGGCTATATGTGCTGTTAGCAGCAATGGTAGTCAAACACTTTGGATGTTCTCTGGAGTATTTGTGACTGGAAAGTCCTCTACATCTATTTCTGGTCAAAGCTCCAGGTCACGATGGAATGAAACATTTCCTAGGAGGAGTGGCAAAGAGAACATCATTGGAAGTCCTCAGGCGGAGGAGATGATAAAATCTAGGCCTGTGTCTGCTAGTTTAGTCCCTTCATTAATGGGCACTCACTGTCAGATTAGATTTTTAATTCTAGGCAGTTGTAACTTCTTTATCTTGTCCCAGTAGGCATCCCTTGGTACAGCAGAGCAGACTTCACAGGATTAGATGGAGTTTAGCTGCCTCTAAAGCTTGTCTGTGGCTCATGGCAGAATTTGCAAGAAGAATTTGCTGTGCAGCAGAGGTGGTGCATGCAGCCACCCAACCACATGCCCAGGCCACCGTGTTCCCAGCACTGCCAAGGGAGAGAGAAGGGTCAGCCTCGGGACCCAGTTAGCCACTGATAAGGGACTGCAATATTTTATAAACTCCCTCTGAAGCTGTCTGAGTTAATCCTAGAAATGACAGCTTAACCACGATACCTACACATGCCTTCTGGCACACAGCCTTATCCAGGTGCATCCTAAGCAGATATCACCCCACTGCATCCTGCATCTTCCCACAGAGAGAAAAGCTGGTGAGTAAGCTGGAGGGAGTGCTGCTTTACACCACAGCAGCTATCTGTGTAATAATTTTAATATAGCCTGAACTCATAAATCCCTTGATCCATTAAAACTGTTTTTGTCAGGTCAAAATATGTTTATTTTCCTTTCAGAAGAAGCTTAGCTCACTTGAAGTAGCCCATAGAGCTTTTTTTCACTTTTTCCTGGTACTCAAAGTGTTGCTCCTTCAAGGGATGAAACAGAAATAGTTTCTGGCTATTACAGCAACTTAGAATGAAGGGAAAAACAGAGTAAGAGTGAGCTGTCAGCTGGGTGACCCTTTTGACTCAGTATCTGTCTATGTTACGAAGCTAAGGCACGGTGAAGTAATTTTCTTTAGGTGCAGAGAATAGATAGGTCTGAGGAAGGGGTGTGCTGGCTCTTTGCTGGCCTCTTTTGGGAATTTCACACTACAAGGAAAAATCTGTCCTCTCTACCTGTCGACACACTTGCCCTCTGCAGTAGGGTCTTCTTGGCATCACTGTGATGAATTTCTTTTCAGAAATGATTTCAGAGGCAAGAGGAGGTCTTTGTGTATCTCCTGCAGAGCATCCAGGATTCCTTCCTATACCCGTGCTCAATGGTGTCCCCTCAGGAGCTGCTCATCTCTTGCTCTCTGCTGAATTGCTGACATATAAGAGATACTAAACACAGTGGACTGTCAAGGACTAAATAAAAACATTTTCAGCTCCGATCAAGTTATCAAAAGCAGTTTTTGAGATGTTAATGTCTTGGGTTCTGCATGTGTGTCATGTTTGGATATGCTCTTTTGTATAGATATGCTTTGGAGATAGTTGCTCACAGCAAAGTAATGAGACATTTCAAGACAGAATTCTTACCAGCAAATTAAATTACCTGCCTAGCTTACTAGCATTAATTATTTCTCTCCCAAGGATCTGTGTAAACAGCCAGATTTTTATGTAAATTAAGTGATGCTTGAGATGGCTGATGAATGCCTTTGAATCTCTGTTGTTTCATGATGCTAACAATTAATACGGGAAAAAAGAAAAAATCATTCTTGATTACTTCTTCCACAGATTCATAATACTTTACCAGTGTCTCTAACCATACGTTACACAAAAGGACTACTCTGCTTCCCTGTAAAGGAAGACATAATGTAAACACTTACATTCAACATTTAACAGTCAAGCATGAGAGGAGCTGTAGCTGTCAGAGATATAAGTTTTGGAGACTTTAACAGGTCTTTTATTGGAGCAATGTATTTCTCCAAAAGATTATAAAAATTGCTGGAAAAGACAAAATACATTTTGTAGGTGTGTTTTAGATCTAAACAGTAGAGGGCCTAAACACTTTTTTTCTAAAAACGGTTCTGACAGTTTTTTATTCTGATCTACTCATTGCCTTCAGGGGTGCCCACTCCTCCAGTAGAGGAAGAGATTTAAAGATTCTCTATTGAGAAGGATGCTAGAATAGGACTGAAGAAAACTGGGTTCTTTCTCCATCTATCTTTCCCATCCAACTGCATGAGTCGCTTTGTTCTTCAGTGCCTCAGCTTCCTCTTGTGTCTCTTTCCTGTGTCATCGTTGTAAGCTTCATCCAGAGCAAATGCTCTTTTGCTCCAAATAAGCAGTGAGTTACCAATAAATATGCAGTAAAATAACATTATCTTGGTTTACTGCATTGAGTCAAAGTGTAAAATTCAAATTAAATCAGTTGAAATTTCAAAAATTCTATCCTGAAGCATGAACATCCCTATTTCTGGATGAATGAAGCTTAATTCAAGCAAATTATTTCATTTTCAGGTATTTGACAAAAGTGCATTGAAACTTGAAAAGAAAAGGCTACTTCCAAAAACCAGAATAAGGAGGTATTTAAGCTATCACCTTTCAGCCTGGAGCTTCATGTTCCCAAGGATGCTGAAAGCCGAGTTTGTACTCCTTTGCTGCTTTCTTACATGTAAGGAGTAATTCCCTGTCTCATAGCCAATCCTCAAATCAGCAACAATAAGGTATTCAGCACAGGTGGGTTGTTTCAGCTCTTCTAATTAAATGCTTCCAGTTTATATGAAAATACTTCTATTACAGTGAGAGAAAAGTAGAGGACCCAGTGATTAGCAGGATGGTGATTATGAGACAGTAAAGACAGATGGAAGAGCTGGATTAAAAATTGAGACTGTTTACTTTTTTGGTGAAAAACTGATTTTATTTTATATTTATGGGATCAAGACTAAATTGTAAGGTGTAATATTTGTTTCCTGAGAGGGTACTATATGAGGGAATTCTATGAGTAATTTTGCTAGATGTGGAACAACTAGGCAAGTGGGAGTTATCAAAGTCTTTATAAGGTTTATTTTTTAAGCAAATTTTCAGGTCCACAAACAGCACATAAGACATGTATTTATTACAGTTTCAGTTTTTACACTTCCTGTAGACCTAAAGCTACACATGTAAAAGTTTTCTCTGCAACTATAATGACATTGAGTGATTCAATGCTGGATACAGCTGATGAAATTGTATTTGCTCCAGCAAATGTAGGAAATTTATATCTTGAAATCTCAGGAGTCAGGCTGACCTAGTTTTGACCATGTAGTATTGCCAGGTTAAAGAACCAAAATTTAGACAAATATCACTCCTGGGACGTGAATGCATAGTCTTCCTCCTGACAAAGTCATTCTGCTGCCTCTTGCATACTGTGGATCAGCATTACTGTTATTACAGGTAGAGAGGAATGTATGTTGCAGGGAGCTGTGCATAATAATAGCTGTCAGTTTTAGTAAGCTTCAATTCAGTCTGTCTGAGCCCCGTAAGTTTTCAGTATAAATTGACATTACTAGTTTCAGCCTATCATCTTAAAAAAGAAGTGTGTAACTGACCAACAGATTTTCTCTTCTACCTCTTCCATAGTAAATTGCTGACAAAACTGCCAATGGTCCTCTGAAGCAAGAAGACACTAACTTTATGTATCATATTTTAAGATAATAAACCTGCTTAGAAAAATTAAACCTGGCACCATTTTGCATAAAGTGAGCTTTTTGGAAGAATATGGATGCAAGGAGGAATCTTTCGGGTGTGCTGTGTGCATGCAGGTTGGTTCCTTGCCCAGAAAGACTGAAGTAGCCCTGGCAATTTGCCTGCCTGGCTTAGTCTCGAATGCATCATGGTTAGGCAAAGCTCCTGTCAAATATTTGGGCTGATTAGTTTTTTTCAGCTAGAGGACACAATGTAGAGTATCAGACCCCATCTGCACTGATATTCCAAGAGGTTTGGCTTCGTTTTATACCTTAAATCCTTCTTCTCTTTTTCTAATTTTCCTAGAATGTTTACAAAGCAAAATCATGCTGTCCTCAGACTTTTTTTTTTCCTTAAGATTAGCAAGGAACTGCCTTCAAATCTATTCTTGCAAGACAGTTTCTGATCTCCCTAGCAGCGTTTTGCTGCACCTTTCCCAATATGAATGACTTTTTTGCCTCAAATCAATCTGACCCAAATGTTACACAATATTCCAAATAAGGTTTTCTTGGAGTCTTGGATGTTGTCATTGGTGCTCCCTTGTCTCCACTGAAATCACCTTGCCTGATCTAGCCTGGCTTCAAATTTTTCTCTTGTATGGCCTTTTTCTCATGTGAGAAACAGTTCCTTAATAGTGCTGTCATGAGATATCTGTTCTGTTTGTATGTTATTTAATTTCCTTTTATGTGATTTCTGTTTGACTAATTACTATGCCTTTCAAACACTTTACTGAAATAGAATAGGACCTTCAGTATCACACTGTTCACCACATAAAAGCCCACCACCAGACACAAAAACTCTGTGTAGATTCCCTTACTAATGAAAGCAAGATTATTTTTAGCCGAGTTTAACAAGAGTGGGGTGAAGTGTAATTAAATTGCTGCAATATTCCAAGAAATTATGTATTATTTGTACTGTCTGTTCAGGCTACTTAGACATCTTAATTAAGCTGTGATTCAAAAGACTACAGAAGCATGATTAGAAAGGCCGTGCTCTATGAAAGCAATGAAAACAAATAGGTCCATGTGAGGGTTTGAGCTGGAAGTTCTGGTGCCTTGAGTAGCCTAAATTCAAATCCTCTCAGTGCCCACCACAGAACAGGGATGGCTCCAAGTAAATCCTTCATGAAAATCAAAGAAGAGTTTTCCACAAGGACTTATGAGGCAGATATGGATGCAAATTTAATATAAGATAATGTAAATATATATATAAAAAAATCAGTTATTCCTATACCTTGTTTCCATGAATACCCTGGCTTCTGCGAGAAATTTCTGACTGCTGATTTCTGTCCTCTTGGTGTGATGTCTCTTCAGTGCTGGCTGATATTGGCTTAAATATTAATATACAGGTATAAAACATAGATCATTTTTAAATAAAGCTTCACTTTGTCTGTTCTTTAGAGACTTGTGGGATGTGATAGTGGTGATGAAAGACAGACGAAACAGTTAAGATGAATTATTCAATAAATATCTAATTTTTTTTTTTCACTTTACTTTGAAATTGGAAAGGTAGGAAAACACAATATCTAATTTTTTCTCCCAATAATAACCTGTTGACTGTTCACCTTAGCCTTTTTAGTGTGTTTTAGTCAAGCAGTATGTTGCCTACGTCTTACTTCCTAGCAATAAATGTTAACTGATGGGGTTTTTTCACCCTACTCTCAATAAGGTCATTCTCTCTGCCTGACACAGATTATAAGTCCTGCTGCAACCCTTTTGATCATAACACCAGGATTATTGACAAGCTGTCAAAACAGGGGTTATCACTAGTGCTTTCCTGGGCTTCAGTATTGACTATATGCCCTGACAACAAAGAAGCAACATCATAATGGTTTCAATTCCCAAACAACAGGTTGCAGGTCACAACCAGTCAGACTGTCAGACTGAGCAGAGTGGCAGAAGTAGCTATCTTACACAATGCAGTAAAGTGATAATGTTGTGAACAATTATTTTTCAACATGGAATTTTAGAAGAATACAATCAATCAAAGTTTCTGAAATATGGCACTGAGCAGTTTCAGTTTCCATTGCAAAGCTTTTGAAATAAATGGTCTTAATAACTCTTACTTCTCCTGTTCTGCAGAAAAAAACAACATTAATTTCAGTTTTGTAACTTATATACTGGGTATTGAAAAACAAGTTGTCACAATTCAACACAATGCTCTTCTGTTGTTGTGTCTACTAATATCTACTAACATTAATCAATAGTAAGAAAATTTTAACTAGCAGTGTAATAAAAAGATGGCACCTAGATAGATGAAGAATGGAGCCTGGAAAATGGAGTCCTCCAATACTAGATGCACTCAAAAATTGATGGCTTTCGACTGTTTCCAGCCTTAATTCTAGTTTCTAGGTTCTGTCTAGGAGTTGGTGATGTTTGAATTATCTGTCTCTTGACTACTACCTTGGCCAGACTACAAGGAAAAAGAGTGACAATCTATGTCATATTCCCTTCTCTCATATTTGCAAAAAATCTATTGAAAAACCACATGCTGTACCTATATCCCTGGTCTTTTTTGGTATGTACAAAGGAGGAAGAAGTCTATCCATTCTTGCATTGGAAAGACATAATGCTATATGTCAGTAGTTGGATGCTATGGAAGACTTGATCATGTAGTTAAGCTGGTATCCAAGGCTCAAATTCAGGTAATGCTGACTGCCTCATAAATAAATTACCATGGATGGCTACGTATTGGGTGCTTGACACTGATGCTCAGGCCATCGCGAGCTATAACCTTTATTAATTGACCAACTCATCTTTAATATCTACTTTTAAATACAAAAATCCCATTTCCTATAATGTTATTGTGGAGCAAACATATACTGTCCAAAGTGATTTACGTGCTCTGCTAGATCAGCTCATACCAGTTGTTTTAGGGACAATACATTTCATATTTCCTCTACCAAAGTACTTTACAGATAACTGAATTTACTCTCAGACTGTTTCAGAAGCATCTCAACCACATGGACACAAGTACTAAACTACAATAAACTCATTTTGCTCATTCATAAGATTCCCAGAATATTTCCTAGGGGATCAAGTATCATTTGACTATGGTTTTCCAATTGTGTGCCTTGTTGGCTACCACGTGTCTGTCCCCCACAGCCAACACAAAATCAGCATGACGAAAGCCTTATGTGGTGTGAGAATTATCGGTGAGTAAAGATTAAATGTAATGGAGCATCTCTAAGAAAGAGAGACTTTGGGCTGTGGGTGTGGCCATGCATGACCTGCCCCACTCAGAAGCAAAGCAGAGAATAATGAAGCAGGTATGTCAGGAAAGAGACTTGAGTCTACTATATTTGTGACACTCCATGCAGCAAAGAGGAGTTTGAGCCACAGATCCAGAAAGATGAGGATTTGTCACAGTACAGTGCTTTCTTCCATGTCTGTTGCAGCCAGGCAAGCATTGCTGCAGGCAAATGTCTGAATGAGGGTGTCAAGCAAGAATAACGTTTGATCTGTGTAAAGCTAAAGAATCAGGAAAGAATCTGCACCCTAAGGAAAGTTTGTTATTGCGTCTTGCACACAGATGGAAAACCCCATCTGTCTAGTAGCTAGAACAATTTAATTAGCCCTAATTTGAGCTGCTCTCTTATTATACTGGTCCTTGACGAAACTATTGCACAGCATTTTTTCCCTTAGTGTTTACTTTTAGTGCAGGAGGAATATTTTTAAAGCATTTAAGGTCAGCTGCCTCTTCCTCCTCTCCAGCCTTTGAGGAATGCTCAGTAAGTTGTTCTTACCTGCCTCTGGGTTACAGCAGTTACTGTGTAAACTCACAGATCCCACTTAGGCAACTCAGGCTTATATTTTACGTGTGACCCTCAGAGCTAATGAGGAAGTAAAATAAATCTTTCAAAATGTAATTTTCATTTAAAAATCTGTCTATCAAAAGAAAACCATCCTTGAGGGAATTGGTGCAGCTAGGGAAGAAACATCAGGCTTATTATCTCCAGGTCACCACTGTGCTGCTTGTACCATCACCCAGCTGCTCCCTGTTAATATCAGTCCAACACTCCCTGCAACAGGTGGTCAGGCCAAAATCACTGGGAATCTGCTAATGACAGTTTCAGCACACAGATTAAAAAATTAACCTCTCCTCCAACATACTCAGTCCACTGGGTTAGAGTTCAAATTAATTAGAAAGCAGTTGAGAGAAGAACTGGATAAAATTGTTCTGTAGATATAGAGGGGATTTTATTATCCAAATATTGTTAAATTAACTCCTTTCATTTAGCACCTGGCTACTTTCATGTGCCCAAACTCAGAAAAGTTCATTGATGCCAGTTGGTACTGCAATTTAGCTACATACGTAATCAAGCTCAAAGACATTTTGCCCTTCCTCATCCTTTTGTTTTTTCTGTCAAAGCTGTAACACTGCTTTAGGAAAACGACAATATCTTGGAAGCGACCCATTACATTATCTTTGCTTTTGAGTGAAGGGTTGATGACAGCTGAAATCCACTCACAAATTATAATTTTGGCAAAAACTATTTGAGCCTCTGAGGTTCACTAAACGCCTTTGTAAATTGAGCCACTCCCAGCTCAGCCATATGGAAGCAGAAAGACTCTGTGGGTCCTTTCTGTCATCTTATTAGAGCTTTTGTAAAGCTGGCAACATATGCAGACACTGAACTGTGTGAGTATGGAATGCAGTCTGTATCAGGGGGATTCCCTGAGCCAGAGAAACTTGAGGGAAAACAGAGAGCCCCTCCAGGAGTTGGCACCTCTCACAAGAGAGGCTGACAGAGCTTGGGTGTTTACAGGAGAAACTACAGGAGATTTGAATGTCCCTAGTGAGAGCTAGAAACCAGGGCATGACAACAGGGACCAACAGGGCACAGCAGTTCACTTGAGAAGGGCCCTGAATCCCATGGAAGTGCTCCAGGTCTCTTCCATCATGATAGGCAGTAGCTTCAGTGTTAAAACCAGTGTTTCTGCAGGGAAAGTCCCTGAGATATCTGAAGGGAGGGAGGGAGGGAGGGAGGGAGGGAGGGAGGGAGGGAGGGAGGAAGGAAGGAAGGAAGGAAGGAAGGAAGGAAGGAAGGAAGGAAGGAAGGAAGGAAGGAAGGAAGGAAGGAAGGAAGGAAGGAGATAAGAAGTTTCAGGACCATGCTCCTGTGTGGTGGGCACCACAGAAAATGAAGCTCTGTGGACCACAAAAAACGTCTGAAAGGAGAAACTGTACCAGCATCACAAAATGGACACCATAAAAAGAAATGACCAGTGCTTGTAGAAGGTGTCTCTCTGTTAAGGGACACTGAGTTGCCCATATGCCAGCCTGACAGGGAGTCAAGGGAGATAATGCTGCCTTCTGGGAGATGTTGCCAAGTGGATGCTACAAGTTATGAAGAGCTGCTCTTTCCTGTGGGTACAAATGACACTTCAAACCAGAACTTGAAAAAAATAAAGGAAGACTACAAAGCCCCGGGGGCGCAATTGAAAAGTATTGGTGCCCAAGTTATCCTTTCTTCTCAGGATAAGCCACGAATGTTTCAGGAAAAAACTCACATTGTAACCTTGCCTTTGTTACGGGTGCAGTTAGCTGGAGCGATAAGGCACTCCTTGACAGCCCTGGAACTCCTTCTGCCTCAATTGTAGGCCCAGTGGGATGCTACTAGAACTGTGTGATCTGGGAAGTACTGGAGTTACACAGCTGGTAGAAAATACTGTAATTACCTAACATAAATCATGGCTAGAATGAAAAAATACTGACCAAAGTCAATCATCTCATGATTCTATAAACAGCAATCCTAGGAGAGACCCTTTGAGCTCTCCTGGGTCACAGTGGGATGTGACCAGTATCTCTCCTTGAGTTTTGCAAGGATTCAAAGATCGTGTGCTAACAACTGCTGATGAAGGAGAAGGGTGAAGTTAAACTTCCTGAGATTGAACTATGGTCCATTGATGAATGCTGACACATTAAAAGTAAGCAATTCACTAAACACCAGCAAAAGGAAATTTTGGTGGTAGATTAGGCTCTATGTGTCTATATATCTATGTATCTGTGGTTTTGTGTGTGTCTGTTTGTAAATGATTTAATTTAGAAAACCCTGCAGTAGGTCTGGTGAGAACCTTGCATTTTCAAACCTTTAACTAAGTCGCTGTTTCAATTGCAGCAAATTCCATTAAAACACTTTGTTAAATTGACTGATGATTAAATGTTGTTGAGAATTACACAACCTAACCTTTTGATCTACTTCAAAACTATTAATAAATCCTAAACTGCTGCTAAATCAAAGCTGTGAAAAAAACTGTTCGCAACAAATGAGCATAGTCAGCAGGATCCTAAGTCAGGATTTGCAACAACCTATCTAGAAGAAGCAAGGCAATCTTTGGTGGCAGACTGACCAGCTTAGTGAAGTGAGCACTAAACTGAAGAACCTGAAAAGCAGAGTCCAAAATAGCAAAGCTCATGCCATTGCAATCAACTAAGGAACAAACCAGGCCAACCAGAGCGCTGGCAAATGTTCCTTAGCTGTCTCCCAAGGTAAGAGCCAGGAGATCAGCCACCTCAAGTGTATGTGTACCGATGCATGCAACCTGGGGAAAAAAAAAAACAGAAGAAACAGGAGCTCAGCTTCCAGTCAGAAAGTTATGATACCATAGAAATAATTGAAAGATGGTGGGACAAACTCACATGACTGAACAAACTCAAAGGATGGCTATAGGCTGTTTCATAAAGACAGGGATGGAAGAAGAGAAGGAGGAGGAGTAATGCTCTATGTTGAGAACAACCTGGAATGTATGCAAGTCGACTACAGTGACTGTGGAAGCCCTGTCAAATGTCTCTGGGTCAAGATTACAAGTATTATCTCCCAGTGGGGGGAGTCTTAGAGTAGGTATCTGCTACTGACCTTCAAACCAAGATGATAAGGGAAACAAAGCAACATTTGGGACACTTAAGCAAGCTTCAGCTCTTATGGGTGACTTGAACTACCCAAACATTTTCTGGAAGAACAATACGACAGCTTGCATGTCATCCATCAAGTCCCTGGAATGTGTAGAGAACTGCTTCCTCATACAATGTTAGATGTGCTAACAAGGAACAAGGCAAATTTTTTTTCTAGCAAACCCACTTAAGCACCATACAGATGGAAGACTTCTCTAGGATGAATATGCAAACATCTCCCCCTTTTCCTCAGTCAAACCTATTGAGATAAATTGGGATTAGAATGGGATAAGCCTTATAATAGGCTTACGGCATTTCACGCAGGACATCCATGACTCATTAGCTCATTATTCTTCACTGATGTACAAGATACAAGATATTTCTTAACTGTCTATTATGTTGACACCTGAACACCAACTTTTCAGTGTTCAGTGCCTTATGTAACAGACAGTTTATTACAGTGACACAAATGAGTGGGGAATGACTTTACAGGGTTGGCAATTTGTACTGTACAGGAACTATTTCCTTTGCTTTAAGTAGATAAAATGCAGTAGATGTATAACCTCCAGTGAAATCAGCCTGCTTTGGATATCATCCCTGCAATACTTTGGCACAAGAGAAATAAATATTCATTCTCAAGGAAACAATGTCGTAGCCAACAAAGCTCCAGATGTTCTGCCTCTTTGTTATTCTGAGTTTCTGAGAAACGCACATTTCACTTGTAAATCTTATCGGGTTTGTCTTCTGCTCTATGACACATTAATAGGGCCTCATGTGAAATATGGTGTCAGAATGGGTCGCTGTACTTCAAGAAAAGCTTGAGTTCATGTGAGGACATTCACACAAGACCAACAACAGCTACCAGAGAAACACTGAAGTACTGTGAACTTTTTTAAAAGAGAGAAAGATGAAGAAATTAAAGAATAATACACTTCAAATACACACAGGCATGCTGCAAAATGAAAGGTAATGATTGAATCTTCTAACTATAAAGAAAAAAACATGGAAAGAAAAATTCTTTGGAGACTGTTAAACAAAACCAGCACTTCTGATTTAGAAAGTCCTAGGCCAAGCTAAGGTGAAGGGACATTTTCAGAACTACCCCTGGGCTTGACCTACTCTTTTACCTGTACCTAGGTATTTCCTCTTTATGCTACAGGAATAGGAGATAGATGAATGCTTTTCTGACCCTGAATGGTTCCTATTTTCATTTGTAGACATTGTCTGAAATACTTTGTAATAACGAATGTACTTAAAATTCATTGCTTCGTGTGTCACTGAGGCAGTCAAGAAATCAGTCTACTATAATGAGTGGTTTGTGATCATAAGATCTATTTTCCCTTCGCTCCAATGACCATGAGGGGAACCATATATTTTTATTTTCCCTTTCATGACTTGCCTGGCCTTCTCCTGCATGTGTCATATCTGCTCACCAGATCTCCAGGATCTTCAGGGATGTTTGCTGATACACGGTGCCTAAGCTATCCAGGTACAGACCTGTATTCCTGGAATGCAGAACTTCTTTACAGATTGACTGCAATGTACAGTTTGATGTTTTCTTGGATATTCATGTCAGTCTTTCTGGCATACTTCAGAAGAGGTTGGGGCTTCTTTCTGTGGGACCAAATAGTCTAAGGGAAAATGGTTACAAATGTTTGTAAATATTTGCCTTACATGTTATGTATGATTCTCTCCAGGCGTTTTCTTAAAAGCGACATGAAAATTTATTTTTCAATGGTCTCAGTGTTCTCATGCCTTTTATATTTCTGCAGGGTTACAATGTATTTTTATTCACTTGTCTTTCCTTTAATGCTTCCCTGCATAAGTTGTCAGTAATTGCAGTCCCTTTCTTGCAGCATACATCTGAAATAATAGTGCTGCTCTCTTAGAGTGTGGGCTGAAAGGACTTTGGAGCAGTTTGTAGTGGCTTTTAAGAAATACCCTCCAGTGATTTATGGTCATGTTCTACTTGAATAACTTCCTGCTCTTGAAAACACTGGTTGAACTTTTCATGCCCAGACATCACTGCAATTTGTTCCTACCTTTATTCTATCCATATTAGTGTCACTGAGACAAAAATTGGAGACTGTCCCTTTCATAGGAAGGTACCTTATCTCTTGCCCCTGTATCATAATTTTTAGCTTTACCTTTTCATTCACATCATAAGTATTTTAGAATAGATCACTAGTTCTCCGACATATGGGATAAATACGTCACATCATTGAAGAAACCACGGTTGTTTCATTCTTTGGTCAGTCAGTGCCTCAAAGTTTGCAAATATCTGCCATTTATGGAAGATATTTTGAGGTTTTGACATTTGTTATAGCGTTTTTAATTGATTTATTTTCTTAGGTTATGTAATGATTTTGCCTTTCCAAGGTCCATATGCCAGTCTCCCATTGTCTCTGGGTTGCTGGTGGCTACTCCACTGATCTGTTCAAGTCCTGCCTTGCTGATTGCATGTTGGTCATCCTAGCCTGACTGCTGTCCCCATGGTACAGGGATGTAGGTACCTCCCCATTCATAATAGCTGTCAGCATCCCTTTACAGATAAAACACTTGGAAATATTTTTGCCTTTCTTATATTGGCAATAGTGGCCACTTTTGTTTTTCTCTTTTTCTCTTATTTATCTCTTATCTTTGTATTTCTACATTTGGTTTTGAAACAATTTAATACAATTTTTCTTACAATTTCAGTATCTATATATTGTTTTATGGTTTACTTCTGTGCTTGTCTCATATGCTCTACATTTTGTTTTGAGCTTGTTTACTTGCTCTGCATAGAGCTCTTGGTTGATTTATTATGTGCTGTCAGAGCATTCCCATTTGAGTTCCTTCATACTCCACGGCCATGATTAATCTATTACAACATTGGTTCACAATTTAAGATTTGATCATTAGTCAGCCATTTTGCACAGCCTGGCAATGTACTTATTTTGTACTTTTCCTATGAAATTGTAAGTACAGAATAAAAATAAATATAATTTGTCTGAACTGAAAATACTATTGGACCATTGCTATGATTTTTCATAGATGCCTCTGGTTTGTTATAAAGATGACCAAGGTCTGCCAAAACATAAGACAGCTTTACTTATCGCTGTTAATATCATGGCTGGTTTCGCTTTGTTTCATTTCTATCTTCATTCAAATTTTATAATATCCATTATGTAGTGTGAAAATTTCCCCTTGCAAAAGACTTCTTTTTCATAGCTAGGTGGCTGGAGGTGGGGGTTTAACACAGCATCATCATTGTGCTTTCACTAATACTTCTGGTTTGCTTTTACTTTTATACATTTACTTAGTTGGATGGAGCTCTGTGCAACCTGATCTCGTTGAAGATGTCCCTGCTTATGGAGAAAGAAACCAATATCAATTGAAAATTGTAGCTTATTAGATAAAATCCAGCGTTCAAAAATAAATATTGATTTTAATAATTGATTTTTAATAGCAATTACTTCCACCAAAACAAAAATTATCCAATTACATGTTTCACCACTATTGTTTAACATATCCTTTCCAACCTCACAATGTCACTCTGCTCTTTCATTAGTGTTTGTAGTAGCACAGCTCATCAGCTTGAAGCCCACAAAACCATTCTTCTCTTTTGCAGATCATTCTGCAAAATGATAATTCATGCAAGGCTAGCAGTCATCTTTCATTATTTCTTATTCACATCACTCTCTTCTGAAATGCATAACTACCTATGATAAACTGTTCCATTGACTCAAGACAGTGTGTATTTGTAACAGCAAAAAATAGAATAAGAAAAAAGTTGTCTTGAAGTTTTCTTTTATTACTCAAACTAATTTCTTGCATGCGTGGCAACTCTGACAAGCTAATTTTTGTTTATTTTAATTAGAGTTTTATGTTAGACAAGCACCTATGATTAATTTGTCACCCTGGACACATAAATCATATAAATCTAAAATTAAGGGCAGTCACTTCAAATATAGTTTCATGAAACTTCTCTAAGATTTTCTCCAGCAGAAAAGCACAGCATATATTTTTATAGTTATTTGTAATATACATCCCTGTTAATGGGGAACTCTACGAAAATAAATTGAGGGCAGGCTGAGGCATAAGAAACCTTTAGATGACAGAGAATTGATTTTCTATAAAGCTGATGGATTTTATAAAAAAGTAAATAAAATTTTCAGGGAACAATTTGCAAATGAAATATGTGAAATTGGATGTCTAAGTCACATATTGATTTGATTTTCATAAACACATTTGCTTGTTGATACTGTAAGTGATCATTGCTCAGTCTTCTTGAAACACCAAATGGGGTAAGACAATTATGGCAACAACATCATTAGGGCTGGACCGCCTGGAAAGTTGGAGCTGAGAAAGTCTGCTTTTCCTGTTGAATTTCACCTTTACATCCATGAAAACTGTATGTAATCTATTCTGTCCAATGGGCACCAATATAGGGCTGATTTGGGAGCCCGGTGCTGCTGAGCTGTGGAGGACAAGGAAAACTTCCGTCAACTCATCACACTTTCCTGCCAGGTTATAGCATAAACTGTACCAAGAGTACCCCAAGGGGAGTGCTGGGTGGCAAAATTTCCCTTCTCTCTTTCTTTTTTATTGGGACAAGAAGTGTGTACTTTTGGCGTGGCCATTATGATCTATACGGAATTGTACTGTAGAATGTAATACATTTTTTCAAAGTTCAGTGTGGTGTAAGAGCACTCTATCTATTTTGTTGTAAGAGGTTGTTGAGATGCAGTTATGAGAAAAAGAATTCTTAGTCCAGTTTTTCAAAGCGATCCATTAAACAATTAAAATTAATTTCAAGCTTATATTGCAATCAGAATGTATAATTTTAAGCAGTCTCACCGCCTTGAAGAATATGAAGCAGAAGATGGATTGGTGTGGAACAGACATCAATATTTATTTCTTCAGTAACAAAGTAATTTACAGCACTCTAACTGCAGCTAACAGAGAATATATAAGTCATAAAGTGCAGTTAGGTGATGAATTTATTTATAATGTGCCTTAGCCAATTCCTTCTTCTCTGCTTTCTAATCTTTCTCCCCCAGGAGTTATTCCAATTTTAATCCACCAAGCAGATAGGTAAGTGGTATGTGGGGTAGATGAGAATGAATCCTTAACTTCTGCAAATGCAGGATTTTCTGCCCAAACTTATTGCAGCCTAAGGTGCAGCACCAATGTGGATCTGTCCAATCTGACATTTAAAATAAAACAATAAAAATACTACTTTGTTGTCCTGCAATTCTACACGTAGGACCTATATCTATTCAGAATACGTATTTTTCCAGTTTCTCAGTCTGAGTCTCAGAAAGCCTTGATAAAATGTCTAGTAAAGCTCAAATACCTTAAAGCTTCTTTAGGTTCTTGTTAGTTGGCTTTCGTTGCTTTGTGCAGTTGGGTTTCTGGTGAGGGTAACATATAGCTTTGTAAGATTAGAGTTAGAAATTAACTCTTTCAAGCATCTCTCTCAAAAACTCTGAAACATTATTAGAACACTTTCACTAAATTTCTGGTGCACTTCATGTTTACACAACACATGCTACCATAGTATCTTCACCAACATGACTCTGTTGCATTCCCGCTAAGAAAGCCATGATACAATACTTTTGCACTGTGAAAACGAAGCCAAAAATGGAAGAGAAGAGTGAGAAGTTCTAGATAGAAAATTTTCTGTCTTACAACAGTCAAACAAGTACCATTATATACATCCAAAGTGTTTAACATCCATACCTGACCCTTAAAGATCTCAGACAGAGTGGCTTTCCTTTCCACAGCTCATGATCATTTTATGAAATACATGCATGCTGTTTGGTTAAGAATAACATCAAGCAAATCAAAATCTTAAGAAAAACTTAAAAATCCCAACTCAGTGCCTTGCTGATGAGTGAAGTCATGGCAGAGTTCAGCCTTTTAATGTAATAACTTTGGTGAGAACAACAGGTCTCTGGTGAGAACAAAATTAACTGAGGAGAGTTACTAGAGGCACCCCAGCAGTTCTTTTTCCCAGGCATCCTGATGTAAACCTTGTTCCTCAATTCCAAGAAACGGTTTTCTCCATCAGGAACTGGCCAGAGAGGATGATGAGAAGGAAACTTGCCTGCTACCAAGTTTTCCCAGACAGAGGGCTAGGATTCTGTGTTGTTTTCTATATGCACAACTCCTGTTTCAAAAAAATCCCATCCCTGAGGTTGTGTTGTCACCAGTTGTGCTAGCAGCTAAATAGAGTCAGGGGCCAGGCTGGAGAAAAGCCCCCAGGATCAAAGAGTGAGCCTTGCTCTTCCAGTAGCAACTTATTGGCACAAAGATGGATTTCCTGGCTGTGTACTTTCAGTTCCCAGTCATAGTGCTCCTGGGACAGCACGGGTATAGCAAGGTGCGTCCTGAGTGACTATGGAGAAGAGATGCTTAGAGAGAGATGGTAAGACGAGGAGGCACCTAATTTCAGATGGGAAAAAAAGTGGAAGCAGAGAGAATTTGGAAGGAGATAGAAGAGAGAAGAGAAAACAGAAGTGACAACAAAAGTAGTTCATCTCTGCTTTCTATCCTCTTCCATCCTCTTTCCAGCCTGTTTCCTATAGCCATCCATCCTCTTCTACCTTCCCATCTTGTGCTTAAGCAAAACTGTTCAATTTGTCTTGTGATTGCAGTCAGAACAACTTTTCCACTGTTATCTTTGCACTATTTTATTACTGGGTAGAACTTCAAGCCAGAGTAAGCAGCCTCACTGAGAGGTATCTCTTAGTCCAGTGCCCTCCTGCAGTCTTGTGATTTCTATCACTGCTGGACAAGTTGGGTCATTCTGCTGCAGGACGATATAATGCAGCTAAATTTCAGCAGAGAGTTGAAGTGTTTTGTTCTTCTCAAATTCTCTCCTCATTTACTTAGAAATTTATTATGTTTGTGAAGACGCAACAAAAAGTACATTTGAAAGCTTTTCCTTCCAAGCGATTTTCACTATAGTGACATACAACGCAGAGGAGGACAAACAGGTGAATTTCCATGTGCAAACATAATGTGTATGTTCCTTGTAGACCATCTTCAACAAATTCAGGAAGAGTATGTTTGCTTTTCAGGTAATCATGGTATTTAGGTATGAAAAATAAAGATATCATATCCATACCACTAGCACAGTAGACACCCATATCGCTTTTCTGATTATATTGTCATCTGGATGAAAAATATAGTTCTGTATCATTAATCAGATCATAAATTAAATTGCATAAATTGCATAAATTATATGTTCATTAAAATTTATTATCATTTGCAACAGGATACCCTTTATGTTTCTGTAACTCACACTTTCTTATGGCTTCTAATAATTTCTTTAGAGTCAAATTTTCTGATAAATATGCTGAGATGTAAATCTATATCTTTGCTTTCATCAAATGATCTGACTGTGAATTACCAGAAACTTCTTGAAAAAAAGATCCATCTTTGTATTGCAAACTAGGTACAGGGTAGTGGAAAATCAAATCTCTAACAAAAATTTTATTAGTTTTAATGTGCTAAAGTAAATTTTATTATTCTGCTTTGAAACCATTACAGTGATTCCTCCTGAATTCCCTCTCAATCTTCTTCGTCACAAGACTTACTAGCAAATGTGCCGAGCTCTTTCATTAGCACAAATTAGAGCAAACACAAGGGTTTGTACTTCAATACATTTTCACAGATGCATGAAATTGCATGGTCAATAATTGTATCTAGCCCAGTTATTTCAGTGATTTTATTGTGCAG
This sequence comes from Dromococcyx pavoninus, assembly GCA_033558185.1. Classification (NCBI taxonomy): domain Eukaryota; kingdom Metazoa; phylum Chordata; class Aves; order Cuculiformes; family Neomorphidae; genus Dromococcyx; species Dromococcyx pavoninus. The sequence goes on along the minus strand of JAUMJL010000063.1, from coordinate 1,031,751 downwards.
AGGAAATTAAAGTAAGCCATCGCAAACACTCGTCTTGACAGTTTTCCACAAACAAAGCAGGATCTTGTTAGGCTCAGATGAGGGCTGCCTAGAGAAAAACCTTGGTAACTTTATTTTTGTCATCTGTGACTCTGGACCTCATACACCATGTTGGGGTACTAGCTCAATTGTGGCACAGGTTTCCAATAGGCACCACATCTTATATCTCTAAAATCATGAATCACTGAGAGCCCTTTAGAGGTTCTACAAAAGTTTTCAGAAAGCTAAGATTTCTATGGCCTCGGTAGTATATTTATGTTCCTTTTTATCATATTTACGACCAGAACCTTGTTCTTCACCCTGTATCATTTCTGGTTGCCTACTGCTGATACACTGTTAAACAGCTGCTGTGTTCCACTACAGAGCTTCTCTTTTACAGCAGTATGACTGAAACACTAATACTTACAATTAACAAGCAAATCTGAATAACAAGGAAGCAACAGATGAAAACACACAAATTAGCCAGACAAATAAGTGCAAGCAGGGACTACAAACCCACTGCACAGAAGGAAATAAACCTGCTCACGCAGCACATGCCAGACTCAGATTCAGAGCAGGGAGTTTCCCATGTGTAAAATGTTGGTTTACTGGCAGAGCCCAGCTTTGTCAGATGTATTTCTGCAGCAGACACTGCTCTGCCCCTTGTCACAAATCAGCCAGTTAACTCACCATCCGAATTCTGACCTGTTAGCCAGGCACAGCAATTTCTGTGAGCAATGATACCCTTATGCATTCCAATGTCTCTGGACTGCTGGAGGTGTTCCCTGTAGCTATAGGCAAAGACCCAAATGCGATCTGGAACAGACTCAAACACTCTTTAATTATTCCTCTTCCCTCCAGCTCAAGTCAGGGACATGGCATGTAGGCACTGATAATGAACTAGTTACTTAGTCAAATCTCTAGTGCAAACCAGCCATAATTGTTACAATACTGGAGAGAAGAAAAAACAAACCTCGAAATAAAATAGAAAAAAGAATACCCAACAAATACAGTATCTAAAATGCTCAGGAAACATCCCTTCATCCCAAAATTCTGACTGAAATTGAAAGAACAAAATGTTACTCTGCCATGGGCTTCAACCTACCTAATTAGTTTACCCTTAATTGCTTGACAGGACTGCAGACTTCAGAGGATACTGCATGTCCCTAGTGACCTCAGTGCTCTTAAGATGTCCAGGGAGGCCGTGGCATAAGGAGCCTGTAAGGCTGATTCTGCAACAGGGGCTGAGAGTCCACAGGAAGGATTCCTGGGATAGGCTCTGGTCAGGTCAGTGATGAGATGGGTCAGGAGGGCTAGAGGAGTGAAAATGGGAAAAAATGGAGGTAAGTGGTGTGAGAAGAGCAGCTACATGCTGATCCACAGGATTTATCAAGTGTGCTAGACAGCTCCATTTTCCAAAATATCCAGCCGTTCTTTTTCTGGGATTGTAACTGGCCACACTATTATGGATAGGGAGAATTAAGTTCTGTTTGCTGTCAGTTCTGTTCACCCAGTGTCCCATGCATTTAAAAATTAACTAGTGCATGGGGCAAGCATCATACCCTGGATTATTCTAAAACTTGGAGGAATGCTGTGTCTGCAACATCATGCTTGCACCTATTGTTCACTCCCTTCTGTATCTGATATCACATTTCTTGCTGAAATACATTAATTTTTTTAAAAGCAGAACATATTTGCTTAAAAATATATGAACAGGTGTAACTAAAGGTGTGTAAAATGTACTGTCTTGAAAAGGAAACATTTTGTGCAAACCTACTTTCACAAGTGCCCAAAAATCCACTTTCATTGCAATAACTAAGAATTTTGCTCATATGAGGCTCATGTACAGCCACTCTACAAAGATAAACCTTTCTACTATCTATAAGTGATTTATTGTCTCTACACTGACACTACATTTTGTAATGGATGAAATTAGGGTTAAAACAAGGTTATGTATAATTGCCAGCAGTGCTCGGCATAACTACTAATTTGTCCCACCTCTGTATATCAAACCCAGTATTTTAGAATATAATTAATACATTTCTCATTATTAACTGTTAACATTGTTATCAAAGGAAAAAAACCCAGAGTTAAGAAGAAAATATATTTTTCAATGGTTTTATTAACATTTGGTTTTTGAGTCTAAAGGACTTCCTGAAGTTAAAGATGTCTCTGTCAGAATACAGAAAAAACATCTCATTATTTGACCTTATTACTATGGCCTTTATAATTTCAGGTAATTAGTGATTTGATTATTAGTAGTTAGAACAATCTTTCTGTAAGCAACATCAGTTCTTACTGGGAGATCTGGTCTTTGCAATTTTGCAAGTCACACTGAGTGCTAATATCTAGTCTTTTCAATGCATTATGGTAGAAATGGAATTGCATAATCAAGTCTTCAAAAGTGCTGAAACCTGCAGAGTTCGTTCAATTGACATCTTTGTAGGCTCCTATTCTACATTTCTTCATCTGCTATGCAATCCCTCTAAAGTCTACTGCTGCATCCTAATGCTTCTAACTTCAGTGGAGGAAGGTAATTCACTGTTCTTAATAGTATACTCTTTATCTTCAGACTATTTCTATGATGATAAGCATACTGAGAGTCCTGACCCAGAATAGATCTGGGAACTATCGAACAAACGTGTTTTAAAAAAACCCAAACAATAAAGTGTGCTCCATCACCATGTGTTTTAATTTTCTTTTCTTCTGAAAGTGAATCTTTTTTCATGTTAATTCAAGGATCCTGCTGGTTTAACTTTTTGAAATTACATATTCCACTTATCTTCTGTTACACACTGCATATTTGTTCCCTGCAAGTCCGCAGGAGATTTATACATGGGGTGAATGATAAATGCAACAAAAATGAGATACACAGCATGGATTGGGAAAGATCATTTTCATTTTAGATGAGGTTTAACAGAGCCTGCAGTAATTGTTAGCCTTATGATAAGTTTATAAAAATCTGAATGCAAGAACAATGCCTCTCACTATTGATGATAAATGACAGGGAATAATGCAGTAGTCCTGGTCTCCCACAAGAGAAAATTTGATGGGGCATCTCAGTTTCAGCTAAAAGGCTTTAACAATTTTAAAATGTAAGTAATACAAAAATAAAGGTTAAGTCCACAAAAAGGACTTAGTTTTGTCAGTATAAGACCTTTAGATATCACAGACTGAAGAGAACACATGTACAACAGGTGGGATTGATTTCTTATAATGCAAACAGTTAGGGATTGGATTCAGTTCATGTTTGTATGAAGTCAAGTGTCTACAAAAACGGGAACAATTCAGTTGCCTAAATTTTAGAATCTGCTGCTGTCTTGGATATATGAGGTTTTTCCACATGGTTCTTCTCCAGAAGGATACAGGTCTTATGTAAAATGCATTTCTTCCTACCGTTCATACATGGATATTTTGAACGACCTAGTATGCCTCAGAAAACACCAGGTGCCCTATTTGCACCTGAATTTCACTTTAGATGTACACAGGTGAGCTAAGTACTCAAGTGTCCATTGCAGTCAATGAAATCAATGAAGCTTAGAAAACTACTTTGGTGTCTGATCAAGACACATCTCTTTTGAAGTTAACTGAACCTCCCTTGTGGTTCCACTGGGTGTATGGACTTCACTTCTAAGGACTAGCATTGGACCTGACATAGCCAGTTCACATGTAGACACCTGTGTTACAGATACATTAATCTAGAAGCATTGATCTAGACTAAAGTCTGATCTATATTTAAAGTGTTCATGTGGAAAAGCGTCAGTTCAGCTACATTTGTCAGGTAATTTGCCCTCTAGAAGGGCATATCGTGGAACTCACAGAGGCTGGTTCATATTCAGACACTAACTCTTAGACATCTTATTCAGACACTAACTCTTAGACATCTAAGATCAGGTATTATGAATCAATTTACCTTCGTGATTTGGAAAGTTCAGCGACTGCAAGAAAATAATAATGAAAAAAACTCAGAAAATAGTCTAGGAGACCTGAACTCTTTTTCCTCCAGTTTTTGAGTTATTAAGGATGTGGATGTGGACAGGGAATATCTTTGAGGGAGAAATCCCCAGCAGTGGTGGAACTAGCTCTGGTCGGCACTAGGGGCCTTCTTAGCTGATGGTAGAGTCAGATTTACAGTGTATTTCTCTCTGCTGTACCATGTTCATTCATGGTGTAGTAATAAACGTATTGTACTCCTCTCCCAAGACTTACCAGCATCTACTGGCTCTTTTAAGGCTGCTTTCCCAAGGTTACTCTTGTCTTAGTGATTTGAAACCATTTCTACTTGTGAGCAATTGTCAGACACAGTGATTTACAGCAGCCTTTACCCAGATCATAACACATTGCCACAGATCCTTGGCCGAGGCTTCTTGACCTTTTTTTATTTACTGTGTCTAGTGTTGAAGGATTACTTACGTGTACATTTTGGTCATTTGAGATAAGGGCCCTGACAATTTTGTTCACGCATTGCTAACTTTATTGAATTCTCCTCTGTCCTATTGCATACAGGCTATACCATGAGAAGGATGTGGATTTTTGATGGAGAGGAGCAGTTATTCTGTCTTCTCTGGACTAAAAACCTGCCTAATTCCAGGTTCCTAAAGAAAAATCACCTTAAAATTTGTCATCCAGTGCTAACCCTTGGGCACTTTCCCAGCTAAAATGGACAGAATTTTACTGGGCTTAAGGCAGCATGCTCCTACTACAGAAACTCAAGTGTGACATTTAAATTCAGAAATTATCTGATTTTGCCTTTGTAACTTTTGGCACTGTAATTCTTCCCTTCTCTCAGCCATAGCACCACATAGTACTCCCTGAAGAAAAAAACCAGGGGGTTTGCTGCCATAAAAACTAGTAAGAAAAACTTTGAAACAAGTTAGAGGAAATACCTGTATAAGGATCTTTATGGTAAATGTATTCAGGGTTCCTTAAAAAACATCAGTCATTACCCCAGGCTCTAGAGAGAAAGCCTGGGTTAAACTTTAAGGAGCCTCCACCCTTTCATTTCCTGTTCTAATTTTGGCTGACCGTGTACTATTCACATCTCTATTGCTTTTAATTCAGTGACTAAGCTGAAAAGGATGAGTTTTATGTCCTGCTGCAGAGAACAGGCAGAAAAATAGAGAGAGTCGCACAGCACAATGAACCACAGTCTCACTCAAAGCGAGCACAAAACTGCTCCATTAAGAAACAAATAGAGACACAGCTCCTTCCCTTCGAAGTAAGGGAAAAGAATTTATGACAGGCTTCAAAATGGTGCAACTTATTTCTCCGCTTCTTCCCTGATATAAGCCCTGCCCATTGCAGAGACTGATGTTAAGCTGTGTAAAGACCCATTACATCGCCTGCCATCCATCACATGTTGCGTACTCCTGAATGACCCCCAAAGGGAGGCACAGCCAAATCAGAGATATTGAAAGTCTTGTCTGTATTGATTCAGTGATAAGATATTAGATATCAGTATTAGATATCACATCACTGACATCAGTAAATTCTTTTTTTATATTCATGGTTATACCACACTTTTTATATATTATTGAGCTATTTATACATTTATTTATTGAACTGAATCTCCACGCTTTTATTAATAGCCAGTACTTGTTATTTCTCATTTAAAAGTACAGGTAAATGCAAGAAGAAAATAATACTCATCTTTAAAAGGGTACAGAATTTTATAATTTTTTTTGGATAGGAGCCAAATCCTAGCCTAGCAGAATAGTAATCTGTCACAGTAACTTTGTCTGGAAATAAGTAAGAGAAGATAGAGTGAGCAAGGATGCTGACCTGTACTAATATGAATTAAGCTGCTAACCTGTGAGCACAGAAACACGTATAAGTATATAGTATAATCATCTTAACTGTATCTGTCATGCTATACTTTGGAAGGGCAGGGTATAAAGGATCTGTTTTGCTGGTTTGCAAAAGAAAAGAAAAAGTCGATTCTTTATAGTCAGCAGAATTCTTTACAAAACTTCTCAAGGAGAAAGCAGATGCTGAGTAGCACAAAATTAATCTTGTAACATACTAGCTACAATATACAGTAACACAAATCAATATTGCAGCCTTACACTATCAGCTGCTGAGCATAGAAATGGTCAGCTGTATTGTGTAGGACATATGCTCTGCTCTCTGGTTTTTCACCACAGATTTCTTTTTTAGGTCCCAAGTCACTGCCTATTGTAACCAGTGACAGAAACACGGCTTTGGATCAAGCCCTCAACTGTAGATTTATATTGACCAGTACTGCAGTTGAGTCAGTGCCGCAGCAGAGGGTTGATGGTTATGTTATCCTCTGCTGGAGCCAAATTGCTCTTTGTTAGAAGAAAGCCAATCACTTTTGACCTGCATAATTTTAACACAGCAAAATTTGATTCTGCAAGTGTGAAACTGCACATGGTAATTAGAAATGAACTCACTGTGTATTTAACGCTTCTGTTCAACAGCAATTAGGTTGCTTTTATAGCTGAATGTGTAGCTCCTAATGCAGCAAATCCACTGCCTGTAACAGCCACAGCTTACAACTTCAGCTGCAGAAGTACAGGCTCTGACTGACGATACAGTCATTAGCTCTTTTGCAGTTGACTGCAAAGGCAGCACACACTCTGCAGTAGCTCAACTCACCGGTCCAAAGCTCAGGGAACAGGAATTTGTTACATAAACATTCTGTCCCCATTCCCATTTTGGTTCACAGCCAGACTTCCTCAGTCTTCTTATATAGCAGATGAAGGCATGAAACAGGTGTTCAACGCTGAAAATGAAACAGTCTAGGCAGTAACATCTTTTCCCTGAACTGTTCATCTTTGCAGGCTGATGTTTCCAATAGGAAAACATGTTTGATAAACGCAACTGCAAAGTGTATCTATGGGCTAATAGGATTCAGCCAAGTAAGTGCCTTTGCCTCAAAAGCATCTCCCATTCTGCCTTCTGAATGTTTCCATGGTCTTCTGGACTTTGCAAGGTTCCGCTGTACCCTTCAAGTCCTGACATGTTGCAGACTGACCCAGCAAAGCAGTTATATGAAGTTGAAGTAGCCTTAGTGAAAGTTTAATTTGCTGATAACTGAAAGTGAGCACAGGCAATGAGCATGGTCAAAGAGTTTCACTGTAATAAAGGTGTTATTCATAGCACAGTAGGACAAATCACATAATCTCTTGCAATATTTCTCTTCAATTATTTTCTAATTAACAATGGTCTGATGCAAATCTCTTTCAAAAAATACATTTTCACTGATGTCCAGAAATCTTGGGATCTCAGGTGTCTCTTCCACCATTTGCTTTCATTTAGACTTCACACCGGACAGGGGCAATATGAGCTGTTGTTACCACTTCTTGGAGGGACCTACAGCAAATTGCAGACGCAGCCTTCATGCCTGGTGACATCGACTGCCCCAGTGAAGCAACCTATTTGATCTATATCAGCTGCTTCCAGGTCCCCACTTGCTGCCTTTCCATTTTATATTTGCTGTGTCATATCTTTCCCATATGAATCATTTTCTAATAAACCAGAAAAGCTAAGCTTTAACTAGAAAAATATATAAGGCTTATATAATAATTCTCCTTAATCAGCATCTTCTGATGAGTTTTATATTTCATGACACTTTCTCAGTTTATATTTACTAACCATATCTATAAAAATGGCAATAAATCCCATAAATGTTCAGCATATAGATGAGAGTCGCTGTGAATTCCAAGATGCAGCTACTGATTATATAGCACAGAAAATGATAAAGAACGCATAAGTAACTCACTGGAAAATGGGAGCCATATGTGGGCACATATTTTTTGGGTTTTGTATCAGCGATATGCAAAGGCAATTATGTTTATTGGTACTTTATCAAGCACTCTGGCAGGAAGATGCAGAGACGTTGGAAAAGACATGCTTCATTTCCTTGCCAGTATCTGACTTTCAAGACACTTCAGACACAAAGAGAACTTAAAAAATATTCTTTTTCTTTTCCCTGTGCCCCATTATAGTATTAGATCTCTGAAAATAATGGATTTTATAGTTCAGTGGCTCAACCTGGTGAGAAAATAAATAGTTTAGGTTGATATCATTATTTTTCCAAAGGTTTCATGTAATTTTGAGGTCATAAACCTGTAATTTTTTTATTCTTAACAAAAGTTACATCTATTTTGAAAATAAAGAAAAGTTTTGAAAGAAACTAGGGAAAAAAAGACAAACTAAGTGTCAATATTTTCTCAGCTTTGTTTGGAATTAGTTTTGGAGTTTCTTGAGTCGATGCCAATTCATTCAACAATATCTGTGCATGACAATTGTTCCATATGTAGGACATCAGCACCGCAGCAAGAGGATGCCAAGACATACCCTTCTTTTTGTTGTCTTTCCAATTGCTGCTGTCCCTGCCATCTGTCCATCACCGTGGCCACTCTGCTCTGCTTCCAGAGCAGCATTAGCAGCAGTGATCAAAATCTTAAGCAGGGCTCGGATAGACTTGTCTCTTCTGGGTTTCTACCTATAGCTCTGAGCTCCAGTGGAACCTGGGAAGATAACACAGAATAATAGTTGTGGTCTAATGTATAATTCTTAACTGTGTTTTACAATAGTGTCTCCTTGTAGACACACCATTAGAGGCACAGAAGTGCATATCTGCAGTTTTGTTAAGCCTTCAGAATGTAATATTTCATTAGCTATTTCAAGTTTTTTGTTATTTATTCTGTCTGATACTTTATGAATTGAATAGATTTAATATTGTCCAAAGACAACTGAGGAAAAAAATTACTGGAAAAGGACTACCACTGTTTGACTGATATCTGCCAAATTCAGATGGTTACAGACTTTCTAAATGGAAAACAGTTTTTGCTATTATTCATGACCATTCATGAGGAATTTCCTGTCTAAATTCTTTAGACAATTAGATACAGAATATACAAAGAATTTGATTTTAAGAGTTTAAATTATGATCTGTTAATCGGACACACCAAGGCCAGGCTCACATAATTAATTAGTATATCAATCAGCCACCTAGCCATCGTTACTCAACTTATCATTGAGAGTTTTGGTTTTATTCTGTGTAGATATTATTGGGCTTATGAATTTGCTTAAATGTGTAAGTGCAAACAGGTTTCTATTTTTTTGTGAAAGATACAGATAACTAACACCATATCATGGGGAATGATGGCCATATTATTTTAAGAACTGACATAGCATGTGCAAATACAAAAGAAATTCTAATTGTCATATTCACATAGTCTCATATTAAGGGAAAGTTTAGGGCAATGGTGGATAACAGCTGAGGATGTTAAAAATATATAAGACCTATTACTAAAAGACATCAATTACTGTGTAGAAATTCAGTGAAAATATATTATTCTGAACTCAGTTTCTATTAATACAACTATTAGTCTCAATTTGCATTAGATGCAGGAAATGGCAGATCAATAAAGCAGAAACCCGTGGGATGCTTTTGCAAAACATTTGCGTATTTGAAAAAAAATACGCCGATTAACATTTCATCACAGTAGCTTGTCAGAAAGCCTTCTTGTAGACATAAGCTGAATATGCTCCCATCACCCAAAACAACCTATGCTTATCTAGGCTAGTTCCCACTTCTTTTTTATATTAGCACTGAACTGTTGCCACCACTCAGCAGGATTCTGTAGTACCAGACAGTGCAAATGCAGATAACAGTTGTTGTTCTTAAGAACTTTTGATTACTCCTCCACCTTCTGAGAAAGCATGCCCTGCTTTGGCAGGGAAAGAGGGCCATCCTCACTCCTTAGACAAGTCTCTCTGGACAGCAGTGACTTGACTTTTCCCATTTATCGTATCTATAATTTGGTTTTCCCCTCTTGACCATGTACAACACGTAGACCTTCAGAAGTAGACCTGTAGAAGCCCCCTTGCCCTTGGTATACTCTGCAAGTGTAAAATGAGGAGGACAGAGCAGTGGAGGCCTAAGGACCCTCCTAGGGTTTCAGCATCCCAGTGGCTGGAATGATGTCCATCTCCTGTGCAGGGCTATATGGTTTACAGCTGCACTTCTAAGTCTATTTCAAGCCAGATTACATTCAACAGTTGGGTGCATCAGCCTCAGAGGGTTTTTGTTGGTTTGGTTTTTTTGTTTTTATTTTTAAATGTGGTTTCTGAACTTCAATATTTCTGTAAACGATCAGAAAATAACAGAATCACAGAATTGTTTAGGATAAAAAAGACCTCTGAGATCATTCAGTCAAATCGTAAACCTAACACTGCCAAGTACACCACAAAACATGACCCTAAGTGCCATATCTACACAACTTTTAAATACCTTCAGGGCTGGTGACTCCATCACTTCCCTGGGTAACCTGTTCCAATGCTTGACAATCTTTTCAGTGAAGTAATGTTTCCTAATATGCAGTCTAAACCTTTCCTAATACACAATCTAAACCTCCTGTGGTGCAACTTGAGTCCGATTCCTCTTGTCCTATCACTTATTATTTACAAGAAGAGACCAACACCCACCTCAATACAACCTCCTTTCAGATAGTTGTAGAGAGCGATAAGATCTCCCCTTTGTCTCCTCCAGGCTAAACAAGCCCAGTTTCCTCAGCCGCTCCTCATAAAACCTGCTCTCCAGACACTTCACCGGCTTTGTTGCCCTTCACTGGACACACTTCAGCACCTCAATATCTTTCTTGTAGTGAGAGGCCTAAAACTGAGCACAGGATTTGAGATACAGCCTCACCAGTGCTGAGTACAGGGACACAATCTCTTCTCTACTCTTACTGGCCACACTATTTCTGTTACAAGCCAGGATGCAAGCAGCCTTCTTGGCCACCTGGCCACACTGCTGGCTCATGTTCAGCTGGCTATTGACCGACACCCCAGGTCCTTTTCTTCCAGGTAGCTTTCCAGCTGCTCTTCTCCAAACGTGTCATGTTGCATGGGGTTGTTGTGTTCCAAGTGCAGGTCCCGACACTTGGCCTTGTTGAACCTCACACAACTGGCCTTGGCCCATCAATGCAGCCCACCCAGATCCCTCTGTAGTGTCTTCCTTCAAGTAGATCAATGCTCCCACGCAACCTGGTGTCATTTGCAAATTTACTGAGGGTACACTTGTTCCACTCATCCAGATCATTGATAACAAAATTGGGCAGAGGCAGCCTCAACACTGAGCCCTGGGCAACACCACTTGTGACCAGTTGTCAACTGGTTTTATTCGTTTCACCACAACTCTCTCAGCTCAGCCATCCAGCCATTTTTTTACCCAGCAAAAAGTATACCCAGCCAAGTAATGAACAGCCAGTTTTTCCAGGAGAATGGTGTAGGAAATGGTGTCAAAAGTTTTACTAAAGTCTAGGTAGACAACATGCACAGGCTCTCTCTCATCCACTAAGTGGATAACCTTGTTGTAGGAGATCAGATTAGTCAGGCAGGACCCACCTTTTCTAAACCCACACTGACTGGGCCTGATCACCTGTTTATCCTTTAAGAGGTGCTGCGTGATGTCATTCAAGATGATCTGCTCCATAACCCTCCTGGCACTGAGGTCAGGCTGGCAGGCCTGTACTTTTCTGGATCCTCCTTCCGATCCTTCTGGTAGACTTCACATTTGCTAACCTTTAGTCAAGTGAGGCCTCCCCAGTTAGGCAGGGCTGCTAATAAATGAGGGAGGGTGGCTTGGTGAGAACTTCTGCCAGTTCCTCCAGTACTCTCGAGTGGATCTACTAAAAAGTAGCTATGAAAAGTAGAACTATTTTAGATGTGTTTCAGTCTTCAGGGTCCACAGCTCCCTTGGTAAAACGGCAAGCCTCTGCAGGACAGAGAAACCCCTGGGGCTGTTGAGGCCTCCTCCTCCTCAAAAAACTGCACCCACTCTCCTACTTCGCGGGTCTCTACCCATAGGCAGACAAAACCCCTCTGTGCCGTATCCAGAAGTGTCTTCAGCACTTCAGTGTACTTTAAAGACAACAAATAATTGATAAACCAGACCACTAGCTCTCAGTTAATTTAAAAGAGAGCAACTTGTACATTACAGTCTATGCAGAGATGTGGATGGTTACGGGGTATCCAGGATCAATACCAATTCACAGAGGATGGTACCCAGGAACTGCCGTTAGGAATTTCATTTCTGGCTTTAATGAAACCTGCATTTTACATTTGGTCAACAAGATTTCTTGCAGCAATAAGCTCCACTTTCTACAACATGCCTCTGCTGTGGGAGCAATAATGCACTAAGCTCAATAGCTGGCTCTTTCACAGGAGAAGTCTCAGGCCATTAAAGTAACTATCTCTACCTACCAGCTGTATAAATAATCATTCAGTAGTTATTTAATAACTGTTAAATATAATTAATGTAAATATGTATATTAGTATAAATATTTCATAAATAAAATGTTAATATTATTAAACATTAAGCAATTTTAAGATTGTCTCAGTAACTTAATTAGTCTGGATGAAATATTTATTCTTTTCTTCTATAGCACAGGACATGAACAGTTGTTCAGCTCTTTTGTGTTAATGAACTCAGCTGATTTCAGTGAACTTTAAAAATTCAGCTTGTTCTATCACATCTTACAGTCTCCTTTTATTGCTCATGCTAATGTGTAAATGCAGGTATAAATTTGTTATTGATTGCATTTTAGTAGGAAAGTCTGAAGTCCTAAAGCAGGCTAGCAGAGAACATGATAACTTATGATGAATGATATCTCCATTATCTTGTCTTATTTGTTGGTCTTTAATAGTTCAAATACTTATGTGCTGGCTTGGCATGCAAGTAATAGAAATGCATTTGGATCACACATATAGAAAAGACAAATGCATTCACTGACATTCTTGTAAGACTACTCACTTAAGAGTCACCAGCATAAAATGGAAAGGAAAAGACCCAAATCAGCAAGAAATTGGGCAGAGAGCTTGAAGTGCTACCAGGACATGTAAAAATTATCAATTCTAGACTAAGACATCACACGGTAAAGAAAAAAGCTCACATTCTTCCCTAGACAATTCTAGTATCCTCACATCTGAAGTGCCATGATTGCACTCACCATTACCAGGAAACTGTGGTAGAATTAGAGAGTATTCAGAGTAAAGAAGCAAAATAGCTCTATAATCTGAAAGGTTAGAAGTTAAAAATGGGTATAGTTTGAGTAGAAAAAAATATGTTAACAGTAATGTGCAAAATTAATTGGCTTATAAAATCATAACAATGTTGAATATTTATTTAGTGAGATGCACAAAACAGTAATTAGGAGTAATGGGATATAAAGAGTAAGGATGATGTGCTGGAGAGCTATCAGGATGTATGTCAAAGCATAATTCATTAGGTTGTGAAAAACACTAACGCTGAACACAGTGGAATACTAACATTTTGCAAATTAAAGTTATACTAGGCAAAGCATAAAAATATTCCCAGGAAAAATAAGGCTGCTCTAACACCATTTTTTTTTGTTTTCTGCTGTAGCTGTATAAACTATCACTCAGCAAAGCAATGAAATTATACTGATACAAATAAGAGTGATAGCAGCAGCTAGTTCTACATCTAGAAAAGACCTAATGCAGTTATGACTGGGGACAATTCTTGTACTCTTATAGCTAGATTTAATCATATGTGCTTGTATATTTGGGCTTAAAACGTTGGTCCTATGACCCAAGTTATCAATTAGTCTTCTTTTCCTGCAGGAGTTGCCTGAGATAGACTGCCATTTGAAAATCAGACACAGCCCTGCCAATGGCTGTTAATGATGATGCTCCATGGAATTGTCTTGTAATAGTGGTAGACTCATGCCTCTGAGAGTCAGGACGGGCTCATGCACCTGCACTGTGCCATCCAGGCATAACCCATGTGAACTGAGCCAGTTTAAACAATCCCAGATCCATAAAAGTTAAGTAGAAGAAAAAAAAATACCACTGTGACCTTCTTAGCTTCTTTTCCAACGTAAATTTTTTGCCAGCATTGAATCAAAGAACTTTTTCTTCAGCGAATAATGCATTCAACAAAAATGCTATTTCAGTAGAGAGGTTCTATTTGAAGAATGGTAAACGAAAAATGTTAGAATGAAGTTTCATGCAAGAAATTTTGTTTTTACATTTATGAAATGTTAGCTTTTTAAAAAATTTTCAATTTTAAATTGAAAACAATTGCAAAAAAAAGGTTTAGGATAATGGTTAAATAATTCATAAATGAAGCATTTAATCCTTTATTCTTAAATCAAGCAAAACATTGGTATTTATCCCACAACGAACTGAGTATTATTTATGCAGCTTTAATTCTGAAACTTTGCCTCCAACTAGGATATGTAGAATTTTGCTAACAGAACTTCCAGCACACAGGCAAGAGCTGATTTTCTGTCTAGTAGATCAATCCCTTAAGCAGTTTTACCCTTTATCACCTTGGAAAGGAATCAGTGCCAAGAGCAGGCCAAGCAAGTAATAAACTTGCGATTATGGTGATTGTACAAAACATACTTTGTCTTTTTACAGTTATCAAGGGGAAAGGCAACAATGATTTATATTATGTGAAATAATGCTTCTGACTGTTTTGTAAACAGAAATGTTCAAATGATCTGAACACACCTAGGGATATATTAATCACTGGACTTGTAGTATTTTACCGTTTCAAAGTCTATTTTAAGTTATGAGCATATGCAGAATCTGGAATATATTTTCAGAGGGAAAGGAAACACAGCAGATTGATGAGAGGTTTGCAGTTTCCTAGTTACTGTGTTAGCATTCTGTTGTGTCTAAGTTGGCATCCTTAGACTCCTGACTGGAGGTGCTACTCAGAAATGAGTTGCAGGGAATGGTTACAACAAATCTGCGATACTTTACATTTTACTCCAAATAATTTCTTTTTGCTCAGACTCAGTATTTTTGACTTTAGAAAGCCTAACATATAATGCAAGGTACTATCTCACAGGCATTCAGAATTAGATACAGAATATCTAAGGGTTCCCACAGTACTATTACTGATCTGTAGGTGGTTGTCTGTTTCATAGAATCATAGAATGGTTTGGGTTGGAAGACACCTTAAGGTCATCTAGCTCTACACCCCTGTAATGGGCAGGGGCACCTTCCACTAGATCATGTTGCTCATCTCTTCATCCAACCTGCCCTTGAACAGCACCAGGGATGGTGTTCCACAACTTCTCTGGGCAACCTTTTCCAGTTCCTCACCACCCTCACAGTAAATTTATAATATATAACATAATCATTGAATATAAGTTCAATGTAATGTTAAATATGTTTTCATGGTGAACCTGTGTTTTGATTGAATTTCTATGTTAAATTGTTTCAGTATTTGTATAAAGCACAAAGCAAACCATTCGTTCTTTGGTATCTGCTAATAAAAATCTATGTATTAGAGTAAATAATAAAAAGTAATCTTCCTACCCTCTGCACAGCACAGTAGCTTCAGATTGATATATACAGTAATAAGATTCATCAAGTAGCACTCCACATGTAAGGTATTAAACTAAATCAGTGTTTTGAATGGACAAAATTATTTACAGTGGTCAGTTCAGCACTATTGCAAGGTTTTCCTTTTGTTTCTGTAATGAAGCATTAAAAAAACCCCTCTAAATCAGAGCAGCCATAAGGCCAAATGACCTGTGATTTTGACATGCTGTGTTCTCAGACCTTGATAATAAAGCAGGGAATTAAAACAACAATATAATTAGGAGAGGAGCATGCCTCATGCCTCAGCCTGCACATATTGCCTTTCTGTCAATATCACAGAGAAACACCAGCATGTGCTTATTTTATCAGTGCACGTGCATGCACGTGTGTGTTAGCAAATAATCTAGTAACAACAGATGAACCATAATTATGTCTGAGCAGATTGAACTTCCAGGAAGAAATGACTGCTTTTTCTGTCATGGTTATTTCCATCACAATTCAAAGCTCAGTACTGGGTTCTGAAGGAGTCCTGCAGTTTAATAGAAAAAGGACTGCATCCTGAGGAAGACGATATACTTTGCTAATTGCTGCTTAATGTTCTGGGGCTTAGAGATATCATGTGCTGGCATGGTATGAAGACAGGCTGTGGCACAGACGGTGATGGGGGCTGTTAAGTTAGGTACTCTAACTATGCTTCAGAAGAGGCTGAATCCTTTGATGGCTAATAGTAGCCCAGTGCTTGATGGAGTGTTTCTTCTGCAGAATTCAAAAGTGTGATTTGACAGCTCCAGACAGAAATCTCTATTCTCTCTTTGCTTCTGTAAAACTTCCACAAGAAAGCAAAATTTTCTCAGTGTTAGTTTCCACTCGTATAGGTTCATAAAGAGGATCAGCAAGAGACCAGACTGTACCTTCCTCGGGCCATGCCACAATATGTTACTTTTCAAAGGACCAAAGTAGAAGAGAGTAAAACCTTAGCACTGAAGTCAATAGATGATTGGCCTCATCTTGAACCTCTTTTGCACATTCTCCAGTGCTACATCAAATGGGGCAGAAATCACTCTCAGGAGTTTTGTTTAAAAAAATGAACACAGTAGAAGTGGCTTCATACTTACAGAGGCTTTATATCTGCTGTGGACCTGAAAGCACAGGACAAACCTCACTGCTTAGTGAAAGAATATTTCTATAGCCCAAACTTGCAATGAAATGTTTTAAACTTGCCTGCCTTTTCCCATAATAGAACTAGCAGACAAAATTCACAATCTTCTTTGTAGCCCACACACTTTTACAGCATTACAATAGCTTGTGTCTACACAGTTGTATTTTGCTAGGAATTTTCACCAAAACAAAAAGAAAAAATTCCTTCTGCGGGTAGTCAGAAACACATGACATAAATTGGACGCAGAGCTGCAGGAACAGAAGCAAAAGGAACTGCAATATTTCTGTGCTGCTGAACTCAAGGCAGTTCAGTCCTAAGCTGATGCTCGTACCCAGATTTTTGGATTCTTCCCTTGAATTTTGTTATGAGTGCCAGAGGAAGTTAGGAGTGATGTGTATAGTCAGAATGATCTTGTGCTTACAAATATTGCTTTTCAAAAAAACAGAGCTTGTGAACTGTATTTCTGAAATCTATTACATACCTTGAAGTTTTATGGTTCCCCAATGTGCTTTATTTTAAGATTAGTAGGACTGTTTCAGGCAGGAACAATAAGGATGGTGAAGAGAGTGCACTTTATTTTGAGAGAATATATCTTTTTTCCCTGCTTAAATTGACCAACTAGCAGAAAAAAAAAACATTTTAGAAGCAGCTTAGAATTTTTTTCATAAAGATTCATGAAATTATCTTTTGTTTCAAAAGACTTACGTGAGATAGAACAGGAAAGATGGGAGAAATAATAACCATTTTCCATTTAAATATCCGCTGTTTCCTCCGAAGGGATTCCAGAGCACTTTACAAGCCATCAGGCTTACTATGCCACAGGGAGCACTTGTCTGAAATGCCACCTCCTCCGGGGTGGATCCAAGCAGGCATTTTCCTGCATGTAGCAGAAAAATATAATTAATTATCACAGAAACTGAGAAATACCTTCTCCAGCTGAAACTGGTTAAGAGATGCTGTAGAGCAGCATTCCTGGTGCCTCATCATTCTATACAGCAAATTCAATGACTGCAGTTACACTTTCTTTGAGCCCGAAGACAGTCCTAATGCCCAGACACGCACCTACCTCTGCAGTGAACGCCGTTCCCATGCCACCATACTTGAGTCCATAAGGCTGTCTGTAAATCTTAGCTTCTTCTGAGAGGAGACGTGGCAGTTCCTATATCCGCAAGAAACCTCATACATGACCTCCATCTTCTTGTGTCTTAAACTTACATCCCAAAAGTATTCCTCGTGGCTGCTTCCCCTTTTTGTGTTCTGTATGCATGGTCTGTAAAACCTAGGGGACAATTTCCAGCATAAAGAGATACCACACCACAGACTATGTATCCTCCAATATCCTCCAATAGCTCTCTATCATTTAACTGTTTATTTCTAAAATGCCTCCTATTCCTATGGCTAAAGGAAAAAATTCTTAGTCATAGATAACATACGAACCTCACCTCTCTTCAGTGTTCCTGATCTAGACAGTTGAGAAAGAATGCTATATTTTTTAGTTACACTATATTAAAACTCCTGTGTAGTTACAGCTACACAGTGATAAGAATGTGCGCTGGGACACTGATGCATTGGACAACTCTGATTTCAGCAAGACGATTCAGTGCTCCTCTGCCTAGGGCTGGGATGCAGTGCCCTCTACAAGGTAATGGACTCTCATTGGTTGGTGGACAGATAGATATCGAACTGCTTTCTCTGCCTATTAAAATCACTGTTAACAATTTTTCTTCCAGTGAAAGACTGATATTTTTGTATTTCTCCTAAAACCATTTCTAAATAAAAAATAATTTGAAAACATTTAATTTAAAAAAATTCTACAGTTCATTAGAAGTTTTATTTTGTTGATATCAAGATGGTTCACACTGTCACTATAGATATAGCAAGCAATGAAACAGCTTAAAATCAATCATTTAAAAATTAAAATAACTGAAGTTTCAGTGAAATGAAACGATAATGTTGGAAAGAATGCAAAATAAAAGTATAATTGAAACAAAAATATAGAAAATTAAGTACTATTTAAAACTCTGATGAAAATTTCATTGAAATGTAATGTTTTACTGAAAATATTCCGATGCTTTTGAAACCACATTTTTCAGTAACAATCTCATTCATCAGAGTTTTTTTTTCTTGCCGTAGCTTCTCTTGTTAGAATTTCAAATAGTAGGTGCTTCTGCCACATCCCAGTATGGGTGAGAGATTTCAAACAGCTTCCAAAAAGAGCTTATTTTAAGGAATCTTTTTCCAGATAATCTCCAGAATACTTTGGGAATTATCATAAACAGTGAGAAATTCAGAACTGATTAGCAGCATAACTGAAATAAGAGGAAAAGGGAATTATTTTTTCTTTTGAGAAGAAGTACTTGCTTATTGTCTCTACCTAAAAGTCCTGTATGCTATTGATCTACATCTATAGAGGATTCTGACTGCCAAAATCAGCCTTTGATGGAAAACAAGCAGCATCACTTGTTGAATTCTGCAGCCTTTTTATGTAGTCAAACAGTAAAAGTAATACCACTGAGCAGCACACTGTAAAGAAATGAAGGCAATCTGTCTGCTTGCACCTCAGGTATGCTGGGTATACACTGCTTAAAAACTGTGTGCAAGGTTTAATATGCTTAGGTTGCATCCCTACTGTTAAGTGCATTCAATCCAAGGAGTTAACCATAGCCCTAAGTAAACTGGTGAAGAGTGGGAATTATTTTTTCTGATCGGGGCTAACACCTGTTAAGCAGTCTGAAGGGTAGCTTTGTCTAGGTGGTAACCTTGTTGCCTTGAGATATAATGATTTAATTTTTTTCCCTGTAAGTTTTTTAAAGTGAAATTCTGTACAAATATTGAGCTGTGTTGTTTGCCACTTAACCAAAACTTTTATAATGTGGAATGGAGGATAGGCATTGGAAGTCCTGAATTACGTAGGACTTCCTGTCACTAAGGATTGGCAAGGGTAGAGGTGCAACCCTGTATCTGTTGAGTGGTTTGGGATATGGACTGTTTGTAAGTTATATCTCGGTGGCTCAAGCTGGTTCACTGCAAAAGAAATCCCAAAAGCAAAATAACATCTATGCAATGCAGACTGTAGGGGTATAGGATACGGTGCCTGCAGTGAATTCAGGAGCTAAATTTTGTGGTAAAGTAGATAAACCCTAAAAGTAATGAATTACACAGTTAAGGGTACTTTTGTGTTACATGATCACCAGAATGGAAAGGAAGTGCGATTATGGGCCACTGTCAAAGTTACATGGAGTGCACTTTGGTTATCATTTATGTACTTTTTCTGATTTGCATAATAAAGTTCTAGTTCTTTCACAGATGGACTAAGTGGTTATGAATGGAGAATTACAGCTTATTGAGCATTCCTCCAGGAAATAATTTCTGATTCCAGAAACTTAGACATTTGTGGGTTTTAGGTTAAAAGGGAATGTTTGCTGTCATCTTATGGTACACGGTTTCCCGCACTTCAACCAAAGGCAGGATTTTTCCATTACATCAGTTACTGGGGATGATATTCATATTTAGATACATAAATGCTAGGTGTAAGCAGTTAATCTAAAATACTCCCATCACCAATAGACAAACTTGCTCAAATCAGCCTCTATCCGTTGGCTCTAAAGGAAGATCAGAGCACTGTTTTAGGCTGCCTGCCTAAATTTGATGAAGTTCAGTGAGATGAATCATAACTTGATAGGAGAGTTCATGCTCTTGGGAAAAGTAACCTAAACTTCTGTAAGTACTTCTTGAAGTAAAATGCTTAAGTAAATATATAGCCATGAGGCTTTAAAGACAAAATGTAACTGACTATGAAAACCACGTCATTTTTGAATGTATAAACTTGTCCTTGTCTGATGCAGTCGATTAACTAACTCCCTCGTATAAACGTAGTACAGAAGCTTCAAAGTTTAACTTTATTAATATTTTCCCCTAAAGTATTAAGGATATTGTGGGACTGGAGATATGGCAAAATCATATATTTCCCCATGGTATCACCAAGGACACATCTACATAGCAAATAGCAAACAGCTGTAATGATAAAGGAGAGTTTTTCTGGGAGCTGAGATATCTCGTTCTATGTTTTCAAAGGGTGATTAAAAAAATATTGTTCTACTCCCTTATTTTCTGCTTATCTTAAACTCTAAATTTTCATTTTATTTTGGGGTTTGGGGGTGGGTTTGGGGTTTTTTTGTTGTAATTGGGAATATATTTTACTGCCCTTGTACTGCACCTAAGATACTGTGGAAGACAATGTAATAGAAATAGTAAATAGTATTAATGATAATTTTAAGTTATTAATCCTTGTTTTCTTAGGCAGTAGGAGAGTTACAAGATGTAATTTTTAACTAGGTCAGGAAACACTGAGGACAGCAGAAACATTACCATTAAGATCATTGGAGGTGATGATGTTTTTCGTAACTGCCTTCATTTTAAAATAAGAAATGATAAGCACTATCTTAACGCATTTTTAGTTTAGTTAAAAAGGTTGTTTTTTCTTCTTCTACCTTGCTATATCCTACTGAAAATTTACTTTTAATCACAGATTTGCTACTGTTTTCATTTTTTACTGAATTATATTCTTAGTATAATGTGTCTCAGCTCTTTCCAGCCACTTTACCTATTCTTAAAATATGTGGTTATATCACATGGATCTGTTATGGATTTCACCAATTTTTAAATGGCTGCGTTTGGTACAGGGCTCTAACTCATGTTTCAAGTATCCATTGACAGACGTGTTTCAATCTTGATCAAATAGGCATGAAGTAAAACCTCTATCCCAGCTCAAGATATCCCTGTCTTACCTGCAGTGTTCCAGAGCATGTGATTGTGAAGATTACCTCCATTATGTTATTTATAACTTTCACAGCATTACCTTGGACTGGTGTTGGCCTCAAGCTCAACAAAGGCCATGACCAAATTCAAGTACTATGATTTATTTATATGAGAGTCAAGGAATGTGACTTTTCAATTAAAGCCATTCCCTACAGAGCTGCAGGATCTCATTTACTTGGAATGCAAAGCCTTTTTTTTGTGAACTAAACTCCTCCAGATTTAGGGAATGCATTTAGCAGTCTGTAATACTGTAGCTCTGGTTTTATCACATAGCTATGCTTCCTCTTGAGGAGTTAGATAACATGTAGATTTTTATTAAGGCATAAGTCTATACGGCCTGACTCAAAACTCCTGAGCAAAATGCTGGTCTCTGCTTCGAAATTAAAGGGACTAATTCTAATCTAACTTAAACATTTTGGCATTGTGAATTTAGTCTTAATATGTACTCATACCCCTGATTAATCCCTCTCAGCTATCTGTTCCCAAGACTGCGGATGCATGCAAAGGTACTGAATGCATCTTTGCATGAATCTTCAGGCAATCATTAACTTTCTTCAAGGTAAGATTTTTGAGTGAAAGAAAAATTTCCTTTCTTACATATTTTCCAATTCACTGTAATCACCTGTGCCAGGCTGGAGTAACTAAAGGTTATTTTCTCTTCTGGAGTTAAACTTTGCAATGACATTATAAAAAAAGGACTCAAAGCATGCTTTCATGGGGCAAGTAAACCAATTACTTAAAAAGTCATCCTTCAATTAACTTTATTTTCCCACTCACTCATCCCTTCATTCCTTCAGAGCCTTTAAAAGCAAGTTAGGACATACATGGGAAATAAAACCAACATTTTTTTGGGTTATGTTTTTTTTCCTTTTGGCAGCTGAAATGAAAATTATCAGGTGGAAAGGTTATTTCTTGCTATGTAAGAACCCGAGATAAGTCACAGAACTGTGTGTGGGTTCAGAAAAGCATGCTGAATGTACAAGGTCCAACACAAGAAATGAAACTGTGCCTGTAGTTCTTTTTATTTAACAAATTAAGTAAACCAGCTATGATCAATTCCAAAATAGTTCCCTTCTGAGTTGACACACAGCTGCATACGATGCTGCCAATGCTTAAGGTAATTCCACCGATCATTTTCTAAAAGGTTGCTGAGGATCTCTGTTGGTTTTCTTTCACAACCTCTACCAAAAAACGATTGGTTCGTTTGAGCGCTGACTTGATCTTTGGGAAGAGGCAGGAATCACAGGGAGCCAGGTCTGGTGAATATGGTGGGTGCTCAAGCACAGTGATGTTATTGGCTAAAAAGTTCTTCACAGACAAAGCATTTTTAACTCAGTGTTCACTCTTGCACTCCAACATTTCCTGACTGAACATAAGAATACAGTTGCATTTGAATATGTGTCCGCTCATAGTAAGTGGAGCAATTGAGCTGAGCCTTGTCTCACTGTGACAGGTTAAAATGTGTTCCATAACCATTTCTTTGTCTGTCTCGTCCCAAGCTATAGGGTTAGTCTTGGAGTTTTTTTGTGCCAGACCTTGTATACCTCAAGGTATCAGAGAATTTGCAGAAGTGCTGTATTGTCGAAGCATTTAGGAACAGCTTTAACAAGATAGTTTAAACACATTGCTGAAGTATTATCAGATGCTTACAGCACACCGGTTTGAATCATTCCTCTCCCTATGTTTCTGCAATGGGTGGATGTAGCATTGGATCGATGGTTTGCATGGGTGTGGTTGTACAATGACTGTACTCACAGTGAATGTTCAGACATTTTGGTACAGAGCTGGGGATTCAAGGGCTTTATGTTTATTATGAAAAACAGAAGTAATATTTTTAAGCCAAGGTTGTCTCTGTGCCGGGACATTAAACACTCTCAACACACGGCCCACCCTGAGCATCCAGGAACAGCAAGCCCAGACCTTATTGCACTCGTTTTGGACAGTCTTCTTATGGACTAAACCGGTGTCCTAGGGAGGTAAGTTCTGCGCAAGTGGGATAAGGACAGCAGATCACAGCTCAGACAAACAGAAAGGGACAAGACACCGTTCCCTTAACTCTGCCTTCAGATAAATTCATCACTAAATCCGAATCATTTCCCTTGAGTTCAAATCTCAATGAAACACTATAAAGGAGAAACCAGAACAAGGTTTTTTCCTCTCTATGCCCTTTCACAGGAAACACACCTGGAGTGCCGGACAGTAGCTTGGTTACGGTGAGGAATCAGAGAGTTTAAGCTCCTAACTGAAAAGAAAGAGTAGTTATCACTTCAGCTGATATTACTCCCAGCAGTAAGTTTTATGCTTTCAGGCCATATCATGATCTTTATTATCCACCTGTCAAACAGAGAGGTCCAGGGAGCAACTACTCAAAAAAAGAAAATTTAAAAAAGAGGGAAGAGTCGCTTTTCTGTTGCTGAGAATACAGAAGGACAATTGTGCTGCATGTAGCTCTATAAATGCTTTTATAATCAGGTTAGAAAAGCACTTTTAGCAGACTAGAGGAGAGCTCTAACCTCCCCCAGTGTTAAGTGGATTACAACAGATAGAGCAGATGGAATAGTGTCAGAGGCTGCAGGAGCAACTGGAATGCTGAAGTTGAAGCATCCCTCAGGCAAGAAAATTCTAAGTGCAGTTTACGTCTTGGGATTTCATTCAAGCTTAGTTGAACTTTCAAGACGTGGTCTATTCTGAACTCTTCAGAAAAATACCAACAGGTTTGCAACAACAACTGCACTGCTTCAATATGCAGCCAAATCATTCCTATTGCTTTGGCGACAGACAATCCAGGCAGATGATTTATTTCTTTATTGCAATTTTTCACTGCAGATTTTAACAACTCATTAAAAAAAAAGCACATTCCTCATAATGCAGAATGTATTGAAATTTGCCATCTGCTTCACCATAGGTATATATAAGGTTTGGTTGGCATCTGGAGGCCACCACTTTTAGGCATTGGCTAATCCGCAATCACATGCTTTTGACTCCTTTGTTACTGCATTTGGCATTTTCTCTACAGGTTTGTAATAAAACCTCCATACCTCGTCACAATTGCTTTTAACCTTTTGGACATTGCTAGTGACAGGAATGTGCTTCTGAAGTGTGAAATTAGAATACTAACGAAAGTGTGAATCTTTTCTTCCCACCGCACAGAGAAAGAGGGATGCTGGCAGATGAATCCTCTACTCCAGAAATGTTGGCAGTTGAGTCAAAATACCATGAAGTGGGTAAGAAATATAGATGCTGGGATGTAACTGTGTGTTGCACTCAGCCCAGCTGGCACACACTGCATTCTATGCACCAGCTGGTGGGAGATAATCAATATCATAGAAATATTTAAGATGCCTGTTAAGCTTTTGGCATAGACTATGGGGACTGTTATCATTTGTCATCTCCACTATGGGATCCATATGCAGTTTCAGTCCATTCCTTGGAGAGAAACATCCACATGACAAAACTGTGGGTGCAGTGGCACCTAAAGGAATTATCTGGATAAAGTCCAAGAACCGAATGGCATCTCTAGCTACTGTACTGCCACTAGCTCTCCCACTCAATTTTCCCGAGTTTTCTGCTGGATTTTCAGACATTCAGCAGTCTGTTTGCCGTGCTGCTTGTCCAGTGATCCCAACTCCCTGGCCCCCATCCATGGTCCTCACTGCCCATAGGTTGGGCAGTGCAACCCCCCAGAACACCAGGTCCTTTCTATTGGCCAGTGCTGGAAGACATGGGCTAGCTACAAAACCAGATACTTCTCTTTCGACGTTGCCTTCCGTGCTCATTTGATACATAATGGTACTAGAGTGCAGATAGGCATATACTGCTTGAATTATTGTTGTCAATCAAAGGCAAATCACACAGTAAATTCAACAGTGACACAGATGACAAATAATTTTAAAGGAAAAGAGAACCAGGACTTTGCTGCCTACTCAGTACTTTTCCAGGAGACAAAGGACTTCATATTCTTGTGCTGTCAGTCTTGCACCTTTTATAAGCATTGACTTAACTAAAAAATCTTAAAAACTAGAGAATGCTGATAAATATAGCAGCTATTTTATCTGCAAAAGAATAGCATTGCATATTTCAAGTAGCTTGTTTAATGATGTTACATCTATATTAACAGTATTTTCCAGGCAGCAACATATCTTTTCTGTGTCTCTCCCTTTGTCTTCCTTTCTTTCACTCCAGAGGGCTAAAACATTTATTGAGGGAAAATGTGGTACAAAAAGAAGTACTTGATTGTCACATGACAACACTGGATTTTAAGCAGCTCTTAATCCTAATTAAAATTTCCTCCTGCTCTAACATTTCTGAAAGAAAAAAATGCATCCAAAACCTTTGCTACTTGGTATTAAAGCTGTGTTGTACCAAAATGATTTATGCTAAAATATTTCTCATTTTAAAAAACAATTCAAAGCCTTTCAAAAACAAAACAAGCTCTTTTAAAAAACAATGCAAAGCCTTTCACATCTAAGCAAAAGAAGGGTATTAGTCATGGTCTGAGCTAGTTGTTCTAATCAGTGTAATCATATTGTATTTAGGTGTACTATTTATAATTCTTAATAATTTTGAGTTTATTTTATTAATAAGATGATATGCCCTTTCATTTTTGTCATATTTAGTTATACCAAAAATAAATTACTATCTCTTTTTCAGTCTATTATTAGTGATGAACCTTATCCACATGAAATAGTTAAGTTGCTTTACCACCCTAATGTAGCCAAATCTTTTAGGTATTCAGTTTTAAGATATGAACAGCAACTGCATTTCACAAACAGTATACAACCCCCTTTTAAAATGTCCTCTATGTTCCTACTGAATAAGAAAATACCATTAAAGCAATACCAATACATTTTATACCACTATGAAACACTTTTTTTCATTTAGAAGTATATTGTAAGAATTGAGTTCTTTATTCTGAATGTTATTTAATACTGTCTGAAAATAACTGTTATTAAAACCAGAATGTTCCCTTCCTAATAACCTCGATCTGTTGCCCTAGTGAAAACTGTCCTGTTCATGAAGGACGCAATAGCAATGGTGTGGTATTCTACCCTTGGTAAGCTATGAAAGAAGGTCAAGAAGTCAAAAATTAGAGATGTGTTTTTCGTGCAAGCATCTTCCTGCTGGGGTTTGAGGTGCCCCAGTATCCTTAGTGTGGGGAATTACAGTGCTCCAGGCTACACAACGAGTTTCAGAACTTTCTTTCTGTTGAATTAATTTTAATTAAATGAATAACAGTAAGAGCAAATGGGAATTCATCTCCAACTCTCTAACAATGCAAGTGATTATGCCAAGAAATCTTTGAGGGTTTCATTGTGAGGTAACACATGACATATATACACATAAATGATCATATTCAAATAAAACTAATAGTAAATCTTGTTGCTTTAAGGGTTAGGATACATATAATGAGAAATTGTTACACTGCTATACAAAGGTTTATACAGGCATGTGTCTTCCAGTCTGTGACGTGAAAAAAACTAAATCAGTGCAAGAGCCAACACATTTACTAGTAGACTTACTTCAATAAAAATAACATGCATGGACTCATACATGATACATGAACAGACGTTTTCTGGCTTTTATCCTGTAAGACAGGCCTGAAATGCCCCTTGTACCTGCTATCTTTACATCAGCAAACCAAAAGAACAGCTTCTTCTTGAATTTTCAAGAGATTCTGTAAGTATTGTACATTAAATATATATATGCTGAAGAAAAAATGTACAGTAGGAATTTTGTAGCATAGTGTTTTAGGATAACTTTTAAGAATGTTCCAGTCACTGCTTTCCACTATGTCACACCTGTTTATGCCATTTATGACATGTTACGCTGCGCAACGATAATGCAAAGTGACTTATCCAGTGTAACACAAAGTGAGGTATTAACAAATGTATAAATAGCTTTGAGAGGGAATCAGATTTAGCAAGGAAATTTTGATTGCATCAGACAGTTTAGATTTTGATAGACTTTTAGTCAGTTTGCCACAGGAGTCTATACGTTTGTATTATTCAGTGCAATTTAATATGAATTACAAGATGAAATATGTAAAGAGACATTCTGGTAAAACTCTGTGCCAGAATACACTAAAGAAACATGGGAGCTGTATTTATGGACATTACATATCAAATTCAAAGAACAAAAATACCAACTATCTAGAGACTCATGTCATTAAACGGATCATGGCTGAGTCCTGAAAATACTTAAGCCTATGAATGATTTAACATATTATCATTTAAGATATTGTATGTCAATTATTCTGTTGATGTTGAAGAGACTAAGAAGGTATATGCATTTAAGTGTGTGGACAAGGCTTTTAGTCTCTTAGGCGTTTTATGGCCTAACATATTTTTTCCATTTGCTTCACAAAAAAAGTACTAACAAGGAAAATAAAATAAAGTTTTAAGGTATCAATATATATAAAAATATTATAAATTATATAAGAACTCTTGTACAGTAATGTAGTTTGACTCAATCATATGAATATTCAGAAATACATGGTTACTTTACTTCCATTTTTTGATTGTACCAAGTAATAGTCAGAAAATTAAAGAAAATTTCACCACCATGTTCCTAGAATAAATAATTGAAAAAAATTTTGCACTGAACGTTTCATTCAATATGTTCCTTACAAAAAAAAATGCATTGTTGACAGGAGTAAAAATTCCAATGAAAAATACATTAGAAAAATATATAAATTTAAGAAGAATAAAATATCAATGAATAATTTCTGTGACATTAATATAAATAGAAAATTACCATATCTTAAAAGTTCCATGACATAATTAGAAACACTCTGAAAAATATATACATAAGGATACAATGTTAATACAAGCAATCTGTATATTGCTGCCCTGTGATTTACAAATTTTTTATTCTGCTTCCCTAGTACTTCTTTTATGTAGTTTTGGATGAATACTTAATACTTTTAGAGTTCCTCCTTGATTACTCCAATATGCTTTACAGGAAAACACAAATTCTTTCAGTAAAATATGGGAAACCAACATGTCCTATTTAGATCTGAATTCTGAAATATTTTCTCATTTATGTAACATGGTAGTGGTATTTCTATCTACTGAAATTTGCAGATATATTTCTGCAATGAACCACTCAACAGTGACTCACAACAGTTAAGTGGTAGAACATGTGCACTTAGGATGCTTCTGGCATTGCAATTTTTGAGATACATTATTTTTCAATTGGAAGAACATTTCTGCACTCGTTAGCAGAGCTTGGGTTTTGCACATATGTAAATTCCAACATAGAACAGAACATAGATTAAGACTGGAACACAGATTAGTAATAATAGGATAGGGGAAAAAAGCGGTTTAAATATTCTTTGTACCTAGAAACGTTTCAGGTTTAGCAGTATGCTTGTGTTTTAGCAAGTAGAAATTGACTACATAAAGCCCAACATCTCTCTTGGAAACAAGGGATTAACTTCGCTAAAGCAGAGTATTTAGTCTGATATCAACAGTTAGTACATATGCATAAAAGCAAAGTACAGGTTTTTATAATAAAAAATTAATCATAAATTAATTTTAATGTATTTTAATGCTTTTTTACCTTTTTTAGGTTGATGGGATTAATTGACTGTCTCTGGCACACATAACACTTTTGAGATTTATGAGAGAATCACTCGTTTCCAAAGAGTAAGAATAACTGAGTTGATTAGCAGATGTGAGTGTGAATTAGTTTTCTAATTGATGGAAATGTTCAATATATTATAAAATATTATGTGAAAAGGGATGAAAAATAAAAATTGCATACATACATATTAGCCAAACCCCCAAGGAGAACTGAGTGCAGAGCAACCAAAACATTAGATTGATTTCTAAATATTTCAATTTTGACAATTTCATTTTTTTAATATCTACCACATAGAAAATAAATCTACCTTTCAAATGTTAAAACAGGAAATTTGACATCTTTGAAATATTGCTAAAATAATTAATTCTGTAAAATTTTGAGAGCAAAATGTATTGTGGTTTAAACATTCTGTAAATTTGTAAAGATTTCAGTTTTGACAAATAAATATCACCAAGAAACCCAAACCTTTGTGACAGTTCTGATCAAATCTGTTAATTCGCTCCTTTCTGGAAGAAATTTTTTTTCATAATCAGAATCCTCCGACATTCTTCTGCACTGCTGAATCATTCTAAGTAAACCCATTCTTTGATGTAATGGGGAAAACAAATTGTCTGAGGAAGTTATTTAAATGTATTTTTCCAGTTGCCCCAGCTGCCAAACCATTCTCATGGGAAAAATGTTGTTACACTTTCAGGCATTTGAGGGCAGAACTGAAGAGTGCAAATGTAAACATTGCAAAGGTCATCCTATAACAGTTAGATCCTATTTTATCTGTAGGACATGAGATAGATGCCTTCTATACAGTCATTTCATGCTATCAGTTTTTAATTACAGATCCCATGAATTTCAAACAGGGACTTTTCATTTCCAGGAAGTGGCTCTAGATGGTCCTGTTACAACAAGACAAATATTGAAGATAAATCTGACTCCATTATGAAATAACTCCATTATTTCCCAAACCTATTCCCTTCCCAGTTCTGAAGAGCTGCATCAAATGGAAGTGAAATCTAAATGCATAACTCAGTTTTGCCTAAAAACAAATTTATATTAATTTCCTTGAAATATAAAATTACATAGGCAAAAAGAAAAAAGTGACAGGTCTCCACAATCCCTGAAAGAGTTAAGTAAGCAATATAAAAGTCTCAATTGCAGAAATCGTCTTAGATTCATCTGATGACAGCTTGGAGTCATTTCTCTTTATGTCAAGCAGTCACCTGAGAGATCCACACTAGGAAAGAAGTGGGAGAGTAAAAGACACTTCCAGAGGGTCATTCAGATTTCAGGTGGACTTCTAAAAGCAAGGGTGACAACATGGTCCCAGTTAAAGTTGGGTAGAGCAAAACCTGCCTCCTGCAATAAGACTCAGTGTTTAGATTCACTGACAGGATGATGACAAAAGACTTTTCTTCTAGCTCTGAAGATGGGTGTACAGTAGCTAGAAAGAGCAAAATGTGAGGAGCTAACTCATTGAAAACCATCAGAAATGTAAGGAAAAATGTAGCAGAATTGGCACAGGAATACTGATCTACTGTTTTGCTTAAATAATTTTTCATTCAGTCTGAAGGAGGAGGGTGATTAAGTGTCCTCATGGTTTGGGCTGATGGCGAGAGGGAACTGATTTGATTACGGCTGTGTATTTCTGTTAGAGGCAAAGGCACAATTACAGAGGGAAAATTTCAAAACCAAAACACAATATATCTGAAAAGTATGACACTGCTGTACAGACATTTCTAGCATGGAGAGAGTGAAGAAAGCACCCTTATCACTGTATGGAAAGAGCCCAAGAACCTCATGGAAGGGAGAGGCTTCTTGGTATTGTTCCTGTTATGTTGGCTGAAACTGGGGTTTGCCTGTAAATAGGCAGGGTTTAATTCAAAAGTAGTTACATCTGACAATAATTGTTTCACCCTCATGGAAACAATCCCTGAGACTCTGAATTCTATTAGAACTGCAGAGTCCAAAGAGCTGAAGTGTCTTCCAAGTCACGTCTGTATAATTACACAGACTTTCGTATACTTTACATTTTATTGAAACTGCTGCCTTTTAACCGTAGTATATTTTAATCTGTAATTTAAGAATTACAACAAAAGTGAGATTACTCAATCATTTCCTCTCTAAAATTTAAAACCCTTATACTGTTAACTTTTAAAGCACAGAGAGGCCCAGGGCACTGTATCGTAACCTTTAGATTTCTTTAACACATTCAAATGGGAATTGGAAACACTTTCATAGCTATGCATGCTATTAAACACTAACCTAATATTACAGCTGAGTGTACAAGTAGCAAGAGTACAGAGAATAAATTTTGATGTGCTTTTTTTGGAAGAGAAGTAGACTACAAGACAAGTTGTTGTTTAGGCACAGAGTTATTTGTTTAATTCTCTTAATAAAAATACCATGCTGTATTATTCCCATTTCCCTATTTCCATATCAACACTATTTTAGTTAGTGTTTCTTTAATACAGTCTAAAATAAACAGATTCACAGACAGGAATATATGCAGTGACATCTGGTTAGTTATTGCCCTTCTTTGATATGCAACAGGTAATAAGGCAAGACGAATTATTTCTTAAGCAGTATAGTAAAATTACAATTGCAAAATCATATTCTTTTGAGACGGTAAAATCACTTGGAACAGTGTCCAAAACTTTGCATACCTCTACCTTTGTTTGCTAAGAGGCTGAAAAGATGGTGCAGGTCACAAAATAAGCTGTTTATTCCCCATGAAATCTTTGGCTATTTAGGGAAAACCCAACCCCAACCGCCCACAAATCTCCCAAAAGAGCATTTCAAATTGGAAATACTCCAAGATGCTTGCTAACAGGCACAACTCAAACTTAAGTGCTGCATGATTTAGCTATCCCCCGTCTGCTTTGTTGCCTCTTGGGAATTCCCAGGCAAATGCAGCCTGTCTGGTGCTGCCTGGCGCTGCCAAGTGAGAAGCTTGGCATGGACAACTGCCACGTGCCACTGCAGACAAATGTCGCTTATCTGTGGATTGGCCCCATACCTATGGTGGCATTCATATAGCATGATTAATATTAGTGGCTACAATCCAGTGATTTAGCCTAAGTAAGGGTCGGAAGCACGAAGCTCTGTATCTCTTCACTGGTGTTGCTGACACGAACAATCTCTGGCAGAACGTACCCTCCCTTGTACTGGAAGCATTTTGGTGGTGCTGTTGCACTTTGCTGGAAAAACTCTCATTTCCAGCTAAATGACAATGCTTCACAAGGCATTTCGCATTCATGGTAACAGTAGGAGAGAAATCAATAGCGTATTCAGAGCTGATACCAGCAGCTCTCATTCTTCCTTTTCTGAAAAAAATAAAATAAAAAAATGCTGATGAGTTCCTCAGTCTGGATAACTTCATTATCTAACACTAGTCCCGATTACAGAAGACTGAAAAGGTGAACAGAGCCAGTATCCCAAGCCATTGAAATCCTATGTTCCAGTTTATGTGAGTCAAATTCAAGGGCAGTGAACACTTCACGACATTGGATTTTTAAGCCATGTATACCTTGAGGGAGTTGTACTCTGCTAGTAACAGTAATTGATGGTTAGGCTGCTAGACATCTGATTTGAGGCAGGGTAAACCTTGGGCTCTGTCCCAATCTTAAGCTTGCAAGTGAGTGTATGTGAACACCACTGATCTTTGTGTCTATACTAGAAGGTGAACATGTAATGTCTTGGTAAGGACAACATATTCTTCCTTTGTGTTTCTCAGTCCTTGCTGTTTTCCCATTTTATCTCTTGTAGCCCATCTTCATCTTTAGGTGTTATGAAACTATGCAAGCTAGTGACATTTCTTCCAAGTACCATTGCAAGAGAAATGTTACCTCC
The DNA here is from genome assembly GCA_033558185.1 of Dromococcyx pavoninus. NCBI lineage: Eukaryota > Metazoa > Chordata > Aves > Cuculiformes > Neomorphidae > Dromococcyx > Dromococcyx pavoninus. The sequence goes on along the minus strand of JAUMJL010000063.1, from coordinate 998,996 downwards.
TTTCTGTTTTGCACAGAAATTGAGTTCTGCTAACAATGTGAGATGATAATTTCTACAGAAGCCCAAAACAGTAATTATCTGCATCTCCTCAAATGTGTGAGGATTATTTTTCTTTTTGAAGAAAGCAAACATAGGTGACTTTGCTCACCTCAGACAATGATTCATAGTTTTCTCTGCTCTCAGAGCACAGACAGATGTGAACTGTTACAACAGAGGAATCGTGCTATAATTCTTTCCTTTATATAATTTGATCACTGAGCACAATGTACTGCAATTCTTCTTTATATCTATTGCAGCACCTAGAAATCCCAATTTATTATGAACATTTGTACTATAGGGTGTTTCATAGCCCCCTAGTAAGAGATCCCAGTCTCTGAAGCTGAAAATCTTAGCAGTAATGGGAAAGCTGTATCCCCAATTTATAAAAAAACACCCTAAGTTACAGAGCACCTGAGTGACTTCTTAAAAGCTCTGAACTTGGTTTCTTAATCAAGAAACATCTCTGACTTTTTAAGAAAAGCCATCTTATTTGGTATCACAACTTGAGGAGTTCGGATTTAGAATTTCCATCTCACAATTCAGATTTGTTCCCTTCCACTGGCAAAATATGCACTTCATGCACACAGCGGTGCATGACGTAGCTTCTCTCATCTTTGGTTGACATAAAGCCGTTTGTGCAGTAGACCCTATGCAAGAAGCTGAGAAGACTTGAAAAAAATCAAAGAACTGTGATATGGGAAGAAAAATGGTGACAACAGGGCAGTGAGCAGAGATACCCACTGAACACGGCACCAAATGCACAGGTGTAGCCACAGTGGAGAAAGTACTTTGGTGACCCAGTACCACCTAGCACCATATGCCGTGCTCCAATGGAAAAAGAGGAAGCTGTGTCCTTGCAGCTGTGGAACTGACCGGGGTGGTTTCCTCTCAGTGTAAGAGCAGAGGTGGAATCATGAAGGTAGCAGGGCAGACACTGCACTTGACAATGAAAAAATTGCCTTGGTTGGCAGGACCAGATTCCCCACCCACTATACCCTGAAGCACCTCAGGGCAGGATCATGTGTTTTCATTCTGCTCTGTGAGTGGTTGGTTGTTATGTATTGGTCCCTACATACCTACATGAGCATCCTCTGATTGGCTGTTCCTTTCCTTGGAAGTTTCTGCTATTTAAAGATATGTCACTTTGGACAGTCATATTTGCTTCTTTGTCTACATATATAGAAAAAAGCATACAAATATGCACAAATATATATTTTATTTATTTATACACAGAAACATCATATATATATTCTTATGTGTATGTATTATAGCCTATATATGGGAAAGGGGCACAAATAAGGCTCTGCAGCGCTGCTGGAGCAGCCTCAGGGCTCTGCTCAAGACTGCCGTGCATGGGCAACATGGGCTTATCAAAGTGGAAATCCAGGACAAAATGCCAACAGTAGAACCTGTGTGAGATCATAAAATAAATACAAAACTCTTCATGAGCCTTGTCACATTATTTGTGTAGCTGATTTGTGAAATTGTACTGAGCTGTCACAATCCTGCAATATGGAATTTTCTTGTTGGTCTAGCAGATATTGTTGCTCTCAAGCTTTCATCCTGTCAGTCAGGGGACTAGAGACGTACTATGGACATACAGGATCGTATGGAACATGTTTTAACTATTTATTTATTTTACATTTGCACAAAGATTAGTACCTGAAGCTGGGTGCCATGCCAGGGCATCTAGAAGACAGCAACCCTAACCAGTACAAAGGCCTGCATAGGCTGCTCTGTAGTGAATGACTCTGTCTTTGAACACCCTTTTATTAGCAGATTATTCATGATTATTCTACTGACTCTGAAGTAGCTTTCTGTTTTATTTAATTAGCCTGCTGATGAAGTATTGAAACAGGTTCTTTTTCATATTATGAAACGTTACTTCTCCAGCTGTTACTCACAGAATGTGAGACTGAAGATATAAAGTTTGTAATTTTTAAAGTCATGTTTCAATGTTTAACATTGTGTGAGAAAAGCTCTGGGATAGAGTCGTACAGAAAATAAGTTTCTTCTTGCTAATATGAACTCATTAAAAACGTCTGCTTGTTTCTTGCACAGCTCAGTTTTCCTCTGAACACCACAACTTTCTCACAGCAACGGGTTGGTGGAACTGAATTTCATATCAATCTGGCATTGAATACTATGCTGCTAATTTCAGCAGAGAGTCAGTTGCTTCTTCCAACTATAAATGTGGCATTTGAATCTGGATCAACAGTCAAATGACATCTCTATTACAACCAACAAATTTCTGATTAGGCAGTAAGGTAGGTCTTGATAATATGTAGCAGGAAAGCTTGTGAAAGTAACATGAACAGAAAGTAATCTGGGAAAGATTATTTAGAATATAATTTAAAAGTGACAGAAATATTGCAATTTTTTTCCATTACTGAATAGATTTCTTTCTGTCTGTTTTTCAAAGCAAGTGTCTCTTTCCTTTTCTTTCTAAATTTTTTTCCAGTTTTACTTGGCTAAAAAGGGATATTGTAAGATAAGTAATGTACAATGGGAAAGTGGGGAGGTGCATCCTAACTTTCATGAGAACTCAATAAAATAGTTATTTATGAAGACAGAAACAGAGATAATTTATAGACAAAATTATTGCATAGAAGGAAATGAATTTCTATAATGATTTGTAATTCTGCACAAGAAAAATTGAAAGTTTATCATAGTATATTGCCGTATTTTGAGGGACAATGCCACAGGTCTGGTGACTTTTGAGAAGAAAACTTACGAATCATTAGAGGTAGTTGTCTCTTTTCTGCCAGAAGATATCAAAGTGTCTACAATGCAATAGGAGCTAGAACCCAGGAATCTTCTAGGGTTGTGGAAAATTGTAGGAAAAATGTTTATATTGGTATGAGTGGAGAGAGAATGTGGACACATGGATGCAAAATAAAAACAGGAGAAGAGCTATGAAAATTAGATATGTTGCTGAGGTCTCCAGTAGTGTGTCTTGAAGACCCTAGCACCTGCACCTACCTGTAATTTCTCTAAATGAACAGGTATGAAGCAGATACAGTGCATAAGTTGTAATGACTCATAACAGTGGAAACATTAATCCCTATCAGCTCCTGAAAAGTACGATAAGACATATCTAAAACCAGCACACTCCTAGGTATTACCTAGTAGGTGTGGAGAGGAGCTCAAAAATAGGCTCTCCTGGACCTCGCCAGCAAAGGATGTGGTTTCAGCAGAAGCAGGCTGCACTGTGGGGCAGACAGGGACTGGCAAAGCCTCACCAGACTGGAGAAGCACTCTGACCTCTGCTGTCCCACGATAACCTTCACCAGCCTCTTTAATGACTCCTGTATGCCAGGTGCCTGCTGTGACACGTCTTCTTCTTCTGTCAGTCTGCCCCACAGTTTTGAAGCTCTTTACAAAGTCATCATTGGCCCAAGACCTGCACCCTATAATGGTCTCACAGGTGTCATAAACTCTCCCTAGATGTGGGCAGAGGGATCCTGTTACTCACCCTCCATGTGAAACTTCCCTGCAAGTGCAGAGTCTAATTCATGGGTCTATCAGACGTTCCTTCAGGTTGACATGGTCTTTTCCGGGGATGCTGTTGGCTTTTCCTTACTGTGCCACATACATTCTACTGTTGTCATTTTGTCCTGAATTTCCACTTTGGAGGGACACATTCCTCATGCTTGAGGCTGCCTCACGAGCACCACAGTGTCCTGTGGGACAGGGGCTGGCAAGGTCTCTTGGGACCATACTCTGCTCTGGCCCAGGGTTGCACAGGTCCCCTTAGCGGCCTCCTGGGGCAAGTTCATAGCCCTGAGTCATTTTTCATCATGTATGTGTCCATCCCCACTCATGCATCTGACACTCACCTACCCTTGTCAATTTCCCCTATGCCAGAGACATGAGAGCTTCTCCAGCAGCCTTTAGAGTTGGGAGCCCTGCTTTTGATTTTCTTTAATTACTTTCTATTCACATTCAAATGTAATTACTGATTTAATTTGTACTTATTAAAGAAGTTGTTTTACATTACTTACCTAAACTTTCAAGGATATACACATTTGGTTCGTGAATGTTCAAATACATGTGTTATATACTTACACATATCTAAATATATTAAATATGCAGCTGTGTATATATAAATAGAATATATATTCATATTTGTACTTGTCTATGTATTTTGATACATGATATAATAGATATATAATAAATAATAATATGTATAATATGGGTTTATATATAGAAGGAGAAATATATATGTGTATATATAAATTTCTGTATTTTTCTAAGGATCGCTTTCTGGTAAAGAGAAAACAGGGAACTGGTCAGTCAGTTTCAAAAAACATCAACTGGCCAATAATCAAGTGATAACAAAATCTTTTGGGCACAGCAGCTGCTGCTATATGTGCAGAGGAGGGCGCTTCCACTGTGCTATGCATACCCAGCATCACTAGCAGCATGCCAGGCAGTGCCCCTGCCAGCTCCATCCAGGGCTGTGCCATCTCCAGCTCTGCCTGAATGTTCTTCCTAGAGCCTAATCTATGCCCTGGTAGGAGCTCTTGGCAGGTTTGGAATGTAAAATAAACACTATTACTCAGCCACCTCAACAAAGCTTCCAGAATTTTTCAAAGCTTTAATTTGCTTAATTATACTTCGCAAGTATTACCTATCTGTCTCTATTTATTGTTCCAGAAACAGTCTAAATGCTGAAATTGCTGCTGTTAATTGTGTTGCTTTCCTCTTTAGCTGCAGTATCTGTCTGTGGGCTAACCCAGGATGCCCCATGTCAATTAATGGAAGCATTTATTATTGCTTTGCGGTTGCTGTGTATCCTTTTCTCTCCAGCTCTTGGTCAAGACAGGAAAATTAAGAAACATATTCTAGTCCCCATTTTACATCCCTCACTGGACAAACCTGAACTACAGAGCCTGCTTTAGCTGAATGTTGATGTATTTTGTGAAGACTGCAACACTACCAAGAGGAAACTTTATTATTGTAGTCCGATAATAAAGAAACTTTCCAGTTACATTAGTGAAATGTATTCAGAAGAAGCAGAAGATTATATGGAGTTCTTATATTGAACTGTTGATTGATATGGCCAAAGCAGAGTATTGGGTGTAAACTGGGCTCTACTGTCTCTTTTTTTTTGTCCTTGTCTTTTTCTTCTTTGTAGTAAAGAAAGAATTCACTTTGAATTTGCTGCTTAAGACACAGAAAGTAGACACAGCTACAAATTCCCAAAGGTGATATCCATGTCTACATAACACAAATTTAGCAACTAGGGTCATCCACGAGTACAGTATCTCTGCTGCTACTGTATTACATTGCTACCTTTTTCTTCATGTAATGAACATGTTAATTTTTTTCACCTAGGATATTGGTTGGCTACTGCACATTTTCACATGTTTAGAAAACCATTAGGCAAAGGTAAAGAAGAAACCCACTGAGAGCTGTTAAATACGAAGCCATCTGGAAATCCATGAAGTAGAAATTACTAGAGGTCAGGAGTTATTTTCCCTGTTCTTATGCATTTCATGACTGCTGCTGTCAGAGAAAATGTTACAGTATTCATCACAGAAAAAAACCATATTGTATTTATTTGTTTTGCAGTGCTGCATTCACACACAGTAATACTGTTTTAATGCAGGATTTTAGTTTTCATTGGCATCACAATCCCATGAAGATGACTTGTAACTCCTGATTTGGTTTGATTTATTATGCTGACCCATACTTTGTTTCTACAAGATCACGAGGCAAAGCTTGTTAGAGTGAAGAGATGACACAAAGAATGTGTCAGGTAGCAGTTAACTAGCATCTGGGGGTCTCACTGCCTGCTTGGAACATAATCTGGTGTCCTTGCAAGAAATGCAGGCCAGGTTTATGTTGACAGAAACCCCATGTGAAATTAATCATATTCAAGTGAATTACAGACATTGAGGTGAAGGGATTGTTAGAGTTTGAAATTCAAAGCAAAATTTAACAAGATGAACACACAAGCAGAAAATGAGAGAAATAATTTCTTGAACTTCTCTGTGCCCAAGCACAAGATTTTTCAGCTTTTGGGTTTGTATCTATCCTTAAGTAAAGATATGTGTTTTTCTTCATGCATTACGTGTAAGGATTTCAAATATGAGGTCTCGTATGTTGTCATTTAGTTTGACTGCACAACCATCATTTTCTTCAATGCCTGGGATATTTTGAATAGGTTTACTCTGCTGTATTGATTCTATGCTTGACTTGCCCATGAAATATACTACAGACTCAGTGCATGACATATTCTTTAATAAATAAAAATATTTTATATATGCACAAACCAAAAACATTATGACCTAACTAGAAGTTTCATTTTCTTAAGTAATTTGTATTTATCTCTCTACCAGCTCTATGACCCTGGTTCATACTCAGGTTTTCCTGACAGAAATCCTTAACGATGACATCCAGGTATTGTGATACTATCATGTGTGTATTTGTGTTACACATCTCCATTTATAAAAATGAATTTGAAATGAGATTCAAATTAGTGTCAATAAAGCTCTATGAAGATCAGAAGCATCTTGTGATAGAGCTTTAAACTCTCAGTGTGCTCAAATATTTTCCTATTCTTCTAACTCTTTTATTGCTTCATTTTTGCTTAGGTGGGAAGTGAAGGCTTTTTATAACTCTGGAATGGAAAAACCTGAAGGTTTTCCAAATAAGAATTTTGTTTTAACGGTTTTTGCACAGAGAAAGTCTGTATACAAGGGCTATAATATGAATGGGCTTTTTCAATACTGTTCCAATTTGCAAGGAAATAGGTAACTCTCTAAGGCATGAGCAAAAAGGGTAGAATAATCTGAAAAATAGACTGTGGTTTCCATATTTATTAAGTAATATAAATGTTCACTGTAAAAATATAAAATATTCAAGAAATGGAATATTTCCAACAAGACAGGGAGAAGCCGTTATAGAAAGTACCAAGGCAAATCGCTTCAGTGATACCTCTGTCAGGAGAATCAAGATCATACATGTGCTGTCTCCTGCTGGGATGATTAGTTAAAAAAAAGATTATGAAATAATTTGTTGTCTGTGTTTGAATACATGCCTTAAAGTTACATAATAGCTTGCATTGTCAGTGTGGAATCAGCCATGTTTGTTCTACAGGATCTCTGATTATTTGAAAACCCAATTTGTGATGTTACTTCCATTCAAATTATTCTAATTCCTTCTTAAGATAGAGGTTTCTTGTTATATCCATTAAAACTTACCAAATTGTCCTTTCTGGATGAGAACATCAAATGGCAGTTCTCATTTTTACTGGTAGGACTTAATGGATAATTATGAACTTAAATTTTTATCTTTTATAACACGTTGCAGGGTATGAGTCTTGAAGAGTTCATTTGTAGTGTGAATACAGGACAAATGTAAATCACCCCAATAAACAACAGAGGATTTAAAGTATGGTTCCCCCATTTTACATAAAATTAATATAAATTTATATGATTTTTTTAGCAATGATATTTTAGCCAAAGCCAAAGGTATAAGAAAAGAAGAAAGAATTAAAATATCATCCTGATTCATCAGATTCTGAAAAGGTGAAAAGGTGAACTGATCTATGAAGAAGCAAACGCCCAGATAACCTGCTATTCTTTCCCACAGGAATATTGATCTAGCCAGGACAGAGACAAAAAGCAACCTGAATCAGCTGGGAAATCAGATCATAGATATGTAACATTGCACATATACACTTCTGTTTTGCTAAAACGAAGAAGCCTGTGCATGAATAAATTACTAAAATGCATATCAAGCTCCTGAAAATCCGTGATAAAATAGGGAACAAGATTTGCTGAATAGCTGCACACAAATCATTCACCCAGTTCTACAGACAATACACAAAATTGCTTTAAAATTGCTGTACCAATTTATCTGCAATTTATTTAACTTTGTTCTTATTAATAGCATGTTAGATGTATGTCTTCCTTCAGGAGACAGTGAGGGCTGGTGCTCCTCTCTGGGCATCAAGGGTTCTACCAATTTGATTTCTATGTTTCATTTGTGTAATGAAGTGTACAAATGTTAATAGACCCCAAGTACATCTGTTGGGTGGCATTTATAAAGTTCATCAGGAGCACTTAAACTTTTTTATATCAGATGGGATGGTACAACATTACCCCTGATTTACAAGAGCTATTTATCAAAGAAAACACCTGCTGCCATACAAATATCAACCAAGGTAATTTTTTGATCCAGTACACTGCCACATCCATTGATTTGCTGATTTCTACCACTTTTCCGCAGCATCCTCTGGAAAGAGACTTCTTCATTTTCCTTAAAAATGTTCATAGTCATACCTAATTCACATTTAGGGGAGCTATATCATAGGAGGATCATTCACTTCCACCTATTTTGCAAATGAGCAGGAAATTCTCCCATCAATATTATTAGAACATACCTAATATCTTCCATTATATGTAATAACAGAAGTTGCTAGCATGGATCTCTGTGCATTTTTCTGAGAGAGAAGACTTGAATTCAGACTGTGAATGTATTCATTTATTTTTAACTTTGTAAGGAAACCCATCCAAAAATCCATTAGAAGATTTACTTTCTTTTTAAACCGTTTCTGGATGAAAAGTCATCACTTTCCTAAAGGAATTTTTTATTCCTAAGGGAATAAAAATTTTATTCCTAAGGGAATAGAAAATGAGTCAATATTGCCCATGAGAAGCCAGGTACTTTCGAATAAGAAGAATATAAAAACACACATCAATGCAAAAAGGAAAAAGAAGAAAAAAGAAAGGGAAAATGCTATTAGAGCTATAGCAAACTTCTGCTTTTAAATCAGGATGTTAATTATTAAAGATGAGTAGTCCATCTTTAACTTGTAGCACTTCACACTCCTGGATAACCTGACCTGTAGTAAAGAGTATGTTTTTCTGGCTAGTATAAAATGTTCTTGTCACAAACATGTTGCTATGCTGATGTCTAAAACGTACCACCTCAGTTATGCCCTCCAAACTACATCTTCTTGAGAGAGTGATGTCATTGTCACACTTCCCAATTTTTTTGATTCATTCATTGTCCCTTGTTGTACATCGGAACTGGGCTGTCAACACGATGAAATGGCTGGTGTGATACTGACAGCCTGTCAGGAAGAGATGTTCTGCAGACACAATAAGGAAGGAAATTCATTGAATGGTACTGTCATGGATAGTGGGAAAACTGATTTTGGCAGTCTTTATATCTTTATATTTATGCAAGGATTTCTGAAAATACCAAAGTAATCGGCAGAACAACAAATTGCCTGAAATATGTAGACCCAGACTATTCTTTACATGCAATCACAGTTTTTGAGAATAAATACAGTAATACAAACAATCACATTAATGCACATTAGTAAAGAACCTACAGTTAGCATCTAAGATCTAGAAAGGGAGGTGATATAACAAATAATATAAATTATTTACTCTCCCTTTTTGTTAGTGACGTATAAGCCCTCTCCTCTGGTCAGAAGGATATTAGGCTGTTTTGCATGATGCTTTTGGAGAGGTAACTGGAAGTGATGTTTGTGCTGATAGATCAGTTGTTAAAAGTCTTTGCAAGGGGTTTGGAATGAGGAAACAAACTGAAATTTTAATCCAAATAGGAGCAAGAAAACCCATTATGGTCAACCTAAAAATGCATGAAATGAAGATGGGTTTGGCCCAGTGCTCTATAATTAAAAACTTGTGGGCTTTCAATCTGCAAAAAATGTCTTCTCATTCATTTATTAGGTGCCAGAATAACTTAGCTTCATTTCATGGTTCTTGCACATAAATTGCTCTTAGATTGATTGGTATGAAGAAGTTCCTCAGTGTAGTGCGTAGCAATTGATGTCACAGCAATTCCTTAGGGTTCTAAGGAGAAATAGAGCCATCCTAGCTGAAATATAATCACTAAGTTTACTATGACTATGCTACACCAGTCACCTTCATTTTCAGATGAGTGCTGTATGGTTGGGAAGTGCTAGGGAACACAGATGAATTGTTCACCGAAGTTCTTTCCCTTCTAACTGATCAGTGGGAAGTAGGGTTGCACATTTCCAGTTCCTTTTGAGATATGGGAGGAGTGGGGATGTGCTGTTTATTAGTGTCACTGTGGGAAGAGGAAGGCAAGCAGATGGTTTTGCTGTTTTGACATGAAGCTCATTAAATCTAAGTTTTCTGTCTTAAGTAAAGAACCTCTATGGTCAAAGTTAGTGTGACAAAATAAGCTTTCTTGTGAGTTATCAGAGGTACATACCTAAATCTCACACATAAGCATGGGAAGATTCCTTCTCAAAGGAGATACAAAGGTAGTTGTACAAACTCCTTTGAAAATAAAGCTGTTTATATAGCAGTTCCTATGGCAGAATTGAAGAATTTAAATTTGAACAATCAAGTATGAAAATTATGTACAAAATCTCCAGCTGTCTCAAATCCTTTTGATGCCTTTTGGACATCTCCAGTGCTAGGTTCTGCAATTAATTTTTAAAATGCTTCTTTATTACAAGACAGGCTGCCAACAAAGATTTTTTTATAACAGTGTGTCATAACCTAGACAACAGATTCAGAATATAATGAAAATCTGACACGTGAAACTCAGGCAGAATAGCTATGAGAGAATATAACATTTTAGCCATATCTAGAAGTTAAGAAGGTGCCACAAACTTATTGTGTAGAGTTATGTCACTTAAGGAGGGAAGTTGATGTCAGCCAGTCCAGACATCTACCTCAGGTGAAATCCAGAGCAGATCTGGGAGGAAGACAAATCTTCTGTGAGTTAATATTAAAAAATAATTGTCCCTAAAAGACATCTGAGTCCACCCAAATCTGATTCTGAAATCCAAGCTATGTTGATCTGTATGATCTTTCAGCTATCAAAAATGTTCATGAGAGGTCTTTGGGGGTCTCGGTTTTGGATACAGACACTATTACATAGCAAAATATCCAAAATCAAGAAAGGATAATAATGTCCACGGTCTATCCTGACTCCTCTGTAAGACCTGCTTAGTAATACTGAAGACATGGTTATGACATCTGACAGATCACTGGCATCTTTTTTGTTAAAGTAGATTCTGGCATTATACACAAATTAAAGACACATTCCTTTAGTTAACATTCCAAACAGAGATTTTTACGGTTCATTATAAATCATTAATTTCATCAGTATAAATTTGAAACGACCAATACATTCCCTACTTGCTTTAACTCGAATATATTTCTTTCATATGTTGATTATGGGATTGATCTACTTTTCTTGAAAAAGCCAAATAGTGATTAAACAATGATTTAGAAGAAAATTATCATTTATTGATCCATGTTCTAAAAAACTACACAAATTTTGTTGAATTGAAGTGCTGTCACTTCTTTTTACACTGACATCTCTAAACCTATTTTTCTTTCTTTTGAAAGAGCTACTTACCAGTTTAAGTATCACAATTGCAGTAAATGTGTCAGGATGCAGCTAGCAATTTCCTGGTTGCTTTGTGTAAAATGTTTATCTTTTGTGAACAATAAAATTATATTCCATAGTTTGTGTTTAGTTTCCTATTAATCTCTGTTCAAACTGTTTTGTGATCTCCTCTGCTCTGGCAAAGCCTGTCAAAGGATTTTAAGTGATATTGCCACTGAAATGAAAAACAAGAATATCATCCCTGGTGGTACTGGCTTCAGAAAGCAAAATGTGAGAAATGCTATTAAAATATAGTCTAATCGTTGAAGTCCAGATTAAGCATTTTTACAGAAGAATCAAAATGTGTAAACTGTTGTACTGTGGGCACGTAGTCCTGTCTCATTCATCATGTAGGAGTGATCCCCAAAGACCTGCCACATTGCAAGCATGGCTAAGAAGGGAAGAGGTAAGGAAATCTTTACCCCACACTCTGCTTGATCACCATTAGGTGTCAAACAGACACACAACAATTATCTTGCCAGAGCAGATCAGGAGGGAAGTGATGGTTGAGTGAAGTCCTGACTCCTGGATGGGACTAGCAGGCACAGGAGCATCTCTCTCCTCTGGAAATCTTCTTTAAAAAAGAGAACAGTATTTGGACCATTTGTACAGAATTTACAGTTGATCTTCTTTTGCACTGTGAGTTCAACAGGTTGAGAACACATCTGGATCACCCTCACAGAGAAGGCATCTGTATATTGTGTGTGCGTGTTTCAGTCCAGGAAATCCCAGGCAGAAATTTGGGACCAGTTCCTGGCTTCTTCCATTGACTTACAAACATTATGAAGAAAGTCACAGACTCAGACTAAGGTGTTCCAAAATGAGTGGCTTAGGAAGGTGTTTTCTAGTTATATATGTTATTTCAAAATGACATGTGGAGACATTTGTATCCTGCTGTGAAATATCTCACTGTCACACACAGTGATGGACCACTGGTTTAAGTCTAGGTTAGACTAGCTTGCAGTCTATTTCCACCATTAGCAAGCCTCAAAAACTGTTGTCATTAATAAATTGTTCATGTTATTGCAGATAATCTCCTTTTTAGTTCTATTATCTCCTTTTCAGAATATTCTTCAAATTCTTAGAGGATGAGCCACTGAACTTGGTAGTTACAGATTAGCGTGCCATGATTCAGAACAGTGTCTCAGTGCACATCTTCTGTCCCAGTGTTCCCTCTGGTTTTCATTACCTTCGTTTGAAGTCTTGGCTGCAAGGCAAGAGCAGCTCATACTGATTCTTAGTTGCCCTTTATTCTAACTAAACCCCTGTGGAGAACATGTAAGAGATGTGTAGTGTGGCTATTTTTCATAAACAAGTTGTTCAATTTTGTGAGTTAGATTGGTTCCCAATGACTTCAGAAATAGGACTTAAGCACAGCCACCTCTCACTGCAACTTCCTCTTACACATTTTTCTCGTAAGTCTGCTTACAAAACATCTCTTCAAAAAGAGCTGAGATTATGTTCCCAAGCTGTGTCAGATCATATCTAAAATAAGCAAATCAATCTGGCTCTAGTGCAATGTTTCAGTCTTAAAAAAATACTACCAGAATCACTTATCTGCTACAAGAAACAACACAAATAATTGGAGATGCCTCTGCCTCCAAGAGACGGTGGAGAAGGAATCCAGTGTGAACTGCAAAGCGTACAGATAACTTCAACACAATTTTTTGATTGGTACTTGAGTCGTAAAGAGCAGCATTTAGTGCTAATGATACCTGTGACCTTATATTCAAAGGATGATACTCTTTAGATTGGTAGGTGGCTGGTAGATAGATCCATATGCTATCCACCCAGTTCTAGGCAAAGGCTGATATGTGGATGCAAATGAATACAGGTGAACATTTCCCAGCTGTCTTGAGAGTTTACAAGAGAAAATATACCTTTATCCCGTGGAACACGTCATGACTATCAGTGATTATAGCTTCAGTTTGCATTCAGTAAATTCATGGTGGTCTGAGGTAATAACGTCATGGCTAAAAGGAAGCACGGTCCAAAATAGCAGACACTTGCTTAGGTTCCAGACTCTACAATTTGCAAATGGTTTATGCACAGACAGATGATATCTTTTAAATCAGTTTTCAACAGATTGGAACAATACAATTGCACAGCCATTGCAAACATTTCCAGAAGTTTTAAAAACAAATCACAAGAAAGATGAACAGATTTCAAGAGGTTCAAAGCAACACTGAAAAATGTGTGTGGACGGACTTCACAGAGATAAAAAGTTATGTTTAATGGTAGTTGTGAAATAATTGGAGATACAAGATTCCCTGATTTTTTTTTTCCTTTGTCTTCTCTGTGCTGGCTTCCTTCCAAAAAACTCCAGATCTTTTGATAACGGTGATTTGTTTGAAGGGTCATTTGTTAGAACTTGCAAGAGTCTTTCCAAAGTCTCCAGACAGGAGAGGAATAGAGTTTAAATACCATTAAAATGCACAGAAACAGTTAGAAGGAGTAGAATATGTCCTGTATAACAGTATTTTACAAGTATCTGAGTTTTCAAAGAGTTTGCTGGCTTGTTTCTTATCAGTAAAATGTAAAAAGAAAACAGCTTTCACAATGGCAAAATTTAAAACCATGTTCCTAATTAAAGTAAACTAAATTTAAACTAAATTTAAACTAAATTTAAAATAATCATTTAGTGACTTCCACAGTAAGCTGGTAAAGAACAATAATTTTCATCAGCATATACATGCTTTGGGCATATACATCTACTACAGTATTTCACCTATTAAAACTAAGCAGTTCATTTGGCCTTCTTGCTTGTATTGATATAACATCTGGTACATGAGCCTGCTGGTCTGTTCAAGGTTGTGAATAAGTTTGCTCTCAGTTCTACATGTCTCTGCCTTTTGTCCTTCTCTGGATGGCTTTTGCTGTTGTAATTAAACAGCTCTGGTAAGTGCTGGAGTTCTCTGGTTGTGTATGTAAATACAGTAATCAGCTTGGCACAGGCAAGTGCCTTCCTAAAACAGTGTCAGGTAGTTAACATGAAGCTTATATTAAATATTTTCATGTTATTACATATTACAGATACAGCTTTCAAGAAGCCATGGTCTTACAATAGCCTCAATTCAATTTGTCTAGCCTGAGAAAAGATATGCAACCCAGATTACACCAAGAAGTGAATAGTCAGCATCTGAAAATTAGACTGAGAACCTGAAGAATGTCTCCTATACTCTGACGCAAATCTCAGAGGAACAAGTAGGTCAAAGGGGGAATTTCCAAGGGAAGGATGAAATTTAGCCGCAGAGATATTTTTTTCTGTCTTCGTTTTTCCCTTTTGTGATACGGATATAAAATTTATACCTGGATCCATAGGGTTGCCCTTTATCCTGACTGTTCCATGGATGCCAAGGAGCCAAGTCAGCTGGTGCCTATAGTGAAATCTCAAATACTGGAGGAAAATCCTGTGATTTGGGTATTTAAATGTGAGACAAATAATAGAATTCCACCCCAACAGACATCAAGCATTGAGTCTGTCAGAGACTTAAGAATGGAAATGGGAAGATAGAGGTATAGAACTTCATTCCAATTTAGGACATTTCCAACTAGAATCAAAAATTCATCCAAAATCACACCCAGCATATCACTGCACTATTTAATTGCTTTCTGCAGCAATTTGTATGAATCAGTCATGATGATGATAAGTAGTTCAATTATCTGCAAATCAACCACTTGCTCTCTTTGCCCTGTAAGTTACAATCTGTCCAGTGTTAATATAATATGAGATTCAAGCTGGGTATCAAAGTCTTGCACATCTTTAATGGACTACATTGTGCTGACAATTAATTATGTGCAAGGGGAAGAGTTTAGCCAAACTGAATGCAAATGCCCACCAAGTTGCAGGCAAAAGTTAATAATAATCAATTTTCATGACAGGATTACCAATTATTACTGAGCACAACAGGTAGAAATCAACACACCTAGTTATTACTGAAGCATATCGTAAAATAGAAACGATTCTAGTCATTGAAAAATCAGTAGGAAAAGTAATATTTCATGTTTCATATTTCAAATTTCATTTTTCTGCCACAATCTGATGGACAGAGATGGTCTAATGAATTCCTATAGTAACTCTGCTGGCTTTGTAAAGATGCACAAAGCATAATATAGATCAAAAACTGTTAGATGTAAAAGCTAAAAATTTACTCCTCTGGAAAGGAGAGTTCTATTTCCTGATCAATCAGGTTGCAAACAAATGGAAAGTAAGCATTATCTGCCATTCATTCAGTGAGCTGGTGTTGGCAAACCCAATGTGAACAGGTCTCAACTTCTGCTTCAGAAGTCAGCTTCTGTCTATTAGTAAACAAAACACGGTTCCATAATCACCTTTTTATCGAATCTCTTTTAGACAGTAACTGGATTTGTTACATGTTGAGATTAAAAACAGAGCCATCACTGGTTGAGCTTCATTTAACTCCTGTAAGTGGTTGTCATCAATGTATCTACCAATACAGTAAGAACAATTTATTCAGTTATTCAAGTTATTTCCCTAGGGCTCAGTGCTCAGCTTCAATTCTGCAAGTGGCAAGTGCCTAAAGACAGTACATTGTCTGACATTACAATAACAGCAGATGTTGAAGGTACTATAATATACCTGTCCTTTCAGATGGATAGCATTTCAGTGCCTGCACTGGGCAGACTGGTAGTGATTTCTTTAGATGACAGACCTGGAACTGCAGCTCTAATCCAGTTAATAAACTTGTCAGTCCCTACCAGCTTTTTTCTTTTCCTGTGCCTATGCTCTGCTGTCTAAAACTGGCAATATACTTTGATTTGCACGTAATTCATATTTTGCTTTAATATCTAGTTTCATAGAAATAAAAATTTGACATTGATTTATTTGTTTCCAAGGCATAAAATAATTGTCATGAACTCAATAGCCGTTAAACAAAAACATTACTCCACCAAAACACTAATAGATTAAACATCACTTTCATGGTCAGATTATGTATTTATTCAGTGCGATTGGAGCATGTGGTTGGGAATATTAATATTTTTACTCAGGTGTTATATCCAGAGCAGTTTTAGCTTTCTTCTTTCTGCCTTTTTATGTGTGTGCACATTTAAAATCCATTTCATTTCCTATAAGGTTTTAATGACTTTTCAGTCTTTCTAGGTAGATTGCCAAATGTATTAAGTTTCGGAATGTATTTGGATATTTAATTTATTTATGATGACTAAACACTTCCTTCTAAATGTAGCGCACCACAAAGTCAAGTTAAAACCAATAACAAACATTCAGGCATACCTTGAAAAAACCAGTCTGTTTGGATATAGAAAAAAAAAATTGAAAGGTCGTTTCATTCTTTGAGAACTGAAATGGGTTTTTACTCTTTCTGAATTTTCTGTAACAGATTTTTTAAAAATATTCATTACACTCAATATAAATGAAAAATTTTGAGGATACCTTTTTTACGTTTTTTAGAGAAAATCTAGAAAAAAATTGAAACTTATTAGAATTGTGTTGAATCGGATGCTTTTGCATAAACTAACATTTTAAAACAAAGCATATGGTTTCTCTGCAATTTTCACTCATCAGTCAGAAATATTTAGCATAAGTAGCACAAGGCAAACTATCCAATTTCTATTAATTCATTTAAGAGCTAAGCAAATATTTGGGTTTTCTGTGTGAAGAATGAGAGACACTTTTTGTATTCCAAATATTTGCTCACTTTCACCACATTAATAAATTTGAATACTTAGAGTTTTTAAAATAAAACCCCTCCATCTCAAAAAATGTAGTCAGTAAGTTAATTAAAAGCAAAAAAAAAGAGAATTTAATTGTTTGGCAAAGGAAGATCACATAGTGTGATGGGTAAGTAGTGGAGCTCAAGGAGAACACATTAATATTATCTAGACAGTGCAGTAGAGTATAGGTTAATTAAAGAATAAAGAAGCAAGAATCAATCTTCCAAACTCAGAGATGCTGTCAGCTTTTGTAAGTTAAGCGGAGTGCCTACTAAAGAAACAGACGTCAGACCTCTAATAAAAACCCTTCTGCTTCTGGAAAAGACGTTAGCTTTTTAGATCCCAGTCCAGCAATGGCCTTAATGGCACTATACAGGAACCTGATAAATAATGTCAGGGCAGTTCTGCAGAGCAAAATAAGTTCATTCATATGACATGTTCACCCGCAAATTCACATTTCAATCACACCTGCAGGAGGAAGGATTGGATTTAGAAGGCAGTGAATCATCAAAGCAGTTTGATTATCAATAAGGCATATGTTCTCAGCCTGATGTAGTGGCTCACACAGTCTGTGGATGCACAGACATGTAGGGCCATCTACCCAGTAAGTCATGCCCAAGTTATCAATCAGAGCTGGGAACAGCATGTCTGTCTTGAGGCAGTACTTCACACAAACTAATCAATCTTGCGGAGAAGTGACACAGCCCTCAGCTGTGCTGTTTTAAACCCACAGGAAAACAAGAAGCCTTGGAGAAAGAAACAAGCAAACAAACACTCATTGCAACTTGTACACAGTATTAGAGAAATCTGGTGAAATATTATACACATTGTGTGACCTCTGTTCAACTTAGCGAAGATTAAGATGAATGATTCAGTCATGGTGCACCAGCAGCAACTCCCAGCCAGCATCACTCACCTTGGTCGAGCAGCTGTCAGAAATAAGATTGTTGTGTTGCTTTGAATGTGGTTGGTACCCTCGTGAGAAGTGCATATGGAATCAGAGTGGTAACCAGCTCCATCTACATTTTTTAGTTGTCTACAACATAGGTGTTTACAGACCAATCACATTTATCAGCCCTCAGTACAGCTATTGAAGCTCTAGCTGATGCAGTCAACAAGATAGGACTCAGTTGCCTAAATATGGATATCTAATGTCATTTGAGATGCCCTGAAGGAGGTGATACACAGGTACAGGCTGTATGACCTGATCCCAGAGGGAAATCAGAGCCTTGCTGCAGTAGCAGCACAACTCACAGGTTGGCCCACAATGGCTAACTAATACTAAACACTAATGTTTTGACAGCTGAATATTGCCACTAGAGAATGAGTTTTCTTATCTGAGAATAGATATCTACATTGGGAAGCTGAAAAACTCTCTGGATTCACCATGTTTATTAGAGTTCTAGTGTCTATAATTGTCTGAACCTATCATACGCATAGGTACTACCTCTCTATCACCTAAATTTGGAGTCTAGATCTGGAGTTCCATTTCTGACAGTCAGAAAGACATAGGATAATATACTGGATGTTCCAGCCTACAAATTGCTTAGACACAGTACTTACTACTATTTTCCAAAAGGCTATCTCATTTCTAGAAATTAATTCTGGAATGTAAATTTCGTTTTTCTCAGACTTTCCAAAATACTAATCTTCATGAAGTGATCCCAAGGATGGAAAATTACAGCATATGAGTAGATAAAGGATATGCAAGCGTGTGAATGCAGGATATTAATACAGTAAGCACAGCTTTGCTGAAACCTCCCATTGAAACTTTTGTTTTTATGGACATTTGCACTTTGACTCACACCTGCAAAGCAAATCTGTCTAATCCCACTTCCAGAAGCAAATGACCTAAAACATATCAATTGAAGTTTATCAATTACAGTCACTAAGGCGAAATCTGTTTCATGCAGTGCAGCACTGTACAGAGATTTAGGGTAGCACAGGTCTGAGCTAGTAACCAGCAGAGTGTGCAAAACCTTGCAAATATGCCAACTTGAAGAATAATAGAGTTCATATATGTGTAGCTGTTGGCAGGGTTTGGCTAAGGAAAAGCTGAGGAGCAGACTCAAGCACGAATTGCTGTACAGGTTTAAGCCTCTTCTGAACTGCTCAACACTTCTGAATCCAGGGTTGATGTCGCTGTCGCTCTCCACAGTGAGCCAGCAGCAGAGCTAGTGAGGAAGCTTCCACATCACTTTCACACAGAGTGTTATAACCTCTTTTTAAAATATGAGACAGAAACAGGAAAATCTGGTCACCTGTACACAGAAAGATCAAAATGTGACTTTCACAAAAAATTCACTCTAAGCAGAAAGGGATTATCAGGTATTTAATGTGCCCTCTAGCAATGCGCAGATAAAAAAAAAGGTAAAGAATTCCAATTTTATTTAAGCAGCTGGGTATTTTTCCCCCTATATATTTGAGTTTGTTTTATCAGATAAGCAAGAAAAAAAATTAAATTTATAAAATGATGAATGTGTAACTAAAAATAATGGGTCCAAAATCATAAGACTACTGAATATACCCCAAAATCTTTTCAGATTTTTTTCAGCTCATTTGAATGGGTTTTTTTTTTGCTTTTATTTTCCCTTTTGGAAGATAGGAAAAAAATAAATACATTTATTTTATTCAATGAGAACTGTAAAATGAAGTGCAATAAAATCCTGTTATATTCAGCTACTTCAAATAGATGAACTTGAAAAGAAATAAAATAACACTTTGAGGAATCCAAAGTGAGGTGAAATGACACGTTAACTAATCCAAGCTATGAAATAGTAATACAGACAATGTAGAACAGACTTATGTTCATAGTCTTCTTGCACTAATGCATACTATTTTTACATGTTTTCCCCAGCTTAATTCCCTTCTACTCTTGGTCTCGTCACCTAGAATATCACTGACATCCTGCAACACACAGTTAAAATGTTGTCCTTTGATTTTTCACAGGCAACCCCCCCATCTGTAGCAGATGCCTTAGGCCAGTCTTGGTAGGTTACAAGGCTGCACTAGCTGTTAAATTCGTACCTGGGAAACTTAGAGAAATCTGCCATTCACAGAGTCTGTTTCAGCCTAATAGCCAGGAAATCTCTTGGCCCAGGCATAAGGGAGAGATAACGAATTTGCTTCCCACAACAGTCCCTTGGAAATGGCACGCAGGAGCTTATATGCCTTGGCAGGATTTGCAGTGGAATGTGGAGGGAAAAGATAAATTTTTCATTTCTGAGCCTTTTGGATACTCTGAAAAACAGCGATAAATATTGTAATCAGATAATTATCAGGTTGCCAGAATGTCCACTGCAATTGTAAATCTTGGAGGGATAGTAAATATGTCCACTGCAAGTATAAATCTTGGATGGATAATAAATATGTATATGTAGCCTTGGGCCTATGTTTTGCAGCTTTTCCATGTGCTAAAACTTTTCTTTTTGCTACAGTGCAAGTTGTAGACATGCTACATGGCTACAAGGTGAAGCTCCCTGCCTCAGTGAATTTTGGCTTGACAGAATAGAGGAGGAGGAGAGTCAGGGCACCAACAGAGGCTCCAGCCTTCTAGCATGCACAGCAAAAGGCTCTGGGCTTCCTTCTGCTTCACGACTGTCCTTGATACTGGGTGGTACTGAGGAACATGGTGAGGTACTCATTCTCCTTGGCCTTACACAAGTTTTATGCAAGATTTTGACTATGCTAAAAGAACCTCTGCCTCTGAAACTACACTCAGCTGCCACGACAAGGTTGTGATAATTCTGGCTTCAAGCTCCACATAACTCGTCGAACCCTGCTGAACCAACAACCTATTCTTAAACTGGTTATCGGGCTTTACTGTGAAGTTGTACTCCAGATAAGGAAAGTTGTGCTCTGTCTGCTGCTAAAAGCACTTTCACCTAGAAGTATTTTTTGTTCAAGTAACACAGTGCTTCACAGATCTGGGCTGCTGCCTCCTGGACACACCAGCTGTATCAATTTGGGTAGCCAGGACTACAAGTGGCACTACTTAGTAGCACTGGGCCCTAACACTCAGCATAGTGTTGGTTCCGCCAAATTGCCAAGTGCCACAGCAGTCCTGCCGTATGAACTGGGATTGTGTTGTGCACTAGAGAGACTAACACTATATGGGGGATTTTTTCAGGGACAAGTCCAGCTGGAATGAAGCCAGATAACTGCATAAAGCAGGAGACAAATGTGGGTGACAAGAACAGCAGCAGGTGCAATGCAGAACTTGTTGGATTGAATTGATGAGTTGTGTGTATGCAACTTGTGGAAGCAAAAGCAGAATCGTCGTATGTAAACATAGGCTCTTATCACACAACTTAAAGATGATCTTTTGTTAGTTGCTGAAATAGAATTTATTTCAAAACCTCTTTCAGTCAGTTGCTGTAAGTGCATTTATTAACTCAAGAGAAGCCATGGAGGTCCTTTCCTCCAGTATACAGGAGCTGAATAAGCCTGTGTATTTTTACTGGAAGAGTTTTCTGACCAGTCGGATCAGAGTGTCAGAGTAATTTGTTTGCAAGCAGAGAATCCACAGCAATATGATTTTTAATAGCCAATTGTACATGTGAGCTATGTTTCCTCCCGAGTCCTTGGCATGCCAGCACTTTGAAACCTTCAGTACATCAGAAGATCAGCCCCCTAGTTTATCGTCACTCTTCGAGCTGAGCATCTTGTTTTGGAAGAAGTTTAAACTGCTCTAGTTCATGTTTATGGACATTTATCACTTTTTGTTGTATTTTGGTTCTTGTGCTAACCCCTACATAGGTCTAATCCAGGCAGCTCAGCCAATCTAATTGTACAGATACAGAAAAAAATTACCTCATTAACAAAAGTATTTATGATTCCAAGGACTGATTTTTGTGAAGGAACAACAGTGCAAAAATTTCCCAGGAATTATTAGCCATATTGTAGCATTTTTTAAATTTATGAATACAAAGGTAAAGGTGACCTCAAAAGAGAAAAAAATGTTAGTTTCTTCCTTGCTCTTATGTGATAAATAAAGAAAGACTAGAAAGTTTCTGTTAAAAATTATTTTCCCCATTGTATTTGTTAAGTGCCATTTTACAGGAATGCTATGGGATCAATCAGAGATGTATAAAAACACTCTAATTCTGATTGTGTTGTCTAAAGTGGGAAGGTGGTTTAGTCAGACTCTTTGCTTCATTAAAAATTACATAAATTAAATATTAGCAGTACTCCTGACAAAAATTAGATTTCAGAAAAATGTGGATTCTCATTCCTTTTCCGTGATATACCAAGATATATGCACTGAAGGACTTATGTTCCCTAAAGCACCTGTCTTTTTGTGTCTTGCCAATGTATCTATCAATTCCTGAGAATTTTTTAACCAATTGGCTAATTTCAACAAAACTGACTTTGGAACCTGTAGCACCAAAGTACTACATTCCCATAAATTTCATTGGAAGTAGTAGTTCTACAGGGGAGAAAAATCCAAATCAGGACCACTACAGTGGAAATCCTGGATTATTAGGTGGTATTGCAGACATCCACATCAGCTCATTGCTCAACACCTTTGTAGCTTCAGTTCTGAGAGCTGGCAAACAGAGATCACGGGCAGAAGCTGAGGGTGCTGTATGGGACATGTTTGGAAAGCAGAGATATTGTAACGGTTTAAGGTAATGTGGATCAAACTAAATGCTGCACAAGGCATCCACTATTTCTTAGCAAATTATCTTCAAAAGAAAAAGATCTGGGCCAGATTCTTTCCAGGTATAAACAGCAATCAACAGCAGCTGATTATCTGGCCACAGCTGCAGCGCTTATGAAAAGGGAGACAGCTCATGAAGAACATTCTTGTCACAGAAAATTCCTTACATTTTCTGTCCCTCTTATTTCTCTTGTAAGGTCAAATAAATGTTTAATATTTAGATAACATTGGATATTACCAGATTTCTGTTCAAATATTAATAGTGATTTGCCACAGCACCTCTGTGAATGATACACACATTCCGATAAACCGTGGTAATGACAATGATGTGAGGGAGACTGAAACACTGAGATTGCATTTCTTGTTCCAGAACATGCAATGGCTTAGGAGGACAGGAATTCAGAGGGTCTATATATAGTCCTTAGGAGGACACAGCAGCAAAACTGCTGAAGACATAGACAGTGAGAGTTCTTTAAGCCCTATGCCAAGGTCAAGAAATGACGTAGAGAGTGATGTCAGTGATCAGTTACCTGACCAGAGCAACGTTAGCTATTTATTGCCCTTTTACCCTGCAATTCCTTTTCTGCAGGCCAGTGTAAGAGAAACTGTGCCTGTCACACTCACACTAGACCTACTAGGCTGCTGAGTAGGTGATTTGTTGGACATTGTCCAGCAATCTTTAACTGGAGTATCTCTAACAGCTTTTACTTCATTAATCAAAACAGCAGCATCTGCATCCTTTCTTCTGTATCAATTTTGCTGTACTTTTCTGTCTTCGTTCTGGGCTTTTCATCAGCTGCATGTCCTGCCAGCCTCCTTAAGCCTCCTCAGCTGCCACTGCAGACAAAGATGCTGATTTCCATTGTGTGACAGCATCTTAACAAACAAAATCTCAGTGTTTGCCTCTAAATTGTTGAAACAGCCATGACTGCCCCAACAGTTACCTGAGTGCTGCTGTTTGGCTCTTACATTTTCTTCATACTGCACAATTGCCAATGCATATCACATACTGCAGTGACCAAGTCGACCATCAGAGCTGGCAGCCGGCCAGCGTATGCAGTGCTGGGGGAGGTATGGGAGGAAAAAAGCATGTACAGGTGTGACAGATCTATGCATGTGGGCCCCTGAATCAGATAGGTGTCAACATAGATCAAAAGAGTTAAAGCAAAAAACCTTCACAATAAGAAAGCCATTTCAAAGACAAAGCTGGAATGAGAAGGGTTTCTTTGGCTGCTTCTACTGTGTGCTTAGCTCAGGCAAAGATTGAGAAGATAAATTCTATGATCTGGCAATAAAACTTCACAGCAATACTTTGCTTCTCAGTAATAACTTTCAGGGTGTTTCTCATTAAAACTGCACTATTGCATTGCACATACACACAGAGCTCAGCATAACAGTGTAGCCAACTGCATAGCACTTCACTGTAACTCTTTTACAGACAGTTTGAATGTGATGTGTAAAATGTGTTTTCTTTTTATTAATACCATGATTCCAGAGGATAGAATTTACATGTTTAAGCCCATCCCTGTGAGAACTGCTGATAAGAAAGAGCAATGACTTTCTAATATTTATCTCACCATAGGAACCATCTGGTTAGAATAGACTCCGAAGGATCTGGTTGCATAGAGATGTGACAATGTTAACATAGGTAGCCCAGACAGTTGCTGGAGGGCAACTCTAGGAGATGTATCCACTCATAGAGGAGATTGAAAGGATTCTTGAAGCGCTTGGATGAAATCTCAGAACCATTTTCTGTATCCGCAAATAGGAATAGAGTGAGTAGTGGGGAAATGGGATGGAGAAGGATACAGAAATCAGAGCAAGAAGCAAAAGTTGGTATAATACTATTTAAAAGTAAAAGTGGAAGAAGTAAATCTTGGTCATTGGGATCAGTACCAGCCTTATAAAGAAAGGTGTGAGACGTTAATGTGTGACTCATTCATCCGACCCTTGGTTTCAAAAACTATACACTGTGTAACAGCTACTCTACAGAAAATATCCCTTTCAGAGAGGGAGAGATGAGGCGCTTTCTGTGTTACCTGCAGATAAAGGAAAGGAGATACTGAGAGATCAGAAAGTGTTGTCCCAGGCAGATATTTGGAAGTCAAGATGTTTCATTGTTTTTTAGCTTTGAGTGTAGCCATGTCATTTACTTACCTAAGCTTACTAACCTACAAAAAGAAAGTAAAAATATTTGATTACAAAATGCACTCAAAGGCAAGTGCATTTCACCATATAGCCCTTTGTTACATACCCTTCAGTTTGCACTATTCCAAGGTCACTCAAGCTGTCAGCACAGAGATAGAAAGTGTCTGATCAGACTTTTCTCAGTATTTCACTCTGTCTGAAAACTGCCTTGAAGTCATATCTTTCTTTTTGCTCCTTGAATGTCCCTCTTGTGTTGCGAGACATTATGGAAAATGATGACTGAGAAAATGAGTTTCTACTTTAAATGATGCCTACCCACTTAAATCAGCATGATGCTATTAGAACATCATGTGACAGACTCACATTGAATTGACCTTTTACAATTGAATATTCACTGCTTAATCAGATGAAAAAGTGCCTTACTACCTCTTGAAAATGTTATACCATGAACTCTGGTTAATTATCATATATTTACATATATTCAGCAGCTTCTGGGAGGCTGCACTTGTGTTTGTCTGTTATTACGGTAGCTGTCATTTCTTTCATAATTATAAATTTTCAATTTACTAAAGAACATCTAGTATCAATTTGCTGGTGCACTCAAAAATATACTCTACTGACTAGACTAAGCTGCATTTTTTAAATGACAACAAAGGTAACTTCTTGAATCCAGGTGGTACACTCTGAGTGATATTTGTGTGATACATATTCTGGATGACAGCAGTCTGTAGTAAAGTATTCAGGGACAAGGCAGTCAAGTTTTGCTACCTCTTTTGTGTTCTTTGAAGCTTGAGCTAGAACTAGAATAAGGCAATTACTGAGTGATGCAAGTTGTTTGTCCCTTGAAAGTAGTTTTTTGTTGACATTGCTGGCAGTACGAACCATGAAAGAAAATTCTAAGATCTGGTTCACTCATTCCTTTTCTAAAAGGTTGATTACATGGGGTCTCTTGTTCTCATGACATCACATTAGTAACACATCTTACTTAGGATAAATCACATAGACAGAGTGAACATATCTCTTAGCCATAATAACAATGATCACCAGCACAAATTAGGAACCAGTCTACCCTACAAGAACAATTTCTGAAAGAACAGGAGGGGTTTTTTGAATGTTGCCCCAAAATATACTTATGAAGAGGCGGTTCTGCTGACAATGCAGTTCTAACTCATTTTTCCCAACCCTTAATATTGTCTCACAAGAAATGCAAATCACTTAATGTAGATTACTGTCATAGGTAACTACCTAGCTGACAACAGGATAATATTGTGAATAAATACACCAGTTTAATACTGCATTAATATTATTAACAAGAAAAATTCCAAGTGTTTGCAAAGGAAAGGCAATACAATGAAATATTTACCGGCTGTCGCTCTTGTATGTAAAAAAATCTTAGAAGAACTGTGCTTTGTTTCCAAAGGCTCATTATGAATATTTTGTGTCATGTCTGTACATTTATATAGAAATTTAAGAACAAAGGTTGCAACTGTACTCTCTAGTATTTCAATAGGAAGATATCTTTCCCATTAAGAACAGAGATACTTTCATCACAATCATGTTTGCCTTATATCAACAAGCAAAACAAGAAAAAGTCAGAGTAAAATCTTTTTTGTACTGTTCAGCTCTATGAGCTGAATACAAAATGGTTGTTTGTACAACAGAATACAGAGGTCTCAGAGTCTAGAATAAAAATGAAGGTCTAGAGCACAATGATAGACTGGTTTGCAGATATAAAGTTGCATTGTATATTTGTACATGGCAAAGACAGACAAGACCGCTACAATCAAAATGTCCCCATCAAACAAGGAGTTTTATTTTCCTGATTAACTTCTGCTTGTAGCAGAAACTAAGGGAGTACTGAGTGATTTTTAAATTTCCAGTGATGGAGAAGCTATCTACAACAGCTGTTGTTAAATTGTACTAATGATTAATGTTCCTTCTTAAATAGGTAATTTTACAGCTGATTTTATTGAAGCCCAAATTGGTTTATTTAGTAATGATTGTGATTCTTTTCTTTCTGTAATATATCCTCACTGTTACTTACCATTCTTATTACTTGTATCTTCTGTGAACTTCAGCAGCAGCAATTTTAGATTTTCCTCCAGGTCAACAATACAGTGTACAATATATGAAGTCCACAATCAATCTCTAAAAGTCCCTCATGAAGACCCAACTTATAGAGGAATGTTGAGACATAGCAGTTGCCTTGGTTTTGAACTATTTTATTTAGATTCTGGGGTCTCAGTGAAATTGGTTATTGATCCCAGTTTAAACACTTCACAAAAGTCCAGGTTTTCAAACAGTTCATTTTGTTAACTGTAACAAACAGAAGTAACAAATTATTTTTTTAAATTTCAACATCACCCTCTTTTAAGAAGTTTTTTAATAGTATTTGAACAGTGGTGACATTATTCTGTTTAGAATTGATGGTCAAGATTAGGCCTCTAACCCTCTGTTTAAAGTGCTGCAGACGTTGTCACCTTTCAGTGCTCTAGACCCTTGGTGTTCTGAAACATGATGAAAATCACCATGAAGGAGCCAGAGTGCCCATTGTCCATCTCCCTTAGAGTTGTTGGTTGCAAGTTATCTAAAGCAAGTAACTGAAAATAAAAATCCTGTAGCTGATGCTTCGCAACCACCTAAGTGTCTGTTGAATTGGTTGTCGTGTTCTCTGAATGTGTCCTGGTGTTTCAAAGCTGAAATATTTATTGAGCATGCTTTCTATTAAAACACAATCAATGTATAAGCACTGGTCATTACAGTAATAAGTGCAAAATTATACCTAGGAGAAAGTGTCATGCTACTCTCCTTTGTTAACCTATTCAGGTTTTTTCTCTTTCCCAATCCTGTTCATCTGTTCATGAATTCTGGCAGGTAATGTGCCAAACCTGTGTCCAGCTCCATTCCCTCCTTAACTGGGAGGACTTCAGAGCCTTGAAAAAAATTTTTGCAGTCTTTAAGGATAAATCTTCATATTTTCTGTCTCTTTGTTGTCGATAAGGGAATTCTGAACATTGTTGGGCAATCTCATATCTAAAGCTCTCTTGAACAAAAATACCCACTATTACTGCCTTTCAGCTTTATGCATGTCTGTCTAGTGGTATTTTTACTGCAGGAAAGGTTCAGATCATTGTTTTGACGTCCTACAACAACTGTCACTTAGACTTTTATTTGGGTGGTCATACATGTGCTCTGCATGATGGCTGACCTGGATTTCTGCTGTTGGTTTTGTAACTTGGAATGCTAACAGAATTCATGTGTAAAATAGTACATCCGAACTAAATATGACACAAACAGAATCACAAACAGGAAGGTTATTGTTAAAGCTTCTCAACACAGAGTTGCAACAAGCTCTTAAGATGTCCATTATTTTATTTTGTTTATTTTTTCTTTTGCTATTTTTCTTTTTTTCTTTACTTTTCAAAACTTATTTCTGTTTTAAAAAACACTTAGCATTGGAGAAGAAAAACTTTCTTAACATGACCTCATTATTGTAAACATACCAATGTAAAATCCAAGAAAACAATATTGTCTAGAGCAACACGTGAATTGATCAGCATGTGAATACACAGGCTTTTTTTAATAACTTGCTTGCTTATCCATGTTCCAGTGATTTTTCATTATTTGCTCACAATAATAGATTAATTCTGCATGAGAGCAATAACCAGGTCTTAAATAAGTCATTGAAAAACATCTGTCTGACCTAATGCCAGTAGCCATTTTCAGGTCTCTGTGTAGGGAATCTGATTTCTCCAGTGTGTAACATATTGAAAAAATGCCTGGTGATCATGTTCATGTTTGATGAACACTTCAGGGTGCGCAAGACTTGTGATGTGCTTGACATCTCCTCCTACATGCTGAGTCAAATGACCGTAACCGTGATGCTGAAAAACTATGTGACATGCCTCTGGTTTCCTTAACCCTCAGTAACATCAATATCTTAAGTCTGTCACAGCTCAAGACATACAGAGTCTTGTAGTTTAGTTTTCATATAAAGCCATAGCTCATGAGGCTTCTGTATTTTCCACAGCAAAGCAACAACACAACTGTATAAAGACTGCCTCAGTCTGCTTAAACCTGAGGCAGAAGATGCTAGGGATCTTGTCATATATTGTCACTTAAGCAAGATTAGAAGGTGTTGCCTAGAGGAGACTAACACAAGGTCAGTGCAAAAGGGTCAAATAAGAGTACTGAAAGAATAATAGTATGTTGACAAAATAACATACTGAATGACATTCTGTTCTGTTATGGGTACAATCTTAGATGATATTTTCCTTAATGACTTGGATGATGGAAAAAAGAGTGACTTTATTAAATTTTATACCATTATTCAATCTAGAGAGAATGCAAGTATGTTGTAATACAGTTCAAATAACTGACAAATTGAATAAATAATTTGGAAAACCAAGATGCAATTCAAAACAAAGTTCTGTATTTTGATAAGAGTAAGCAACAGCAGGAATACAGGATGTGAAATACTTAATCAAAGCAGAAGTCCTTCAGTATCAGATTGTGGTGTAATAGGGAATGGTAAACTGGAGAGAAATCTAATAGCTTTGCTGCTGCAAACGAAGGCAAACGTTATACTTGAATCTGAGAGAGAACTGCCACATGAGGTGATTTTCTTGCTTTGCTTAGTCTTGTGCTTAATTTGGGCACACAGTTCAAGTGTCAACTGGATATATATTCCCACAGAGAAGTCATAGAATCATAGTATCATTTGGGCTGGGAAAGACTTTTAAGACCATCAAGTCCAACCATAAAACTAACACTGTCAAGTCCACCCCTAAACCATGTTCCTAAACATTTACACATCTTTTAAGTACCTCCAAGGATGGTGACTTGACCAGTTCCAGTTCTTCATAACTATTTCAGTGAAGTAATATTTCCTAACATCCACTCTAAACCTCCCCAGGCATAACTTGAGGCCGTTTCCTCTCATCCTGTCACTTGTTACTCGAGAAAAGAGGCCAGCATCCAGTTCCTTTGCTACAACCTCCTTTCAGGTAGTTGTAGAGAGTGACAAAATCTCCCATGAGCCTCCTTTTCTCCAGATTAATCATCCCCAGTTGCCTCATCTGCTTCTCATAAGACACCTCAGAAATACGGACAAACATTATTTATTCTAGAGAAAAAAAGTAATATTTTATTTCTGTACAAAAGGAGTCTTAAATATATAAAAGTGACCTTAAAGGGGAAGGAAACAAACCATCTTAAATATCAGCTGCC
Source organism: Dromococcyx pavoninus (assembly GCA_033558185.1). Taxonomy (NCBI): domain Eukaryota; kingdom Metazoa; phylum Chordata; class Aves; order Cuculiformes; family Neomorphidae; genus Dromococcyx; species Dromococcyx pavoninus. The sequence continues at coordinate 968,809 of JAUMJL010000063.1, read as the reverse complement.
AGCAAGGCAAGAAGTAACAGGTTTAAATGAGGACAAGGCAGATTTAAATTAGCAGTCCAGAAAAAATACTGAATAGTAAGAATAGCACAGCAGGATTCTTATGAGTATTGTTGAAACATTGTTATTTGAAGTTTGAAGTTTTTAAAATATATTCCAGCCAGCCATCTAAGGGATGGAGGGAAAGAGCAGGTTAACTGACCTTGCCTTGTGCACAAAGAAGAGCCTGGCTGGGCTCCTGAGCTTCCTTCCAGCTTTGCTTTGTTGATGATTGCAGCTCTTCCTTGTCTGCTCTATCTTCCTCTGTGTCATCCAACAAAGGTTGTAGGGTGCTTGCGGAGCTCTAACTGCGGGAATGGGGGTTGTCCCTACAAAGAGAAATGCTGTTTGTTTACAGTGTTGCAACAGAGGTCCTCTGTAGCTGTCACCTCTGTTGATCATGTCACGGGGAGCCTCGTTGCAGCTCATACCTCAGTCAGCACAGAGCTGGTAAACTGCTCTGATTTTTTTCTCAATCTCCTGCTGACAGTCTTATGGAGGAGGCCATTAACATAGCATCTTAACAAAAGGATGCTGTAGGTGCTGAAACTACCCTGAATATTTTTTGACACAGATCATGCATGTCTGCAGCATGTGTTAACCTGGGGCGTAGCAAAGCCACTCTGATTAGATCAGATTCTTTCTGTGCTGCAGACTGATTCAAAACTACAAATCTTGCAGGTGGAAAGGTCATTTGGAATGGATATATCAAGAGAAGTTGCCTCTACTTGGGAGTGTTAAAAGCTGCTAAAAAAGAACAGTTCATCATTTATATTTTCAAAGTTCCTGTAGGAATGTAGTGTCTTTCGTTCTTCGTATAGCAGTAAGTGGGATCAAAAGATACAATTAAGTGTGCCTTGGTTTTCTTTCATGAATGATCAGTTTAAATAGGCTTTAATCCTGTTTAATCACTGAGCTGTTTGCTTCTGGAAAACTTAAAAAATAATTAAAAAGGCACAACGTATGCATATTTTATTTTTTCCTGAATTTCTCACTTTAGGTTTGTCTTATTTGTCCACTTGAAATTGAACCCATTTTCATGTTTTTTAATGTACTCTGAAACCAGCATTGCTCTGACTTTTTGGCTCACATTACATGAATTCACTATTATTTGAATTCTTGGTATTTTCCTTCTCTAAAATAAGGATGATGTTCTTCAAATCAGCCCTTTTCTGACCAGATTAGAAGCAAGGAATTGGTGGTTCGAATACCACTTTAATGTATCATAGACTAAATAAAGTGCTTGAAAAGAGAACTTTTTTCTGGTATTGCAATTATGTTCGAGATTGAAGAAAGATTATTTTATTTTTATGCTCCATCACGAGATAATTTAAAATGTCACATTTACTTTACTTTGGCAGGAAAATATTTTTGTTTTATCAAAATTATTTTTTTATTTTAAGCAGTAATTCCCAGCACCAGAAATATTGTGTTCTTGCTCACAATACAGTAAATATTTAATCATTCATTGTCACTGCTAAGCATAACTTTTCCTCTGGTTCTCTCTTTGCAGTGTGACATGACTAAAGGCTCTGGCCATTACGTTCTCATTTAGCAATGTCATCATGAAGCAGTAGCTTGTTGTCTTCATAATGAGATCAGTGCCAGGAAAAAACAAAGTCGAGTAATCATGCATCATATATACCATAACAGACATGCTTGGACAAAAATACACTATGATGGATTAGCAGCATTCAAAGCTAAGCAAGAGAACTCCAGAAGTAAAGAAAAACAAGGCAACAGTTTCATAGCACAAGGAAGAGGTTTTGCACCAGGTAGGTAAACCTTAGACTGGGAGCAGCTCTACAGAGTACGTAAATTAATGTAGCTGGGCTGAAATGAATGGAGTTTATCATCTAGATTGACAAGTTAGTTCATAACACAGAAGATGACCACTAAGGGGAAGGAAATGTGAAACAGGGGAAAAGGTTGCCATAACGATTGGAAAATGTCTTCTGTGGAAGCCCTCTTAATAGGTGGCAGAAATGCAGTGCTACTCTGTTCTCATTACACAGATCTTCAACAAAGGGGTGAATGGGGCTAATTAAAGGAACTTAGCAAGCAAAGATTAACTACAAACTTGATATGAACTGGAAGGTGGAAAAAAAAAATTAGTACCATTATAAATCCTTTATTCGAATTCTGCAGAAATTCCTACAACCTTTGTGCCTGGTAACATTGTGCTATATGTGCAGAGGGTACATTATGGACATATTCTGCTATTGCATGGATGGTAGCATTTATTAATAACTGTTTTAAAAAGTGCCTTTAACAACTTTGACAGTTTTAATACTGCCAGGATTTTCTGAGGAAGCAGTATTTTTTTTACATTTTGTACAGTCCAGGCTAGTATGTGAGGGGTGAAAAATTTATCTTAAATATTAATTCCAAAAGTTCTATGTCCAATTAACTGCTAGGGGTTCTTCATGCTGTTTACATGCAGTCTTCTTTGCTTGAATCTTCTGAAAAAATACTGTGAACCATTCTTTTTCTGAATACACCGGTGTTGCTTTTATTCGTTCTTCATAAAAAGTTCTTGTTAAAATCAACCAAAAAAAGGACTCATATTCCCTTATGCCTTAACATTTTATAAGTCTAAAGAATAGGAGATGAGCAATGCAAAGTTCTACATTTGTTTTAACTAAGGTGATAGAGCCAACTAGACAGAAGGAAAGAGAATTCACAAAGAAAATTTTGTTTGTGATGCGACAATGCAGCCGCACAGGAGGCTATTACAGAAATTTCTATGCAATGCATCAGCTGCCCTGCATGTTTTTTCATGGAGAAGAACTGGAAATGGAGAACATAATTGTCTTTCAGATTTAGCAGGAAATAGTCAAAATAACCAGTTCTTTAAAAAGCTAATCTCATAGAGTTAGAGTAAATATTAAAAAATGGGTGGGGATTAAGCTAGCGAGTGGAATGATGAGGCGTACAGCTCTTGAGCTCACCCCCTGGCATTTTTTTTACAAGTTGGTGTCACGGTTTAGAACTCCCCGAGCCAGGTCAGCAGCTGAATGCAGGCAGTTGTGATCCCTGTCCCCACATACCCACACAGAGAAAGGAGAATGGGAAATGAGAGACCTGTGGGTTGGAAACTAAAAATAAAACAACTTTAATGAAATAGTAATTATATAAAAAAAAGAAAAATACACTTAATAAGAAAACAAATACACAAAATCGATCCCCCCAATGATTATATGTCACCATTGATGCTACAGAGAAGGCATAAGGAAAGGTCCCACGCTGTACTCAACGACAGAATGCTGAACTCAGAGATAGGTGGCAGCTGGACTCCGAAACTGGATTCAGGAACACATGAGTCCGAGATGAGGGGCAAAAAGACAGATGAGGTCCATATTTAGACACTGATCATTGAAGAAGAGAACTTCACCTTCATGATGCCTCAGTTTTATACCATGTGTGACATACATGGAACGGAATACTCTGTTGGTCTGTTTGGGGTCACCTGTCCTGTCCGTCCCTTCCTGCAGGTGCGACCCTTTTTTGCCCCTTTGACTTACATCATTTTAACAACTCAAAAGTAACCTTGGTATCCTTAGAATGAAAGATAAGCAATGGCCTTTCTGCATACCAGTGTCCTGTTACTTCGGTGGTAAACATAAACTTCAAGCATTATCACTCCTAAAGACAAACACTACATACAGTTAATTTTCAGAAAACAAAGTTACTTAGAGAGACCACATTTAAGCAAACAAAACTTTTGATCCCATTGCAGTATTCCTTTTCAGACCTCTTATGCGCTCCTGACACCAACAACACGAGGGAAAATATCTACACGGCGCTTGCATTAGCCATACAGGAACAAAAGCTTTATTCCTTACTTCCTTCCAGTAACACCTTCTTTGAATTCTGGTACCAGTGCTGGTTTGTTGTGAGCTGAAGAAATCCGTTGCTGACTGAAAATTTATGTAGTGAAAGTACAACAGTAACAACACATTATATACACCCACCCGTGAGATCACCGGGTGGCTAAGATCAAACAAAAGAAAACCCTTCACTCTCAGGTTTGGCGGTACAAGGAAAATTATTTTTCACTTTTCTAGTAGATAATGACAATTGACAGAATAATGGTGACATAGAGGATAAATACAGCTCACAATTCCACTCTAAAATTGTGTATAGTCTATGAAAAGGATACATAAGCCTCCACATGTACTATATGGGGACTCAATGAGCTGAACACTTCTATGTGGTGCAAGCAGCCAGGCAATCATTCTTTTCAGGTCTAGAAGGAGGTAAAAAATATTATTCTAGCAACAGTCTGGGTTTTTTCCCTTGATAAAGAATGTGTCCAAAATTGGGATGAAGATGAGAATTTTACAAGCTTTTCTGATGTGTAAACTATTATTGTGCATATTGTGCCGCACACCTTGGTTATGTGTGAATTAATTACTGGTATCATTAAAACACAATTAAAATGTTATTAATAACTCCAGCAGTAATAATATTAAATTTTGGTTTCCTGTCCAGGCAAGAAAAAGCATCAAGAGGACAAAATATAGTGAAAGAAATGAACATGAAAGCAAAGCTCAGGAAAGAATTAAACCACAAAGGAAGGCTGGGTGAGATGCCTGGCCAGCTGGACAACATTTACATTCCAAGCAGTGTTCCCATGATTTACTCTCAACATATGGTGAGGTCATGACTATCAAATAACTCTAGTCCAGATTCACATATCTTTGTGCCTGAAAAGAAAATTGAAGGACAAAAAGATTAAAAACTGGTCCTTTAAAGGAATGTTTTAATATGTCACAGAAGTGCATAACATCTTCCATCCATGAGGATTTTCAAAATCTTTCTGTACAGAAATCATTTTCTCCTTCATTGACTTTGCAAAGACATTTGATATGGTGGGATGAAACTGAAGATGAAGTTCCCGTAACATCCAGATGAATTTTCATGTCAGCTTAGCTGCAATAAAAATATTTGTCAAAGCTGAAGACACAATACTGCAGTGCTTTGTCACTATAAAAGACATAAAACAGGGGCATATATTATGGTCCTTGCTTTTTATCTATTTTTTATCTATTTTCTGGCATTTTTCGAACTTATAGGAAACAAACTGAAGCAAGTTAAATAAGAAATGATAGGAAATTCCAACACTTAGAAACTTGTATTTAGCAATTAATATGCAGATTGTACACTCTTGTCTCAAGAGTGGCTTCATCTCCACAGCTGCTCATTATCAACATTCTAAACTTAATCCTAAATCTTCAATTCTGTTCACTCAGCTGTGCCATTTCTCCATGTTCTACTAAGTTGTATCCTCTTTTTTTGCCACATATACTTAGATAATAGTCTTTCTTCAGTTTCCTTCATATCTGACTACATGTAAAAAATATGCTGACTTCATTCTTTTAATTGCTTCAGTACTGGCACATCAAATTTCTCTAGTAACTAATTTTCTTCTGTCCATCTGATTCCTATAATTTTCGGTGAGAATTTAGGCAATTTTAACTTTTAGTCTAATCTTGAGAGTGAAATACATCAAAATATAGTTGGCGTCTACAAACTTTCCTCCAGAGTTCTGTATATAAGTTGATTATTCTATTTTGCCAGATCCTTTTGATGTACCTAATCTCCCTCAACCAACCTGCTCATATGAAATGCCATGATTCATTAAGTTCAATCTTACATACAAGATATTATCTTGTCTCATATTCAGACTCTTCCTATTACTTCAGAACCATCAGGGGTTTCTGTCATTTATTATGGCAATTAACTGATGGACTTTTCCTCCTGTTTTTTTTGTTATGCATAGCCTATTAATCACATTCCTCAGGTAATAACATAGCCAAAATCATATATTCTACAAGCCTCTGACTTCTGAAGAGACTGATTCCTGCCTTGGGTCACCCTAAAAATATGCCGGGATTTTTCTTATCACTTCTTTTTTAAATACAAAGTTCTGATCATTGTCAATACTGAAAGACAAGTAGAAATCAGAGAGTAGGTAGGAAATAACTGAAGTGAAGGCAAATGAAAATGTATTTAGAAAGAAGAAAAGGTCCAAGAAAAAAGAAAATACCCTATATTATGTGTTGAAATAACTGAAGACAAAAAAAGAGAAAAGCTTAGCAGGTGGACCTAAGTCAAATCACAAATCCAGAAGTTGAACTTGGAACAGTTTTTGCAATGCATGAAAGTGTTTTGTCTCCTTAGTCATCATAAAGTCAAGATTTACAATTTGTGACAAATGTAAAAGGTGGTGCTTCTACTACTAAGATACACTATGTAATGGTTTATTATCAGTGCCAGCTGAAAGGGGGAAAATGTTATTTTCCCAATTACCAGTGTTATGTGGCAGTATCATGTCCTGTCTGGGGACAGCACAAACACATAATAACTAGGAAGTGCTGAAAGTTCAAAGTTAAATAAATTGTGATACAGTTTTAAAAAAATATCAAATAAATCTGTGAATTATATAGCTATATGAAGTGTTAGAAGTTAAATTTTGAGGCAAGCTAGATGTGGAAAAAATTCAGAGTAAAAAGTTTATGATATTCATAGTTCTATTTGGTGTTCCTAGTATCTGCAGGCTTGCTGCCTGAGAAGTAATACAATTACAGTGGGCAATTAAGCCTCATTCAACTGCTGTGGTCATTACAGATTTGGAGTATTATTCAACCTATTAACATTCAGGATTCATTAATCCAAATTTTTGTAATGGATGAAGTGAGGCTTTATTACTATTAGTGCAAATGACCATATTCTTATGCTTTCAAAATGCATAAAAAATATTATGGACAGATAGAAAGTTTTTACAGGCAAAGGCTGACATTGACATTGAAGTTCAGCTGATATTCAGGATACTTTACTCATAATCATTCATTTTGCTCCTAACCAGATACTTACCCTGCAGCTGAATTCCTATGTCCGGTGCATTAGTGTTGGGAAACACTGTTACACATTCAGGCAATGCTGATTTGTAATGGTCTAGTTTTGAATTCTTAGGGATAAAATGGGAGGAAAATGTGGTTTAAGCAGAAACAGAATACCTTGCACTTTCCTAAAAGTTTATTCTCTCAGCCTGTGCCCTCCCGTGTGCTTCCAAAAGCCTGGCTCTTGCCCACCAGCCTGTGTCTCCAGCACTTGTTCTAGATGATCATACTGCCCAGTTGGCAATTTCTGACATCCCAAATCATGCAGCAATGTTTATTTCTTATGGCAAAGGCAGAAACACTGTTCAGCCACCATAAGCCTGGGCTTGTTCAAATTCCTTCCTGATCCTATGGCTGTTGATGAGCAGGTTCTGGGCTCGTGCACTCTGTTATTTATGGTGAAATAAATCAAAGGGGAGTACGTCAGCTTTTCTGGCTGCTTACCAATAAGTAGAGCTCCCAGGCTGATATAAGGCTGATATAAACTAAATATAGACCCTTCCCAGCATCCACATTACAGTAGGTGCAACATAAAAATGTTCCCCAGAAGTGAAAAGTATCCCCATGATTCACCTAGGGGATGTTTTTATCCTTAATTCTTCAGCTGAGTCTGACCAAACTTCCAGCTGAAACCCTAGTGTCAGTATTCTTTCCATAAGCAGAGCTCAGTGAAACCTTTTTTTCTCACATTCTTCGGATTTAACTGCAACTTCCATTTGTTAATTATAATTAATGAAGTACTTCTGAAACTCCTGTGATGGAACATGATAACATTAGGTTTAGTTTGCTACAAAAATTACTTTTTTTTTCAGCTTTACCAGATAATGAAATATCAAAAGTCCTTCCTGAACTAAACACCAGAATATTAAGTTTTTCTAATATTCTGCAATACACAAACGTGTGTTGCGTTGAAAAATAGATGCATTAATGCAATATCATTTATATTGCATTTTATATATTTAATTATTGAAATGACATATTAACTATTTATGTGAAACATTGATGTACTCCATAACAAGAAAATACATGAAATAGAATTGTCAAGTATGAAAGAGGACTCTTCACCGGTTCCAAGCTGAATTTTGTTGTTGCCTTATTCATCACAGTCACCTTAAAGTGTTTTTCACTGAGATATATAGTTATAGGGACATCCAAATGATTACTGCATTTCCACATTCACAGTATTAAGGACCAAAGAAAAGCATACACTTTGTATTCAAAGGAACAAATTGATAATTTCTATTCTGATAGCCAAGTGACAGAATATGCTAAAGGTCAAAGTGACACATATTTGAATAAGCACTGAAACCAATTGCCTCAACAAAAAGGAGTTTTGTAGTGGATATTTTGGAAAATGTGTTTAATTAAAAACTGTTTTTTCTCTCTGTTATTATTATAGTTAATATAACAGATAGCTCAAGGAAAAAAATACATTCCAAAGCCTGATCATCCTACAATGCACTTTGAATCTTGCTATGCACTATGGACCGATCCTACATTGCTGTCATTAATAGCAGACAGCTACAAAATCAGGACTAGGTCTTCTTCTGAAGCACGCAGTGGTGATTCTCTGAAGACAAAACAGATTAAATGGTGCTAACCTTCTCCTGTACATGTGAACAAAAACTATCTCTAAGTACACCAGAAAGGGCAGCTGACTTGAAGTCACTAAAAACTAACCTATTGCGATTACAAGACTGGGAGAAGGAAGAGAAAAGGGTATGAGGCTGTGATCTGCTGACACAGATCCCACTGTTGCCCTATTCCCAGGGCTACCAGGCAGGATGATGACCTTACTTCAGGGTTTGTGGAATAATTCAGACGTAAAACCTCCTAAAGAAAAGGACATGAGACATGCAGAATCACCATTCTTCAGAGAAAGTTCCATTTGACTGTCTAGTGTCCTGTTTTCCTACCGAACAGAGCCATAACACTGTGAATACATGGTAAATCTTGGTGACTCTTGGCAGTTGCAGCTAATGATAAAAAAAATATAAAAACCCTCAAAGACATTAAATTCTTAAAACCTTTATGAAAATAGAGTGGACAGGCTGTATGCAAAGTGTAAGAAGTATATGAAGTACAGTGTAAGCTCACCTTTACTTGAGATATTCCAGAAACTATATTTTGTTAATACACCAACCAGAGAAGAAATTGCAGTACGAACCTGAACTTACATACGTTTACATAACAAGTAATAAATGTGCTGGAAACGAATTCTCATTAATAACAGTTTCACAAAATAATATGCTTACTATGATAGAAAGTGCCAAAACTATTGTGGAAATACACTTAGGAGAATCCTCATTACTTTTTTCTTTTCTGTTAAATTTCCCAGTGACTCTTTTGAAAATCAACTCTGAGAGAAAGAGGTAAAATACTGAAGTTACGGAGTTCCTCAGCAATTCCATATACCAGTTACTAAGTGGTCTACAGTAGTCAGGAGGAAACTTGATATTTTCTGAACTGCAGACATTCTGTAATGCAGTCATATACAAATGACGAGCAATATATTTGTAATTTAATGATGGAGGTGGATATGACGATCCAAATTTTCACAGAACCCCCTAAAATAATGAGAAAACTTACGGATAGTTCAACAACTATTGCTGATTAGAAAAGATAATTTTCATTCTATAGAGATGTTTCTGTTTCAACTTTTTTTTCTAAATTAAAGCAAGTTAAATTAGTAAGAGAGAGAAGAATTGTATACTTTAAAATCTTTTATTTAAAAAAAATCAGTAGAACTTTGTCTCTTTTGAATCATAATACATCTTAACATATGAGATTGATTGAAATAGTAATGATCCCTTCATATAATTAAGCATATAGAATTATATTCTATATTATATTATTCTATTATTATATTAATTCTGTTATATTAACTATATATTAATTCTATTATTATATTTCCTATTATATTTCCTGTTTGTCCGTAAGCTTTGTACATAACATCTCTACCTTTCATCTAAACATTTCATTGAAAAAAACCTCATCCACAACCTACCATGTTGATAAATTAATCTCCATAGTTATTGCAGGCAGTGGAATCATGGATTCCACTTTATATTCAGTATTGGTAATACTGCCGTTTATCAACCGTGATAATTACATATCCAAGTAGAAGAAATTGAATAAAGTTACAGGAGAAAAATGTGGCCTTTAATGCCTATAAAGTATTTGAAAGCTGATCAACTCCACTGAAATCTTCAAAACTGCAATTATTTCAAGAAATTGGAAATATTAGGAGCACACAATGTAGTCAGCAGCTACATGCCCTCTTAGCTCAGAGGTCAGCCCTAAAGAGAATTCTACATTTGTTACAGAGTGATGGCTAAGATATGTATATTATAGAGAACTATTTGTTGCTCTCCGAAGATTATTAAGGTATCAATTATTTAAGACATGCTCATTTTTCTCTTTTGGCTGGAAAAACATTTATACTCTGCTGCAGTTTTTACTAAAAGATTGTATCACTTTTCCAGTTTAGTTTCTGATTTAAACAGATTTCTTGTGCACCGTGCAACTGACCAGATGTTCCAGCTGTTATTTGGAGCTGCTATAGCTTTGATGTAATTCTTAGATGGGTTCCTTGTTGTGAACTAGTTCACTAATATGGAAATTAATAAGAATTGGACTAAATTGTGCTCTCTGTTACATAAGCAGAACATGGTGGAATATGGATAACGTGTTCTTTAGATTCAATATGCCTTTTAACAGAATTGCAAGCCCATTAAAGTCAATTGTGTAATGTGCCGATAGCATTGATCTGGTCTTGATTTTCCAAAAAGCTTGGCAAAAAGACATTATAACTTCTACATGGCTTTCACAGGGAGGAGTTATTGGATTTCACCCTGGAACTCACCCTACAATACTTTTTCTGGTTCAAATACTCAGCTCCGCAGCAGGGAAGACAGCAATGTGAAATTGAAGACATCTGAAGCAGCTATGACAAGCTTCAAGCAGGAATCCTCATATCTGCTGCTCCAAAGTGTATGGGTGTCAGACACTCTTTCTGGGCTTTTAGACTGTTTTGTTTTATTTTGTCTGTGAAGTATCCTCAAAGACAGATAGATCATAGGAAATTAAGAGAATTGTTTTTTCAACCTCTTCTCTCACCCTCTGTCTTACTCAAAACTAATAATTTTGAAGGGCAAAATTATTACCCGGGTAAGTATTATTAAATAATTCATAAATAGTACTGGGTAACAACTTTTAAGAAGACATTTAATCCATGCACACAGTTTCAAAATGTCTTGTGCTGTTATGGCTATTGAATGGTATAACACTACTGACTAGTTGGGAGTTTCACTCAAGAATATTTCTTTGGGCTACACAAACATACTCAGGGGTGCACCCTCTGTCAAAAAACTTCTGTGTTTTATGCACCTAAATTGACAGGAACAAAATACTCCTGCAAGTCAAACTCAGGGACCATTAGTGCAATCTTGGATTTGCGCAGTAATGGACAATTGATTTCTTAAACTGGGAGGAAATGTTTAAATTTGATATATCCTTACTGAAAAGTTCACAAATAGTCAGCTTCCTTAGGAACTGAGACCTCACTGTCTGTTTCATTGTTTCAGTTGCTTTCAAAACTTTGCTTTCAAAGTGAAGAGTATTCTCTAAAACCACAAATGTGTCAGGGACTACTAGAGAGAGCAGAGAAAGCAGACAATATTAGGCAACTTCTGGGGCTCAGTGGATTCTGGATTCTTCAGATTCTTTCCTTCACAGTTCTATCCTCCCACAGACTTACAATTTCACCCCATCTCATCTTCCCGAATTTTCCTCCTGTCGGTTGTTAAGTGGTTTTCAAGGGTAAACACATATAAATCACTTAGAATCCCAATTCTGCATAAAGTTCGGGGACTAAGACCCTTGAAACAGGCATTGCCAACAGCAAGGAGAGCTGCTAGACCAAACCAGCTGTCTGCATGACCCATGGAACAAGTTCATGAGGAAAGAAAGTTTAAACATGCAATACAAGTCTTGCTCATTGTCTCTTGTCAATAAGCTGAGAATGGAGATCTTTCTTTTTTCTTTTCTGTGTCCCTCCAGTCTATTTGTTAGCTATGCAAAAAGCAACAATAATCATATAGTTAAACATGCAAGACGATTTTCTTTTTTCTTTTCTTTGCAAGGTGAAAAAATATATTTAAAAATCGAAATAGGGAGAAAACAAGGTAGAATTTCTAAAAAACATAGATATGATCTAGGACTCAAAATTCCATTGAGAAGAAAACTAGGTAAGTTAATGATCTTTAATGTTTTGTTCCAGAGGGCAAAGGACTGAAAGATCAAATAAAGAACTAGGTGTTCTTAAGCATCCGTAAACAATACTCATATCTGTGGTTTAAAATTCTCTCCCTCTCACACCTTTTCTAGTTTCTTTTTTTTTTAATTTTTTCACCTTTGGAAACTATATGCAGTACTGATAGGAAAAGCACATGAAAATAAAACATCTTTCTCTCTGATGCATCAAAAAGAATTTCACACAATTTTCTCATTCTATCCCAGTGCGTAAGTGATCATCTAACTATTTATTCTTGAGAATTTTTATTTCTTGTTCTGTTTCTTTGTGATATGCTCAGTAAATGAACACTTAAAACAATTGCCATGGAGATTTTACGATAGAGAAATAGGCCATTAAGTTTCAAATCAATGTGCATGATTGCAGTGTGAAACTAACAATTTTCTTGAAATTAATACTGGAATTGAAAAGCTGTGGCAAAGAAGTAAAATCAAGCTTCATTATTAGACACATTCCCACTATTTCCAGAGAACTTAGATGATTAATTTACGTAAGAAACTTATCACATTTCTTATTTTTCACTCATTGCCCCTTTTCTAAAATCAATGAAAATATTTTTGATAACTCTCATAAAATCTGAATTGACACTTTGCTTATCCGTATGTATATTTGAGTATATTTTCACTTTCCTTGGATTTATAAGACTCAAAATATCCTGAGAAACCACTGGGCTTCTACTCTTTTGGAAAGAAGATGGTCTTTGTTCAGAAATCACTGTGGTATGAGTCCTGACAAAGAATACCTGTGTCGATCCACTCCAGCATCCACAAGCAGCAGAAGCATAATCAATATTCATGGAAACTACTGAAATCTCTTTTAATTTATGTAGCTAGAGCTTTTGTCAAGCTAGGGCAAGAAGAAATAGGGATACAGTCATCACACAGAGAACATTGCTTATCTGAAAGGGACATACACAAGTTCATGCCTGGTAACGTTAAAACAGGTAATGAAAATTGTCTTTATCATGAAGAACTTACACTCTACGTAGAAAAGACAGCGAATAGGTAGATAAATATAGGAAAAAAAGCAGTCAAATAGCTTTGTCAAGGTTAGTGACAGGGCTGGAATTAGAAATCAACATATCCTAAATGCTAGACAAGGGATTTCAAACATACAGTATGTGTGTTGCATGTGACTTTGAGAAAGTTTTAAAAATTGTCATAGAGCAGACACTTATTCAGGAAAAATATCTCATGTTGTATCCTGGCTGTGATCAAATGCAGCATTTTCATGGAAATCCTGTTTCTTTTCTGCCTCTTCCAAAAGAAATTAAGAATGAGGCAGAAATCAAAAGGAATTTTGATGAACATCTGGAACTTCTTGTCTGCTGTTCCAGCACATTTTGCTGGTGTAGGACAAAGAAAAATAATAATAAAAAAACTGCAGAAAATGAAATATATATGTATGAGCTAATTTGGAATTATTGGACCTTACTCCTTTATAGCAACATAAAGTGACTGATTTAATAGAGGAGAATATGAGGGGCAGAGATTCATAGAGAGTAATGTAATACTTTGATACTTTTCATTGATGATGTGTCTGGACATCGTGATGCTGCTCTGCTCATTTCTTTTTAACTCTTCCTGTACCAAAGGTCAGATTAAATCAAACTGTATCACACATCTGTAATACGTAAAACAATATTTTATTCAATAAAATATCTTCAATTCTCAGAATCACACTTTCCACATCTTGTTATTTCTTGTTGAATATTTCTCGAAAAAATATTTTTAGTGGGTTTTATACGATTCTTTTTTCTTTTTTTTTGTAGTTGCAACATGGAGCTCAGGAAACTAAGCAATAACACATTATAAAAGCCCTGACCATCAAGAAATCCTTCCTGCAGCAGGAGGCCATGAGACAAAAAGATCTGAGCTGTTACAAAATGTTGTAATTGAGAACAGCAATAAGGCAGAGAGAAAAAGAGCCACATCTCTGTGCTGCTGGTTCAGCGACTGCAGCACAAGAGGCAGCTGATGCTGGCACCAGCAATTGCTCACACATGGTATAAGGGTAAGCATGTGTGTGTGTGTGAGTCTATGTCAGAAAGGCTGCCAAAATTCAATGCATGAACACACACCTGAATGATATAAGAATGCATTTTTCTGCAATTCCTAGGTCAAGTATCAAAGAAGAGCAAATTATTCTTCTGAACATAGCCATGACAAAACGATACAGTTCCAAAAACACATGTCAATACTGTGTCACTTCAAGTCCTTTGGATTTAATAACTCATAGTATGAATTTTTTTAATAATCTTTGGACAATAAGCCAAATTTTCTAACCTGTATTTAGCTATAATAACAGGAAGAGAGAAGACAAATACTGTTCTTCTGGTATTAGCAGTTGCACCATTCTCAGAGGATCATCAGAGTTGTGAAAGGTGCCCAATGAGCACTATGCAACACTAAGCAACTCCAGATGAGACATTGGCTGTTATGTACAAAGCACAACTGTTGAGGCATAAACACACCATTTTGAGGGCAAAAGTCTTTTTCGGTTCACTCAGTGATAACAAAGCTTGCTTGAACAATTAGCACTTAATTCAAAGACAGAACATTCATTCAGCTTATAGATTCAGTAAGGAAGTCTTGAAAAGAGATGGTTGCAGGTTCATCTTTTGCTTCAGATTTCTGTAATGTTTAAATCTGAACTAGTCAGCCCCACCTCCCTAGTGTTTTTTGGACTCCTTATGACATACAACATTGACTTATGACTCCTAGTTTCAGTCCTGAGCAGGAATAGCCCATGAACAAGTAGAAAGAAGGGTAGAAGACATTGTTTAGAGCAGGGATGTCAAACTCACAGCTCCCGCTGTTCTCCTGCTCCTGCAGCGTAGCGCACGTCACACACTGCACATGCGCTGGCAGGACCATAGGGGCAAGGAGCTCAGCGCTGCCACCAGGCAGAAACAAGGTGCTGGGCCAGATAAAACAACGTGGAGGGCTGGATTTAGCCCACGGGCCATGAGTTTGACACTCCTGGTTTAGAGGAATTCTGAGCGTCACCAGAAGCCTGGAAATGCGTGAGAAATGCAAGTGTCACAAAGCTGGAAAGGCAGCTTTGCAAACCACTGACTTTTCTAACCTTGGTCCAGAAACGTACGTTCTAAGGACTGGTGGATTACATCAGCACGGCTAAGTACAGTGTCTTTGTCATGGAATGAAATGTTCCCTCATGAACCTTCATAACCTTCTGTAAACTTTATATCTCTGAAGTAAATTATTAGCTACCACTGTCAGTGTTTCAGCTAACATAATTAATGACATTGAATAACAATTCTATACTAGAAATGAGAATAGCATGTTAGTCTTCTTACCAGGCCTGATTTCAGACCACTATGATTACTACAGTAATTTTCCACTTAATTCATCGAATATCCCGCAATCCTTAAATTCAGATTGTTCATGCTTTCACAAAAAATACTTTTCTTTGATGCATTGACTGATTGCATTAAATGAAAGGAATGCAATGAAAGGAATTTGAACCATTTTCTTTCTGATTCTTTTAAAAGACCATATATACCATGTAACAGCCCGTTCGAGCCTCTGGTGAGGTTCATAGAAAGACTCCTATTCATTTTAATGAGGGCTGACTCAGTCCAGCAGTTATACTAATTTAAACCAACTGAAAATTAGTCCCCTGGTTTTTAAAATAAATGGCACTATATTGCCAGAAATAAGCACGTGTTCAGTAATACTTTATTTTTATTTTATTACTGACTTGATATCTTTTCTTATTCCTACCAAACAGCTGAAAGAGGTGAGGAAAATATATAATTCTGTCTTCGCAGTCTTGACCATATTCCCAAACTTAGGTGATGGCTGCTTGCCAATCTAAACGCTCCTTCAGAGATGATGAATTATAGTATTCCACAGTGGGTTAAGGTCAGTTACTGATCCTAGCTTAGACAGTTTGACCAATGATAAAGGGTGCCAGAGACAAAGCAGAAACAAAACCACAATTGATATCAGTTGCTGAAATAGTGGTGCAGAAAATCATCTCTTAGCTGATCCTGAGATGATATAAACTAGCTTAGCTCCTCTGTAGATAACTCACGTCAGATCAGTGAATATCAACTACAGAACTCAATTGTGGTCCCTACACACTGCATGGTCTCAGGTTCAGACTGTGCCCACTGTTAGACTCATGCAACCACAAGAGGTTTTGTAGCTCCACTTTGTCTTCTGAATTCTAACAAACACCACCACAAGAATGAAAAATAATCCTTTCTGACTTCTCTGCAGACATGCTTCTACCATATATTTATTCTCCCAGTGACTAAAAGAGTATTGTGTGTCACACACATCCATTCAGACGTATGCTTAAGTAGGTTTATTTTGGGAAGCAATGATCTTTATCAGCATTGAAGATATGAAACCAGGTACATTGCACAGAATTTGAAACATCTACTTCAGCTCCTCTTAACCCTTCAGCAGGTTATTCAACAAAGAACGTGAAGTAGCATACAGCAAGCACTCCAGAGCTGGTTAATGGCACAATTGCTAATTGCCTCGAGCATTCTGCAGGCACCCTGGTGTATTTTGGAAGGATTTACTTCCTTTCATTCCCAGGAAGGACAGTGACAGCAGAGGTCCTGGCAGCAGTGTGTTCCTTACATTTATTTAATAGATTGGAAAATCTGCAGAGCTTGGAAGAGTGAGATCAATACTTAGGGTAACTTTTTATTTCGCCTCTTTGTTATTTTTTTATGATTATTTTGGATCACTTGAAGAGCTCTGTTCGCTTCTGAGATTCATCACTTCCTTCATCACTTTCTGGATTTCACCAAATGATGTAAAGTACTATATTAAAAACCAAATAAACATAGAGTCTCAGAACTGTTGCTAGCAGTTGCATTTCAGACCTTTTTCTTTTTTTAGCAGTTTATGTTTCAAGAGAGAATTTTAGAGCTGATTAGCTATCTTTTCTTTTGTTGCAACAATTATTTTGTTAGGCAACTCTCCAACATCAGTGAATAAACTTGACTCAAAGGATGCATAAGCATTTATTTGTGTCCATCTCTTCTGATACCCAGTGAAGATAAGGGAAAGACTTACAGCACAGTCAATGACTTTGAGTTCGAGCATACTGAGCCAGTAAGAGTGCCATTAGGGATATCTTACCTGACAGTCATTCTGCATTCTTTACAAGGAGAACAGTATTTTTACTGCTTATTGATAAATGCCGTTGTTTGAGATATGAATACAATGGTAAAGATGAGTGCTGGTAAAAATCAGTGTATTTTATGGCTTGAGTGGTTCGTTTACCAAAAATTTCTGGTCAAGACATAGTAAATGTATTGCAGATAATTGGTATTTCAAGATATTAATATCCCCATGTTTTCATAGTAATGTTTTACTATAATAATTTGTTCCCATAAGGCTGCTCATGTGGTTGCAACTCATTATAGCCATAAAAGCATTTGTTTTTATCTGAAGTGTGCAGAAATCAAAATACTGCATGCAAATACAAGATAAAAGTTGAGAAGCACAAGAGAAATGAGAGTTATTGATCTTGCGTTAGTAAGAACCAAGCAGCAGAAGTAGGACAGTTACACGTAAGTGCGTGCCTCATCACCATATTGAGGTCTGTAGTACAATTCCACATACTTATAAACCTCTTTGGTCATCTCTTTCCAGCCCCTTCCCTCCATGGGAGCAGCGTGTGCAAGGAGTAGGCACAGACTTCATGTTGCAGAGAATTGCGTTAAGTATTCATCCCAACTTGTGCAAACAACCTCTGAATTAGTCCTGAGGAAAAGCGTTGGGTTTTTACAATATTCTATGCAAAACCTTACTTACACGTGCATACACATGTACTAGAAGCAGGCATTGCAACGCAGACCTTTGGGTGCACCTGGCATTCACTGCACTTGCTTCTTGACGCAGTTCCCACTTCTACTTGTGCCTGCATATTTTTATTTTGTGCTATTAGTCTTTAACCCTCAAAGAAAGAATATCTGACAAGAAATTACATGCTTAAATGGAAGTATGAGATATTCAGGCTAGATGTAATGACAACATTTGATGCTAAAACAGATGAAGCAGTCATCGATTAAGGAGGTTGTGGTAACTCCATTGCTGGTTGTTCCTGAGGACAGTCTAGATTAATGTGAATTAGAGCACACTTGGGTCCAAAGACCCAGTTAATGAGATGATCTCTCCATCATCTGTAAAGGAAACCTAGGTAAGCAGGTGTCTACAAACATTGATGTTGCAGATGCATGTAGAAAAGGAGATGTACTTCTTTTAGAGTGAACAATTTAATAACTTCTGTCTATGTAGAAATACAATTATGTGTATCTCCTGTATTACAAGAATGTGGATTTCCAAGACACTGGAAGCATTCATTCAACAGCCAATTTCAAACAAATTACAACTTTGGAATTAAATGCTGACTGCAGCTTAACATATATACCTGTTTGGAGTTTACACAGAAATTTGCATATCTACTTGTTGCGGCAAAGTGATTCTACTGTTCCGTCCTTAGCAAATGCTGTAAATCAGTGTGAAATTTTATACTGTATGACTTGCTTTTTAGAATGGCAACTTCACAAATCTCAGTTATGGACTGTCTGAATGTTTGTTGCTGCAGCAACAACAGAATTGAGTCTCACATGAAAAATTTGCAACAGTCTTCCTTGCAGCATCTTGGGATACTTCAGACTTCTAACTTCTGCATGCTCAAAAGCAAAAAATAAGAGCTCTAAAAACTAACCTGGATTTTCTGGACTTTTCAGGCTCGGCATTTTGTATTTAAATTGGAAATGGGCCAGAAAAGTATATTTTTCCAGGTCACTGTTTGGTCACTCTTATTCAAATTCTTGTAAGATCAGCAGCCTTCATTGCTACCTACTTTAATAATTGTAAGAAAGTCACTTGTTAAAACAATACAGTTTTAACTGAAATGTGTCTTTAGAACCATGACTTAGGAAAAGATCTTCAGGACTTCTTGCTACTTCTGACAAGACTACATTGGAAATTCATAGAATCATAAGGTTGGAAAAGACCTCTGAGATCATCAAGTCCAACCGCACCTGTCTCCTTCCTAAACCATATCCCTAAGAAACTCATCTACCTGTTTTTTAAACACCTCCAGGGATGGCGACCTCCCTGGGCAGCTGTTCCAATGCCTGCCCACCCTTTCAGTGAAAAAGATTTTCCTGACGTCCAGTCTAAACCTCCCCTGGCACAACTTGCTGCCATTTCCTCTCATCCGATCATCTGTCACTTGAGAGAAGAGACCAGCACCCACCGCACCACAGCCTCCTTTCAGACAGTGATGAGGTCTCCCCTCAGCCTCCTCTTCTATATTCTCCAAGCTAAACAACCCCAGTTCCCTCAGTCGCTCCTCATAGGACTTGTTCTCCAGCCCCTTCACCAGCCTCGTTGCCCTTCTCTGGATGCAACACCTCAATGTCCTTCTTGTAGTGAGTGGCCCAGAGCCGAACACAGTACTCGAGGTGTGGCCCCACCACTGCCCAGTACAGGGGCAAATGCTGAGTACAGGGGTACATACTAAGTAACATGACAATAAGCCTGCTGTTAGAAAAATAATTGTCCAGGTCACTAATAATAGATAGACTTGGACACAGATTAATTCATGACACGTATTATTAAAAGCATTTTATGAATTAGAGTCAGAGAAAAGGGGATGTTTATGATTAATGAGTTGTTTTGAATCATTTCCAAAAATCGATAGATAAAGCTTTAAACTTCCTATGTTTAACAGAAAGCATAGCATGATGGCCAAAAGCATCTACTACTCATTTCATCCAAGGTTCCCAGGTTGGTCTGACTGGAAAGCACCTGTTCTGCTGCCTCCACTGAACTCTGATCTCTCCTAGTTTTCAAGAAAGCCGAGGCAGTGCAGCAAAAGGACAGTAGAACATGTTGTAGGAGCAGAAACAAGAAGATCAAGGGCAATGTATTTGATTTTAATATGTTCTCTTCACCTTCACATTTGTTCCAGTTTTTCTCTTAGTGTTCACTGCTCATTGTAGCTGTAAGTTCAAAACTTGCTACATCAGCTTCTGTTCCAGCTCTGAAGAAACAAAAAACCCAATATATTAACTTTTATAGAAAGAGGGTCATGACCTAGGTGATCACTTAGCAGTTCTTCCTTTTTTTCCTCTAAAAAAGAGAATAGCCAGAATGCTAGCAAAAGAAGTAAGATTTTTCTTTTTCCTAAAGGAAGAGTAGAAGAATTCACAGTATTTCCCCCAGGGCTTAATGAAGGAAGGCTACTGGGAAGTTTTAATGACTTTTGCATGCAGAATTCAAGAGAGATCCTCAGGAGAGACTTTGTGCCCCTTCAGCAGCAGAGTCCAACCTCCCAAACGCCTCTCCAATGGCAGAAAATTCTGAACCTTTGCAAGCAATACATTCCACTCTTCTGTTATATTACCACAAAAAACCTTCCCCTAGCACCCAACATATGTTTTATTCATATTCTTCAGGGACATGGCAAACAGCTTGCCCCTTTTCATATATTTAAAGACTATTACCAGAATCCCTCATATTTTCACTGTCTCCATTGTATCTCCATTAAAGAGTCCTACTTTATTCAGCACCTCTCTGCGTCCCGGATCTATGATTTCTTCCATTTCTATCTATTGCTCTCACACTTTTTCTGCTTTCTGTAGCACAGAAGAAGATGTAAGTATGTGCAGTGTATCCTAGATAGTTATATGTTCTTCTTACTCATGTTAAAAGAATCTGATGAACCATATGAATGCTACAAAAATATATTAATATTTTTAATGAGAAGCAAATTAATAACAAGTCACAAAAGTATTGAATAAAGAACTATCAATAAGATGATGTATTTAAATAATCAGAAAAATGTGTTTAGAATAAAAGGCAAAGAATTTCTCATGGATGAAGAACTGATAGGAAACAGAAAATAAATTGTAGAAATTAAAGAAAATCATAGCAAAGTCTATTGTGGTTCGGTATTGAGTCTAGTATTGTACTCATCAGTGAAGTAGGAGAAGGACACAGAAAATATTAGAAAAATACCATACCAAAGAGGGTTATGTGAGATAATTTTATATTCTACCAGCTAATTCTTCTGTCGTACATAACAAGAAGGATTGTAGCATGAACAACAATAACTTCTCCAATTTTTCTTCTTAGGTCATTTTTTCAAGATCCCTGATTATGTTTGCTTTCCCTCTAGACTCTACAACTTTCCTTACTATTCATTATATTTAGTGGTCACTGACAGGTAAATGTTCCATGAATTTAACTGATCCCATTTGGTCTCTAATGCATTATATCAATGTGTTCTACAGTTCAGTGATGTACTCGCTGAAAAAAAGGTTTTATTTTTATTGTTTTAAACCTATTATACATTATATTTTCGGATGCCCTGCAGTTGTTGGATCATGAGAAACAGTGAATAATCAATTCTTATTCACTTTCTTGAGGAATTCATAATTTTAAGCAAACAGCCTAAATAATCTCTTTTCAAATGTAATTGTTATTAATTTTCTTCTTTTATAGAAGTTGTTTGAACTTCTGATTAGCTTTGTTCTACTAAATTCTCTCTGGGATATAGTGACCAGGAGTCCAAAAAGCATTTATGGCTGGACATGATTTTATTTCATAAAGTCATGCTTAGTTGTTTCTTACCTTGCAATATTCCACAGAAAAATATATAGCTTCTTTTTGTGTGATCCTGTATTTTTCTAAGTGCTGAAGTTAAACTAAAGGTTAGATAATACTCTGGTTTTTCTTTTCCTGTATTTGAGAGAGAGGAACTAAGACTTACTGTGTGAAACCTCACTGATTGTGATGTCTCCCATTTAATATCTCACTATTCAAATATTAAACAATTTCAAATGTCTACTAAATGTAAGTACTCTCAAATCTGTTTTTTCCATCCAGCTTGGATTTACATTTTTTCTATCCTAATTGCATCAGCTGTCTGACCACAATTGACTTAGTTTTGTGAAGACTGGTATTAAAAAAAACACTTGTGCCACCTCAATATATTTATGTGTTTATCTTTCCCACTCAGTAGTGGACTAATTATTCCCTGAGTTCTTTCTTTCTCTCTTAGAGCAGTTACAGAATGTTCTTTTGTCCATCCTAATGCTCCTTGCAAGCCGTACCTAATTTTGTACTTTTTTTGTGTTTTCTGCTATTGTCCATGGATGCTTATCTCTACTTATCTGTCCCTGGCAACTTGGCTTAATCTACTCATTTCTAGAATTCCTTCCTGTATTGCCAGTCACAGGAATCTCTTATTGCTTTTCATCCTCTGCACTTGCACATTTTGGGGTTGTGCCCATATTACCATTTCCTTAAGAGAGCTGTCTATTAACTCATATTCCTTTTTATATAGATTTACTTTGAATAGTAACACTCTGAGTTTAATAATATCTTCATAATGCAAGGTTTGGACAGAGAGCCTGAGTTTTGAGGATTTCCTTCCTCAATACACTTCTATTTTGTTCAAAGATCCTAATGATATTATAACTTGTATTTTTCTGTCTACTTACAGAAAACATCATCTGCCTCATCTTCACAGCAAATCCATCTACAGAGCATCCATGCTATATCAGTTATCTTTATTACTGCTTAAAGAATTCCTATTTCTTTTATGTGTTCAGTATCACAGAGCTTGCACATAAATCTCTGATACACATGGCAAAGGTATTTTTTTCCTGTAAAAGATGTATATTTTGATATTAATATTCTGATCGTGTAAATAATATTTTGCAAGGAATAAGAGAGTAAATAATGTGAACAATACAAAGACTTTATAAAAATGCAAGTGTGTGGACATATATAAGGAAAATTTACAACATTATTTGCCTCCCCTGAAATAGCTTATTGTAAAAATAATAAGTCAAGAAAGAACAACAGAAATGAAACTGTGCAGCTCTACACATCAGGAATCTAATTCTCAGACTTTGATAGCAAAAACATTATTTGTGTGTAAGGTACTACAGAAGGGGCTTCTCACTGGTTTTGCTGAACTGTAAGAACTACACAAAGCCAAGTAGGTTGGCCTCTTCTAAACAAGCACCTTGGAAAGAACTTCAGCATCTTGGAGTCTACTCAACTGGAGCCCTGGAGTCATTATATTTCTACGTGGATCATTTTCTTGAGCCTTACAGCAGAACTCAGCTGTTCAAGTCAATCACCTCATTAATTTTTTTCATATGATATTGATTTTCCTGTATCTACTAGTCATATCTAGAATAATCCTGCAAGAAGCTGAATTCAACTAATATTAGCAATATCATATATTTAACTTTAGGTCATTGAGCTAAACTCATAAGCACTATTGCCTTTAAAAAGCTACTGCTCTATTAGATTACTGTCCTGGCTTTGTTAGGAATGTGTCATCACTGCCATTATTTAAGATCCCTCTCTATTTCTGTGAGACTTCTATAACCTTTGCTAAATGTCTTCTCATTTTTAGGAGGGCGTATCTACTGTTTTGCTTTGCTATATTTATGGTATGTACATACCATAGTATTGTGACTTTTTGTCTCAGCATTTTTATGAAATTCCTTTAAAATTCTGAGGTTATCATCCCATTTTTATGTACAGAAATATCTTGATTACATTTAAAAGTAACATAAATTTTAAAATCTGTCCTGAAGGTAGTACTTCATATTTTTTGTTCAATATTAAACATCAGAAATAAAAGCTGGAATTATTTGACAGTTGTCTCCTTAACACAATACTCCTATTTGATACGTCATCTTTTGTTACATTTTTTAATACTCCTTCCTCTGCTAACAACTATGTAACATTTTTTCTCCTTGAAAAGTTTTTAAAAAGTAAACAATTGTCTTGAAGTAGCTCATATTCCAGCTCACAAATAACAGAACTAAACCAGAAAACAAATAATAAAAGCAACTAACTACTTTGTAAAGATGTAACAAATTTCAAAACATAAAAAATATCAGGTGAAAAAGGCAATACAGAAGTGATCAGCACTTAAAATTCACATTCTATAAAAAAAAAGAGTGAATGCTATTTTATTTCTTGATTAGCTAAGCTGCATTTTGGATGAAATATTCCATTTCAGGAAAACTTTATAAGAAAATGAACCAAAGTTATATTATAAGTACTTTGCATTTCTAACGTAAAGGTCTTAATATTAAACTTTATTTTTCAAAGGAAATGTCTGGTGTCTGATACTGTTCAATTCTAATAAGATCTTCAGTATTAACGGAGAGGAAAATCACATTCCATGTTAATGGATCTCAGCAATGCTATTTGATGACAAATGTATGGATAGTTTTACCTTTTGGGTAAAGTAGCTGAGTTTATTTGACTGAGCATGTAAAGAATCAAGATGTGTTGGTAGCCTGAGTATATTAAATGACATCAGCATGAAAGACAATAATCTGGGAGAATCCAAAGAACAAAATCCAGGGTTACTAAGAGAAGAGGATAAGATTTTTTTTTCTCTCTACCTCATGACTGGAGATGGCTTCCTTATCTTTATAAACATTTTGTTGAGGACTTGCACAGCCCTATTGAAAGGCAGGAAACAGAGCAATTTTGGCAATGCATAATTCTAAGGGTGCATTTAAAGAAACAAGTAAAAGTATCTCAGCTACATACCAATGGGCAACGCTGAAATGCACGGAGTGTTTTCATGCCATAGGATTGTGGCAAATCTTTTCATCCTCAAAGATAATTCAGGAAAAAAAAAATTAATCATGTAAACCAATCACACCAAAAAGGAATCACAACCTCATTTTCTCACATCAACCTCAATGTAGATTCCTTAAATTTGTTAAAGCATAAATTTGGCTAATTCAATGTTATCAAGAGTGTATATTCATTTTTATGTGATTTTAAAGTTTGGAGACCTATTTAACCATATTATTATTTTAATTTTTTTTTCTAAATGTTGCTTCATATCAAAGGACCAATTTACAGACTGTTGCATTTTTTAATCTGAATAAATTGTGTTCATATTGGCATTGTGTTGAGTTGGTTTGGGTTCTCATTTTTCCCTGTTTGTCATGTTCTAGCTTATATAGGTAACTATTTCAGGCAGTTTTCTCATTCAGATATAATGGTTTGCCTTTAAGTGCCTCTGCAAGCGCTGTAGCTGCTGAGGATTTATGCTCAGCCAACTACATCCAGTCACAGATTCTCATTTCTAGATGAAAGCATTTACACAGATCGTCAGAACTCTCTGTCCTCCAGTTCCTCATAGACCCATCCGTGTACTTAGTACATATAGTCCCCTGTTTACATAATTTAACTTTGGAATTACCCACTATATTTTTTTGCCATGAAGATAATACATTTTGCTACTTTGCAACACTTCATTTAACAAACAGAATTAACCTCTGTAACCAGGTTGTGCATGGCCCTAGCCTGACAATGCTAGAGTGCTTGGGGGATGTCTCCTTGCTGTAGCACTGCCATTTCAAAGGTAGTAAATGGGACTGTTTGATTCCCCTTTCTTCCTGGAGAGATGAAAGCAAATGTAACAAAAAAAAGTGATAAGGCAAGGCTGTGAACTAGGAAAAAAACAACTTCAGATGACTGAGTATTTGGTAACCAAGGCTATGAAGGGAGAACACTATGACATTTCCACAACTGTTTTGGTAAAAGAGTGAAAGACGGAGGCAGGAATTGACGGTACCATGATATTACTGTTTGCATTCACCTCTGAGGACAGCACAAACCAACTCTGATTCAAAAACCATTTAGATGCACAGCTGGACACCCACATAGCCTGTGGCCACCAGATCAGAGCAGCCCTGTGGTCGCCTGGCTCTGAGCACAGGAAGAATGAATGGCTGCTTGTTTGCTCTTGGCCATGACACACTGGGAACGTGAAAGTAAACAAACGCATGGACTATGTTTCTCTTCTGCTTTATTAGTTATAGTGTCATACTGACAGCATTGCACTGGATATAGTCACCCTGTATAACCCCTCAGCATGGCACCTATGTGCTGCCCTGCTATAGAGACAAAACCCTCCCTTAACAGGGCTTGCAAAAAAGATTCTGCTCACGTAGTTTTCTTCCAAAGCCCATCGGAACTCATTCACTTGGAAATCCTACTTCCAAAGTCAAGTTGCGACTGTTCAAGTTAAGGACTACTTTTATGATCATGACTGTGCCTTTTGGGATTAGTAACATTAGACTGTGTTAATAATTTCCCTGACATGGGTGAGAAGTAGCTGCTCAGACATTCACCGTAAAAGCCCCACCACCCAGCCTCTCCCTCTCTTCTTTGGTTCACCCCAGCTTGGTGACCTGCATGGCTGAAAACTAATTTTCTATCCTGAGACTTTTTTTTACTAGAGGAGAGAAGGACAGGAAATTAAATGGATGGAAAATGTTGGAATCAGGAGTGCATTTGAGCTTTTGATTTGCTCAGCTTGCAAGTAAGAGACTCCATTGAGGTGAACCTTTGCTATATTTTGATATTCTTTTTTGTTTGTTTTTTTAGTGTTTGTTTTGGACATATGCTTTTTTATGTGTAAGCGAATTAATGAATAAAATTAACTATTCAGGCTCATATTATTGTTAACTATCTGGTTTCTGCAAGTTTTGCCAGCTGATATACAGCATGAAGCACATGAGGAAAGGATAGAAACATTTTTCTCCCCATCCACATTATAACATAAAATTTTGTATCTTTATTTCTTGAGATGTATTTGCAGTCATGCTGCAATTAACACACAGCCCTGGGGAGTCAGAAAAATATTCATATATACTTAGTAGGCCCCATTGAAGTTAATATAAAATCACTGTTCCTTGAGATTACATTGGAAAGAAGTTTTGCTGCAAATGTGAAGGAATGAAGGCGCTATTGTGGTGAAAAGAAAGCAGCATACATAGTTATTTCTAGGTAAGTAGATAGCTATCCTAATATGTAATCTCATTAAAATATCAAAACAGATCCATTGAGGCTCCTGAGAAGTAACATCATGATGCCATCAGAATGTAAGATTACTTAAAAAGCACCTACATCACTTTGCCAATGAAGCTCACTTCCACACACCAAAGCCTGAAGCAGCTGTGCCAAAAGTGTTAACGGGGTTTTGGCCATCCTGGACTTCAGTTGTACAGACACAGATTTCTGCTACAAGATATCGTATCTGTATGTACAGTTAAATTACATCTCCCTTTTTTAGTTGTATGCAAGAGGATTTTGACTATTTAAAAATACTTTGAGCTGCGTATGCTCTTCAGCATCAGTGTGCCTGAATGTTTTATTGGACTATTAACTCAGCTTACTCGAGAATTACTGGGTAGTAAATGCACTAGTGAGGGAATTTAGACATAATGGGGGTTTAATTTATTTTTCAAATAATGACCTATGATACAACTTACTATTATATTGTCTGTTTATTCCAGTTTGAAGGCTATTAGTCATACTTTGCTGCAGATTAGAAGCACTAATAAAAATAATCCTGTGATTTCAGAAGGGGAGCACACGCCCTTACTTATGCATGTGCTGCATTGTGGGAATTATTTTTGTACATTGTCTGTTCTAATTTTATTTCTAATTATTGATTCAAATGGATTTTTCTCAGCTGTAATGAGTCATATTTATTATTTGTTCTTCAGCCATGATGGTCTTCTTCTATCATTCTAGCTATACCTAAGACTTAAGTATCTGGGGGAATTCACTGGCAACAACTTCTCTTCATTCGCAGTAGCTCTGATTGTTTGAAATGTGTTTCCTCAAGGAGAATTCCAGTCTTAAAAATATCTTAGTTAAAACTCATCACTCAGCTTTTTTATCAGGTTCAGATCTTCAGGGATCCTGATACACATACCCCCTGCTTATTCAGTAGCACATAAAATCTGTAGTGTTCAAATTACTATCTACAATGTAGAAAAAAACCAAGTATTTGGTCCAAAAGCCTAATTCCTCACATCTGCCTTAAACAGTCAGGATCTTTAACCAAATATGAGGAGATAATGCTCAGAATCAAATTCTAAAAAGCTTTAAGATGACATCTGTCTCTCTAGCATGTATAAAGAAAATATTTTCTAACAGGGCAATTCAGCCTCCCACACAACCACCAAGGAGTTGACTAGAACCAGCCCAAAAGGGAGCCCAAGAAGGGGATGGCCTGAACCGTACCTAGACACAAAGTTTGGTCAACCCAAAATTCACACTTACAATACCGGACCAGATTTAAATTAGTTTTCTCCAAATGTGGGAGACAGAGGTAGCAATGCTTACCCATATCAGGTAATCTGGCCTTCAATGCATTTTTGGCAAATGAGGGCTGGGAATAAGCACATTGGTGTTTACAGATGTTTGTGAGAAGCAGTTCTCTCTTATTCCCATGAAATTAATTACCTACAGATTTTCTAATCTCACTTAGATGCAAAATGAAGTCTGATTATGGATCTAAGATATTTAAACACTTTGGGAATCATTGCCGTATGTCTACATGTACGCACAAGCACTGATTTTGAACACATTTTCTTTCTTCCTTGATATACCTAAATGTTTTTGCTTTCCCATTCTCTGAGCAGATTGGGAGCTTTTTCACCGCAAAACCCAAGGCTTTATTGCATGAGACTGCAGCTAATTCAGGGACCATCTGTGGGTACTCACAACTTAAATCATTCCTTTCAATGTGCATTATATTGCACTTGTCAAATTTCGGTTTAATCTCCAGGGGTATTGCCTCTTTACCTAGTTTTGCTCTTTCCCAACAGAGCTCCTCACATTCCTTCTGAATTTACACATAAATAATCTTGAGACAGAAGCATATTTTACAGGTTTTCTGCATTTGGGTGAACCATGCAAAAGGGACAGTTTCTGCATAGCTACAGTGCAAAGGATGCAATACTGGAATTGCTCACTTCCCTCCTACGGTGTTCCCTCTCACAAGGTTGCATATCACTGCCCCATGAAGCAAAGCAGAATTTATATCCTAAAAACAGAAAAGGGGTGGGGGAGAAGGGTGTCCCACCTCATCCTCCTTGATGCCCACGGATCCTCTTTCAGATCAGTGAGGAGGAGCAGGTGTCTGGTAGGATAGCCAGACGTATTTTGAGTAGTCCACTGAAGATTCATGTGACATACCAAGCATCTTCTGATAGAGGACTCTTTTCAGCCAGTGTGACTATAGCACAGAAAGAGATAATTAACTCTAAGCAACTGTCTCAGGTACCAAGAACAATGATGTCTGAGGCTTCAGTGTAGCTATAAAACCATTTGCCAAAGATTTTGTTGTTGTGAGTATTCGGCTACTGATATCTAAGCCAGCTGAACTTAAGGTACTGCAGGCACATCAGCTGCAGCCCTTACACGCAGGCACGTGAGTGCTCTTTATCTTGATTTCTGTATATTTGCTGTGTTTTCAGAGATGTCAATATCTCTTATTAGGCCCAGCCCCACTCACAGGAGGCATAAAGGGAATGGTTTCTCACACAGGATTAATTTCCCTGAACTCCATCCCTTAATTGCATACAGCTGGGGTTGCAGTATTGGCTTCCAGTTCTTCTGCACCCTGTGTTCTTTGTTGACAGCTCCTTGGAAATCTTATCATGCAGCTTTGTAGCCTTTGGAGAATTTCCTGTAAGTCCTCGTTCTCCTGTGACTTTACATTTTTCATAATGTAAATATTTCTTTGTCATATGAAGAGGTGGAAAATGTTAAAGCTAAAGCCACAAGTACTGGAAGGGAAAGAATAGGCTAGTTACAATTACCAAAAACTGATGACTGCTAAATGTAGCCCCAAATCAGAACTGGACAGAACCTAGACAGACAGCACATGTTGTCCAGTGCCAAACTGCAGGGATATCCATACCTTCTTACCCTCAATCCTAGTCTCCTCTGAGAAGTGGTGTGTTGCAGTCTTCACCAGCATCACAGGACTGTGCAGCTAGAGGAAGGAGGAAACAAAGAGTAATCCAAAGAGAAATCAAAATGGCTTCATGTCAGGTGTGAAAGCTACATAAAGGAGGAAAGGGAAAACCAGCAAATCATCAGGTGCTCTGAGTAAAGGAAGAAAGTAAACACTGAATGAATGAACGTGGTTGTCAAGATAGGAAACAGTGAAGGAGGAATATAGAAGGGTGGGTAAGTCCCTACCTTTTAGGCAGAACTGTTAGTGTGCCTATTGCCACCTGACTGTTTATCCTCTCCCATGTTGAACAGGAACTTGTAGATGGTGGTCTGAGGTGAAGAAAAGCAAAATACCCTTAAATATGTGCCCAGAGACATTTTGCACTTAGAGAGGAGGGAGAGTCAGGAGAAATCTTTTGGGAAAAAGAAGGAAATATTGACAAGGGTTTACCTGGAACATTGCTTCTGCCTCACATCTGTTTAGATGACACACACATAGCAACAGAATCTATGTCTCTGTATCTGCACAATGCCTACCATATTTTATGAGCTACAGTCAAATAAAAGAAGGCAAATACAATGAGAAAAGGAAAGGAGAAAGCATGTGTTTTTGTATACCCAAGAAACTCAAGACAAATCGTCTGAAGGATAATTTATCTATATTTAAGGGTTTCATTCTTTCAATATGTTTGCTGGGTATCTTCAGCTGTCTTAAGACCTGAAAGGTGATTTTATGGAACACAGATTTATAAGTTTATTTTTTTGTAGAAGTGTATTATAGGCATGTAAATGTGTGATGAATGCGATACCAGCACCTTGTTTCATTTAAAACTCATTGATTCTCTGCTGTTCATATACTTTTCCTGGTTACTGGAAGGAACCTTACAGAGAGGTAAGCCATGGGAATCACTTTTTTCTGAGGAACAGGCATTTTTAAATATAAATTGCACACTGGTTTTGTGCATAAAAGTATATCCTGCCAGAGGCTATATAAGCCTGCTAACATTATTTCTTTTCTGTGCAAAAGCAAAATATGGGGTGCATTACTTAATGCATCTTTTTACAGCATGTAAAAATGTATTTATACAATTTATTGGGTGCTGGGAAGGCCATGATTCAACATTTTGTCATTAAAAGAAAACTAGGAATGTCTGTAGCATTTGCTGACGTGATAAAATACATTTGTTGACATAAATACTGTTTCTAAGAGCCCAGCGTCAGCGTGTAAATCTACTTTTTTCTGATAATTCTGATTGTCAAACATGGCACCCCTGTCAGACAGAGACTTTCTCTCTGTAACCACAGATAGGGGCAGGACTATTAAGGCTTTTTAGGCTTCCTAAAAATTTATAACCATCACAGGATCTTCCCAAATAAGTTTATGCTTATCAAAGGCACGATAATCTACACAAAACTGGAGGTTATTGCAGTGCAGTGATTACAGTGATGTACTCCTCACTAAAGGGACTTTTAGCTCTAATTTCATGCATTTTTCAGCAACAGAAAACAATGAAGGAAATTAATTTACCAGCTGCAAGTTGTAAGAGGAGCTTACAATACTCAGAGTTAATGTATAACACAGTTCTGATTATTAGGTAAATGCTAATAACTTACAATACACTCAAAATGTCACTGCATTACTCTGCTTGCTCATGTGAGCTAATTATAACAAATGGGAGAGTTTTTCAGGTGAAAGGGTTGCTTCTCATCTCCTCAGTGCAAGGCTATAATTCTGAAGTCCATGTGTTGTTTTATCTCATTAAATAAATTAGCAATAAATAAATAAATCCATCACTGAGTTGGGTTCTAACCTTAGCAAAGTTTCTGCTTCCTTTACTTTCTTGTCATTTTTTATCTGCCTTATCAATTTCTTCAAGTTTTCAAGGCAGGGATTATCTCACAAAGTATTTTGCTCTCAGCTATGGCTCAGTATAAAAGACTTTGATCTCATTTAGAGTATGTTCACAACTGTAATATCAAGTAATGTTACTAAAGTGTGCAAAATAGTAGTATCTGTATCGCTGTCATTGCGGACCATTCTAAAGACCAGTGCTCCTCCCTCAGGGGAAGTTTTCCTTTTTCATGTTTTTATCACACTTCTTTCCTTCTCTGTACAACTCTATCTGTTCTCAGATGTTCTGCTGAGCACAGTCCTGAACACTCCTTCCCTACCTCAAAAGTACACTCATCAATGATTCCTAAATATAATTAATGCTTATCACCTCTTACACGAAATACACAGATTGCCCATTCTAAATCCTTCTTCAAATCCCACCCTATACCCTTGATTTCTTTTTGTGGTTTGCCTTTGGCTATCCAGTATTTCATGAAAAGGTATATTTTTTCCTACAGACAGCACAAACAAAATATCACCTGAGTAATTTATGACCCTAAAACTTCTTTTACAAAGAACTGAAATAGCAAAGCATTCTCATTTATCCCGAACACACAGTGCTACAGGAAGGTAACATGGTTCCCCAGTGACAGACCATAAACCATGTTTCTACTGGTTTTAATACCTTCCTCAGAAGAAGAACTTCTGCGTTTAAAGTTTAAAATAAATATTTGATAGCTAAAGCAAAAGGATTCCTTCTACCCTTCAGATGCTTAGCCATTTGTAAGGCACAACAGGAACTCCTTTGCCAAGCACTGACATCCGGCTCTCGTGCTGATGGTGCCACAACTGATTACACTTTACAGAAATATGAGAACTGCTAGCAGCAGGTCCAGGAAGGCTCAGCCTCCCCCACCTTTTAAAGGCTTTGATTCAAAATGTCATTCACAGCTCTTAGGTGTATTTTCCCATGTGGATATGCATTTGAAACACTATGCCAAGCAAAAAATATTTGCTTTTCTTTTGGGGCTATGAATACATCTCATACTTTTCAAATAAAATAACCCTGAATACTGTATTAAGTGATGGACTTTTTTTCACACAGAGCAATTTTTTCAAGGTCAAATCCTGTTCCCGATGAAATACAGGGGAGGACCACAACTGATTGCAATGGGATCAAAATATTGTATTTAAGGCCAGGTTATTTCCTCAGAGCTTGGCTTCTGTGTATGCAACAAAATAAGTGGTCAGATTTGCAGAAAATGTCAGTAGAAATTTGTTGTCCTTGGAAAAAAATAGTCCTGATGTTTCACACAAAGTGAAGCGTTGCATATGTGAGCATTTGCGAACTTTCTTACCAGTACTAATTTGTAACTCCAAGTTAGAGCTGGAAGAACAGGAATAAACTCTAGCAGAATCCATCTATTTGAAATATTTAGTGAACAACAATCACAACCTATCTAAAAAGCAAAATGAGAGGAAAAGAACTTCCATTTTCCTGTAGAGTCGAGTCATTTTTAGTCACTTTTTCTTCCATACAAGGGTGTCTTCCGTTTTATTCTTCTGAATAATATGATGGGTTCTTATACAGTTCAATAATGGTTTTCATAGACCCTATCTCAGATTTCTAAAGACTCCAGCTCTGAACAGTTTCACCTGGACAGTTCCTATGCCCATGACAGCATTAGTGACCAGGAAGGTTATACAAGCAGAGCAGCCACTGTGAGTGGTAATCAGTTGCCTAAACGTAACAGTCTAATGATGACATACCCTGGGACATCCACCTGGAAGCAGCAGACTTGACAGTGGAATCCAGCACACTTCTGCTTGTATTTGGACAATGGACTCGTACCACTGTCTATGTAAGGTAATATATTTTATGGACCTTGTTCCCAGAACTGAGTAGGTCTTTAACAGTTACAAAGGGAGCTTGCAAGATGTGGCTGTCATGTAGACACACACATATGTAAGTTTAGGTTTAAATTTCTTTTTTAGAGCTGAATTTCATTCATACACTTTTGACTGGCACAAGTGGCACTGTGATCATTGTTATATAATATTATTCCCTCAGGGTTTCTTATTACCTGCTGACAATTTTGATTCCAAAGCAACGTAGGCTTTTAAGAATAATAACAATAAAAAAAAAACAAGAGAAACCTAAAAATCCGTCAAAACTCAACAAGTAAACCAGCAACCTTCTACTTAACATTCATTTCTAAAGGAAAAAGATGTTTACGGTCAGTTTATAGATACACCACCAAAATCATACCATATCATGCAAGGTGTGGAAATCAGCTAATGTATCATCTTCAGTCTGCTATGCTGAAAACTATGAAGAGGATGTTCCTTATCCAGAACAGCTATGGCACAGTATGCAGAAGACTTCTGGGTATGAACAGAGAAAATCTGGTGCTCGAATGGAATCATTGCTATTAATCTTTTACTCAATATGTGCAGGCTGAGACATATACGAGATTATTGTCCTACTGACTTTGAAACAGAAGTGTAAACGATCTCTTGAAAAACAGACTTCATTATTGCAGTTCTGAAAAAAAATCTACTGGCTTTAATGAACTCTAATTCAAAGATTTTTGTTCCATATAGCAATTACAGCATAGTGGAACTTGTGTGGAAACACTGTGTTTTATCAATACAACAGTGCTAGATGAAAATCAATATTGTAACTGATGTTATTTTTCAAGAGGAGAGGGATGTATTTTATCTTTTACACACTGGAGATCAGGCAGCTACAGACCTTAATTACAACTAGGCCAGAAGTTCTTGATGTGCAGCAAAACCCACTCATGATTCAATAGCACACTTCTACAGAGATTCAAATGACTGCAGATTCCAGAAGAGTCTTAAGGCAGAAAAACTTTCCATGTTGTGTTCCATCATAGAATCATAGAATCATAAAATCATAGAATGATTATGGCCATTCTGACTCTCATGCCACAGTCAGCTTTGAGTCTCTATGTTCTTGATCCTACAAAGTGCTGAGAAATATGAAATCAAGTTTAATCAAAGGCAGCTAGAAATGCTTAGAATTTTACCTGGTTTTGATTTACCTGCACAAAGTGTTGGAAGAAAGTCTGTAATATAAAATGTTGGCCATGTTGATGCATGAGTATTGATTCATCATGGAAGCAGAAGCACATGGCATTTATACACAACAGAAAATGGACTCCTGTTGATATAAACCCCTTCCTCCAATGTTTTGTAACAGCAGCTGTTCTGCTTCAACCCACTAAATTTCTCAAGAGCTCAAGACTGAAATTATAAAAAAGTATTCAATCTGGGGCAAAGCAAGACAACTTAAATATTCAGAATTTAGGGTTTCTAGAATAGCAATGGGTTTCTAACTGCCATCACATCAATGGTTTTCAGCACCACTTATAACTTTACTTACACAGATTAGGACTGCATCAATAAAAAAACCTATTATGCTCATTATTTGGGGCACAATCAGGGACTGTTCATTTAAGAAGAAAATACCTCTGAGATTATATGCCAATCTGACACCATGTATGTAAATCCATTTTAATGTAATCAGTGAAGCTTTCAACTGTGTCAAGTTAACATCATCTTAAAAGCGGACCCAACTTGATTAAATCATCTTTTAAATAAGCTTTGATTTATTGTATCTATCTCTACAGTGCTTTTTGATTCTTAATTTTGTCAATAAATTAGCACTGATCACAAGTCTATTTTGACTAAAGAAATATCCACATTCAAACTCCAAGTCTATGTTAGATAGTGCCATGTACAAATTCCATTAACGGAAACCAGTGCTGCTGAATCCACTTCTAAGACAACAATTAAAGTATAGTGCGTAGTGCTTTTAGACTTTCACATAATGGAGGTTGTTACCAGCACTCGTTCAGTTTTATTACATCTTTTACAAGAGGAGGGAAAGGAAATTGAGAAAGAGTTAATAAAATGGAAAATTAGATAATTAATACAAAACACTAAAGCTTTTTGAAATCACAGATTTTTAAAAAACTCTTAATCGCAGCACCACTTTTGATCTCTGTAGGCAAATATACTGAAGTTTCAGACAACAGTCTCACCAACCAGGAAGCAGTGAAGGCAGGGTAAGAGCTGCTCCTTTACACATCATGGCTATGGGGCCCATGCAGTAGGTCTGGGGTGCAGCATCTGCTATGAAGTCTATGTTCAATAAAATTGTATGTTCCACCCCATTTCACTGATGTGGGTCTGGCCTTAGCCAGTATCTTTGCAAGAAATGGGCAAGAATTAGAGAAACTGGCATAAGCTCATCTGAGTGTATTGGGAGAAGCAGAAGAAAAATGCACTCCTAGACTCTTTGACTTAAAGTTTGTGGCCTAAACAGAGAAGGATACATAGCAAGGATGATTTTAGACACTGTCCCCTGTCATGTGCCGTTCATTGATCTGAGTACAGAATCCCTTTTGCCATTTTAACACGAGTAACAGGCAAGTACTCATTTCTTTTAGCTGTGGTCTTGCTATCTTTATTTCAGCTTTGGACACCTTCTAATTAGACTTCCAAAACCAAGCATGGCATGAGACTCCACCACAATACTATGATGCTGGAAAAACTGCACTGAGGCTTTTAAAGACAGCCCAGCATACCTTTGCCTGAAAAGCACGTGCTAGCTGCCTCATGGTCTTCCAATTCTTTTCAAGGTGTGGAGCTGTGACCCATGCATTTCATGAAAGTGCAGAACACACATATTCGAAGAACACTTTACTTCATTTGAATGCACTTACAGGGGTGAAATTACCTGAGTTACTCAAATTGTTTCAAGGGAGAGGGCGTCATCAGAAGGGCATTTCCCATGAAGCATGGAACAGATCTCACAGAGATGCTACAAGATCTTTTCATGCCTACAGAAGCTATTGATCTTACAGCTCTGGGGAACGCTTGCAGTACTGGTTATAGTAAGAGTTAAAACAGAGTTTCTTTTGTTCTTTTTCCTTATTGGCTAGATGACTGATGTCTTTATTTATACCTTGGGGATTTTGGTTTTTTTGAATGTTTATACAGCAAATGTAACTACAGGTCTATTAAATTAAAGTCCATAGAGGTTTTGTATTGATATTTTTATTGCAATGTAAATAAAAATAACTGCAGATCTATACAATATTCTCAATTATACAGTTAGATGTGATATAGTTTCAATAATAACTTTTTTCTTTCCTTCTGTAATGAAGTAGGATTACTGAGGTAAGAATCAGAGGAAGAACAATGCAAACAACAACACTGAAGGTCTTTAGTTTCTGTCTTTTAGAAAAATTTAGAGATTTATTAAAAGCTTTAAAGCTTGATTACTCTTAGATTTCAATACACACATAATAAACATGCACATGGAAGCCTATTCCTATAAGATGGAAGATGCACAACCATATTTGATGCCCTTATTCATAGAAAATCAAACCAGGTTGCTTATTAAATGTAGTCTCAGTCTTCTTGTCTCCTCAACTATCTACCTAATTATTACAGATTTTAGGAAAAGGTATTACAATATTGATTTATTTGTCCTGATGCATATTCAAAAAGTTATCATTAATTCTATAAGGGATTGTTGTACTCCGATTTTTTAGCATCCAAAACATTTTTAGTGGAGGGGAAGGGGTGTTACATGTTAATTGAATATGTGTATTTAGTCTTTCACCATACCATTGATCAGATAATGCTTTCTATAGCTCAGCTCAGATTTTCCTGTCTCTGTGTTTCACAGTTTCCTCTGTTGTGACAGGTGAGATTTGACTTTCAAATGGAAGGTGATAATGTGCTAGTCACATCATCCCATTTGGTTAGTTATTCCGTAAAACTATTTTGATGACTAATCACTTTTACTGTGTCAAAATGAATCCTACTCAGTTTGAGAGGTACTGTAAAGGCATAGTAGTAATGGATTAAAATTACATGTGGATAATGACTTTAAAATTTTTTAAATGCAAGAAGAAACATTAGCATTCTACACAGTGTGTAAACCACCCATATGCCTATGCATAACAATAAAGCAACACAAGATTGGCTACTGAAGTCTAGTCGTTAATAACACATACTGTATTATCCTTTTCATAAACCAATATAGCTCTGTCTTAAAATCAATTAGGTTTTATATCCTTACTCTTCTAATTGGGAGTCTGTTGGAGAATTTTGTTTTTCTCATGGTTAAAAATCTCCTCATATCCAGCCTAATTGCATTCATAGCTAATTTATATGTATTTATTCTTGTGTCAGCACTGTCCTTTACCATAAATAGTTTTTTCCTTCCTGATGCTTACCCATCAAGGACCGTTATAGAGCAACCATATCTTCTCTCAGACTTCATCTGACAGTCTAAAGAAGCAAAGCTTTTTCAGTAACTTTTTATAAAAAGACTCTCCATTCCATTGATCATCCCAGTAGCTGTTATGTTTCTAATCCGGTTTTTGATTCAACATTTTTAAAAATAAACAGGAAATTGTGTAACATTTCAGATAGGTTTTCCCCAGCATCTTGAACAATCAGTAAGGATTCTATGATCCATCTGTTACATATCATCATTGCATTTGAATTCTTTTTTTATTGCTTGTTATGATAATTTATGTGTTGACTGGTACGACAGTCCCTACTGCTCCTAAGACCTTTTCCGTCTATTAGTTTGTATGTGTACATCTGTCTATTTCTTAAAATCACCAGCACTTTAACCACAAAAATAAATGCAGAGTACCTCACCTAATTTATAGATAATTTTTATGCTCATCTGAATGTTAAGAGCTCAAAGCAATATTATTTCATGGTTTTGTTCCAGAGATTTCAAGTTCAAAGTTCCTGAACTTCACTAAGAAGACTTCACACTCTATTAGCAAGAATTAAATCCACATTCAAGTTTTTGAAGCAAGACCTTATCATTATCAGTACTGCAGTTAAAGATACAGCTATTGACCCTGTAGATAGACTCTAGCAAGTTCAGGCAGGTCACATACCATGGGAACACAGAGGTCAAACTGCAGAATCCACCTGATAGCTTGGTTAGAGTGGGCAGATGTTTTTGAATGACATAATAAGGCAACAACATTCCCTCTATCTCAGAGAGCACAAATGAATAATTTCTAAGGTAAAGGGAAAGCAATGTAGAAATACTCTTAGGCATCAAAACTCCCACTAAAATTCTGTGACATGTGCATCTGGCCATCTTAGATACAGGTAACAATGCCAAAATCAAGCAGATAGAATGAGTATAAAACATAGGTCTGAAAGGTAAAACAATTTACAATTTTTATATATTTTTGCTTAAATTTGAAAAGAACATCACAAGTGGAAAAAGAATTTTGCCAGAAAATGTTTTGGCTGAAAAATTGACGTAGACCTGAAATACCTTTGCAGCCTAAACTGTAATGTGACCTCGATTTAAGAAAATCTGACTCAGTGCAAAAGAAATCATGATCCACTGAAATTCTTATAATTAAAATTGATTGCTTTTGCAGTAAATCTCTTTACAAATGTGTACCCAGGAAATTACTTCAAGAGCTTTCCAGTTTCAACGTGTTTGCAAGAAGCTGTCACACACCTTTATCCAATTTTTCCTTGTCACATAAAGAGCTCCATCACCAGAACTGGAATGACTGTCATTAGCACTTATGCAAATCAGATGTATTGCTTGCAATATTTTTAAGTGAAATTTCTGTAATATTTCTTGAAATCACGCAGGACAGCAGCCTGGCACTATGGGATAGTCTGCTGATACTCGGGACAGGAGCAGCAGAGATGCATTTTGCCATACAGCCTTGCAATGCAGCACAGCTGTGCTTTTATACTGCCTATGTGATCATGACCAAAAACAATCTGTCAAGCAAGTTGAAGAGGTGATGCTACTTCAGCAATGGGTGTGAATGCACTTTAATGAGTAACGGTGGGATGTTTGCATAGGTCTCACACAGGGAAAGCTTTGCTCAGGGCTAGATGCAAATCAGCTCTGACACAGAAGGCATTTAGCCATGGCAAAAGGGGAAGGTACCTTGGGATACTGATACACTAATGTAGCTCTTTGGTTTCAAGAATGGAGTGCGGCCTTGTCCAGAAAAATCAGAACATGCAATGAAACTTTCCACTGTCCAAACCTACCTATTTGGCAGAAAGTCACACACCTAAGAAGACATTTCAGGGGTATTTCTGCTTTCACTTCCATTATAAGTCTAATTAATAATATTTTGGAGTTTTGAACTCTTCAGATATATCTAAAATGATAAAACTAGCTTCTAGGATAGATAGATAGATAGATAGATAGATAGATAGATAGATAGAGCATAGCTT
The DNA here is from genome assembly GCA_033558185.1 of Dromococcyx pavoninus. NCBI lineage: Eukaryota > Metazoa > Chordata > Aves > Cuculiformes > Neomorphidae > Dromococcyx > Dromococcyx pavoninus. The sequence continues at coordinate 928,612 of JAUMJL010000063.1, read as the reverse complement.
TCTCTTTTTTGATGGATGTTACTGCTCAAAAAAAATCTCATGGTGGTGTAAAAGTATTTACATTATCTCTTTCACTAGAATACTGATGTTTTAAAAATATCTTCTACTCTATGATTCTAATGGTAAGCCTTTATATGCAGGTACTGCAGACTACACCCTTTCACACAGATTTCCCATGAAAGTATTCTGGTAGTTAGAAGAAATAAACCTCTAGAAAGTCAGAAGTAACTTTCAGTGATAGTTTGTGATACTGGTATTTTCAAAGAGATACTATGGCATTTAACTCCCACAGGCTGTAGAGAGGAACTGAGTAAGGAAAATCACAGCCTAAGCCTCTGCTGCCTTACCACCTCTCTTGTTTCTTTGTGTTATAAAAAAGGATTCTCTGCAAGGGATACTCTCCTCCACTTTCTTTTGTTACTAGTTAGGGTTAGAACAACTGAAGAGGTAAACAGATATAAACACTTCTAGCAGCTTTCTACAAATAAGAGGCTGCAGCAGTGGACAAGGGAAGAGCTATGGACATCTTCTACCTGTAATTCTCTAAGGTCTTTTATACAGTCCCCCACAACATTCTTGTTGCTAAATTGGAGAGTTATGAATTTCATGGATGGACTGTTGGGTGGATAAGGAATTGGCTGGATGACCGCATCTAGAATTACGGTCCATGTCCAAGCGGAAACCAATACTGAGTGGTGTCCCTCAAGGGTCTGAACTGGAATCAAAACTTTTTAATGTCTTCATCAATTACATAGGCAATGGTGCAGTTGATTCACTTCAGGGAAGGAATGCCATTCGGAGGGAGTTCAAAAGGAATGAGAACTAGGCCCATGTGAATCTCATGAGGTTCAACATGGCCAAGTGCAAGGTCCTGCACATGGGCTGGGGCAGTCTCCAATATCAATACAGGCTGGGGGATGAAGGGATTGAGAGCAGCCCTAGCGAGAAGGACTTGAGGATACCGGTGGGTGAAAAGCTGGGCGTGATCCAACAGTGTGCACTCTCAACCCAGATAGCCAAACACATCCTGGGTTGCATCAAAAGAAGTGTGGCCAGTGGACTGAGAGAGGTGATTTTGCCTCTTTACTCCTCCCTAGTGAAATTCCACCTAGAGTACTGCATTCAACTCTGGAGCCCTCAGTGCAGGACAGACATGGACCTGTTGGAGCAGGTCCAGACGAGGGCCACAGAAATGATCAACGGGATGGAATAACACACCTATGAAGAAAGGCTGAGAGATTTGGGGTTGTTCAGCCTGGAGAACGGAAGGCTCTGGGAAGATTTTATTGCAACCTTTCAGTATATAAAGGGGGCTTATAAGAAGTATGGAGAGAGAGATTTACCAAGGTCTGTAGTGACAGGACAAGGAAAAAAAAAAATAAAGAAGCTGGATTTTGATTGGATGTAAGAAAGGTTGGACTAGATGATCTTTAAAAGTCTCTTCCAGCCTAGACTATGCTATGATTCCATGATTACAAAGCTTGTTGCGTTCTGCTTCTGGAAGTATAAATGATATATTTTCTGAGCCGCAAAACATATCTGCACAGATGTTGTTAGTACAACATGAGAGACAGTACAATTCAATATCAGATTGATCTTTGGCAAATTGTTCTCTTTAGCACTTTCATGAAGTTCAGCCTTCAAGTAAGGTAAACATCTAGGAATCAATTTGTTTAGGGTAAACGTTTTTCCGTGCTATACTTAAAAAACAGTAATTAGGCTTATGATACATTATTATGTATGCTTCGAATCCTGATCACAGCAACACACTCTTCACTGGTGCTTTGATCTTTTCTTTCCCTATTGTAAGTAACACTAACTGCAGTAGGCAGGGGATAAAATCTCCGCATCATACAAATTAAGAACTCAGTGGAAGATCCCCACATGGATTATCAGAGGGAAACAATGCAGTGATTGTAAATAAAAGGAAGAAAACTGGGTTCTACTTCTGGGTCTCTTTTCAAGTTCATTACACAGCCCCATTACAAAAATCAGAAGGGAAAATTAAAGCACTTGGTCTGCACTCATTTGTGTGTCAGAAGCAAACCTGTGGCACAGGTCTTTAGACCAGGAGGACCTACTTCTTGGCTGTGCGTAGAAGGTTTGCTCTGTTGCCCAACATTTGCGCAAAGGAATAAAAAGAAGTTATGTGGTAAACTGGTGAGGTGTGAGACACTGTCTTCACAACTGTGGAGTAGCAGAGGCAAAACGCTGATGGAGTCAAATTGCCTGGTTGATTCCTGCTTGTTGCTATCATTAGTCCATTGTGATAGGACAGTCACTTCACCACTTGTTGTTACTGCATCTTTAGGTTATCAAGTCCTGTGCTTTAATAATTCTTACATTATAATATGCTATCACCCAAGTACAGGAGTGCATCTGAACTGTTTATTTCACTAAACTTTGTGGTTTTTTAACAATTTGAAATTAACTTAATCTTACTCTACCTTTTTTTTTTAGATGCTTGGCTGAGGTGGCTGAATGTGTTAAGCATGTGTATTCCTTTGCTGTTCAAATAGGTGGGACCTGTGAAAACCTCATCCCTAATTATGGCTGTTAATCCATTACACTTTTTGGATTATACATCAGACAATTCACATGTACTATATTGTGATCAAGGAGTTATGACCCTACAAAAATATGAGATGAAGGTCATGCCAATTTTTTTTCTGTGTGCTTTCCCCACTGAACCCCCACCATGTGAGCTTCTACCGAGGGAAAGGGAGCTGATTCACTGGAATGCAAGTCAAAGCCCTGAGCACAGTCCACAATATGTCCACATGCTCAGTTAGTCATGAATCTGAATGCATCCCAAGGATCATCATGACTATGCACTCCAAGGCTGACTGAGGCAAAGGACTCTGAATCTCTTAATGATGCTCTATGGACAGACAAGGCACAGGCAGCCTCACCTATGAGAATTCAGTTGAAATCGGTTATTTATAAGCATACAATAGATTTTTTGTTCATAAGCTACAGAGATCATAAAATATTTTCTTTGAGAAAGCCAGCTAAACTACAGAGAAAGGGAGTTCTTTGCAAGAACTTCTTCCATAACACTCTTGGCTCCTGTCAGTCTCCTAAATGAAATTTAAGTATGGGTCATCCATGTCAAATGAAGAAATGACCAAAATAAAATCAGGGGAAGTGCTCCTCTCATTAAAGTATCAGGTCACAGAGTGGAATTCAAGTGGTGGTCTGTTTCCTTCCATGGTGTAGGGCTGTGGATGGCTGAAGGGATCTGAAACTGAGCAATCTTGTGCTCAGAACAACAAAATCTTTCTCTTTACCTCATTGCTGACATAATCATAAATTAATGATTGCTGTAAAAAAACTCAGGCTGTGAGCTTTATTGACCCAAGCATGACACCTAGCAATTCAGGACTGAACAATCTAAGCATCTCGTCTCATTTTCTTTCATGAAACCAAGAGTCCCTATCACTTTCAAATTCATTTCAGTTTTCTTGTCTACTTCAGTAGAAAAACTCCACCATATACACTTTTGATCCACTAGAATTATATTAAATTTATCTATGCTGAATTTCACAGAGTTTCTAAGAGCAACATTATATATTTTGCCATTCAGAGAAATGCATCACGCCGAGGAAAAAGAATGAAAGTATAAATGTGTAATGCCTGAATTTTGTATCTCTTAAATAGGAATAGCCCTTGAAGAGAGTAAAGGACTGCACAGGGATGCTCAGAGGCTAGTTCATTTTAAATAGCAGGGATTCAGCATGTACCCTTTCTTCCTGTCTGCTTGTGTGACGCTATAGGGAGTGAAACCAATTAAAAAGCTCAAGATATTCAAAAGCAAGCTAAAAGAGAAGGAATGGAATGATGGGGGTTGGAACTGGAGTTTCTAAATATATATTTGTGATCTGGAATTTCCTTTCTTTCATTTGGAAAATACCATAGATGTTCTTTCACTCAGGCAATTCAGTTAGTAAGTAAATCAGTCTTAGTGGAGTTATATTCACTTTCAGTAAAGAGCTAACTGTACTTTTCTTTAATGACTGAAGCACCAAAATTGTGACTAAGAATTATTTCCATTGTATATCCTAAATTCATCATGTATCTATGAAAAATATTACCTGTAATACATACTTTGTTGACACACGGACATTCTAAAAGCTGACATGAAGTTAAATTGAACATTTGTTATTCATAGTCATGAAATCCATTGGATTAATTTAATTCGCTTTCAAACTGAAATTGCAATGATTTGAATTCCGAATAAGGATGCCCAATTAAGGATTAAATCACATTCATCATCTTTAAGGTTGTATTTTTAATTCATATTACTGGCCTTGGGAGTCCCTACAGAAAGACATCCTGGGTCTGTCTGGTTTACAGTTTTTTCCCAAAGTGGGAAGCTATGGCAAGTGGAAAAAAGATTTAGAAGAGGATGTTTGAGTATTTGTCATATGCATATATTGAATATGCAGCTGGAGTAACAGATGAGGTTCATTTGAGTAGATAATAAAGTAACAGTACCTGAATTTGTCAGGAGCTTTGTCTGCTGAAGAACAGTAAGATCAAGTCAATAAATTTTGACGCTTACATTAGGAGAATCACCTTCGGGTGAGCTATAGGGAAAACTCAGAGGGCTCGATCAGGTAATGAGGTTCAACAGATTTTGAAAGTAGGAATTTTTTTCGATCAGTCATATAGGAGAAATAGCAATGTATTCATTTGATGGAGTCATGAAATCATAGAATAGTTCAGATCAGAAGGGAGCTTTAAAGGACATATATTCTGAACTTCCCTGCAGTGAGCAGGGTCATCTGCAACAAGATCAGGTTGTTCAAAGCCCTGTCTAGCTTGGCCTTGAATGTTTCCTGGGATGGGCCATTTACCACCTCTCTGGGTAACCTGTTCCACTGTTTCACCATCCTCATTGTAAAATATTTCTTCCTTGTATCTAGTCTGAATCTCCTCTCTTGTAGTTTCAAACCATTATCCCTTGCACTATTGCAATAAGTCCTGCTAAAGAGTTTGTCCCCATCTTTCTTATAAGCCCTTTTTAAGTATTGAAATTCTGCAATAAGGTCTCCTCAGAGCTTTCCCTTCAACAGGCTGAACAACCCCAATTCTCTCAGACTTTCTTCACAGGTGAGTTGTTCCATCCCTTTGACCATTTCTGTGGCCCTCCTCCGGACCCATGTGCAGGACCTTGCACTTGGCCATGTTGAACCTCATGAGGTTCACATAGACCTGCTGAAGTCCTTCTGGATGGCACCCCATCCCTCAGGTGTGCCAACTTCACCACTGAACTTGGTGTAATCAGCAAAATTCCTGAGGGTTCACTCGATCCCACTGTCTATGTCTTGAAAATATTAAACAGTACTGGTCTCAATACAGACCTCTGAGAAACACTACTTGTCACTGATCTCCATTGGGACATCAAGCCATTAAACAACACCTTCTGGATGTAACCATCCAACCAGTTCATCATCTACCAAACAGTCCACACAGCAAATCCATGTCTCTCCAATGTGGAGAGAAGTATGCCGCTGTTCACTGTGTCAAAGACCTTGTAGAAATCTACATAGATGACATCCAGTGATGTTCTTGCTTAGAAGCAGCTTCTTCTTTCAGGTCATGTAAGAACTTTAGAAACTTCCTTTGTGGGTTTTTTTCCTGCAGCTCTAGGATTTTGAGAGAAAATGGGCAGCGGATACTGCCCCAAATACTGAGTCAGACCCACCCATGGGCCAGTGTCGCATCCTGATCCTCAGGGAGGTGACAAGTGCCTGGAGCCCATCAGCCTGCTCTTCTCCTATGTGGGAGCTTTTACCTTTCAGCCCCTGCACAACAGTGTGCAGAGAAGACAGGTGTGATCCAGGTAGTTATGAATAATGAGATAGTAACAAATCACACTCTTTCAGGAGATTCAATAACTTGCCAAGTAAAACAGTAACAGGGATTCTCCCGGATTGCTAACAGGACAGCACAGATACAAGCTCTCCTTTATTTGGAGAGCAGAAGCTGAAGCTGATTCATACGAAATGTTAAATCTTGTGCTGACCTACTATATCCTCTATCACAATTATTGTGTCTCTACCAGGAGAGGTATTTTCTCCATGCAATATACTTACCTTGTCAAAGTGTTACATGCACATAAGCTTATAAACTCATGCTGACTTTTGGGAATATATATATGTATACACACACACACATATATACACACATACATATTTCAAAATGGATTATTGGAAATATGTATATATAAATATATGTACATTTAGATAAGATACAGTTGGAACTATATGATTTTTAAAGTCCCTTCCAAACCATTCTACGATTCTACAAAATATTTGTATAAAAATTCAGATTGTCTTTTAAGCATACAGTCAAGCTCAGTAATTGCTTACAAAAATGCCGTCTGGAACATGGAAGGAGTTTTAGCAAACATGTGGATGTCCAGAAAATTTAGAGCAGTGCACGTACAGTATGCTTGTAATGTGTAGAAGGAAATATTTCTTAATGAATATTTATAGCAAATGCTGGAAGTTCATCAATCAATTTTTAGGCAAGGAAGCCAAAAGTGAAAAGGCATTTTTATTAAATTCCAGTTTCCCTCCCTGGAAAAGAATACTCAAAATACTGAGATTCAAAATAATACCAAATTATCAATAATATTTTCCTGATGTCATTTTTGAAATTTATTTTTTAGGTAAAATTCTTGATATTTTCATATCCATGAATAGTCATAGGTAAAAAACATTGACTACATGTATATTTATTTGCAATCAATGAAAGAAATATTTCTGAGCCTCAAAGAATCAAACACCATGATTTTATTCATAACAGGGACTTTAGTCATTGTTCTCCAGCCAGCTCTGGAACAAAGCACTAACACTGTGTTTCACAGATTTCTCTGCGTTCCCTGGCAGGACACGCTGCAAACATGCCCTTGATGACCTTTCATACGCAAGGGATCTTTGGTCAACTTACTTACTTACATATCTTGCTCTGCCAGTCAAAAACTGAACTGAATAAACTCACCATCAATTTGACAGATCATCACAGTTCTGGCTTGATTCTGCATGTTCACATTAAATTCATCCGTCTCAGCAAAAGGGTTGGGACCACTGTTATATAGACAAATGTGTCTAACTGATCAATAATACAGCATCATCGGGCCATTAAAGCATTTATTTGCTCTCAGGGAATGCCAGATTTCCCTGTCTAATTCAATAGTCTAGCAAATGAAGACACGTTAAATTGCTTTCCTGCATGTGCATGTCTATTGACAAGAGATTTCAAGCTAATCTCCTTTATACCACAGAGCTATTTTAGTGGGTGAATGCTCCAGTTTTTGTCTCTTCTGAGTAGTAGAGGTAATCATGCTTTCTCTTCCATAATTTTTATTCCCTGCCTGCATGTGTACACAGAACATTTTCTCTGTAAATTTAATGGAACATCTTTACATTTTTTAAGAAAATACATTTATCAATAATAAACAGAAAGCTCTGTAAAGGCAATGCTCAGGTCTGCAATTTTGCATTTCATCCAGCATCATCACATACTTTCTGTAGTTCCAGGACATAGTTTCAACACATTGCCCATCCGCCAGACCTAATCTAAGGTATGTTTACTTTGTACAAGCCCTTGTTAGATATTCCCTAAGTTTTATCTACATGACAGAGAGTTAGAGGCACTTTTCTGACAACTATCTGATCTAGGCCACCAAAATTTTCAAGAGTTTTATGTATAACACGTCAGGCATCCAGAACCTCAGAGATGCCTGAAGTTAATTCTTTTCCCAGACACCATGGCCTCCCAGATGTCAGGGTAGAGTTGGATCATACAGTAGTTCAGTACCAGTCCATTCCAAAGAGATTGTATAATAAGCAAATAATCTAACAATCATGATTTCACTAGCACAGAAGCATGTTCCAGTAAGGCCAGTCTGTTATGTCATGCCATGCTAGTTCAGAGACTACACTGTCGTTAAAAATTTGGCCAATATTTTGCCAGGTTGATGTACATATAAATTAAATTGGGCAGGACTATCTGTGCAGGATATAGCTATAACATTTTCAGCTGTAATCATGGCATGTATTTTACAAACATACCATACAGTTTAATTTTTCAAATTCAGGGATGAATAAGTAAATTTTTAAAAATTATAAAAGGTCACTGCATAAGTCATAGAACAGAGTTAGCCATAAGTCTATGTTCATCATAATACCATGCTAGCATCTAATTAATTATCATATGCTACCAGAAAATAGAACAAGACTTTTGCCACCCACATATAATAATTGCTGCAGAATCATGTCAGGGTCAGATGAAATATTTTCAGTGCCTTTAACTGTTACAAATTTGGTGTATGTTTGCTTTCTTGGGTTAAGAATAGTAATGTAAATTTATGATCAGAACTGTTACTGACTTTATGTTAACAAGATTGATAAGGTGGATATTCTTTTTAAGAAAAGGAATACCTCATATTTTCTGAAAAACTGCACTGCAGTTCTTCAAGTATTATAATCCAGGCAGTGTCTCTCTTAGTTACCGTGGCTATGTACAGGTTCCTATCTGCATCATGGGGGCTGATAAGACAGTCAAATACGACAGGTCTGTGATTTGTAAATATTTGAATCAAGGACACTGCTACATTCCCTGATCGTCCGTGCAGTAGAGTGCAGCAAAACAGAACAAAAATGCTCTTTGGAGCTCTGGCTGCAATACCCGGAGCTTAATAAATTAGCTGAATCTGTGGGAAGGTTAAAAGAAGCAAGCTGGTTTGATTCAAGTTATAATTGTTTTGCTTGTATAATTTCTGGCATTCTCAAAGCTTGTTTATGCCCTAAAAAGGCATGCACTTCTTCCAGCTGCATGCAAATTGTTCCTCTATGCATGACCTTGTCAGGCAGCTACATTTTATTGTCTTTGCAAAAGCTCTGTTTTAATTCATCCAAATAATTGTCAAAGAAGTGGTTTAGTGAAAAAATAAAATAAAATCCCTGGGTCTGATGCTGCATTACTCTGAAGTTTTTAGTCATTTGCAGGGCATACAAAGTGGACATAAGGTACTCTTAAATCAAAATAGTAGGAATTTCCACTCAAGCAAATGATAAAACAAAACTCAAGGCAACAGGACCATACATGGTTTAGTTTAAGCATCAGGCTAAGTGCTGCAACTCAAGAGGGATATCTGAACTGCTACCAAAAAGATGTTACTGTTGTTCTTATTGCTATGTTATGCTGACATGGAACTTGCCATTGTCTTCCCACTTCTGAACATTTGTCTATGAAATGTACAGAATCATGTGCATCAGGAAGAGCTTTTACCATCTCTTTTCATTTGACTGTTGTATCTTCCATTGTGATAGGAAATCCCCAGTTTCTCTTGGATTTTTGGCATAAATAATGCAAAAATGCTCTGTTTGGATTCATTTCCCCCAGAAAATAAAATCACTTTAGATTCAGCCTCTTTCCCTGAGTTCGTTTTAGAATATTACACAAATTTCAAATAAATGGCAAAAGAAGTCTTTCTTAACAAGTCACAATTTTCATTTGTTCATTCCGAGACAAAAATTTAAAAGGATGCACTGCTCCTCGGAGAGGAATTCATTTGCCTGAACTTTGATACCTTGACAATGAGGGGACTGACATGTTTTGGGGATTATTTTTGTTTTTCTTTTAAGAAAAGAAACCATAAATGATACACTAATCTAATGCGTATGAGATATGGATCAAATCCTCCCTGTTTCTGTACACATAAACGCTGCTAATTTTCTGTATCTGTGTTTCGCTTGGTAAGCTCAGGTCAATAATGTAACTATGAGATAGGTTCAGGGCCCCTGCCGGGTCCTGGGCTCTGGTTCATTACTGACCAGATTAGCTCACTCTTAGCCCTGTGCCACTGGAGATACACCACCATTAGCATCAAAGCTGATTAAAGGTAATTCCTGTAGCACTACATGACCTGTTGTGACACCTTTGAACTGCAGAGCAAATGTACTATTAGAACATGAAACCACCCTGAGAAGAGATTACACTGGGACCCAATACACTATACATTCCCTACACCAGTGCATCCAGTACTTCAGGTGTGCAAAAGGGTTTTGGGGTCCTGTTTAGACTGACCAATCTTAGCACTGAAGAACCCCTCCCTTTTCCTTCCAGAACCATGGCTTTCATCACACTTAAAGTAGCCCAGAAGAGGTACTTTTGCCCCCTGAAATAACAGCCCTTTCTTAAGAATCCTAAGTTTACAAGAACAAATCAAGGGGGGTTGAAACAATACTGTAATCAGTGTTATTTATTAGATTATTTTCATTTTAATTTTAATTTTTGGGTTTCAAAATTGGATGAATAACCTTCTTTCTGAACTTTTGTATTGTGCTGTAAATCTGATAGTGTACATCTTGACAGAAGTGTTAAATGTATAACATCTAATTTGATTCTACTGGTTTAAGACAAAATTTATGTTGTTACGCAGTTTGTCTAGCTTGGTTTTTTTTATATATATTTCTGTCATTTACCCTTCCTAGTTTCAAGGAAAAAAAAGAGAGTGTAATTTTTGATTGATTCTAAATCATTAGTGTCATGAAAAAAAATTTTCTTTGATAAAAAAGTAAACAGTGACATTCCAGTTATTCCTTTCAGGTTTTAAGCCCTTATAAGAAAGATAAATCAGATGTGAGTAAGAACCTGTTAATTAAATACTCCTCATGAAAACTACAGATTGTTTCTTTAAGGTCCTGGGATGCTTACTGATTGAAAAGACTCCCAAAGCCAGACATTTCAAGGTAGCAAAAAAACAAATAGCATCTTCTACATTTTGCAGCGACATATCCCTAGTGTTTTCCTGTGCTCAAATCTGTTTTTCTTGTAAACCAACAAGGTCGTTCTTTGTTTGGTTAAGTAAATGTCAATAAAATTAACAGCTGTGTAATACCTGTCTGTACTCACATGAGAGATTTTGTGGCTTTTTAAACCATAAAATTACGCCTCACAGAATGTTGTTACTGGTTAGAATTGCAAGACAGAAATGTTTTGCTTTACCATGTCCCTGGGCTTTTTCTCTCATTTAATACCCTCAGTTTGAATGAGCCTCTTCCAAGGTCTGCATGCTGATATTGCTGGTGGCATTAGATGAGAAACGCCAGGAAACCTCAATGTCCTCAGGCATGAAAAAATAAAACAAAATATAGGTTTTATCCCCACCCGAACACTATCCCATCTGAAAGAAAACATGAAAATACGAAATTATAAGTCCCTGTCTAAACAATAATATGCCAGAAAACTACCTGAGGATTTTAAAGGAAACACAATTACTACAGGTCAACCATTATATCTGCTTGAAAAATCACTTCTCTTGTTTGGCAGTAATTTATCAGGAATAATTATCAAGTTGTATTTTGCACTGACGAGCATAGCTTGCATTCTGCCGGTAGCTGGTCACCTGCTTTTTAAGAAAAATATTAATAACTCGGAGAAAGATGAGACAACAAAAAAAAAATTTTTATAGAATACAAAAAATATTGCATGCAGATAAAATGGTAAGAAAAATGTTCTTCATAAAGGCGATGATGATTTAGGGTCCAGGAAAGTTTGCTTCAGAGTTTGTGGTCCTCAAATGTGGACACATTCTCAGAGGTCAAAAGGGAGCTAAGAGAAATAGAACCTGTCAAAAGCAGTGTTCAAGATACTATGCAAGGCTTAATACATTCAGTGGAAAATCTTTAAGACCTGCAATCTGAAAAAGGCTGAAAATCACCTGGAAAAGACCAAAAGGAACTTTACAATACACAGCGGTGTGTTAAAAATTGGAAGGTGATACATCATCTTTTCTCTTTGGCCACTCGGAAGATGTCAGGAACATACAAGTTTAAGTAGCAACAAATGGTCTTTTTGACTAATAAATGGTCCCTTGGGTGGGATATTAAAAAAATTGCAAGCCACAAGAAGAGTTAAGAGGATTCCTCAGTTCCTCCAGATAGTCACTGAAATCAGCTGCAATGCGTTGAGGCAGTACCTTTGTAGCATATCCTTTAGATATCAGAAGTATGAAGGTACTTGTACATTGCATGATTCAGACTGCTGTTCAGAGGGTCAATGTAGTTTGTTCCTTTGACTAAGAATCGGAACGAAGACTGCTTCCATGGAAAAAAATTTCATGTACTTCTTTAGGGAGAAAGTTTCAATTCTGAAGCGAAATCACGACTTTTCCAGTCACATTCTGCCTCCAAGACAACTTCAAGGTAAAATGGCCCCAGACTCTCCATCACAATTGGACAGATGCTAATGTTATAAACTGCTGAATTTCCTTTAGCTTCTTCCATCATTTCCTGCTTTCTTTCTTCCTTATTCTCACTAAGCTAAAATATTATTTGTTATAGGAACAATGGAAACCACAAGAACAGATGCAGCAAGACACCAATATAGCAGGATAACAACACGTTCTCCAGCACCTTTTTATCCAGACAATAAAAAAGTAATCAGAGAGCTATTTTGGAGGTCACTCAGTAGAGCATTAAGACTTATGTACTGTCTCACTCCTTACTAAGCAGCACAGTAAACACCTGATATTGAAGCTCACTCTCAGGTCAAGAGAAATCTCGTATTTATTATTAGGGACACAGAAACAAATAATATATGAAAAAGATACTCAAAATGTTTGTGGAGAGAGAACCAAGAATCATGTTTGTGAGCATGATGTATTCTTGTAATCTAAGCCGCAGATAAAGTGAGATGAAAATGGAAGTGCAGATCTCAGCAGTCCTGTGCTGTTTTATATCTCCAGGAATGCTAAATATAATCGACTGCTTTTTGAACAGCCAAATCTCTTTCAGAAGACAGGTTTCCCCTCCCTGGTTTACAACGTAACTGTTCTCCAAGAAGCTCCTGCGCCTAGTGAATCCCTGAGCTTCCATTTTCCACCTGAATCACATCCCTGTCTCAACAACCATTTTTATAAAATCATAACATAATAATCTTATCAATATAACAGCCAGGGAATACCAGTCGAAAAATACAGGCTGAGCAGATTTCTAAACTGAAAGAATTAAAGAATTTCTGGTTTTCAACATTAATTTGTGTCTCTGAGATCTTGACTTAAAATTACTAAGTTATATCTTTCCAATGCATATTGTACTTTTAAAGTAAAAACAAGCTGAAAAGTTTATTTACTGTTATTGTAAGACCAGGTATTGAATTTTAAAAATGTATTTCTGCAAAGGAAAGGTCAGAGTTTTGAAGCACTGGGGAAATGTAAAAATTGCAGGGATCGAGCCATGTGGCTGCAAACACTATCAAATCAGTGGAAAGAATGTAGGAGAACTGCTAAGGAAAGACTACAGACAAAGGCTCTTCCAACTCACTTTCTCAGTTATGAAGGCAGAGTTAGAGAGGTGGCCTAGCACATGGGAACCTTTATGCACCCCTTTTCTCTTTGCTTTCCAGCAGCAAGACACCACGCTCTGCCCTCCCCACACACGCGTACCTGCATGACCTTTTTGGTGCTGCTGGCCAGCCAGCATAGGCCTAGTAGGCATGTGAGCAGTGCCTTTGGAAGTCATTGTTAGTCTGAATGCACTCAATATCAGAGGATCCCTGAGTGATTCAGGGATGCACTGTTTTTGGCTAGGATACAGTTAATTTTCTTCATAGTTGTATGCATGGTGCTGTTTTGAACCTGTAATGAAAACAGCGTTGATAACACACTGGTGTTCTAGCTTCTCACACTTCCAGCAAGCAGGCTGGGGTGTGCAACAAGTTGGGAGGGGACATGGCTGTAACAACTGACCCCAGCTGACCAGAGGGATATTCCATACTATGTGATCTTGTGCTCACGGATTAAAGCTGTGGAAAGACGGAGAAAACAGTGGGGTACTCAGCGTTACAGCGATTGTCTTCCCAACTAACCATTAGGCGTGAAGGAACCCTGCTTGCCTGGAGATGCCTAATCACTGGCCTGCTGATGGTGATGATGATAGTGAATACCTTGCTTGCACATGCAGCTTTTGCTTTACATGTTAAACTGTCTGCTTCAACCCACAAGGTTTCTAAATTTTGCCCTTCAGTTTTCTCCCCTGTTCCACTGTGGAAGGTGAGCAAGCAGTTGTGTGTGGCTGAGCTGCCTGCTGGGGTGAAATCACAACAAGGAACTAAACCTGTACTAATCCTATATTTAATCTCATTGTTTGGCCTGGATTTATAAAGCATCGTAACATGCAAAAGGAACACAATGTTTCTTACAGGTCACATCCTTTAACAGTTACTGGATTTCCACACATATTTGTGCCTCCTAGCTTAGTAAGTGTTTGTGAAGCAGACTCAAAGGTCAAAATCCTCCAAATTCTGTGATATTTGTAGAGCTCTCTGGATCAAGGGAATAACAACCAGCTGTCAGTCAATTTTTTTTTCATTTTATATGGATGAAAAGATACACTCAGTGGATGTTAGAACAGAACTTAGAACATTTGGGTATTCAGTTTCTGCCTGGGCATACTTTATCACAGCCCAGGCATTTCTGAAACTCCATAGGGATTACAGAATATAAGAGATAAAGGATCTGTTAAAACATCCAGGTTCTTATAAGTTCTTATCTTGTAAATCTGTCAATTTTTCAGCTGAAAGGGATGATACAAGCATGAAAAAAACCATCCTAACAAGGTGCGGAGCCCATCAGTGCCCTTAAAAGCAACGAGCCTTGTACTCATTCAAGATTGTTGTCTTTGAAGGATGGATAAGAAAGAGTTAGAGGTTGCAATATGAAATAAAGATTAAAAGCACTTCTCCTGTACGGAAGAGCACATCTGACATACATTTTAAGATAATGATAGCAGTCTATTAAAGGCAGGTGAAACAAAGGGATGAGGGAAAATGTATCTAAATAAAAATAACAGTCATGAAACTTAAAGGAGTTAAAAATAAACATGGATCAAGTTACTAACTGGTAAACAATAAAATCTTAAGTGCCATTTATCACAGAACTGGACAGACATACATTAAAAAACCTATATTGTTCACCACTAATATTAAATCAAGAGTATGCTTTTTGACCAGAAACAGCCCACCAGAGGGAAAAAGAGAAATTGTTTCAATTCACTGCTGACATTGCAGATAGAAAAATATCACCTCTCAAGACAGCGAAGACTAAGTCTGAAATCCCTTCTTAAGGCGTTTTTGATTTAATTAAAAATAAAAATAATTGAAAGGCATACAGGGAGTGCAGGAAGTAATTTGTGCTTTATGCTGAGGGCTGAGTGACCATTCCATCCAGCTGAACTGATGTCTTAAATGATCCATAAAACTATGAAAACCTAAAAAACTCAAGCAGCATTCCCAACCATTCTGGTCACCATGAACAGTAAGACTCATTTCATGAGTTTTTAAATTTTCCCTCATTCAGGTTATGCTAAGAAGATAAGAAGGTACAAACACAGATTTTTGCCAGACTGCATTTCACAGAACAGATTCACAGTTTTTTTACATGGTTGCATCTTGTTAAACTCCACAGAGATATGTGGATTCAGAGAAGCTGAGTATCTTGTCCATCAAGCAAGTGATGCTTCTGTATTTGTGCAAAGGAACATTTTATTTGAGGACTAGAAAAGGAAACTACTTCATGCAAGGTTTCCCTAGCCTTGCAGAGTTTGGTTTGCAACAAAATTTCTACACAGAATATGGATTTGGCTCATGTGCTTAAAAATCATAAATAACATCTTGCTCAACATATCTGCCCAAATTTCCTCAAGAAGTCGTAAGACAACTTTTCTGGCTCAGGCTTCTTCCACAGTCGTAAAACCTGCTGGCACAGAAGCCACTTACACATATTGGACTGATGTTTCATATCAGGAGAATGTAGAAATTCAACCTCTTTCCTTTTATGGTAAAGTGATTGTTTGTTTGATCGTTGATATAAATATGGGCAGTTCTGATGGCACGCAGCAGGCGGCCATGTTGTGCACACACAGACACAGGTATAAGTGTGTGGGTGTACACAGGCACCCGTGCACGCCAGGCCATGCATTACAGTGCCTTCAAATAACATTTTGCATGTGAACTTTCTAAAATCCCATGTCTTCCTTGGTTGTAACCCATTTGGAAAATTCAAATAAAAACAGAAAGATGAATATTTGACTTGGTACTCTAACAGGCCTGGGCTCCTGAAACACACTGCCAGTAAATGTGTTCAAGATCTCTCATAAGGACTTAATATATAATTTCAATATCTTTACTTGTCTGGTAACATCTCTGGAAAACTAGTCATAATCATCATCTTAATTAAAAGATGAACCATGAGCCTAAATCTGTCTTCTGTCAGACTCACCATAAACATTCTGAAACTATCCTATAACCCTCACACTACTGTGCCAGTTACTATGTAGCTGTCACACAGAAAGGGTTTTCCTTTGCATTCGGAAGAAGAAGAGGAGAATTTTCGTACCTGGTAAATGCTTCTTACAAAGGGATATTTTTCAGCCTTCAGTGTTTAAAAATACCCTACGATTTCTACACAGGTAATATATGTTAAACACTTAACAGAACTTGTCACGGTAATCCTCTCTTTGGTGTTGATTTCATTACTTTGATTGGTGCCCCTTTAAAGTGGAAAATATCTTGTGGAGAACAGTTTAAAATATTTTATACAGAGAAACCAATACTTAGAGAATTTGCTACTTTTGCTCCACAAAAAATCACAAAAATATTTGACTGATATGCTGAAATGAATTCAAAATTAAGAATGGAGAAGAAATGGCTGATGCTCAATTTTTAAAATTTTCATTCTGTAAATCAGAACAAAATCCATCAAAGCTGAAAATAATTCACTAAAAAACTGATGCAAATAAGATTTGGCTCAGGCCTCCCTATTACCTGTCTGTCTGACTTCAGGCTCTGATATTCTAATGTCGTTTCTATCAAATATTTCACAGTAATGAGCACAGAGGAAAAATCATTCTGCTGGTTCTTAGATTCCTCTTTCTTCTTCCTTCATCTGCCCAGGACAGATCAGTACAATTTTAGGCAATACTGCTGTTATGAGCAGCTCTTCTGAAAAAAAAGTTTATCTGAAAGCTTTTACACTTGTCTGCAGCACACATTGATCTCTAGATATTTATTACACAGGTGGTCCTAAGCATACTCTATTTCAGATGTTAGTCTAGGTATACCAAACCGGAAGGCACATGTCGTAGTGACTTGTGGGTGTGTGCTCCAAGACAATAAGTCTCCAGTTCACAAGGTTCTCAAAAGTGCAGGGTCCCCATCATTCCTCCTTCCCTTTCCTCAGGCGAAGATCAAAAACATCATGGGAGAAAAGATCAGCTGGGAACAGAGCAAAGGATTTGGCAGAAGGAGCAAGGGTTTTTTGCACTCCTAGAAAATCTGCCACCACTATCCCTCCTTCTCATCTCCACTCCCACTGAAGAAGGCGTAAACTTTTAAGATGCCTGTGGAAAAAGCAAGGGATAAGAAAAGGAAGACTTTGAAAATCAGTATATCTTGGGCCTCACTGCTCAGGGTACCTGGTACCCTAAACCTCCTGAATCATTGTTCTGATGCATTTCGTACTTGCAGACAACTGAATTGTGTCACAGTCTCAGGTTTTTTGAGGCTTGTGTGGTATTGCTTACTGTAGACCAGCACAAATCAATTCTATATCTCTCATCTGAACTATTGTTCACAGAAGCAAATGATGGATAGAACAAATATTAAGATTCTGAAAAATAATAACAAATGTTTGTTCCTAAGTTCCTAGTGCACCCATCCATGCTACATAAGAATGTCTCGTGTCCTTTCAGCCTTTCTTCCTCTGGGTATATAGGAGACCTAAGTTACTCAGGTTCCGAAACAACTTTGGTACTTTTGAAAGGTTTTCCCATAATGAACTGAGTCAGAATTTTTCCTGAACTTTATGAGTTCCTCTGAAATGGATGAACATTGAAATGCCTTTGATATTATCATTATCTTTCAGAGTAATAATTATAATTAGCTCTTTTCTAATATCCTCTTCTGGCTTTAGTGCAGCTAAAGCTATAAAACAGACTTGAAATTTATCCCAGGCACTGTTGGAAACTCTTTTGTATTTTAAGTCAATACCTAAATATAATCAGCTTTCTTAATGTGAATGAAACATCTGTACAAAGTCAAAGGACTTTTATGAGATGTTCTACAAGATATTAGACCTTTACCCCTGTGAAATAACCTTGACTAGATACCTAGACACTCTGGTGAGGGGCATAGTAAATTGTTTCTAGTTTTTCTTCCCTCCTTCCCCTATTTCATCCCTTTATTCCTCTCCAACTCCTTTCCATCTACACATAATCTTCGTTTTCAAGTGGCCTGAGCCTCTCCCACGTCCTTGTCTCTCCAAAAACTTATTCTCTTTTCCTTTTCATTTCTAAATATTTCACGTGCATCATTTACGGCAACTGTGTTTGCTTCTGCAGTCAGAAATCATTTCCAAAGACATCTGTCCTTGGATCCCTCATAAAACAAGCTCATATGAACTTGTTTGATAACTGCTTCCTAAAAATCAATTATTCGACCTCCACCACTTCTTTCTGGGGATTTTCTTGTCTTCTCATATTTTCCTCTTTCAGTTTTTAGGATTTGGCCTTTTGCTGGTAATCCAGGTGTTTACAGGTGTCCCAGAGGGTTCAGTCGTTGTCCACTGTTCTTTCCCTTCTGCATGGTGTCACTGAGGAACAGTATTCAAAGCAACTTTATTCTGAGGAGTGTCTTTTTTATTTCTGTGTGGAGCTTTCATCCCTGATGCAGATATAAATCTCACCTTGTGTTTCTGTCATATTCTTATCACAGGGCTATACAGAAATTCAGACTAGAAGATGTCACAAGGTCTCTAGATCAACCTGGTCAAAGCAGGGTCAGCTCTGAAGGCAGATGAGGCTGCTCAGGGCTTTATCCGGTTGCATCTTAAAAACCTTCATGGAAGGAAATTGTGCAGCCTCTCTGGAAGGTTTGATGTAGTGCTGGATTCTTATTGTGAATTTTAGTCTTGACATCCTGAAGAGTTCTCAAACTGCTACTTTTCTTTAATACCCACTTGCTATGAAAAATCTATGTTTTTTCTTGTCACCAAATTCATTTAGCTGGGTGCTGGTGTTGCACAGACACTTAGAGACAGAATTTTTTGTGTAGAAATTAATTTGTGTGGATTGTGGCATAAGGTCGTGCACAGAGCATAGGGTATTGTGGCTGTCAGGCAGCAAGACAAGTCTCTGTCACAAGGGTCCTTACAGCAGCATCTTAAGTTGGATAGAGTGAGACTCCTTCATTTGCTGTTCTGCTCATCTTTTATAGTCTATCTGACCTGTGGGTGTATGTGAGCACTTAAGCATACCTGTAATAAATTGTTATCCGTCGTCTTAATTACAAAACATGTCCAAATATCTTACCAAGGAGCTGTCATGGTCATGTAGATGACCATTTCTGCATCTGTAGGAACATTCTCTATTGACTCTTTACATGTTTTGTCCACATGCAATTTGATCGATCCTGCAGCAAGAATCTCTGTGTCACTCCACCCACAACATTAATCAATGGATTTAAGCAAGTAAATTGGACCTGACGCAGCAGAATCTGCCCAGTGGAATCTCTAGGGCTGTCTGAAATCCCCACCTGGAAAGCTCTTGCAACGATCAATGAAATATTTAATTTTCAAGGTCGCTGAGGGTTCAGGCCATCACCTGGGTTTTTTAAACCTCTATTGGAAAGTGATGATCAACAGCGAGCTTAATTCCTAACTTTCATGAGATGAGGGGGTAATAAAATCCCAGAAGCCCTTTGCTGTCACTGGTATGTATCTCTGTAATTTCAATAAACCATGTACTCCTCCAGGCACTAAGTAGAAGTCTCCATCTGGGATTCAAATTAGCAAATTAGTTTACTATAATATCACCTTATTGACACAAACAGAGAAATGGATTTTTCTTAAGTATTTTTTCTCTGTATTTAACTGTGTATAAAGGAGAAAAATATTGTATTCATACAGGATGGACAGATCTGGTTTGTTCTCAGCTTGTACAGAGTTGTTATTCATATATTTTCATTTATTTTTCCTGATGTATTTGTTTTATTTTAGTCAACTCTGCTATGCCAAGGCTGTGCCTGATACTGTTGTTCTGATTTGTCAAAAAAACAAGCCAAAACAAAATCAAAAACCCACACCATCCTGTTGTCTCTTACTTTGCATGAATAACTTATTCTTGGAATGATGAATGCAAATATTCTGATGTTGCCTCATTAATGAGGATTCAGGGTTGACATCATCTTGTCTAAGTCCTCCTTTCATTTACGCTGATATGACACAGCAAGATAATTTGTTTAATCAAGCACAGAATTCAGTTAAAACTCAGAATTTATCAATCTACGATTGGGAAGAGGGGGAGGATATAAGGCCAAAAGAATCTATTAGAAAACTTTAAGTCCTTTGGCGCTTGGATATCTGAGGTGAAATAGCAATGAGTGAAAAAAAAAGACAATGAATATAATTTGGTTTTACATGTTACTTTAATCTTTTTAAGAATATCCACTGAAAAGTCTTGATCATGGGACTTGCTTGAAAGCTGCCTAGGAAAACATTCATAAAATTAAATTTACAAGTCATTCAATCACTATTTGGTCAAAGAGTTCAGAAAAACTGTTCATAACACTATAAATCACACTTTTTCTATTTTGTGTGCATGTGTGGTTTTTAATGAAGACAGTCCTTACACACTGTATAACTGAAATACTCACAGATACATTTGACTTGACTGACTGGAAACTTTGTTTTGGCTTCATTCTGAAGACCACAGTCAAGTTTGAGAATGAGTGCATAAATACACACAGAAAACTAGATGCTCCACCCCATGGAATATTTGCATTAATTATATTTTTTCAACACAAAGCAACTTCCAAATGCCTGTTGTTAGCTTTGCTCTGTGCTTTGGGTAAGGAAGACATCTAACAGCAGAAAACTTACCGAAGCACCTCAGTAAAAATACAGTGGCAAGCAGATATGTCCTACATAGGACATGCACATGTACTGTAAGATAAGAACAGAAGCCCACCACCCTGTTATCCTGTGGCTGAGAGTAGCCAAACAAATGCCCTGGGTATATGTGGGAAGGGTAAACACATAATGATTTTCCCAGAATATTTTTGCATCTTTCCACTATTTGAAATCCAGAGATATCTTGAAGAAATAGGATATTTTTATATTTAAGAGAGTTGTGGTAGGTACATGACTACCTCTATTAGCAATACTCCATTCCCTGCTAAACTAAGAAAGGATGAACAGGTAAAAAAAAAATCAGTTGACGAGTAGTGCTGAAGGGGCAAAATAGCCTTTGTTATTTTTCCTTCCTGGTAATTCATGCAATATTACAAGTACAAACCTTACCTACATGGCCTTGTCAAGTCTAACAGTAGGTAGGAAAAGAATAGATGTGGAGTACCGGAATTAACACCTCTGTGCTTGGCAATACAGCATTTGGATGTGTTTCATGCTTTTATGTCAACATTCACATGTGTTTGACAGTGAATACATGAAGATTTTTGAGGCAGGAAAGGTTCACAGACCTTTTCCAACAGAACACAGCTTGCCACTGGCAAGGTACTGTGTTTTAAAAATCTGACATGGACTAGAAGGGGCAAGCATATTACTTTCGAAATATCTTTAAATCTTCTGGAATGCAAAAAATGCCATCAATCATTTCAAGTTCCTGAGGTGGAGGCACTGCTGACACCCCTTTAGAATCTGACCTCAAACTGTCTTGCATTCTTAACAGTGTTTGTGTCACTTGGGAAGGACTTAAGGAGATTTTCTTCCTCCTTCCTATAACATTTGTTTAACTAATATAGTTAAGAAAATCTGTTTTGTTTAACCAGTTTAATTAAATAAGTTGGGTTTTTTTGTGGAACATTATGGTTTTGAATTTATTAATTCTAGTTTAGTTATTCTGAATCATTTTATACAAACGAAAAAATAAAACCAGTATTGGACTGTAATACTTGTTCACTTAGAGATTTCAGTGTTTCCTGTTCAGTGTTTCCTGTTTAACTGTACAGTTTAGGTTAAGCTAGTGTCATTTGGACTTACGACTATGCATAGTGCTGTTCCACAGAACATCAGATTTTTAAGGCAACGTTTTCTGGGGTTGAATGTACTTGTACTTCATCATCTGTTTCTCCTTAAAAATTTCGCACTGCAATGAGGCATTTGTACAAAAAAGAGCTAGAAAACTATATTCATGATTAGCAATCGGAAAAAACATACTTGCAATCTACAAATGTTGAGATCCAGAAGTTGTTGAAATCAATGGGAAAATGCTTCTTGACATTAAAATTTTGCATCACATCCAACAGACTGTCAAAGGAAGATTCTTTTCCTACAAAGGTTGTTTGATTGTTTGATGGAAATTATTGGAGCAATCTAACTCCTCCTCCACCCTGCCCCCTCCCCAAACTATGTAAAGTGTCTTTGAGAGCAAATACCATTCAGAGGAACCTTGACAGGCTCAAGAGGCGGATCTGTGCGTGAGGCTATCATGTAGTTCAACAAGGCCAAGTACAAGGTTCTGCACCTGAGTCAGGGCAATCCCAAGCACAAATAGAGGCTGAGCAGAGAATGTATTGAGAGCAGTCCTGCAGAGAAGGTCTTGGGGTGCTGATGGATGAGAACCTTAACATGAGCCAGCAACGTGCACTTGCAGTCCAGAAAGCCAACCATATCACGGGCTGCAAAGAAAAAACTGTGACCAGCAGGTCAAGGGAGATGGTTCTCTCTTGTTCTTGTGAGACCTCACCCGGACCACAGCAGTCAATTAGGGAGTCCTCAGTACAGGAAGGACATGGATTTGTTACAGTGAGTCTAGAGGAGGACCATGAAGATGCGATATTCATGAGGTCCTTCATGAGGACCACCTCTCATGTGAGGACAGGCTGAGATAGTTGGGTTTTTTTGACTTAGAGAAGAAAAGGCTCCACAGAGACCTTATAGCAGCCTTCCAGTACTTAAAGGGGGCCTACAGGAAAGATGAGGGGGGGAAGAGCTGTTTATTAGGGGGTGTAGTGATAGGACGAGGAATAACGGTTTTAAGCTAAAAGAGAGGGGATTTAGATTACATATTGAGAAGAAATTTTTTTCTTTTCACTGCATCAGTGGGGGTTAAGGTTGGACATCAGGAAGCATTTCTTTTCCAAGAAGGTGGTCATCTGCTGGAACAGGAGAGGTGGTCCATATCTCAAACCTGTCAGTGTTTAAGAGGCATTTGGACAATGCCCTTAAGAATATGCTTTAACTTTCTGTCAGCCCTGATGTGATCAGGCAGTTGGACTATATGATCATTGTAGGACCCTTCCAACTGAAATATTGTATTGTATTCTGTTCTATTGTATTCTATTTTATTTTATTCTATTTTCTTTTATCTCCTCACAGACCTTCTTTTGTTCCAATATTTTTTTTTCCTTCCTCACAGCATGGTGACTGATCCAGAAGATACTAGGAAGAAAGGAAAGAAGGATATTCTTCTTCACCAAAGTGTTTAGCTATCACCAAAATATCATATTTCATCTGTTCCTCAGTGTG
The DNA here is from genome assembly GCA_033558185.1 of Dromococcyx pavoninus. Taxonomy (NCBI): domain Eukaryota; kingdom Metazoa; phylum Chordata; class Aves; order Cuculiformes; family Neomorphidae; genus Dromococcyx; species Dromococcyx pavoninus. The sequence continues at coordinate 905,055 of JAUMJL010000063.1, read as the reverse complement.
TAATAAATTCTTGTTTTTACTGTGATTCCTTAGCATTTGAAGAAAGAGTTTATGTTGTTATAATAACCCAAATCCCCACCCTGAAAATGTGGGAAAGAGGGTCAAAAGTGCCATCCTGGATTCAGCTACGAAATCAGTAAATTCACTTTTAAAAATGAAATAAAAACTTCATTCTTATACTAAATTATTCAGAATATAACTCATTCTTTGAGGTCTGACAGGAATAGGAAACACAGTAGTTCAGCAGGTGAAAACAAATTAATCTCTGATTCTATGATCAGTTTTCATCCAGACAAGTCACTTGGCTTTCCTAGTAGTCATGTTCTAAAACCCTTTTATAGAGTTTTGCTAGTTCCCATCCCGTGTACTTTAGACCCAGCTCCGAGCGGAATAACAGAATAGAGAGAATGTTGTGTGTATTCAGATACCTCATGTTCTTGTTCTAAAAAATTACTTTCTCACCAGGCAAACCCATGAGAGCTCATTAAGGCAAAGACTGATTCTTGACTTGTCTGACAGCTTGATGGCGCTGAGTCCATGGAGCTACTACAGAGTAAAACTGATGTAACAGAGTGAAGAGAAAACCCCTTCTCATCATTCACATCTTGTCTTTTTCAAAAAGAAAGTATACATTTCTTCTGTACTCCTGCAAGAAATTTGTATTTGCTGGGAATGAGACTTGGCATTTATAGTATAACTGCATTATTATTCTTTCTCCTGCTTGCTTAATCCTAACCTAATTTAAGCTGAAATTGAATATTGCACTGTTATGTTGCAATCATAAAAGTCAACTTTACTTTTTATCTTCGCTGCTTGACTGGGAAGAGGTCCCAGAATTGCCATCATCTCCCAGCATTAGTGGAGATATTTCAGAGCCATTTTTGCAAGCTGTGGCAGTGGCAACCTTTTTTGGCCATTCATACCACTTCATGTCAGCACCTGTAACACTTCTGCTCCCACTATGCTGTGGTCAAGTTGTGTAAACTGAGTTTAAGTGGAACCCAATTTTGTTCCTGGCACAGGCAAGTTCCAGAAGCAGGATGCATTTCTTCTCAAAGGGATCTCAGAAATCTCCTTAACCCTCATTTCATACTGGAGTCAGTCTGGTTGTATTTGTGTGCAGATATCAAAGCAGCCTTGGAGAAAGAGGTAGGCTATGGTCTCAGTGCTTGTCTTTTCTTAGTTCTCTGGAGTATCTATTGGCAAGAAATGGTGAAACATGGAGATCTCTTGGTTTTATTTATTGTCAATATTTATGTTGTCAGTTGTTTCAGCAGATTGCAACATCTGTGAAACCCCACCACAGAGATATTCCTGGAATAATTATCTCCTACTGCAGTCTGATCAGAGTAGAGAATGTGACTGGGTCAAGGCTTTGGAGTTTGTCAAGATGAGATCTATGCAATGATAGATAACGTATATTCCCGATGTGTTGCAACAAGATGTAAAAGGAAATTAGTTCCAGAGGCACTTTTTATTATTCTCAAGTCTGTAACCTATCATCTTCACTTCAAATAATATGCCAAATTACAGTGAAAAGCCTTTTCTCCAAATGAAAGCCTTTAGTCATGCTAATTTTATTTTTAAATTTAATTGTTTGCATTTTACAACTCTTACTATTAGCCTGGAAGCCAGTGGCGTATACCAAATTTTAAGACACACAAAAATCTCTTTTCCTATTCTGGTACTGCAAATGCAAATGATGATGCCATTATCTTCCATATCTTAACTCCTTTTCAAGAAGACCATGTGTAATGAACTGAGAATGAAATTGGGGCTATTGGGAAGGCGCATAGGAAACAGAGGACTTGGGGCAGGAAGGATGTAGAGGCTTTTGGTAGGTATATAGGCTACAAAGCCATAGAAAACTAGATTCTTCAGTACCACTTGGGCAGTTTGTTTCTACAGGAAAATATACTCATGTAAATAAGAAATAAAGAAAAAGTTTAACAAGCCATCAGTGGAGAGTTCTGCTGCTTTGAACTAGGAGTATGCACGGTTTCTGTGTCTGAGACTGCAGGCAGTAAATTCCTACCAGATTTACATCACCTAAATCAAGTTCTCCTCTTACACCTCAATTTTTAGATCTGGTCCTGAGTTCCTAATGCTTAAGCTTCAAAATTACTACAAGGCACTTCACCAGACAAAAGAACTAAAAGATTCACTTCCCCCCTTAATGAAATGAATTTTGAGAGAAATATGACCTTTTTTTCACAGCATGAATCAATTCTAAACAATATTTTATTAGAGGAAATGAAACTTACCAGGTAGAGCTGCAATGGGAATTTTATATTGGCAAAATTAGTCAAACTACAAATCTGACAGGTCAGAGGAGTTAATACAACTAGACTTTTGGAAAGTGCACAGTAGTTAATATTGTGCTACTGTAACTTTCCAAATGAGAGACAATCCCAAACCATTCGGTTACCAACTGTCAGGTGCTGTATTTCCTTGCACCCAAAGAGGTTACAGTAGGGCGTTTCATAACAAATGACTGGACATGTACAAAGGACATAGGCTAATCTTTTGCTCTAAAAATTCACTAGCTCCAGGCCGACCTCTGTATGAACTGACTTCAAAAGTGGGTTTAGATGACCTTGATGTATATACCACCAAGTACAGAGATTCTCATCTGAGAATATATATCTAAATTTAAACTACTAAAGCTAAGTGCTAGAGCTGTACGTTCAGCTGAAATTTCTTGAACATATCTGCAAACCAGCTTGGCTAATATCTAAATTTAACAGCAGATTTCTCCTAATTAGTTCACTATTCACCAATTCAGCTTTCAGACACCCTTTTCCCATTAACATATATATAAGATGCATAGACCAGCTTATCAGAAGGCAAGATATTTGGAGAGGGGAAAAATAACTGGTGTCTTAGCACTTAACACAGCTATTGATCTGGCAGCTGATAGTTTTGAATCTCAAACAAGGACAGTAATAAACTAAATAAGCAGCAGCTGAAAATACTTACCAGAGAAATCAAAAACAGTGGAAGAGAAGACAAGGACGATATTCACTGAATCTTTTAGTATACAAAATGAATGAAAAGCTAAGAGTATCCATAAAGTTAAATGGAAGAGACAATAGGAACCTTTTATTTAGGTGAATGTAATGTTTTGTTTTATCTATAGTATTTGTTGAGATAATCCTCAACTTTCTAACTGACTTTAGGTTATCCTGGGATTCCATAGTTACTAAACTGATAAAATGAGAGGTGAAAAATATTGCTTTAAAAAACTCACTCCCTCAGGGAGAGACAGTGTTACCACAGAGCAAGCAAAGGAGATTACACCATTTGCTCATGCATGCCCTCCGAAAGTACAGCATACTCGTTTTCATTCAGGGCCAACTGCATATGTAAAACATCATGACAGACCTTGAGTTCCTGAACTAGAGAAATTGGTCAAAGATGGGCAGGCTAGACATGTCAAAATCAAAAAACCTGATTGAAGCAAATCTTTCGTGCTGACCACCCACTATAGGGGCTTTTAAGTCAACATGTAAGTTCCCAGACAGCTGAATTTCTAGTTTTATGCATGTCCAGGGTTACATCATTGTTGAAATCTGGATACCACCCACCCACCCAGCTGGGAGCACGACTGGAGGCTCAGTGCCTCATTACCCAAGTTCCTGAAGGGACTCTGCAAAAATTATTTTTCTCTGACATTTTAGCTTCAGCTGCTTCCCTTTAAAATAGACCTGGAAAAGGTATTTGCCTCTTGAGCTCTGTTTTGGAAGTGAGGCACCAGTCAGGGATGGGAGTGCTCCCCACTCTTCCCGATGATGCTGTTTGGCAGGTAATACAAAGCATTCCCTGGAGACACAGGTAACACAACTCTCTAGCACAACAATTAGTACAGTCCCAAGGACAATAGAAATTACAGAACTGATATAGTTACCTAGCAATCTTTCCCTAGGTCCAAGAGGATTTAGAGGATGTCATGTTTCCAGCCACAGGCCTGCCTTATTCTTACTAAATGGCCTAAATTGCTGAAGCAATGTCACCAGGGGCTCATGGGAGCAGGGGCCAGACGTTTCAGAAAAGACTGCCATGTATCTGGAAATCCACACATGTCCAGGGCTCATGTGTAGTGTTACTCTCAAAATGTGGGCTTTTTCGAAGACATCTGGTTTGCTAAACTTCTGCTGCAAGTCACAATGTAAAACAGGTCTGACACTTACTATGCAGGGACTCTGCAGTCACTGTATAGGTAGCCCCAAGGGCTTATTGTTTAATGGGTTTGTGTATGTGCTTAGAGGAGTTTCTTCCTTTCAACAGTGTGAGTACTGTCTGTCTCCAATTTTGTATATGGAAGATTTTCACAAAGCAAGAGCTATTTTTGGTGCTTTTGGTAAAATAATATGGACAGCTCAAGAAAACTGAGATGTTAGTTGCTGTAATCAGCAATATTTATATAAACAATAATAAATTAATATACCCTAAGATTCAAAACTTATTTGAGGATGATATGCAGGCATGTATTTCTTTTACAGATTGGTATTAAGTATATTTGTGCTGAAATAGTTCCAGAATCGACTGTAAGAACTCAAAAAGACAAGGTAGACTACAGCCAGAAAAAAAAAGTAAAAAAACTCTGTGTGTTACTGTTTTCCATATCATGTAATTCTATATCAATAATTCCTTAGAAAATAAAATGCAACAAAATCTGTTACTCCCATTGTAGACTGCACCTGCAGTAAACAGTTTATCAGTCATAAAAAATTCTTAATTCAATGGAAGTAATGTTGCAGTGCATTGCTACACTAAAGTATCAACCGCTTTTGTGAGATGACACTACGAACCATTTGGATCTTTTTGTAAACACTCTCCCAGCAAATACTTCCTATCATATTGATTTTTGAAGAATACTTAAGATTCTCATGCTCTCATCACGGCTTATTAACATACAGTAATTAAAAAAAATACACCTATTTTTGGACATTTTTTCCTATCAATATTAATAAATTACTGAGTCAGAAGACAGTTTTATTTTAACTTTTGTAGGGATTCTTTCTTACAATGTTGAATGATGGGTGAGTGTTTTCACAAAGACAAAGAAAAATAAAATTCTTCTGGGTTTCCAGGCTCAAAACTTCAGAAGAATAATGAAGGTGTGGAATTCATATATCTGAAATCAAATGTGGAAGGAAAAGGGTGGTAGAAGAATAATATATGTATGTAAATATTGTTAGTCATTTTTATGGGTATCAAAAAAGAGTACAAGTAGGCAAGGTGAAAGAAAGACTGGAAAATAGATTTTATGGACCACTTGTAAACAGGAAGCTCATTTCTCTCTGTGCCCTTCAATACTGTTCTTCACCAGACACTGAAATAGTCAGTCCTCATTAGAAATCTGCTGTCAGCAACAGCCTGAAGGCTTTTGCCCGTCAGGTTGTAGAAATGGAAAGTACAGCAGACATAATATAGCCAGTCACTTCATGTTTGACAGTTTGGAACTTACTGAATGCACGCATCCTTTAACAGCCAACACAGAAAAATGGTAAATTCTTAAAGAATTCACTTATGCACAGTGTATTCACCAATCACAACCGCTACACTCATGATGAGGAAAAGACTCTTCTAAGGAATGATCTTGAAATGAAGGTTTAGACAGAAAATATAAATACAAAAGGAGCCAATAGAGATTATCTAAACATGCCTTGTGTTGCTCATGAATGAGTCCTTGTTTGATACGTTTTCAAGAGCTTGTAAAGAGATTTTTACCCCTTCTTGTATGACCTTATATAGATCATAGCCACAAGGATTAGAAAATGTTTCCTTACATTTAATTTAAATTCTTCTGTGCCAGAAGTTTAGGCATGTAGAAAAATAACTTATTCTCCTATACTATAACCTTTGACAAATCACAATGCCATTATTATGGATCCTCTTTAAATATCTCTTTCTTAGACCAAACAAAACTAATCCCTTCATGAGTTTGGTTTTCATAGTTCTAATATTACTTTAATTACTGCCATGGAAAATAATGAGTCTCTTTATCAAATGCTATCATTGGCAGTGGTGAGGCTATCCTTTTTTCTCACTTACATTCCCTTTTATAATGCTTGGAAGATAAAAGTTTATTTGATGTCTAAATTTGAAAGGAGTGTTTCCAGATGGACAGAACAAAACCGTTCCACTACCAAAACCCTTTTTATTATAATTTTAGTAGGATCACTGGTTATTGTAATTGATTTTTAAGAAGTCTCTTGGCATCTCCATTGCTGGTCTTATCATCTGTAAATATTTTGGTTTACAGATGAACCTGCAGTACAGGTAATATGTTGGACTGCCATGCTTAGAAAAAGACTTTCTCTTATGGCATGGAAAGTAAAGCATCTGTCCATCAGTATCCTCTACATAGAATGTAGATTTCTTATTGCTTTTGTAACTCTGATGAAAACTAAATATTTAACAAAGGTCCTTAAGATTAGACATGTCTCACATCAAGAAATTGTTCAGCCTAGTATCAAAGACAGACCCTTCCAGGAGACACAGCTTGAACTCCTTCATCTTTCATCAAGATGTAACATTACTCAAAAAAAAAAAACCAAACAAAAACCAAACCCAAAACAGAAAGCCTTTTTCACACCACATCCTGCAAAGTAGTAATAAAAACAAAAAAAAATGTTTTGCCTAAAATGGCTTATTTTATCTTAACAAGCATGTCAAGCCACCCTCTATAACAGGGCCAGACTTGACCATAGAGGACCAGATCACCTAGTTATACACTGCTTGCAAATATGACACCCTACACCCTGCCAGCAAGAACTTGTGTTAGTGCACATTTGCTTATTGCTATTGCTTCTGGTTTTATTAATGTCTTAAAAACTATATGAGGGATTTAAATTCAGAGTGGCTTAGAAAACTCTAGCTATTGATCACCATTTTAAATTGTTCATGTCTATTGAGGTCTAAAACTAAAGACAAAAATTGATGGAGAAAAGAAACAAATCAAGTTGCAAAGTTTCTGTAGACTACATCACTCATGGGATGAGAGTTTAAGCAATTGGAAATAAGAATTAATTAAAAAAAAGAATGTCTTTTATCCATATAAAGACGGAGGAGAAAAAAGAACTAGGGTGTAATATGTCTAATAAATTCTGAAAAAGTCATTGAAAAATCTAAATAAGAGCAGAAAGGCAAAGTTTTCATCTGATGTGGAAGTAAAAAAAGGGTTAACATTTTAGGATGACTGGGTAGTGTCCACTGTACAATAAATAAATAATTTTAAAACGGGGTAAAATTAATGATAAAGTATAAAATATTTTTGAGAAAATGTAAATGCAGAAGTGCATTTTTATGAAAAATGAAAATAGAAATCACATGCGGCAGGAAAAGGAGATATCAATATCTACAAAATCACTTTTTCTGATCTAAATATTATGTAAGACTTTAGAACAAATTTTTAGAAGAAAAAATAATTGAAAACATGCAGATAAATAAAAAATGGGATCAAACATAACCTGCTTAAACCAAACAACAGATTGTCCAAGGCTTGCCTGATATCTCAGTATGAAACTATTTTTACAGGGAAACTTAAATATAGTAGGGTTTTTTCTATCTGGTCTTCAAATAAGATGCTTTATGGAAAACATTTGGTAAAGTCTGACTGCGTGGGAATTAGTAAATTAATTCTAATGGGAAAAGGAAATTATTTATGGAAAATGACACTGATCATGCTAGAGGGGGAAATATCAATCTGAATAGAGGTTACTATTCTCTACCATTGATTTTTTAAAATGTTTTTCAACAACCTAAGCTCTAAGGATGGAGGTGTGCTGCTGAAAGGGGACACAGGCAGCACAGAGGACAACAAAATCATAGGGAAAAGAACAAGACAGCCACAGATCATGAATAGTGGAAATGGGATACAGCATACAGGTCAATGCATTTAGGGAAAATACACATAAATTTGTGATACAAATTAGTGGAGAGTGAGATAAAGAATATCAGCCTTGTAGACTATAAAAAATGGTTCTTATGTTGCTCTTCTCTCTTTTTATCCCATCAGACATGATTCTGTCCTCAGTTCATAAGTTACGCTTAGAACTGCCATTTGGTTTTCTTTTTTTTTTTAGGATGTCTAGCAAAAAGCCTCACTTTGGCACATCACTGTCCAAGCAGCTGGAAGAATTCAGCTCAGGGGCTGCAGAAAGCCCTAGGACACTGAGTACTGGCTCCTGTTGAATGGAAGATATCTGATATGGCACAGTTTTACACACCAGTGTCTTGCACACAGAGCTCTCCCACGCCATCGTCACGCACTAAGGCTTCTGACATGTATCTGTTCTGATTACTACACATGTGTTTAAGGAACCCACGAGCCTAAGCATCCTCCTTTAATTATTTGTAACTTATTCCTCCTAATTCCTTTTGGGACTTACTCAGGTATGTTAATTCTATCACTGTCTGTAAAATTTCCTTTGTAGATCAACATAACAAATAACAATGTGACAAGCCCAGAAAAGTAACACCACCAAGAGGAACAGCTAGATTTTCGAGAGGGATAAGGAGGACGTATGTGAGATACAGGAAGGCCTCACAGATATTTGGTGAGGGAATAGGATGGGCCTTCAGGAAGCAGAGAATCTCAGGACCATCAGTGCCCAGGAAACATAATAATATGTAAGGTTGTGACCTTGTTACCTGGGCATCTATCAGAAACAATAAATATGAATACACATAGAGCTAAAGAGGGAACAATGGGTGAAAAGTAACCAAGGGCAGATTTTTTTATTTTGAATGGGATAAAGGTCATAAATGGTAAGAGAAGTAAGGCAAAAGAAAGGACAAGAATTGATAGAAAATGCTGACAGAATTTTTTTTTAAATTGTTTTTCTTTTTCTGAAAAAAGTGAAGGAGATTTGTTGACTGCTTTCTGACAGAAGAGGAAAAAAGATTAATTTGAAAAACTTTGGTGCTATCATTTCAAAAGCCCGGGTGAAATCTGTCTGTGTAGTTCTGGTGCAATCCTGACATAAACATTAGAAAAAGGAAGTGTTGACCCAGCGAGAATAAGTGGCAGAAGGAGCTGTACAACTGAGAATAAATAAAAGAAAATTGCTTTAACTTCCCAAAGGATTTCAGCAGCCCTGAAGCTATGCAAATCATTGTCTTCTTAACCTCAAGTAATCTAAAGCAATCCTGCACCTGCCTTTGTTAAATAGTAAAACAAATACAACCTTGCAAGGAAACACTGCATGCTATAATAAGCAAGATCACTGAACTGCAGCTCAGTAACAGAAGTAATTAAAGACTTATCTAGTAATAAAAAGAGTTGTGCGCCAGCTTAACCAAATTTTGGAGAAGAGTATGATCTGGATGATTCCCACCTCTATACATATTATAAACAAATTGTCTTGCATTCCTAGGAACAGCTAATATATTTTTGCTGACCATGATGAGTTACCTCAGCAATAGTGGTGATTTATGGTAATTAATCAGAAAGAGGAAGAAATGTTACTGTTACATCTCCTTGCTGTCTCAAAGAACCTGATAAGGAGAGAACTAGTATCCAGGTAGGATCCTAATCCAAATGAATCCATTCCTCACCAAACTGATTCATTGAACTCTAACAGTTAAAATGGACACTAAAGTAAGAAATCAAATTTAATTCTGATATTCTTGTACCAATAAAATTTATTAATACATGTTTTCCAGCTTGTTTTCCAGCAAAACTCAAAATTCCCAACATTTACATTTTAAATGTCTAAATTATGGCTAATGAACAATTTTCAGTTATTCTGGAGCCGTCTGTTCAAGACAAAATCACATTCAACAGTATAGCAGAAAAAAACACTTGGCAGGGGGGAATATTATTTTCTTTCTTATTTTAGCATTTAATAATTTCCGTATTAAGGCACTCATGAAAGATGGTGGGGGGAGAGCACAGTAGAATAGGACAGGATAGAATAGAATAGAATAGAGTAAAACAGAACAGAAAGAACACATGCCCTTGTCAAAATATTCAAGTTGCACAAATGAAGCCAATTAGGAACTCAACTGAAAAGGTTTCCTTTCCCAGGCAGGAGGAATTCTTTCTATACACATAGCTTTATGTTTTCAATAGCTAAAGTATACATTTTTAAAGAATGTAATAGCAAAGATTGTACCTAAGTATGAAACTTCTCATTGTGTGAATCATCCATATTTTTAAATGCTCACAATTATATGCTGAAAAAAAATCCCACTTTCTGAAAAAAATCCCACTTCTGAAATAGTGCCCTAATTTGCTCTCAACCTGAAGAGAAGGGTTTTAGACACTCAAGCAAAATTGTTGAGCTTACTATAAACATTTTCACTATGTAGCCAGAGTTTGCTGATGTAATTTAGTGAATCTTCTCCACAGCAAGGAATAGAAACTTAAACACAAAGTTTAAGTCTTGACTGTTCGGTAGCTTCTACTGAGATATATGAAAAAAGCACAACACCTTGGTTATGAATTTTTAAACATGCAAGTCATACAGGCTTCCTAGATTGCTGAAAAGAACATACGGATGATGGATTTATTTTGTCCTTGTATATCTAAAAGTATATATATATATAGACACATTAGAGGCTTGCCATGGGTCATGGCAGGATAGTCATTAGTAGTAACACTAGTAGTTACTACTAGTAGTTACACTAGTAGTTAACATTAGTAGTTACAATATATGAAGCGTACAAATTTTTGAAGCAACTTTCACATAATATTTGTTTAAAGCTAATTGTGACATTCGAAGCATGGCTGATACAGCTGCTGTGCATAAAAGGAGAGATGAGTCAGTTCTGTTAAAAGGTGTGAAAAGAATCTAGTACTGTATTTCTGTATCTACTGAAATCAGTACTAAAATTTTTGCTTGCAGGCCTCAATCTGCCTCACCTGGAGTCATGCATGTTTGGAAGAGAATAGTGATTCACTGATATTCTGCAAAAATAAATTGTTACACTTACTAGAGGAAACCCTCTAGGTGGATTTGTTTCTAAGTAAGCAAGTACAAGAAGAAGGAGAGTGACAGCAAATTAATCTTCCATTGCTCACCCAAAAGGTGGGAACTGTGAATGTGAGAACTCGAGCTGGATATTGAGAGTAGTCATGCAACTGATGTTATGCAGCGAGCAACCGTTAATAGTGACATTGCAGATGCCTTTATATGAAACCCTTGGTGTATAACAATAATGACACTAAATGCAGCCTCACTTACAGCAAGCACTCTATTCTTTGGTAGCAGAGGGGGTGACAGACCACTTAACATGACATAGCATAGGAATGAGCTGTGCCAGTGCACCAATGTATGCCTGTATACTGTACAACATGCAGATGTCTTGTGACAGTTTTTGCAAATACTTTCTTTTTCTGGCATAGTAATCCCCCTATTTAACACAATTTTCAGATGAATATTGCCATTTACACAACCAGGATCTAAAAAATGTTCTAGAGTGTGCACAACACAGTTACAAAATCAAATGGTAAAGTCACACTGAAGTAGAATACGTGCAACAAAACCATGAAATTAAAGAATAAAGGAGGTCTCTCTCATATGATAGGCATGTCACTGAAGAAGGCTTCTGGACTCTTTAAGTCCCTTTGAATCTGGTAGCAGTTTCAGATGTTTTTCTTTATTGATAGCAAGAAGACAACAGCTAGAAGACCATTGAGTAATTTTCACCAGATTCCTGAATCACATATGAAGTCACTGGCAGTGACTAATGAGGTGGATGATGTGGCCTGTATTCCTAGTATAGCATGAGAGCAGTAAGAAATGGTTTAAATATGCTTGGGTCAGCAAGGTGAATCTTGACTAGATGAGTGCTGTGATGGATGAGTTAAGATGAAGGTTTTAGCAGAGGAGGTGTAAGGAAATAGCATTCATCAATATCCACTCAACACCGTGGATAATGCCACGATGCTCGTAATAGGATGAGGCTCGTAATAGGATGATGCTCGTAATAGGATGAGGTTTCAACATATACCTGCCAACACTAGAATAAAATTTCCAGCAATCCTCCCCCACCACAGAGGTACATCTGGTTCAGGCAGGGACATCATAGTGCAGCTGTCTTCTCAGTGACTGTTCAGGCTCCTCAGTTGCTCAGTGACTCCAGACTAATACTAGGGCCTCCAGCCACACATTTGTCACCAAAGTTTTACCACAAGTCTAAATGCCAAAACAGTCTCAACCAGAGTCCCTAAACACAGGCAGCATCGTTTATCAGACAGAACAGAATCTCACCAGTTGCTCATGCAGGAAATTGAGGGTTTCTCTTAGTCTCTGCAAGATACTGAATGTAGGTGATGAGCTTCTGGTAGCTATACACAGAGAACTCCTCTTGAGATTGTGTGTCTCAGTGTACATCCTAATTTGATAATTTAAATGATCAAATTACAAGCTTTTATAAACACAGAGGATCTTGTTTTATTACTACTGGGATTTTTTTTCTTATAGGTAGATGAATGGATTTCAACTGTGTTTTCATTTAACTTGGTGAAGAATTGGAAGTCAGTATATAGAAAGCATGATAAAAACTCACTGCAGGACTACTTTTCTCTGTAGAATTGCAGACTCAGAGTAAAAGATGTATCCCTGGCAGGGAAAAAGCAATCCAAAATGAACATAGATGCATAAATTTGAAGGCCAAAAAAAAAAGATTATTATAATCATTTATGCCTTCCTGTATAGTTCAGGTTACGGAATTTCCCACAAGTGATTCCAGTGTGAAATCCAATAATTTACAGCTGAATTAGAGTACATACCCTGAGAATGATGGGAGCTTTTCCATAATGATGATGCAGTGTGGCACAGTGTGCTCTTTAAAGCAGAGCAGCTCCCTTGCTAGAAACAAAAAATTGAGAAAATACAAATAACGTCACACTTTTCAAACTTCATTTTAAAACATTTTTCAGCATTCTTCCAATTGCATTGTTAGAATAGTCACTGAACTCGGTTACAAGAGATATTGTGCAAGTATCACCTCTGACAAATAGGAGTCCTAACACATAACTGGCACACCACAGACGCACTTTGGAAATGAGGTTGTATGAGGTTATGCACAGTGTATGTGACCTGACCCCTTCTTCAGCTTCTGCTCTAGGTACAGAAATGCTCGACCATGTGAGGCATATCTCAGGCAGTTCTCTGCATGCATTCAGTATATCTGTGTCAGGGTTAGTTTGGCATCCAGACAACTGTTTGGTGCAAGGAGCTTGCAGTCATTCAGTTAAAACTCTTATCTGCCCAAACAGAGGCTGCAAAAGAGCATTTCAGCTTAATGTTATTTCAAGGCAATGAGTCTCAGTTCTCCGCTGATGCAGAATTGGTTTAATTTCCTGAAGTCAAGGAAGCTGCAAGAAAATCCATTGTAACCAGATGGGATAAAGTCGTCTTCAAAATCTCCTAAACTGGCAATACTACCTGGAACGGGTTTATTGCCCAGTTTCTGTAGCAAGATCAGTTCTCATCTGAGCTCCAGCAATCTGCTTACGTACCATTACTGCACCCTTCAGCATGCAGCCATCATGGAAAATGTGCAGAAGAAGGAAACCAACGGATTCTGCAGTGTCTCTTCTGCCCAAGAGTAACCATCCGCTATTAGAAGTCCACTCCTAGTTCAGTAGATAATTATTGTTACATTTCTTTTGGAACGATTGACTTTTATCAGCCTTGATAGCTCCTCCCCTGGAAAAGGTCAGTGTCTCCCCAGGGAGGTGCTGCTCACAGCCTGTGAGAGATTGCCTGGGAGTCCTACCCTTTTTGTCAGCTGACCTTTAAATAAAATACTGTCAGTTTGTTAACAAGAAAGTTTCATTTGCTAAAGTCCGTGGTGTTATTCTGTTATGACTTGCCATTTAAAACATTTATCTGATTTTTTCCTACCCTGTGATCTCATGATAATGCTACAGTGTTAATCTTCAAGGTCACATACTAGGCAGTTTCCTTCTCTAGCCCATATTTGCAAACTTAATAAAAATATTTTCCTCTGTCATTAAACTACTTCTAAGGAAGTTCAGGTATAAGTTCAAGGAATTGTCATACAATTTCCAAACACTTCTACACTGGGGGTCAGAAATGCTGCTTCTGTTTCTCTCTCTGTGATTGGAAATCTTGGGAAACTTAATGAAAATTTTTGAATGATTTCATGGGTGTCATCAAATCACTGCTCTGTTCTGCAAAACAGATACCATACTCATCCTTTCTGTACTAAAGGGGCAAATACTAAGCATTTAATTAAAGACAATGAGCATGCAGAACTGTTTTCCAACCGAGAGTTTAGCTAGAGTATAGTTGGATGAATGTGAATCACCCAACACTGCAGCATAAATTTAGACACAGTTTCCTGAATTCTTAGGTTTCTTCTTGTGTTGCCTGTATTCAGAATTATTAGTATGATATTAGACCTTTCAGTGAGCATGTATATTTGTGGCAGAAAGTAAAGAATATTCTGTTGAACTACTTGGGGCATCATTTTACTTATCACACTCTTACACAAACAGGTAAGGTTCTTATGGATCCTCTCCTAGGAGTTGCTCCAGTAGTTTACAGCCTACAGGTAATAGGCTAAATGGAAATCTTCCCTAGAAACTAGCTGAGTCCCTGCTGCATAGCCCTTCTTCCCAGGTTGCTTTTATAGGCAATCTATCAAAATGCACAGGATGCCTTTCTGCTTACCCAACAAGTTTGCTTCCAAAGAAAACTAGGAAAATATGTATGCTAAAACTGCTGCATAGGGACCAAGAGTATGGAACACAATGCAGAGCACACTTGCCTTCAGTACGGACACATCTATGAAGAAAAGAAGAAACAATGAGGCTATCTGGGTCGATTGACTATTATCACTTGAAACTCAGCTTTATCCAGACACCTCATATGGGCTGGAAGATCTCAGTCCCTCAGTCCTGTGAATAAAAACAAGGGAAGAAGAAAAGAACAATGTACCAACAGACTCTGAGACTGGTTTAGAGTGAGGACATGGAGTAGATGATATAGAACTGAGAATCCCTTACCTCACACTGCAAAAATAAAAAAAAAAAAGGAAAAGAAAAGAAAAGAAAAATTTCAAGCAACAGTCCAAACTAATCTGCCCGGTCTAAAGCGAAACAATCTTCCAAGCTCTGATAATCACTTTGGTCATGAATGTGGGATTAGTTTACACTCACAGCATGTCTAAAGACATGGATTCCCTGCAACTCACTACAGCACTGACGGAGCTGTACAGATGATTTGCCTCCAGCTGTGCCCCATAAGCAATGCTTCAGGCGAAGTTACACACGTACACACAAACCTCAGACTATCTTGCTACCTCTGCTTGATATATCTTTCCCTTAAGCTAATTCTGAAGTTCGCATTATCCCTTTTAGTCACAGCACAGCAGACAGTTCATGTTAAGGTAATTATCTGTGATGACCCTGAAGTCCTTCTTGGAGTCTAATGTACATATCACGCTCATTACCATAATAACCGAGTCTCCATAATACCAAGGCATCCAAGGCAGTCATGTCAATCTGCAGAGCACAGCCTGGAGAACAGCAGAGAAGGAAAGTAAATGAAAATAAAGATTCAAGAGCAAAATCATAGGATTTTTAAATTTTAGAAGATATTTTGGAGATCAAAAGGGGAATGTAAATTCTCAATAATAAAGAAGTATTAATGATGTTTCATAGGAAATACTAATACAGAAATGACTTTGCAAAACACAGCACAAAAATGCTTTACAGGAACTGACAGGAAATCATTTGTACTAAGAACAAATAGATTGAGCAGAAGAAAATTGCAGTACAAGATTGATGCCACCATCATGTATGCTGCCTAAACCCGAAGCAATTTCATTGAAAACCATGCAGTTACATGTGTGTAAGAGTAATTTAAGAGCAGAATAAATCTTAAAGTAAGGGAAATTCAACTGTATTAGTATTGCTGTGTTGCAGTGAACTGTCATGTAAAAATAATTCGCAGTACCCGGCATGGCTCTCATCAAATTACCTACTCACAATACTCTTATAGACCTTTCCTTGGTTATTTGTTTCTTGCTGATTAGTCATTAACTTACCTCCTTTAACAAATGGCACGTGTTTCCTAACACCCATAGCTTTGCAGTACTAATAGAGGAAGAATCAATCACACATTTTCTCTGTTGAATTGCGCACCTCCTATTTGAGACCATGTTGTGGGAACAGTCATGCCGGAACAATAGTGCCTCAGGATGAGAATCATCTCACCTCACTTTACATGTCTACATCTAAGGCAGTCAAACTCAACTCTTCTCATAGCCAATTACAGGTATTTCTGTATTAGGACATAAATGGCATCTAGTTTAAAAGTAGGTGAGTCATGATTTAAAAGTGCCTGCTTCTCTTTATTGGCTGCAAAGGGAGCCAGAAGTGACTAGATCAAAAATAGCCTTCTACAATAGACAGCTACACAGAGTCAGCTGATTATCACCCCCGCGGTTTATAATTTTGACAAATCACATGCACATTTTAAACTCAATTTGTTCAGTGAAACATTCTTTTAACAGAGCTTTTGGCAACTAATATGCATTCTAGAAAATAACACTTTCTGTATAAACCTTCCCTGCCAACACACATGCAGGGAAGTTTGTGCCACTGTGTCAGACTACCTCTCACTTAGACAAGAGCTTTGCCACTTACCAAAGGACAGTAGTCCAAAATTGTATAGATGCTCTCTAATTGCATTTTAGTTCTCTGTGGCCTGGCCTATAGTAAAGTATTTTAACTTAGAAATAGAAAGCATAAAAACTTTTCATGAATACTATTTGGATATCAGACAATTCTTCCTACAAATCTCAGGTTATTTCAGAAAGTCCACATGCTCTGTGGAATGTGTTGTCATACATTGCCCAACACTCATGCAGTTAAGAGATGTCCTCATTTGCTTTGTGCTCTTTTCTTCTAATTGCAACTGCAGGTACCAAATCATACATGATGAGTGAACAACACAGTTATGCAGAAGCTCAGAGTTGAACACCTACTTCAAGCCAATCTAGTAGAAGGTAGCTGTGGTCTGCAAGCCATCTAATCAGTGTAGGACATGAAGGGCACTGCCTAGGACCCCTTCTCTCTTTCATTTTCATTCCCATTGTAACAAAAAAAAAATTCAAGGGATCTATTTTCCTTACAAACAAAAAGAAAAAAAATATCCCAGATGACCAAGAAACAGCTCTAAGTAGAGAATTCCAGGTAGAATCTCCAGGTAGAATAGGTCACCTAGAGTGGCTGTTGAGCCTCCCTCCTTGGAGATATTCAGAAGCTGTCAGGACAAGGTCCTGCTTAGCTGGCTCTAGGTGGCTGTCCTTTTTGTGACTGGGATAGAATGAATTTTCTTCTCAAAGTATGTCTAAGTAACTGCACTTTTCAGTAGCTGAAATATTAGTTTTAGTGTGGGAATAAAGGTGATAAGTCATTCTGTTTTAGCTTTGTAGTCAGCTCCGACTACAAAGTTTCCATGGAACTGAAGGACTTTCCTCAGTTTCCCATGTTTTACAATTATGCAGATATACAATCTGGGATGAGAGGAGTCAGGACAGTTTACCCAAGCTGGCCAACAGAGATATTCCATACCATGAATTTCACATGGGCAAGTTTGCTGAGGACCTTTTTTCTTTCCTGATGGTCATCATCCCAGGGGAGTCCTGCTCATTCTCCCATTCCCAGTGCCCCATTTTTCACCTGCTGTGATGGTTGCATTTCACCAGAACAGTTGTGATCCCAATGTCTGCTGTCTGGCTGCCACTGCTGGCAGCTAGCTTTGTTTATATTATCATCATTAATATTAGTATTCATTTTTACCGTTTCATTAAAACTGTTTCTGTTTCAACCTACAGGTCTTCCTTTCACTTCTTGATTCCCTTTCTTGATTGTGGAGGGTTATTGAGTGATAGAGTGTTTGCCTGTTTCTTAGCCCTGGATATGGGCTAAACATGGACAGTGGCCCTGCTGAGCAGGAGTTTAGACCTGATGACTCTGAGAGGCCCCTTCCAAGATCAGACATTCTGTGAACAAATCAGGTGTTAGGAAGTTTGGTCCACAGGAAATGTAGCTGATGCATTTGTGCCTCTACCTGCAAAAACAACTTGTGGAACAACCCTTAAACACATAGTAAGGAAGGATATCACTGCTGCTGCTACTAGAGATCCTTGTTCTTGTCCAGGTAAAATTAGAGTTATGGATATAATCTCTGCCATATGAAGTATATGGAATGCCATCTGTCCCTCTATTCATAACTCCTTTCAGCAGCTACTTCACAGCAAGGCAGTAATTTCTACTGTACACTTTCAAATACAACAGATCTATCCACTGCAGCTTTCATTTTTATTGACTTTAAGATGATTTTTACATAGCAGATGTCGGAATTATTCTTACTTCTGTCTTTTCATAAACAGTTGTAGGAAATAACATAGTTGTTTGCAAATTAACCAGTATAAAGAATAATCATGTCTTATAGCAAAATTCGCAAGATGCCAGCACACAGTAGGGCAGAATTTTCAAGGTGCTGAAACTGCACAAAAAAACAGAGAACCTTATTTTCTTCACAGACACTACACGTGTAGGCTAAATCGACTCTCTTCACAGGAAACATTTAATAAAAACATGCCTCACTATGTTTTGGTTATTTTTCCATATTCCAGATTGGCTTAGTCTTCAAAATCAAGATCTGCCAGATGAAAACCAAGATCTGAATGCCAAGCAAGGCATCTTAATGAACAGTTATGGTTTTAAAATTATGTTTTTCAATCATTTTGAAAATAGAAGCAGTCTCACTCATGGTTAACTGGCTTACACGAAATGCTGAGTTTCCAAGGAGAAAACAACAGTTCTGGAGTTTAGCCCTTTTCTTACATCTTTAGCCTACAGTCCTAGACCCCCTCAGTTGAACTGTTTATATTACCTTCCACTGCTTACGTTTTGTATCTTTTAGAGGTGCTGTGGTTTCAGTATTGAACACCTTTGGCAGTGTTTTGTTACTGTTCCCATGTACTGTCTTAGGAAGGGCAGTTACCAGTTGTGTTTGCTGCCTCAAAGATTATTATAGCATTACTTCCTCTTTGCTCTTCACAAACGTGGTAGGCACCATAAGAAACCCGAATCGCCTATAACAGCAACAGCACAAGGCAAAAGGAAGGAAAATGCTTGGTGAGGAGATGATGGAAAGAAGAACTCACTGCAGGTTTGCTGTGAATACAGACAGTTTGAACAGGATAGATAAACCATAGGGGAACAAACCATCTGGCTTTTAAAATCAAGAAGGTTATGAGGGAGCTTTTAAAATATAATGGTGAAGGAGTTCCAGTGTTTGGGTACTACTTCAAAAAAGAAACCTGCTGAAGCCTGAGAGCTCAGGAAAGAGAAATCCATTGAAGTGGGCAAATTAATTTTTGCATGGGCATTACCTTTAGAAGAAACTGGAGGCATTCCTACATGAAAGTCTTTTCTTGGGGGCAAGGAGAAAAGAGGTAAGGATGTCCACAGAGAATCTGTTTGAAATCAAAATAGCTATGGTATAACTACATATAAAAGATGTATTATTATTATTAGACCTGTGAATAAATACTGTCTGATTAAAAAGTCAGCATTGCTTCTTTAAGGGGAAATCCTGCTTTAAAAGTTTCTTAGAGGTTTCAGAAGGGGTCAACAATTATGCGGATAATAATTATTTGGTTGATTTAATCTAACCTGATTTCCAAAGAGATTTTAAAATAAACTGAGAAAAAATGGCTAAGAGAGAAGATCCTGGCATGTATAAAATATTTGATAAAATACAGAAAACTGAGAAAAGGAGTAAACAAATCATTCTTTTGGATCAGGGACATCAGCAGTGGATTCTGTAAGGATCTTTCCTCGGACCTAGGCTGATTAATATATTCATAAATGACCTAGAAAAGAGAGTAATCGATGATAAGGTTTGCTGATGGTACAAAGTTATTAAAGGTAGCAAGATGAGAGCCAAGTGAAGTGTTGCAAAAGAACTGACAAGACTGATTGGGCAATAAAATGTCAGATGAAATTTAGTGTAGACAGATGTAAAGTGATATCCACTTGTAGCTTTAGACAAAGTGGTATATTCTAAGTTGGCTTTTACTTCTTGAGAATGAGAACTTTGGATATGATAGATAGTTCTATGAAAGTACCAGCTGTGTGCTCAGAAGGAGTTTTAAAAAAATATAATTAAAAAAATGAAGTTCATGTTAGGAACATGTTGGACAAGCAATAGAGAACAAAAAAAAAGCAACTCTGTACAGCTGTATTAATCCACAACTCATACATGCTGCACCCTGCAGGTTGAAAAATATGTGACATGAGAGGTGTGACAGAGATTTGCAAAATCATGATGATCATTGAGGAGAGAAGGAGAGGGGTGGACTGCTCAAGAATAGTTCAGTCAATAAAACATAATCAGTCCTCATCAATTACAAAACTAGAGGCTATAAAATGAAGTTAGTGGGAATATTTTTTTTAAAAAAGAGAAAGTGATCCTTTACAAAATGGACAGCAGAGCTGTATTACTACTTGTCAAAGACAGTTGTGCACGCAAACTCTTCAGATGCTGAAGGGAGGCTTGGATGAAATTCTAAAAGTGACATCCCATACAGACTTTGTAAAAAGACCAAGTTTAGCAGGTTTAGGAAACCCACTGAGAGGAAAGTTTTAGGAAGAACTTCATCTTTGTATGGCTGATCCTATTCGTACTCTTCCCTAGAGGTCTGTTTATGATCATTGTTGGCATCAATGGTCTAGAAATACCATTTGCCAGGACAGAAATGATAAGATCTATGTTCTTATGTGCTCATGGTTTGCAAAATCAGTGCCTAGTTAGTCATCAATGAGATCCTAACACTATTCATGACAAAATAAAGCTGGTTGGTCCAATTTATCCAGTATATTGCATAAACTGCACAAAAATAGATACAGTTCCACAAAAACGTGCTTGCATGTTAACAGAATTTGCACTCCTAGATTGCAAAACATTACACAAAAGTATCTGCAGTGTCTGGAGACAAAGTTATTTCGTTTTTCAGTGAATAAATGAATTACTATTCTAACTAAAAAAAGGTGTCAAGATAAGGTGGAAAGACGGTTCTCTGCAATGTAGTGGGATTCTAGAATAAGAAAGCAACACACCTGGGCTTGTGTTGTAGCAAGGGGGCCACTACTGAGACAGTGTTTTCAAACTTGTGTACCTGAAATTAAGCACCTGAAAAGTCAGCAAACATCCTTCAGTACCATACTACTTCACATGTGCCACAGAGATTTAAACAATGATACAAGGACAGAAGCCTTATGATACATGATATCCATTTTTGTGAAGTTTAGATGTTTACACTGTGTCTATACCTGAGTTAGTTGTCTAAACTTCTTTTGCAGGCAAGAGAAAAATATTTTTAACATGCTCCATGGTTTGTAATTTTAGACATGTTTAAGATGGGTTGTAACAAAAATGCCTTGTTACTTCTAGTGACCATAAAAGGATCTTAGATAATTATCTCAGATACAGAAAGCTACACTGTAGTCATCTCATTTAGGTGAGATATCTCCTACAGCAGATGTCCATGTGTTGAAAGCAGAACTATTTTTCTTACCTGAACATACTCATAATTTTGCAAGACTATCACGTACTCAACTGATTCTACAGATGAAGCCCATTACCTACCACAGGATCTACTTTCATTATTCTAACCTCCAGAACATACATATTCCCTTTCTATCCCTTCCCATTGCTACTCCTTTTGTCCCTTCAGCTGTGCATTTCAATTTCTTTTCCTAATTACAGTTCAACCCCTGTGATTGTCCACTCTTCCACAAACAAGGATCTGTCTTGCCCTTGCCTTTGCTACCACTGACCTCCTGCCTTGCTTTCCATGCCTAGATTAGGTGCTACTTCTGTATCTTCATGCCCCATCAGTCACCTCAGATCCTCTTTACAGTGAGGTCCCACATTCCCTTTCCAATGGCTTCTATGGGATAAGGCAGCCTATATAATGTAAAAAGAACATCACAGGTTTTCTTATCACCTAGCATTCTATCAAAATTCCTAAACTATGGTTGACTGATTATGTAAATCCAGTGAAGAAGCTGTTTTTCAAGGAATGTAGTGGCTATTGAGTAGAATAACTTTTAAATTGCATAAAAGCAAAAATAGCTAGTGATTATTTACAGAGATACATGCACAAACAGTACATACCCATGTCCATATGTTAGGTCACTGCAGATAAAGAGCCATTTTATAAGAAACCTAGAATCCTAGAACCATTAAGGTTGAAAAAGATCTCTAAGATCATCAAGTCGAACCATCAGCCCAACTCCATCATGCCTATTAAACCATGCCCTGAAGGGCCACATCTACATGGTTTTTGAACATTTCGAGGGATGGTGACTCCACCACTTCCCTGGGCATCCTGTGACAATGTTTCACCACTGTTTAGGTAAAAACATTTTTCCTAATATCCCCTGGAGCAACTTGAGGTAATTTCCTCTCATCCTATCACTTGTTACTTGGGAGAAGAGACCAATATCCACATCTCTACGGCCTCCTTCCAGGTATTTGTAGAGAGTGATAAAGTCTTCCCTCAGTCTCCTTTTCTCTAGAATAAACAACTCCAGATCCCTCAGCCACTCCTCATAAGGCCTGTCCTCCAGCCCCTTCACCAGCTTCGTTGCCCTCCTCTGGACGCTCTCCAGCACCTCAATGTGCTTCTTGTACTGAGGGGCCCAGAACTGTACACAGTATTCAAGGTGCAGCCACACCAGCACCAAGCACAGGTGGATGATCTCTTCCCTGTTCCTGCTGGCAATAAAGTTTTGGATACAAGGCACGGTGCTGTTGGCCTTCCCGGCCACCTGGGCATACTGATGACTCATGTTCAGCCAACTGTCACCAACACCCCCAGATCCTTTTCCACCAGGCAAATTTAAAACCACTCTTCCTCAAGCCTGTTGCTTTACATGGGGTTGTTGTGACCAAAGTGCAGGACCCATGACTTGGCCTTATTAAATCTCATGCAATTTACCTGGGCCCATTGATCCAGCCCATCCTAAATGTAAATGAAATGTTTTTGCCTTTAAAAGAAAATATAATTTACGTTCTGGCACTTTAATGGCCCCTTAACATCATTTATATTCAATTAAGCAATGCAAGCTTTGATCACGGTTTAAACAAAATATGAACACAAAGAGTTAGGATTTATTGATTAAAAAAACTAAACCCATAGTCAACTGAAGTTACTAAACTAATTTTTAACAACAGTTGTGTTTCATGAAGAGGCATGAGAATATATTTTGTCTCAGTTTATTTGGTTAATTTAGTTTAATGCTGAGCTGAAGCAAAGCTGTGAGATCCAGAACATTTTGAAAAAGGAAGCAAGTCCATTTTCCAGTTTCAGTTTATAAGTAATGATGAGAGGTGAAATCATGAGACTTCCCCATTTTAAAAACTTGCAGAACATGGTAAGCAAACCCAATCAGGTTTCTAGTAGTGTTTAATACTTTCTTCATTCAATGCATTAATTAATTTTGCATTAAATCTTATTTTGAGGAACTTTTTTCTCAATTTCTATAGTTTTATTTCCTCAGTAAACAATATCAAAATACTATTTGGGTTCCTTTTTAAGTGAGTGTCAGTCAAACTGAATTTCCATTCAAATCTAACTTCACACAAAGAATAATTAAGAAGATAAATTATGGACTAAATAATGAATTCATTATTCCTTGATTTCCAGTATAATAAAACTGTAAGTACTAAGAAGCACAATGTGGTTTTATAACAGCTTAGACAAATATGTAGCAGGCATGCATCTTTCACTGAGCAAACAGTCTCATTAAATTTATAAAATTATATCAGCTAATTAGAACAGACTTTATTTTGCAGAATATCTTAGGAAAAAGGATAAACATTATTTAAATTAATGCTTGTTAACTTAAATGATAATTAAAATCAGTACATTTTAAATTACCCATTTTGAGCCATGCATTGCATATATGCTCTGCCTTTATACGCAGGAAATGACATCTCATTTGCAAAAGGTTGAAATCTACTCATGCTCCATTGTTAGCTGTTGAAGATTTACATTTACAAGTCTGATATTATTCTATCATCTATGATTTGGAGATGTCTGTTCTAAATTAATGTAAATTACAAGCATTGCCTGCTTAAACTGCTGGTGAAAGGTCTTTGTTAAGAAATCTGAGTACAAACAGCATTTCCACAGTTGTCATAGATGTGGCTAAAGAATCTAGGTAGGAGATTCACACAAGAGTGAGCACATAAGCAACATTTGCATGTGACTGTGAAAACGGAAGTTTCATAGTACAGCTACAGGATGTAAAATGGTGGAAAATTATGAGCTACTGAACTACAGCACTCAGCTGCAGAAAATTAACACTTTACATGATTGTGCAGTATCTCCAAACTGTTCGTGATTGTCACCTAGGTTAGATGAAGATCTATGATGCTGAGTTTTAACATAAGGGAGAAAGTCAACATTAATTTCTAAAAGGCATTATACACAGAACTAGTGCACTTGAAAATTCACAAAATAAAGCAGGTAAGCTCACAAAAAAAAATGCAGTTGGCATTACTTTATGAAAAGAATTGTTTTTAGAAAACCTCTTTTGATCTAATTCACCTTAATCTCAGCAATCAGTACTTGTGGAGCTGGCTACAATAGTGGAACACAAATCTGTATGGATTAAGCAGCCTGTTCACGCTGCATCAGAGGACACTAGAGTGAGGGAGACTAATGTAGCAATCAAAAATGCTGCACTACCTGCCAAGCAAATCCAAAGATGATATGGCACTGACAAAGCAACAAACATAAGCCAAATAATTTCACCCTGCTTGGTCCTATGTGTCACACGGAAAAATATTTTTATCTTAAATGCTTCTTGAATCCAAATTCAAATACCCACATGATACTCAGTAGGTAGCATAATTGCAGAATAAATTGACTAATCTGAGAATATAAAAAACAGTAGTCACATACAAGATTAGATTTTTCAGAGTACATGATTTAGAGTAACTATTCAAACCTTTTGAGAGCCACAGGAGAAAATAACAGCTAGATAGTGAAGGACATATAACTAGCAAATTATATACCAAATTACACATTACACTGGAATTACAACTTCAGTTGGAAGAATGCAGATGATTCAAAGAAGAGTAAAACTTTTGTGCTTTCTCTGCTCTGTCCCTTACCAAAAAAAGTTGATCTTTAACAGACATAACTAGAATATTTTTTTCAAGGAAATCAGAATACAAGTCAGATTAAGAAAAACAGCTTACAAAATACTTAGCTGACACAGATGTATTCAAGTAGGCATGACCAGATATAAGTCATCCTTGGATGATTAAGGAAATAGGCAAAATAAGCTCTGATTATTATCTTTAAGAAGTTGTCACAGACAACGAATATTTTGAGGACTGGAAAAAGACTACTAAGTTCTCTATCTCCAAACCAATGGGGAAGAAAGGGGACTTAATGAAATACAGAACTAATCAGCCAAGTTTGAAATCTTGAAATACAGTGGAAGGTTCAATTATTAAAGATTCAATTTGTAAGTGTCCAAAAGACAATCAGATAATAAGCAACAACCCACAAGATTTTGTCAAGAAAATTAATATGAAACCACTCTAGTTTCATTAAATAACTTATTAGGTAAAAACAAAAGCAAAAAAAATGTGAAATAGCTTGATTTTAATAAAGTTTCTGACACTATCTAGCATGATATACTTTGATGTAATAAAATAAGAAGTAATAACTCCAAGATGAGTGAATAACTGGTTAAAAATTGGATTTCAAATTGGCTTTTCCCTATGGTCAACTCTAAAAATATTATGCATACACCTAAACAAGTCTAATCTGAGTTTCATTCTACTGAAATGCACATTTAAGTAGGAAGCCGGGCATGTCATGTGTCTCTTAACTGGTGTACAAATTTCAAACATTCTACTGAAATCATAGCAGGTAAGATTTACTGTATTTTCTCTTTCTAGAAAATCAAACACCTCTTAGATGATACTCAGCAAAGTAGTTTGGATCTATCTGATTTCATAAACCAATACCACATTTAATCTCATTTTTCATTTAACTCTGTGTTTTAATTACTCTTTTCTTCCAAATTTGTTCAAAAGCATTTCATTATACTTAGGTCAAACTGGCAGATAGTTTTCAAGATTACATTTTTCCTTTTCTCAGATATCATTACTGTAATGTTATTTTCACTGCTGCACCATCCCCAGTTTGACAGATTCAATAAAATTTCTTGCTGCCAACTT
This sequence comes from Dromococcyx pavoninus, assembly GCA_033558185.1. Taxonomy (NCBI): domain Eukaryota; kingdom Metazoa; phylum Chordata; class Aves; order Cuculiformes; family Neomorphidae; genus Dromococcyx; species Dromococcyx pavoninus. The sequence continues at coordinate 878,782 of JAUMJL010000063.1, read as the reverse complement.
CGAAACTTTATGTACTAGTCCTTTCCAGTATTATGAGTGCACATTATTCTTTCCCTCCAGACTGAGCATAAGAAGTTTGCTTCCACAAAAATGGACAGGCACATTCATCATTCATTTTCTAAAAAACTAGAGGGGAGATGACGGATGCTGGTGCCGACCTTCCCTTTGAGGCCATGCTTCTCCTACCAGCCCATTCTATAACTTCTCCAGACATGAACTCAGCCCTCACCGAGCAGTAAACAGGTTTCCTTTTATTCAAGCAGTTTGTCAAGAACCATGTCAATGGTTTCGTGCAGGCTGAACAACCACTGACAACACACAGCTCTTCAGAAAGTGGAAGTTCAGCTGGAGGCTGTGCCTTAGCTTCACTTACAACTAAACACCTGTGAGTATTCTCAGATTGTTAACCCTTTGATTGCTTTGATTAGTCAAGCCTCTCACTGATATCCACCATCCTCTCTGTCTTATGGGTTTCCATAAGCTACTATACCAACCATTGCCTACATTTAGTTAAAACCAGACCTACTTATGGTACTTCTTTTTCTTCTACAGAAATTTTATCTTAACAGATCCTGTCACAGAGGCTAATTGTAGACTCTAAGTACCACCTCCCCAAAGCAATCTGAACCAGAGAAATTCTGGTTTACCTGTGTTACCGCTTATCCCTCCAGTTTGCTGTGTGGTTGATATGCAAAACTACCCATAATGTGTATCTTTATTCCTAACTTTCCGGAATAGTTCTTGCCCTGTGTCTTAGGCAGGCTTCTTTTCTGCCACATTTCTGAAACCCCTGTAGTATCCCGTTTCACTTCACTCTGCAGTAATATATTGTTTTGTTGCACTGCATTAGTGTGTGTTAGTGTCTTTTCTCTTTAAGTGTCCGGTCTGGTAGCTGCGTAAACAACCTGTCACAGCAGCCAAGAACATTTTTGTTTTCTGTTGCCCTACTTTCTTTTTTTTGTAGGACTACTCCCTTTCTTCCCTTCTTCAGCCCTGTCTGATCCCAATCTCTCCCTCATTTGTGAAAATTCTTCACTTCTATTTTTTCCTTGCTTCATCTTTTCCATGAATCTGGGTCTCATTTGTACCCATTCTCCTTCTTGGGTTAATATTCACAGGAACAAATAGCCAGTTAGCATTTCTTACAGGTGGTGCTCATCTGATCAGCATTCATGGATAACACAACCTGTGGGGGTTTTGTCATTTGCTTGTTCTTTGTTTTTTATTCTCTCTGCATCATCTTCATTTATAAAATACACAACTGTACCCATTTCTTTTAACACTTTCAAAATATTTTGAGTTCACTCACTTAAAATATAACTTATTGAAGGTTTCCTGCCAAAATCTAGTGCATATATTGAGAGTATTTTCCCTTCTTAAACTTCTATTAACTTCTTGAAAGAAGTTTTCTTCGAGAAAAAATCATGCTGATAATGAAATATTTACTGTCCTCTGCTGCTAGGATTGCCCTGCAATCCTAGAATTAAGTTCTATAATTCCTTGCTTCTTGGATAATCAAGCACACATTTTATTCTACTGAATAAAGCACGTTGAATTTTCCCAGTTCTTGATGCGCCTTATTTACTATTAAATTTGTCTCCACACATACTAGTTCATAGATTGTACTAATTCTAATACAGCATATCACTAATAATTTTTGCATACAGTTCCACAACACTCATAGCATATATTTTTCATTGTTACCAGAGCTAAATAGATGATTTTAATGACCTTGCATATTTTTAACAACAATTTATTGAAAATTTGAAATAATATTACTTTTTATGTACTGGTATAGTAATTATTGTACTGTTTGTTTTGAAAGCAGCAGGCACAGAAAATAATAGATCCTGTTTTCAATGATGTTCTATGCTTTTAGGACTGGGGTCCACAATGCCTTTTAACTTACAACAAAGACACGGTAATTTTCTGTGAGGCTTTAACAGCCAAGGTCTTGGCCCCACAATGGATGTAGGTGCTGAACACAGATTTAGACAGGGTTTAAGAGCACATCTTTAGATTCATGATTTTGAGAATTGTGCACTGAAATGCTGTGTAAATCTGAAAATGGAAAGCTCCATAATGCCTCAGGTTTTAATTTTTAAGTTTCCAAGGACATGAAGCTCTGTCACTGCTCATTTCCAGGATGATACCTTTCTTGACTAATTTGACCTCTTTGCTGCCTAATGTATGCCAATATACCAGATGGAGCACAAGATTGGTAGTACTTATTTGTCTCTGCTTCTGACCTCCATAATAAAAGGGAGAAGATAACTTTGTCTAAAAACATACAGATAAAAAGTCCAGTTTATCACAGCACACTGCGTAAATTGATGGTTGCCTCTCTATTATAGCCGGCCATTTCCAAATTCAGAGTTGTTAAACCCTATATAGGAGAATCCTACATTGGAATTTATTTCAGCAGAGACAAATAATTGGACTTCAAGATAAAAATCTGCTTAAACAGGGCATGGTTCTGTCATGCTTAGTGCAAACCACTAAAATCTGACCAAGTATCCTAGGCTAACATAAGCATTAAAAAATTACTCTAATAAGTGAAATAAAATTTTACCAAATGTTAAGGCTCTATTTGCCTTACCAGGCTGCTGACACTGAGTCAGGATAAACCATGAATTCACTCCACAAACCTTCTCTAATTTTTAATCCTGATATGATTTGAAGCATATGAACAGTCTAAGGAGTGGAGCCTAGATCAGGCCTGGCATAACTCATATTGGGAAACAGATTGATTGCACTAAATAATATCTAACACAACACCACCAGCCAAACGAAGAAGAAAAACTGTCCTCAAAACAGAAGTGCAAGGCTTCCATAGCCTCTTCAGTCTTATCTTCCTGTCAGTTTTATTTCAAACCCAAAGCCAAGATCATTAGCAGTGGAAGACAACTGAATTGAACTGCTGGCACCTGATTCCAGTGGCTGAAGCGAGCTACTCCCAGGAGCTGGTGTGCTGTGGCATTAAAAACTGACTTGTCCTCAAAGTAGAATGGCATTCTCAAACAATTTACCAGGATTTTAAAACTGCAGTTTAAAGCCTAGAAAATGGAAATACTGATGGATTTCAGATAGTTATAAAATATGTTACTCCTACTCTGCATTTGAGGGTTAAGGTCTATTTATATCATATTGGACTGGAAGAGTAGAAGGGAACACAAGCAAGTAATAACTCCTGTTGAGACATTTGAGAAGAGTTTGACAAGATAAATATTTATGTTCATTTCTCTTTTGTAAAATAGTCAAAAGAAGCCTAGAGATAGTGATGCTTACTGTCGCCTGGAATACATCAGGGAATGTGCAGTCTGCAGTGTATAAAGGAATCAAAAAGAAGGCACGGGGAAAATGAATAATCTCTTTGTGTAGGTTTATGAAGTGGCACATATATAACTCTTGTTCAACTGCCCTGATTTATTTCTTCCTTCTCTCTCTTGTTTTTTCCTAAATTCTCTCCCCCCCCTTTTTTTTCCATCTTCAAGATATGGTACTTTGAAAAAAAGTTTTGGAGATGATAGTACTTGTATAGAGCAGGATGGTAATTAAGGAATTCTCTAGTTTGGGTTTGGTTCATGGGATGCTTTTGTGCACTCAGAGAAGGCAGAAAGCAAGTTGCAGGGACAGGGGCAGGAAATCCCCACAAGTAACAGCAAGTTAGACAGGAGCAACTGTTTTTAACCAACAATCAGATTGCCTTGAAGCGTGCACTGGGCTTAAGGACTCACTAATTTGTTGCTCTGATTTATAAGGAGGAAATACTGGATTTGTGTAGAGAAATTATGTCAGTGGTTAAGCAGTAGTACTGGAATACTATGTATATTCTTGCCATAGACTAGTGAGCAAGAACTAAAGGCTGGTGAGTGTTCAGGGTGGTTGAAGGACTGGAAAACATTGCCTGCAATGAAAACTTCAAAGGTCTGAATCCATTTAGATTTTGTAAAAAAGTTGATTTGATTATGAGCTGTAAATTCTAATTTGAGTTACAATCTGATTGTAGATGGCTCATCAACCTTGTAGATAAAGATAAAAGATCTAGTGACTGCAAATTGAAGCAAGGAAAGTTCAGATATAAAAGAAGATGAGAATTTTAAGAAGACAGATAATTAACCACTGAGATAACCTAACAAGAATACAGTTAGGTATATTGTTAGGTTGTTTGGGATTTGTTTACTCTTTTTTTTCTCTTTCTTTTATAAAAAGAATATTTAATCCAAGAAAATTTATTCAGGAAAGCCTTATGGCATATATTATTCAAGAGTCTAGAATAGATGATGGTGACAATGATAATAATAATACAGAGTTAACATCTTTTTGAGTGGAAGCCTGATCTTATTTAATCCATGAGTACTTTGCCACTGGCTTGATTCCATTGTTGCTTTTGATTGTACAAAAATCCTTTCACCACACCAAATTTACTGGTAAAATAAGCATACAGAAGCCCTAGCTGAAGCAAAATATGTTATTTCTGAAATAGTCAAAAAGAAAGGAGGAAACATTTGCTGAGTAAGACTGAAATCCTGCCATTGGTTACTCCATTTTGAGAGCAATGTAGCACGACTGTGCCAGTGCAAGTGCCCATGGACCAAGCTCTTCTTTTTGAAATTCAGCTTCTCCCATACACTAAACATTATATCCAGCAGTCGTCACCAAGGGAGAGCAGGACTATGTTTTTCTTAGCATTTAAGACTCTGAGTTGCTGACTCAGAATCAGCTTGCTTGGAGATGTGCCTTCTTCACACATTAGTCCTTTGCTTAGACCACTAGAGCCTTTTAAAGAATATTTGATTTTCTGCACGGCATCATGACTTTTGAGTAATACTCCCATAGCACTTCCACTGTGGTACAAAATAGCATCCATATACAGTTATAGCCTAAAACGATAACTTATACTTAGCACACCGCCCAGAGCATTTTTAATGCCCACTTTTCACATTGCATTTGTCTTTGATTTGTGCTATGGAGAAGCCTCAGTTAATGCAAAGTTCATCCAACACTCTTTTGAAGCGTTTTTTTACTGACGTGCTATTTTTAGATAAGATTAGTTATTCCCTCACCTAGCTGCTATATTTTGATCTGTTGCTAACAGGCCTGGAACCAGCTTTAATATGTCAAATCCTGAAAACAACAACGAAAAAAATAGTGGAACAGAGACATAGCTGTGTATCTGCACAACACATACAGGGTAAAGAAACTCAGCTGAAAATGCCCATAACCATCCAGGTAGGTAGTGTGGTAGCCAAAAAGCCATTCTAAATAGATTCTTGGTGAGCTTTACGTGGAGTGTCACAGCAATTTAAGGGCCTGCCAGAACAAGCAGTCCAATCATTGCCCTTCCCTCTGGTGAATTACTTCAACTACCTCATCGGTTACCAACCAAGCTTTAGTAACCAAGCTGGAAGCAAGGTCGATTCAGTTGTCTGTCATCTTGGTGGGATCACCTGGATTAGGTCCCTGCTTTTGTTGGCTGGGCAACTGCTGATTCTGCCACAAGAAAATGGGAATGTGCATCTCAGAGGGAGAGAGCTTTGAAAGAAGCTGTTTGAACAGCTGCCTGGCCAATGAGTTCACACCTTTTCCAAGTATATTAAATGTTTTTCTACTAAGAAATTAGGGCTTATTCAGACTGTATGAGCTGATGCAGAATCACTAGCACCTACATTATTATAGAGCATCTACTAAGTTTTATAACAAATATATATAAAACCAATCTGTTTTACAACAGGTAATCTTAGATGTAAAATCAAACTGCCATGGAAATATTCTCTTGCAGAAAGCTGGCCTCAATAACCCCTAACCCAGCACCTTCTCCTTTCACTTCACTCTGTCCTGGTTTCAGCTGGCATAGAGTTAATCTTCTTCCCACCAACTGCTGTGTTTTGGATTTAGTATGAGAAGAATGTTGATAATATACTGCTGGTTTTAATTGCTTTTAAGAAACCAAGGACTTTTTTTCCATATTCCAAGCTAGTGAGAAGGTTTACAAGAAGCTAGGAGGGACCATAGCCAGGCAGCTGACCCAAACTGGCCAAAGAGATTATTGACACTGTACAACATCATGCTCAGTGTATAAGCAGGAAGTTGGCCAGGGGCCAGGATTCACTGCTTGGAGATTGCTACTCGGGGTCAGGCTGGGCATCAGTCATTGGGTGATGAGCAATTGTGTTGAGCATGTCACTAGTTTTTTTATATTTTTATTATAAGTCTGTCTCCCTTTTGCTGTTCTCTTAAACAGTCTTATCTCAACCCACAGGATTTAGCTTCTTTTTTTCTTCATTGTCTTCCCAGTCCCATTGCAGAGGAGCAGAGAGGAAAGTGAGTGGTCACGTGGTGTTTAGTTGTCAGCTGGGACTGAGTCACAATACCTGAATCACAATTCAGTTCCCTCAGCTGGGACTGAATCACAATACCACAGTAACCCCGTAAGGCCTGCACTAAGTTAGAGGCCATAAGGACTGAGGTCTCCCAGGTCTGCTCTGCCTGCAGCTCTAAGGTGTCTATGTCTAATTTGTTCTTTTGCTTACTTTTGTGTTGTACAACCATGCTTTTATACAGATAGCTGTAATTGTCAGTTATTCTGTGTAGAATGAGATATTTACAACCCCAACACAATGATGTTGTGTGGAGAATTACAAGCCTGCTACAATAGCAGAGACTTGGAGAAGTGGAGAGGCATGATGCAGCATAAGATAGCGCCAAGTCTGGGGATGATAAAAGATGGGGCACCATCAGGTGCCCACGGCTATAAACCACTCATCAGCAGGCAACAGATTTCAGACTTGAAGCTGAACAAAGCTGAGTTCAGCAGTAACAAAGAGAAGAAACCAGTAGTACCTAACACAAAGAGCACATGAATAGTAAGTTTGGATGTAACATGGAGCTGCAGAGCAATGAACAAAGAGAAAGGTGAAAATGTGTGTTAGTAAATGTATAAAAATTAGCAGAATACAGAAGAAACCAGTAACAACGATACTGTATTCTTCCCAGTGAAAGAGTTCAGAGGTTGATGATTTGCAGTCTTATCATTGCCAGCAACAAAAAGATGCTGACTGCAAGTTCAGAGGAGAAATGCAAGTGTGAGCGATCACCAAGAAAAGCATAGAAATTGAATAACTGTGTGTTTATGCTTTAATTGTATTATTACTGAAACTTTGTCTGTATAGGAATACTCTAATTCCATTATCATTCTCTTTTCAATGTAATAAATAGATCTAGATTATTAACTATATTTGAATTAGATTGCTAATATTTCCACTATAGCAACAAAAAATTTTTGGCTTTACATATGTTTAGTGTGTTCCCTCTTTGCCCATGAACAAAATTTTAATTGTAACACCATCTCCTCCTCAGTTGCACTTCTTCACCAGTCTGTGAACAGCAACTGCTCTGGGAACAGGGCAGTGAACCTGGTGATGGTGCAGAGCCGTACTCAAATGAACTCTGAAAGAAAAGCCAGCAATCGTCCAACAAAACCCACTTATTTGTTCCTGGTTATCAGCTCCTGATCTAGTCCATCACACGCTCCACAAAAGTTATGCTGCCATAATGAAGAGGGGTACAGGAACAGCAAGAAGAGGTGGGCACTTCTTAGATCAAATCTGCTGCCAATGGAACTGCTGCTAAAGGTGCTTCTGTGGCTTCAGAAAAGAGCTGAGAAGACAGTCCAGCATAATATGTTTTGTTATTTCTGAAACCATATCCTTGTATCTGTTTTCTTTTTAAATGAAAGGCTACCGGTAACATCATCCACAATAATTCAGTTCGATTTTGCATAAGTAAAACAAGCACAACTGACAAAGACTAAACTTGGCGGCACAAATACAAGAGACACCTACAAATATGCCTAATCTTCTTTCAAATAAAGATGTACATATTAAGCAATTAAACAGTGAACAATTACTAATTTCAAGTTTCTATCCAGATTTGTTTTGTCTCAAAGACGTTACCTGTGAAATATCGAAGGGGCAATGGATAATGTGGTCTCTCAGAATGAGGGAAAATCACTATGCTGTGAGAGAAATCATGTGGAATAGCTGAGATAGGAACATGATATAGAGATATAAGCATCATTAATGGTTTTACATATCTAGGAGAGGGAAGATGCTTAAATTGCTTTGATATTGAATAACGTCATGTTAGAGTAGAAGCATTTTCAACAGAAAATTGAAAATATATACCAGAAAAAAATGTGGGGTTTAATGACCTTCAGATTTTCATCTTTTTACAAAATCAAAATAAAATTAGACATGTTTCAGGGTTTTTTTGATGAAACAGGGTTTTCTATCCTTTAGAGAAATTGTTTTTGTAATTTTTTAAGATTAAAGTAATTGTGAAATTGTTTATCATATATTTTTATTATATTCCTACATGATATATTCTTGACATTATTCAAGATCTTCTCTTTGGTAAGTATCCCAGAATGAGATTTTCCAGGAGAGAAAGAATGGAGCTTTCTGAACTGCATGAGCTCTCTGAACAACTTGATTAAGCCTATTATAACTGAGATGAGTAAATCGTTATTTTACAAATTGATGTTTATTGGTTCTGAAATATCCATAATTTAACTCAATTAAAAATAAAAAAAATTCTTCATCAAGTTCATATAATACTTCCAGATGACAATTTGCATCATCTTCTCTTTGGATTTCAGGACTTCACATTGGCTTCTGCACCTGCTGTTCAAGATCCTTCTTGACGAGTAGAAAAATATTTCTTATGCTTCTCTTAAATTCTTTGTTATGTTATTGATTGCAAAGTCTTCTTGACTCCTGCTCAAATAAGTAATTAAAAAAGAAATCTCAGTTTAAGCATGCAAAATGTCTCATTGAACACGGTTCTTCAGCATTGATGAGCACTTAAAAGCTTGGGTGAATTTGGCCGTAGAGAATGTTTCTTCTCTCAAAGCAGCTCAAACAATACTCTTTTAGTAAATTATGTCCTTGTCACTCATTAATCCACTTCTGGTCCTATTCAATGAGGTGATTCACAATGAGATCTCAGTACTTTGACTCCAAAACCTGCTCATTTGAAGAAGTAGTTAACATACACAATTATTAATTAATGTACACAATTATTGATTTGGCAACCCTGCATCATAGAAAAGCAGTACAGGTCCTACCCTGAGACATTGTATTTAAATCTTGTACAGATGGCATATAGGTCTAGAAGTAGCAGATATTAAAATGATAAATGAGATATTTATGCATTATGTGTACTGTCTCAGTACCACCTGAATAAAAACACTGATTTCCTTTTTGCACTGAAGACAAATAAACTGTAATCATTCTAAGAAACCTCCTAAACATTTTCAATGGTCACACCCAAACACTAGTAACTGCAGTTTTTCTTTCAGTGAAAGGATAATCCTGCTTTTAAAAGTTTTAAAACAAGATTATGAACTAACAAATATTTATCTATGAATTAGTATTTGAAGATCTACATCCTTTAATCTGCTCAACATAAGCAAAATTCCTATTTCTGCTGAGAAGAGTTTCAGCAACTTTTTATACCAGGGTCTGGTAATGGGCATCTTATATCACTACTAAAACATGGGATTAATATGGTACGTTTGTCACAAGAAAAACTGCATTCAGGTATGTGCATCAGTCCTGCAATTGCTATGGATGATCACTAATACTTAAGGCTATCATTGAAATCACTATTTTTAATGGTACAGCTTTTAGGCCATAAATTAAGTTCTTCCTCAAGTGTCTAATCAAATTGAATCCTAAAAGAGTAGCTGGATCTGCATTTCCTGAATTATTTTGAAGGTATGATAAATTAATTCGAAATGATTATGATACCAAATATTACTTTGCATTTCTGTAACTCCTTTTATACAAATACTGCAGTGCACTGCAGAAAAAAAAAGATTACACTTGAAAATGATCCACATATAAATAATAAGATAAAATATGTCTGTCTAAAATCAGAAGCATTTTAAAATATGATTTCTAACTCCATGTAAAGGTGAGGTTTGATTCTCAAGGTTGCTGAAGAACCCCACCTTAAGTTATTAATTTTTTTAGTTCCTCTGAAAAATCAACTAACATCCTGAAGATCACGAGGGAATGTAATGGCATTGATAGTACAAGCCAGATCTTCCCAGTTCCAATTCTGCTATCATGATCTTTGGCAGGCACTGCATCCATTTTTTCAATGTTGTTTTTCAGAATGTTTTCATGCTCTTTAAGGCTTCTCGTTTCAGAATATTTCTGATCTGGAATCCTAAAAGTTGCACATTTGTATGAATTTGGTTTTATCCCTTATTTTAAAAGAGATTTTCAGATCTTGAGAATATATCTTTCTTCAACATATTTCAAACTTCAGTGTATGCACAAAGCCAATTTATTTCCTTTATAACTTCTAGCATAGAAAAGATAATTGATATTAACATTGAATCACTTTCACTCCAGCATTACTTTTAAAAGCTCTGAGAGATATAATGGCAAATTTGTGGTCTGATCATTAACAACAATTACTGTTCAATTGACCGCAGAAAATAAGGATCTTGACACACCCTCATGCAGAAGAATAAAAGCCTTTCTCAACGTATTATTCATAGGAATAGTGCCTATCTTTATTAGGATGCCTGGAATGTGATGTAATCACGAAAGATGGACCATTGACTGCAATAGTAACACTTCCTACAACATGAAGCTCTTCACGAATTTGCCAACAAAGGTAAATAGACTAGGATAGGTTCATTTACAACAGTAGCAGATGCATTCTGCTTTGACTTTTGAGCTGTTCACAAATAACAGCATAAGAGCCACATTTTGCTGGTTTTGAGTAGCTCCTACCTCATGTGGATGAATTGTTGCTATTTTTCACCTGATGTTTCTTCTTTGCATAGTACAGAATGAAGTCCAAAGCTCATGGGAGTTATTTTTTTTTCGATAACTTCCCATTATCAGTAATGAACATTAACAAATCTCTTGTCTGGGTTATTAAAGGAAAGTCGGGAGCTGCATAACCATGGAAACACAACTTCCAGCCCCCTTAAGCACATGACTGCTCCAAGACATGACAGGCTAAACCCTGGCAGCAAGAAGATCTGATCCAACGGGTCTGCTGACAATTTAAACATTAATTTTTGTTTGAACTTATATTCAGTGGAGTTTTCATCATGGAATTTGGCTTTTCAAAGAAAAAAGCAAACACCTAAAAGGACAAAGCAGTTTCCCCATTAACTTGAATGAGCTCTATGTGTTTTTACCACTACTTTTAACTTGTGTGTTATGATAGCACCTCAGGATCTGACTATGGATCTGTTTTGCTTTAGGCATTTGGACAAGCACACAGTGAGAGCCAGTTCTGGTTCTGAGGAGCTTATGCAGCTTACAAATTAAATAAAGTATGTAGACAGAAAAAAGGTCCTCATTTGACTGCATCTCTAAACACATACTATCAATCACATCATTAGAAAAATCAAGTTGCTTTAACGAGTCAATGTCTATCTGATCCTAAGGATAACTACAATATCTGTGCTGGAGTCAAAAGTTCAGTCTATGTTTTGCATGTACCACTGTTGCCTCAGCAACAAAGCACTACTATCTTCCTAAAAGAGACGTGCATCTACAGTTCTGTTGATCAGGTGATTTTCATGAGAACAGATTTTGCTACAAATTTAAAAACTTCCTCTGTCACACTCTTTGCATTTCTGCGAAAGGGAAGACTACAAGGAAAAATCTTTACAAAAGTTTTGGAAACAGCTGTTATTTTCACATGCCAGGTACTCAGCATGGTGACAGAAAGGGTGTTGAAACAATGTGTTACTTTAACACTTCCTCTGTTGTTAAACCTGCCATTTCAACATTTGCCTCCTTGGGAAGTTCGGCTTTCACCAGGCATTATTATTCCTGACAGACCACATTGTGAGAGGTTGTTTCCGAAACTCAGGTATCTTCAATCCCCAAAACCTGAGAGAGAATATTGTTTAGGAATAGCTTCAAAGTTTTTTTTTGCTCATGTTGAAGCTATTCCTAAAGTACTCAACACAGCAAAATTAGCCTTGCATTCAAAGTGTTTCCCAGTCTTATCATGTCCCAAGCTTTGAGAGGGACTGCACCACGTGGCTCCACTGCTGGGGACACCAACTGGTGTTGCCCAGTGTCATGTCCACTGCTTAGGAAGGCAGGACTTCCAGAGGTAAGCTCAGATTGCAGCACAACCATTCAACTGCACTATCAAAAACCTTGCTCTTTTTTTCTTCTAAACTCACCTTCAGCATTGTTTCCAAGCACATATTGCACAGTATGCATATTTTTATTAAATAATCTACAAAGACTCTTGCAAAGTTTCTCCTTGGGAATGCGAAAGAACTGCTCATGATGGTAGATAATCACATTGCTTACAGCACTTTTAAAAGGCTTCAGTAGTGCAGTGGTGAGAGCTATATGCAAACCAGAGCAAAATATTGATACTGCTGTTTCAAACAGAAATATACCAGCAGCATGAATGCTCCCAGCAGGCTTCACCAGTTGAGGTAATTCTGAGGACTGAGAGACACCATTTCCTGAGTCCTATCTGCTTTCTGTGCTGTGAGAAGAGAAACATGGATACCCAGCTTGGCCACATAACTGTCTCATCATCACAGTCCCATAAGGAGATGTCATCCTTAATATCTGGTTAAGGTTTTGCTTCCTGGGGTCTATACATACGGGTAAGCTTGCTGGTCACATCCTTTGCAAGCAGAATCCCACTCACCCACAGAAGTTTCTAACATAAGCATTATCTCACCAAAATGGTAAACATTTGGATCTGGGGGCAGCTCATGGTTCCTAAAATATCTACCTCAGATTTCTGTGCTCTCTCACTAGAGCTGCTGAAAACCTGCAGAGTTAAAGTCACTTGGCCTGAAATGAAGTGCCTATGTAGAATACGAGAAATTGGTAAGACATGTCAATATTGTTTATCCACTTCTCATCCAAACTATAAATAAAGCAGTGACCCAAGAAGTGAAAGTCCTGAATCTACAGCACTGAATCTTATTCCAGCAGCACAGGAAATCTCTTGCATGAACTTGCTTATTCTCCCTCTTTTTAAAGCCAAACCACTGCCAGACAAGAAAGCAGAACCTAAAAGTCTACAAGGAGATCAGGGAACTGAGTACCTGCTCATCCTGAATAGATTTGCTGAAAACAAGAAGTCTCTTTGTATAACAAAATCTGACTTCAGCCCCATAAGGATAATCACAGTCTTGTATCATAAATGACAACTCTATGGCAGATCTAACACAGTGTGAGTTGCTCAGCTCCCAAATAATTGTGAACTTCCCTGCTGCAGACAGATTTGCTCTGGTGACAGTGCCAGCAGAACGTGCCATTCCCATGTCAGCCAGCTGAAGAAACACCCTGGACACACCATACTGCCAGTTCGAGTGCAAGAACGCTTTCCTGTCATAAAATTAAAAGGTCAGATTTAAACAAATGTAATTATATTATTGTTAGGAATTCTGTCCAAATGAGCAGGTTTAATTACATCCACCTATAAGAACACTGTGCCAGCCAGGTATGGAAAGGTTTCTGCTCAGCACCATTACTGAGTGGGTGAGTGTAATGAAAGGGAGAAGAGTAGATGCACTGTGATCCCAGAAGTTATGCACCAGGCACTGAAAACGTGGCTTCAGATGTCCAAGGGCAATTTCATTATGTGCCAGCACATCTGCTAACTATAGCACACTCAGTGCTTTCCTTTTTTTTTTTAACCCTATCAGCTGACTGATGTCATTTTAGACATTGGTTATCATTCTACCTCATCATAAAATTTCTGCTGGGTTCCTACTTTTATTCAACTATTTAGAGGTTGATAAAGGAAATTTGCCTTCCCTGTTCTTCAAAGCAGCCATGTTTATTTTCTTTATCATGCTTCTTAAGCCTTTTACTTCTATTGACTATTAGTGATAAGCTAGGTAAATACTTGTTCTTTAATTAAATTTATCCCAGCAAACAGACACAGAAAGCTGTCAGAATTATTATAAGAATACTGTATTTTTGCACAACTCAAACGAAACATGAAATAACCTGTTAATATAAGTTTAAGACTCCATGAAGCATGGGCACAGAACTCAAGTTCTTGATGGACAACACTTCATTATTAAACTGTTTGTGAAAAAATGCAAAGGTGGGTGGGCAGGGGGTGGGGGGAGAGGGAAAGTCATTAATGTTGGCACTTTCTCTGGGAGTTTTGCCAGAGATGGGTGCCCACCTGGTCACAAACCACCCTTAGGCAGGATATGGGAGCTCATCTCACTTCTGCTATTCCAGGCAACTAAACAATAACACAATAGGCATCCAGGGAACATTTAGGCTAAACAGAAGGTCATGTTATGATTATAAACATCTACAGAGGCAATGTTCTTGGAGAATAGACAGACTATTCTGTTGCTGTGACTCTTTGAGGGGTTTTTACATGTCCTTAATCCAAATTTAGGCAAGATTTAAGTACACTAAATTTCATTAAAACTAAGGCTTAAAGGAGAAAACCCATTATAAAGATTATCTCGTTATGTTTAAAGCCCTATTGTTGGGATAGGAACAAAAGATATCAGAGAATTTATCTTTGTAAAAAAGAACTGCAGAAAAACTTGTCTCTCAGTCATGGTCCTTTTTCTTCACAACCACATTTTGTACATTTTCATTTATCAACTCTACCTACCTATGTATTTTGGCAAGATTTTTGTAACACCCTGTTTTGTTTGTTAGAAATTAACATTTACATCACTTCAGCATTAACCACATCATTAGGGTTACAGTGCTGTTACAGCTTGTCTTGGCCAGTATAATTATATGTTTGGCATTGACACAGTCTGAATTCAGAAATGTCCCATAATCTCAAAAGTAAATTATTTACATGCATACATACTCATATGTCCATTATACTAATTAATTAAGCTAGGCATCTCAGAAGACTAATTGATTTCTATTTATAAAACAATGTTTATATGTCTTAATATACATTAGCTTATATAATAAATCTTTGCTTCTTCTGGAATCAGCCTGTTGCCACCTGTTTGACTGTGTGGATCTTCATCCAGAGTGCTGCTAACTCCTGAAGCTGGAAAAAAGCCATACAAAGACTGACGCTTTCCTACTCTGTAGGAGTTACTAATATATGGTAATATATCGAGTATCTGACCATAACACAGCCCCAGAAACCTCCTTCCTTCTCCCTTTCTATCTCTTGTCCATCACAGGACTACATATGAAGTCAAAAGAAAGAGTACCAAGCAGCTGGACACATATGAGTGTCCAAATGAAAATGGATTCAATCGCTGTCATCCTTGCTAGTCAGAATGTTGTACCTAAATGTCCACTAATCTCACAGAGGGCACAATATGTTTATGGCATGTTAAGAACAGCCTAACTGAAAACCATTTCCAAGAAGCAGAACTTTAATTAATTTGTACTGATGATCAAAAATTGGAAAGTATATAATACACCTCTTTTAATCAAGTCATTAGTCACAACGGTGTCTATGTCATTCTCATGGAAAATCTCAGTGTCAAAGAGGAGAACGAAAATGCAATATTGGGTCCAAAGGAGAAAATTAAATACTAGATGTGAAGAATTACCTCTTTATCACAGTCCGTTTCTCCTCCACTTCTGAAGGTAGCTGGGTCCGTGATGTGCTATAGCTATCTCATAAATGCAGCACAGCTGAAGTAAGGTTTATTAGCTAGGAGATTGTAATACCTGGTTAGGAGTGTAGGAATAGTGAGAGCTGGCAGCTCAGATCCTGATTCTCTCCCTGTAGCTAGGAGCATGGCATCGTGCTGCATCAGAAGGAGAAGAGGATATTGCTATTAGCAGATGTCTTGCTGTGTTATCTACAGATCTGGATCATCGATGCCAATGTGTTTGGTACATGATGAATACACAAAGAGTGAAAACAAAAATCAAAATTCTTTCAGAAACTGCTTATGCTTAACAGATTTACAAGCAGACAGGCAAAATAAGTACTTGTCCTCCCTTGAAATACTGATTATGTGCTCATTTAATTACCATGTAATCATTTTTTAATGGGAATTAGAAATTGTATTTGTTCCTAATGCACTAAAATAATTTCTGATGCTACTGATTTAAATAAATAGAAAAAAAAGAGAACAAAATCCTAAACACATCCTGGCTATTGTTGTCCATTTTTTAGCATTTTTTCTATTGATATACAACTAGTGGCTCCATATATAAAATTTTTACGACTATGAGATAATTTTTGTCATCACTGCATCGAGTCTTTACTATGATATTCTTCATAGTATTTAGTAACAAATACTGAATTGTCAGCCTCCAAAGATTTTTACTGTATGTCCTGCCAATAACAATCAAATTGATAGTGACTTCTGAATAAGCAAATAAACAGATCGATTGACCCAAGAGTTAATATTAACTGAGGAGATGCCAAGGTTAATATCCTCCTAAAGCAACAATAAATCCTGATTTTATTCACAATAAAAATGATACACTTAATACCACACGCAGTGAAATCTGTTGCCTAGATCCCCAGTCTGTTAGGCAAATAAAAGATGTTCATGACAGAAGGAAATCTTTTTTGTAGGTGAGAATAGAGAGAAAAGTACAGTCAGCCATCCCAGAGACCACTTCTCACAATGTTCTTTAAAGTACCCTCTTTGTTGTTCTAAATTACGACAGGAAATGTTTTAGTCTGTTACCAGCAAAACATGGAGAGAACTGTTGGGTGCTTGCCTCAGCTGCAGAGGTTACTGTTCCAGATTCATATGCTCTGACTATGACTCTTCATCCAAATTTAGGTGAAGCCACAGAAAGAATTAGATTTCTATCTTACACCAATGAGCTGCATAACCCATCTGAGCCTCACCTGGGGATCACCTGAAATATTGGAAATTTCCTATTATGAAGACTTATGAAAATATCTAAGCATACAGAAGAATAGTTGAAGATGTAATTAGATAAGAGAGAAATTTCTGATGCACAGAACTCCCATGTATTTTCAATTAAAAACCCCCTAATAAAAATTTCAAGGAATTCACAAACCAATAAAAAGTCAATTTTCATACCTGAACCATTATTGCATTTGCTTTGCAGATAGTCAGAAAACACTGAAGTTGACCTAAGTTAGATACTGGCATTTACATTTCAATCATATGAAGTATCTTATTGTGTGTTCTCAGTAGGAATTTATTATTCCCCAGCTGCAGATCTTTCTAACTCAATAGAATTTACTGTGCGGTGAAACAACATTCAAATCAGCAACAGAAGATGCAGTTTAGGGCCTGAGTGATTCACATGGTCAATCAGTAGATCAGAAGGCAGGGCAGGAGCCAAATTAGCAGGATTTCCAGTCTCATAGATAGAATATTTACCCACCAATCTGTTTATGGTAAAGGTTACAAAATAATCTCTGAAATAATAAAGTGTCCAGTGAAAGACTTTACATTGAGTTTAAGTCTTACCCAAGGTCAGAATTAGAAAGAAAAAAAATTCATTTTAAGTCAAAACAGCACTAAAGCAGCTGCTGGCTTAGTTACTCTTAGGAGATCAAAGTGATCAACACAATTCCACTGTGAGAAGCAAAGTCATTAACATATCTATATTTGATTCGTTAAGCACAGTAAATAGATATTTCCACAGATAAACTGATTGTACCATGTTAAGTGTCAGGCTCTAAGAGACTGGCAAATAACACATAACTTGAGTTTGAGGAGTAAATGGCCTGTGGAAAATCCTGACCCAATTAACCTCAGCACATAGACCAAAAGCTCTGTGCTGTGTATGGGTGCAAGGATGAATAACGTAAGGATGGAAAGACAGATAGTGCAAGTCAGGGTGGGAAATCCCAGTTCAAGAACTGGAAATGTATGTTTAAAGAGCTGTGTGTATGTACCTTATCTAGGAGTTTGATGAGCTTTTATACGGGTCCAGTAAGACAATGCAAATTCTTTTAATTTTTCACACACAAACAGCTTGTACAATACATGGTAGGATTCAACCTCGCTTTAAAAAGGGGGGTTTGTGTCTGTGTGTTCGTTAATCCATTATTTCCCCATACAATTTCTTTGGAATAAGGGCTGTGGATTAAATTCAGATAAACAGAGTTGATAACCTACATGTCAAAGTGCATGATCAAATATCAGTTAAAGGAATTTTAAAATACTTTTGTGTACTGCTGCATTTCTCTTGTGTACATACAATGTTACGAATCCATCTCATTGTTTATTTTTACACAGTTTTACTCTAACCATGGGAAAAAAAAGAGGATTTTTTTTCTTATTTGCTCATCTAAGGTTAACAGGATTGTTATTCTTATCTCCCTGTACCTTGTCTTTCTTGTCTCCCTCGTTTGTTCTGCTATAACATATGTGAACTATCTTTTTTAATTCCTACAGCGAAGTTCCCACAGGTCTGCTGTAAGAGGCGCAGTGGTAAATATTCTCTTCTTTCAGCTGCAAGAGCACTAATTTACAATTCAGATCTCTTGCTGCTGGAAATTGTGAAAAATAATCAGAAGATTTGTTTATATATCACTGTTTCTCTAAAGTTCAAACCATTACAATAAGAAAATTCTTTCCAGTATTCACAGAGAAAAATGTCAAACAGAAAATATGGACATATCAAGTATTCAGGTGACTGAACCTCAAACAATATTGTACAAGGAAAGGGGACAGAAGCAATTTTGTAGTTAGACATTTCAGATAATTTAGAAAAACATCAGTCAAAGCTCTCTTATTCATAGCTTTTTGTGTGTGTGCTCAAATCCAGAATTGTAAGACTGTGACTGAGCAGAGATAGTGCAAGTGAAAATTGTTTGGTTCACTTTTTGACTTAGGAGTGTATTGCCATAACTGAACTCCATTTTCCAGCTAAGAAGATTTTATTGAAAACTGACATTTCTAAACATTTGCAAGATAGAAAATAAACTAGCAATAGCATGCACAAGGGAACAAGCCTGATGATAGATTCTTATGAGTATGCCCAGATTACTTTACAAAAAGTTTAAGAAAACTGTGGAGAAAAATAAAATGATGAGTCTTCTTATTACAGATAACACAAATCTAGAGCATAAATACTGGCCTTTAATTATTTTTTACTGTTCTTTTTCTTTGAATTAAATTCTGTGTTTGGGGAAAATGCTAAATCAGCAAACTTTTCTACACCCAGAGAAATGAAAACAATCATAAAGCCACTTTTTTGTGCAGCCCCATAAATGCCTTTCTGCTGTGACCTAAGGGAACTACCCAAACAGATCGTCCTGCTCAGGTTTCTGGTAGTGCAATGTGGCAATGAGGTAGCTCTGTTTGAGCAGGATGGTTGGACCAGGGGACCTCCAGAGGTCCCATCTAGCCTCAACCATTCTGTGCTTAGGTGAAGGTGGCTAAACATGTTTGCAAGTTTCTGAGAAGGGTACCTGTTCACTGCAAACTTCTCTGAGCCTATTAGGCTTTATTCTTATGGATCACAAAACCATCAAGAGACAGTAACAAATTTCACTCCCTCATGACCTGCCTGGTCCAGACCTCAGTACAGGGAAGTCATTTAAGCACATGAGTAGCTTCAATATATAAGCAATGCCATTGAATCAAGCCTACAAGGGTTTTACTTATTTCTTTAATAGGGCTACCTATATATTTAAAATGAGGCATGTGCCCTGGGCCTCAGCCTTGTCCTGTGCTTCCACCCAGCCCCAGCAGAAGCTGCTGCAGTGTAGCACAGGTATTGACTATCTGGGGGTCAGTTAAGTACCGGGATGAGTGCCTCTCATTCCTGCAAATGATATTTTTAGGCTGTTTCATTTATTTTTATATTTATTGCTTAAACTGCAATATTGTTCTAAGCAGGTATTCCCTTCATTGTAATGCTGCAAGCTCCCTCCAGAGATCTCCATTCTTCCACTGCTACTTCAGTCTTACTGCATGTAAAGCCACTGAAATCCTTGCAGCTAAGCAGAATTGTAACCTGTGGAATCTGAACTTGTTTGGTGGGTTTTTTTGTATCATCAGCTTGTATGGGGTTAGTCTTTGTAAGGCCAATTTTTCACCCTGTGGCCGGTATAAATCCTCCAACGCTACTAAAAATCCTTCCATCAGCTTCCTTCTCCTCTAGGTTCAGGGATAAAGATTTCAGCCTGGTTCTTCTGGCAAATGTGACAGTTTATTTAAAAGCGCAAACGGAAATTTGGAAGTGTACTACCACTTCATCTTTGTGTAGGGATTAATAACTCGGTATTAGGTTTAACTAGAGCACTAAAGCAGATTTACTCCCGATGGGAGCAGCCCATCCTCATGAACATTTCTATTTGACACAGGGTTGCCCCTTCCACACACAGCTTGGTTCTGTTCAGCCTGAGAAAAACAGTCCAGGAACAGACTGTGGTTCTTAGACCTTAATCCTGCCACCTCTGTCAGTAGTAAAACCTGGAAGTTACTTTGTAGTCTGGACATTTTAATATAAACCTTGTCCTCTGGGGCCAGATTTTTCTCTTTTTTTTTTTACTGTTTTAAAACCAGAGTATTTTCACTGACTCCTGTAACATGGTATCTGATTTGTAAACTAAAGAACCCAGAAAAAAAATAGTCCTTACTTTCAGTCATGCTGGAAGGATTTCTGTCTAAAATTTCCATCTTTTTCCTTTTTCACAGAATGAAGTTATAGTTAGATCTTAGTTTTGCTGTTGGTTAAACAAGTATGCTTTGAAAAAATAAATACTATATAATACAAAATCTAATATTTTCCAGTCATTATCCAATTTCTAATTTATTCTTTTTGTAATGAAGAGCTGGATAGCAGACAAAGGATTATTTCACTATTTCTCTGAGTAAAAATGGCTTATGAAGCATGCTGGAGCATTCTAAGAGAGAAGTCCTCAGCTATGACTGGATAAAATCAGAATCTGAAAATTAAAAGACAATGCTTCATGAAATTTCTACAATAATTTTTTTTCACCAGAAAAAATACTGAAAAGGAAGTTATAACTTTCTCTTTCCTAAGTTTCTCCAAATCCAACTGCATGAAAATTTTTTAATAGTGTGGAACAGGCAAAGAGCCAGAAACTTAACACCTTCACTGTAGGTTTTGTTTTAGTGTCAAACTATTTTCCCAGGAATTTTTTCAGATGTTGTAACAATTGGCAACAGTACAAAACATGTAAATGGGCAGGTCAGAGTGCTTATCAGTCATGTTCAGACTCTAAATGACCTTTTCTCAATGCCAATGATGTTGACTTCAATCCTATTAGATATTTCTATTGTACTGCAGTGGTTATAGGTCACTGCTGAACTGTACAGACAGTTTGTGTGGGAGAAAGGTTTCCCATCTCTTTTCATTATATTTATTATAGATGGGCAGTGATTTTGTTCCGATAAGTTTTAGATGAGGCTTCAAAGTTACAGGTTAGGTTTTGATGATGGCCAGATTCTGAAGGCTTACCTAGTAAAACCTCTGCTATTTCAAATTTGCTTTCATGATGTTCTTACCATGTCTAAAATAGAACCAGAAGTATCAGGTTGTTATTTGGGACTCATCCTAGGTGTGACTCCCTAGGAATAGATGAAAATTTGAATATATACATTTCATGCTTCTGGGAATTAAAATATCACTTTTTGTTTCTCAACCATCTTTAAATTATAAACATTTGCTGTTTGTTTCCAGTTTCTTCTTGAGCCCCAAGAATGTTATTTTGGAGCCCATTACCATTCAAGCACTTCACATGTACTTGTTTTCTTCAGTGATCTAAAATATGGATTAGATTTCCATTCATATGTTAATATTTTGCCAATTTCTTTGAAGATGAGCTCTAATCTTTCATCCGTTTCTGTCCTTATGTGAGCTTTCCGTGAGAAAATAAATGCCTGGCTAGTCAAGTGCATATTAAAATACAAAGCTAATAAAGGCGAACTATTGAACTGAAATATGCAACTTTCAGATGTCTTCTTCATTTCATTTTTTTCTTACAGCACGCTTTTTGGTCACACATCAGCAATTTAGTGGTAGTCTCAAGGATATTAGGGTTCACTATCTATTACAAAAGAGCCATTTCTAAGAACACAAACATATTTGTTTGAAAAGCAAGCAAGATTAGTGCCTCCATTCTGAAAATTGGCTTAAGAGCACAACTTCATTCAGACAGAAAAAATATAGTATTTTGCTCTAAAGACAAATGCTTTTATGGCATTTTAATACACGACATAAAGATATTAACCTATCATATCCTTTCTTTATGGAAATAAAGCTTTTTGAGATCTCCACACAGGATGATTTAAATTAACATTTTGCAATTTCTACTCTTCATATGAACGAAAAGATGAGGCGTGGAGATAGTATAAAGAAATACTACAAGAAAATTCATTGGTATCAATTCTCTTTATTGGACTCAATGCTAGGTAAAGGTACCAGTACTCTTACCTTTATGTCAGAATGATGCTGTATTCCCATAGTAGTAGAGCACACATTTTACAGCCACTGTACTTTACTGGAACCTGTCAACAGTTTAAGAATAGAGGACATAGCAGCAGCTCACTTCTAAGAGAAAATTCTATCGGAGATGCCCACATAGGCAATACAGGATTTAATGAACACAAGAAAAAGTGATCAAATTCCTACTTTGTTATGCTCTCAACTTTAACGTGAATACCAGACACCCAGAGACATTTTTACTATATCTTAAGTAACTCCTGTCAAGAATATTCACAAAACACCTATTTCAAAATGAAGGCTTCACTGTTCCAGTGCATCTCTCACTTTACTTCAGGTTAACTAACTGCTTCACAGAATCTTAGGTATTATTTCATAATATTAAGAAAACGTTGCACTGTAACCTTAAAATTAAATGATTAGGTGAAAAGAAAGCCAGAATTTTATATTATTAAAACTATAATTTTTAAAGTCCCAAACAAAAGCAAAATAATCCATTGTGACAAATCTGGGTTTACTTGCCTTTGATATTTTTCATTTTTTTCTTCTAGCGTTCTTCCAAAAAGAAACAGAAACCAGGAAGAAATGAAGAATGGTAGTGTGTCAAAGTAGTAATCTTATTAAGTTTTGTCAGTCAGGCTCATTTTTCCTTGACTTTCCATAACGCTGTTCACCTGAATTAATCAACTCACATACAGAATGTGGTTCGTGTTTTAAAAATGGGCTTTTTCCACCATGAGAGACAGCTAAGAAATTGGCAATTGAAAACAGCTACAGAATATCTTAGTGGGATGAAGTCAGCTGCATCAACAAACAAGTCAGATTGACACAACAATTAGGCAAGACTCTCAAAGTAGTTGCTGTATCAGATACTTTCCTTACTAACCAAATTGCAACATTTGATTTACATAATTAAATTTATTTCTTCTTGCCACCTGCATAACATGGCAAATAACTGACAATAATTTTTAAGATTTAAAAATGTATTACCCTGAAGTGGTAACTCTCCAGACTATCACAGGACAAGATCCACTGAGTTGAGGTAAAATATCAAAGGATGTTTCAGTTAAGCAGAATTTTGCAGGTGATTCTGGTTGGCTTCATATGCAGTTCTTCCACTGTTTCTTGAAGAAAACAGTATGGGGATCATACACAGTTTATACAAATATTTTTCAGTAGTTTTCTATATTTTTTTACCACTATATAAAAACATACTTTTAGCCTGCTGCAATACACATCTCTGCTGAGGAATTTAGCTGCAGAACCTAATTGCTATATTACGTTCTTCATCACTCCTGTGATACTCCAGGAAAGTAAGAATAAGAAATTTATAATGGTGAAAATATTTTCACCCCTTTGGGCAGTTATGTCTTGAAATACTTTTAAATGGAACTTCAAGCATTATTAGTTTAGCAGACAATCACCTTTATTCTAGCCACATCTGGTTCTCACCCACCACACTCCCCAGTCCGCTGAAGAACAATAGCTCTTTTTCACTTTAGAACAATCCAAACTGAAACAGTTAAGAGTGGTATCGTTAGATCTTTACTACATCTCAGAGTTAAGAGTTCAAAATGATACTGAGCAAACTGGAAACATTTTGTCAGACCCATGATATCTGAGTTTGGTCTTATACCAAAATACATCAGATTAATCTGGGTGAACTCAGCAAGTCCATTGACTCCAGTTTTGCTAGCAGCTCAGAAATTTGGTGTTGTATTGCTGAAGACAGCTCCAAACTGAGTTTCATTTTCTGTGAACTTCCATCATGCCACAGTTCTCCCTGACCTGGCTTTATCTCATGCAAATTATAGAGTCACTCTGGTTCCCAAGACTTACAGGTAGGTAGTTAGAATAAAACAAAAAATCCATCTGGTTCAGCACTTATGAGACCATAAACATAGTGACTCAAAAAGAGAACAGGATAAATGGTAACTAATCAGCAGAGAATTCATGTTTTCATGTTATTGTAATTCTTTTGTACTTGTTGGGTTGAAATCTTTGCCACGGCAAAATCACTGCCTAAATACAGAATGTATTCTGTCCTTGAACTCACAGAATCTTGCTCCTGTTCATTGGACTCACAGACTCCTTGAGCACATCCACTCTCCAAGATATTATCCAGTACTCTTCACAAAGCTTTCAAAAAGCCTGCAGATCATTTCATGCTTCAAGGAGACACCGATACGTATTTTTGTGAGCTCTGATAATTTTGCTATCTCACCCTTTCAGATTACTTGTCTGAGTTGACCATTTGACTCTTGAGTTCAGATTCTTCTCACCTACTTTTAGACACCTAATATAAATGAAAATACTTCTTCTCAGTTCCTGTGAAATCAACAAAGATAATCAACTCTCATGAGCCATTCATGGCTTGGGTGGGCTGAGTCCTCCTCAGAGGTGCCCATCCTTCTCTGGCTTAAGGAAGATGCTACAACTGTATGTCTCATGCAGGCTCCCGAGCAAGGTGTGTAAAGCTGGCTGCAACTGCTCTCAACAAGAAGTCTCTCACACAATTAGCTCACTTCAGATTGCATTGGGACAATAAAATAGGGCTTTGGTCCTTGAGAGGCTTTTGGTATTATTCTAAACACTATTTGTGATTGCTCCTTTTGGCACATTTTTCTGCGTGCCATTTTTCCCTTACTTCCAGCTTGTGGATTATAAGACAAGCAAGCCTGATATCTGATACCATCAAAGCACTGAGTAGTCCTAGGAAAGCAGATGGGATTCTTTATTTTGTTTTCCCTCTACCTCAATTTTCATATCAGTACTGTCACAAAGTTTTAAGATCTGTTTCTGATGGCTTCTTAGTGGAACAAAAATTATACTCTAATAGATAGAGATCTTTCCCATTCAAACTACAAGGTAACATAAAAAGCAA
The DNA here is from genome assembly GCA_033558185.1 of Dromococcyx pavoninus. Lineage (NCBI taxonomy): Eukaryota > Metazoa > Chordata > Aves > Cuculiformes > Neomorphidae > Dromococcyx > Dromococcyx pavoninus. The sequence goes on along the minus strand of JAUMJL010000063.1, from coordinate 853,501 downwards.
CCAATGGCCATATTCAAATTTCTCACTTGAACTCTCTGTAGGGTGAGGAAAATATTCAAGTAAAAAAGCCATCCATTACACAGTGCCAGCAAAAATCTGTTTCTCTCATACCTTCTAGAGGCACTAGAATTGACAAGGAGTGACTGCACACTGGTGGCAGCCAACCAATCCATACATACAGAATTGTGCTAGTACCTAACTGAGTCTGGGAAGCAAGGATGAGAGCACAGGAAGAAATTCCCACACTGGTGCAGTTTTGAAGCCTGAAGAAAAAGAAGAAGTTGGTCAACATTCCACAGAACCACCTGCTCCCCTGTCATCCAGCTGAGTTGAGGTAAAGAATGTAGAGCATGAGTTCAAACCAGCAATGGATGTTACTGTAGTCAGACCAAATGGAGACCAAACTCCTGGAACTGATGTCTATCCCATGTGTTCAGACTCTGGAAGTCAATCACAACAGTCACCTGAAACCGGTTCCTCTTCAATCTGCACATTTTTAATTTTCTGGACAGTTTCTCTCATACCCTTCCCCTTTCTATAGTGTCTGAGTGTACTTAGCTAAATTTATCTGGTTTTTCTATCATTATCATTAGGATCTTTTTGACTATCTTTCACTTGACTTCATTGTCCCCAATCAACAATTCCACCTACATACATTCTGTGAAGCCTTCCAATGCCTTCATACACCAACCATGTTTACATACGCCGCGTCTTTTCTCTCCTATTAATAAAGTACTGTCACCCAACAGGTTTTTTTATCCCATCTGGCATGCATATAACACGCAAACTACTTTCACCTGAGTCTGTCAATAACAGCTATTCTTCAGAATTATTTAGAATATGATTTAACATTGTGCTTTATACCAACATTGAGTAGTAATACACTCCTGGCAACACCTCTTGGGGTAACATATACCTCTGGGTTTAGGACTGAGGGGCAAAACAAGAGGCCAAAGGACTTTGAATATCTCGGAGTGCTCCTAGCACATTAGAAACCCTAAGCTTAGCATGTCGTACCGTGAGCAGGAAATGAAAAGCAAATAACAAGATGAAAAGTCTCTGCATTACAAATGCAGGGATATAACCTTTCTGACAACAAAGCAAACAGATTCTTGCTTAACACTACACTTCCACAATAGTAATTATTGTTAATATTAGCAAGTTAATTAGCTCTCCACTTTACATAGTAGGTTGCAGTCAGAATATGATTTAGAAATTGTAAGCTAGCTATCTGTGGAGGTTTCTCACAGTGGGAACTGCCTACCCAATTTTGAATCAGTAACATTTTGAAGCTGTAAGCTGCTCTTGTTCCCTGCTAATATTTATCATTTCCACAATCCATCTTCAGATAGTGCCCATTGAAAATAAGCTTTTTTTTCTACAGTACTCTAAGGGATAAGTTGCACCAAGACGCTGAGAAGTGCCTATTCATTGGATTTTACAGAAGAATCTAAGCACAGTAGAGTTGATCTAGTCAGTATTCTTTGCCATCCAAACCCAACTACATTTCCAACATTTCTTTGTTGCATGACTGAAACTAGTTGCATCCATACTGCTTGCAAGGGCAAAATACTAATTTACACATTCCACTCTGTGTTGCTGGAGGGTCCCTTCTTACTGAGCCTATACTATAGGTCCTACCCAGAGGAAAGTTGGGTGATGGGCAGATTCTGCCTTGAATGGCCGCTCAGTGTTGTCCTAGCTGGACAGCACAGCTGTCACCTAGGGCACCTAATATCCAGGGATTTCACTCTGGCCCAAAGAGAGAAATTCCACAAATGAACATCATAGGTAAAGGTGCAAATACAATTCAGAAGTTTGTCACTCTGAAATTGTGCTGGGAAGACCATTTTCACTATACAAAGATCTCAGATAAATACATATAAAGCATCCATGGTTCATGTTAAAAAGAATGAGGAACGATGATTACAGGAGCAGTTTTGGAAATTAGAGGTGAAGATTCTGTTGTTAACTTCTCTCTCATATACTTGAATATATATATGAACGATACTCTAAGCATTTTATGCTCCAGTTGTAAATTTGTCATTGACTCAACATGCACCCATGAGGAAATAATTTTCTCCCATGTGCTTCAGGTTTCTTTTTCTATCAGTGGGAGCCTGCAATCTAATAATTTCAAAATTCCCACACAGAAAAATGTTTTCAGGCTTAATTTGTTAGGATAAATAAATTATACCAAAAGATGTTTGAAAAAAACACTGCATAAATCTTGAAAGATTCATCGTAAAGAACAATTACAGCAAATGAACTTTGAGTAGTTAAGTCTAAAATGTTTATAAGTGTATAAATCTTCAGAGCAAATTCTTTGAGCAAATCTGTTCCTTTCATGAGAAAGTGCTATGCAAGAAAACTAATAAGATTAAATATTGTTTATGTATGTACCACACTATAATAATATAGCTGCATTGGCTAAAAGCACTAATAACAACACACTAATCACTTCAAAAAGCTAAATTATCTCCCAGTACAAGTAAAAAAGGTCTCTTAGCTCTAGCTGAGCTAAGACGATTCCTCCGCAGTTTTAAATCTGTTCTTTTATGATACACTTTTGCACTTAACATATATCACATTCATATGTATGTTAAATGAAAACCAGGAAGAGGAGACAGGATAACTATCTGTAAACAGAAGATATAAACAGAAGAGTTCAGGCCAAATATACGAAAAAAAATGTCTTAATAATTATAAGACCTATTAGACTGTGGAGTATTCTTTAAAGTGAAATAATAGAAACTCCATCTCCAGAGACAGGTACAAGCACACTAGAAAAAACATGAAATAAAACATTGCAAAATACAATTCTGATGTGACTTTAGATGAAGCAGAGAATTGTAGTTGCTTTTGTTCATCCTTAATACCTGTGATTTGTGGTGGTCCAAGACACAAGGAAAACACACCACACAAGCATTCCAGACTTGCAGTGACAGAATCAGTTTGATGGATTAACATTTGGAAGACAGTTTGGCAGACCTATCGGTCATCCCATGAAAGCATTTACTATTTAGAACATATATTCTCATTATTCATAGCTAAGTTTTCCAGACTTTATTCCTTCATTTCATTCCCTCTGGGCTTCATTTAACAAAAAATACAGTAAATTAAACAATGCAGTCTCTGATATTTTTCTCTATAGAGCTTGTCAGGGTATGATCACTATGGAAATTATGTTGGCAATGAAGTCCAATTTCCCTTGCACTTTTATCTTTATTGCCATGGATACTTCCATCCTTATAAGCACCAGCATACAGAAGTGATAGAAAAATGTGGGTTTTGATATTATGACTAGTGCAAAAAATATTGAAACTGCAGTCTTTCTCTGTTTTGAGGCCCTCAACACAGCAACATTTTCAATTGGTAGAGGAGGACTTTCAGCTCTAAGACAATGACAAAACTAGTGTTAGCCAGATTGAGGCCAGCAGTCATTAAGTTTAGTCTCTAGAAATGTTAAAGTCACAGATGCTGGAAGGATTTTAGTCCAAACAGTGTCTTCTTCTAGTTTCTTTCCCTTATCTATATCCTAGTTATAAGAAAAACTCTTCAGAGAGGAACCTCTGAAGATTTTTTCCACCTCCCAGAACTGCAGCCAGTTCAACAGACAGATATTTAAAGGAACAAGTGACTGACGTTGAGAAACCTCAAAGCTTTTCTTCTAGAAAGGAAAGGGAAAAGTACAACAGAGCATAGTGTACAGGTATCTTCAGGTTGCCATCCATGCCAGAGATCCTGTGATATCCTGAAGACCATAGTAACTGCTGAGAGTTTTGCATCAATGTCTATGGCTCCAGTGTAGAACCAGATTAAATATTTTAGCTAACCTGACTACTGTGCAGAACAGGGACTGCACATATGATTGTGCATACCATTTTGTCTTATTGTTGAATAACTCTTATCCTCTTCAGGAATAAAAAATTGGGTCCATATCTGAAGCTGAGGCAAATACGATGTCGTGACTCTCAGTGATGAGGTTATTTTGATACAAAAGGGATAATCAGTCAAGCATGAGGTATGAGATCTCCTAACCTGTCTTGCTATAATACTAAAATACAGGGCAGAGGTAAATCAGTCTTGTCTGCTTTTTGCAGCTGAACTCTTGATCATGCCTGTAGTGTAATGTTATCTGCTTTTATTTATACTCTGCTGCCGTAGTAATTTAGTTCTATATTCTGATTCCCTTCAAAATAGTAAAGATAAACAGAATACAGACTTAAATAAAACTTCTGACCTCACTTCTCTACTTAATATGATACATGGCCTTTTAGTATGTAATACATATTTTCACCTCTGATACCTGGTTCTCAGGTGTATGGCATTATGTGCTCATGTACACTCTCCATCACAACTTCAAGTACATAAGAACCAGCAGTTCTGTTATTTCTAGCTGCTCAATTTCTCATTCCTCATTTTCACTAGCAAGAGCAAAACACCGTGAGCAGTAGAAGGCTAGTCCTTAGAGGTATCTCACATTCCCCTTTTTCTCTCAACAGGTACACCGTATTCCAAGTTCCCACTAGGCATCCCTAGAGATTTTTCAGGATAGATGCTGGCACACGTGTTGTTTGCTTCTGAGTTTGGGACACACTGATTGACAGCCATGAATGCTGATCAACCAACTTGCAGGCCTATTTGCCTTTCCCATAGCAGAGGGCATTAATTTTCTTCTCTACTCTGCTGCAAATTTTAATGACAAGCTGGTCTATTATGGGGGTAGATGGAGATAAACAGATGGGAGAAGAAAGAGGTAGAAAATCCACTGTCACTATTGCAGTTGTTATCAATTATATGTAAAGAATAAAACTTCTGTCTCTTAGTAAACTGAAAAAGGCTCACCGTGGTATGTAAAGATTTATGAAACTATAAAACGACAAAATGTTTTACTTTATATGGTCAGCTACATTTGCTAAATAACAAATACTATAGATACCTGGGATAATGAAGAGAACGGTTTTTCATTTGCCGATACTTCCAACTATAATGTAGGGTTTGGGGTCCTTATAACTTGCTCTTACCTGGATGATAGAAGAATCGGACAAAATCTGGTAAGATCTTTTTTTTCACTGGAATTCTGGAAAGCACCTGAGAAACAGAATAAAAAGCCATGTAAGTCCACTGTTTTGGCTAAAGCTGTAAAGAATCCAAACAACTATATAATTTCCAGACTTCTATCTTTAAGTCAGCATGTAGCTAAAACCCTAAGCTAGAGCTACCTTTAAAGGAAAAAAAAAAAGCAGTTAAGAAAAATGGATAATTGTGAACAAGTATTTTTGTCTTTTGAAGAGAAGTGACTCTTCAGCCACTAGAAATGTTGTCTTTAAGGGATAAGATTTCCAAATATAGGTTATATTTATGTTATGTTTAGCCATCTCAAGTTAAGTATCCAGCCTAAACTGGCCATCTAGATTCACTTTGTGGGTGGACAGAGGTCAGCATTCATGTCATCCTCCATTATTTGAACGAGAGGAATGAATTAGCCCTTGAAGGCACCTACAACTTTCCATGTGTAGTTTAGAACAAACAGATAATGCTTAAGTTTCTGAAGTTGACTAGATGACTCCTAACCAGGTTGAGTAACAGATTTGCAGCCAACTAGAAAGACACTCAAAAATCAGGTGAACTGCAAGTACATTTGTTATTGACGGATTACCATATGCCATTAGGAGGGAAGAGGAACCAAGGTGCAGAGTCAGTGAAGGACTTGGCCAACTCAGCATGATAAAGGCAAAACCTGGGTATTAAATGCACAATGATGTAAATTTGAAAACAACAGAAGTGCTGAATGCAGTCCAGGAGACAAATGCACTTAGGGTTTGCCTCATTATTTTACCTAACATTTCTCCAGATACTCATTTACTTTCGGTCTATCTTAAACAACCACCACTCTCCCAAGTACTTGGCTTCCAGTGTGTCATGCTGTGATTGAGGGACAGCAGTTGCTCTGTTTTATTGCCTTGGAAACTTGAACACAGCAATCTTCTCAGATCATATCAAAACATAACAGCAGGTTGTCCTAATCAAAAGAAAAAGAAAAATGCAGCAAAGTTGCCAATGTATTTAACTTTTCTCCTCATCCCCATTTATTAGTTAATCTAATAGACAAACCACTAACCTATGAAATCAGCAAATGAAAGTTCATTTTCTCTTCTAATTGAGAGAATTCTTGAATGGCAAAACATATGTTTTGCCAGTCATCTGTGCAGATACAGGTTTCATAAAAATATTTTAAACCATTTATTATTAAGTATCTATTATTTTTAAAGTAGCTGTTAAACGAAATCCATCTCAATAATCTTAATTGTATCCATACAGTCCTAATGAACTGTATTTTCTTACTGGGTGTGTTACTTGGGTGTGTAACCTGTCTTTCAGTTCTATAACAGATGTTTCAAGGCTCTGATTCCCACTTGCACTTGGATTTACCACAAGGTTTCTAAAAAATAAATTCAGAATACTTGTGATGCAAAACACAGAAGCCAGTAGTATTTTAGATCTGCAGGAGGCTGTGAATAATAATGTGCAAGGTAGCAGAAGAGACACGTTCCTGCTGATTGCATATCCAAGATTGTTCTTAATGACTACATTACTTGCTAAAAAAGTAAACAAATTCCTACTTGGAGAGATCCAAGATATACCAGTTGCCTAGTTGCTAAGGAATATTAACATTTCAGCAAAGAAATGCTCAACTGTGCTGTCATTTTCAAGGGATGAATTTCACAAGTAATGCTCTTTTGGAAAGGATATCAAAAACACTTGAAAGTATGATATATTTTCAAAAGAAGTATAAGGATTTTATTCTCTTCATTGTCCACACTATTATGTTCTCTAGCACGAAGTCCAACACTAAAATGGTCAAGTAATGAAACAAACCTTCAGACATAAAATACAGATTGCATGTATTAAAATGAATATCACCTTTTACTGCTACAATTGAAAACACACACAGCAGCTTAGTTTGAAAATCTTACATGCCTGGTTAGTTTTAGAATTCATTTTATATTCCTGAGATGGATTCAAATATCTTCAACTGATGCAAACAGGCTGAGTCTTTCACATTAACTTCAGCTGAGCTTTTCCTACATGGCTGGATGGTAAGAAAGGATTTGGTTGCTTCCATGAAGATTCTTGTTTAGGTATAGTAGCCAAGTTCAGTCCTGAAGGAGTTTATTTTTATAAGATAGGAAATGTAAGTAGAACATTGCATTAATAGGTTTATAGAAAGTTCTGCAACATACAACAATACATTTCATATTTAGCTTTCTAGATAAATAAAAAGCTATCAAAATCAGAGATCTAACTAACAAAGCCTTACTTATAATTTTGTCTAGGAAATGACTTATTACTAGTTATACAACATAGGGCTTCCTGATCTACATTAAAGATAAAGCACAGGCTACAACTGTAGACAGATAAATAACAATACAGCATTGTTTGGAAACTTCCATAGAAAGCCAAATAAGGGCATACAAATGAGAGTTAGGTTTCTCTTCCCAAAATTTTCCACAAAAAATGAGAAGCAACAAGTTGTGGGTTATTCCAATAAAAAACGTCGTAGGGGACTGGCAGAGGGAGGTACCCAGTCAAGGACCGTCTGGCTGCTATATGACTTACTACAAAAGTTCAGGTAACTATTGTTCATGGTCTTTTGTGATGCTAACTACCACAGCTACTACCACAAAATAAGCTGCTCTAAGACTACTATACTGGAGTAGCTTCTCTATGTGAACATCCATTTACAGACCTTACTCTTCCAGAATAACATTCATAATACTAAATTGCTTCAAAACAAATTAAACCATAGTTGATCTTCCAGAATAACTATATTAGTCAGTTTACTCTTTAGTGAAAAGGCTGGAGAACGGAATGGAAAAGTTTTGAATAACTCTGCTATGTCCTGGACATGAGTACAGGACCTTTTTCTGAAAGTTATTTTCTGACTGTCTTATATATGTTGCTCTAGGGCAAGGACTTACCTAGATGCAGACACCACACCAAAAGGAGACAGCTCATCCACACACAGACACCGGACTTGTACTGTTTAAAGTTCCAGCAAAGCTGAGACCAGGCATATGCTATTGGATTATGTGCTATATGCTATTGGATTATGTGCCATATTTCCTCATGCATCAAACATTAGAGATGGCAATTGTAAGCACTAGTATTGTAAAATAGAGATGGCAAAGCCTAGCTTGGCTGTAAAACATCCTTGGCTATGGTTTAATTTCTTTATCTAATCACTGGTATCTGAGAAACACACAATATATAATCATTATTTTCTTATTATATTTTATCATGCCTGCTAGTATATGAAGTGTTAATGCAACTTCGAAATACATGTATAAGTATATAGCATGTGATTACGCCATATAGTTAAACTTTCTTTGCACGTGGATAATTTTATTTTGCACAATTAAAAGCAACAAGGGACAAAGCAAACAGTGTGTAAAAGCAGAGGGAAAAATGCAAATTAGGAAATTCTAGAGGTGTCAGTGCAACATGTGAGGATAGAAAAGTGGTCTGTTCCTCAAGATATATCATATTTCTTTAGTCAGAACAGCAGTATCTGCAATGTTTGCAGAAAGTTATCCTTGCTCTTTATGTTGCTAACACCCGTGACTTTATCACAACCTCACAACATTTTTCATTTTTCCTAAATCCTCAAGAAATATGGGGGGTTTTCCTTGCTTTTTTTAAACGGAAATTTCCTACTCCTTACAATGTTGCTGGAAAGTTTGGAAATGTATGGGCCCAAAAAGAGACTCAGAAATCTACAAACTATAAATATTTTTAATATCCAGACTTTTAACTTGTATCTTATTTATAGATTCGTGGTACTGTTTTTCTTGCACATTATAGCAATTTATTGTTTAGTTAGTTACGCTTTCATATTTGGCTATCTGTATTGTTGCATAAGTTTAATCTTACTTAAGGACCTAAAAAGTCTAAATTTTCAAGATACAGAGTAAATCTGGATACAAAACAAGTTTCCAGTTTGCAGACTTATTTTTTCCAGAAATGAAATTTTAGTTTGAATCAAATGAAGCAGTAAATAAGTAAAAACTTTATGCCAAATTAGCAGCTCCCTATACGTGGCTGCTTATCAGCAAAACTGATTCCTTTGTTAACTGCTGTGAAGAGAAAGAACAGCAATTTTGCTGCTCCCCACCTCCCTGGCACAAGGGCAAACCTTCCACTGGACTCCCGCACTCCTTCCACTTGAACATCCTCCATGGTGCCCTAGCCCTCTCCTGGAATTTTTTTTAACAATAGGACAAAGCACTCAATATCACATAATAAACAGGTTTTGACAATGGCTGGATTAGATTAGTTACAAAGCTCTGGGAAGCTCTAAGACTAACAACTTCTAATTTATTTTTTTTAATGAAGGATATTTTTATATTCTTCTTCATGGAAATAATGGTAAAGTCAATGTATTTGTAGCACGGTGATAGCCTGTAACCACAAAGTGTTCCTCTGGACAAAAATAGATAAAGAAAACTATGTTCTAGAATCTGATAATACAGTAAAGTTTTGGGGACATCATCTGTATTATCAGATCTGAAAACAGAGGTATCTCTTTTCATTATTTGCTATCAGCAGAGCAAATAAACATTAGTGTTGGGTGATTAGATTGAAAATCTGAGTCTTTCCAAAATGAGCACTGGTTTAACCGTCAATACCAATACCAGACTCTCCATAAAGAGAAGGCACAACAACAGGACACATCTTCAATTGCAGATGAGCCATGAGAGAGAGATCGATCTGAATATCTATCACAGATCATCATCCCAACAACTATCTTATGTATTTCTTTCCTCATCTGTCATTTCACAGTGCCTTTACTCTAAAACAGTCTCCTTTTAAGGACCTCATCAGGAATATTTCTGGGTACAGTTCCCCACAGCTGATTGAGCACAGAGCTGGCTCCCTGCTGTTCTACTGGGATATTACCTTTAGTAGACTTCTCTGGAAACCTGCAGAGAGAAGGATGGAATTAGGACCAGCTGAAAGGTCTGCCTCAGGGTGGGTAACACCTCTATGTGACTGGGCACGTAGAGCAAAATGGGGCTGAATACCTCCCATTTGGAAAGAGAAATAAGGCACGTCAAAGTTGGAACATGGAAGTACTAACAAAAACTTGTCTGTGCTAAACATTCAATGAATAGTGACATGGTTAACTAAATAATAGTTTTAGGCACTTGCAAAATGCAGCATCAAGCGTTATAGCTTCCAGAGTGAGGGATTCCACTCTGCTTCTACTCCTTGGGCAGTCATTGAGCCTGACTAGCAAGTCAGGAGGGGTAATGGCAGAGAAAATCCTGGAAATGCACAGTACAAGCAAACTGAGAAGTCTTTTCAATTCCTTTCAGCTTTATTCATCTGTTCTGACTGTTCCTGGTAGCATAAGCATGGAATAAGCAACTCTGAAACTAAGGTTAGACTTCTTATCATGGGTAGTTTTGCATGGTGGGCACTGCGAAGAACTAGCATGCGGCTCATGGAAGGCATATACATTAAAATGAATGAATAACTGTGATGCACTTGGATGAACAGGAAGAAGCAGCGGTCCATTGGTCTCACAAATATGGGGGAAGACCTTCTTTAAGAAATTAGGCACTAGATTGGGAGATAGTAGATGTGGCTCCCATTCCCACCTCTGCCTTACTCTGCCTGACTGAATTCAATCAGGTCTCTAAGTCTTTCTTTGCCTCAGTTTGTAATACAGTAATAATACTTTCATGTGTCACTGCTGATGGGTAAAACTGAACAATCTACAATCTAATAAAAAGAAACCTACAATCTAATAAAAAAAACCCCCACTATGGGGACCTGAGTCCTCTTTGCCCTTATTCTAATTTTTTGCCAGTGTTTTTCCTTGAATACAATATGGATATACAGTATAAAAATGGAGTAATACCATGGTGAATCAGAGCTTTTGTTTTTTCTCCCTGGAAGTTGCACTAGCCCTGCAGCCCAAAATAATTATTACCATGTAATTTATTTTCACTTTATTATGTTTCTCTGAAATCAGAATTGAAGTTTGCTGGTTATGCAACAGCTCCCCATATTAATTTCCCTGCACAATGAAACTTCAGCTGGGAATAGATACAAATTAAGGATTCAAATCTTTCTAAGAAGTTTTGCAAAACTTCCTTTATAGCTAGCTGCTATCAAATCCCATTTGGTTTTATAAGCTGCTGAAAGCCCTAATCAAAAACGTCTGTGCTTATGCATTCAAAACACAGTATCATCTATATCTTACCTTACTTCCCTGCAAGAATCCCTGAATAACGTCAAAATGGCATGCCTTTCCTAGTTCAAACATTTGGCAAAACAGTGCTATAATAAATGATGTAACAAGGGAGATCCTAATAAGAAACATGTGTACAGATTGCTGAAGGCAAGCTCAAAATATGTCAGAGTCTAAGAATTTACCACAAGGAAAAATTACTGACAAAAGTATGTAAAAAATGTTTATGTTCAATGTTGCCTGAAATGCAACATGAACAGAATGTATAAAAACACCACACAAGTAGACCACAACCCTCTTTTCATATTTAAAAAGCTACTGAAGTGTTGGCACAGGGAATTAAAAAATGCTGTACCCCGTTAGAAATGCATTTACTGTCTGTAGGCACAGGTCTTTGAACAGTGCTTCAAACTCAGTGCAGGTGAGCCTCATTTCTAAAAAATGAGAACATTCAGCCTTAGACTACTTGTGCAGGATAGAAAAAGATTATTCTCTCTCCTTTTTCTTTGGAAAACTCAGGTACAGTGAGATCAAGTCAAGATTCTTTCTCTAATCTGAATTTAATAAAACTCAGGCAATCAACTTCATTTACTCGTTGTTTCATCGAAAAATGCTATGCATCTGAATCTTCCATCACTTTCAGCTAAAAAACCCAGCATTTGGCCTCCCTGGACACTGCGTCCAAGATTTCTCAAGGCAGAGACCTCTAAAATGAGTATGCGAACTTGAAGGTCATTCATAGCATAAGGAATTTGCCTAAAGACTCCCCTACATTGACCATCCTAATAACCCAATTCCCAATACTTTTATTCTTTTCTTACAGGACTTTTTCTTCATCCATCTGTACCAGTCTGAAATGAGTAAGAAAAACAAAGAGAAACACGCTGCTGAAAAATGCTATGAAAAGCTGTACCAGGCACTCATCAGCAGGTAGGGAAGGCAGCTACCAAGACTGCAAGCAGGAATATAAAAAAACTACTCTCTGAATGTCATGCCTTTAGGCTCTAGGAGAAACAAACAATGAAAGAAAAATAACAATGAGATTGGACGTATTCTGGAGAAAGAATAATAAAGTTCGACAAGTGAGCAGCACCCTGTCAGCTTCCTGCTAACGAAGGGCTGACTTTTCCAGGAACTGATGCGCTGTTCCTGGAGTCCAAGTGGCAGAGGTGCTGAGAGCCTTCAAAGTCTAGTACTTTCTTAAGGGCGTCATCAGGTCTAGAAGGAAAATGCTTGACGTATTATGTAGTATCGAGTGGGGATGTCTCTGCTGTACCACATACCTGATTATGAGAGCTCAAGGACTACTGTCAGGGTATGTCATTGATACTGAAACTAACAATTTTGCTCCATGCTTGGTTAGTAACTGGGTATTTATTTAATTTTTTTTCATTCCTCAGAGCTTTTGAAAGAATGTTTTATAAGCTGGAAAGAAACTATTTCAAGGTCTTAGTTGATTTAATTGTTTCTCCATGCATGAGGATACATTGTTTGGAGGATAGCTGAGGATACTTTTTAACAACAAACACTGCTACTCATAAGTACATAAAATATTTTCATGTTTCATAAAAATAATACTGATTCTGTTCAAATAAACTCACTGCTGAGATGCTGCAGTGAGCTTGAATATTTTTAGACCATTTGGGCTCCAGGCAATCTGAAGTAAATATATTTATTTTAGCTTATCCCTAGTGTAAACAGAGAAAACCTGAACATCAGGGTAAAGGTCATAATCCCTTGGGCAACATCTGCTCTCTTGAATTTTGAGGAATAGGTCTGACTTCATGTGCAATAAAGCTCAACAGCTCTCTTCTAGATCTCAATCTTCTCTCATCCCTCCAAGTCTCACAGTCCCAAATATTGGAATCTTTGAATTTCACCTTATGCATCAGACAGGAGTGGGTCAGCTACAAGTACTGGATGAGCTTCAAACTGTGAGTCAGTCTCGAGTGTCCCAGCTCTACCAACCTATCATTACCTCTTATCATTACTCTTTAAATCAGGAGACAAGAAACTCTAGAGATGAATCCATCTATTTTCATCTTATTCTGTGCAATCCATACTTATTTTTCTAAAGAAAAGTTGACACTCTTAATTTAGTTAAAACACTGCAGACAGAACAGATATGATCTTTATGCTATATTTTGCCACATGGATAGACGCATTTAAAAATGTATGCAGTTTGTTTTCCTTTTATTGTGCTGGTAAGTGAGGAATGACATTTATTAATTGTTTTACTCATGATTTCCTGCTTGGCAGGAGCCAGAATCCATTTCAAAATGTCAGACATCTCAGTTATGCCTGATTATTATTTATGCAAGAATATTTCATATGTTCTGGATGAAGGAGAAAAAAACATGTATCAGGAACATTTATTATTGAAAAGTGAATAAAAGGCAAAAAGTAGTTATTGTTTCATACCATAGTCCTTCAAGATTTTAGATCTAAGCAGATCATACCCTGTAATATTCAGATATTATACACTGCTTCTGGTCCACCTCTGTTTTTCTCAGTGTTTCAATGCTTATATATAATGGAATGCCTATCTTCTCTGTGCCTGAGTTATAATTTATGAATAACAGTTCATAACAAACTGTTCCTGTGTTGTTCCACTCAGAAGAACTGATATACACGTAAAACATAAATTCTTCAGGGATATTATACACTGGGTTTGCATTTAGTGAGGCTATTCCAAATCTAACCTAATGAAATATCTAGGTTAAAATCCCAATATATTTAACTCTGCTTATAGTAAAGCAGCTGTTCAAGGCATTTTATTTTCCCAAGTAAGCTTTGCATAATGGTCTTTCTTGTTCAAATTATGAAGAGAAAAAAAAATTGGCAATGTATAAAAGGAAGAAAGCAGACACAAGAAAGACATTCCTAACATGGACCCACAGTGGCACAACAAAGACCCTAGTCTGGGAATTCACCAAAGTCTGGACATATTTGGATGAAAAGAATGAAGTTACTTGGAGGGATATCTCTCAAAGTCATATATTTTGAGATAAGTTCTAGGTTTCCTTGAATTGCCATACATTAAAACAACTCCTTAGTACAGATTCAGGCTCTGGTGCTTGAAGAGCTATGATGTTTTACCATTATAACTGAGCTACATCATCTTTTGTTATCTAAACAAGCTGAAGTCATACCTTTACTTACTTATCAGTGAAATCACAGAGGCATATTGAATGTTATTCTATGCCAGCATGCATAGAAGCTCCATTTTACATTAAATTAGATATTAACTGATGGTAAGCAATTATTTATATGGCTGCACAGAAAGGCTTTATAGGAAGAACACATGCAACTGCATTTTCAAGCTTAACTCTGTCTCCTGACTGCTGATTGTTTGATTTCTGAAGCTGTGTGATGCATGAACACTAGGCAATTACAGATTGCCTAGACCAAATACGGATATATCTTCTGATTATTTAGACATTATTTACACAGAATTCACATTCTGAGGATATTGGCAATTTATGAGATCTCAGGATCTGGCCTAAAAATTCACACGCAACTTTTGTGTTTAGCCGAGGTTTTCTGTCAATCAGTCATAGACTCCCAGACCATTGAAGCAAAGGACCACGTCCACAGTCACAACTCTCCACATCACCAAACATTTTCTTTACCTTGCAGATGGAAGTGGTTCACACGTTACAATGTGGGTATCACTGTATTAAATTACATTCCAGTTCCTGAAATTATATGACAGCTTAAATAACACTGGAAGAGACAACATGGGTCACTGAGTCTAGTCCTGCATAAACTCAGGCAAGCATGTCGTTGTCACTAAGGCCAGAAGGGTGTACAAGGATGTCCATTCTACCCTCTGTACTCCTAAGCACTAAACATCCCAGTGTATTTGACTTAAGACCTTTGACTTTAAGGAACCAAACCCCTAAAAATACGATAATTTGCAATGACGGGAAAAATTGAGATTCCCACCTATGGGGTAGGCCCTTGTGATGGCCAGAAAACTGCTGGCACTAAAACTCACATGACCTATATTTATGTTACTCTTAAACAGAAAGAGCTCTTCCTTATATCTGCAAAGTAAAAAAAAAATACAGGCATTTAAATAATAGAGATTGCCTTATGCAGCTTAAAATCAACAAATGGTCAGCACTGTGAGAGATTTTACTGGCCCCTCCACATACTGTTAACCTCTTAGCACTAAACCTGAGCTACAATTAAGAGACTGAGATAAAACAGAAAAGATAGGCTCAAGACAGAAAGACTTATAGACCTTATGAATAGCTTTCTAAATCTCTAAACACAATTTTTCTGAATTGCAGTGACAACAATCTCTTATTGGAAACTATCTTTTGCCGCTTTTATATTTTATCATCATAGCACCAACACAAGAACACTTGGGATATATATGGTCATGGATTGAAGCCTAATGTGTGTGTTTGACCCAGCCTTTGCAAATGAAACTCAGCGTCACACAAGTGCATGGATATTCTCCCCTCCTCCGCAAGGAAAATATTCCCCACTTTCCAGAGCCCTGCAGTGGTACTATGGCATGCCCCTGTGACGTTGAAACTGTGATGAGATTAGCTTAAAGAACAATCTAATTTACACCTGAGAATTCCCATATTGTCCCTCACAGGACTTCACCATGCTACGTGCTGACACTGGCACCACAAGCTGCCCGCCAAGCCAGCATCTGATATTTCTGTTGTATGAATAAGCACAGAGAGGTAAAGCAGGACAGTCTGCACCTCTGTGACTGATAACACCGACAAGGGCTCTGCACTCAAAGAAGTCCTGCTGAATGCCATTTTCTACTAAGGTGCATGCAGAGCAACTCTCTCCCTCCTCCTGTGGCCTCAGAGGAGCCGTGCACATCACAGTGTGTAAACTGTGCCCCTGCTACCTGGCTCACAGCAAGAATCTCCCATGTCGGTTTAATCAGAAAAGCAGGTAATCTCAAAGCTCCTCTGCATATTTTCCCAGGCAAATGCCTGTTTAGGGAGTACTCCCTTGCTAGGAAAATGAGCTCATTCAGACCCAAAACATCGATGCAGATAACAACAGAGAGCATAACACTAAGCACATTTGTTTCATTAATAAGTTTTATGCTGGGAGTTCCAATGCTGCCCACTGCAATATCAACCTTGTCATATCTCTCTGTGAAAATGTCCACAAAAAGGAATTGAATAGGACAGTACTCTAGGACAACATAATAAATATTTTAAAAAAAGATAAAAAAACCCCAACCAATCAAAAAAACCCACAAATGAAAACAAATAAGTAAATAAATAAATAAAGAAGCCAACCCCCCCAAATCAGACACACACACCCCTCCTCCAGAATAGATAACACATAGATTGCAACCCACTATATTTCCTTCCTTGATCATATTACTGCAACCCCAGCTTTTACCCTTTAGCAATGAACTTGTCAGTATCTCTATCATACTATTTAGTTGAAAATGTGAAAAGTTATATATTTCATGTGCTTCAGTAGATGTTTAAATATTTTGTTCTTATTTTTCCCTTTGGTTTATTTAGCATATAAACAGCCTCTTTTTATTGTTATGTATATTTAGCTCTTCAGACAAAATACTATAAACTACAGGTCAAGAACAGATTTTCCATAATACTTCTTTGTTTTCATGCTATTGTAACTGGTAAATTAGAAAATCTATTTACCACCATAAAATTAAAGTATCACAGAGAAGAACTGGCTCATGGGTCAATTCAATTCAGGGAAACAAGAACCAGCAAGAACCAAAGTGTCTACTTAACCCATCAGAGAATCATGCAAATATAACTCAAATATTATTTGCCCCATGGTGTCAGCCATAGTAAAATACATAGCCTACCGCATACGTACACATTCTTAGCTCTTTTCATAGCTACAGAAGAGGAAGAGGAGAGTTCCCAACAGATAATGTGCGCAGCCTTGCTAGCTGCTGTTGACAGCTCAGGAAAAGTGAGCACAATTCCTCTGAACCAGGGAGAGCAGGAGATGATGAGCATGAGCTGCAAGAAGCCTATGGAGGTAGTGGTCACTCCTATTACCCAACTGGGTGGAATATCTTTCTACCCAGTCTCTGAATGACCAGATAATACAGAAAATCCATTTTAGGGAAGTATTCACCTTTTGACAAACTTTTCATGCTTCTTCACTCATTAGAAACATGAATGGTGCTATCAGCCAGCTCTCTGTGCATCACTCATGATTTCTCTGTGGGTCACAACTGCCAGTTAAGAGGATCAAGCCCATTGGATAGCAGCCAAATTTCAGCATCAAATGTCATAAAGATAGTAAGCGAAACTCACCAAGAGAAACTAGTGTGTTTCTCCGAATACTAAACCAAGGAACACATTCTTTCACAGTCAGGTGTACGTACCAATGAGTTCTGCTTCTGACCAAGGCTAGCGCATAAGAGAATGAACAATCGTGAACATTTTTTAATTCTGAAAAACATAACATTATGTGCTTTAACAAAAATATGAAAAAAAAATCCCAAGCCTAAATGCAATCCGGAAATTTTCTGGAAGAAAAACAGAACTCCATATTCCTAATGAATAAAAAAAGGTGATTCTTCACAGTTGGCAGGTCAGTGTAAGCCATATAATGGAAATCTGTTGGTGTTCTAGATCTAGGCTTAGAATTAGGGCTATCAAAATAAAATGATGAATGGTAAGAAATGTTTTACAATATCTGCTCCAAAAGTGCTTACATTTTGCACGTAAGCCCCTTTCACTGCAATGTGCTGGGAGAGCAGCAGATTTGAATGCTCTCAATTAGAACTGTCAGCTTTGAGTAACTCAGGTGGGATCGACAGTGCACTGTCGATCGACTGTCTTAAAACAGCCCACATAAGAAGGGAATCAGGTCCAGCTGTTACAAAACAACTTTGTTAGAAGAGGGTTAGCGGTTTCCATAGAAATGGAAAGGAAATATAGTTTCAATCCCTTCAAATCAGAGCTCTGAATGAAGCAGGAGAAACCAAACTGTTCATAAACATATTATGACAACTAGAAATATCTGGTAAAAGTATAGACTTGCAAGGCTTCAATGCTAATGTAACTAACGTTTATAACATAAAACCAGGCAAAATGCAAGCTCCAGTGTCTCCAGTCTGCCTTGCTCGCTCTTGCTCTAGTGGGAAGAAGAAGGACTGAAAGGCAATAATGGATCACTGATTATCATGATTGCATGGTTCCTGCCCTTCGGTAGAACAGTGTCCTGATAGTTAACGCTTACTGGTACTTTCAGCCCATACATCTCCTGTCATAGGGGTATCATTCCTCATGTAAACAGCAAAAGGATACAGTGCCAGCAGATGGCACTCCAGAACACTCAGCGTCATCCCAGCTCCTGCTGCCGACAGCAAAGGTACCTCCCCCTCGGGAAATCAGAGGTCAGGGCTCATAACTAAATTAGCGGAAATACTCCCAGACAGAAATATGTGTAGGATTTGGACAATGACATCCCCTTTGCAAGCATAAAGTGTTCCCAGTTACTCCTGCAGCGTAGAAAGTCCTCACCTCATGCACTGCAGCATCCAGTGTGCCGGCTGGCTGTGAGCCCAGCCATGCTTCCTCGGCTGGGTTTTAAACACCAAAGTAACCAGGACTGGGTGTGCAAAGCTACAGCAAGGCGCCTGAGCAGAAACTGAAAAGAAAATCAAGGAATGACCGAGGAGAATAAACAGCAAATTTCAAGCATCGGAGACACCAGAACAACAATTACCGCAAAGAAGACCGAAGGTGGTTCCCTGTAGCCGAAATGATAATCATGGACGGACAGCCTGAGCACCAGCTGTGTCCAACCTGTCAGGAGGGATCCACAGGTCCACCTCTAACTCTTCCTATTCCACACATAACAAGAATCAATTACCAAATACTTTTATTTTGCAGTTAATCCCGACCTTGGGGTTTTCATTAGCTTGGGAGACGGCTGACAACTCCCACATCAGCAAGAATTTCCCCATTGCTTTCAGAAATGCTGTTTTCCACATTCCTCTGAGAAATGCCTTACCACATAAACAAGCACACACACGGGCGACGTTTTCTGAAAGCCCTCTGAAGCAGTAAAAAGTGGACACTCCTCCACATGCACTTATTTCTAAGCATGAACTTTGACTTCTCTCAGTATTTCTTAAACAAGTTTTTTGCAATAAAAGGAAAAGAGAATAAAAGCAGAAAGAGCAATGTACAGCAAAATTAACTGTTTGACACATCCTGGGGAAGACCGAAAAGAAAAATTTATTTTTTAAATTATTTTGCACTAGACTTTATTCTTAATTTCTAGTATATCCTTTTGTCCACCATGGCTTCATATGGCCCTTTAATTGTCTTTGATCATAATGGCAGATTCTGGATCCTTATTCCCCATTTCCAGCATTTTGCCCTCCATATCAGCCTACTGTACTTGCAACTGAGTAGCAGAAGTTTGTGCTCTTGGTTAAGAATTTACTGCTTGCCTTTGCTCTTTATTAGGAATGGCTGATTTGGCTAGGCTGAAACTAGTGATGGCAATAACAAAAATATGGGAAAAAATCTGAAATATTCCAAATATTAATTTCATTACATTAAGGGTGAAAGCCTGCTTTTTCATTATATCTGTCTTCTGATTAGGATGTTAGGTTGTTGTTCAGATCCTTCAAAATGGTCCTGTATTTTCCTTTCAGCTCAGTCAGTCACTATAACAATTGCCTAAAACACCATTAGACTTGGAGACATCAGTTGAGTAATTCTAATAATTACCACTTAAATTTTTCAATACTGAGGTAAATACAGACCTAAAGCTCTCAAAATACTATAAAAATGCGTTCCATGCAGAGAGCTCTAGGAAGTCATGAAACAGCTGAACACTTTACACCCACATTTTCACCAATGTGTTTTTTAGAGCAATAAGCTGGTTACTATGTCATAAAAACCTTGTGATTTCTACTGACTTTGACAGATAAAAAACAGGGAAGCAAATCCTATTTCTGAACCATGAAAGGAAAAATATGTGGCTACACCAATGCTCAAAAAAAAAAAGAATTACTTGAAAAGCCCTGAGCATTTTTGAAACTAAATGATTAATTCTTGAAAATTCTTACACATGTAGATATAGACATAAAAACCTGAAAAAGTACAGTAAACCCTAATCTGCCTGATTATGTTTCCTTTAAGCAACTACTCATTAAAATGATTTCATGCATGTCCTCCTACCATGAGTGAAAATTAGCCTGTTCTAAAAAAAAAAAAAAAAAGGAGTTTTCTGTCTAGTTGCAAAACAACATTGAAAAATGAATGTAATTTGTCCTCCCCTCTCAGGCCTGCCCACATGGTTTTTATTTAGTGAGGATTTCTTTCCCACACCTTTAGCCCTTCTCCAGATCTTGCTTTGAACACTGCCCTGATCTGGCTCTGTATGTTCTATACAAAACTAGCTGGAAAGGATTTGCAGCTACTTCTAAGTTTGATTAGATCCGAACTGCTAGTCTAACTATGAATAATTTCAGGCAGTGTATACTCCTTCCTTCCTATGGTCCCCTTCCAGCTCCACGTCTAGCCCTCGCTGAAGATTATATAAAGGTTTTCCATCCACCTCTTTCCTACCATCAGGTCTAATAGTAAAGCTCACCCACCACTGGTCCCCAGAATTAAGAAGCTGATGAAAATACTTGCCTCTCACCTACCAACTTGCACAGTACTTGTGTGACAAAAGAGAAAACTCTTTTTCCTGTCTACAGAGCTTTGAACCTGTCACATTTTCCATGATAATGCTTTTAAATGCAAGGCTATTGGAAGTTCAGTCCTTCAAACTGTTCCACTGCATATGACATACAGACATAGCTCTTTGACAAAACCAAAGAGAGATGATGTGTGATATGATAAAACATAAACAGAAAAGGGATTAGTTCCTGCTTGGAAATTACATAAATTTCAGTCCTTGCTCCAAGTACTATTTAATACAGGCAGCACAATACTGAATGTGTGTTCTGTAGCTGTCCCTCTTAACTGGGCAGCAAAATGTCATGCCTCCTCTTTGAGTACAAATAGTTATTTAGTCTTTGTAAAATACACACCCCACATCATGAGAAATTAAGAAATGCATGTAACTTCATTAGATTGTCAAAGGGAGCTGATCCTGTGTTTTTCACTAATTGAATGAAGACTAACCATTAACTATTGGAAAAATCAGATATAAAACATGACTTGTGAAGATAAATGTCCTTCTTATAATTTTAACAGGACATGGGGCATAAGAATGTCATATTAATTTTTATGCCTATACTGATGACATTAGTGTATCTTTTTCTTGGGCACCTAATTCTTCCTATACCCCACAGAGACATCTAATTCTCAACAAAATTTATATATCTCCACAAATATAGTTCTGATCTTCCCCTCGACTGCTCAAAGTCGACTCCCACAACACTGTAATGCTGTGAGGCCCAAGTCCTTCTGGAGTCCTATGTCTGAAATAAGTGTAATCTATCTTTGAAAAAATCTTATGCAGGTCTGGTACCAATCAGTCAATTATTCTCTTCTGCAGGAGTTTTTAGAAATCAACGTGATTATTTATAATCTTAACCCCCCACTTGGACCGCACTTGTTTAGTCCTGTTTGAAAACCTTCGCCACAGTCGTTTTATCCACTACCTGCAGGATCTGGATTTATTACAATATTTTGCAAATATATGGATTTAAATATTCTTTTTTTCCCAATTAAGTTTTCATATTTCCATGAAAGCCTGTTTTCCAAATGATACTTTAAATGAACAATAGCTGGTTTTGTTAGCTGCTCTACAGAACTATTACACTTGGAGTCTTGCCCACAGCACAGTGGAGTTTTATGGGTATTAAGAAAAGTAGGATTTATATTTATAAGGTATTATGTATATGCTTCTTGCAGCCACTAATGCCAATTTCTCTGAAGACAATCTGTTATACGTATACAGATTCAAGTTCACACACAAACAAAGAGACAAATATATGTCTATACTACAGCGAGATATATCTAACTATGCAGAAATGTAGCACAATAATAAAGGAATAATAAGTAAGTTCCATTTTCAAAGCATTTTACAAGTTTTAATGAAACTAGCCTGGGCTACAGGTAGGTAGGTTAGCATGCTTGCTTTTGCAAAGGCAGAAGCTGTGTATGATTTTGGAGCTCCATTTTCACATCACTTACCCCCAGGTGGGAATGGGGACTCGAGAACACTTGAAAAAAGATATCAAAGGAGATGCTTGACCTGCAAAACCCCAAGATATTTTTATGAGTCTGTGAGTATGAAGAGATCTGTTACAGACCTAATATACCTGTGAGTCTTATGTACACGGTCTGAGACGAAGGCCCATCTCACCACTGTTCTTTCCATACTGCTCCTTGGATATCTTGCAGTGATGTGGTTGTTCCCCAAGTGTCACTCCCTTTTCCCACTACAGGTCTATACCCAGCTACTGGAGACCAGACAGTTTCTGCTTCTACCCTGGTGCTCCTGAGACAGGCTTGGCTACGCTGTGTAATTGAGGGTGCTGGTAGGACTTCCTTGTTTGAGATCTAGCGAGCAGAGAAAGATTTCACCTCTATCACATAACACCAGATGTTGAGACTTAAAACACATAGCCAGGTGATTTTTGCCACCTCTTGTCTCTTGACAGCTCAGTTATTTCTCTGAGTCTTGCCAAAGGTGTTTGAGAGAAGTCTGTATAGGGTGCACTTTGCTGGGTAGACTCAGTGTTTTAGCTGGTTATGAAAGAAAGCTACAGACACCAAAATTAAATTTAACACGTGTTCACTTAAGCAGGAAGAATGAACACCAGCAGCTTACAGAAATGGTCTTAAATGCAACACTTCAAAGAGAACAGGAGGCACACAGGAAAAGAAATACACTTCCTAATAACATTATCAAATAAAAATGTGCATCTCTTTCAGTCATCTAATTATCATATTCCATTAAAAACTTTGCACTATACATCATAGTATGAATTTAATCATGTTTGCATGTGCACATTTTTTAACAGCTCTTGGAAATAAACATAAATTATCTAAGTTTTACACTAACTTGTATTTGGACACAATAGTAATATTTTTTTCTAAATAATATTTATGTTATTGTTTTCTCACTTGCATGTATATATGTGATTGAACATCCCCTGTTAAGAAACAGGATGACTTCTAATTCAGTATCAAAAGCTTTTTCATATGACAGGTATATTAATATTTCTAAGTCATAAAAAAAGTAAAACATGACTGTTATTCAAAGCCAGTTTTGAGATAAATCCCAGCTCAAATCAGGGCTTAGCTAGTTTTACATTAATTTCTTCCAAGATGCAGGAATCTTCAGGCAGATGGATGTGATTAAATATGCCATGTTGACAGAAAAACGTAACGGATTAGGACAAAGAAAAAAGTAGGGAAAAAAATATTTTTCATGATTTTTTTCTTAGTTTTCTAACTAAATACTGTCTAACACAGAAAGTAATGTGTTTTAACTTCCATCTACCCCTCTACAAATTATTTTCCTGTCTTGTTGTATAAGTACATCTTGTTTGAATGCAATAATGCATTCAAAGTATAATAAGTAAACAACATAATAGAGAATGGTATGCAAATGGAAGTGCATGGGGACACCATTCTGTCCAGCTGATTATTCCCCAATGTGTGGCCCATTGATTCAGATATATTTAATTTGTTTAAATTTAAACATTTGAACATCAGACTTCCATTAGTGCGTTAATAAAATGGAATTTATTATAGTATCTGAAACTTCATCTGTACTTGCAAAATTTGCGAGGCAAGGTGAGCCTAAGAATAAAGCTAGGAAATGTAGGTACAGAATTATTTTAGAGCTCATCTGAAGAAAATGAGGGAATGCCTGAGAAAAGTTTGTAAACTCTGTAGATAAGTATCTTTTAATCCATTTTGTACACCTCAAATAAAATTTCAAATTCTCTCCCCTTTTACTTTCTAAAGGACATATGAATGTCATTTTCTATTTCAATATAAGTATTTAGAGCATTGATCTGAGAAACACCTGCAGGAATTTTGTACTCCTTTAATGAGTTATCGCCCTAAAGTAAAGAAACCACTTACATGTTTAAAGTTCAATGCATATTTTAAAATGTGTGCATTCAGAATCCAGATACATTTGTATTGTTTTATATTGCCATATATCACAATTTTACAACAGACTACAGTAATTGTTAATATTTCTGACAAAAAACATCCCAAACCCAAATGTGAAATAATGAAACAAACCTGACAGAATTGCAGGCTATTTTAAAAAAGTGTTAACTAAACTTTGATTTTACCCAAAGACTGGCTCATCAATTAATTTAGAAGAGAATTTTAAGTGTAACAGTTAATGGTTGCAATATCCTTGTTTAACTAAAAAGGTTGATTAAATTCAGTTCACCAAAATACCATGATGATAAATGGCTGCATTTCTTTACTATTTTAGTCTCCTGTATTAGATACACCAATCCATTTTAAAAAAAAACTTATTTGTTAATCCAAATAAAGACACCTAGGGAGGTTTATTCCTGCTGGAAGAAAAATGAGCTGTGTGGTCAAGGATGGAGTCACAATGTGGTCCTATAGTACCTTATGTTTTTATGGTCAGGAGGCAAGGCTGCAGAACAAACCATTTGACCTTCAGTCTTACAAGCATAGATAATTATGGCACCCTCTGCATTAAGTCACTAGGAGCACAGAATATACAAAAATCCAAGTCCTCAAAAGAGTTTACAAATCTGGATTACAGCCAGACACAACAGTAAGCGAAGTAAGCAGATGGAAGAGTAAGGGCTAAAGATGAGGAGCAAGTTTCCCTGTTATGTAGTACTCACAAAGTAACACCTGCCTACTACAGTCCTCTGATCACTGCAGAAAGCCAAGTGTTACTAGTAACAAATACTGTCAAGTGCCGCAGTTTTGGAAAAAGGAGTGAGCTCATAAAGAGTAAGCACTCATAACAGTTAAAAGTGCTGCTTGAATCATAATTACTAGAATCTTTAAAAGAAGTCTGTAATTCAGGGCAAAAAAATGTAAGCAATGATAATCTTTGTCAGATGAAAGTAAAATATTTATGTTGCCTTCTACATCTCCAGTAATTACACTAGAAAATCACCCACCTTTCAAATGACAAACTGATCTTATAACTACTCAAAGATAACACACAAATGTCAAACTAAAGGTAAACTGAGGGACGTACGCACATAGAGTAGAAAACTGAAACTCAAAATAAATCTTTAGTAACGGAAATTAAAGTTTAATTTTTAACACTTTTCCCCACTAGGATTAAAGTGAGTCCATTAATATTAACATAGACATTTTTGATAATTAATTATAACATATATACCATATAATTAATTCAATCAAGTTAAATACTATCATCTTTACACCAAGAAGAAAGAGTGTAAATGACGTCATTTATTCTTTTTGGCTGGAATAGACTTGTCCTTCCTAAATCACAAGATTTACTTATTTTCCAAACAAACCTTGAAAAGGTGCAAATTTGACCTATTTCTTATCAGTTACAGTTGTCTAAGAAATAAGGTGCCTTCTTACTCTTTTTCAATAATTGAAAAAGTGTTCTTCAGGAAGTCTTTCTATAATAAAAACACCATGAAAAAAACCTAGCCTGATTCTTTGTTTGCTGTATATATAATTTTTTTAAAAAATAAACTAACTTCAGAAGATATTAGTTTAAAAAAGAAACTTTTAGATTTTGCAACATTTAATCAAAAAGCAATAACTTTTGCTTTTTTCATATACAAAAAGGATTTAAAAAATAAAATATGGCTATCTTTATTTCTTTTGAAGGCATCACTAAGACTGATGGACTTCAGTAGGAACAAAGGCACAACAGTGTTCACATCTGCTTTACGAAGATCAGTACATACACAAAATCTGCAGATGGAACCCTGTGAGAGAAGAGCATCCTGAGGTTACTAAATACCAAAACTGAAGGACCAATATCAGGAAAACATGGAAGTACTTGAGAAAACAATATTGTTAATTGAGTAGGTGACACTTTTTCACGTACCAGTAGTGCAGGGAAACAGCTGTCAGTGAAGCACTCATTTTTCAAATGCAAGCAGTCAGGGCAGAAGAATTTTTCCATTTATATGTAAAAAATGCATACACGACATTTAAGTCAGACATTAAATGCAGCAGTGTGAGGCCCACGGAAAATTTGTTTTCACCCACTGAGAGTTTCTGTAAAGAAGTAAAAAATTCATTCATTATTAGTTTATCTGTGTAGGATGATGCAACATTTTAGTCTATTTCCAGCATTCCTTTATAAATTGTATGTCACAAGAGGCAAAATCCTGTCAAATGAATAATGTGCCATTTTCTGTCATCACTGGGAGAGACCAGTTCCAATATGAGACTAGCTGAACTACTACTAGTTGCACTCATTTGCTACTCTAGGAATTCCAATATATTAACCAAGTTAATACATTATTAATTAATTCAAGGGTCCTAGATCTGGAAATTAGGAGGGATATTAATCTGGATTTGGAAGAAATGTCTTAATAGTGCCAATTAATTTTTAAATTGAATTGCATATTAACAGCTTAACGTTCAGGTCAAGAGGTGCTCAGAAGTCAATTTAATATATAAGTCAAAGGGAAAACTGGTATAAAAGAGTATTACTCAATCTAATAATTGCAGAACTGCTTTCTATCAGTTTTGTACAACTTTATGGCAAAGATGATGTGGTTGAAGGAACAGTTATGTCATAGGATTCCAGAGACGTAGGTCTGGTTGACTCTGGTCCTAATGCAATCACACAGAATCACCTAATTGCTGAGGTTAGACAGGACCTCCGCAGATCACCTAGTCTGACCCCATGCTCAGAGCAGGGTCAAGCAGAGCAGATTGCTCAGGGCTGAGTCCCATTGGGGTTTAAGTGCCTGCAAAAATGGAGACTACACAGCCTCTCTGTACAACCTGTTCTAGTGTTCAAATACCCTCAACTTCTTTTACATGCTCAGAAAGGGATCTTGGAGCAATGTGATCCTGACTGCTTTTTCCCATATCACCAACAACATCTGGATTATAAATTGTTCAGAGCATAAACCATCTCTTATGATGCAAGTGCACCACACAAAGCTCATGAAGACAGTAGGAGGTCTATGAGAAATGCAAGTAACGGTATCTGCCTAGAAGATCATTCAATCTGAAGACTAAACTGGAAACAAGACACATTCTAAATCAATATATATCACAATGCCTTGGGGAAGTAATTTGATTCTTTTTAAAGTGCTTTCTGATTACAATATTTCTTTCCCTCTTTCTTCCCACTCTATTAAAAATCTAATTTTAAAATCTCAACACATGTTGTTAGTCTCTTTATTTACCCAGTCATAGGTTCATGGTTATTCATCTACCTCATTACTAACTTTGAGGTGAAAAACAATGGAATGAAGGACATCATGTTGCCGCAGCAGAACTGTGGATTTGAGACACCAATTCATACATCATTAGCTGAAAAAGGCAAAAAAATAAGTGTTATAGTCTTCAGATACACTCAGATCCTGGGTATGACAATAAAGAACTAGGCTTGCAAGTAAAGAATCCTTATGAGAACAAATACCATCATGGTGTGAAGGTTATGACAGCTCTAACAGCATTTATGTAGAAGGAAACTAATATGCTTGTCCTTGAATGCAGTCTCTTAGATTAATTAAATAATCTGCAGGAAATTTCCAAAATAGTCTAATTGCTCAAGCAGCATTTCTTTTTCAGGTGTATTTCTAATCTCACAGTCAGTTAGTAAGCATCTTTTTTCCTTTGAATAGTGATAAAAAACTCAACACCTATGCCAGCATTCCAAACACAGTATTTCTTTCTTTTCCACCTATCACATAAAAAGGTAACAATAAAGCACAGTATCTTTTCCTCCCAGCACAAGCAAATATATTTCCAAGACAAATCAGAATAACTGGACTTTTTAAAGTTTCTTTTATCTATTTTTATATTCTGTGTGTTCAAGACAAATCTCTCAACTGAGAGAAAGAAGAACTAAATTCTGCCTGTCTTGCTTCATGAGAGAGAGGCACACCTTTCTTTAAATTCAGTGCAACTGCCTACCTGAGAGTTTTTCCTGGGACAAGCTGGTGTTCTGTCATCAAGCTTCAAATATTCCTGAAGTCTGTGGACTTGACCTACAATTTACAGGAGCAAAAGTCTTGAATTGAAAACTTGATAGGCTCTTGTGTCTTTAAATCATTAGATTTAGGTCATTATATCAACGGAAGACTTAACCTTGATTTTTCTGAAAAGTCACCTGAGAACAGACCTTCAGCATTAGTGACCTGGTAATACAGTGCAGTCCTATTCTGTGAGCTACTATTGATGGAAGCACCTGTGCAGAAATGCTCTTATTGAATCCAAAGTACAACGAGCAGCACGATGGAGCATGAAGCCATATTCTAAGAATAACACCAAATCTACACAATAATGTAATTCAGCCTCCTTCAATGCATTTTTATCATCTCAATTCCAAAGCAAAGCCCATCACATGCTGTTAAGCATCCATACACCAATTCCAGAACTATATAAACAAAACTAAATTAAAGCTCAGTGATGATTTTTTATCAGGATGTGCACGTATATGGTGGTGCAAATGCCTTTATGCCACATCATTTGAAGTACACTGTGGGTGTAGGGCAGAGAGACAGGATTATCAGCCTCTTAGTTTACGCTAATATTCAAATTTAGGGAATATTCACGCACGAGATACAAAACAAAAGAAAATGAGACCGATCCTACAACTCAGGAACATGAATGGGAGGGGAGAGCCAAAAAGATGGTTATAGAACATGTTCTAGCCTGTTGCAGTGACACAAGGCTCAACTTGATCTCTTCACTCAGCACAAGAGGACACATATTCAAATACAGATGTTTTCTTAGTCTCAGTAAATGAAGAGCAAGTTACTATCAAGTTTCTCATGAAATTAGCAATTAATCTTTTCAGTTATTGACCGAGGCTTATGTCGAAGAGTTCCCAATGATCAAGTCAGTGCTAAAAGAAACCCATGGTTTGTCAGTAGAAGATGTGAAAGGAAAAATAACGGAGATGCTCAACAGCCTCTCAGAAAATGATCTGTGGAATTGCTCTGAATGTTGGCAGCATTGTATGCAGCTGTGTGTTAACTCAGAAGGGAACTATTTTAAATTAGCGACGGTAGCTGATTTCTTAATTTGTTAAATAAAAAGTTATAGGCACAATCTCTCTATTTTTGTGTTGGATCTTGCGTCACTCTGGAATGAAGCCCTGGTAATTGAAAAACATTTGTGCCACTAAGCTCTTTTACCTAAACATATATCCATCACTAGATAATCTTTCAATGCAACCAGTTTTTGGAAGTATTCTGAATGTTTCTGCAGTTCTGAAAAGCATCTACCACAGGGCACTGAGACTAGCTGGACTCTGGTCGTCAGCATCCTCTGACCCTCAACACCCTCTGACCAGGCAGAGGATGCCCTGTCCCTCCAGCTGTCACGGGACACTAAAACAGCAACTCTGTTGAATTTAAAAGCTTGGTAGACCAACGGAAATAAAACATCATCCTACATTCTCCAAAGCTTCAGGCTTACTAAGGTAAAAAAGATGAGAATTTGGCCAATTCAGTGCTTCAGCACAACTTGCACTGAAGCGCTAAATTAACTGAGGTGTAAATCTTTACTACACAGTTTTGCTCATTCTTGGCCTCCGATGACAGGCATTGGGTATGAGTTTGTGCAGGTATTACTTTAAAGCCACTTTCTCTAAACTCCTCACTGCACCATGTTTTAATAGTTATGGAAATGTATCTACAAAACATGTAACCTTTTACAAATTTCCATGGTGATGTCTGTGAAAATATGCTACTTCTAACTTCAAAAGTATTTGTTAATTTTCATGACAAAAAGTCATTGTGATCACATTAAGCACAAGAATTTTGACACAGAAAGGTGATTCCTCTCAAAGAGATGAGAGAGATGTGCAAATAACGCTCTGAACGGACATGCTGTCATAATTTCACGTGGAACATGAACAATACATCCCTAGAATAATATGCTTTCTTTTTATCTTTTATAAGTTCATAAAATATTAATCTTCTTTTCCAGCTATGCTGTGAGATCAATCTCAGCAGCACTGTTATTTCATACATAAAACGAAAGTGATTATGGACATGAAAGAGGAAAGCCTCATTTCCACAGTATCACAGTATCACAGTATGACAAGGTTGGAAAGGACCTCTGAGATCATCAAGTCCAACCTATAACCCAACACTATCACCAACCATCATCTAAACCATGGCACAACAAGAATTAGATAAGTCTAATCCAAGGGAAATGAAAATGCAACACGGAAAAAAGAATTTAGAGCATAGGCCTTCTGTAGTTTGTTAATCTAAGATATCATCATATAAGAGTGATAAATGAATTTTTATAGATATTTTAATTGTGAGATAAGTCATTGAATACTAAATATTATAATGAGAAATGAAGATACTAAAAATTCAAATTCAGTGAAAGATACAGGCTAATCCATATTATTCAATGTAGTAGTAATACCCTAGTGCTATCCAGTGAGGTTTACTAGTGGGTATGGGGTTATTCAAACTAGCAAGCTCACAAATGGGTGCCATGGCAGTGGAAAAGTTGTGATTCCAGGCAGCTTCCTGATCACTTTATTTGGTATTTTGCAGAATCCCAGCCACCACTGCCCAGTGTGCTGCGAGGATCTCAGCAGCAGTAACTCAGTGTGCAAGGCTCATGCTTCTCTTTCCATTTGCAGTAACAGATACTTGTAGGCTTGCTATCTTTCTAGCATCAGGGCAAATGTAAATGACTATCTTCTAAGAGGGTATTCTGTGCAGTTTTGTTCCCATCTTCTTCTGCCTCTTAGTGTGGGTGTTTACTGGATGCAATTTAAACTTGCATTTCTGTGGAAAGAGGACATCATTTTTTTATTGTAATGACTCTTACCAAACTTATTTTGACAGTCTGTCTCCCAGAACTTTGTCCCTGGGGAAGTTTTTGACCTCCAACGAGTGTTCTGTATCTCACCTTAATCAACTTGTGAGTAGCTAGTAAGAGCAGCAGAGGGGGTATGCAATACAAAGGTTTGATAAGAAAAGAGAGAAGGAGCCTGGAAAAGATCATATTTAAAACAAACAACAATAAAGAGATGATCAGGAAAAAAGAAAATGTCTCTTGAAATCTTATTAACTCACAGTAAACTATACTATTTAGATGGACACCTCTCTTTAATTTTTCCTTTACTCATGAACTACAATTATATAACAGTATATTTTGAAGCAATGATGGCCAAAACTATGGAAGGTTTTGGTATCAGGCTTAAGAAAACCTACTAAGCAAAAATTATTTGGCTTTATGGTACAATAAAATATGTACTTTTTATCAAAGCTTTCAGAATTTGAAGGACTTGAGAAACAAGGTTTTAGGTAAATAGGCTCACAGGTAAACTGGGCTCACAGAAGATATCAGTAGCAGTAGTAAATATGGTAAAAAACTTCTAGTGACTGGGTAAAATTTGCAACTGCAAAGGCTGGGAATTTGCAATTTTTATCCCAAGAAAGAAAGGACTTTGAATCTTCTCAGGATCCCAAGGAGAAAATTTAAATCCCCAAACAGAATACACTGAAAGCAGCTAAGACACTCTGGAGTTCTACTAGAAGGAAGATCAGTTGTTACAACCTTTCGGGCAACTAAGGGCAAGGACAACATTTTTGTGAATTTGGATTTAAGCATCTGAATTCTGTCCAAGTCCTAGATGAACATATGTCCTGTTGCGGAGCTAGGCTGTAGTGCTGAAAAGCCTGATGTAAGTATAAGGTTGTCAAGTAGCTCGTCTGCTAAACAGAAAACTGTGAGAGAAAGAAGGAATTATGCCCATATTAAAATGGAAAAAATAATCCATGTCATGTATTTAGCATCCAGTCACAGGAAGCACATGTCAAAGAAGGAAAACTGATGCCTTCTGAGTTCAAATCCATTGCTACCAACATATTTACATGGTAGAGAACACTATTCCTGCATAAATGATAATAGGTAACGGATGTATTTTCTTTTTTCTTCCCCCTTTGGCATATGCAATACACCATTTTCTACTTGAGGAATTAACTTACCTAAAAATGCAGCATATTGAAAACACAGCCAGAATTCAGTTACTTTTTACTGAATCTGTAATGTTACAGCAGGATTACTTTCCAGCTATAAGATACTTTTATTTACTGAACTCTCACACTTCAACTTACTCATGTGCTCAACTTTACTCCCACAAGTACAGTGACTTACTGGTTCCTGTGTTTACAGGCTCAGATTTAAAGGGATAATAAAAGGCATTTGCGCTGTATTTGGTGAACGTGTTTCATTATGTGTTGCTGTTACTTTTACCCAAAGGAAATCCCTTGTGTTAGCTACG
This sequence comes from Dromococcyx pavoninus, assembly GCA_033558185.1. Lineage (NCBI taxonomy): Eukaryota > Metazoa > Chordata > Aves > Cuculiformes > Neomorphidae > Dromococcyx > Dromococcyx pavoninus. Next base: position 820,827 of record JAUMJL010000063.1, on the reverse strand, counting down.
CTTACATTCACACTCAGGACCAGCTCATGCCCCTCTGGGATGAAACCCAGTGGAAGGGACTGAAAGAAAAATGTTGGCAAGCCACAAAGTCCTTTTCAGGCTCTTCAGGGGCCAAGTAGAAAATCTGCAAACTCACTCCCTCAGCCACACACTGGGACACTTGCTCTGTCAAAGACAAAGATAAACTTACTTTACAGTTATGAAACTTACTTTACAGTTATGTTATCTATCACTGTAAAAAAGAAACAAAGTTATACAAAAGATTGTAGCTGCTGCAGAAGGACCTTTTAAGAGGTTTAATTTCCTCACAATATATTTTAAAATAGATGACCAAGGCATACTATGCATTTCCATTACTGTCCTTACTGTTCTAGACCCCGAGAACATAAAGCAGCGATGATGTGATGGCAGGACTTTATCCATACACAGTCAACCCAAAACTCTAAAAGCAATTCCCCATATAGGAGAATGCTGCAAAGAAATACCATAGCCTGTCATCCTTTAGTTGTAATATCTTCCATTCTCTCCTCATCTCGACAGGTATGATCTGCCATTCCACTCACCAAATGTTTTTTGTCTCTGGACCCGAAAACTGCTATCCTTTCCCAGTGCAAAGATGTACTAACATGCAGATCTGTTCTGGCATATCTGCTAAGGCTCCTTCCACGTACCCCCACCTCTCTTTCAAACTGCAGATGCCTGTGCTGGGGCCTGGTTCACATTGCTGCCCACCTTCAGAAGGCTACGTTAACACAGCTGGAACACCACTTTCACCAGCTCCACATGGTATTATTTTTAGATGAATACAGCTATATAAAGCAGTTAGAAGTAAAGAGTCATTCAGCTTCACTTATTCACAATGTGTTAAATCAGAACTGCTATGACTTGTAGGTCCTTTAAAACAGCAATTAATGCCACCAATTATTAAGAAAGGCATCTTCCTACTACCTAGTGCTAATCTCATGTGACTTAAAATGGTAATGGCAACTTGAAAAGATCTGATTGATAAATTCTTTGAAATCCCTAAAAAATAGGAAATAAACACCCATAGGATTCATTCCCCCCATCTCCTAGGAATATTTCAAATATTAATGACATCTGTTTCCTGACATATTTTTTTAAAGCTGCATTTTTGGCAGGTATCCTAGTGTTGTACGTATAATTGTGATCCCAAAGTTATTTATAAACTTACTCTTAATTATCAGACAAATCAACAACTGCAATCCTACACTATGAGAATGACTACAAATTCTGTATTAAGAAATGGTGACCGTTTTTGTAGAGTAGACTTCAGTAGAGCAGAAGACTCAGCCAAAAAGTGACTGTGGAAACATTTGGGAAACTGAAGGATAGCAAAATAGAATCGTAGAATCTTCCGGTTGGAAAAGACCTTTGAGATAATCGCGTGCAATCGCACCCATTATCCGCTAAACCATGTCCCTCAAAAACTCATCTATCCGTTTTTTAAACACCTCCAGGGATGGTGATTCAACCACCTCCCTGGGCAGCCTCTGCCAGTGTCTGATCACCCTTTCCATAAAGAAATTCTTCCTAATATCCAGTCTGAACCTCCCCTGGAGCAACTTATGGCCATTTCCCCTTGTCCTATCACCTGTCACTTGAGAGAAGAGATCAACACTTGTTCTGCTACAGCCTCCTTTCAGGCAGCCATAGACAGCGATGAGGCCTCCCAAATACTATGCGTTGTAATTCCTCTTATTAGCCATTCACTTCCTACTCCACTTTTGAACTAAAAAATCAAGACAAAATGCAAGGGCAGAGCTATAGAATGAAATAAACCTACTGACTGTCTTGTTTTCTTTTCAAGTGTCTTAGCCCATTTCTGTCCAGACCAGACACCCTCCTCCTACTGGCAGCAGGACTCTCCTGATGGTCTTTGGGAAGGGCGACCATTACAGCAGTCCTCGTCCCGTCAGTAAAAACCTCTTAGTACTTTCAAGTCTAAGTACCTTTCTAGTTCCCATCTGTGCTTATGGATCTCTTATTTCCAGTTTTGCAGGGTCCTGGTTTTATGCTTTTTATTCTTCAATTCCAGTTTTGTGAAGCCCCTCACATACAGAGCTTTGCACCACTAGCCATGTACACATAGCAAAGAAGGTGAAATGAGTTGCAAGATACAGACTTTAGTAATTTCTCATTGCTTTCTTCCCCTCTGCATGTATCTATTCCAACTGCGATGCACAAGGACATTAAACAAGTAATTCTGGGAGAACATGAACTGAAGAACCCTGGTTTCCCACGGACTTATATTGAGGCTGATAATGAGCTGTAATTGAAACTTTTCTCATTACCAAGACATTTATATGGTCTCTCAACCATGTGAATCACTGTTTAACAAGAGAGAAGTTCATGTTACAGCCTTTGGGACATTTACAGGATCTCTCAGCCCTACCCAGCTGCCTATTTTCATGAAATAATTTAATTATACTTGAGATAGACTTAGGTGAAACTGCCCAACGCTTCAAAAGTTATTGGAGAAGTAAAGGAGACACAGCCAAGCATGATCGCATAATGGCCTGTTTCCATAGGAACCTGGAGGGAAAACAGAAAAACAATTTGTGAAAAATTTTATCACAGAGTCACTTTAATTGAAATTTTAAAAATATCTGACCAGCTGTAAATCACATGCTGTAGTACATGCTACTCTTCTCCTACCTTCCTCTATTTAGTACCCAGTCTGCAGACCCTTGCCTTCATGTATCCTGCTCTCCTATATCCTGCAGGCACAAAAACTATGCTTTTTAAAGTCAGGAGGTTGCTCTGCCTGTATTTTGTCAATCTCCCCTTCAGATGGAAACTATTTTTTTAGGCAAAGCAAGCTTCTCAGAAATACATGCCAACAGCTACACTTCACTGTGCACACACATGCCAGGCATATGACAGAACAAATTAAAGAAGAGCTCACGGGAGGAGCGGGTTACAGTATCACCTGCTGAACAAAATACATCCCCCAGTACTTGGGCAGAGTGAAGCTCTGGAGCTTGGAAATGTTGGGTTTTGGCTGCTAAGGTCATTTGGGGTTTAAGGCCCATAGGGTGGTGGCAACCTCAGTGAGGGTACTGAACATCTGACGGGTGATGGAAAGTAGAAAGTCATAGAAAAATAGCCACCCTTTTCCTCATTACACGCTCTCCAGGTACAACACCCATTTCAGCTACAGCTCCTGTCTCCTGTGGCCAGTCACCAGCAATAAAAACTATGTACAACTCTGTAAATTGACACGTAAGACCTCCAAACTGAGGAAAACCACTCTGAGAACATTTGGAACATTGAGATCCTCCAAGTTAAAGGCCTGTCTCCTGTTTTCCTGGCCACAACTCGAAGCTCTCTGGGTGCTTCCCAGCCAAGAGCAGAACTGTGAGACCACAGGATCCTCCCCTGCCATGAGCAGAACTGCGGGACCACGACATCCCTCCTCCTCTCCACTCGGGCACACTTCCCAACTCCAGCAGACCACCGATGCGGCACACGCTCGGGACTCTGCTGGATCGCGCCGGTGACATCGACCCGAGGCGGCCGCGATGCAGCGAGAGACGCCGGCAGCTGCCCCCCCCCCGCACCCCCTTGCCCCCGCGCGCCCCCTGTCGGCCGGGGTCGGCTGGCACGGGGGAGGGAGGGGGGTGTCGGGCCGGCGGTGCTTGAGCCCCCCCCCCGCCCGGTCTGCTCTCCGCCTTCTGCCGGTCGTGCCAGGCAGCCTCTCTCTCGGCCTTCACTACCGGGTCAGGCGAGGCGGGAGCGGCGAGGCAGCGCCCGCCTCGCTCCGGCACCGACACCGACACCCCTCCTCCTCCTCCTCCTCCCCGCGTCCGTCCGTCCCTCCCCCTCCTCCTCCCTCTCCGCTGCCAGTTTCTGTACAACTAGTGCATCCCCGCACAGGCAGGGTCCCGGCCGCCGCGGCTGCCATGGATATCAGCTAAAGCCGGGCGGAGAGGGCAGAGAGGCGCTCCCCGAGACAGCTCGCAGCCCCGCGGGGCCGCCGCTCCCCGCCCGCCTGCCCCGCAGGATCCCGGCTGCCCCGGGGAGGGTGGGGGATAGAGAGGGAAGGGAGGGAGGGAAGAAGGACGGAATACAGGGAGGGAGTCGGGCAGAGCATCCCCACGGCAATGTCCAAGGGCTTGAAGAAGAAAAGCCACTGGACGAGCCGAGTCCACGAGATCGTGATCGTACGGAACCCTGAGGGGCAACTGGGCTTCGAGCTGAAGGGGGGAGCCGAGAACGGGCAGTTCCCCTACCTGGGGGAGGTGAAGCCCGGCAAGGTGGCCTATGAGGGCGGCAGCAAGTTAGTGCCGGAGGAGCTGCTGCTAGAGGTGAACGAGACCCCCGTGGCCGGGCTCACCATCAGGGATGTGCTGGCCGTGATCAAGCACTGCAAGGACCCCATCCGGCTCAAATGCGTCAAGCAAGGTAAGGCGGGGACGGACACCCACCTACCCCCCTCTGCCCATCCCTCCAGCAGCTGGGGCAGGTCTAGGGGGACCTGGAGGGGGAGCAACTTTGTTGCTGCAGTTTGACTTTCCCCCTCCCCGGCGGAGCCGCCCCCTCTCCGGTGGCGCGGGGCGGGGGGGGGGGGGGGGAAGGATGCGAGCGGCGCTGCGCGGTCCCCGCAGCCGGGCGAATTAAATGTGCGTCAGTGACAGCGGTTCGCCATACCTCGGCAGGGGACGGGGGGGGGGGGCAGCACTACCCCCGCATCCTCCATCCGCCCCCCAGCATCCCGCATCCTCTCCCCGGCATCCCCCATCCGCCCCTCATCCCGTGGCGGGGCCGGGGGCGGCCGGGCGGGCACGGCTGCGGAGCGGGGCTTTGCCCTTGGGCGCCGTGGCTTGGGACTGGGTCCCTGGTGGCGTAAAGGGCGGCTTTAGCATCTCTTAAGTGTCATTAGCGGGAAAGTCATTCATTTGATCCCCGGTGAAAACGATCGCCTAATCCTAGGGAGCGGGGAGCTCGGAGAAAGTGTGGAGGAGGGAGAAGCAGGGAGAAACTTTAAGGAGAGAACGGACTACTTTTGTTTCTCGTGTTTCTCTTTTTTATTTTTGAAGCACTCTAATAGGTTAATTCATTTCCAGGAAAGTCAGTAGAGAAGAGGCGCCACAGATGCTGTTTACATATTTGTTTCTGTCCTCTTTAAACTGTGCTGAGTTGGTCTAACTGCAGCTGAACGCGTGTAAAGAGGTTTCTGCTATCCCAGCAGCATTTCTGAAACGCAGGAGCTGTGAGCTGCTCTGGGAACCGATTCTGTAGGTGCTCCTTGGATGTGGACGGTGCAGCAGCTGTACACGTATTGCTAAAGCACGCATTTCAGCCAGTCACTGAGCTCAACCACTGAAAACTTGGGGTTTTCTATGGTGGGAAGATTTTTGATGTCATGCAGCAGAGACACGTGCTCTGTAACTACAGCCAGCAGCCTTTACTCAGAGGACATCCAGGAGAGTTCCTCTGACATTTGGTATAATTTTGTAATTTAACTTATTGTAATTGGCGTTTTGTTGTTTAAAGTGGTATTTGTGATACTTCTGAATGCTTGAAAGATACGCCAATTGTAAGTTTATCCAAACATGACAGAATCAGTAGAAAGAATTTGACTTTTACTCAGACCTTCAGAATGTACTTTATGATGTATTCCATTATCTACATAAGGTTAAACCTCTAAATAAAGATATGATCTGGGATTTTTCTGTTTGTCCCTTTGAGCAAGTTGTGCAGTATGTTGTAGATCATATCTCGATAGTCAGGCAATGCATGGAGACACAGTAGTTTATGTGATAAGTGAAGATTAGAAAGGCGTATAATGGATTCTCTCTTGCTGTATAGTGTCATTGCTGGGCACCTGAACTCCAGGAAACCTGCTCTGTAGTTTCCTCTTATTATCAGTAATTTTAGTGTGAGTGGTCTTACCTTGATGGGATTGAAAAAGAACCAGTAGTGGGAGTGTCAAGAAGATGAGGGTAAATTGATGTTTAAATTCTTAATTTTTAGTTTGCAGAAATCTTATAAATGCTTTGCAGTAATGCCAATTTAAGGTTACGTTCATTTACTACATGAAACAGTCTCTGTCCCACCTCTTCATTGTTTTTTTAGTATTTCTCTTTAAATCAAAGCAATCACCAGTGATTCATTAATGTGTGCTCCCTCAATAAAGATATCTGTCATACATGAATTAGGGACATTAGTCAGGCTTTTAGTCCGTGCATTACTGCAAGTTTCTTGAATGAGGCATAGAAGATGAATTCTAAATTCTGCCTAGTTTATATATATTTGGCTTTCTGAGGAGTTTTACTTCAGTATGTTAACATGCTATACTTTTGATGCGAGTCCTCAAAGCACTGGCCAGATGACTGCATGTTTGGAGCAGCAGTCCTGCATAGATTTTTGGACTGAGAGACTTCCCGTCTGGAATGATATTTCTTGTGCTCTAGCATCCTTTACTTCACCAAAGGGAGTGGCCTTCTGTATCCGACTTCCTATTTTTAAAAAAGGTCAATCGTTTGTGTATTTTACCACCTGACTTTTTCAGTGTAATTCAGACAAACTCTACAACGCTCGGTTACAAAGCAGAGACAGCAGGCATCTATGTTACTCACAGAAACAAATTACTATTCCCCAAAAGTACTTGCAGTAGTGCGTAGGAGAGAAAAAGCTGGGCAATAAAATCTTTATCTGTTTTTGTAACTTTTGTTTTCTTTTTAAATATAAAACACCTTTAGTGTGCTGGAACAAGGTTAATGACTCCAATATCATTGTTTCTGCATAATTTATCAATGATATCTCTCTAAATTAGAATAGCATGACCTTGAATGCACCATGTGGCTGTAACCGTTTCTTTAGTGCTGTCTAGCAGTGAAGTCAGAGAAAAAAATGTGGAGGTAGGACACAACTATTTATAATGTGATGCTTAAGAGACTGTATTTTTCTTGTTTGAAAGTTTTGATAATTCAGCAGTGAAAATTCACTTGTAGATGAAATCAGGGAATGGCTAATTCAGTTTACAGGAATTTGCTTAGATGTTGTGAAGTATGGAAAAATAAAGGTGCTTTCATGATTTTTCATTATGTTGTGTTTGATTAAACACCTCCCTCTTCTAAATAATGAAATACTTCATCTTTTACCACATTACAAGGTGAAATATTTCTTTAAAACAAGTCTGATGGAATACTGCTGTTTTACATGAGCTGAACATCTTGAGCTAAAAATATTAACGTGGAAATAAGAATCATATAATGTAGGAGTTGCTCTATATCATCAGGAGGAGTAAACATCATGAGAAACTAATTAGCACTTCTACAATATGATCTGACATAGAACTCTCCTAAGTATGAAAGTATGACACCCAATAAGTAATTTTTTTAATGCAGGAAATTTTTCCTTGTTTTTAAATGGGGAAGAAAGATTTTAAGAACTTTTGTTTTTTAAATTTCTGATTATAAGAGTTAACAGAGAAATATTCCTTGGAGACTATTTCCTGTTTGGGTTTTTTGGTTAGGTTTTATTTTGCAAGCCACTTACTGTGCTACTGTTGGCAGAATCACAGACATTCTCTTAAAACACATGGGGTGTTGACCAGATGAATGTCAATGGCAAAGATGTCCTTGACATCAGATGAAGAAGGCAAGACTTCTCTGTGAAGTCCTATGCTTTTTTGAATGTATGGTCTTTCAACTATATTTTGTACAGCAAGTCAAATTAACTGGGCTTATTAGCAAATGTTATGCATTCTGACCTTCTACGCTCTCTGACAAAGAGAAGATCCTTACTGTTTCTGAAAGAAATACTTCTGAATTTCAGATGTGATTTTTTTTACATGCAGAACAGTTTAGATTTAAGTACTGTCTTCCCACAGATGCACCAATGTGAAGTTGTAAAAGTAGCAATGTGTTAAGGAAAGGCATCCTAATTTGGATAAGTAATCACATGGAGAAGAGTCATGTGAGGAGCAATGTTGTCTCCAGTTCCACTCTCTGTTCATCACTGCTGTCTCAGATACACAGTATCTTTCTCCAGTAATTCCCATCAGTAGGGAACACAGGTCCATGATGCTTCGGTTTAGTTTGAAAGGTTGCAGGAGCAGCCGCCTCAGTTGTACTGGATAAACCAGGATCTTTATTCTTTGCATAGAATCATAAACTTCCACAGATGCCTTTGGCAGAATCGCAGTGAACACTGCAAACATGGATTTCAGAACTCAGCAGCGTTTTGTCCTGGAGCTGCTGCCTGACATGTCTCTTCCTCAAGGAGAATGGTTTGGATAAGCTAAGTAACCAAGTGATGTGAATAACTGAGCAATTTGATTTACTTTTAGAAGTATTTAGTGGCATTACCATAATAAATATGAATAACACAGATACTTTATATTGACACTTTCTAAAGTCTCTGATTTGACTCTAAATCATCAGACTTTAAGTTTCAACCCATAATGCTTTAGCTCCTTATGCAAAAAAGCATTAGTACCCAGAATGTAAGGAAGGACTTAAACCCGGTGTTACTTTCTCAGTCTAATCATTTACTTATCAGTAAGCATGTCAAGACATTTCGCTGACTATAGGTGGAGTTGGGCATATTTTCAAGTGCTTTTCCAGACAGGAGATGGTTTGGACCTTAATTACAATAGATACAAGAGAGATGGCGTTCGGGCAGACTGCAGATCTGCATCCTCCACATCCTTTTCCTGGTAGTGGTGACAGTGGTTTCCTGCTGAAGAGCAAAAGGACAGGACAGCACTGTTCCAGCACCTAGTGATTTGTGGCTCAGCGATTTAGTAGCCTTGTAGGGGGTTTGATGGGTTTTTTCTTTGTTTTGTTTTTTTTTTTCTTACTCATGACTTTCCTCATCCATGAGTTTTGCAATTAAAAGCTGGTTTGCAGTTTACTTTTTGTTTAATTTAAAATTCTGTGACAAGCCTTTCGACAGAGAAGTACAAGAATATTCTGTTTTTCTAAAGCTTTTCTTGCACGTGTAAAGTCAATTACTTAAAATGTCGGCTAGCTAAAATTTTTCTACAGACTTTTTAATGCACAAATTCTTATGTGTAGTTATGTTTTTAAGAAATTTCTTTGGTTATTCAGGTTCATCAGTATTTCTTTTTTACATTCATTAAAATACTTTGTGCATACGGATTGCCCTTTTGGTTTTTTTTTTCTTGCTGGGTATCAATATATATCTTCCAAGATGTGACTGTTGGATAAAATTTTCTTCACTAATATAAAGAATAATATTTTACAGCATAAAATGGCATGATTTTCTTGAATAAAAAAATTCATAAAGATTTGGCAAATATCAATCCCAAAGAACTATGAAAACCTGCATGGTTATATAGTCTTTGAAAATAAACTGTACTTCAGACCTGTTCCTTTTTCCTACCTTGTCCTCCTTAGGATTTTACTAACTCTAGAAATGAAATTCAGAGTTCTCTTTTTACCATTACTTTATGTTTTTCTTATGCTTGTCCATCTTAATTTAAAGACCATTGAAGCTGACTTCTGACTCATGTAGCTGGTGATTTATTCTTCAGCTCTTCCACCGAGGTAGTGATGTTTCATGTCAGGAACTCCGTGTGTTCACTGGCAGTAGAATTACATTCATCAGTCTTTTTCCTTCTCTGAGAATTACAAATGTGCCATTAAAGGATGAAGCCATGACTTTGTTAGTGCATCATTTCCTTGAAGAAATGAAATAATCAAGAGTGCTCTGCTTAATTCTGTTGAGTTGCATATGGTAAAGTTCATCTCACACTAACTCTTGTCTGTCTGTTTAATACTGTTGACATCAACGGAAAGTACTAGTGTAAGGGGATAAAATTGTATCTGTCTTGTTTTATGCGTCCTATAACCTAACCTGCATTAATTCAGCATTTCATGAAAGAGAGGGATTCTGAGCTTTTGCTTTCAGTGTTCGTTATATTCTCCTCGCTCCTTATAAATGAGGAGCTCCTTTCATGACATGAAAGTGTTGAAAAATTATTCGTCTACATTTTTTGTGTACCTGAAGTGGTGTATACATGGAAAAAGTGCTCCTTCAGAAGGGATTTATGTGAGGAGGTGGTTGTAACTGATTTCGAAAGGGTGATGGAGAAGAAAGTGCTGCAGTAGTTGTAGAAGCAGATGCTTTTTGTTCTTCTCATAGCGGTATAAACAGAAAAGGAAATTTTTTTTTGCTGGAGAGCATCAAGGCAAGGGTCGAAGAACATAGTGCTATTGCTTGAGTGTGTTAACATTCTGGAATTATTTTATTTCTTCCATACACATAGTATGTGTTTATAAATATGCAAGTATAGATATGTATTTGTTTATCTATTTTTGAGAGCTATGGGTAGAACTTTTTATCTGTAGGTTGAGAGTTTGTATGTTTTTGTGTAGTGTTGCTACACAATAATATACTATATAATGATATTTATGGGGCACAATACTAATCTAGACTGTTTTCATAGTCGTTTCAATGCATATGTATGTGAAAGTTACAATACAGCTCTGGTGGCCAAGCAATGTTCAGTAAGGCACAGAGTTCTGCTGTAGGAAATAAATGATGATAAACTTTGGAATAAGATTTACTAGATGCCTTCTCAAGCAGGTGCAGTCTACAGTGTGGAGTTTGAAGGTATTGATCTCAGTAGCAAAGTGCCTGTCTTTCTTTGGTTTTCTTGCTGAATGTCATTGCAATGCTGGCCTTAACTGTTTTTTTCTAAAAATCACAGGGCCTGTGACCCCAACAGTATCTCTTCAGCACACCTAATTTGTTAAAAATCAGTGTTCTTTCAATCTCAAGGAAATCTACCGAGTAAGAAGGTGTGATAGTCTTGCTGGCCATTTGCAGAGCTTTCTCACTTTAGGCTGAAACTGTCACAGTGGAAAGTGGAATAGAAGATAGAAACTCTCACAGTGGAAAGTGGAATAGAAGATAGAAGCAGGAGAGGAAGAGAGTGAAGGGCTTCAACAAAAATAAACTTTATCTAGCATTCCTAAACTGAGCAAAATTTCTCACTAGTAACTGATAATCTCTAAACCAGTACTTTTCTTACAGCTTAAATGTTTTTTTCAATATTAGCTTAATAAGTCTTATATAAAAAGATATAATCTCCTATCTCTAATCTGCACTTTTCACTAGAAGCTTAGTTGACAGAAGGCTGTTGTTTGTGTGTATCATCTGCTATATGTTTACCCATTTAGTGCGTGTAAATGAACCACAAATGCATTATGTCTGAACTCGCAGTGGGCACATGCAGATTGCTCGGATCCAAGCAGCTTAGTGAAGATGTACATTACATGGCACTTCCAGGTGTCTTTTCATTCATGTATAGGTTATGATTAGTAATATATGAATACCACTCTTTCACTCTGCTTATCAGCTTCAGACATTTCTCCTGGATGTCTAGAAAAAAAAGCCCTAAGCATGTGTTTTATGGTCTGCAGATGAAACGGGCCATGTCCCTTAGCCATAGGTGAAATAATGCCTGCTTACATTTCTATATCACATTTTTGTGACTCTCTTGAATCATTCTTGATTCAAATCATTGTACTTGAAGGAGCACCCAGATATATCTTTTCTTTCTTACAAACCATGGAGCTCTACCTGCTACCCGATGTTCTTCCTTCTTGCCTGCTCCCACACCGTTTGTGCTACTGAATCATCTTCAATCAGGGCTTCCTGTGTCCCTAGAATTCACCTTGACCTTTTCCAGTAATCCATCCGTCAAGTCTGGCACAAGCATCAACTAATTTATTCTGACCAGTAAGATGTTTCTACCCAGTGTGCTCAAATTTACTTCAGAAAAGCATGCTGAAACTTGCTTTGATCCAGAATTTTGGCATTCTATGATTCCAGATAATCCCTGTTCTGATGGGAGCAAGCCTGGTATAAGAGTTTCTTATGGTAGTCTCTATAGCCATTGACAGCAGTCATTTCATTGAATTATCCGGAATTATTAAATTGTTCACCAGGTCCCCAGATTATCACAGCAGGGGCCAGGATTTTCTATTGGAAATATGTTAGGTGAGACACTGAGGAAAAAATTGAGATTACTCACTATCTGCAGCCATAGCGAGTTTGTTTGTTTTTAAAAACTCAGAACAGGAGAAATATTGTGTCCTCAGTATGCAGAAAGAAAGAAAAAAACCCATAGATTTTATAGTTATGAGTAGTGCTGATATAGGTTCTTTATGAATAGCAGAACCACTTGAAAGTAATAGTAGGGATATAATGAGCAAAATACTCTGCAATGTGTACTAGCAAGTAAATTGTGTAGCTATGTTAATATAACATTAGCATTCCAGAATGGAAATCCTTCCTGGAATCAAGTACAAGTTGTGTTTTATTAGTTACCTGTTTAAGCTTGGTATCTTCATATCTCATATTGTTCTTACATTTGTTAAAAAGAATGTGGAGTATGATTTGTTAAATTGCACATTTTATGGTGGGATTTTTTTGGCAAAAAAAAAGAGATTTCCGGCTTTGTTTCCTTCATGGCAACCATTAATTAATCTGCATATTTCTGATAAAATATATCCATAGCTCAAAGGCACACTGACTATGCTACAGAAGCTGAAAGGAAACAAAATTAGTCCATCAGTCTCATTCCAGGATGTCCATTTCTGAGTTCTTACAGCACAGATTTTTTTTTTCCTTGGTTTTAAACTCTTGATTGAAAACCAAGCAAAGGTCCTATTTGTACCCTATATTAGTTATGTTGAATAGTTTCTAACATGTTACATTCACATGGCTGGTTCGTTAACTAGTATGGAAAGAAATGACCATATTAGTTTCTGTTATTTCCTTCCTTCTTTGTGCTAAATATGCATTAATAATTGTCACATAAGCCTCTCTTATGCTTCCCAAATGGTATGTTAGTATGTAACAAGGATTGTTCCCATTATATTTTAATTCTCTGTCCTTGTATTTTTATAGGTACAGCGTTTTATATTTCAAAGTGTTGCAGAGTCCTGTTGCAGACTTAATAAGCTGATACAGCACCTTGGTGCTCCCATCATTGAAGTGCAATCCTTGTGGAGTGGGAAAGGCAGCAGCTGCTGAACTCCTGTAGCAGATGAGACAGGAGGTTAACACCCTTTCAGTTTAAGCAATTGTGTGCTTTTATTAGGTAAAGTGTAATTACCACCCCCGAAATTTACTGTACAGCCACTACACTGTTCTTTTGCAAGACTCTCCTTGAAGCTGAATGCCGCTATGCCTGCTCTGCAGTTGAAATTACTAGGTGGTGTGCTGTGACTCCTGTTCATTGTATTGACAGTTACTGGTTTTGCTGGCATTTCTGATTTCTCTTTTTGTGTGGGTTTGTTATATCTGCTTGTTGTCTCATACATAAAGTCTGAAACCTTTTGGTGAGAGGAGCTGCCTTTGTTATAGCAAGTAGCATGACAATTTCAGGCTGGGACTCTGTAGTTTCTATGGCAATGTAAGTATTCATATTAAATTCAGAGTTAGCCATAGTGACTTTTTTGATAATAGTTCTTGGAAGTACTCTGTATCATTTCAACATGGGATCTGTAACTCAAATTGACAGTTTTTCAGTCTTGGTGATAGAAGCTGTAAAGCGGATAAAAGTTGAGCAATAGGATTTAAGACAAAGTGCCCAGTTATGAGTAATGTGAAGTGTCTGTTCCTAGTAGCACTGGTCTGTTGTCTCATGCTCTTTTCCTTACAGCTACTGCTAGCAATGCCTGTTCAAAAAACCTTGGCTATTCTGAGCATAGTGAATATATTGCTGGAATAATTTAGTTTTTTTCTTTTTATCTGCTCCATTTACTTGTGAAAGAACATACCCCCTCCATAAACTTCTAGAAGAATTACTGGAATTTCTGATAAGCCAGTTAAAAGCTTTTTCAACACTCACTCTGGATGTTTTCCAGTAAAAATAGCATATAAGATTTCAGAAAAAGAATGCATCACAGCACTGGAGTTTTTGTTGGTAAAATAAAGCAAAATCAAGATGTTGCATTTTCTTAATTAAAATGAAGCATCAGTACTTAAAATATTAATTAAAAGACCTTCCATATTTATATTTATGTTGCATTTTTATATTATGCCTGTGGTACTTATCTAATGAAATACTCTACAGAGCAGATGAACTCATAACATTTAAAAAGTCTTCATTAAATATGAGTGAAATATTGTAGGAATTGTGTACAGGTGATCTGACTTGAAGAAGTATAACAGCTGCTTTGCCTTGTTAGCAATTCAAATATGTGTGTGTATTGAGTAATAAAAATAAGGTTTCTTACTGTAAAAGCTGGAGAAACTGAATATGTTTTTTGCCTACCTGAGAAAGTACCTCCTGCATTTGAAGAGAGCAGTGTCAGTTTCTATTAGGAAATATAGCAGATGCAGTTGGGATCCAACAGTGTCCTTTCGGGTCAGTATTAAGTAGATTTTTAGTAAGTAGTAATCCACTCGCTCCTCTTGATTTGGAACAGGTTGCAGTGAGCTGCAGATTTCCTCCCTCTGTCTGCATGTTGTTGGCCAACTCTGGGGATGCTGCTGCTGGGAAAGAGGTTTGCAGCTAAGACATGAAAACAGAAGTCTTCACGTGTATTCCTTGACAGTAATATTAACTCTCGTTATTATGCTATCTGAATAGCTTCCAGGTTCTTAAAATCCTTTACAAGAAGATCTTATTCATGCTCTCCCAACAGGGAGTTACCCTTGGTGTCCTTGCTAATTTCAGTGTGGGCAGGGCAGCTGTGATGGCTTGCATCTTTGGTCTCCTATCTAGGCTATGAGATACTGTTCTTAAAAACTCTTGGGAAACTGCTGAGTTTCACAATTGTAATGATTACATTTTCTTCATGTGTGCTGTCTTTTTATGCATTTTTTAAAAGTTATTTAAAGCCTGTCTCTTTAGAAAGAGAGTCTATCTAAATATGTATAGTTTATCAATAGAACTAGCACTGTGCTTCTCCAATGAAATGGCTTAGTTTTTTTCTTTTCTTTAAAAAAATAATCTCTTAAAACATGTTTAGTATTAGTGTATCAAGATGACTGAAATCAGATTCCATGGATACAGGTACTACAAGCTGGCAGTGAGAAATACTTGCTGCCCCAAAGGGTTTATAAAGGCTAATTGGACGCGGCAGACAGGTAGGAAGAGACAGAGCCACACAGTGGTGAAATGACTTGCTAGAAATCTCAGATCAATCAATAACAGAGTGAAGAACCCTGCAATGTAATTTAAAAATGTATCCAAGCAGTACTGTGTCCAAGTAAAGGCACATAAGCTGCAAAAAGAGCCCTCTACTCTTCAATGAGAATTGCTATTGATTGTTTGAGTGAAATATTTTTGTAGCTATTTATTTGAAACTCCATGACAAATCTGTGTAAATCAGAATCTTTGTCAATAATAAACAATCACAAGCGTGCAAAGGTCTGTACAGAGGTGAGCGTGTTGTCTCCTAAAATAAAATCCCTTCAGAAATATATTGGAAGTGGTAAAGCGTAGGAAGCTGAAGCAATATACATTTATATCTTTTAATGAGATATTTATGTTTATTTGCAGTGCTGATTGGATGTGTAGGTACATCAAAAACACTATACTATATTTCTATGAAAATTTTTCTGGCCTGTTAAAGCTACTGACTGACGAGTGGCAAATTATAAATAATTTATGTGGGGTTTTTTGGTTTTGTTTTTTTTTTCATTTTCTTTTTGTTTTTAAAAAAACTCCTCATTTGTTTTGGAAGTTTGAGAAATCCTATAAAATATTACCACAGGCACTAAGTTTGGTTTGCCAGGTGACACATACAAAATACTGATGAAGAATCCAGTGGGAACCTCTCACTTCTCACAATTCTGGGGGACTTCAGGTCGGCTTTGATGGATGGTTGCTTCTTTCAGAGTCCTGATGTTGCCATCCTTTAACCCAGATCAGGTGGGGTAATTGACAGAATCCTAGATTTAGCCCAGCTTGCAAAAAAATTATGGCTAGGGTTTAGAGTTGTCAGATGACATTCCTCAAAATTACTGAGGAATCATGGAGAAGTGAGACTGTTTTGGGTTTAGGAGGACATACAATAATGCTAGGCAGGGCTCCATTAAGGCCATTTCAGATGCAGTTATACACCAAAGATTATACTTGTGGCTCTGTACTTTTGTCTCTGTATGGAGAGCTGTTGGTCCCTCTGTGTTTTCACCTCATTTGCTTTGCCATTGGTTTGTCATTTCTCACTGGAAGCTTCTCCCTCCCACACTCCTTGGAGAGGGTGGAATGAAGGAGAGGGCGGGAGGACTCCCTAGCACTTACTCGGTGTGAGGAATGTCTGCCTGAGCTCCTGGAGTATGTTTCACTGTAAGGATCTTCTCTTATAGAAGGTCTCCATATCCTCCTCAGTGTCTGGGGCTTGGGCAGAGTTTAAGAAATCATCAGTGAGAAATCAGAGTAGGATTTTGCCTTGTACAAGCAACAGGACTTAGGTCTTGCTGGAACCACCCTCCTTTTTCAGGAAAAGGGAGTTACATAATGTTAATGGTGACATCCAGATGAGGTTCTGCAATCCTTTTTTAATAATCCCTTTTTTTTCTGTAGCACAATACTCTTAGGTGCTTTAAATAAAACTGGCACAATTCAGTGCAGCACCTTATGGACACCTGAAGTGATGAAAAAATTCATGTTTCCTTTTGACAACCACGAAGTACCATTTGCTGTAGTTATGTAGTTAGTCTAATAAGATTTCGGTCCTGAAGTTGATCACAAGCACACTCTTGCCCTGCATTTACATTATTCATTCATTGAGGCTTTTTAGAGGTGCAGCCATTTGTACAACTGAGAAACAAAGGAAACCTGTCTCCAGCCTTAAAAAAGGCAGCTGATTCACAGTGCATGGTCATACTAGGCAACAATATGTTTCAGAAAATGTATAATGTTCTGTGCAGTCAATAGCACCAGGGAATAGATGAGATGGAACAGTCTTTGTCTTAGGCACTGGAGTTAACAGCCCATACTCCTTTAAAGAAAAGGTCTGAGCTGTACTTGACAGAATGGCACTGGGATCATTCCCCTCCCAGGACCATCACCAGCGCTTCTCTCTCCTGAATTCAGCCAACCTATGGGTGTCCTCATAGCAGGAGATGAAAGTACCTGTGTTTGAAGGGTGCTGCGGTCATCCTGCACTGGAGAGTATTGAATTTTCTCTCACACCATATATATGTCTCCTCATCAGAAGAATGGCATAGCCAAAGCTGCAGAGAATGCTATGCCCAACCACATCCCAAACCAGGTGTGTGAGTAGTGGATAGCTATCTAGGTAGTGGGAGAACTGAGCTTTCCCTCTGGGAATGTCAGGTGGGGTACCGTAAATCTGTCCCCGAATACGTGCTTGCAAGCAGGTAACCTGAGTGGGCTCCTAAACTGACTTAGAGACCATCCTGTGGAGCAGTTCTGTATGTACAGTAATCTCTGGTGACCCTTGATGCAGGACTGCACTTGGATAGGAAATACTTGAGTAATATTTGAAAGATTTCCTTTTTTCTCCTCCATTTTGTTTAAAGCACAAAATGTTTTCTGACCAGTTTTCTCAAGCTTAATGGTATCTGTCTAACTTGAGAGCAAGTGCTCCCTGCCACATCGCTGGACATGGGTTATGCACAGCAAAAAGAGTGCCATTAACTCAATCACCAACTAGCTGCAGCTTTTAAGTTCCTGTTCAGAAGCCTTCCTAGCAAGAGCTGGCCACATCTCATCATGTTTATCTTCTGAGATCTGATGGATCACAGAACTAGTGTGGCTTTGCTCCAAGTCAAAAGTTCACTCTCACTTATTCATGTTTTGCCTGAAAACAGTGTTGTGTGTCACTGCTGAGAGGCAATTTCTAATCAAATCCAGGAAAAGCCGAGCCTCTATGACTCTGCCCCCTTTTTCTATTCCCTGCCTCCACTGCCTTGGGCTGGCAGCTACAGATACTGCTGTCTCCTGAAGACAGCCTGCAGTTAGGGGATGTGGACCTGCAGTTCATGATTTACACAGGAGTTTTTCAGAGAGGTAACAGAATAGAGAGAGGGAAAAAAACCAACAACCAAGACAATTCACACAAGTCTCCACATCAAGGAACCCTCTTTATATTTCTGATTCATATGTTTGTATTTTTCTGATACGACAAGCATGTCTGTTGAATTTGCAGTAATTATTTTCTAAATAAAATGGTTACATTTTATTGTAAATCATAGAACGACTTTACAAATACCAGATATTTTTCTGACTTGTTTTCCCCCTTGCTGCTCCAAACCACATGCTGCAAGGACTGTTTGACTGCCCTGAATGCTTTGAATTTAATGTAAAACATGACTTCAGAAGTCAAAGGGACCCGTGGCAGAGAGGCGCCATCTAAGTCCTATAAGGTATTTTAGGACTTCATACAAGAAAGAAGAAGCTTCTATATTTGGTAAATGAAATAATCAAATTGATTAGCAATATTATAGATCATATAACTTTAGAACTTGTCTTTGAGGGGCAAGAAACTGCCGTTTTCTCAGGGAGTGTGAATTGCAGGTGTTCTGTAGCTTTCAGGGTAAGGCACACATAAAGCAATTTCGTACTCTGAGCCAATGGAGCTGCCAATTCTCAGCAGCCCAGTGACTGGCCCAGCTGGAAGTGGCTGCCATTCCCAGAAATGCTTCACGAGGCTGCTGTTCCCCTAGGAGCAGTCTGTTCCAGTGCCTTCCTAACATAATGCAATAGCTTCTGACTGCTCCAGCCCAGGGACAGACATAACTACTTCCACCTGGTTTTTTATGACTCGGTTTGGAGATCTTCCTTCAGCATATTTGCCTTTGAAAAAAGTTTGTCTGTTAGCAATCAACTGGGCTTCATGTTTGCTTGCAAAGCACCTGCAAGAACACATAACTTCGGCTTCACTTATGCTAAACGAGACAGCCAAGAATTACATGCCCATGCTGATTTATGCTGTACTGGTGGGAATTACCTTGGAAATGCATGAATTTCATGTGTCTTGCTGAGCTTTGCTTTATTTTCCTGTGCCAATATCAACTACTCAGGGCAATTTCATATCAGTATTATCAAGTTCACAGTCCAGTGTGGAATATTTTGTGTTTCCCTTGTAGGACAATTGCCAATCAACTATTTGTAGATTGCTCATTTCCATGTGTTAGAGTTGTGTTTTAAAGGTTTATAATCGAGTTATGCTTAATAAAGCTGTCTGCAAGCAATGCCTGTAATTTGTTTGTGTCTTAAAACTGTTTATGAAACAAGGAAATTTTGGATTGCCTTGTTTTCAGAAAGATTTGAAAGTATTTCTGTAATTGCTTATTATAAATATAAAGATTAAACTGGCCAGTAAAGAAAAGTGAGGAAAAAGGAAAAAAGGAGGTAGGAGTGGAATACAGTGTTGAGTAATTCCATCCAGGTGCTTAACAGGCAACAAAGATTTGTCAGTCTGCAGTGGTGGTGCTACTGCATGAGAATTTCCATATTTTCTAATTGCATATATTAGCATAGAACTTTTCAGTTGTTTTTTAAGAAGAGCAGCTTCTAATGTAAGAGCTGGGCAGTGTCCTGCCTTCAGAGTCCTGGCTCTGATGCATGGCTTCTCAGCCTAGGAGATGGAAGAGGCCTCGAGCTGGTGCTCTAACCCTGGCTACAGAGAGGAAGGTACAAGCCTTTTATGCTGTAGGAGAAGGGAAGGAGGTTGTTCTGCCTAGGGAGATGATTCCAGCCCCTTATGCTTGTGGAAACCATGGGAATAGGAAGGGAGTTGTGCTGTCATCCCTGGGACAACGGCCTCCCCACCATCCTTGCTGACAAGAACTTTGCTTCCCTCTCCTCTTTCCTGCAACATCCCTTCCAGCCAGACTGGCACCTAAAGAGGGAGAATCTGCCAAGGGCTGCACACTGAGTATTGCAGAGAAGGGCTGCCCTACTCTAGCTCTGTCACATGTAACCACCTACTGCTGGAGTCCAGAGCTGAGGCTTGGGCTTAGCATCACGTCAGCTGTCTTGCTGACTCGAAGGGCTGACCCATTGTTGAGCTCTTTGCCCTCTCCTCCCTACTAGGCTGCCTGGCCCACCAGCTTTGGGATCACGGCAGAGGCTCTTGGCAGGTTTCTCCGTGGTGCCTTCTGAGCCAGAATCGACATATGGATATTAACTGAAAAGTCTCATCTTAATGGCTCATTAAGTTGTTGTCCTTCATTGTACAATATAGTTCAGTTCAGCAAAGGAAATAAATTTACTTGGTCTAAAAAAATTTTATATAACCCTAGATTTATGTGAATCTTTTTAACACATAAATGGCTAAATTAAAGTAGTATTAACAATTTGATACAAAGCAACAGAATCAAGGATTTCCAAATCAAAATTAAAATTGATCTTTTCATCCCAGTGTTGTTAAGCATACTATGTATGTAAAAAGACCTCTGTTTCTTATTGTTTTCTGATTTAGGGCATGCTTTTTAAATTTTATTAGTGGAAGAAGTTCAGTTTTTCTGCACTACATCAAAACAGATCCAGAGCAATGCCCCAGACCCATGTATTGCATCCTTACTGCTATCTTGGAGTATGTTCAGATCGATCAGATAAACAGTCTCTCATATCACAGTCTTAAGTAAGTCCTGCAATTTGAACGGAGTTACGTGCATAATCTCACTGTGTTTCAGAGATGTGCTTCTGATTGGGGGTTCAGCAGGGGCTTGGCAGGAGTGGGATAGGAGAACAGTGCCAGTGTTTCCTGGAGGCTTTGGTGATGACATCTGGGTGGATGGAGGAAGGGTTGAAGGCAGGCTGCATAACCACTCTGTACTGTACTAAGACAGACCACCTTTTGAAAGCTCACTTTTATAGTTACTTACATGCAGCTGTGTGTGTAGAGGAGTCTGTATACTATAGTCAGGACAAAAGAACAGCAGGTTATGATATAGTTCATTTGATACAGCGATGAGATGTGGTGATATCAGTATCCTGTTTGTTACCTGTTTTATTATTTTTAGTGAGGTGTGTGAACTAGATTTTCAAATATTTAAGTAGTTAGGGAGTGGGCAAGCAGTCAGGAGATAAGAGCTCTGTCTAGTTCTCTAGAAATCTTAAATAAATTTCATAGTTTCTCTGCCTGTGTTTCCCAGTGATAATAAAATCATATAACGTATTAGACCAGTAATTGGTCTGTTCCTCAGAAAGATATTCTGAGGGTAACTTCATTTGTCTACAATAGTAATGAGGGTTGCATACTCATATGACTCAGAGGCATCTAATTGCTAGTTATTCAATATTGACCTGATCCTTGAAAACTAAGCTCTTAAAGCTGATTCAGACCTTGTGTAAATAAGAGACAAATTATGGTGAGTGTTTTTTTAGATCAAGGGTGTATTTATCTTTGTTCATTTTCTCTCTATATAATGCACTAACTCAAGATGTTTCCTGTATCAATTTTGAGACAATAATCAAGTCAGTGATCTTTTTTTACTGTGTCTTTCTTCCTTTATGTTAGCTGGATGGCAAATATAGGCTTTTCCCTTAGCTAAGTCTTTTCTACTATTATTATTTTTCTGGAGGAACAGTTTCTGTCTTTGGGAGAGGTGAGGAGGGTACTCACTGAGTGAATTATCCTTCTCTTTTCACCAAGGTACAATATGCGGTGAAAGTTTTATTAAAGCATTTCTTTAATACCTGTGGCCAAATGTTTGGATCTGGCATAGTTCCAGACAACTAAATTCCTTACTTTCCAACAGAACTGTAGTAGTGGAAGTTAATGTTGTTTGTGATTATTATCTTTGTACTGGATTTTTCTCCTGGAGATATGCGAACACTTTGGAAGGTGTCTGGGCAAAAATACATTCATGTATTGTTATTCTCCTATATTTTTTCATTCTGTGATTTGTGTATTTTATTTCTTCATATTAAAAAATCTGCTTTCTGATTTCTGTTTCTTTTCTGAGCTGTTGCACTTCATTTTCATCCAAATTTGTAATTATGGGCATTCTGTTTGTTGTAGAGGCAGCATTGAAAGTGAAGAGAGTTATAAAAATCATGGTCTCAGTGTCAAAATTAAGGTAACTAGATTTTATTCTTGTCTGTGCTCTCTGGATTTTAATTGTCCAAATCCTGGCGGCTGGCTCTAGTATTTCAGTAAAATTTGAGATCGAGAGATGCGTACAGGGTAAGTCAAGAAACATGTAAAGCCCCACTTCACAACTAAGTTTGAATCTTGACTCCAAATGAAGGTGGTTTTGGAAGGAAAAAAAATATGAATATGTTAGTCCTCTGATCTTTCTATTTTATATTACAGATATTGAATTTCAGCATTTTTTGCTGAAGATATTGATTCTTTTATACACTTTCGAACGTTTGGGGTTTATTAGGTAGCTTGTTAGATATACTATATTCCAGGACTGGTGTTGTTTCTTGTTCTCAGATGTCAGGTAAGATAGGGTATTGTGTTTTCTTTTGCTTCAAAGTAATTTTTCAAAACTATGGATAGTTTATTTGCATTAAAAGTTTATTTGCATTAAAAGAACAGTTCTTTTAATGGAAAATTCACCTGCCTGAACAAATATAAGATGTAAACAGGCTGAAGTAGATTATTTCTGTTTGGAGATTTTTACCTACAGTTTGGGGACAAAACCTGCTATCAGTTAAGAAATTGTAAACCCTGATTAAATCTGCTGTGGAATTGCTCTGGATTTATGCACAAAACTGAAAACACAATATGCTCCACTTTGTTCTTTGTGTTTTAGGGTACCAAAGACTCTCATTACTTCGTTTACAGGGGCAATAGATGAGTTTACTGAAGACAGGCGTTTTCTAAAATTGTTTTTAATTTATCCCTCATAAGTTAGGTTGAATTCTCTATACTGAGTAAAAGGGACCAAAATGTTTGGCTTTGATGCAAAGCAAACTATTATCCAGATGCAAAGCAAACTGTTATCCACCAGAACATTAACTTTCAGGCACTCCATATTTCTGTTTTATGTTTTTGTTTTATTGTTTTTCATAATGTCCAGTATGAGGAGTTGTAGGGAAAGGTTTTGCTGTTCAGTCTTCTGGAGCATGAAAGCTGAACGCTGACTTGAGGTGATCTTGGATTCCATGTTTCTACATAACTACAAATATCTTAATCCACCAAATATTTATGTCATTCAGATATAAACCAAGAAGCAGTATTACAAGTTTTCACCACCTTTACTTTTGTGTAAGCTGCTCCCCATAAAGCAATTAATGGATGATGCTATCAAGTTCAATTGTACTTCCTCATCTCAAGTTCTTAGGCAATACATAAATTATGAAATGTATTTTTATTTTTTTAAATACTATATGGCAAGTTACTATGGCAAACCTGCATTCAGAAGGGATAAGTGCTACCCCACAGCTGACTTAAGAACTGACAAAGAAACTCAGAGTTAGGTGGCTGCATCACAGTGGCTGAAAAATCAGTTTGTAGGTGAATTATTTGCTTAAGGCTGATATGATCACATTATCTGGGAATAAAGCAGTAAAGGGAAGGTTTTTTTGCATTCTGAGCAAAATTCAAACTCTGTTGTCAGATTTGGGGTTTAAAAGTTCCCCATCAGCTGTGATGCAGGTAAATATGTAGACTTTGTTAAGCAGCTGTATAAGCCTTGAGAACATTTTTATAATTTAATTATAAATTTATGAGATGAGAGCTTTCTAATATGATCTAATATAAACCCTTACATTTAGCTGTAATAAGAACCTCTAATACAAATTAAAATTGGTATCCCGTTTACCTAAAATGAAAGACAATTTTTCTATATTTAATAAAGAGTGAAGTATGTGATAATTAAGACTTTTACCTAATCAAGTTTATCAAAGGCTATTTGAAACTGAAAATATATTTTGATAACCCTACCTGAGATTCACCTGAGAAAAGGAATATTTTGGATTTTTCTTCTGATTGTTTTAATAAACTGTTTTCGTTAAATGTTGAGCAGTTCTAGCTTTTACTGATGTTAGATTTAAGGGTGCTCGATGTTTTTAGATAGTTAGCCCTGGTATCAAAGATCCAAATCCATTAAAGTACTGAATTTGAGTTGAAATGGAGTTGGTTTTTATAGCTTCTCTGAATCATCATTAAAGTCACTAGGAAATAATGACATCTAATTTTTATTTTTAATCATATTACAATTTTGGGCAGCTCAGACATTAGAACATTGAAAAAACCTAAGTTTAGAGGTAGAATATTCAGTACTGGGCTATTACAATGTGTGGACCTTCAGAAAATCATGTCGAGACTGGGATTTCAGAAGGACATAAATAAGCAGGAAATCACTGATATAGAATAGTCCTTTTGAAACTTCCTCTGAAAGAATAAGGATAGTAGGTACAGTGTTGGTTCCCTAAAATGATTTTATGATCTGAGGGACGCTGAGAGGGCTGTGGGACTATCAAGCACTAATGGTCACTTGGATTGAGACCAAAGCTTGTCATGTATTGACAACAAATGCAACTTGACCTCAGTCAACATCACAACTGTCTTGTTCTTTGGCATTCCAGCATGTGAACTAAAACTGGTAGGATTATTAGTGATTCTGTTTTCTACTGTTGTGTAGTGCATGGTTTAGTTCACTGATTTATTTATTTAAAAGAACCATTTGACTGTCTTACCAGATCATTACATTTGGTGCTACCTAATTCCACTCAGTAATATACGGTTCATTTCTGCAGAGCACCTTATTCAGGGGGAGGAAACATTGCATTTTATTTCTTTGTTGCATACGCATATAAAATAAGAATCATTGTTTACAGAAGTGGAAAAGGAAATAGCCGTACACCTCAAAGATGCTAACAAATTATTTTTTGTCTTTGTGGAAGAGACAAATAACTGGATAATGTGAAGAGGAGGTGAGGATTTGTGGCTTTTTTTTCAGCAAAAGTGTCATACATCCTCCATAAATAATTCAGTGACCACAATGTATTCAAGTCTTTTTGCTCTTGGTAAACCACTTTGATTTCCTAGAGTAAGACATTTCAGAAGTGGTAAGCTGGAAAGTACCTGTAAGGTTGCATTTGTGGAGCAGCAGTGTGAGTTTCTTCATAGCACAAAAAGAGCAGCTTACCTCTGGCTGGAAAGGTCCACTGGTAGCTTTTGGGGTGTTGCTACTGCTCTGTGGGCGTTTGGAAAAACATTTTTCACCTAGGTCACTACCTAGAGACAGGTATGTCGTGCACAGACAGTGTCCAGGTTGGCAGGTCTAAGGAGCCCTGGGCTGCAACATGCTGAGAATGCTGGGGAGAATGTTGTCACTGAGATGCATTTGGTGCACCTTACAGGAACTCTTAACAGGCTTTGTAAAACATGTACAGTAGGGTGGTTCTGTCTGTGTCCTGCAGTCATTCATGCAAAATTGCTGCATGTCTCAGTTACCGTAAGTGTTTTAAAACTTTGTGGATTAACTGCATTTATAACTCCACGGTGGAATTGCGCATGGAGTTCAAACTTTGTCTGCACAACCATTGCCCAGAAGAATTCTCTTTAACTTTGACAATCTTACTTGAGATAAAAGAACCTAAGTCCATTTTAAAGGGTACTTTTTAGAGATTGTATTTCAAGTGAGTTTTAATATGAGAACACAGAACCAGAGACTGAATTTATGTCTTGGTTTTTATGTTTTTTCACTGTAAAAGAATAAATTAATTTCTGTTTCTCTATACTCCTGCCTGATCACTGAGGATAAAATTTACCTCATTTATGCGTTGTATTGATTCACATGTTGTAAAGATGTTTTGTACAGAAGAAAAGCAGATTTTGTCTCTTATTTGTGATGTACTCAGAATCCTGTGACTTAATCACTTTGGGTAGTAACTGTAACAGATAATCCCCCTGGAGCTTATGGAAATGTTCCAAAATCAGTTTATGATCTTGCAGTCCTTGATTACTTGACCAAGGACCACCAGTACTATTTTTAAGGTTTGGTGCTAAAAGGTATAGAGGCAGCTAGTGGGATTTTCAGATTGTGTAGGCACTCAGGAAAACTGTACTTGTTAGCTACATCTTTACACACTTCCAGGTTTTTCTGGATATTCCTCAGTGTGAGTTAATACGGGATTATGAATGTGAAGCCCTTATTTTGGTCTAACCTAAATATGTTCATGATTAAATGTAAGAATGTGGATCGACCCATTTTAGTTCCTAAATTGATTAAAGAAAAAAGCGGAGTGGAACTCCTCCTTGAAAAGAAGAGGGGATCTCTTCTTCAGTGGTTTGATCAGCTGCCCTTTCCTTTCTTCAGCATGTTCACTGAGAATGTATGGATGCAGGAGAGAGAAAAAAGCTGTTACCCAGCTGGCTTCCAGTTGGTGAGTTGGTTGGAACAGCACCGCTCCCTAATGATGACTAATGAGGGTTTTTTTGTTTGTTTGATTTATTTCCCTGTTTGGGAATCTCTTGCTGAAGGAAGAATGCCTATTTTCTGTTCTGCAAAACAGTTTGTAGCAGCTGTGATATTCAGGAGTCCACCAGTCCCAGAACTGTGGTGGCCCTCCACAGTGCCTTCCTCCCTCCAGACCCCTTTGAACTACAGGACGGGTGTGTAGAGGGTGGGTTTGGACTACCTGGTTTCTCTGCCTTTGCACACATTCATCAGACCATGAATCCACCTCAGTTCTTTAGCTAGCTACATGGTTTTCTGTCCTATTCTTTGCTGTGCTATGTCACACCACCTTAGGAAGCGACACCTCTTCAGTGCAGTGTGTAAGACTTTTATTTACATTGTAAAACTTCTGTTATATTTACAGAAATGGAGAAATTTGTGGAAGTTCATTCTTAAACCTGGGAACAGGTTATGGAAAATAGTTCTTATGTTGCGATCAAAAGCAGAGGCTACTGAAGAGAGTGGATTTTCATGGCTGTGGAGCCTCTATGAGGAACAGAAGTTTATGGTGGCAGAGCGTTGGTATTTTTTCTGTCAGCTGCAGGTTAACTGCATTTTAATTTGGTTTTCATATCATTTGCCATAGGATTATCTGGAACTGTTTGGAGATTCCTTCTAATCTAATTATTGCAAAATCCAAATACCGAAACACAAATAAAACAAGCTATACAGGATATTTTTCTTCTCTTACACTGCATAACAGCTTATGTTAAGAATGATTTCAGCATCTTGGTTCTAGAATAGAATACCAATAGGAAGTTCAGGCTGAAGAATGGTGCTTTCACTGTCTTTTAGTGAATAGCAGCAGCCTGAAAAATCAAAGCATCTGTGCTGTTTTCCCCATAGGAGCATGTGTCACCACTGTGCAGTAGCTCACATGCTAAAATAAATACTGCCCAAACTGAGTGAACAATTTAAGTTGCTTTCATACATATTTATATGAGTAAATGAATTATTAGAGTGTCTCACTTCTCTTTACACTTCATAGTTGAAATTTATGCCTATATGATCAGGTATCCATTACACTCTGACATTTCACTGCTCAGCCACTTCCCAGGGGATAATTTATTTATTCTTTTTATCTGCTTGTTTATAAAACTAATATAGAAGGAAGTTTTACATAAGGGAAAATGAAGGTTTGGCTGCAGGGAGGAAATATGGAGCGTAAGAGAAGAGCTAGAAACCCTGCAGGCTAAGAGGATGCTCTGTTTCTTAGTGTTGTTACATCCTTCAGTGGTACATCAATGCTTTATTATATCGGAAGCAACCCCTGCAGTTTCCCAGCCAGAGTTTCTTGTGAAGTTTCTGAGTCAGCAGATAATGGAGACAAATTTGGGATTTGAGAGAATCCTTAAAAGACTTTATTCTTTTTTAAAATTGACATTAAAAGTCAACAGAGCTTCCTAAAAAAACTCTTGTTCTTTCTATATTTAATTCCTTTTGTTCTTATTCAAGTGTTATTTTCGTAACATTTTGTTTCACTCTGGTCTGTTTAGGTTTTTATACCATTCTTGTTATTATTGTTTCAGAGTGCATTTGAATGCTACATAAAATGACATGACAAACATCTGTCACATGTTGCTCTTTCATCCTCTCCCCAGGGAAGAATCATGTCTGCAGTGCTGTATTTTTTTGTAAGGCTTTTGTTGTTGCTTTTGGGTTTTTTTTAAGCTATATGCATGTTGCTGTAAGTTTACGTTAGAGCAGGATGGCTCAAAAGAGAATCCTTTGTGTTTGGAGAAGGTGAAGATTTTGCATTATCATCTGAACACCTCCCCCATGCAACTGGGAAAGGGTGACAATACTCAGCCACTTCCTCGCTGCCGTTTAGACCTGATGATAATTTTGTGGCGTTTTCCAAGGCGTTGTAACAGGCTCTTGTGGGCAAGCTAAAACTAAGGACTTGGGTTTGTCTTGGCTTAGTAAAGTTAGCAGATGTCTAGCTTTGTGTTTGCAATCTGCTTCCAGCTAAGGCACAATTTTGCATTTTGCACAAACCATCGCCCCTCACAAGTGATGGAGAGGTCTGCAGGTATGGTCAGACATCCTGAGGACAGTGTTGAAGCAAGGGCCTTCACTGTGGTGCCGGTATGTTTTATAGGAACATCTAGTCAAGGAAAGGAATACAATCATGACCTTCCACATACTGTACAGAGTAGAGCATGGCTTTATGTCAGGCAATAGATCAAGAGAATTATTTTCACAATCAGAGCTCCCTGTTGTCTCTGCTACAGTGACCAATTTCGTAGGAGCCTAAGGCTGCAGAGTGACATTAACTGGCAGAGAGAGACCATTACAAGGGACTTCCCATGCTTTTAAGGAAGCTGACTGCAAAGCCTGCCCTGTTCAGTGCTGGCCAGCTGCTCTTGATGGTCTTGGAAAAGATGAAAATGGTTGCTTGAGTCTGGGAAGCTACTGGAATGGGCGATTCTCTTCCCCTACCCCCTTAAAAAAAAGTACAGAAAATATATGGTCCACTTTTAGCAGAAAGAGGTTTTATTTTTCTGACTGATTACATTATTTTAGAGCTATGTTTAAATTACTTTTTCTCATTTTCTTGGCATTTTTTTTCCAGGACTGTTTACGGTGTATTGTAACAACATTCATTTTTGTGTGCTGGTTACTTTTACTGAATAATGTGTTAGGTGATTGTGCAACATCACATCCAGGGTTACAGAGGCAGTGTTTCTAGACTTGTGGATTTATCAGTGGAAGTTCAGCTAAGTCTAGTGTTTCTTGGATTACATCTCATGGTTTGTCTTCTCTTAAGATTCATAGCTTTTCAGCCTAGACAGGATGCAATTGACTTGACCTCTTACTCACCATTTGATTTTAATAGATGGGTATTTTCATGAAGGATGTAAGTTTGGGTTTTTTTTTAATTAATTTAGCTCGAGCTTATCTTTTAGAAATATGCACCATTTTGATTTAAGGTCCTTAAGGCATGAGAAATTTCTGATATGTGAAGTGTTCCACAGTTAATTATTCACACTCTTAAAAACCTTCCTCATTTCTAGTATATGTTTCTTACCTCCAGCTTCCAGTTGTTGCACGTTGTTAGGCATTCGAATGAAAATCAAAGAACACCCTAGTGTCAAAAATATCCTCATATATATATCTCTGGAGAGAATAACTAAATTGCTTCTTAATCTTCTATGTGCAAACTACATGCCTGAACATTATTTAGTAATATCCATTTTAGCTTTCCAGTTGTTTCTGTAGCTTCTTTTAAAGTCTTTATGATTTATCAATATCTGCTAAAAATACGGATACCAAAGTCAAGCCCAGTATTCCACTAAAGCTCTTATCAAGGCAGAATGTGATGCTAATGATCTCTGAGCCCTGTTTGAATATTCATTGTGCTGTCGATGCAGTGGTCATCTTCACATCAGGTCACCATTTCTCATCCACTGCTTAGTATAGCTATATAGCTTTTTATTCTAAGACATTGGGAATGGTAGGATTTATGCCCAATTATACAACAGATCTACATGAAAGGAGCTCTGAATTTTGACACTTCACCATGCCTTCTTACTTGTATGCTCCAGAAAGTGTATGTTTATCATACTGATTCACTTTTGAAGTTGTATATACTATATGTAAAAGTAACCATTCTGACGATGGGAGAATGGGAAAAAAGGCAGAGGTCAAATACTTAACATTTCTTTGCAGTGAAAAACAAATAATTCCATATTGACAGGCATCTATTCATTAGTAACCCAGTCATTAGTGATTTATGCCACTTTTAGCCAAGGGCTGTTTTGTGAGTGTGGTAGGAAACTTAGGATGATGTTAGGATTTAAACAATCAATGAGTCAACAAGCTTTGGTAGGACTCCATATTAGTTTCCCTATGACAATTCGAGAGGGTAGTGAAGCACTTTGTTTTCCATACTCTACCCAAATTCCACAATTCGTAGAGAGAAAGAATAAATGGTGAGTTCTGTTTTCTTCCCAAAATGACAAGATTGATCTGGCCAGTCGTCCAAGTGGAGGGAATACAGCTGTCAGACTGCTCAGCAAATCCATAGTGTAGTTCTTGCACCAGGCTGGTAGGGTCTGAGACTTCAGCCTCAGCAGGTCCAGGTTGGTCTTAGCTGGATAATGAAGGATTACTATGCAGGAGCTCATGTCCAGTCATTCAGGGCAGCTTTGTATAACATGCAAGCACATGGCAGGGTTTTTAGGCACCAGAACCTGGGAGGCAGTGTGTAATCTGATCTGATGGCTGATACAGATGCACCTTCTGGCCGACCAGCTGGGTGGTCTACCTTGCAAAGAGTAGGTCCAGTTTATCTTCCCATGGCCAAGCACATCACGGTCAAATAGTATGATAATACTTCAGGGAACAAGTAGGTGGACCTGCCACTCATGAGTGAGTAAGAATAGGCAGGTAAGAGCCATTAAAGTAGGGCTGAATGGATGAAGAAAGGGAAGATGGGGTCAAATGAGAGGAGTACTGGGAAAAAGACACAGGGGAGACAGGTGGTTTTGGGAAGAAAGATATGAAGGACAAGAAGCATTTGCAGAGGGCAAAGAGGATATGTGGATAGAGAGATATCCCAGAGGAAGTCCTGGGATGGGGCTGGTCAGACACAGGTGTGGTGGTAGGAGATGGAAGTGTGAACTTTGGTGTTGCAGAATTCCTAATGACCTGCTCCTTCATCTGATTTGTACACCATTCCCCTTTGGCTTCATTTGCATGGCTTACATACTGTGATTTCCTGGGAAAAGTTATTCTATCTATAAAAAGCAATTTAAGAAGCAGACTATAAAGAAGGTGCTTAGATCATGAAGAATGATATAGCAGATAGGAATACAGTGTCTTGAAAACATAAATAAGAGAAGTTTAGCCACATTATTTACATTTATAAGGTGTCAGTAAACAAGTAACATTTTTATGTCTTATCACAGTAGCACTGTGCATATTTATTCTGCTGAGCAAAGAGTAAACGTAAATTTTGAATAACTAGACCTTCAGATACTGAGGGGGTTTTTTCCCTGACTTTTCAGGTAAGATGTGCAATTGCCTTGACAGAGCCTTGCTGGAAAGTGGCTAATCGTTCTTATTTTCCCGCTTTCTCCTTCCAAAAGGAGTTTGGCAGTACTCTGTTTTATTGTCTTGAGCTTGATGGTCTTTGAGAATGATGTTTAGACCCTAAATTTACCATCTGCATTGTGAAGAGAGAGGGTTAGGAACCTCCAGTAGAATTCACAACACCCTGTGTGGTACAAGATGGGAGATGCTTCTGCTGTCTTCAGCATGTCCTCTTGCTCCTGAAACCTGCTGCTCTCCTGAATGTATGCAAGTAGACAGTCAAGAGGTAGGAGGTACTTCTTTACATAGGTTTTTGGGACACAGGTGGTATGCTCTGTCTTTTAAAATATACTTAAAGAAGGGTGGCATTTACATATGTGTATATGTATTTCTGTGTATATATATACACTAGCCTATGTTATTTACGTGTAACAGCCCCAAAATTAGATCCTTTGGCCAGGAAGTGGAAGGCCCAAGTTGCAAATTCTGTTCTCCTGATGAAATAAAAAAACTCATTTGCTACCATCTAGGTAGATGCTCTCTACCAAGATGCCGGGCTTGTTTAGAGAAAACACTCTACACAGTACTTTTGAAATTATGTGGTTGGGAAGAACTGAATACAGGCTTTCAGATTGTGTGCTTTTCTTTATTTGCCTTTTACTAGTGAAGTCTTTGGAGTTAAAATTGTCTTCTATATTTTTTTATCACGTACAATGGGGGTGTCATCCCAGTTGAGACATTTTAATTCTGAATCATTGTTTTCAGGCAGTTGAGTAATTTGTTCAGTGTATGAACTTATCGAAACATTTAAGTTTAAGACCATCCAACCCACTGTTCTATATATAAATCGAAATAAGAAGAGTGTTTTCCTAAATTGTGTATGGTAGGTGGTTGCTCTTTTGAGATTTGGGCATAGGTCAGAACTTGATGAACCTAATTTGTCATGGATGACGAAGACAGAATTAAAACAATATTTATGGGAAGCCTAATCTGGGTTTCTTATGTCTTTCTTTTTAATTATTATTTTTTAGTGTATCACCAATTAAATATCTTGCTGTAATGTGTTTAAGATGAAGCTTTTTTCAATGTTAGCAAGGATTGCAAAACTTAATTCTAATTAGTGAATATTTTTGCCTTACACAATTGAAGTTAAAAAAATCCTTTTCCCTTTGAGAAATGTCAGAATTACACTTGGCTCCATTCCTATCATTCTATGATTTCCAAGTGAACTGAGGTCATGCCACCAGTGACCATAGTGACTTGCTCTCTGATTTCAAGGTCAAATGAAGAGTTACTCAGAACCTTGGCCATCAGTGGCCAAATGTATTAGTAATCTTTCACATTCCTCTCCTTTTACATGGAGAGTCATTCCTGAATGAAGCTATGATGAATCATAATCTGTTGACATTTGACGTGGTCTGGGAGGAACGCTGGGGAACTGGCCAGAGTGTTGAATTAGAAGGTCTATGGCTGATACCTCCTGAATTTGGTAAATAATCGGCCTGGGGCTAGCACATGACTCCTATTAGCATTCCGTACCTGGATTAAGGCTTACAGTAGGCATGTTGAGCATACTGTACGTTTGCCACAGTTGGGTTTTTACGTAAACAAAGCTCTTGAAATGGTATGAAAGACACTCTCCATAGGGGGACAGACTCTGGCATGGCTGTTTGGTGAGCTTTTGGGGTGGGGAAATCACTGCCATATTTCAACACACACAGTTGCACAGTTTGCCAGGCATTCCATACTCATATAAATAGTAAGGTTATAGCAAGTAATTAAGTTCTTACTCCAAAGTTGTAATTACTGTTTAAGCACCAAATTATTCCTGTGTAGCACAAAGACTTACTGATATGACCAGTTTTGAATTTTCTTAATTTTCAGTAAGTTCTTTTGTAAGTCTGCCCTATACTGCTTAGTGCACAGGCTTATATTAGGTTAGATTTTGGAATATTGTGTCTTTCCCTGTGGGAAATAAGCAGCATAGAAGGACAAAGGCTTATAAGGAAAGGCTTATAGTACAAAGTAATATTTACTGTGTACTGCAAACTGAAAGACAGCACATGTATAATTGACTGGATGCTGAGATTCAGGTCCAGTTTCACACATACGCCAGTTTTTTCAGTAACGTAGCTTTTTTTAAAAAAAAAAGAAATAGCTTGAATGCTGTGCAGACTGAATTCACACTGTACTGATTATAGTCTATCTACTTAGATGCTAAGCTCCTTAAGATACAGACTTTTTCTTCACACAGCAGCTACCATTATGGGGCCTTGATCTCAGGGGGGGGTTGTGCAAGCAGTGGGGTACAGTCTCTAATGATATCCGAATAGTAGGACTACTTAGTCAAACTTCTTCCTTCCATGACACCATAAAATAGTTTTTAGAATTGTGAAGTGCTTAAAAATGAGCTCAGAAACTGTCCTGTGTATGTGGACTCTGCCCATTTGTTTTCTTTTCAACTGGAATACATCTGGTTGGTTTAGCTTTCATTGAAATAGGCATTTTCTTCCTGGGACTGAATCTTAATTTTGAAACATATATTCATCTTGGGAAGTTAATGTAGCTGTTTAATTACAGTTTGTAATTCAGTGATTTATTCTTGACCATATACCAGAAGTTACATAAATGTTAACAGTGGTAGGATGCTAAAAGGGATGGCTAATTATCTACGCTATTTCTAAAAGGCAGTTTTTTTAATGGCTAATTTATTAGCACAACTTCAAAGCATTCTTTTTGAAAGAAAAACTAAATCAGCTCATGAAGGCTGTCTCCAGCCAAAAATGCCTATCAAATTTAAATTTGGTATGTCAGTGAATCAAAAGGATATACTTCTAATCTGAACACCCAGCAGAGCTGAGAGCTAAAGGTAGATATAATATTTGAGAACTAGTCCTTAATTAGGAGGTTTTATATCCGAAGTTTTGCTCTTGGGTAGACTGCATTTCTGTGAAAGTTAGCTGGTGTGGCTTGGTTTTTAACATATGACCATTTATTCATAGGCAATCTTTATCTTACTCAAATATATTGAAAATAATTAAAAATAAGAACTATATAGTTTCTTTCAAATCTGTTGATTTTGGATTATATAAAAAAAATAACAAGGCAGATTAAATTAATTTATTTCTACTTAGGCACCCTCTATGGTTTCTTCTTCAATTAATAAGTCTTACATTGTGTAACCTGTGCTTAAGCAATCACAGCTGCATAATTCATCACCTACGTAGATTTAAAATTCTGTTAGTGTTTAGCTCTACAGCAGGTATCCCACCCCTGGATCACTGGCACGTGGTATCTAGTTTAGGGCAACATGTAGGAAATCTGATAGATGTAAAATTTTGTTCTCACTTTTGTTGTCTGTATGGACCTTTCCTATTCCTATCAAAGTGAAGAGGAGTCACTCAACTTCAGGCAGAGGGTGTTTTTTTTCTTTTGTTTTGGAGACTAGCAAGTAAACTTTGGAAACAGTAATAACAAAAGCCCCCACATTTTTTTAATTCTTTTGAGAACTAGTTAGATGTTTCCATTTGCCAGGTTAAAAACTTAAAATACACTGTTAAACCAAATGGGTAAATTTCATGGGCAGCACTTGTGCCGTTGTACTGATGCCTCTGAGGTGAAAGAGACTCCAATGGTGAAAGAATCGGCATGCACTTTTTCTGTGAAATAAAAAAAAAGCCTTTTGTAATAGTACAATTTTTATAGTTCATGATTATCCAAAGTTATATCCAGAGTTTTCAGTTTTTCAGAGCTGCGTACGGTTTAGCATCTTCTAGTACCATGTAGTGAAGCTCACTGCAGTATGAAATCATCCAAAGAGGCATTGTTTTTGTGCTTCAAGAGACAGGGCTTGTATTCTGTAAAATATGAAGAAAATATTTAGCAATTCAAGGTAATGAAAAAGCAGCTGATTAGTTGCTGTGTAAGCTGACTACATGGATGGTGTTTGGTGAGAATTCCCACTGCTCTGTCTGCACCTGCATTGCAGTAGTACCCAGATATATATTTTTTCCATGCTTTCCTCTAAAAGTCCCCTTTAGTCACTCCTGAAAGCAGGATTCCAGGTGATAGAGACAAATAATATGCTTTGGTATAATAGGTATTTTACTCTTAGGTAAGTATAAATAGTGGAAAATATGAGAAAATGAATGATACAAAGAAACAAAGAAACAAAATTCCTAAAAAATACACTAACTCAACATAGCATGTGATGAGTCAAATCTCGAAAAGAAAAAGTCCAGATGTACAGACAGAAATGTCCCTTGTGATGAGAGATGAGGAACGCATTTCGGGTGTGCTACTTATTTTAAGAACAATCATTCTATTTTTGGCTTGTTGTGACCAACTATCACACAATACTCATTAGGGAAGGCTCTTACAGTGCTACCCATTCTTTCAGCTGTACTTAACATTCTACCAGCATTTGCATGATAAATCTATTTGTAAAGGCTACACGGAGGCAGTAAATGTTCATTCAACAACAAAGCTGTGATTAACCATTTAAAAAATGTAGAAATAGAAGCAGAAGTTCACAAAACCAGCCTCAGATTCTGGCATTTGTATACAGGAATTCAAAAAGTACGAGCAGGTACTGCAGGGATGGAACATACTGCGGGTGTGGGTTTGTACAGAACATAGAGCAGTGGCTCTCTCTACCCTGCTCTGCATGAAAGCTTTTGATTTGCCTTTGAGACCCCAAAATACTGATTATCCAAACTCTTTGAGCTATTAGAAGACCCAACTGGAGTGCTATGAGTGATCTCTGAGGACCAAGTTGGCAATTTGAATGACCAAAATTGAAGAGCCTGATTTCTAGGAGGCTGAAAGACTGGTGCTATCACCCTCTCCCCCTCACTGGTCTTCAGGACCTCACTTGGCACAGACAACTCAATGTCAACTGATCACAAAGGACACCTGTGTCTCTTCTTACATGGGAAGACCACGCTTGGTACCACAACTTTGCCAAAACCTCACTTGCGTAATGACCTCATTGCCTGGGAATATCCTGGCAGATTGGTCACCAGTGCTACGTTAAGGCAGACAAGCTGGAGGAGGTTGTAGCGTGGTTAAAAACAGCTGTCCTTGCTCATGGGCTTCCACAGTGAGCATAAAGTTTTACAGAACTTACTGGTTTTGCCATTCAGTTCATCCTTTAATGTCAGGCTGTTTGTGGGGTGGAGAACAACAGGCATGCACTAGTCAAGATAGTGCCAACAGTGTGAGGGACCAACCTCTCTCAAGAACCATCGTCAGGTCTTTATTGGCATGATCCTCATCCTAAAACAGGTTCCACTTACGCCTGAAACACTCCAGTCTTTGCCTTGGGTCAGCA
The DNA here is from genome assembly GCA_033558185.1 of Dromococcyx pavoninus. NCBI lineage: Eukaryota > Metazoa > Chordata > Aves > Cuculiformes > Neomorphidae > Dromococcyx > Dromococcyx pavoninus. The sequence continues at coordinate 784,106 of JAUMJL010000063.1, read as the reverse complement.
GTCCTCCTCTTCCTCCTTCTGCCAGCAGGCCCAAGCTCACAGACAGGACTCAACTATTCGTCTTCAGGCCATCACCACTTGACAGCTGGTATGAGCCCTCTGACTGAATCGTACACATCTGTCACCTGATGTGGAGGAGGGCTTATTCCAAGCATCCAGCCCAGATTCTGAAGCAGAAAGTTCTTCCTTCCTCCTATGGGACAGCAAGCAGGATTCAGAAATTGGTGAGTCTGGTTTGGGATCTCATGTGTTTGGGAGAGGGAAGATAAGTTGAGTTACCTCGAAGTAATTTTAAAGGGAACAGCTCTGAGGCTGTAGTGTGTGTAATAGAGCAAGGCAGGGATAAGGACAAGCTGAGCTCAAAGAACTGAGTCTTTTGTGTGATCTGGACCTAGCAGCTTATGAGTTTCTTTCCTTGGAGGAAGAGCAGTTTTTTTCAGACTATCTAGATAAAAACCTTATCTGCTCAGCTATTGCCTGTGTAAGAGTCTGACCCATCTCTGGTCAGAACAGTCAGTTAGGAGTGACAGCCTTGTCCCTTGCTTTCTTCACAGAGTCATCAGGCAAAGTGGCCCCGTGTGATAGATTTTTGTGTGGCCCACTATCTCTCCAGCAGAAGTCCACGCTGCAGAGGGCACACCAACTGTGTAACATTCCAGATCTTCAGGTTCCAGTAGCCATGTTTGTCACCAGTCAATGTCAAAGCTCACCAAGGGGAAGGATTAGCAAGCAGCACAGCTGCAGCAGGACCATGTAGAGTATAAAGGTTTGGTGTGGCTGGGAGCCCCTGACATAGAACAGCCTGGTGGAGTTCCTGGCACTTCTTACTCCAGACATGAGAGCTCGAACTGCCAGTTTCCTGGAGAACTCCATAACCACCTATCATATGGAGGCAGCCAGGCATCCCACTCCCGAGCAGAGAAAATGTTTACAGTGCCTGATCTGCTGCCTGACTTTGTGAGCTTTGTATTCTCAAGCCTAGGAAGTCCACTCAAATGGCTGCATCAATAGGTGATGTAGCTTTGGAGTGGGCACCTAACAAACTCATCAATACCAATAGTGGGATGTTCATAGCCTTTGGTGAGACTGAAGGTCACAGTATTCTCTCTATTTCTTTCATGGTTTTTTTGTTGTTGTTGCCTTTGACTTTGACATTTGGAGGAGATGATCTGTCACAGACTGGTAATTCTAATTAAGATTGGCCATGTTCTAATGCGATGAGGAAGTAGACAGACTGATGGACCATTATTGTCAGAGAGAGAAGATTAGAAAGGTTCGTATTTTGCTTAGCGCGTTTCAACAGACATATGCTGGGCTATAGGTATACTTTTTTTATCAGGTTACCCTTGAGAACACAAAATATTTTTGTTCTCTTTCTCTCTGTCATCAGCCAGAATGATAAAGCCCAAAGAGAGTCTCTCGGTGCATGTAATTTATCTGAACTTAAGGCCTCATTCACTAAGTATGGCCAGTTTCTGAGTCTTGTGTGGCAGGACTGTGCCTGATCTCATCGGGTCCTAGTGAACAAGGGTAACTTGTAGGAAAACTTATATATGAGACAATACTACTGGGGGACTCTGCTGGGTATAACAAGAACAGTTGTCCCATTTTGAAATGTATTCTCTCTTTGGTTATCAGGCTCCCATTGTGTTAGGTAATCCACAGAGTTAAATACTGGTTGGCTTTCAGGTCTGCTCCTTGCCAGGCTATATCAGGTTTACTATATCAGGTTATACAGTTGCCCTGCACTTGTCAAAGGAGAAAACAAATGTGAAAATAAAGTTTTATTGCACTGTACAGTACGTGACTGTTCTCTCTGCTCAGTGTCCTTTGGGAAGACTCTTAGCATTATGACTGTCTCAGCCATCCTATGGAGTTTTAATGCAACATGTTTCAGGCCTGGGGGACAGTTTGGGATGAACCATTAGTTTCTTACAGAGACAGATGGGGAATTTGGCAGGGGCTGAGGGGATCTGACTCCGCAGCAAAGCTTCTTCTACTGAGGAAAAAGGCAAATGTAGGCAATGACTGGTATTTTCTGGGCAAACCTGTGGACTTGGCAGGCATCTGGGACATTTGCTGCTGTTTCTTATGTTGAGTGCTGAGCAATTCTCTAATTCCCCACAACCCTTGGGCTGGATCAGGCTTCCCTAATTGTAGGTACAGATTTCAAACAAGTATAAGTTATCGTTCTATGTTAAAAAAACTGCTTCGGATAAGCAGATATAGGGAACTTTGACTCTTAACAAAGCAGCTGTCCATTTTTACGGCAGTTAGGGGAAGAACAGTCTGTTGTCTCCAGGTCTTCTCCAGACAATGATAGTCTGCATCTGGTTGTATCAGAAAGGCAAATGTGAAAAAAAGGGGAAAACTGTTTAAAAGACCAAAACAAGAATCTGAAATGATTAGAAAAAGAGATGAGCTTGAACTTGCAAATTAAAGTTGAGTCATGTTGGGGGATCTTGGTGGTGGACAGGAGACTTTGCAGATCACCATTGTTGGTAGGTCCTGTGTTGCTAGAGCTGTGTCCAGGTTTGCTACTGCGCAAGAACTGGAGCACCTCACCCTCAGAGAGCCCTGTTATGCCCTGATGCTGCTCAGCAGGAGAGCGTGGTAGGTGATCTTTTGAGTGTTTGCTCAGCAGCACGAAATTGATGACAATCACCTTAAGGGTTTACTCAAAATTCCAGTCTTTACTTTGAGCCCTGTAAAAGTCACAACAATTTAAATAAGAACTTGGCAAAGGGTTGTTTTTTTTACAAAATAGAAGCAGCTCAAATACAGTCAATGTCACCCAAATGTACAGAGAAGAAGTGAGGTAGTTTGCAAGAGGAAGTGAGTTAGATTTGTAACAAGAGAATAAGGACAGAGCGATATGAATAAAAAATGGCAGGAAAATGGGAATGTAACAGAAAAATATTCACCACCCAAATGGATCCAGCAAAGATTTCAAGAGAAAATGTGGTCCATGGGGCAGCGGGTGCACACATGTGCTTTTTGGCACAGATTATTTATAGAGAAGCTCCATCCCTTAATATCATATGAGGCACACAGAGGAGGGGTCTCGCTGGGCTTACACAGTATCCCTGCTTGGAAAGTTCTCAAAGTGAAGCATGCATATAAGTCCCTTCTGGAAGGTTCTGCAATTGGGTCTGGGGGCTTTAAAGGTCACTTGCAGTTCCAGACATCTTTGCCAGAATAGCTGTTACTTGAACCCTTTGGGCAGTCAGGGGAGCTCTGGCCTCTTCGGCCCAGTCAGACTCATTCAGCAGTTTTAGCCCGTTCACAAGGCGCACCTCCCTCTCCCTTCTCTAACCACGCACCCCCAGACACTGGGGCAGCAAAATGCCAAACTGCTTAAAGCCCCAGGTACACACCTTTCACATTAAGATGAGTGTTGAAGACACGCAAACAAATAAATCAACCCTTAGAAGCCCCTGCATGATTTTTAAGGGCTCCTCATTGACTTTGAATGTATTTGCATCTAGCCTATCTCACAGGCACTGTCATTCAGCAGAAGCTGAGGATTGTTTGAAACTCCTGGGCACTGTTGTCACTGGAAAGGATTATACATGCTCCTTGTGTTTTCATAGAATAGATGATTTTGGTAGTGATGAAGGCAAATACTTCCATTGTCACATAGTAGGAGTTTCTGTTCTGTGGCAGGAACAACGTAACAGTGTATCTCAGAAAGTACATACTGGAGCTCTGAAATCACGTGAGAAGTACACGGTTTTACCTGTGGAGGTTGTACTTCACCATGGAGGTTTCTGAAGCCTGAGCACATGGTGGTAATGATCGTGTATTTCCTCCAGTAGTGCTGAAGGGGAAAATAGATCACATTTGGACCTTTGCTCATTTCCGTGTGTCTTGGTTTTACACATCTTCAGTGGAGACCTACAATCAGTGCTGCAATGGCCTTGCAAGCCTGACAGATTGGCTGACGATGTAATAGTGTAGAGGCCTGTCACCGAACACTGACAATTGCACTTTTCCATTTGCTTGGCCCTCCTTGGAGCCTTTAGCTCCCTCCTGCTTTCAGTGAACTTTACAAGTATTCACCTGTCATAGCATGATAATCCAACAAGGTCAGTTTGAAGGAAGGACGACAGCAAAGAACTGAGCCCTTCTTGGCACATAATGTGATTGCCCGTGAAACTGGGAGATGCTGTGAGAGCTTGGTGGAGCATGTTGAATTGTAGAGCGTCTGAGGATCGTGAAAGTCTTCCCTCTTTGATGTACTGAGGTGCTGAAAACCAGGTCAGTAACGTAAACACAAAAATGGGCAGTTGTAACTTGCAGCTCTCCCCTGGGGGCCTTGACAGGTTGTATCTATGAGCACAGTGCAGGTCCAGCACTGGTGCTTTGAGCAAGACATTCACCCCTCCTGTTGCAGTTGTGCATGGTTCATATGACTGGAGGGAATAAATGAACCCCTGTGTTGCCCTGGAAGCAGGAAGGGAGTTGCAGATTTGGTATGCAGTTTATAGTCATGGGTCTTTAAGTTTTGAAAATAATCATGAGGTGCATAGGGCCAAAATGAAGCCTAAAGCGCTTTAGCTGGACAGGGGCGGTAGGATGTAATCTTAATGTTCTCAGAGTGTTGAGCTAGACCCAGCTCTTCCAGTTTCCATTTGAAATCCTTAAACTTTACATGATGTTAAATATTTAATGCTTGCCTATGTATTAAAGATGGGTAGTGGCCAAGTCTTCTTCCTTTGAAAGAAATGTCTTTTCAAAAAAGTGGGCTGAACATAGAGCCTTTGGGGCATAGTAGGTAACCTTAGAGCAAGCTAACAAATTAGATGCCTACAGGGATGTAAGCGTATGAGTATGAATTTATTGCCAGCATGGACACTAGCTGATTCTGCTGAGGCAGCATGGTGACTGCTCTAGATGTGTACAGTCTAAAAACCTCCAGATGCTGTTTCGGTTTCCTGTCGTAAAGTAAGGTGCCTGTGAGATCTCAGGAAGCTCTGCAGTTAAATAGGTTTCCATGGTTTGTTCACTTGTATTTATTAAATTGCTTGCCAGTATAGAGTGAGTAGTAGATCTCCTGTACTTGACAAAGGGAGTTTTGAGGACAAACTATGAATAACTGTTGTTTATGGAGAGCTTTCCTTGTCAAGGTCTTCTTAAATGTAAGAATGTCCAAATACTTACTTGTTTTTTATAGACTATTATAAAAATGTACTTACAGAAAACATTGGCAGGGGGCTAACTCTGAGGTCTTTATGTAGCATGGCTATAGTGTCAGACCAACAGATTTTTTTCAGAAGAGAAGGAAAAAATTCTGGCCAAATTTGTACAAGATAATTATCATGAACATAGCAAAAAATCTTGGCCTAAATATAGGGATAGTGATATTTTACAAAGCTAATGACTGCTCTTTGCAGCTAATTTTTCTAATAAAAAATCTAGACTCAGAAAGGGGAAGAGAGACAAAACCCAGTCCTGTACACTGGTACATGCAAACCAAAAACTAACTCGTAGGTTAGAAGTCCTACAATCTAGTTCTACTTAGCAATACAATAGTCTGGATCTACTGTTTTCTCCCAGGGTTTCTGAGTGCCCTTTGGAAAGTATTTAGAAATGGTTCAGGTAATTTATTGCAACGATTCTGATAATTTGCTGGATAAATATTCTGTGTCAGGAAATTTTCATATAAGGTTGTTTAGCTGGAACCATCAGAATTAGGGAGCAAACCTCTAGTTTGTAAGAACTTTATGAACTATAATCTAGTTCATAGAGTCTTTATCAGACGCTATAAGTCAGAATGCTTAAAAACAAGAAAGATTTTCCCTTTTTTTAGATGCCTCAACTAAACCTACCTTAGGCAGCCTCAAGACACAGCATAAAATAGGAGCTGCCTCAGGTACTGAGTTATATTTACTTTTAAAGCACATCCATAAAGAGCACTATGGAAGATCCTTCATTTGTGCTAAAAGGGAAGTTAAGGCTCTGTGGGAGATCTTACCTAGGGTACATTCAAAGACAAAACATCTACCTTGCTGCTCAGTGACCCTGATTTAGGTGCCTTCAAGTTCCTTTGCCATCAGTGGAAAGAGTTGCACTTCCCAAGATCAGGACTTTGGTCTTCAGTATTTGCACACTCATGCTGTCACTACATGTGCAATGGGATGGATGCTGATGTTGGTGCTAAACGATGAACACTGCAGGTGTCCTGGAAGTACTTGTGATAGAGGCTGAAGAAGTTTTTGCTTTGCTAACAGGCTAGGAAAAGCTTTAGGGCTTCTCTGGTATTTCCTTTCGAGATATCATACTAATAATTATGGATTTCTGTTTCTGTGCTTAACATTTTATAGCTTGCAGCTTAGTCACTGGTGCTAGTACTCTCTTGGAGACTGGGGACTCCAGCCCTCATCTCTTCTCTCAAATAAGAGAATTTGTAACCTCCAGTCACCCCAAGTGTTGTGATCCCATGGCTCTCCTCAGTGTCTCCATTGCCCTGGAGCTTGATGTGCTGCAGACCCTGCAGGTCTCAGCCTGCCCTGATGGCCATGCTGGTCAGCCGAGCCTTGCCTGCCTTTTCCCTGATGCCCAAAAACGGGACTAGAGGGGTTGGTTGCTGTACTAAGTCAATGCTCTCCACACTAATCCACTTGAGATTTCTGCTCTAATGTATTTTCTTTTTCAAAAGGCTGGTTAGTAAGTATGGCAATTCCTATTACTAATTCAGTGGCTTTAAACAAATACCAGTCAGCTACTGAGACTTTTCCCAAGGGAGAGCATAACTAATACTGAAAAAGATAAATGGCATATTTTTTTCCCCTTTAGTATTTTCTTTGTTGAATATACCTGTGCATTTATATAATCAAAGAGTCTACATTAAATGTTGGGGGGGCTTGTTAAATTTTGAGGTGTTTGTGTTTTGTTGGGGTTTTTTTAACTCATTACAAATTCTATTCCTGGAAGCAAGAAGTACATCTAGAGTGTAACTAGCATGACTGTAGTTTGTTAAGTGTGGATGTCTATATGCAATGTTTTTTGAACTCAAACATGAATTATCTGAACTCATGCATTAGTGTGTGTATTTCATGGCATTTCAGAATTAAATAGAGAAAACAGCCTTTCAGGAAGCCTTAATGCCTTTCCATATGGAGGCAGTGCCTTGTGCACATTGATTTCTTTTTAGTTATGAAATTTCTTACCTTCTGGTATATGTTCCTTTTTATTCTTTTTCTCTTTTTATAAAGCAGCAGATTTGAGCTTATTATATAAAGGGCACAGTTCTTTAACTCATAGTTGTGTAAAATTCCCTACAGATAGATCTTTTTTTCCATCTGAGCAGTGTAGTTTGATGTATTTATAATGCTGGAACTTTTCTTGTTCAGTAGGAGAAGTTGTAAATATAATTATTTGGTAACAGGAGAACAGATTGCTATATGAAATTGCAAAGATTTGCTGGAAGGCCTGTTTCTGTCCTTTGAATAATAATATAGAACTATATATTGGTATAGTATAAGACTTTCAGAATATGAATCAGAATAATACTATCAGAAATACTTTTTTGTGTGTGCTGTGTGTGATTAGTTAGACCCTTTCTGGCCTAGAAATCAAATTAGAATTAATAAACATAAATAGAGTTGCCTGAACTGTAAGGTTAAATTGAAAAACTCCTCTCAGGTTTACAGGATCTTAATTTGATTGAGGTCACCCCTTCCCTCTGTCAGGGGATTTGATTTCCTCAACTTTAAAGAACTGGCTTCTTCAGAAGCTGGGACCCAAAGTAAAATCCAGTGCACTAAAGTCCTTAGAGTCTAAAAAATGCACCAACCCAAACAGTAATCCAGCAAATTTGCTTTCCAGGACTGCACAACCTAGTAAGCATCTCCTTTCCTAGCTGAAAGCCTCCTGGATTCCTGTTATGAGGCGATAAGCACTTACCTTTTGCCTAAACTGTATTTGTAATTGGATTTAAGGAGAGAATAATTTGTATCTGAGCTGGGTCCCTCAGACAGTCAAGAACTTAAATGACTGTTTCAGGCTGAATGTCTGTCCCTCCTTCCATGATTTCTAAACAGCACCCAGAACACTCAGCTCCTGTAACATGTGAGGATAAGGGCCATATCAAGGTTGATGCAACAATCTATGAGCATTTCTTGTAGTACGTCCCTAAATATAGCTCTTGATGAAGCTATATTAGCCATGAAGGGAGTCTCTCACTCTCCATGCTGCTGTTCATGGAGGAGGATTTACCACATGTGAAATGGGGACAGGCAGTGTTGCCAGAGTCAGAATGAATATTCAGGGCAAGTGTTGATCCTTTGGGTTTGATCCTGTTGAGAGAGTGGGCATTGTGGAGCAGAGCAATTTTTGCCTTTCTGTTGTTATTCAGCAGTATCCATTAGAATCTGTGCAAAACCAGGCCATTAACAAACTGCTGAACTCAACACTATATTCACTGTAGTTCTCACCCCCTGATGCACCACACCCTTTGCCCATAAGAGTCACCGTGTGATAATGCTTGAAAAAGGGCTATTAATCTTTTCCTTTTTGGTGTTGCTAGTCTTGTTGTTGATGATTAATCTCTCGGTACAAAATACCATGATCCCCTCATAATTCAGCTGAATTTTGTGTTTTCCTAGTACTTCATCCCCTGCAGTACAAATATTCAATTGTTGGCATAACTGTATGCATTGAACCTGTTTCTGGAGTAATGGAAATAGGCTATGGTATCTCAGCAATTCAATACTAGGCATTATACTTCATCTGTAGTGCCCATATTAATTCAAAATATCCCATCTATAAATCAGCAACATAGAATCATGGAATGGTTTGAGTTGGAAGGGACCTTACAGCTCATCTAGTTCCACATCCATGGGCAGGGTCATCTCTCACAAGACGAGGCTGCTCAAGGCCCCATCCTACTTGAACTCTTCCAGTTGTGAACATCCACAGCTTCTCTAGGCGACATGTTCCAGTGCCTCACCACCTTCATCATGAAGAATTTCTTCATAATATCTAATCTAAAACATGAACATAAAGCCCTTTAATTTATATTTAACATAAGAAGTGTTATCAGATGGACACATCTCTTCTACAAGACATTGAGAATAGCTTGCTTTCATCAGGCTTTCTCCAAATGTTCTAAATAGATTACAATGACTCCAGCTTTGATTCTGGTGACATATACGTAATGTTAACAAAAATAGCAGGGATGCAGACCATTATGGTTACGTTAGTAGAAAATTAGAAAAAGGTTTGATCCACCTGAGCAATGTTCTCCTGGTGCTGAGCACCCTTAGCTTCCAAGATCTTTAGTGAACTTGAAAGCACCGATGAACTGGATTGACCTGGCATGAATTAGTTGAGATCCCCTCACAAGCCGTTTAGCAGAGTCAAACTGAGCAGTATTTGAGTGGTCAGATATCACTGTATAAGATAGTGCTCTAACACTCAACAGAAAAGTTACGTTATCTGGGGTAGTGCATGATGATTTCTTGCTTGATGGATGAGAAACCTGCAGGATGATGAAATAAGTGGTGAAAAAGGCTTTAATTTGAGTTGCTTTTAGAAAACTTATATTTTTTTTATGAGCAACATGCATTATTTAGTTAATTCCTACTTTAGTCATTTTTATGGATATTAATTATGGTAGTTTGAAAAGCGTTTTGGAAAGAAATATATATCCTGTTCATCACTGCCATGTGCACTCTAGCATAGGAAGATGGGGACAAATACACCTTTTTAGGTCAGAAGCTACTGTGAGAATTCTGCAGCTGCTGAAAGAAGATGATTTCTTTCTGGGAAAATGATGTGATGATCTGTACTCACCAAGTCAATGAAAGCTGACTCATGATTATGTAGCAAATAATAGCTGATGCACTTTAAGGTGCGCTTAGCCCTATAATAGAAATGTCAGATGAATTACATATGCCCACACCTTCAGTCATGCCAGTAAAAAGCTCTGTCGTAGCTCAAACCCACTTTTATCAATGTGCTGCAGGCACTTGGAGAGAAGATGTGTTATAGTGGAGTTGAATCAGTCCAGACAGGTTAGGAGGAGAGCTAGGACATCTTTTGCAATACATCTTGGGTACTGGAACTCCGTTCCAGAAGAGGTCACAAAGCCCATCTGAATTTAGGAACAGGATACATATTTTAACAGAATTATATTCCTATATGTGTTTGACTGTACATGTGTATGCTAATGTACAGCCAGAAGGAATAGGAATTTTGGGGTTTTTTGTGGAAGTCCTGTTGCTTTATAATGTTTTTTTGTCATTCATGAACCCACTTCATCACTGAAAATGTAGGTTAGCATTTGGATGATACAGGCTTTTCACTTAGCTGTTAACACAGAAATATGCAGAAGCCTGTGCGTCACAGTATCCGACTCCTGTCTGCTCCCCTCATATTTCTGCAACTTGTGTGTTGTTTGGTTTAGACAGAAGCTCTTGATGCAGTGTCCATGGATCATGAGTCTTGTGTCTACACAAGACTTCCTTACAGCTGACTAACCTGCTAGGTGGGTACAAAGAATGTGGCCACATGCAGATGTGCTTGGAGCATAAATTCCCTAATAGTCCCAAGACACCCAAGAGTAAACAGGCAGGAGCCACTCTTCGTAACTGCTTGTTTGCAGCTCTATAGGCATAGTCAGGGATATTAAAACAAAACACTGGTTTTTTGGATTGGTTTCCTGAGTTTTCCATCAGTTTCTAAGGAGCTAGAACTATGCTTGCAACAGATGAAGCAATTTGTCTCCTCAGAAGTTTTGTTGAACCACAAAGAGGAATAATCTCTGACATATTTTGGTTGTGTTTTTTATTGTGCAAAAATATTATAAATTCCTTTTAAAAGAAGAATTGTGTAAAAGTGGAGATTACTTTGGAGACTGTATGCCCAAAATTCTACATGCTTGACAGTGATAAATTATGCCATTTAACATATCGGAAGCTCAGTGAAGCAATATTTTAAGACGATGTCTAGAACTTTTAAGTTCTATAAATTAATGAAAACACATAGAAATTGGAGTGTAAAACTCAATGAAAAAAGGAAAGTATTTTTAAAGAATAACAAGAGGCTATAGGGTGTTTTATGTATTTAGCCCATGCTTTCTCCCATGAGACAAGTATTTCTGTGACTGAACAGGAAAAATATCTGATTATGGTCACTTCCATAATTCATTTCAATTTATTCATCGTAAAACATGTCAGGAGGAGATGCATTGCAGCCATTGTTTCTAATGTTGGCAGGACTAGAAAGGAGACTGCATTTCAGATACTGAAGAATGCCACTTCTGAGACTAATTTTGAGTCTAATACGTTTGTCACATACTAGAGAGTAGAAACTACTGGTAGTGTTTTCCCCTGTACTGTCAGGTTTTGTTATTAGAGAGCCTGTAGCAGAAGTCATGCTAGCTGTAAAAAATTGGTGATATGGACTTAGCTCTTTGCATCACAAGCAGCAGCAATGTTGGCATTTCAGAAATGCCTTCGCCAGGTATTAAATTTAACCTAATCCTGCAGCTGAACCTCCTGGGAGTTTGTATACCTTTGCAGCAACAAGGGAAAAAGTCAGGGAGGACAACAACAACAAAAAGCAACCAGCCTTGGCTGAGTAATCGTTTTTAATTCCTCTATGACTAAGGGAAACTTATCAGTTTGCTTTATTACCAGGTTTGGAAGCAAAGGCCTTGCAATAGCAGCTTGCAGTTCAGCCTGGTGCTGTGAAGACTGTGCTTTTATCCTCATCAAAATTCTCTCAGGGAACATGAGGCTTCGGAAGTCTGTTGAGCCCTCAAGACTCCACAGGTTGGGGCTCTTTATCTTTTACACCTTTCCCCAAAACTCCTCAGACTGGCAGGGACTCTTTAGTAGATTTTCTGGTGTTTGGTCTGTATGGTTATCATGAATCTGGCTTCTTGCCTCTGTAGCTTTGTCTACAAAATAGAATCTCGCTATCACCACTATGCCATTGCCAGTTCACAGTGTGTCTGATACAAACCCATTATTACAAACCCTGTAGCTATAAAAAATCCAGGAATAGTTTAATGACTTTTCTTCTGACGAGGGATAACCATTCTGTCATCCACTGTTGACACAGCAGTTGCTGCTGTAGTCACAGTGTCATTGCAGCAGCACTGCTGAACAAAGATACCACACAGACACAAAGATGCTGTGGATCTTCCCAGTGCAGTCATCAGTATTTGATGGCTTACCTCCAAAGCAGCACATGTGGTGCCTGAACAGTGTCTTATCCCATTCCTACCATCATTTGCAGAACTCAGCTGTGGTGTTACGTGTCGAACCTCAGCTCTGATTCTTCATTCATCACCCCTTCTTCGTGTGCTCAACAGAGAGACTGTAACAAAGAAGGGAAAATTGGCGAAAAAAGGCAATGTTTAGCTGGGTTTTTCTTTCTTCTAGGGGTGTTCATCTGGGAAATTCAACAAGGAGACATCAGAACCTACAGTGAACACAAAACCCACAAAGTACACTCCACATCCTCACTCTCTTCATTAAGTTCAGCTGATGCCAATGAACATCTCCCCCCACTTGGAGATCACAGATTTGAGATGAGATAAGATACAGAGATGAGATAAAAGTAATTATTAGTTACTGGCTACAAATAAAGGAAGCTGTCCCAGAACTCTGCTGGTTTGCTCATTTTCACCTTTCTTATGTCATAGTATATACCCAAGGGAATAATGGGAGGCAACAACCTGCTTGCATCAGGATAAGAAGGCACATAGAGAGATAGTCTCCTGAGCATCAGCAGACTCTTTCTGTAAATGGTGGAAGAAACTGAAGACATGAAGAAAACAGTCAAGGTAGAAAACATGGTTAAATTCAAGAAAATGAGATTATAAAAGTTTAAGAGTGAAACTGCTAGGAATTAGGACAAAAAGAAAGGAATTAAGTTTCTCACTTCTTTTTTTCCTACATCTACAGTTCATTAATCTCTGACAACAGCTCCCCAGGTATCAGGGCGCTCACTTCTTCACAGCCTGCAGCAATTGTTCCCTGTGTTGTACAATCAAACAGTTCAACAATAACAGCAGTTGAGTTAGTTTGCCAGTGCGTACAGAGCTCCTCCTGTCTTGGGATTAGGAACTGACGGTCTGGATTTGGCTTTATACCTTGTGCACACCAGGTTGTGTTTCAGGGTTTTTCCTTGGCCTATCTTTTTATTTTAATTTTTATTTTTTAAGGCTGAGAGGTTTTTTGTTTTAGCATTTGTTTTAACAGAAAGCTACTAACAATATCTAATCATGTTCAGCCTTGAGTTTTCAGCGTATGAAGGGCAACTTTCTATCCTCTGCATCTCCTAATTCTGGGAGCTTGCACAGGGTTCCTAAAAATATTATTGAAGGAATCCTCCAAGTTGCATGGGGACTCCAGTGTAAGAGGAAGAGTGAAGGTTTTGTCAAAGCCCACTTTAGCTCAGTATTGCACATTGCCATCAGCTGATGCCTAGCAAATGCAAAAATATGATGTTTCTATCATTATGGAGCTCAGTTTGGCTTTCATACCGTATTTATCTAGATAAAAGGAAGTACTCTGAGAATGTCCATCATTATAAGAATGATGATTGCATTAATATAATAAGTTTCAGGTCAAAGCACTTCACAAGCCACAGAGCTTTACAAGCATAAAAATATAGGCCTCACTAGGATAAAGAAATGTTAATGGTGATATTACAACACAGTGCGCAGCAGTGGCAAGAATACACAATGCACAGAAACGTCTTACAATTGAAAAAAAACGGATAGATAGGAGATGTGCTTTAGGGTCTCTTTGCCACTTAATATCCTGATTTCAATTTGCTCCCATGTAAAAAAATCAAATTCCAAAAATGTCTTTTCTAGATTTTCCCTCATTTGTTGCTAAATTTATCCCCTCATTGACCTCTTGTTTACTTTAGCTTTAACAGTAGCTTTCTTCAGCGATCCAGAATTTACTATTCTTGTTTTGTTATATGAGATTCTCAATTGCTAAACTGATAGTATGAGTTTGCATTAGAAGAAGTGGTCCTCTGTACTTAAGGGAGATAGAATCTTGTAAAAGTTATTTTTGACACTCTAATCTCTCAGATTCAAAGCCCCATGAAAAGTTTGACTGCCATTATGACACTTTCCTACTCTAACACTAAAAAAAGACGAGAGTATCGTGAACTTGAGGAGTTTTCACTGTTCATACATTTGTACATTCCATTTTGAATGACTGATAATAGTTTATTTGGAAAATGAAATTTGAAAGGAATGTAGCATGGCCTGTTTGTGAAAGAGATAGAAATTGTTATTATTAAAAACCTGTAAATTGTATTTGCTTTCATCTTTTATTTTATGAAACTCAAGAATGAAAACATTTTGTAATACTAAAAAGGATTTTTAAAGTCTGTTTCAATATGTACCTTATTTTCGAATTTGATAATTGATAATTTGATTTGTAATCTAAAATATCTTCATTGACTTGAAGGAATTTTGGATTGGCTACTTTATTGAATTGTCACCATTAGAAATTTTACGCATCATTTAAATCTCTGTGAAGAAATACAGGTTCTTCACTATGTAGCAATGGAATCTAGCCAACTGGATTGTGTCTGTCTCATCTCGTACTCTATGTCTCAACCTTTTCAGCTCAGTGACCTCTATTCAAAGTAAAGACATTTCACACTCATGTTGTTTCAGTATTAAAAAAGAATTAAAAAAGGCAGAAATACTAACAGTGATAAACCTGTGTAATTCATTAGCGTGTCTATGTTTTGAAAAGCTAATGAATCATATTTAGCTTTGAAGTGTAGAAGCTTTTTGGAATAAGGTTTTCTATTCTTTATATTGCATTTAAACATCTAGCAACTTCCTCTAAATTACATTTGTGAAACCATAGGGACTCCAGAAAGCCTCCAAAGTTCATGAATTGCAACTGCCCAGTATTTGTAAAAGTAGTGTACTATAGAGATGGAAAGAATTATTCAGAGGGCTGAGTTACATCCTTGCAACAGAGTCTGCAAAAAAGGGATGCAGAAACTGCCAGAGACCTAGGCCAGTACCCAAAAAGAAGTCAATATATTGTTCCCAAGAACTGCATATTAATAAGGATAAGTCAGTGGAAAGCAGAACTTTCTGTTTCATGAGCACATTGTGAAAAAAATAATCTTTTATTGAAACCCAGGAGTTTACTCAATGACTGGGAGAAATTGTGAAACACTACATTTTACACAAATCGAGCCCAAGACATTTTAAGATTGACTGGGTTCTGAAAGCAGAACATGGTTTTCAGCTTTTATTTGGTTCTCTTAGAGTAGGCAATAAATGAATGAAAAAAAGACATATAAAAGGTGAATAATTATTTCTGACAATGCAGTGACAGCTGATAGCATCAGAAAGCGTACTGTTGAGAATCTAAATAAAATAATGGAGTCAGTATAGTATGACCTGAATTTGTTTTGTGTGGAGAGACAAGAAAGATGAGAAAGAGTAGAAAAGGTGATGCAGCAGGGGGAGAAGAAGAGGATCTTGTCAACAGGTTTTCCTCAAATTGTTCCTAAGAGACTGGATTGCTCTTCCCTCTGCAAATGGGAAAAATATTCGCTATCTGGAGATGTTTCACCACTTATTATGCACCACATCTGCTTGTGACACATGGTCTGCATTGGGCTTCAGTTTATTTCCATTTTCATGCCATTTAAGATATAGGAGTTGTGACTCCAAGAATGCAAAAGAATTCGCACATACTATTAACCGCAATTTTTATCGGGTTTTTAGGTAAGTTTTAGATAAGAAAAAATTATCTTCAAGTCTACGTTTCCATCTTCTTTCACTTTTCTTGCTGTGGTCTTTCTAGGTGGTGTGGGAAAGTAGCACAGAACCACAATGACAACTGCCTTTTCTGTGTGCAGCGACACTGTGCAAGGAGAATCATTTAAATGCAGATGGTAATTGCTCCTTCTTCCTTCAAGTCATGCTTACATTGGCTGTATAGATTGCAAAATACACAGATCTTTGATAAGCACTCTAGTAAATTTCCAGCATCAGATTTGAACTTTTATTTAACAATGGATAATTAGAACAGATAAATATTTCCTTACCTCACTGCAGCACAAGACAAAGATAGCTAGCATTAAACAAATGAGGATAAAGAGAAGGGACTTTGTCATTTTATGTGGATGCTCAAATTGCTAAGAGGAAAAACTCTTTAAAAGAAAGTTACATTTTCTAGTTTAGGGTCAATAAATATGACGAAAAGAGCTGCTTTTCAAGTGATAAATCTCTAGAGCTTAGCATAAAACCTCAAAAAAGCAATTTATACTGTTGATTTCAACTATAATTATCTTTCTTTATGTGCATATCAGTCTAAGAAGTTTAATACATAATTCATGTACGTGAGTAAATTTTATTTTCATGACACGGAACAATATTGTCTAAATAGAAAAGGTTGTGAAAACACAGCTACTCTGTAGGATCGTAAGATAGGATTCATTATCTTCAGATGTATTCTGTATGTTGTCAGTGGATGATTTAATATAATACAGCTGTATTGCCAGTGTTCTTTATGCCACACAAGCTATAAAAGACATTATCTGGCTAAAAGAGAGATGGCCTTATTTAGTTTTCTGCTTATTATCTAATCTCTGAAAGTGAGG
This sequence comes from Dromococcyx pavoninus, assembly GCA_033558185.1. NCBI lineage: Eukaryota > Metazoa > Chordata > Aves > Cuculiformes > Neomorphidae > Dromococcyx > Dromococcyx pavoninus. The sequence goes on along the minus strand of JAUMJL010000063.1, from coordinate 767,492 downwards.
GGAGAAAAAGCCCACAGACTTTAAAGGTGTTCTGTGTTAAAGGAAGATATTTAAAACCATTAATTTAAAGCTGAGAAGTCTTCCATTGATCGTGGAATGTTGTGATAGTATATAAAGGGAACAACTTCGTAATTTAAATTCCTACCAACTGTTTTTATTTCACCAGCAACATTTTCAGTCTACTTCATATAAATGCCTGTCTTCCTTAGTTCACAGTAAACTAATACATGTGCCAGAAATGCCAGCAAGTAAAAGACAGATATCTACATAGAAAAAGGTGATGTTGTATACTCTAAACTAAACAACTTTTTAAAACAAGTAGTCTATGTAACTGTTCAGTGGATGTCACGGTAGCACCAAACGATCAATGATTCAATCTTTTATCCATTCCTAGGACATCCCAGTAGACATCCTCCACCCCCCGAGAGCTCAGACCTCCCAGCACAGATTTGGCAATGTGTTGGAGAGGGTCTGAATGGATGTGCTAAATGCCTTGGTTTTGATAGACATGTATTCATGGCATTCCCAGTTTCTCATTACCAAAGAGACATACTGATAGTCTTATCCACATTAGGCAGAACTCAACTGCTTAAGGTGTGATCTAAAAAAGGAATACTGATAGTTCAAGTTAGTTGACAAAGGGCAGGAAACTCTTTGGATACCAGATGAGGAAAAGGACTACAGGGAGATTTCTTTTAGTGAAGCCTGGAAGAAGGACTTGGGGGCATTGGTGGATGAGAAGCTCAGCACAAGCTGGCAATGTGCCACTTGCAGCCCAGAAACCCAGCAGCATCCTGGGCCACATCAAAAAAAGCATGGCAAGCAGGTCAAGGGAGGTGATTCTCCTCCTCTGCTCTGCTCTCCTGAGACCTCACCTGGGAGTACTGCATTCAGTTCCGGAATCCTCAGCACAGGGAGGACAAGGATCTCTTAGAGTGAGTCCAGAGGAGGGACACAAAGTTGATGAGACGGACTGAAGCACCTCCCATACACAAACAGTCTGAGAGAGTTAGCATTGTTAAGCCTGGAGAAGGCTCTGGGGCTACCTTATAGCAGCCTTCCAGTACTTAAAGGGAGCCTACAGGAAAGCTGAGAAGGGGATCTTTATCAGGGAGTGCAGTGATAGGAAGAGGGGTAACAGTCTTAAGCTGAAAGAGGGGAAATTTAGATTACATATTAGGAAGAAATTTTGAATGAGGCTTTGAGCAATTTGATCCAGTGGAAGGTGTCCCTGCTCGTGGCAGGGTGGTTGGAACTGGATGATCTTTTAAGGTCCCTTCCAACCAAACCATTCTATGATTCTAAGTCCAATTTTTTTCAAGATTCCCATGGAACAAACAAGGAAATGGTGGGGTCATCTCTTAAGACTTGGCATGATTGCATCAATTTGAATGCTTCCGTAAAACTGTTTTTAACTTCTTGGATTAATTTGCAAGTCCTATATGAAACATCTTGTATGAGATACATTTATTGCTACATCACAGATGATACGAACAAGGGTTATGATTTACTTATGGTCTCATAGTTTTGAGGTATTTCATGCAGCATTTGGCTAAAGCGGTATTATTTGATTTTTTTTTTAATTGAAGAAGTTGTTTGCTGACAAAAAGATACGGTATCCTGAAACACATCTATTTCTTGCTCAGGGCCAAATCATTCAGAAGCTGATGTCTGAGCTGAAAACACAGAAGTCAGCATTACTTAAGGCTGTTTTGATCTTCATGACATTGTTGGCTCTAACTTCTTATCCCAGTAGTATTGTCATTGAGGGTATGGGAATGACCTGCTGGAGAATTTCCAAATAGACTTGTACTTGTGATTCATTATTCATTTAAGGAGATGATCTATATGGCATTTTAGGGTACTATGGTGTGCAGTTCTCCTCCTCATCCCTTGTTCTTTTTTCAGCTGATTAGAAATGCAGTTTTCTGGGACAGAAGGGCTGTTGTCTAAAATGGAAGGCAAGAATATGACTTCAAAAAGTGAAAAGACTTGTTTTCAAATTAGAAATTTTGTATTATGTAGAATGAGCTTAAGTGATAGAACACAAGCCAAGAGCAATGTCCCCAGCATGCAGATGCTCACTTACTGCTACTTGCTCCACCACAGCACCAAGGCCATAGCCAGAGGTTCTCCTGGAATGGGATTTCTCATTGACCGTGGATGAAAGGCAGAGCCGCAGAAGGTCATGCTGGCTTCCCCAGGGGAAGAAACCCAGGTGACTCTGAATTGGCAAGGACAGAGGACATGCCTTTTGGACAAATGTCCTGATAAAATAAGGTGAATTATTTATGGTAGTGGTTATTAGTGTGAGGTGAAATGAAAGAGTAGTGAAAAAATTATGAATAAAAATTATTAAAGGTAGCTGAAATGATAAAGTGAAAGAGATGAAGATATATTTTCTACAATTATGGATGTGATTCTAATGTTTCTGTTTTGTACTTGGAATATCCTCATAATAGGCATTTTAGAAAATAGCTAAAGAACATTTCTTCTCTCATACTAAGCATCTCTCAGTCAAATAAATGATGGGAGTCAACACTTCATTCACTGCCCAAAATTTAAGACAGCAAGATACTCAGTTTAATTTTGATTTGTCATAAACCCCAGTTGAGAGTGATAAATGTATAATTTTCAACAGAAACGTTTAAGGCTTGTGCTTTATAAGCAGTGAATGATGCTGCTGAATGTTGAATTTTGAGTAATACAGATCTGCTTTCCTGAAGTATGGGGCATCTGCAACTTTTAACAAAGACATTGTTTCTCCTTTGTAATGACTGTAGTTCAACAAGTTATGCATCTTCCTAGTTTTATGTGTGTGGCTACCTTTATTGATTTTAGCTTAAACTTTTAAGCTTTAAAGTTTTAATTTATTTAATTACATTACTGAATTAAGGCCAGAGTGGTTAAAAAAAAATGTCTTGAATTGAGGTCTGAGGGATGCTGTAACATTGAATTAAAACTTGTAAATCACTTATTATGGCACCAGCTAGGACCCATTGTTAAATTGTATATTTTCTTTTTTACTGACGCAGAGGATAAAAGCCTCTGTACCAGAAGTGGAACATGCTTTGCTTTGCAATGATTTCATTATGTGCCAGCCAAGGAGGAAATGAAGTTTTGAGGCATTTTTCTGTGGCAACATTCTCCACCTTCACTAGCACACAGGGCAATTCTAAAACCACAACATTGAGGGAGAGAGATGTAAGCTATAAAATGAGGGAGAAAGCATTCACAAACTGATAGGGGAGAAAAAGACAATTCCATAAATGTCAAATGAGACATGACATGATTTTGGATTTTTTTTTAGGCAGAAAAGCTCCCTTAACATTTTATTACCTGTAAGTGTAAATAAATCATGTATGGGAGGGAAATAACTCTAGGCTCAAGTCTATAACAAGTCAGAGCTTATTTAAGTCCAGGGAACTACAACAGAGCTTTGGCACAGAGACTTTTAGTTATTCAGAAATGTCTCCTCTGATGGAAAGCAAAAAAACTTACTTGAAAGATATTATGCCCTTTGAGGGTCAGTGTAATTGTGTCAGTATTTAAAATGGATTTCAGTATTGGTAATGTGACTGCAGTTGGTTCTGCATCAGATTCCTGGTTCAGTGAACAAAACTTAACAGTCTGTGTCACTTTGAAGATAAAATAGTCTCTCTCAGGACATACTGTCAGAAGTCTGATGAGATGAAGTGTGGAAGCTTTGACTGGTTCTTTAGTTGTGCTTTGACTTCGGAGTCCTTTGGGTTATTCTTTATTAATCTAAAGAAATCACACCTTCTGGCTATTTCACACTGTTTGAATTCCTAAACAAGCCTGGCTGCTAGATTTCTAATTCCAGAGGAGTCTTCCAGATCATATGAATGACCTGAGGCAGTATTGCTAACACCTGAAAACGTCCTCCAGATTTAGTTACTAGAAGTATAGTCAGTATTACATAGGGTTATTGTGGGAACTTCTTTGGATGCAGAAAAGTAACAATAGAAATGTTCGGCTTTTTGAGGCTCAATCCTCAGTTTCAGGCATGATCTGAGCTTAATCTTCAGTTCTCCATGCTCTTGATCCTATGCTAGCAAGGTACTGAAATTAATGACTGTTTCAAATTAGCCCTAATCACTAAGTTTCTTGGTGTTGAAGTATCATTTCATAGTCTCTACATGGATACTATGGAGGCTCCACCTTCCCACGTGGAAACTCTAAAACGCTGCCTGCAAGTATTCTGGGTTGGAAAATCCTTACAGAGGACAAGAGAGCAGGTGAGGCCTTGATCTCAGGTATCCCAAAATACCAGTCAAATAATAATAACAGTAATTTCTAATGATTTATGGAATCTGAAGAATCATCATGGAATTATTAGGGGAGTTTTGCATTTATTTTATATCACTGTGTTGACTAAAGCTGCCAGAGCCAAGCGTGAAGACATAGTCCTCTTCATACTGAGTAACTGGCTGGGCTTTTTCATTTGTATTATTTCACTGATGTGCTTATTGAATGTTGAAGTTGCTTAATGCTTTAGGAGGCAATGTATTTTGTCCAGATCTATTCATCCCAGAAGGCAGAGGTTTCAATTTTCTTCTTTTTATGCTACTCAGTGCAGAGTAAAAGCAGACTGGGGAAGAATTCAAGAGACTGACAGTACATATTCTCTTCAGATTAATTGTTGTCTCAGGCTGGAGACATTTGGCTCAGGTTCCTTTATTTTGAAGTCTTTTTTCTGGTTTTGTTTTTTTATTGTTGTTGTTTTAACATTTAAATTATACCAAGTAATTCTGCTCTGATAATAGTTTCTCTGGGGATAGATGTTATCGCTTCCCACTTTATTAGCAGTGATTCCTGATGTAAAACATTACGGAGAATGAGAGATTTGTAACACAGTAGGTTATTCATTAGCTGTTCCAGTACAGAAGCTTGGCAGAAACCCGTTCCAATCTACTGATTATTTTATGTTTGGGGTAAAATGAGTTTAATACTTTTGATAAATCTGTTGATCTCAATTTTTTTATCCTTTCATAAAGGATTTGTTAGGAACATCTTCTTTAAAGGGCATATTTGTAAGATCTGGAAAGAGCCTTCCATTCCCTGCCCTGTAGCTTTGTTTCTCTAAAACCACGGTCCCAGCCTTAGATCCTTCTGGTCCTTCACTTTGCTCCAGTGGACTCATTCACTGCCTTGTCCTTTTGCTTTTTTCATATCTGAAAAATCTCATAGCTCATTTTTTTCTAGTTTCACTAGTGCCTCTTATTTGTCAGGCTGGCCCTAGTGTCTCAAGTCCTCCCAACAAGGCCTGCAAAAAAAGGAGTTTAGGTCATTCAGCAGCATGTAAAGAAATGGTGCAGCTTTTCAAGCTCTTAGAAATCTGGAACAAATCACTCAAGTCAAAATGCAAACTTAAATGCAGACACAGTGTGGAACCTGACTTGTCCTACACAAGTAAATACTAAATTAGTATGGATATTTGTGGCAATACAGACCTTGATGCGTGGAGCCATTTTGACATGCAGTATTTCTAATGGCTTTAATAGTATGCACTGAATGACACAGTCCCACAGCTGTTACGGGTACCTAAATTGACTTAAAGTTTATATGTGTACATCCCGGTTGGTAAGATAGTAGAATAGATTTATCATGAGGCTGGCAACCATTTTCCTTAAGGACCGTCAGAAAATTGTGGGGAAATGCTGTTTAAGGGAAAGCTCTGTTTTCTGTGACTAGAAGTCAATATTTTCTATTGAAAATCTAATGAAAAATGAAACCTTGCATTCTGGGGAAAGATTTTCAGGGCAAAAAATCTCTAATAAACTTCCTGAGTTTTATTAAAATTTTTATTTGCGTCTTCTTTTTCCGCTAATTTCTTTCCCATCTCTCCACATGCCAACTGTGCCATTCATGACTCTCACCATTCCCTTATTCTGTTCTTTCTTTCAGTTCATTTGTTAGCTCCTCTGTCTAGAAAATGCTTATCTCACTCTGTTTTTACATGTAATCTCCTGCCACAAAATAAACCACCCTATTTGCAGAAAATTTACACCATCTCCTATTTTTTCAGTTGTTTCTGAATAATCATTTTTTTACTTAAGATCTTCAGACTTACACCTTTGGCAGTAAACACTATTTATTCCTTCATTTATTAGATTCTTGTCGTCCCTCAGGTAATCCTGCTCTTTACCTTTCCTTTGCAATGTAAATTCTTTTTGTATTGGTTCTCCAAGAATTTATAACGCATCTGTTGCTCTGACTCTGTGCCTGCCTTTCTGTTAATGATATGTGAACTGATTTGTTTAAATTTATGACAGTGAACAACTGTTGGTCGTTCAGACATGCTTTGGAATTGTAGAATAAACATTCTGGTCGATCAACAGTTTTCCCTGGATCATCAGAAAATTATATTATTTGTTGTGCAAAGGAGGAATATGCTTCTAGTATTGAACTGCAAATTTTGGACATGAATCTTGATTTAAAAAAGTTAATACCACTTTAATGTCACTTTTTTTGACCATTTGCCTGTTAAATCAAAGTCGATTGGTATTGCTCTGGAGAGGAAGTATTGCTTATGCAGACTCATTTTTTATGAGTATGAAAAGCCACAAATATCTCCAGAATGCTAATGACATTTAACACAGTTTAGTTACTGTGTTGCATCATGCACTGTGCTGTTATTTTTTGTCTTGTTCCATTCTTCACTTTTTCTTTCTTCAATGCAATAGAAAATAAAATTATTAAATTTTAAAGCTTGGATGCTTGTCCTGTCAAAGTGGAACCAGAGCACAGACAGAAGGGAACAATCCCCTGACCGAATGATATTCTGTAACCGAGGTGTTGGGAGCAATTTCTTAAAATCATACTAAAATTAACACAGAATCTCCCCTCTAAATTAATTTTACGGTGAGGGTAGTGAAACACTGGAACAGGTTGTCCAGAGAAGTGGTGGAGGCCCCATCCCTGGAAACATTGAAGGTCAGGTTGGATGGGGCTCTGAGCAACCTGATCTCATTAAAGATGTCCCTGCTTCTGCAGGGGATTGGACTAGATGACATGTAGAGGTCCCTTCCAACGCAAAACATTCTATGATTCTATGATTTCATGAAGCACAGAGCATAAGCTGAGGAGACAAAAAGAAGGAGTCATCTCTGAGGAAGACAAGTCTGTGGCTTATTTCATCTATATGATGGCCATTTGGTACCTTACATGCATGGTTTGGAGATCTTCATTTCTTTTCCACTATGGAATTTCACTGTAAGTCCACGTATTTTCATTTAATAATATCAAAAATGTTTGCCTTCTATTACACGCTCCTGCTTTCTCAGAACTTGATGTGAAATGAAAAAAATATTTCACCAGATCTCAGAAATGGTTATGATAAATCCTGAAGTAATATTTTGGGCCAAATGCTCTATTGCCATTATTGTAATGCAATTTCACCACAAGCAGAGAACTTGTCCTGTTATTACTCCTGCTGTTTTGCATATTGCAAAAATGACCACTAAGCAAATAAAGACATCTAACTTAAACCAACAGTAGCTTATTAATGTAGACTGTCTCTGTGCAACTTGCTGGCACGATCAATGGCTTTTAGAATGTTCAGGCTTGCAGACTGTTGCCAGCCCTCTTAACATCTCCATCTGTACTCTTAGCATTACACGGGGAATACAGTTGCACAGCACAGCCACCATCTGACTGTCCCAGAACTAGAGGCTGTTGGTGGTTGGGAGAATATGGTTTAGAAATTAGAGGGCGGAATATACAGTCTTAGAATACTGTTTCTGTCATTGCTAATCAAAGAATTCTTTGCCTCAGGCAACAATTTAAATCCAGAAATCCTGCATTCAATTTGTGGAACAAGACCTTCAGTATAACAGAATATATTTAACTCTAACGCTTTGTAAATCTAGTCTTCTAGACCTGCCTACCCATGCAGTCTTCTTTGAATCATTCTTCACCATAAGTTGTCACTTAGGTATTTCTGTTTTCCAGTCCTGAAATAAGCAGGAGTAACAATCTTCCTCACAAAGGCATTGGGAGTATTAATTAGTTAGCATGGCTCTTGAACAGCTATTGCTGCTCTTAATGGTTTCTTTGTAAATAGTAAACAAGATTGTTGTCAATGACTTATTTAAGGATATTCTGATAAATGTCATCGAGATGGTTTTCTTAACCGTAAGACACCATAAGCCATTTAGACACCTTAAATAAAATCCTGCCATAATCTGAGTCAGTTGCAGTTCATCCTTAAACAATATTGATGCCAGGATCTCATCAAATCCCCTGTGAGCCAGGTGCAAAGCTAATATCTGTCTGCACCAATATATTGGAGAGAGCTGCAGCGAGACTGCAGTAGTGTTGATATCCCTGTGTTGGGTAATGGAAAGGTATTGGGTAATAAGAAGGCACTTGAAAAATACTTGAAAGACTCAAGAAGCACAGAAAGGTGTAGGTGAGGTATTCTCCTCCGTTGACATCTAGTGGAGAAGTATCATGAATAAAGACTTACTTTCATTTTGGCAGACACAGTATGCCATGTGATGGTGCTCTTTTGACTCACAGGCAGCTGAGATAGAAATATATGGCAGTTTTAATTGCTCAACACTGCAAGTGATAATTTAAATATTGAAGTCTGTTGTAACAGTTCTTAAGGATGTGCTACTCTGTGAGTGCTTTGGGTTTTAGCTGTGTGCGGTGTGGTAGACTAATTCTTTCTCAAGTGAAAAAAAAAAGAGCATCAGATTTCTGATGCTTTTAAGTATTGGCAACTCTCCAATAACTGCAGTCGTGATGTTCATTTATGCAACACCACAACCCTGAGTTGAGGTTACAATAATTTTAATAAAATTCAACCTAAAATTCAACCTAATTCAACCTAAATCAACCTAAACTCACAAATAAAGGTAAAATCAGGAAATACAGTGTTTTCTTTGACATCAGCGTTACTATTGAAATTGCCTTCCTATACACTATTAATCATATGGAAAAAAATGCTACTGATGGAGTTTTGTTTGTCTATATTCTTTTTAAACCCAAGGAATTTGTATTTGGGCTATGTAAGATGTTCCCTATGAGTGCTGAGTGGCAACATGAACGCTTTCTGTGTCAGCAAGGACAAACTGTGCTTAGTTAAGAAATGCTACTTACAGGGGCTGCAGTTTCCACTAACACTGTTTGCATTTGGTGGGAGACTGGGACTTCATAGTGCCTTTTCATAGCTCTTCCAACTTCATAGACTGAGTTTCCTCTCTTGGCTTTCACATAGGTTACTACTTCTTCTTTGTTAGTAATCATTTCAGTTATTGTGATATTTGTAAAAATAAGCTGATTCTGTGTGACCGTAGTAAACAGCCTGCTCTGGGAACGAAGTCTTCATCTCCTGTTTCAGGTTGGTGTCCTAATAGTCCTTTTTAGTTTCTCCTACTTTTAGTGTGCATTGCTTTTTCTTCTGCCCCAATGCATCTTTTATTTTATTGAGTGGACATCCACTGATCTGTTTGTGTTGCTCTTTCTTACACATCCTTCTGACTCTCCTGGGTCAGACCTGCTGATTGGTTCATCCTGTCTTACTTATTCCTGATCCTTTGACCCTATCCGACTGCAGTCTGTTTGCTTGCCGATCCTGTTTGGTTATTTTCCATTCCCGCTTCAGGTCCATTCAACACCTGGAACACTTTTTATGGCTGTGTCTCATTGAAGTTTGGACTACTTATTTTGTCATTGACTCTGTATTTTTTTTTGGTGATTGGATATGGATGCAAGCCTCTGGCTGTAAAGAGCTTCCTGCTTTGATTGTCATTCTCCAACAAACAACGTGTCATCTCAGCAGTGCCCATCATAAGAGGCAGTCATTCTGTAGCTCATCCACCTTGCTGGTTACAAGAGGAAAAATGTGGACAGGGTCAGACTTTCTGTAAAAAGCCACAGACAACTTCACTAGGAGATCTGAGAGAAGACCCATTGCCCAAATGGATGCTTTACGTCTTAGGAAAAATGCTTGAGACAAGTCAGGAATGATAGTTATATTAATGTGGTAAGATGTTTAGGGCTCATGTGGACCATTTGATTATGTCGTATGACCTCCTGTACATCACAAGCAAATTATATTTTTTCTGTTTTTTCCAGTCTTAATCCTAATTTAAAAAGTAGACTTCAACATATTGTATAATTTCATATCTCATTTTACTGCAGTCTTCAACTAGACTGATTTCCAGTGACAGAAACTGGAAGAGGAATTTTAAAAGGTACTTTTCATAGTTCTTTTCTGTACACTTCTATGTTTTCTGGAGAACTGAGATAAATATTTTTAGTGTTATTTACCTACACATGCTTTCAAAAAAGATGCTTGGTGTTGAGCACTGAGCTGAAGAAAAATCTATCCAACCATTTCATACCTGCTGTAGGTGTCTTAGTGTAAACAGATATTGATAATAAGAGGAAGACTTTAAAAGTAATAAAAATTTAAATAGCCTAACCCTAGAATACTCATAGTAATTTTTGATTTTCTGCCTCGATAGTGGTGCTGGGTGTCTGGTAACACTTGAAACCTAAATTCAAACAAACTTGCTGTTGTTTATATCTGCATCATTTGGTATCCTGAGATTTGGAGGGGTCTTTTTTACAAGAATTTTTACTGCATGCTGCATCAATTCCCAAACTGTATAAAATTTTCAGTTATGTCATATCTGATTTCTTTTTATTTTCAGGCTTAAAATTTTAATACTTTTATTTTCCTGCCCTGTCAATACACTTTTATCATGAAATCTTATGGTACTCTCACTACCTGGTGACTACAGTATATTGCAAATATATTTGCTATATGCCTACTGCTTATTTAGGAGACATATGCCGAGTGTTTGTCCAATACTCTGGCACACATCACAGAGGTAACATGCAGCACCTGTTCTAAGTTAAGGAAAATGTTACTGATTCAATCAGAGACCTATTAAGGATCCCTTTGCTGCACACCCAAAACTCCACTGCCTGAGGGAAGAAAAGAAATAAATTGAATAACTTTTACTGAAAGCACTGTTTCATTGACAAATGTCTGTGTAGCTGCTATGTTGTCCTCATTCAAATCCTTCCTCAGGATTCCCCAGCATGCCACCATGCATTCAGAGAGTTAAGTGGCTGCAAGCATCTATTAGCTGCTTATGAAGCTAATCATAACTTTCTCCTGCTCTACCCTTTTCACAAATATTTGTGTTTTCCACTAATTATTTCCTATCTTATAGTTAATATCATTGGAAAATCATTGTTTTTAATCTTTATCCTATCTGAGTCCACAGTACTTAATATGTATAGGTGCATCCATAAATGAAGTAAATAACTTTTAAAAAATTTCCAGCTTGCTGCAAGAGGATTTAATCAGTTCTATTTGAGAGCTGCTGCCTTCATTCACCAGAAATATTTTCCTATCCATCCCCTTGGGCTATGCAAGAGATACACTTTAAATAAGAGAGCAGAGCAGGCTTTGTGCAAGTAAACTCAGGATTTTTCTCTACCTTGAGATGACACACAGACCTGAAGAATTCCCATGGACTCATAGAACTGGGACTTGCTGTCTCTCCAGTTTTATTTAGTATCTTCTGCTAGTTTTATGGCCTCATTACCCTTTCTGTACCACTCAGAAATAAAACAATCTGGCCTTTGATTTTCAGTTAGCACTGGTTTGGAAGGGTTTGTTGCCCTTTTTTTTTTAATTTATATGATTTTCCTGAGATTCTTCAAAGAAATGTAAACTGTTCTCATTATGGGTGTTTTTACCACTATATTGGTAGAGAAATGGAGCTTTATTTAAAAAGAAGAATGTTTGTGTTAAAAAAAAAATTTTACCAGTTAATTGTCTGTGGGACCAGCATGATATTATATATGAAGAATACAGAGCAGAATGAAAGTTATTGTAAGAAATATTTAGTCCAATTTACATTCCATTCTCTACTGGGTTAACCATCATTTTGAGGATGCAGTTAGGGATTTTTAGAGGGTCTTTTCCTGATATTGTGCATTCTTATTTACATTTTGAGTTAAATATTTTTAGCTTGCAATTTCTTTCATATCTAAATCCTTTGCTAGTAATATTTTAATTAGCACTAGGTTAAATAGCCTGCTGTCTGTTTGATCCCACAACACTTGATGATTCCATCTGAATTTTCCACATAGAACAATTTTAATATAAGGTGCTAATTATTAAATCCACAAAAGTATTTTTCAATATTGCCCTGAAGTGCCATTGAATTAGATGCAATGAGGAGGCAGCAAAGAAAAAACTGTTAAAAAAGTCAAAGAACAGAATGTACAAATATGAAGGACAGAGAGTATACATTAACCAAACCTGCCAGGAAGAGATCCTAAGACCAAATGAGTAGCCAATTAGTGCAATTTGTTCTCACATAAAGACTAAATGCCATATTATACCATTGATCCACACCTTAAGCACTCATTGATTTTTACAAGGTGTTTCAAAGCTTTTAATGAAAATTAATTTAAAGAGGATAAATGTAGGTATTACCATACTATTTCAAACCACTAAGGAAGATCTGCTTTTTGGGAACGAGTACATTACACTTGCATATGCCCTGTCCAGAGCTGGGCTGCCCAGTACAAGAAGGACACAAACTGATTATAAGAAGTCCAGGGAAGGGCCACTGAAACACAGAAGAACTTGGAGCATCTTTTACATGAGAAGAAGCTGAGCAAGCTGGGACTGTTCAACCTGGAGAAGAGAAAGGTCAGGTGGATGGAGGGTGTAAAGAAGACAGAGCCAGACTCTTCCTAATGATGCCCAGTGACAGGACAAGAGGCAATGGGCACAGACTGAAACACAGGAAATACCATTTAAACATCAGAAAAAAGCACTTTTAACAGTTAGGATGGACAAACACTGGGACAGATGATAGCCTAGAGAGGTTGTGCAGTATCTATCCCTGGAGATATGCACAACCCACCTGGACACAATCCTGAGTAATCTGCTCTGGCTAACTCTTCCTTGAGCAGGGGATTGGACAAGACCGTCTCCAGAGGTGTGTTCCAACCTTATCCATGTTTTGGCTGTGCAATTCTGTCACAGTGGATAGTTTTCTTGTTGTCATGATGTTTTCTAGGAGCACAGATTTTCTGTAACTTCTGCAAGGCAAGATTAATTTTATAGATTTTCAGACTTGCATATGCTGATAGGAGAAACATCTTTTACATGGCCAGATCCATAGATTTTGTGCAAAGAAAAATGTTATTACTTTTCTCTAGGCTAAATGGTTCTGAAGGACCATAAAATATTTGTAAAGAAGAAAATACTCTGCAAAGGGAGGAAAACACCCAGAGTTCATTCTTAACAAGAGAATTACACTCGAAAGACTGTGTAATGTTAATTCAAGTGGAGCATCTTCAGAATGACAGCCTATATTTTTGTATTTGTGTGCTCAAAATTTTGTGCAAATATATCCAAAAACTTTGAGGACAATATTTTTTTATAATTACGTTTTTTAAATGTTTATTTTACAGTTGAGTAAATTGATCCACAGAGGATGTAAGGAAACAGCGTGGCAAAGCAGTGGCATATGTAGAAATAGAAACCTACCTAGAATGTCTAATTTCAAGACTCTGACATAAGATTCCACTGCATTAATTGCAAATTACATTTTGTTATACAATAGGTTTTGTAATAGGGAAATTCTGATGATGACATTAAATCCGTCAGAAGTTAAAGCTAATAACTTGCAGATTAAGTGACACTGTAGAAAAGAACAGGTTTTCTCTTGTTCTGTAAAACAGCTGCCTTTGAAGGGACCTAGGAAGGTGAAATCACATCTGCAATTGCAATTCAATTAAAACCAAGATCCTAACTCACAGTGTTTTTGTCAAGTGCACCCTCTATGTCTAAAAAACAACACATATTTCTGTGAACTAACAGAAGAGTAGATGGAAAATAGTGTGAAGAAAATGTTTACGTAAGTATGAAGTTGAGCAAACTGTTCTAAGAAAGCATGAAGCTAAAATAGTATGGGAAATGGAAGCAAGGAATTCTTTTATGTTCAAAATATAAGCCTGCATTAGAAGTGATTAATGAGAATAGTTGTGAAAATGAATTCATTTAAATAAGAGCTATTTCCTTTTTTGGACTCAGTAAATTGTGGTTTCATTAATATTTGTCAAAGTTAATGTTGTGAAGCTGAGCTGTTCCTTTTTCTTGGAGAATAAAACTTGTTGTCTTCCTCTGCATTACATATTCTCTTGTAAAACACGAAAAGAATGCAATGATTAATACATGTGCTGCTCTCCTCAAAAGTTTGCTTCAGCTATGGAACATTTTGCTTCTTCTGAAAAAGTAATGCATGGTGTAATGCACTTCTCTTTGGAAACTTAATCTTTGTTCAGTTTTTTGACATTCAGATAAGAAGGGCCATCAGGCTTTTTCACACTTGCTCATGCAGAATATTACATCCATTATGGTACTTACGGTCTTATGGGAAGAACAATGCCTCGTCCAGCTATGAGCTGATGCACTTCAAAATAATTTAGCTGCTACTGCAGACGGTAAGCAAAAAAAACCCGAAACATGAAAACCCCTCATAGTTTTCCATAGTGAAACAATAAAGCAAAACCTTTGTCAAAGGCAGTTTGCGTATGTATAAAATAATTATGATAAGCTTCTAAATTCTAACTGCACAAGAACCCTCAGATATATGCTTAATCCTGATTTTTAAGAAGCTTGTATGATCATGCATTAATTAAACTTGCAAATCGTTTTTTTCAGAGATGTGGTTTTCTTGGTAGGATGTTATTTTGAATTAACATTTTGCTTTTGGGACAAATTAATAGCAGATTTCCAGGAAAGGGTAATTTGCCTTTCCATAAAGAGTTTTAAAACATGGAAGGAAGTCTATATTAATTTTTATATAGTCCTCAACTTTCTTTGTCATTTGTTACAGTAGAACACAAGGCACTGAAAATACAGTTCATAAAAAAAATGTGCAAAACTGAGGACTTGAGTTGCTTATAACTTGTAACCACTTTGGCCATATTGGATTTCCACATTGTAGAGAATTTTGGTCAGAAATTAGATTGAAATGTTGTTATTTAACATGCATTATTGATTTATTTAATTTATTAAATCTAATTTATTAAAAGATTTGTAGAAACATGGATGAATTAATGAGCCTGGTTTAAGTATGAAACTTAGTGAGTACGTAACTCATATTTTAGTTGAAATTGGTAGGTATTTGGTTACATGATAAAAATACCTCTCAATACTTGAGATACACCCATGCTCTAGTTTGGTGAAATTACACAAGTTGCAGGAATTGTAACATCTTCAAATTATATGTCAAAAGGTAAGAAATTGTTAATATATGTTAGTCAAGTATTTTAAACAGTGAATAGCTCTGTTTTTTAATTTTTTGAGGTATTAGCTCTTATAAAGACAAGACTGAAAATGTTTTAGCTAGCCATGTACATAAAAAAGTGCCTGTAATTGTTTCAGCATAATTTCAGCGGAGTGATTCTGCCTGTAGCAAGCAAAGGTAGCACAGCTGCTTGCCTGAGTGTACTGCTGAATGGTCAGTCAAAGTTATAATTGTATGTGCTAATGCCCTTCAACATTCAAACACAAAGAACTGCATTATTTTCAGAGCATTAAGACTTCAAAATGATATCTTCTGGGCAGACTTAGGCCAGTTTCATAGGACATTCACCTCAATATGGTGTAAAATCTCAATGTATGCTTATAACATGGGACTTGAAACATTTTCACAAAAAAAACCCAAAACACAGCATTTTTTAACTCAAAGGAAATTTTGCTATGGGCATTAATGGATGAAATATTTTGCTTGCACATTGATTTCACCTTCAAAATTTGAGTTTTTGAGTTTTCTGAGGCAGAAACATTCTGGCCTATGGAGATGTTTTTGAAAGATAAAATTAGTGCTTCTGCAGTTTCTAATCTTATTAAAGATAAATTCTTCTTCATTTATTGGTTCTGTCTTGAGTACTCATAAATTTGCCTACACATACACCCCTAGCACCATGTGAGATGTACTGTAGTCTGTGACACAGCATATCCAGGAGAGGAGGATGGCAGAACACAGGATGATGGAGCTCCTGCAAGCTTGGGAGCACAGGAAGGATATCCAAAAACTTCCCAAGTGTTGCTGGAAACCTTTTAGGTAATTAAGCTCAGGACCCAGATGATATACATACCTAAATCTAGATTCTTACTTTGCATCTGAATCTCTGCTTCATGTCTTTATTCAGTTAGCATAAAGGAGCTAAAAAAAAGTGACACAATATTGTCTTCTAACCTTATGCCCTACTTGAAGTGTGTGTGTGTGTGTGTGTATTTAACTGTAAACAAATTAATAATCCCACGTAGTGCATTGGTCTTGGTAAACACATGATCTTTCAGAGATCCTCTCAAAGTATGTTTTGAGATATCTTTCATCCTTGGAGACATTCAAAAACCATTTGAACATAGGCCTGGGCAGTCTCCTCTAGGTGACTCTGCTTGAGCAGAGGGGTCAGACAAGATAACTTCCAGAGGTCCCTTTCAACCTTAACCCTTCTGCCATTCTGTGTGATGTTTTCTTATAAGCAAATTATGAGCTAATAGGGAATATGTCAGTAGATGGTGCTCATGAATGTATAACTTTGTTCTCACATAGCTAACAATTTTTTCATATTGAATGTTACCAGCTTCCAGCATATTATTGTTTATGTGGCTTTTTTAACAGTTGTATGATTAAAGTTCAGTACATGCAGAATTATTTGCCAGGTAAAAGCCTGAATGATGTCTTAAGGCTGTATGCGAAACTGATCCTGCATTAAGCCCCTCAGCTGCCTTTGTGTTAGCATGAGCCCTCCAAAACCACATTATTTTCACCTTATCTGAATTCCCTTCTACAGAATAACATTGTTCCTTGGCTCTGGAACTATCCAAAATCAAAGAATTTTGAGCACGCCAGGGAATTCTGAATATGAACTGCTGGCCTCAGCACTTTATCACTGCTAAATGAGGATAATAACATTTTCTGTTTTCTCGGGCTGCAGGAACTGACCTCAGAACTGTATTGGACTTGACTCTGTTGAACAGATGTTGTAATGAGATGATAAAAAATCTAATTTGTTCCGTAGAGGAAAGGAACAGAAAAGTATTTTATTTACATGAAGGGCATAAC
Organism: Dromococcyx pavoninus; assembly: GCA_033558185.1. Classification (NCBI taxonomy): domain Eukaryota; kingdom Metazoa; phylum Chordata; class Aves; order Cuculiformes; family Neomorphidae; genus Dromococcyx; species Dromococcyx pavoninus. The sequence goes on along the minus strand of JAUMJL010000063.1, from coordinate 750,342 downwards.
CACATTAAAACAGTTCAATGAAAACATCATGTATTTCAGAAAGTTGTTATTGAAGAGTTAGGGCTAGGGCTTTTAAAAGACATCTACAAGCTGGTATGTCAGAGATTGCTATATAATAGAGATACAGTGACCCACTGAAAATGCTGCAGTGAGAACTGAGTGCCTAAGCTCCAGGAAACTGGGGAAAACTGGGACCTCAAAGGCAACTTGAAAACCTGAGGCTGAGTGAGAAGTCACGACAAATTAGCAGTTAGTATACAAGAAGGGTATCTGAATTCCTACTGCATGGTAAAAACTAATCCCTGTCATTTGACCCATGAGTGGGATGCCTCCATCCATGGGGAGAGCAGACTTTAGAGTCTAAACTCTTCCATATTTCTTTTGTGGAACATTGAGCAGAAAGTACTGCTGTCATTGTAAGGACACAGGAGTAGCATGACAGTAGTTGCCTTTTATAGGCTACCATAAGTGGGTGAGCACCTCCCAGGAACTGAGAGCTGCCTTCTTCAGCCTCCAGTCACACTTGTCTGTCTCCCAGGTGAGAACTCCAACCACCACATGGCAGGCTTAGCGCAGGTGGGCGCCTGCTGCTGCACACAGCGTGCTCAGCCCAACAAACACTACTGCAGGAACAAGACTGAATTGAGGGAGCAAAACAGACCTCAGTCCTGCAGCTGGTGCCCCAGCATCCATCAGTGATCTATGCAGATGTAGGCACTTCATATGAATTAATCACTGATTAAAAATAGAAACTATCTCAGACCAGGCACCATGGATCAAGGCTTCCCCTTCTAGGTGTTTTGCCTAATTACTCAAGGTTCCTCCACGACTTAGCTTCCTGTGTTTCCACAACACTTCGATTCCTGCCCATGCCTTCCCTTTGTTTAAACAGAACAAGGCTATTTCTCCACCTAGGCTGGCTTGCAACCTGCCAGTTCGCTCACTCTTTTCACAAACATGGCTTTCATTCAGCTCAGGCTAAGGAGGGAGTTCAGTCCAAAGTCATCTTTATTCCGGGAGAGGGTTCTCCTGCGTAGATCAGAGGATAACAGTTGTTACCCCTAATGGAGATTGTGATGCTCTGTGATTTGGGAAGTTTCTCATACTGCCTGAATCCAACACTGAAGACTGTTCTTGCGCCAGTCATCTACAGAACTTCAGGATGCCCATTGAGCTCAGAGAATGCAGGGGGAAGAGCATTTGCCTGGCCAGCTGGACAGCTCTTGGCATGGGCAGGATGCAGACTGATAGGGACTTGTAGAAGGAGTAGTTGCTAGGATCTGAGAAGACCAGCCTGGATTGCAGCTCTTGTTTTCAGCCCTTTCTAGAGCTGACCCATACTTGAATAACATGCTATCATTATTAGTATCTTCTGTGAGTAAATTCATACTACTAAATGATAGGGAAATGATGTTTTATAAATTTTAGACAGAAAAACATACACTACCCTTATTTTAGCGCAGCATATGCCAAAAGCTGAATGTTTTATGTTAATAGATTCATGTACTGTTTACATTTTATTCATATTATTTTGTTGGTCCTTAAATACAAAAATATCGTTATAAATATTTTAGATGTTTTCTACTTGTAAGTTCTTTTCCCGCAGTTGGTGGTCTATTTGCCAATTTGGGTTAAAGGAACGTCATCAGTTGGAAATCTAATCTATTTTAAAAACAGAGTTAGAAGGAGAATAAATTAAAACACCTGCTAATAACCCCCCTGCCAATTTTCCTATTTCTTTTTAAGACATTTTTTCTGCTCTCCTCTCTTGCTGTGCTAGGACTTGATCATTCACTCATTGCTGTGAAAAGCAGGATTTCCATCAACTTTCCTAGGTGTAGGCTCTAAGGCTGTAAAGGCAGCTGCAAGTCTTGGAGTGCTGTGCTGTGGGGAGTTGCAGAGCTGTAATGGTGTCGCATGATGGACTGCCTGGAGCTGCTGTGGGGCCACCCCCCCCCCCCCCCCCATACATCTGCATTCACGTATCAGCAGTGCAGAGACTGCTCTCCATGCACCTTTTGGCATTATCTTTAATTCAGCCAGCTCAGTCTCCCCGTGGCAGAGAAAACTCAGGGCAGGCTGGTTTGATGTGCTTTGTGCCCTCAAAGAGCCCAGTGAGCAACTGAAGCAAGGAGGGAAACCAAACAACTGTGCCCAGAGGACCAAAATATGCACAAAGCCTTAAATAAAGGGGAGAGGAGGAACAGAAATACTCATAAATAAATCAATAGCTCTGCTTATAAAATTCATTTTATAGCAAACAGACTCCTGAGTGCATCATCTTCCACATGGTACCTAGAAAATTTGTGAATGTAAAAGCACTACCAGCAGATGGAAAGCTGCTACCTTCAGCTTAAGCAAAGCTCCCTGTCTGTCTGACTCATCCACCCAGCTGGTCCACACTACCAGTGAGGTGAGACTTAACAGGTGCTTTGCTTTCTCTGCCATGTGCCATTCTCATACTGGCACACGACATGCCCTCCCCTGCAGACCTGCAGGACCACTGCACCATCCTTCCCTGTTCAGCTCCCTTCTCATCTGGGTCTGTCCTAGTGTGCCTGAAGTAAATGAGGCCATCAGTAATGGCAAACTATCAAGGCAACTGGGCAGAATCTGGGTAGCTGATAAAATCAGTTGCCTTCATCATTAGTATAATGGTTTTCCACTTATTACCTGTCAGAATACCTCCTCTTCTTCCTCCCCTCTCTCTCCACACGTGTACGCATAGCCTTTCAGTAGCCAGACTTCCCTCTGTTTTAGCATTTTGGAGGTGGGACAGTGGCTGGAACTGCCTGACGCTCATTCACAACACCAAGATCAACAAGCACTGCCACAGTGCATCAGCTCCATTGTTCATCTCATTCAACATCTTGCAATAACGACTTCCAAATGCTTCACAAAAACACATCGCACTCCCTCAGTATGCAAGTTATAAAACCACAAGTGTTAGAGGAGAAAATTCTCTTTAATCCCAGACATCATAGCATCTAACTTGTCCTTTAGACATTTTTTCCCTAGGCCAGAGGATAATTTTGTTTGCCACATGCATAACTTTTCCTGTTTCATTAATATAAAGGTCTCAATAAAATGACTTTCAGTTTTTTCCAGATCATCTCAGGCAGGAAATATCTTCTGTCTCCTCTGACAATTAATCAGTAAAACCCTGTTCCTGTGATGCATAGAAAAAAAAAAGCTGCCTTCAGCATTAAAGTAATGATTAATTTATGCAATATTTGAATGATTTTCATCAGCTAGCAGACACAATGATTTGATTTTCCTGTATAATGATTTAATCTTAGCTATCTCACTTTCCAAAAAAGCTTGATAGATCTCATGTGAATACTATTTTCTACTAGAGTAAATCAGTTTGTATTCAGATTTTTAACATCTTGATACTTCCTTACCCTATGAGATAATTCTAAATGATTATACGTTATTTTCATTTTGAACTTTTGTTCTTTTAAAGGAGTTGTTGAGGAACCTGTTAATTCCCTAATGCAATTCAGAATCCAGTTTGCTATTTTAAATAACCAGCTGCTTCACAAGGAGCATGAATGGTTCATTCCACAGTGAGCAGTTCAGTCTGCCTGCCATAATTTTGTTTTTTCCCCTATGCATTCAACAGAGACACTTCTGAAGATCAACAGGATCCAGTCTACCTTATTTAAATACTCATTACTCTCCTTTGACTGCATGGGGTTTTTCAGCACCTTGAGAAACTTATTCAATCAGATTAAGTACCAACTATCTCCACTAAAATAGAGGGAAACAAAGCAAGTGTTAGAGAAATGCATTTGGCATTTAATCTACCCTTTTTGGCAATGGGTAGCAGTGTGCCAGCAACCACTTTATTCATTTTAATAAGGATGCTTTTTAAACAACTGGGAGCTATGGATTTTTAAAAGAACACACGAAATGGACCAAGGAAAAAACAGCTAATTATCAGTAATCTTAAAATCACTATGCAGAGCCCTGCACTTCAGTGCGAATTAAGGTTATAGGCATTGCTCTTTGGACTTTTGTGTGTTTTATGTTACATTAATGTTGTATAAAAACCTTAAGCTCTTCCAGGAAGCACAGCCTTGATCTCCCCCTTTTAACCAAAGCTTTGTGCCCAAAGTAATGGGCAAAAGCCAGACTTCCTCCTGCGTGCTTTCCTTATGGCTACTTCACTCAACTCTGGCTGCTTAGGGTATCTGCCCTGCTTCACCATGTGCTCAGGATAACCCAGGAGTGGCTATTCAGGGAATGTCTGGCAGCATAAAATGCTGTACCAATTTGCAAATATAGGAATACCAGTATCATCAAAGTATCACATGCTTGAGTGATTAAATCGAAGCATCCATGGAATTTTCAGACTAACCATGGAGGTGCCTAATGAATTTGGAACTTTTGGAAGTCAGACAGTGGATCAGTCCAGAAATTCAGGTGGACTTTACAGGCTCACCTCTGTGCTCAAATAGAAACCTCTGCTTGGTTTTCCCTTTAATAGAAATAGGTTTTTGCAAACAGCAGTGTAAGTTTCAAGCTGGCCTTCTGAACATAGCATACAGGAAAGTGAGAAGATAGCTGAAAGCAAATTTGGCATAATATATGGACAGAGTTTGCAGTCTACCTACCTTCATTAACACCTTAATTGGGGTGTAAAACAAACAGCCTGGCTGATGGTTGGCTTTTCTATTATCATACTTCCTAGGCAGCAGGCTGATCAGGATGCAAGCTGCTGTTTGGAGGTGTTTTCCTCTCTCAGTCAGTATGCACAAAGGTGTAGGTAGCTAATTAATTACTCGACCCTGTGTGAGTGGAGTTAGCTAAGCAGCTAATTCCTTTGTTGACTTTATCGGGGTAGGGTCTGTTCTTTCTTATCCTCCATCTCTCCTGCTCTGTGCTGAAGCTAGAGCAGATAAAGGAAAATTGCCAGGTAATAGAGGGAGCATCCTGGGGCAGATGGGGAAAGAGATATATGTGGATGTCTGTGAAAGAGCAGAGACTGCAGAATAGCTTGTTGAGGGGTTGGTAGTGGTAGAATTAATTTGTGAGCAGTGGAACTCTAGGAAGAACTTAGAGCTAGAGGGTGTGGAATTGATTAACTTGTATTTTTGGGTGTGGGAGGGAGAGGAGACACAAAACTTGTGCCAGGAGTAAAGGTATGTAATTTCACACAAATTGAAAAACCTTATTTTTTGTTGTAGTCTACTAGCAGATGAAATTGCTGGCACTTACTACAGTGCAATTATGTTCGTGTTGCTCCTGGGGTGGAATCAAATGCTCAAGTAGTTACCCATATATATTTGATGCATGGAAAAGTTTGCCAGGAGTGTCTGAGCATTGGTCTGTTTATGAAAGTAATGGAATGGATAAGGTAATACAAGTTGTCTCTGTCGTTAAGTCAAAAATAGTATAAATATCAAAACAACAACAATAAGAAACATCTTGCAGCTCAGCCAAAAAGGAAATATCCCTTTCTATGTTATTGTTTTCCACGAAGAGAAAATTTTGTTCTTTTTTCCACGGTAGTCAGGAGACTTGTTGTTTTGGAGATGTATGCAGTCTGCATCAAGAAGAAATTAGGTCTTTAATAGTTTATAAGTCAGATATTCCTAGTTGGGTTATGAATACATATAAGTTTAATTATTTTAAGGCTGTGCTTGCAAGTAAAAATAAACTTTTGCTTTTAACAAAGTGTACAAAATAGAGGCATAAGTGCTGTAATCATTGTGGATTTTTTTAATAGAGGCAGAAAAATTCTCCCCTAAGAGTAAAAGTAATGGGAAGTTTTGATCTGCAGATGTGTGTATTACAACTGAAGTTGAGCCCTGGGTGGAGAGCAATATAACAAATTCTCTACTCAGTATCTTTTTCTTTTTGTATATATTTATTTATGTATATAAACTATGTTTATATAGACTAGTCCTAGAAATAAGTAAAGGTCTGATTGCAGCTGATGGATCATAACTTTGATTGATAGATTTCATGCATTTTAATATATCTCATTCAGGAATGGTACAATTATGAAAAATTCTGTTGGGGGGGGTTTCTGCTTCTATTTCTGTTATCCGTACCTGCTACAAGCTACACTTTAGTTGTTCACCTAAGATCATAATGCAAAACCTATTGGTTTATGACTTTTTGGACTCTCTTATGAGGAGAGGCTGAGTGAGCTCATTCTGTTTAGCCTGGAAAAGAGTAAACCTTATCAATGCTTATAAATATCTAAAGGGTGGGTGTCAAGAGGATGGGGCCAGCCTCTTCTTAACAGTGGCAGCAATAGGACAAGGGGCAATGGATGAAGACTGGAAGTTCCACCGGAACACAAGGAAAAACCTCATTACTGTGAAGGTGACAGAGCACTGGAACAGGCTGCCCAGGGAGGTTGTGGAGTCTGTTTCTCATAAGATACTCAAAACCTGCCTGGACACGTTCCTGTGCAGCCTGCTGTGGGTGAACCTGCTTTAGCAAGGTGTTTGGTTGGATGATCTCCAGAGGTGCCCTCCAATACTGACCATTCTGTGATTCTTCACCGGCTGTTTCTGTAGGAGTGGTCCTGATCCCCCTCATGATGCCTGTAATGCCTCACAGCCAGCAAAATGCCTCTCTCTCGCTGAGTTGCAGTACCTGCCCTAGGGCTTGAGAGAGAAGCAGACAGTTCTCTGCCACTATGCCAGTAAGTAAATTTGATTCTTACTCATATTGAGTGCACATCTTGGAGGTGCTTTTTGTGTCAGACCATTCAAAGAGTACTTTGGTGTCTGATCTGGTCTGTGGTGGGGAAGCAACAGAAGGTGTAAGTACCTTTTGGTAGCTCCCTCGGAAGGGCTACCATCAACTTGGAGGCAAATGTGATTATGAATCTGTAATAGTCAAACCCTGTGCATAACTCAGCTTCCAAGAAGAGTATTAGATATTTGTCATGAGTTTCAGGTTTTTTTACCCTGTGTTCAGCCCGTACTTCAAGAACTTGGATATCATTAAAAACATTTCAAGGAACTAAGCATGATAACTTCTTACACTTATTTTTTTCTGTTGCTGTTTCTCATTTTTTTAAAAAAGCCTTTTTAATGTGTTGTAAAGATTTGGTGAGAAGGCTTAAATCATTACTTTTCTGAGTTGAAGAATGGGCTAGAAAACTCCACAGCTATTTAAAACTTGTCATGTTGAGGCATTTCAGGAGCTGAAATGTAATCTCTGTTATATAACTCCACGAAGAGCCCATGAATTCTTAAATACGTACTTTGATACTGCCTGACAGATTGATTTACTCTACAGACTCCTTTGCATGCATTCACCCATCTCTCTGTACTGGAGCTCTGAATGGAAAGGGATTTGTCTTGCTGAAGTTAATGCCAAGGGGTTTGGGCTCCAAGAATGATTCTAGGTTGTGGTAATTCCTTTTTTTGCTGAGAACCAGTGTTAGTATCTCTGATTTTTTTTGGTTTTCCCCCTTTTTCTTTTTTCAAGGCATTGTATTTTAATGATAGGCAACTTTTGCTTACAGAGAAGAAAAAGAGATCTGTCATCATGGTATATGACGCACTTGGAGGAATCCATCTCATTTTCATGGGGGTTTTTTGTGATGTGTGCTAACAAATTTGTTGTCATTAAGGAATACAGAAATTTTATTCACCGTCCTTAAATGTTCTTACCCACTTTTGTTCAGCTGAACTAAAAGTTCAGCAGGAAACAGTTCTTACCTTGTAAGAAGGTCTTATACTGAAAGCCTCCAGATATTCCTGAGGCCTAGGATATTACTAGGCAACAAATAATAATAATAATAATAATAATAATAATAATAATAATAATAATAAAAATCTTAACTGTGTTGATCTTCCTGCAAAACCTGTTCAGTAAAGTACCTCTTTAATCTTAAATCTGTTGTTGTATAACATGTCATAAAGAATGGAGTATGGTCTTGGGTATGTCTTATAAATTATTGCTGTCCTTGTTGAATGTAAAATACCCCTTGGCTGAGAAACTTATGGTATGAAATACTGTTTATCTTCGTTGTGCAGTACATCAGCATTTGAAAAGCAGCATAAACTTCAACTACTCTAAATATCATGTGGCAGTTTAATTCACTGCTTTTGCTTACTTCAGTACAGTTTACATAGAACACAGCATGATTAAAAAAAATGTGAGTGACTGAAACTCAGGTTTGCCTCAGTTGGAGATGTTAGTGCTTCTCAAGCCACAGCTGCATGTCGCTACTGCTTTGCTGCTTCTATATTATCCATTTTTTGGTATGCAATGCTTTATGTGGCAAATACTATTCAGAATCAATGATATAAACTACTTAAATAGATATTTTAGAATGATAAAAAATTACCAAAATATTTTACAAGCAGATTATTTTTAACTTTGATTCCTTATGATGATGATTTTTCATTATAAAACAATACATACATTCAGTAACTTTAGAATATGAACAAGATAAAATTCAACTGTGCTTGGAGAATCATACTGAAAATTTGAAATTGTTTTATTAATTAAGTCTTTACTGAATAAGCATGCATATGAAAAGGTAGAAGTTGTTAAATATGAGTGAAGCCAGAATATTTCTGACTGTCTGCATCATACCCAAGTATCCTTTGATTTTATGCTAAATAGAGGAATTGTCAGAGCCTAAAGGTGAGCTGTTAACGATGGTTTGGAGTGCTTGTGTTGACTGCAATGTTTCCTTCATATCCGTTTTATCTTTCAGAAACAAATCAGTGTTCCTTGGATCTATTTAAGATGATTGTCTGATGCAGGTGGTTCTGTTTGTTTTCAATTCATTGATAGAGCTCTAGGGATATCTGTCCAGTATTATAATCCTGAAATTTTAAAAAGAAAAACATGGTTTTTTTTTTAGCACTAGTTAAAGTGAAGAATGTGGCTCAAGGCTGAAATGAAATTGAATTGCAAGATTCCTCAGTACTCTTATTAGATTTCTCACCCACATCAGGCTGCTGCTGTGGGGGCAGTGTATGGTAGGTCTGGCTTTGAGACTTTGTTATGGATTATATCTATGTAAAATGCACACAGTTATTTGCAAATAGGTTTTTTACCATATAATTGCAATGATGTAAATCTATATCTTCTACTAGCGTTTATGCACTAGAACTGGACTAAGAATCAGCAGACTTCTGCATGAGTCCTGGTCCTGCTACCAGTATCCTGGAATCAATGTCCCATCACAAGACTATTTATTTGATCACTTTCTGATAGGTAGCATATATTTATCATGCACAAAGCATTTAGAGGAAGCTGTCATTTTTGGGAGGTGGCAGGAATGTTCTGGGGTTGAGTTGTTGCATACTGTGCATCCCGTAATAGGAATCTAAGGAGACTTCCTCTGAAAAAGAATAATGAAAGAAGGAGGCAATAATTAACTGGTTCCCAGTCTCCTTTCTTGAATCCATCTACTTCCTGTGCTGTCTCTACAGTCCTTAAATCAAATAAACTCTTTCTAAGCCGAAACTATCCACTCCTGGAATTGCTGCTGTATATAACATGAAGTAGCTTATACAGCTGACTTTCAGAAATTGAATGTCTGATCACCAAGCATTCAGCTGGGTTATTTCTGTTGTGAATAGTTTATAAGCCAGAAAGTGCCAATTTTAAATTTTCAAGGAAATGCAAAACTTTCTTGTGTCTCGGTGTTTATGTGTGAATGTGTAACATTAATCTAATTGTTGACTCAGAAATACTGATTTAAAATTAAGCTAGTCTATTCTAGAAACGTATTTCCTCAAGAGACATGATTAATGTTCATTCTGTGAACTGGAATAGTCTTTATAAAGTTTGTTTCATTGTGTTTTTTAGGGATAACTGCAGAACCTTCCTGTGAATCTGAGAACTTTGGTAACCAGATCAAACTGGCTATTTTTAATTTAATTTTACTTTCATATAGAACATGCAGGTAAAGGGTTACAATTTTTAATTCAATTTCTCTTACTGCACTGTAATTCATCTTGTTGGTTGGTTTGGGGTCTTTTTGTATTCACTGAATGTTATCATAATTACAAAAATGTAAATAATGGTGTTCCTTTGTGAAAATATAACATAATATTCTATTTTAAGTTGTGCCAGATGACAAAAAGCACTATGTTGTGTAGTACTCGTAACACTACAGCAAATTTAAACTTATAAGGATAAATAAAACGCTTCTGTGGAATATGTCAAACTGAATTCCTTTAGGAATAACAAACTTGTTCATGATCCTTTAAATAAAGAACTAAAAAAGAGAAATGGAAACAATACATGAAATGGGAATGAAATTTATGCTGTAGAAGTAATTAGGTTATTCTGCTCACAAATCAGTTCAAAAAAATTCCTTAAATTATTTTTTCCCCACAACAGGAAGTTTATAAAAATGTTAAGAAAATAGATTGTATATATGCAACAGAAAGAAAACAGACTGTATGTATGCAAGAGAAAATGGCTGCTTTCTTTTTACTAAAGCAATGATATAATAACTAGGAAAGACTAACTGAATCTTCTGCACAAACATTGCAATGCTTCTAAAAAATATTATAATTCAACTTTAAAAAAGACTTCAAAATGTGTTTATCTGTCCCTTCCAGTACCATTAGACTGGAGCAGATCTGAAGTACCATGTATATTTGCAGCACTAAGATTTTTATTAGTAATTAGGTCAATAAAATTCCCATTTAAAATCCCTTCATTATCTATTTAAGTGACAGATTAACCCTCTGAAAAAAACTGATTCATCAGACCAGTAATGCACACTGAAAGAAAATCTCTAAAACTGATTAGTAGTAGACCCTAATAGATAGCATAAAAAGCATGCCTAGATTGTATTATAAAATAAATCTCCATAGTATATCTTTACTCAAAATAATCTAGACATTGAGATTTAAATTTACCATACGCTGCCTTTAGTCTTAAATTGTTACTTCTCTTGTTTGGATTTGCTTTCGCATGTGGAGCTGCCCTATCCCATGTACAACGGTTCAGCTGTTCTTCATAGATATAAACTATTAATATAAATGTTACTTAACTCTCTACAATAATTTTTAGCCATTATTGTCTAAAAAAAATGCATTTTTGAGTGGTTTATTTTAAAGCTTCTTTCTGATGTTGGTTCCCTAAAAGGCTGCTGTGAAACCAGTTGGTTCTCTTACATCTCTCAGAGTTTTTCTTCATGTCTAAAGAAATATTCTCTGTGTAGCATGGGTAAGCATTGCCTGTGCTGTACCCCATGTCAGTCTGTCTTCTCTTGCCGTGCTGCCTTTTAAGCATTCTTAAAATTTTAAAGCAGTCTTCACTGTTTTTGAAAGCATCTATGTTGTCAGGCAGGGTGAGAAAAGAAAAACAGCTTTTTGTCTTCCCTTTAAGCTGGCTTCCTTCTGAGGTCAGGAGGGTCGCAGGCATATTGTATGTTCCCAATGCTTTAGTACATCTTTTCTACAATAAAAATTTTGAGCTGTATTCCCTTGTCAGCACTTCCATGACATCAGGTGTGATACTGCTATGAGTATCAGTACGCTGTGTCCACTAGTGGCGATTTGATTGTTGGTGAATATGCTGCTTGTTTTCTGAGCTTTTTGTTTTCTTGCTATTTTTTTTTCCTGAAGTACGAACGTATAACCATGATTTTCCTGCTGATGTTTTATTGTTCCTTTTAAGAGTCTTAATATTTGGATCTGCCAAAGGATTCCCACCTAACTTCTGCTTTATCATTTTTGGCAATTACTAGAGTGTTACCTATTGTTGCTTTGGTTATATCCTGCTATGTAGTTGTATCTTAATTTGCTTTCCATGTATTTTTTTTTTTTTATAGAAGATCTATGTTTAACTGAAAGACCTCAAGAATATGCTCACTGAACTTCAATTATTAGATTTACCTGGCAGACAATATTGTAAAATGTCATTTGGTTCTTCTGTGAAAACACTGTGCTCCTGCAACTTTAACTTTAATGTAAATATTTAACTTGGAGGTGATAAGGAGTGCATAAACGTATGTGCATAAACTAGCATAATAAAATGTTATTGTCACACATGTATATGAATAAAAGGACTTGTAGGAATTTTCATTAATGTCAATGTCTAATTTCTATGATCTGCTGGATTTTTTTTTCCCTTTTTAAATCTTGCTTTATTCTCCATGTAGAAAGTAAAAACCCTGTAGGATAGTAACAAATTTGTCTTTCATTTTATCCTGGAAACAATCCTGAGTTGGCTGTAGAAATACTTAAACAGTAAAATGAGGTGACTTACACAAGCTTTTACATAATGTTTTTTTGGCATAAGTGGAATAAATCCTTGTAAAAAAAAAAGGGTTATTTGTATATGAATATGTGAATATTTTAGACTGAAATGGGATAAAGGGAAACTTCTCTAAGGTGAAGAAGATAATGTCACTTGGGCTGTGAAGCTGGGTAGTTCTGCTGCAGTTAAAGTAGTTGCCTGAGCAGGGTGGAGACGGGCAGCTGAGGTCTGGAGAACAAACTGGGAGCAGACAGGAGCACAGACTGTGGCTTTAGAGTCACTGTGATAAGAGAGTCTATGGATCATGAAAGCTTCGTAGTTTGCACTGTCATAAAGCTTCATCTGGAAGTATGGGGTGCCCCAGACCTCTTCCCATTCCACATACGTACCATGGATGTACTTTAATGAATGAACAAGCTTTGAAACCATCAGACTTACCTGATTCAAACTGCCTGTACACTCTGTTGCAGCTACTTTAGTATGTGTTTTAATTAAGTGGACACAATGAATTTTTTACTTTTGTTCATTAACATGGCATTTAAATGAGATCCTAAGGTGTTAAGAGTATGTTATTAAGATAATGGGTGCATTCTGCAACAGCTTAATTCCAGCTGCTTTATTTTGTTTTCATGATTATCTAAAGTGTCAGGTGATTTTTCTAATTTTAAACATTGTACACCTTTGGTAATTAGAGGGAAAAAGAAAGCACTGCTCATGAAATGGCATAGAGAGACTGACTGAAGTGAAGCTCTTTATGACTGAAACTTTCAATTAAATTACTACTCTGTGAGACTGACACATAGACAACTATCCTACAAAGAAGCCCACCTTTCTCTAAGTATATTGGGGAAGCATTCTTTATGCCTTTTAAAAGTAAAATAAAATTATTTTTTGAGGAGTGAGACTTCACAATACATTGAACTTATCCCTGACTTGCTGCCTGGCTTACTACATCTTGAGACCTGCTAAAGTCTGTTTTCAAGTCACTTACCCTTGCTTGCAATATTTGCAGAGAGACTGTTTTGTCATAATTGTCATTCCTATCCTCTGTCAAGTCAAAACACAGTGTTGGCAATCTGCTTTGCAACCTGTCAGCTCTCCCAGTTTGTCTTTGCTCATGCTGGTTGAACAGATTTTTTGAGCCACTGTTTTGCGGTTGTGGTGTGTGTTTCGTGGGTTTTGTTGGTTTCTTTTAAATGGCATAGTATTCCCCTTGATCTCTGCTGTTGCTTTAATTTCTTGCTTTTTTAGCTACTCAGTGATAACACACAAAAATTGAATGTGTGAGTCAGAATTCATGTTATTCTGAAGATCTGGAAGGTCTGGAAGGATTTGTAGTCACTCTGCATTTCATGGAGGATTGGGAAATATATGTTTTTCATCTTACAAGAATCATGGTATTTTTTGTTATGAAGAAAATTTTCATAATCAAAAATTGCTTTGGGAGACTGCGAGGAGGAATATTTTTAACCGAGACAAGCATTTCCAATGCACTTGGAAAGAATTCCTCTCAATGCTGTCTTTGGATCAAGTCCTAAACTAACGTGGTGGTAAAGCTGGAGCTGTCGCTGAGCTTCAAAAAGTTTAAAATTTATTTTTTATGAAGAAAGTATACAGGAAAAGATGGAAACACATTCGTTAAAATATTTACCTCTTTCTTTAGATGAGTGTTTATTTTTATAATGTTCTAGAGATTTGATGTTTAGTTTCATGTCCTTTGGCATTGGTCATCATGGTGGAGGCCTTAAAGGCAGATTACGCATTTGTGATACAAACTTTGATTCTTGTATTTGTTGCCTAATCTAGAAGATACTGAAGGCTACATGTGCATGAAAACATCAGTTTGGTCACATTATTTCCTTTTCTTGAAAATGACATGATATTCACATGGTAAGTCCTAAGCATTGGTGTAAACTGGTGGTATTCTGTACCCACGTACTCTGCTTCACCACCAGGCAGAATTATAAACTACTATCTAATGGTATTGTTTGATATCGTAATTACCAATACAGATAATGTTTTTCTTGATGCTTTTTTTCTTTTTCTAGCTTACTCTTTATTATTACCTGATATGGATAGTTATTGTACATCTTGCTCTAAGTAGTGGAACTAGAGAATAGGGACAAGGAATTGGCTAAACAGCCTCTTTCTGCTTTATTTTAGAGCTAGTAGTGACAAATTATTTTCTTGGAAAGGTTTGATCATTAAAATTCCCCTGGATTTATGATACCACTGTTGTCTGTGTCACCTCACAAAGTAGCAGTTGCTGTTCTTGTAGGCTTGACTGGCACTTGGTTTATCAGATGAAACTTTCTGCTTTGCCCAGCTGAGACTGTTATTGTAATGCTCTGAGACTTTTAGGAAACTAAACTGTAAAATAAGAATTTATTTATTGTTGGTAATTGGTGCAATTGAAGATTTTTTAATTTTTTAAATTTTTTTACATTGTGATGTCCTTTTTGTGTTGATTATCAAGGATTCATAGAAATGGAGCTGCAGAAAGGAGCATGTTCTGCTTTGTAGCGCTGAGGTAGTAGTTAAAAGGAGGGGTTGTGTGAGGCAAATTGCATTGTGAAGTCTAGTGTTTCCAGCCTCTTTAGAGTTAAACATAGCTGCTGTTGAAGTCTCCTGCAATAATTTCCCAGACTTTCATTACAGGGGAAGAACATGCAAGCCCTGGTAAGAGGCAAGCTAACAGCAGTGAGGTCCTTCTATAAAAGAAGAAATTTGCCTAAGCAGCTGCTTTGAGGGACCCAGTAGCCCTCTCTGGTGACTGAAACAGGTAGATGTATACTCAAGGCAAGCTCCAAGAGAAAACAGGTCTTGATGGAGGCCTTATGATGCCTCATAAGCATCCAGAGACTGTGAAGTAGCTAAGGAAGAACCTTTCCAAAAAATTCTTGCTAGTAACAACTGTCTTCACCTCGTACTCTTCTGTTCTGCCTGTTTCCACCATTGGAACAGAATGTTATGTTAATCATGATATTTTATCATTGTTTTCACCATTTGCCCTGGCAATGACAAATCAATACACAGACCCATGAACCTGGACAGTCTGTCACCCCATGTGAGCTGTGTCCATCCTCTGCAAAATCTCACACACTTTATCCCCTTGCTGAAAGGTGTTGCTGGAGCACCAGTTGCCCTAAAAGCTGCAACTTTAAAGAGTAGTTTTATTTTGAAGCCATAAGCTTTGGGGTTTTTGGCAAGCACCAAGTTACTACGAAAATACATTCCCTCTTTATAGTGACCTACTCACTTTTTTATGCCTGTCAGATTGAGCAAATGGCACTTCATTCCTGGTAAGATACTCCGATTTTTGTTTCGATATGAACTGTTGATTTTTTTTTTAATTATTTTACTTTTTTTCCTTATTTCATGTCAGACAAAGGATTTACTTCAATTCACAATTTGTGTGGAAGTGCTCTAGGGGAAATACACCCTATCAACAAAAACTGTTAAAGGGGGGAAGGTCGTGCTGTAGACAGATGAAGGTTAAAGATTTGCCTATTTTGTTTTCTAACAGCATAGTTCTGTAGCTAGAGATAATACAACATATGTCAAAACAGTTAATGCCAGAAAATTTACCAGCTTGTCACAGTAATCTTGTAGGTCTTGACCAAAAAAAATATGCCAAGAGTTCATTTTATATGAAATTAGCTCATTCCTCTTAACTGGCAGAGTTCTGCTTCTTCATGATTTTTCTAGTCTGGTATCAGAACTTTATAGCATAAAGCCTAATTCATCATAAATGCTAGTTATGTTAACATATAAACAGTTCATGCAGAGTTATTTTGTGGGAGTTATAGGAGTTAATATTTATTGGTACAATGTACTAGGAATGCAGCCAGATATCCTGTGATGCAGGCTGTGCTCAGTAGTGGTGAATATAAGATCAGCAGTGCGTGGTGTGAAAGAATGGTAAACACAAGACTGTAATTCATGAACAGAGAAGTTGGATTTGTGCATTAAAATAACATTGTACGGGACAGCGGTAGGAGAGCATTTGCCTTGGGTTTCCCCCTACTTAACTAATTGCTCCCTAGCTAGCTGCTGCTATTATGGTTATAAACCTTGGCGTAAATCCTTCACTGTAATTGCTCATATGAATCTTTTGCCGTCAAAGCTCAACTGAACCTTTTCAGTGGTTTACTAACAATTCTCACTGGTCTCTCTCCTAAATTTGACATATCTTTAACTTAATGTTAGGCTGCAGAGATCTGAGCTTGTCCAGATCATTTCCACAAATCTTGTATGTTCTTTTCCCAGAACTATTTTTAAGATCTGTTGCTTTTACCTGGACAGTGTTGAAGATCAGAGAAATATATTCCATAAGCTTGAAATAAACTCTACCTTTTTTTAAGAAAAATGAAAATTCAACCCAGAGAGGCTTTTGGAAGTACAGCAATGTCCAAGATAGAATTTCTGCTCTCAATAGCTTGAAAAAAATGCAGGAAGTGGTCTGTGGGCTTGGTTAGCAGTCATGAGAACTGTGTATAGGAGAAATGGAGTGATGTGGATTTTGGTTGTACCTGGGTATAGGAAGGAACAGCTTCAGTGGGGGATGATACTCTGGAAGGATGCCTGTTGCTTGCAAAGTTAAAGGCTTGCTTTGCATCTGTGTGAGCAGTGTGCTCAGTAAAAATATATAGAAATTAATAGGAAATTATAAATCATTGGGAGTATCTAATTAGGAAACATAATACCAGCAAGATAATTAGTCAATCTTATTTACACAGTGGGACTGTTTGACCTTTAACATAGTCAATGCATCTGCAATTTTGTTCAAATGGCAACTTGTTCTGTTAGCACACTTGGGCTTATTCTTTTGGTTCAGGGATTGGGCTACATAGCACCACTTAAGCTAGGGAGATGGACTTCATGTGAGGAGGAGCCCTTTATGGTAGATGTTTTTTTATTAATGGGACCACTAAGGAGCAAAGACTTTGCTGATCTGTCACTTGTAAATAAACAAATCTTTAAAGAATTCCACTCCTCTTCTAGAGACTGCTTCCTTTCCAAACAATGACCTTCAGCAGGATTCATTAATAAGTAGCAATAGCTTTTACAACAAGGACAGCTTACAGAAATATTGGCATGGTACTTTTATATGGGGTTATCCAGCCAAGCAGGGCACACAGACTTTTTGACTACTGTTGTCCAAATAGGAGCTCAGAGGACTTGTAGAAAACCCATTTGTGCTCTCTATAGGACTTATGGCTGCTTTTAAGTATTAAATGCTGAATTTATACCCCAGTGTGCCTATATTGCCTGTTTCACCAAAGGTTTAATTTCTTCAGTTTTGTATTTGGTACTCCAAACTTTTTGCAAAGTTATTTGATGCCACAGTATCCAGGCCACACTGTGGCTGCACTGTGTCTTAAATTTCCTTTGTTCCTCTGAACTAATGTGCCTCACAAGATCCATGGCACAGATAACTTTAAACACCTTTCTTCAATGTCTAGCAAGGCATTCTAATACATTTAACTGTTGTATTCTATCCTGAAGGCCTTATTATGATGTGGTCACTTTCGCTTTGGACTTCATTTGCTCTGTAGTTTTCATCTAGTCTCCAAATTTTAGCATTCACTATATGGGGGTAAATAAGTGCCTTCAAATTACATACTTTTTGATCCACCAGAGCATCCTCAAAAGACAGTATGAAGCAAACCCCCTTTGTGTTTAGTTTCAGTTGTTATGAATATTTATTGCTTAATTAAAGCCCCAGCTCTATGAAGCAGATACTTACTGGGAAAATTTCAAGTGTGATGTAGAGTGGCAAGATGCTAGTCCCCATGATGGTGGGAAAAAAAACCTTTATAATGTGACAATAACTTGCACCTACAGGTGAAAAAGAGAAGGTAAAATGCCAAGCCCTTCTTAAAGCTAGCTGTGTAATTTTCAGGGTACCAGATGGTGTGGTGGAGCCATTGAGGTTTGTGTTTGGCATTAAAATGTATTGTAATTTTGCTTCTTCAGGACTTAAAAAAATTGCAAAGCCTTTTTCAGTGCCTTGAGTAGAGGACATCATGTGGTATGAAACTAAATATTCTTGTTAGATGTGAAACACATCATTGTTTTGAAAACATACCCTGGAAAGCATCATACTCCCCCAGTTTTTCATAGACCTTGCACAGTAACAATCAGTTGCTTTTAACTGGAGTAGTGTTACACAGCTCTTGGGGAAAGTATTTTAAGTGATAGAGAACCAGCATTTGCTAAGCCTATAATATGATTTAAGAGCTTGACAAAAATTATGGTGGTAGTTTTCGGGAGCATTGTACCTAAAATTTAGATCTTTATCTGTATAAACAACAAATTTTCAAATAATATGGATAAAAGTATTTTAAAGAGTAGTATTTATAAGAACTGATATAAAATGATTGTTTTATAGAGAAAATTTGGTATATGTCAAGCTGATATAACATCCATATTAATTTCATTTGATTGTCAAATAGGAATCTGTTGGGTTTTTTTTCATGCTAACAACTTTTATTTCAAGTATATAATACTTTCCTGGAGGATTTAGAAATCTATAGTCTTCATTTGCTTAACACTACTGACGTCTAGAAAAGTACTTTGTGGCTATGTTGAAAGATACCCTGTTCAAATACTTTTTGTTTTTTTAACATAAACACAGCTTTCAAGGAAACACTTAAAGGCTTCAGGTCATACTTAATACTGAAGTTATTCACATGATTTTATTTTTTGAAGTTTATGACTAAGGATTGCAAAAGTTTCTTATTCTGTGGGGTTGTTTTTTTATTAATCCTTGGAACTCTTATGTTGTCAGTTCACTATTTGGATGGAGCTGGCAAATTTCTGTGAACATGTTTGCAATACTAGTTTGATTTGCTGTCATTAAAACTCTAGATACATTCTCTTTCTGTCTACATTTTCTCTGTGTAGTGAAGGGATTTGAAGTTTATAGCATGGATATGCTTTTTTACTATGCCTGTAAAAATCAACCCACATTTGCCAAAGTCATAAACATTTGAAAAATTGCATTTCACACATTCTTGGTCAAGTCTTATTAGATTTATTTTTTTTTTAGCCACTACATTTCCAAAAGATTTTATATGCAGTGGATGTTTGCCTCCCTCAAGCAAGATATGAGTTTTCTTGAAATTGTTGCTCTGAGTTGAACAGGTCAAACCAGTACAACCAGAGGATCAGAGATCAAGGAATTTGCCTGTTATGTTTTCTAGTGAGCATCCTGTTAAGATTGGTTAGCACATCAATATGAATTAAACATTGAGGATTAAACTTCAGAAGAGATAGGAATTGAGGAGGCAGGTGAGCATGGTTGTTAGTTAAGTAGTAATTTTTTGCCTCAATAGCCAACCAACAGTGGGAGAAGGATGGAGGGAAGATGAGGTTCATAGAAGGGAGTTCTGTCTGGGCAAAGGACAGAAGCTGAATCGGTGTCCTTGAAGGAAGAGCGTGACAAAGAAGTGAGATCCAGTGAGGAGCTGGATTGCATGGAGAGAGTATACTGCAGCTGGAAAAAAAATGAGAGGGTGGAGGGGCTGGGTGGGATGGTCTGGAGATGGCAAAGGAGAGACACAGCCTGCATGTTCTGGATGCAACCTCCTATTTGACTTCAACCTGAGTTCTACCAGGAGATGTACTTCAAGGACTTCAAGTGTGCTGAAGGTATGCTTGAATACAAGCTATGTGGCACTGAGTTTAGATGCAAGGCAAACTTTTTGTTATAAAATGAATGCCTTCAGTGCATTGAATTGCTGATATAGATGCCTCCAGTGTCCCCCAACAATGTTGGCACGTGCTTATGCAGAGCTTCTAAATCCTTCAGTTATGTCAGCTACCCTTTAAAGCCATAATTCTTGTGATGACTTTCTCCCTCATGTTTTTTGGCTAAACCACCTTCCCTTTTGTTTTGCAGTGTGGAAAGACCTTCAGAAAAACAAGTTCAGGAAAGCGTTTTAATAACTTCTAACTAAAGTTCCATTCAGAGAGGAGCCAACAGGTTGTTCCTGGTGTCAGTGGAGAAACTTGGGGCTTTTTGCAGCAGAATTTGGGAGTTTCCATATTTTTTTTAAAAAAAAAAAAGAGGTGGTATCTGCTGATTTAATTTTCTTCGGAGGGCCTGCATTATGTCTACTATAAATGGATAATACATGTCTGCCTTAATTCTTTTGTCTGAAGTCCAAGGTATGCGGACCTGCAGTATTTCCAGTTATATTTGGAACAGTGCTGCAGTTGCTCAGTGCTTTTGTGAGGAATTACTTTCACGTAAATCTAACTTTCCTTTGGTAGTCACCCAGAAAGGACAAACTGTAATTTTGTTTTTTCTTTTTCCCTTTCTCTGTAAATACATGGATTGTTTTGTAATTCTTCCCCTCCCTCAAATGCTTTGTCATTACTACCCTACATCTTCATATTCATACTTTACATCTCTTTCTGTATGTACGCCTTTTGGCTTTCTGTAATGCCACCTTAATAGACCTTGCTAAGATTATGACATTTTCTCTCTTTCAGTACAACCTAGAAAAGAGATCGTTTGGTCTTTTATTTTTTTCCCTTCTTGAAAATATTCTTTGCATAAAGGAAAAACAATTGTCTTCAAATGCAAAAATCAAATGGTGTGTCAGCAGAACCTTAACCTGCTGAATTAAATTCTGTGTCCTGACCCACTGGGTTGAAGCTGATTGACACAGCTCAGCATTGTTGTTTGAAGTGAAAATGCAGGGAAACAAAGTAAGCATTTAACAAATTACTCCTTTATGACTCACTTGTTAGCTTAGGAAAGAAAGACGTTTTGTGACATTTTCTCTTTATTTATCAACATCATTGTACTTTTGGCCCATGTGCAGTTGCCTACATCACTGGTCACGGGTAGCTTGTCTAACTCAAGGCAGAAGATATCTTTCTTTCTGTGCTGTTCTGTGCAGGTTCATCTACACATTGCACTGGAGTTCAAGGTCTGAAGCCAGAATGGCTGGTTTTAGACTCATCTTCTTTCTGAATGTCAATTGAACAATACCATTCTGGCAGGCAGAATAGCCAAAGTATAGCAATGTCTGATTTCCACACTAAGTGATGACTTCTTGGCGTTGACAGAAATTTTCTAAAGAAAAATAGGATGACATTGCAGCACTTAAGCAAAAATTTTGATATTGAATTGTGGAGGGTTTTTTTTTCCTTTTCTAATAGCATGCTTTTGATTCCTTCAAAGCAAAGCAGAAGGAAAGAGCCATAAATTGCTGAACTTGTGTACAGATTTTGATTTACTTTTTCCTGTCCAAGACAAGTAAATCAAGTAAAGATTCTATACTATATAACTTTCTAGAGTTGCTTACTAATTATATGTTCTTTCTTTTCATTTACAAAAACTGGTCTCTTATAACCAATAAGCTGAATTCTTTCGAGTTGAATTGAATACAAGATCAGCTCATGCCAGGCAGAAAGGAGACCCAGGGTAGAATTACTAGGCTTCTCCCAGGGCACATGATGAAAATGTAACCTCATGTTTAAAAGGAGTACCTTAGGCCCAATCCAAATTGCACTGAACTGAGTGGAGAGAGTTGTTGTACTCTTAATGGAGGAAGAGTTGGGGCCTTTATTAGTTTTAATATAGTACTGTCTCAAGAGATTGCATTCTGCTGCATTTTATGTTTGAATATTACTGCCTTGCTGCAAATGAGCTGGGGACTGTGATTTCAGCAGCAGCAGACTGTTTCTTGAACAGATTAGCATTACAAGTAATGGCATGGAGGGAGAAAAGTTTATTGCTTGTTTGAATTTTTTGTGGATGAAGAGTTAGAAACATAAGTATAAATAGGAGATGCATTCTGTAGCTTTAATGCACACTTCTGCGTTCTGGAAAAAGGAGGGTTTAAGGGGACAATACATGTGGGTGTGGAAAACATGTTATCAAATAACCACATCACTTGCAGTTCACTGAGGCTCTACAAAAGTTCCCAAGAGGTAGTTATGAAACCTTGATATCAAGCATTGTCTTGAGGAAGTGGAGTAAAACTTCTTTTCCTCCTAGTAGGAGGAATGTGGAGCTATCTCCTTGTTTTTCTCATAACTGATGAACCTAAACATTCCAAAGCAGTGCAGCACGGAGACAGTAGCTCCAAAGCTATAGAAAAGGCAGTGGTGTCAATGCTTGGCTGTGGCAGAACTGATTTATTCTGGTGGCCCCATCTAAGCTCTGGACTTGGTTTGTTTTGCAGGACATTTAAAGCCACAGCAAATACGTTGCCTACAAAGTTTTTTTGGGGGGGTTGGCTTTTTATTTTGCTCGTCCATCCCCCCAGGGAAACAAAGAGGACCTTGGTAGCAACTCTGCCAGCCCAGCTTTCCAGTTAACATGTTAGAATAGATTGGGAATAGCCCTCAGCTCCAGATGCGTATTTCCATGTTTCCCAGCACAGATGTATGCAGGGTCTGGCTCTCATCTGAGAGGCTTTTATCTTTCAAATCTACAGCTAACTATTTGGAGGCAGACTATGCGTATCTGGATGATGCTGTGTTATCAAGTCTAGGTAATGTTTTTCTGAAGCTTACTTGTTTTTTGGCTACTTTATTGCTATATTTCTGGATTATTTGTCTTTTCTTTTAAAGACTGTATTTTGCATTTCTGTACTGAAATCAATCAGCAAACACATTAAAAAGTTAGATAAGTCATATCTAATGGTATTCTGACACACTCATTGCAATGTCCCTAGTAATGGAAATAACAGCATTGATTAGAAAATGAGAAAAGATTGATTTTTTTTTAAACAGAACAAATCTAAAATCTACTTTAAACTTACTTTTTCTGTCACTTCACTCATTTCAGAATATACAGGCATAGTATTATGATGTATTAAAATGATATAAATTAAAATTTGCGTCTTCTTTTCTGATTTCAGCGCTGACAGGAGGTGGCCCTGAAGTGTGAGAGGAGAAGACAAGTTTCTTAAGCTTGTCTAAATATCATCTTCTAAACACTTAAGAAAACAGATAATTTCACAAAGACATTAGTTTTAAATATGGTCCCATAAATGTACTTAAAAGTTGCTTTTCAAATGAAAATATAATAGAGCATCATTGTTTACAGAGGGTGCCATTAACTAGCCATGAAGCAAAGTACTTTTAAACCTCAGAAGCAAAATTAAGGTTTTAGATCTCCTCCAAAGTGTTCAAAGGAGAATATTAGAACATTAATTCTAAAAAGCTTCAGAATAAGAACTAAAATGTTAGAATTGGTTTTGATTTGATGGGATCAGAAAAACTTTTTATCTTTTGAAGGATGCAGTTGTAGTCTGCAGATGCCCTAGGAAACTGGCCACACGTTGGCCATCCTGTGCACCTAGAAAGGAGTGCCCTAAGGACTTCACATCTTAGGTGCCTGTTCACTTGTGGTTTTGGGAAACATTTGTGTGCTCTTCTATGTTGCCAAATGTAAATGTATATCTAAAACTCAAAGAAAACCTTTAGCATAAACAGGTTTAAATATCTAAATTGATATATTTTAATCTAGACTGATGAATGAGCTAGTGATTAATTAAAAAATTATTAAAAATTACCCAAAAAATTACAAAATCTAGTCCTTGTATCACTCAATGCTCATATACTTTCATAGGACAAAATAAATATTTTCTCTATTGGGAACCTGTGATAATATCACCATACAGCCAGGTTTCTTGAAGGATGTGGTTCATGCTTACTGACCTTTCTTCAAAGGACTTGACATATTTTCCTTTACACCAAGCAAATTTCTGAAAGGAAAATAGTCCGTAGCCTGGTAACTGCTTTCCTCTTGTAGTGTTTCAGCAGTGCTTGTGACCGAGCTGCTTTTTATTGTGATCATTCCAACCTCTATTGCTACTTTGCCGTCTTTATCACCGTTTTACACTGTTGGAGCTTTATCAGTTCTGTCCAGATCTCAGTTGGTGCCACACAAGGATCTTGTTCTGATACCTAGCAAAGAACTTGGAACTTCGGCATGGAAAGATAAGAAATGCTTGTTGCAAAATTGGTAGTTTAGCATGAGTCCAAACCAGTGGAGTATATGCCAGGGCATTGGTCAAGACAGGAGACAGCTGCTGCTTTTTTTGTGTGTGTTGAGCATTTACTGGTGCATCCATTGGCAGATTGAAAGAAAACATTCTCAGCCTGTCACCAAATGATCTGTGTCCCTCATTTTCTTCGCTGTTAGCATGGGCTTAAGTACTTATATATATATTTATAAAGTAGTCAATTGAGTATTGTTCAACTCCAAATTTTACTTCAGAGATTTAATTTCTGTTTTGATTTGCTCAGTCTGACAAAGTGCATCAGCTAAAATCACCCTTAATGGCTATGCAGAACACAAGTTTCTTTATGGAGCAATGCTAGTGTGTCTCCTTATCACCAGTTATTCTAATGCTTCCTTTGCAATAAGTTTGTTATTTCAAGCAAAATGTACATTACTCTAGCTCCCAGACAATCATAGACCAGAGTCTAGACTGAATTTCTCCCTTTATTTCTCTTGCAAGGGTTTGTGTCTAATGTTTCCAGAGCAGAGAACTGATGCTTGGCATGCAGTGACTCTGCTGCAGTTTATAGTATAAAAAGGGCTAAAATAGTTTAGTATTGCTTTTTCCATTAAAATAATATATGAAGACTATAGGAAGCAGCATTAAATGATTATGATTACCTATCCCTCTAATCACAGCAAAAAATATTATTATTGTAATTATTTCTAATAACTGATATGGACATGAAGTAATTAAAAAAATGAATAAAGAAAAAAGCAGGGACATGCCCATGTATATTTTTCTTTTTCCTGAAATGAGCTAGTCATTGGGGTGGCAGTAAGAGCAGGAGGCTTCAAAGAGAGACTTGACTTCAAGGCTTTTTATCCTTCAACTATCTGGAGACCTGTTTTCTTCCAGGCCCTAGTGGTGTTGAAAGAACACTGAATTTGGTTTTTTTTCTTTGTTTTGCTGGGTGTTTTTTAACTGAACCAATATTCATTGTAATACTCCTGTCACTTCTGTGACAAAAAAGGCACACAGGAGACCAGGGGGAGATAATCAGCCTTTTCTTTCATCATGTTATTAGCTTCATCTGTCCATATTGGCACTTTTTGTGGTTATGCATGCCAAAGGTTCAGGATTATTTGGCCCACATAGCAACACTGCATGGCTTTGTAAAGCTTTGGTCAATCACCTTTAATGCACCTCCTCTGACTATCTTTTCTGATGCTGTTTTGTGTTTTGCCTAGTGGTTGTTAATTTCTTTCAATTAAAAATAACCCTTTTCACTAATGAAATGTTTCACTTGCTACTCTGTTCTGTGTAGTATTAGAAACTCATTGCTCTCTTGAATATTTCCTTCCTTTGGGACTGGATTTCAAAGCAACACATGAAAAGCTTTTCTTTGTTTCATATTGTTTCATTTCCAGGAGCCTGAATTCAAAAAATGAGGCATAAACAGAATAAATTAGCCAGCATGTTTGAAGTTGAGAGCATGGACTTAGTAAAGGTGCAAATCTCCTGGGAGACTGCATCCAAAACTTGTGTAAGTTGAGCAAATAGAATTCTTACTGAGAAAGAAATTTACTTAAATTCTCTTTCCATTAGAAATACGATCAGAGAGAGAGCTGTTCTTAAAGAAAAATGTGATTTAAGTAGTTTTATACTTATCAAAATTATTTTCATCCTTAGGTGGTCAAAAATAGTAATTATTCTTCTACAGCTCATTTTAAATTTGGATGATGGTTTTCATTAATTTTAAAAAAATGCAAGTGAAAAGCATACATTGGTGAACAAGTACTCTCTATTACAGATTAAAGGTCTAGTATGTGCTATAGAATCTAGTATAGCTCATGGCATATTAAATTATATACCTATATTAAATTTTGTAGGTGTTCCTGTAACCCCTTCCCATTATTACATTAGTACTAAAGTGTGGATTTTTTCCAAATTAAAGCACCTTCTTGCCTTTAGGCTCCTGTGTAAGAGTGATTGATAGCATCTTCAAAAATCCCACTTGAACCTTGAGAATGCAGCACATACTTTGTCATTTCAGAATTGAGTCCAATAAAATCCTACAAATAGATCGGTAGTATAGAAAGTTATGAATGACAGTTTTGTAGCTCATACTACCTGCCGATAGTGGGAAGAAATAAACACTGATTAGGCTAAGAGGGAATGAAAGGGGGAAATCTGAGAGGTTTGGGTATATCTAGGGTACATTAATTGCATTTTATGCCTATCCTTTCACCAACAGAGAAACTGTAAATTTTTCTCAAACACCTTGCTGAACTAGAATTTTTTTCTTCTCTACCTGTTTTTTCTTGATACAATATAATGGAGGCAGTAGTGACCTTTAGGAAATTCTGATGTTTTAAAATATTAGGTTTAATTTTGACCTTTCTCAGGTTTTAAAAAGCACATAGATATAGGCTACGTACACTACTGGTTAGATGCTTTCTTGCATTCCCTTTCAAGTAGATTAAATCAAGGAAAGGATATTTAGTGATGCATAGGTCAATCATTTGATTCTTCGTTGATTATTTTGAACTATGAATCTTAGAGATGCATAGACATCTTTCCATCATTAGGCCAGATGGGAGTAGCTTTCTCACTCAACAAAATCCAGTTTTACTTGAGCATAACTTTCTCTTATTTATATTAATGTTTTGTTTTACATATCCAAATGTTTACTTTTTTGCCCAGCTCCTTGGGTCAGTTCCAAAATTCACATGCTATAACACTTCTTCTCCCCACCTCTACTAGAATGAACAATCATATTTTATTCCTTATTCTCCCAAGTGGGCTACTTCTGCCAGAATTTATGTTTGCTTTGTTTGCCTGCCAAACCCCAGCAAGTGTCTTATGTTTTAAGGGTGATGGGCTAGTCTCTGCATTAATTCAGATGGTTCTGCAGAATTTTTGGAGGTTTGTTTTTTTTTTTTGCTTCTTTTGTTTTGGACCTTTTTATTTTTTTAACAGATTTTTTTTTAGTCTGTCAGACATAGCAGCTAAAATGATCTTCAGATAAAGAGTGATTTTGTTGTTGTTCTTCAAGAATGGTAAATGTTAAAATTCACTTTACAGCAATCAAGAATTCGGAGCACTGCACGGTGTGGTCTTTCTTTTGTAAACATGTGAAATATCAGCTGCTCATGAACTTCTGTTTTAAACATGGTATTTACAGCCAGTACAATTTAACAGCTCATCACTGGGTTTACATGGTCTGTTATGGGCAAAACTTACGTGCACTCATATTCTTCTACAACCAATGTAATGCTGAAACCTATTGTCAAAGCTCAATTTCAGTAGTTCACTGCTGACATTTTTCTGA
This sequence comes from Dromococcyx pavoninus, assembly GCA_033558185.1. Taxonomy (NCBI): domain Eukaryota; kingdom Metazoa; phylum Chordata; class Aves; order Cuculiformes; family Neomorphidae; genus Dromococcyx; species Dromococcyx pavoninus. The sequence goes on along the minus strand of JAUMJL010000063.1, from coordinate 722,823 downwards.
AACTGCTTTGAGATGTGGATTTTTATTTTACCACTGTAGGCAAAGCTTATGTAGATCTGTTTGGGGAGAAAAAAAACCAAACCAAACAAATTTCATCTCAGGCTACAATTATTTGTTTTCTCCTGCTCTATTTATCAATTCTATTCCATTTCACGCAATGCTATCGATGTTGCTGTCCCTGCTACCATCGGAATATTAAAATGTGAGTGGGATATTTTTTCATACTTTTGAGACTTCAGACAATTGATTATTTTTTTATTTTTACATGCAAATTTAACCCTTTATGTTCCATTGTATTGGCTACTAACTGCATTTATATGAGGAGTGGGGGGATTTTACTTATCGTATTGTAACTGTCAACAGATAGGCTGCACTTTCTTCCAAAATGTAGTGTTGCACTTCATAAGGTTCTGTGGTAAATGCGAATAGCTGTGGGGATGGAGGCAAGGGTGGAATGGAGGAAAACCGCTTAAACAAGTATAGTGCAGGTGATCAAAGGTCATCATGGAGAACTCCCGTGTTTAGACAGGCTGCAGGTTTGAGGTGATGAAAAGCCATGGGGAACAGGAGGATTAGAAGGAATTATACAAAATAAGAGTGCATATTTTAAACTTTGTGAAAGACTTCAGTTTCAAAAGGGATTTTGTTGAGAGAGGGTGGGAAGAGAGGAGAGAAGGAGACAGAGTGGATGATGAACAGGGCTATTCCAGGTATAGAAAGATGCAAAAGGCAGAGGCGGAAATAATAATTGAGAGAAAATGATGCAAAAGAAACAATTAATGCATATTTTTTATTGAAATCCTTAGTAAAACGAAGTTCATGACCAGAGGAAGGGTGCTGGATGTGACTGATGGTGGCTTGTGTGGTTATGGATTTTACAAGATGGTTAAACAGGATGAGGGCAGCATAACAAGTCCTTAACAAATCAATTGTCGTTACAAATCAATCATCTTTTCTATGTTGCTGAACCCTTTTCTTTTTTGTAGGAAACATTTACAGAGATCAGGGTGTTTTTTCCAGTCCCAGTTCAAGTCAGCAACATTATCATTAAAAAAACAGTTCAGTTTATATGTCTTACTTCATTTTTATATATTTTACTTCATTGCGTCCTGTACATGTGCCAGCACTGAGCTCAGTGAAGAGAATATTGTTCATCTGATAGTAGAATAGATGGATGTATCATAGTCCCAGGAAGATCATACCAGGGAAATACATATTTGTCTGGACTAGTTACAAGTTTCAGGAGATGGTGAAGGCTGCGTGGTAGCCTCTCACCTAAGATGTCACCATCACGTGTACTGTTTTAGAGAATGCTCTGGGTAGGTTCTGAAGAATAACAGGGAATGCTGAGAATGTGTGCTGCTGTCATTATTGTTTCTCTTGATTAAAATTGATGAGACCAGCAAACTAGGTGAGAAGGAACTCAGTGCATGGAATGTTACAAACTGTGGCTTCTGTTCCTCTGGCAGAAGTGTTTGGGAAGGACTGTGAAAGGTGCAATGTCCAGTGTTGATCTCAATTAAAAACTAATATGCTCTATTCTCCATAAACAACATATTCCAAGGGAGTTCCTTCTCTCTCCCCCTTTAATTTCCTTCTCAATAGTCAACTCCAAGAGAAAGCCATTGCTGTTAATCCCAGACAGTTAAACACACACAGACAAACAGAAAAATGAGTAATTTCCACAAGTTTTCCTGTTCCTGTCCTGTGAAGTCTTGCATCACATTCTAATTATCAAAAATGGCGAAGGAGGGAGAAAACAAAACAACATACAAAATTATTCCGTATTGTCCAATTTTGCAGCCTCACAATAGCGAAGTGAAAAGAGAGATTTGTCATTTGCGAATTACCCATGGATTTAGTGGTTTCAGATCATCTTTATTATGAAGGCACTTATCCTGATTGAATTTGCTGTCATTCAAGTAAAATCATCTAGGAGAAAAAAACTTTGTGGATGAAGTTATGACATCAGAGTTTGTGAATCTTTTGATCCCAAAGTAGAAGTAACTAGCACTTTGCTAACTTGAACTTTGTGCAGTCATTTACATACATGAAATGAGAACAGATCATTGTGCTATCATTTTACTCTAAATTAAAAAATGTAGCAGTATAAATCATCTGTAAGAAAGTAGGTAGTGGAACACTTGACCCACTCTTCTTCTCTAGGGAGAAATGATAATGTGCTAATTTAAGGTTAGCAGTATTAGAAATGGCTATTTAGCAAATACTAAGTACACAGAATAATAGAATAACTTAGATTTGAAAAGACCTTTAAGATCATAGAATCTAAACATAGTTTTGATGACTTGAAGTTCACAGGTGGTACTCTCCAAAGAATGGATCAGGAGCCCTCTGCTTTTTCCTGGGTGGTTGGGTTTTTGTTGGTGATTCGTTATTGTTGTTTGTTTTGGGTGCAGGTAGAAATCCTATATCTGCATACAATAACCTAACTAGGAGACATTGTAGGTTTAGTGAGGAGAGGAGAAGTCAACAAGTCTAAATGTACAAAATATGTCTTCACTGCCACGTTCTTCATGATATAGATAATTGGAGACTTGGAATTGTTTTACCACCCTCCTTTACAAAAGAGTGCATTAAAAAAAGGAAGTGCATTGGATAGAGCCTTGATCTTTCAGGGCTTTTCTGGGCTTTGCTGTGTGCTAATTGCCCACAGCAAGATTTGCCTGATTCCAGTAAGTTGTTTGAAGAGATTTTAGACAAGAGATTGAATAGCATCTTTCCCTTCCTAAGGTAGTATGGTGAAACTCTGGATTTGAAGCACTCTTATAATAGTAGATGATGAGTGAAGTTAAAGACAACCCTTGGGCAGGAATAGAATTTCAGTGAACTACTGCAGAAAAAGTACTGTCATCTGCAATTTCATTTGGCTGCATGACGCACAACAGAGATGCTGCGAAGGGTGTTATTTAGCAAGTATGGTAGTTAGATACAAAGATAATAAGACTATTTTTAGGTGTGTCGGCTACACAAATTTTATAACTGGATAGTGCTCCTTAGTGATTGAAATTTGTACGTATCCTACAGGAGGCTGTAAAATATTGCAGATTTTTATCTAGAAGAAAAATTATATTAGCAGTGTGGTGAAGGAAGGACTGCTTCACATCCTCTTGCTATTTTTATTCTTACAAAGACAGGCTTTGCGAGGATGAAGAGATTAAGACTTGTCCACAGAATTAATCTTTAACCACCCACCAGTGAATAAATTATTGCCTGAGGAGAATGTGTCTGCGTGTGTTGTGTGTGATTGTTTTTTAAGAAAAAGCCAACTTGCTTCCAGACTTGTAAATAGAGGACACCCTATTTACAAGAAAGGCTTCAGGACACAGAAGGAGCAATCATAAGTTACACATTTGAGGCAGACTTTTGCAGTTGTGCACGGTGCTTGGGTGTGCATGCCTGCTCTCCCATCCTCACAGCAGGTGACTGCAGCAAAACTTGGGCTGTAGCTCTCAAGGTACTTTGTACTGCTGCAGTGTCTGGAATGTGGTCTTTTCTAGGGCATGTCATGACATACAGAAAAAGCCTTATTTTGGCACACATGTGTGCCCACACAAGTGTATGTACATATGCTGTATGGATACAATTCTGGTACTTAGTTTAAAGATGTCCCATTTGACAATACATATGCAGGGAAAGTTAAGACATTACTATACAGGTTGCCTTGTTAGGCATTTAATGATTACTTTCTGGAGTGGTCCTAAGGTAGTGGATTTGATTTTTAAACTCTAATTCTCAGAAGTGCAATTTTTTGTTGATGTTGTTAATATCTGTCTCGCTTTTTACCTTTTTCTTTTTACTTGCTGACTAGTACATCATGGTAAATGACATTAGAATCACTGTAACATCTATCCATTGAGGGTGGGTGTAAGCTGACTACCTCAGTAATAACTGGGAGACATCAGATTTGTAAGAAATTGTCCTTTCAGTGCATCCTTATCTGTAAAGGCTGGATTTATTGCTAAGGCCTATTTCTGTACCATTCTATAACTGAGTTGGAATAGTTGCTACTGAAGCTTTAATAGACTTTCACATCAGACAAGCAGAAAGAAGAGGAGAGTGGCAAAAGCTTTTTAATACTTCATAAAAAATTTATTTCTTTGCTTTTAATAAAATCTAGTTAAGGAAATACATTTATAGGACTTCTCATGTATTTCTGAATTCTTTAATATAAAAGGAAAGGGCCCCCACACTTGCATAGATCTCAACCAAAATGTTAATTTTCAGATGTTTGTTTTCCTTGCTCTGTTTTAAGTAACATCTTACTGAATGAATAACAGATTATAGCACCAAACTCCAGCAGTCCACCAGTCTGTATCACAGTCTCTTCTGTGCTACTCTGGATCAAGTACTTTTGGCTCTTGGCTTTTCCAAAATGCACTTTACACTTGTGAATGAAGCTGTTGATCATTCTCTGGCATTTGTTGGTTTTGGATGTGGTTTTCCCTGATCCATGTCATCTGAGCCCATCAGGGAGTGCATATCCGGATGCCTGCTGGTCTGTTTTGTCAGGTCTGTCTGAATTGTACTGCTTTGCCCTTCTGTTATCCTCTCGCTTGGCTGGCGACAGCACAGGAGTACGATTTGCTGACAGAGGTCTCCGGCTGACATTTCCAGGTGCCTTAGTCAGGCAAAGAGAGCCACTCTCTCTTTTGCTTCCCACGCTTGTGTGCTTGCTGATTGCTAGCACTGGCCTTAATACGATCGATGTGTCCTCAGCAATTACCAGTGAAACACATGTACAAGATGTTGTGTGCACGCGTGAAGCGTTACACCTCCTTGATATTGTTGTCCCAGTCCTTAATTCTCTGTAGCTCCTGGACTTCATCTATGCAGTGAGGGAGCTCAGCCCTGCGTAGCAAAAGCCTTCTGGAGAGGGGCTGCATGTTTCTCTGGGCTGAGGCATTAACATTCAGCAGGCTTGTTCCTCCTCCCAGCAGTATTGCTGATTAACCAAAAGCTGTAGTGGTGCTGCTGAGCTCTTCTCTTCCGATGAGTTGATGTCTACCCGTACTTAAGTCTAAGTTGTTTTAAAGAAGTCTGCATACAAATGTAGAATAAATTTATTTTAAAAATACTTTTTCAAGAAAAACTTGAAACACTCTATTCTGAATGAGGCATTGCTTTATACTTGCCACGTCGAACAAAAAATGATGAAGAATGAAGCAGTTCTATGGGGATGACTGTAAACAGTCACAATGTTAGTTAACAGTTTGTATTTTGTTCATGGACAAAAGCATAAATAAGAAAGTTTACTTTTTTTGTACTTCATGCTATTGCTTTTTTAAGTTAGCAAAATTGTTCATTATTTGACTGCCCAGTACTTCAGAAAATGGTTTTTATTCACAGTGCTTCCTGTCTTTGAAATTTTGATTGTGAATAATGTATATTTGTTTATAATAAGTTTTAACAGGTCCAAACTGCTTTCCAAAAATAAAACCTGCACGTGAGCTTTGTAGTGAAATGAAGGTGTCAGTCTGTCGGTGTTATCGTGGTCTCTACAATTCTGAGCTTGCTCTTTCTCAAAGAAGTTAGGTTGGCAGATTTTTTATATAAAACAAGACAGCTGGAGGAGCACAACTGATTTCAGCAAGAATATGCGTGCTTTTGTGGGTTTTTGGTTTTGTTTTTTAAGTGCTTCTTAATGAAATATTCATGGTTCATTTTATTAGAATTGTAATTAGGTCACATGCTTATGGAGGGAGGGACTGTCAGGCATTACTGTGCTGTTGCATCTTCCTCAGCGTTGGTCCATTTTTGTTTAACAGATTTAATTGACTTCAGATTCCCTTTGCACACTGAATACAAATGTCTTGTTAGGTTAAAATCCTGGAGTCCAGATCAGCCATGGCTCCCACTGACTCAATGGGAAATCATTCCTGAGTAAGAGTTGTAGCTCTGAACCAAAGAAACCTGTTGTACTTCAGGGAAGCAAAAGCAATATTATCTGCTTTCCTATCAAAACTACTTAGAAAAACATTATCAATCTCTTGGTTAAGCATCAACTCTTCAAGTTTTGGCTCCAGTTTTACTTCTTTTGTAGTTGCACAAAAATCCCGATGGGTGGAGGGGAATAAAGCTTTATGAAAACTGAATTTGAGGGGGTTTAGGTTTTTCTCCGTATTTTCCAAATCATTCATATAGAATGCAAATTTTCCTTTATAATTTTCTTTTGGGTTGTTTCTTCTCAAGGAAGCCAGGCTGGAGCCAGGGAAGCATATCTGGCATGTAAAGCATTTTTATGTGGCTCACAGTAAGACACAGCAGTAGACTGTCATGAGCACTGATCCTAACTGTGCACTGCACGAGTGGCAGCATCCTCTGAACCTGTTACGCAGTGGGCAGTGTGCCTGGCTGAGATGGCAGACACATGCTAGTCAAAATGTGTAATACTCTTGAATGCGAAGTCATAGCTGAGATACCTCATGTTGATCTGGAAATTAAAAAGTTACTTCTGTGCAAGCAGAAAGATCATATCCTGGCTTATTCCTTTATGCAAGGCTGCAGAAATGCAATAATTGAATAAAAGGCTGTTGAATTCAATGGGAATTGCTGAGAGCAATCAAATGAACATCTTTGCTGATGCAAAACACAGATAAAACTTCTCACTGGACAGATTTTCCTGAAACTTGGCAAAAAGAAGACAATATATTTAGGATATTTCAGTGTTGCATTAACTATAATATGACAACAAAAATGCTAAAGCTTAGTTAAATTTCTCATGTCAATCTTTTCTAGTTCATAACTACTTGCTTGAATAAGAACACAAGTGTGTCATTTAGATGATTATTCAAAGAAATTCCTTTAAATGTAGCACACAGCAAGGGCCTGAAGTGGATTCCTCAAACAAAGTATCTTTGGCTAAGGTAAACTCATATCATCTTGTGAGCAAAGGCGTTGTACTAAATAAAGTAATTTGAGAATCTCTATTTTTGGAGCTGTGGTAATTGATGGGATGCATAATAGATGTCTGTATTTTAATTTTTCTATATGCTTTAAAAATTTAGTAATTTCCCTGGAAAATTAATTTGGTGTCAGGACTAATGCCACATTTAATATGTGTTACAGGAGGATGAGAACCACTGCTGTTGTTGCGCTCATATTTTTCAGATGACTTCTCTAGCTTCAGCCTGGCTGTATGAATTCAACTGTGGCTGAGAGCAGGGAAGAGGTAGCTGGAGTCAGGTAATCACAGTAAAACCTTTGCCGAAAGGGCTAGGTCCTGAAGGATGATGCTTAGAAAGTCTTGGGTCTTGGAGAGGAGGAAGCTGGAAGCAAAAGTGTCTTCTCTGGGTCTAGGGTAATGAGTTGCTACAAATCCCTTACACTAAATTCAGTTTATTATAAGGATGTGCTTCACAAACTTACTGCCATGTGTCATATTAAACTGCAACAATTAACCACAGGTCCCCCTGAGATAAAAGGGAAATGAAAGGATTAACTGGTGACTTCTCCCCCCGCCTCTAATTAAATAGAAGGTTGGAAGTTGGAGTGCATCTAAGCAGATTGGCTCCAATCCGCATCTGGCTTGGGCAGATGAATTTAAGCAAACTTCTGCGACATTAAATTTTAAGAAGTCTCAAAATTCCTCTGAATTTTGGCTGTAGCTGGCTTTCCTCTTTTTGGAGGAGGGATATTAAAGATGTTAATGTTGTTAAGAATGTGTGGCTTGGGAAATAAAGAGTATAAGTGCTTAAAAAAAAAGGAATGTTGGGAAGAGTTCAAATCCACAAACCCCACATACATTAAACATCAGAAAATGTTTTTGGTTTGTGGGTGATGTTTTGATGATCCCCTGAATTATATATTGGGAGTGGAAACAGTAGATTTTCCACATAAATGCAGATGACAGTTGTGTGTTAAAGAGTGAATGTGTAAATAAAGTGATATTATTCATTCCTGCAGAGATAAAGTGAAAAAGGTCTATAATAATGCCAGGTGACCAAAAATAAATAGTTTAAATTAGTGTAAATAATTGAATGATTTCACTCCTTAGCCTTTTTTTTTTGTTTGTTTTTGCTGTAGACAAAAGTAAGGTACTGGTACACTCTTAAGTATACTTCATAGCGGTTGTGATCCACCAGGACTCTTGTGGGTATCCCCAACTTATGCAAACACAAGTAATGTTTACTTAGTAGGGCTTTTCACATTCTTAAACTTATTACCACACTATAATGTTAGAAAGCAGACGTTCTATTTCCATTCACATTACCATTAAGGTAAAGAGTGCCAGGGAGAAACCAGCAATATGTGTACACACAAAGTTCAGTGCAAGGACTAATGTTTATTGAATAGCAGCATCTCAGTTAGGAGGCAAGGTCTAAATCATGTAGTTGTATGAGAGCATGTGCACACGTATGTGTTGTTTGGCAATGAAACAGGAAAAAAGTTGTTTATTTTGACAAATATTAGATAATTCAAGCTACAAATTTGTGGTCTGTTAGTTACTGTTAATTAACTGTAAAATGAGATCTCTCACTTGCTTTTTGCCATCAAAGAAGACTCTTATGTTAACATCAAAGTTGAAATCAATCACTTTTTATCTGATGATCTACTTAACTACTATGCTACAAGCCAAAATTATCTTCTAAAATAGGATTTATAACTAAAAATGTTAACTGGAAAAATTGTTACAGAAAAAATAATTATAAGAATTTACTGAGATTTTGAGTTTTGTCTTCTAGGGAGAAGTAAAAGAAAAATTGGTGACTTTAGAATTTTTCAGTGAAAGTGTACCAGAAGTTTCTGCCAAAGTAACTTAGAAATGACAAAGGGAGTTACATTATCATTACAGAATTTAATTAAAACAAAAATAGTATCTCTGTTACTTAGAAAAAGTAAGGAGGGGGTTGCCTGGGAATCTGAGAGTTCATCTAGCTCCTCTGTTATCTGGAGACAGGATCGACTATAATTGCATACTTCCTGACAGATGTTTACCTGGCTCTTTCTTGAAGATTTTCAGTCATGGAAATTCCATAGTCATTGTAGCAAGGCAGTTAATTCTGGTGCCTATTTTAAACCAGAGGTGTTTTTTTTCCAGCTCTCTAACCTGAAATAGACTACTCTCTAACCTGAATCTGCATTACTGCAGTTCAAGGTCATTTTGTAGGAGAGGAGAAGGAACAACTTCCATGTATTTGTTTGAAGAGCTACTGTGATGCACCCAAGTCTTCTGTTAAACACTATTCATTTTTCACTTAGTACAGTCGTGAATTACATGTTAAAATCTAGAACCTGTAGTGTAAGGGATATATTTACACTTACAGTGAGATTGAATTGCATTACTTTAATTTTAGCTCTTAGTTATAGCTGCTTATTCTAGCAGGCATTTATGATGTTAGCACTGATTGTCATGCCAGAATGGGAAGAATAGAAAGTGTGTGGAATATTAAGAGCTTTTAACCATGTGAAGGTAATGAACGTACTAACGTGGCATTTCTGTACTAATCCCAAGTACATGCCTTATTTTTGTTGCAAATTTTGTTGTGAATGATAATATTGAAACAAAATAGAGATTGTAATGTTCAAATTTGTATTAAAGTGAGTAGTTTTGTTATAGAAATTGTGGGAGATGGGGGAAATTATTTTCTTTGTTTACATGTAGAATTATAAGGAACCTGTTTCTAAGAGGTTGAAGGGGATTCAATTAAAAGATTGCAGCAAACATTACAATTCATTTGTAAGGAATTGCAAGTATTAGGCAGATCTTTCCAGATTTTACTAATCTTGATTTAATTTCTTTTTATGACACTGCAATTCTAAGAGCCAGAAAATTTTGTTCCCTTTTTTTTAAATTCAAAGGAAACTGCAGCTTGAAGTTAGATGTACTGAATTATATTGAATGCGTCAAATTTGCATTTGTGCTTGGCTGCTCGATTGCTTTTATTTTCTTTTTGGTTTTGTCTGGGAGTAAAAGCAGAATGATACTAAAAGCTTGTATTATTGAAATGAGCAACTACAAATAGAGAATAAGATGGAAACACAAAGATCTCCAATGGTGCTGTTTTGTGGAGTATCCCATGAGGGAATAATGGAAACTTGATTAGCTTGAAAGTCCAATTATATAAAAAAAAATCAAAACAAAACAAAAAAATCCCTAGCCTGTGTAAAAATGACAACACATTTGTGATCTGTCAAACGCAGGGCTAGGCATAGCTGTGATCAAACAGAAAAGAGGGGATGAGGGGGAAGGGGGTTGCCCATGCCACCCTCCAGTGTGCTGTGATGTGCATGCTCAACCTGTCCCTACAGCCTGGCTGCAGCAAAGCACTGGCAAAGCCATTCCTCTTGCCAATCAACACCTGAAACACCAGTTTGATATAAACTATACTTTAATACTCTTTATTTTTAGATTCACTACATATCAGTGTTTAAAGTGGTCTTTTTCTGGATATAAGATGGATTTCTATTAATTTAGATCCAAGAGCAGAACAGCCACAAGCAGCTTCAATGCATTCTAATGACTTTAAGCTCAGCATGTTGGAGCAGGCTGATATACAAGTTCAGAAATACACATCAGTAAGATCCAGTAACTTGTTACACACTGTCCCTGTGCTCTCCTCATTCTTAATGTTTTAAAATAAAACATCATTTTTTTTCATTCTGCTTCCTTTCCCCAGAAGGCATAGGCCAATAACAAACAGAGAAAACATCTACTGTTAACTTCTAGTCTATGCAAGCTTTGAAAACCCCATGAGCTGTGACATTCAACTTCCTTTTAGCTATTTCATATCCTACTTATATTTGTGGTATCTCAGTAACCATGGCTGTTTACATATATTTTTCTCTTTTCTGTGGAGGTGGCAGATTCTTCACATGAAGACTTGGACTTGGGTAATTGTTGCATCAGCAGGAGCTTGGGGATCATTAGTTTAGGGTGGGAGAGGGATAAATGCTAACTTCGTGTGTGTATCAGTTGTTGTAGATCGTAAGAGAAAGGAAACTCATTGATCTGAGCACTGTAAGTAAGTGCCTGCTGTTCTTGAGACGCAGGAAGCCAAATGATCTCTGAACTCAATAGGTCAGCAATCCATGCAGAGTGTAGATCATGAGAAGCAGTCTTTCTTTTTGGATTAGTGATTCTTTACCTGATGCAGTGTAATGTTTTAACATGGTGAATTTTGAACTGGTGATTCTAATGAATCATGTCCTTTCAACCTTTCCCATTTGTGGTCATTATCTTGGGGTTACTTGCAACTTATGTTAGAATATACGTGTGTGTATGTAGTAACTCAAATTTTCATTGTACTGGGCAAACAAAATTGTAGTATTTGCTAAATTAATTGTAAATTTCTTTTTAGAAGTATGAAGTTAAAGGTGGAATTTATCTGACAAAATGAGGTCAGCTAAAATGCATCCTAGAAATGTTTGCATGTCCACACAAAGTATGGAAGGAACTTGTAGTGATCAGCAAAATATATGTATCCACAATGGAGACTTTGAGGTCAGTTTGTTTTAGGGTATTTTTGGGGGATAGTAGTGGTGAGGGTTGAGTTTGAGAAACAAAAGAATGTATCCTACATCTGGCAAACAGAGCTGAATTCTTGGCGTAGTTGTTTTCTTGTGTAGAACTATGTGTGTCTGTATATATATTTACGTGTGTGTGTATGTATATACATTTATCTATAGTAAAAAAAGTCTGATGTAACTGTGTTTGTATAATTAAACTCCAATAGCACAAAAAAAGTATGAACGTGTAGATTAGTATAAGGGCAAAATAAATAATTGGCCAAAACACCAGCAGAGTTACTGCCATAGACAAATGGTTTCTGCATTCAAATTTATATCCTGAGCTAAGATGGTTGCAAAACATTATAAACTGAGTTATGTGGTTTCTTTGAGAACAAGAATATTGCTAGCAGAAATCTAAGTTGCAGTTATAAAATTAATGCAATTTCAGTGAAGTAATTAAAGTTAAAGCAGAAAATTACTGTTTGGCATTGTATCAAGCTATAGTTTTAGAAAGTATTATCCCAAACACTTGAATAACTAGCAGATACTTAAATGAAGCACGTGCCGACAAATTAGGTGACTTTCACAAGCAGAATTTTCTTATTAAAGAAACCCATAGAATATAGTCAAGAATATATAACTATGGATATTAAAACCAACCACAAAACCCCTTGGTATTATAATGAATCTAGAAATTACTGGTGCCATCTACTGTTGAGAGAACAGAGATGAGAAAGATCCAAGTCGAGTGGGGGGAATGAACGTTAGAAAAAAGAAGTCCAGTAACTCCATCCCTTAATATCAAACTGAAGAAAAACGTGATGGGAAGATCATATTATTTTATATTTCTGAGCTCTTACCAATGAAAAAATTGGGAATGATTGAGACAATCTTTGGAATTCATTTAAGCTTTTTTTTAATCCCTCAAACTCTGTTATTGTTCAGAGAGGAAAGCAAGGGCTGGATATGTGTAATTCAGCTGTTTTGATATTGTAGTTTGTCTTGATAAGTTTATCCTGTTTTTCTTTAGCTTCTAAATCTAATGGGATCAGTTCTTTAGCATATACAAACAGGTGTTCTTCAAGTAATGTTAGTGTTGAAATCCCATACTGAAACATGACTGAGAAATATTTTTTTTTATGTGGCAGGAACAAATTTCCTTCTTTGGCTTCTAAGAAAGCAGGAAAATGTTGAGAATAGCTTGAACAGCATCAGCAGCAATAACACAGAGATCAAAAGGATGACTGTGATTGAGAAATAACTCAAAAATAATTTTCAAAAGAAAAAAATTCTTACAACATAACAAAATACTTCAGGAATTTAAGAAATTCAGCTTCTTGGGTTGTTCAAGTGAGCTTGAAGCTATGACAGAGGCAACCATAAAAGATTTCTGTCTGCTTGCCTGCATGGAACTTTGAGGGCTCTTCTGCTAGAGACTTAATCTCTGTCATTATGGTCTGCGTTGGCCTTTTCCTTTTAAGGCTTTTGGTGGTTTAATCCTAGCTAGCAACTAAGTTCCACACAGATGCTTAGTCACTTCTCCTCCCGTACTCCACTGGGTAAATCTTGTGAGTAGAGATAAAGATGGTTTAATAGGACAGCAAAGGAACAGAAAATAATAAAAATGGAATATATGAGTGATGCATAATGCAGTTGCTTACCCCATCCTGAGCACTGCCCAGCTCGTTCCTGAGCAGCAATCCCACCCCTTTGGCCAGCTCCCCCCTGTTTATATACCACACATGACCTCATATAGTATGGAGTAACCTTTTGGTCAGTTTGGGTCAGCTATCCTGGGAGACTGAAAAGTCCTTGAGTTAAGTATAAGCACTACTTAACACAGTAATGTTTTAGTTGTTGCTACCAACATTATTCTTATACCAGCTACTAGGAAGAAAATTAACTCTACCCCAGCTGAAACCAGAACAAGGCTGCACCCTGGTTTCATTGAAATCAATGGCTAAAGTCTTGATCACTCCAGTCATAGTAAGGGTTTCACCCACAGGTTACTCTGAAATACGAAACTTGCTTCGAGGTCCATCTCCTGGGCAGAACCATGCACTGGAGCATAAGCTATCATTTCATTCCAGTATACTTTTGTAACCTATTAGATGATTTTGTTAACGTGACTAGGATTTAAAGTTTGGGGTCAAGGAGATGGCCATTCTGTCAGCAGCCAGATTGAAATATAAATGCAAAGGTCCAATTTGTTTCTTCATGCTGCTGGGAGCTTGCCAATAAAATTCAACAGGACTTATTCATAATAAATGTACCATACAGAAGCACAGAGGTAATGCTTCGTTTTAGAAGGATTTTAAAGATTGGGGCAGGGGAACCAACTAAACAAGCCCAAATCAACAACAAAAACAAACCCAACCCTACAACAAAACTTGGGCTTCCATAGCTCACGGTTTGCTTAAATTCAGGACAGCTCCTCAACAAAGCAGAATCTCAGACGTGGGCTGTTCCGTGGGCTCCCTTCATAATGTTGGAGGAGAACAAAGCAGCTCTGGTTGCTGGAAGCTGCAGGTTGAACTGGAAGCTGCATCCAGCGCTACGGAACAGCTCGGTGTTTTCTGTGTGCTGACTCCCAGGAGTATCTGAAATCCCTCCCTGCCTCCAGAATGGACAGCAGGAGATCACTGTGGGCTGCAGAGCTCTGAATAGACTCCTCAAGGCAGACACAATGAACGTGGTTAGAAATGGTTCAGACGAGCATGAGATGCCAGTGTCCTTCAGGGTTTATAGCAGTTGAGTGATCAAAACATCACATATAAAGGGATTCAAACAAGTGTTTCCAACTGCAAAGCTGTGTATTCCCTTGTCAAAGTGAGGAGCATCACTCTCTTGTTCCTCCAGCTGTTGTTTGAAGCTGGCTGCTATGCAGTTCAGGATAAGAGGTCAGGTATGAGGAAGGGGACTGCTGTCCTGAAGTCCTGACTGCTTATTTCTTATTATATAGTCAGTTGATTACTAAACCTGCCACTGCCATGATCCTGCAGGCCACCAGAACGAGTCCAGGTGCTCTTCTGTTTTCTCATGGGGGAGTGAATCTGGAGTTTCCGACTGAAGAGTGGTCCAGGGTCAGGGTGATGCTGTCACCAAGCCTGGGTATGTATAGATGTTGCTACACTTGCAACAAAACCTTCACGATCATCATCTTACTTCTAATGTATGCAGTACAGAATTGTCTCCTTCTGCTTGAAGTGCCAAACAGATGGGTTTGCCCACTTGCTTATTTGCTCTTATCCTACTAGATGTACTAGTGGACAAGATGGAGGGGATTTAGGCAGAAGGGATTCTGCCTACCAGGAAAGAAGGAAACTGAGGAGACTAAGAACAGTTACAGCCAGGGAAGTCCAAAGTAAATGCAAAAAAAATTCTCCATAGAAACCCGTGAAATTCAGGGTTCCTGTGAGTCACCATAGATAAATTTTATAACCCTGCTTCATTTATAGCAGAATTTGGAAGGTATTGAGTGAATGAAGCAGGAAGACAGTAAGAGAAGGGACTGTCTTGTGTTGGAAGCAATTCAGTGCTGCTCTGAAGGACTGGATTATAGCAATGCCTGTGCCACAGAACTCCAATAATGTATTAATCAACTTGTTTAAATCTGATTTTTCACTGAAAGGAGAAGCTGCGATCTCAGTTACAGGCATGTTAAGCACTTGAAACTCACAGAGAAGTTGAATGCTTTGGATTTTTTTTTCCTTGTTGACTGGGCACCACATCACTATTTATTTATTTGCTATTTTAAGCTCCTTCTGACTTACATTTCTTCACCTGAAAAGTTAGTATAATATGATGCCTATGCTATAAGGAGTCCTGTGAAAATAAACTAATATATCTCATGTTGTTAGATAACATTAAGGAACACTCGAAAAACTGCACAAGAAAATTAATCATTGTTTGCAGAGCAAACTAAACTAACGCATATGGTCACACATTGAACACTGAGGAGAAAGCCGGAGTTGAAGTATGCGTTCACTGAATGAGCTTTGCCATCAATCTTTTGCTTTAAAATGGGCAAAGCTTTTGCAGAAGAGTTTATATATGGTC
This sequence comes from Dromococcyx pavoninus, assembly GCA_033558185.1. NCBI lineage: Eukaryota > Metazoa > Chordata > Aves > Cuculiformes > Neomorphidae > Dromococcyx > Dromococcyx pavoninus. The sequence continues at coordinate 707,295 of JAUMJL010000063.1, read as the reverse complement.
ATACAGTTAAGAATGGCATAGCACATACACATGGAAGGCCATCATTTATGGCATTTCTTAAGTTTTTGACTATGTATTAAGAAGCTGTTGGAGGCTACTGTGTTTTTTTAATGTATTATGCCCTCTTGCTTTTACAACCCTGTACCCATTTAGTTTGCATACGTTCTATGTTGGAGCTCCAATACAGACACTGTTCTCTGTTAAACTGATGATTCAAAAGTGAATCACTACGTATCAATGTATAGACTCTGAAATTGTGCCTTAAAATGACACAAGGCAAACCTAGAAAAAAACCCCAAGTAACTGATGATGAGAGATGGTTTGAGCCTGTACCAGGAGTACAAATCACTGCACAGATGGCTCTCAGCTGTCAAACTGGTCAGCCCATCCAAGGTCTACCCTATTTAAAATACTGAGTATTAAATATGTTTTCACCTGTGTGTAAAATCTGAGTAACAGCCTTGTGTTACCTTCCTGCTGTTTTTCAGGGGTTTTCATAGACTTACTGACTCCGGTTTAGGACTTTGGTAATGCAGCTAAAACCTTATCTTTTTGTTGTGTACGATTTATTTTTAGTATAACTTACAACAAAAAGCTTTTTTTGTGTTGTGTGTAGAGACTGACTCTACTTCTATTCTCATCCTAAACATCGACTGATTCTACTTGTATTGTCTTAAACATCGTCTGAACTACTTGTATTGTTGTCTTTAACATCTTGAGTGCTCCGCTCCTCCTGGGCTGACTGTGCTGCTGCAGAGCAGGGGGAGGAGATGCAGCAGCAGATGCTGCCCCGCTCTCCACCGGACTATGCCTGCGAACCCAGAGGGTTCAGGCAGAGGTTATTCTGGCAAGGGTCTGTTGAACTGCCAGTGACCCTGGAGCCCCCAGTCCCACTTCCAGAACTTTCCCAAAGGAGCTTCTGCACATGCCCCGATTCGAGAACTTTCGCATAAAGACCACGCCTCATGCTAATGCCGGGGGTGGGACTTGTTCTGTAAATGGCAGCCCTGCAAGGAGGTGGGGGCTGTGACCACCATGCAAGGGCAGGGGTCTGTAGGGGCACCGCAGCGCTGTGGCGCCATGTGGTGCTGGAGGGCACGTTTTCCAGAGGCCCGTGGAGTGGCGGTGAGTATTTTCCTTTTCCCCTGTTATTCTTCTCTTTCATTTCTTCTGTTTTCCGTGACAGTGCTGTGCATCGGATCGGATTCAAATTGTGTTGTTTTATGCAGCTGCCTTGAGGGAATCAGGTTGTGATCTGAACAGATTGGGATCAGCTTTTGCAACTTTTGGGAAGTTGCAACTCAGAATGCACCTGAGTATTTGATGTGATATTTTGGCCTTGCCCAGAATATTGATTACCTGTTTTGGCAGTGTTCAAAATGAATACTGATCTGTTATTTTGGCTATGCCTCAACAAACAATGTCTGAATTTACCGTGGGAGATTGTTGGTCTGCAGTTCGTGGGGCAGACATCCAAGGACCCTTCCCTCTCTGATCGACCAGGTCTCAGGGGATCGGCCACTACACTGCATGTGTGGTTTTGTTTGAATGTTGTTCAACTTTCATTAGCATTAGATCAATGGAGCAGCACTGTTGTGAAGTCACGATGGTGTAAAGGCACAGGACCGGCCTGCGTGTACATGTAGGGATGGGTTTCTGCTTTGATTGATTTTTTTTTTTTTGATGAGAGTTTGGGGAAGATTTTGATTGTGCACTTTTTTTTGTGTGTGTGTGTTAATGCTTTAAAATTAGTTGATCTGTTGTCTGCTGCAGAAGTACTTGTTTGTACTTGGGTAGGGGAGAGGAATTCTAGGAAGTATATTGTACAGGCTCTGGAAAGGTAGTGAGTTGTGCCAGTATTTTTCCTGGAAAGTAGGTGGCTCCCAGCTTTGACTGAAGGGAGAAGCGATTTCTAACCTATGACTTGGTTATTTGATAGCATCTCTAAAACTGGTTGGATCAAGAGGAGAAGTCTCTGCAAAGGTTAAAAGTTTGGCACATGTCCTCATTAAACTTTTAAGTGAATTATTGTTAAATGAGCAGTACAACTGAAGACACAGCTCATCAGCTGCTAATCTAATAGCAGTGCTTTGCCACCGTGCAAAGTTCAGGTTTACTACTCTTAAACCTTTTGAATTGTTCAGTGGTTTAGGTTTAGCCACTCTTTACTGGTTATGAAAAGCCTCATATGTGCCACATTATCAGACTTTCCTTTCGGTATGTCTCCATACAAATTTCTGTGATTCGTTTTCATAATACATATAAGCCAGATGGGTAGAACTGGAATCATGAGTAGTTTTTAGACAAATTATGTTGAAGGTACTTTGCCAACAGGTATGCTAACAAAGTATGTTGCAGTAATATGTGACTTTGCATCAGTTTGCACATGCAAATTTGAGCTTTGTTATATTATAGCAGTGGGAGGAATCTGATCTAGATTCAGCTTATCTAAGTATCAATACTGTAGATTTGTCTCCTTTTTTCTCCTGTCCTGAGAAAGTTTCTTAGGTATCCTGGTGACTGCATCTTGCTACAGGTTTAAATAGCAGGCATTTGTCTGAAGTGTGAGAAATTCCTGGAAGCTAACAGTTGTAAGTTGTTATGCTAATATGCATACTACGGACTTCAACAGCAGCTGAAGCTAATACGTGTGCTTTTTCAGTATTGTTTGCTCAGATGATTTCTATTCTGGTCTAACTTGAGGGAAATAATTTAAAATCAAAATGCCTGGGTTTGGTGTTTCATTTTAGTATGTTTAATATGTATTTTTAAGGCTCTGCATTTGAATTTCAAGTTCCACCAGAGGATAAACTCAATAACATTTCTGGACTTCTGGTTTGGGAAATATTTTGCTGTGGAATGTTTCCTTGCTTCTTGTTAAGCAATTTTTCTTTAGCAATCAAATAGAAAGCACTTGTGCTGGTGGGGAGAGGGAGAAAAAGATCAGTCTAAACTTCAAAATATTTTATGGTTGTTTTCAGTTCAGAGCAAGGTGATTTTGGACTGTATTGGACCCAGACCCTTGGTGAGTGAGATGTTTGGTGCAATGTCCGCTTTCCTGTGACTTGGCTCTTAATGTATTTCCCAAGAGCAAGGTAACACAGCCCTGAGAAGATTTCTCAAGTTTGGCAATAATTAGCATCACTGGGAGAGCCTTAGCAGAAAGCTGAAGGTCAAGCTGTTTCCTTGAACTGACTTTCTTTTTGCCTTTCTGAGGGAGATGATCCTTGCAGAGAGGGTTTGAGGCATTACTGGAGTTGAATGAGGTAAGATAGACTTCTGTGCTTTTCTAGATAATTAGAGGCCTTTAGTGTCTGAATTTCTCATCCTGAAGCTTCCCTGAGCATTGATTTTCACTGGAAAAAAATCTGGGAGGAGGGAGAAAGCAGAAGAGACTACATTGTACTTGATTTATGAGAACTTGAACCAAAATCCCAAACATATCAAAATAGAAAATGTGCTCAGTGGACTTGGTATTTCTTAAGCGTTTGTTTTCTTCAAAAGACCAGCGTGCTTATGAGTTTTTTTTGGCAATGTCCAGTCAGCAGAGTCTGGACCATAAAACAGCAATGATCTTGTCAGTACAGGAATATTGCTTGAGTGGTATTTGAGGATTCATGTTCAGATCCTTATCTCTGTGTGATCATGTTCAGGTTAGTGATCTTTTCTTTTTCCCTTTAGGAGCTTAATGCTGCATTTTTAAAAGGGAAAATGTAAATGAAGAAAGTAGATAAAAGAGATCTTTTGGACACCTCATTTAAAAAATACTACTTTAAATACAAAGACTGAAATTAAGCATGTTAATCTTTTCTTTAGACTCTAAGTTTCCTCACTCTTCTCTGCCAGAATAATAGTGGAGTTGTTCCCATCGTAACTGTCTGCATGGTGTGTAGAAGAAGGAGGTGATATTGTGAGTTACCGTTTTGGTCTGGAAGTCTGGAAAATGTCTTAAACATAATTTAATATGCTTTTAGGCTTAAAGAGCTGAGTAAGACTTGTTATTCTATATTTACTACCCTTTTCAATTAAAAATATTTTTTGATGAGTAGCTATTTCTGGAGTCATTTTGGTAAAGAGTTTGGACAGTTTCTGCTTTGCTGGTGAGCTCTCATGAATGCTCTTTTTGGTGTATGTTACAAGGTTAATTTTCTTTTCAGTATTGATGAAAAACAGCCAGCTAGTAGGTTTGGGTGGGGTTTTTTGTTTTTTTTTTTTTGTTTTTTTTTTACAGAGTTGTATCCTATACTAAAACAATAATAGACAATATAGGGGTTGCTTATTGCTGAGGTGCCTAGAGGGAGTGTCAATAATCAGTCACACCATCCTATGACATAACTCTTCAATTTAGCAGTTGGTTTGGAGCATTCTCTCTCTTTGGCAAAGTGTTTGGGAGCAGATCAATCATTACCCTATGCTCTTTTAGGCTAATAGGAAGCTACTGCCATTTCTTTTTCACCCATGGAGTCTCTGTTTTAGATGTGGCCTTGTATTTTTAGACTCTCATATTCAAAAATGATGTTCTTCATGTGTGGGTTACTTAGGCACTTTCGAAAATGTCGTATATGGGAAAATTGCAGCATCTACTGTTAGGACTCCCTGGGGTTGTGATTTGGGAGCTGTCTGTGGGAGTCAGCATCAGGCCTAGGTGAGGGAAGCCAGAGTCACATCCAGGCATGGTGGGGATGGGCAAGGTTGTGGGGATGGGGGTGGGCCAGGACAGGGGTGTCTGGCTAGGTGGGGTCGTGGTTAGGCACGATTGGAGGTGAAATCCTGCAGCCTTGCTGGAGCAGACAGGCATTGATGCCCCCGGGGCCTGGAATGAAGTCCTTGGCCATGGGCAGGGCAGGGAGAACCTGGGGACGGGCAGGAGCATTAAGGTCCTTGAGTGCACTCATTTGCAAACTGAGGTCTTAATTTCTGCCAGTGCTAACAGAAAGGTAACATAATATGCAGTATTAATGCTGGAAAAAACAGAGCTATTAGCTGTCACAACAATTACAAACCATGCACCACAAAAGCTTAAGTTGAGTTTTAGGAACTCAGGCCAAGTCTGTACAACATCATTTTACCTGTTATGGAAATTGTCAGTAAATAATGCCCACTGGCTTACAAATAAGCAGAGTCTTGCAACTGTCACTTTTCTTCTAAGCAATTATAGACTCTCATATAGTAAACTTTTAGAGAAGAACAGGCTTTAGAAGACATCTAAATGAGTACTCTCTGTAAATATATGGCTGTAATCCCTTCGGTAGCTTTGGAAATGGCTGTGCTGCAAGGTGAAGATTTTCTTTTTGCTGCTCAAGTAATAGAGTGTGCAGATGGGTTTCAGATGTGCTGGGTTTCGATAGAAGTGGTTTAGTGCTCTTGCCTGTCTCAGAAGAGCTGAGTGCTAAGCTTAGTCACTTCAGTTGATGTTGCAATTTGAAGAATGTGTTACAGTGCCTTTTCAGCAATGAATGTTTATGTGCAAAAAGGTTTAGCTGCAACCTTCGGGTAATTTCTGCTATCTCCTTAAACTGAGTATTTGTCTTAATAGAATCATCCTAGTCTATGTACATCTGTAATTTCGAAATGTAGAAATACTGACTAAAACAATGGAGGGAAAACCCGCTTAATCTAGATGTTTTAAATTAGTACTTGTTCCTACTATGGGCTTCATAATGTCTTCTGAAACCTAAGATATGGAATTATTGGAAGTGTTCTGTGTGGCCGTATTGAGCTCCGTGACTCATCTCAGACTCAACGAGCTTGTATTACGAAGACCCTCTTCCTTGATATTTCTGTGCTTAAGTAGAGTGGTATCATGTCTGGCATTTGCTACACAAACCAACAGTATCTGAAATCCTAGTTCAGGAAAGACCTCATTGGCCTGCAATGCAGAAATTGGCTGGGGGAATTCGATGTGAAATTGAGAGTTGAAAAACTGTGCTCTGAAGAACAGGGGCATCCCAGTACACTTAATGGAATTCTGGTTTGTGTCTCTCAGATTGTCTAACAAAAAAAAAATTCATAAATTACATTATTGTGAAAAATGTAAAAGAAAAATAGTGAAAATAAAATGGACTAGATGACAAAGTAGTAAGCTATGTAGTCTAATAGTTCTAATATAATAATGTCAGCAACTGGTTTAAAAAGATGTCAAAACTGACCTTTCCAGTTCTAAGTATTCCAGGTATGCTTTGTCACTATTTTGAGTTGCAAAGAAAATAACTGTGTTAGTGTTATTTTCTTACCTTAGTCCTTCTTATCCTTGGAAAGATATCATTATCATCATTTGTGCATCTTCATTCAGTATTTTCCAGATTATTCTAGGTGTCACTCTGTGATGCCCTTTTTCATCTATGTTTTTCTCTATCCCATATCACTGCACTGTTTTGTGACCCTTAGCTCTGTCTGTGATAGTAAAGTTTGGCTGTTGATTTATTCCTTGTTGGTTCCTTGCAGGCAAACTGAACTGATGGGCCCAATTTCCTTTTGAATCCCACTGGGAACAGAATTTAGGAACTTGAAAATTTGGCTGAAATATTGTAATTATAGAATGATCATTGGGTCTGAGATTCAGCTATATGCAGTCCTTTTGCCTTGGTAGCCCTGATAGGGGACTGTCATGCTGGCTGTTAAGTCCTCTGTCTGTCATGAGTTCAAGCTCAGTTTCTTCCTCCCACGGGAAAGAGAGCAGTTAAGGATGAGTTTGTCTTGCGGAGTGGCTCAAGTTTCCTGTTTGATCCTCAAAATGAAAACAGTCATGTGTGCACAATGGCTCTGAGTGGCCCTGGTCAGGCTTAGAGGGGGAACCCTTCCTGCACCCTCAGCTCATAGACTCGGGGAGATGCTGGCATCCATGCCTTCTGACTTCCCTGACCTGGAGAAGCTGTGCTCTTGCTTGCTTCCTAGAAGGTAGTTGGAAGCCCAAACCCACTCCTCGCGTTTTGAGACAAATGCCTCAAATCTCTGTTTATTCCTGGTGTTTGAAGCCATCAGTCCTTGCATCTTAAGGAAATTTTATAACTCAAAGAAAACCGTATAAAAATTATAAAAGCCCATGAAGAGATTAGATTATGGGCTGGGGGGGAGGCAACATTTTATCTGTCTGCTCTGCCTAGTCTGCTGCTTGCTCAAGGGCTTTTTGCCCCTGCGGAATCCCTGTCAGCTCTCAGGACAGTGACGTCTTGCTGCACATAAACTGTGATCTGCTTTATTGCTTAGAGCAGACCTATGCAAATGCTGCGTAATACGTCTGAGAGCACTAAGGGCACTATTTTTTCCAGTGGAGTATGTATCATGAGAGAGGTGATTGACTCTTGCACTTCTCAGTCTTTGGTGCTGCTATTAGAATAAGCATTTCTAGCATGACAGTGGATGGATCTTAGTTTGTGCATACAACTCTTCTGTATTTTTCACTTCTGTAGTTTGTCAGCCTTCGTTGTTTTAACACAGGGCAGTTCTTGGGGAAGGAAGTTATTTGTTCCAAGCTTGGGTAATGTAATTTGACATGCTAATTTCCTTTTTATGAATTGGTAGATAAAATTGCATCACTGCTCTTGCCTATTTTTATTTTGGCTATTGAAATGTGGTATGAATAACACTTAACATGTTGAAATAATTCTGCTAGGTAGTAATGTGCTGTTCCTGTCTTCCACCTTACAAAGGTGAAGTCCACCAAGGAACACAATGACAAAGCATATCTGTTACTCCAGAAAGCATAATATAAGTGTTCTGTGCATTGACTTAGCATATTAGCTGGTGGCAAACTTAGGTTTGGTTTTTCTTAAGTTGCTAGTCATAGTGCGTGTTTGCTAAGAGATAGCATTCTTGTCACAGGATGTTGTGGATACTAATTTACAGTGGTTAAAAGGAATATGAACTGTGTGTCAGGAGTTTCCCTCAGCTGCAGACTGTTTTGAAATACAAAGTATGTTAGAGAAGCACAGCATTATGCTATTTTCACACTATTATGTCTATATGCCATCTTTGCACCTGATGGAGAAGGGACCTACCTTAGGGTAGGCAGATCTTTGTAAGAACATCTGTGTTGAACCAGAGCACTTTTTATGTTGTGTTTTTACGGTATTCAGGGTAGCCGTATACGATAGCCAAAATTATATTCTGAATTCTGAATAAATTAACAAAGTAGAATCATACCACAGTGAAGCGGGCATTCTTTCCAGGCATTTGAATTCATTGCAGGTTAATAGTACAGCTTTTCTGGAAATGTAGAGTGTTCAAGTAATGTAAAAGTAGGGGACCTTTTGGCCTCTGAGCCATTGGAGAGGTAATTACTTAGTTGAACTGTACTGGTTCCTTTCTGCATAGCTTGATGCATGTAGTGTATGTTTTGCCTAGTATACGTATAAAACCTGTAGTCTTAAGTAACACATGCTGTTCTTTGGTGCATGAGAATTTATTATCTGTTCAAAAGGAATGATGTGGCGTATTTCATAGCTGGAGTGATGCAGTGTGAGCAGTGATAGCAAAGAGAGATTATCAATCACTGCCATCAATTAGGAAAGCATTGATGAAGACTTCCTCCTGCTTTATAAACACCCAATTGATCAGTTCTAAAAGCTTCTCCTTTTACATTTTTGGATAATAATTTAGATTAGTCATTTAAGCCTAGCTCTTTTTGTCAAGTCTTTCTCACTTGGTGCTGGCAGCACTGGTTTCAAATGGAAGAGAAAACCGGAAGAACAAACAAAAATATCTGCCCTAGTCACTCTTCCTTGTGGTGCTGAGTAGCTTTTCATACCACACAGATTTGCTTTGGCCAAAAGAAGCAGGACACAATATTGCAGCTGTTTGCAGACGTTTCCCCACACCCTGCTTCCTTTCCTTAACCAGATTACTGCCAGTGCAACAGTGAAGAGACACTGGTTCTTACAGCTGTCTTGGCTGTCATTCATCTGATTGAAAAAATTAATCTTTCTGTATTCAAGCTTGAGCATTCAGTCATAGATTTCAGGGCTGCCTTCCTTCTCCATGGCAGGCTTCTTAACAGATCTGTCCTGATAGCTCAGTCTTTCAGGGGCAACACTGATCAGAGGTTTTTGGTCTTGATTTTGAACAATTTCCTGACCTTCAGGTGCATCAAAGGGAGTTTAGAAGAAAATAAAATTCTGTTTGTTGGAAAGCTGAAACGTCTGTAGGATACCTGGACATGTCTGAGTTCAGTTTTGTTCCTCTTTCCACAAGACAATCGTAGAGACAGATACTCCAAAGTGTGTAAAGAGGGCATATGGTCTAAAAGATAATCTTCTGGTACTGTTTTTTCTTACTTTTGCAATTGAGCAAGGAGGGATAATCTTTTGACCTTCAGTTTCCCTTCTGCCCTCCCAGTGAATGATGTGAGTTGAAAGAAGAAAGAACAAGGCACAGATGTAAGCTGATTTCCCAAAAGGCAGATAGTCAAAGATGGCGGTTTGGGTTTGCTTTTGGATTTTCCCTCTTCTTCAGGGAGAAAAGTCACCTGTCTGAATTGCGAGATTAAGTGGCAACATTAGTATATGAGTACTCATTCCTTTGGGCAGAATTTCGAGCATTGTGACTGTATAGTTAAGAGGGCCATGGATATAGCTGCTCTAGAAAAGCTGCAGCCACTTCTGTTTATCTTGTTTCGTGGGAAACTGGAACTTTGCTATTTACAAAAAACTGGAATAGTATCTGGCTGTTTCCACAAAGGATCAGTACAGCTGTGAGTTTCTGTGCCCTCATGTCTTTTTAAGTAACGCAGTGGCTGCTGCTGCTGCAGATTGCAATTTTTAATTCCTGCTTCTCTCTTCCCGTGACTAAATGGAGCACTGATACAGAAAAACAAGTGTCCTCTTGCAACATATTTACTAGCCTATCCTCTCTACTCTGTCTCTCAGACATGCAGTCTTTCCTATGTTTTATGACGGTATGAAATTTCAGTCCGAGTATCTGTAGTAGTGATGTACATAGCTGTCTGAAAAGGGTTTCTTCCTTGTTTTTAACTTGGAGGATTTTTTCGTTTCAGTTGGGTTTTTTGGTTGTTTTTTTTTTTAACCCCAAAGGGTCATGTTAACCATTCCCAGTCTGCAAATCAAAGTTATAACTTCAGCTTCCATGTCTCTACATTAAAAAACAACAACAACTACAACAACAACAAACCCCAAAAAAACCTCAAAACTGAACTTTTGGCATCAGCCTAATACCAATGAAGGTAAAAGCCTGAAACATTACATTATGCTGTGCCCTTAGTTCCACAAGCGCTCCAATACTGGTGCTCAATTTATGATTTCTACTTTTTTAGATAAAAAAACAAACCTCTTTAAGAGTGAGACACAGCTGTGTCAGCATGTTGTGCATAGACTTGACATTTCCCCTTCCATTGCAGACGTTTATCTTTGAAAGTGATACATAGGCGCTGAAATTGGATGCTCTGACAAATCCCAGCTCTTGGTGCCAGAGCAGAAAACTTAGCAGAAAGCTTGAGACTAACCAGAATAAATCATAGTTTTTTGTGTGCCTTCTTTTTTCCTTTCTGTCAGAATCCACAGAAGGGTATATGTGTTAGGTGGCAAGTCTGAAGCATTCCTCAAAGCAAACAAAGAGAGAGTATCACTTTGCAAGCAGTTTCTGGAATAGCTTCAGACCTTAGAGCAAGCTATTTGGCTCCTAACCCACCGTTCCTGGAGCTGGTCCTTTGGTTAGCCAGGAGCTTTCAGTCTGGAAACAGACAGGTGACTATAGCTTCAGACAAAAGAAGGGAATAGACATTGTCCAGAGAAGGAAACTTCTGGAGCTGTACAAGAATCTTTCTAGCAAAGATGCCAAAGGAGTAGAAGCCATGCAGCACGGCTACTGGATCATAATGATGTAGGATCTTTGAGTGACTTTGAATAAAGCATGGAAAGCAAACCAGGATTCCATCTAAAAGTAACACCAAAGGAGATGCTATTCTTAAATCCTCACTTATTGTCCACATCTCCTGCAGGACACCGGTGAATTTATTAATTTGTTAGCTTTTTCATTACCCTATATAAAGAATTTTCATTTAATTTGAAAAAATATTTCCAAATAAGCAAAAGTCTCTTCAGGTTACAGAAGTATTAAAATCAGTGTTTAAAAAATAGCAGGTGGATATGTGTTCTGCTAATAGTCATTCCCTTCAGAGACAGAAAAAAATATGCTTTTTTAATGCAATATCATTATTTGTAACAAAAACCAGGACTGATGTAGTGAGTGCTGTGCTAGGAACCCTGGATGAAATATGCAGCCTGTTTTAGTAGAAGTTGATTTTGGAAGGATGCTAACTGAAGGTAGTCATTAAAGACACGTCTGTGTCAGAAATTAAACTATAGCTCTTGGGAAGACCATGTAGGAATCACAATTTCCTTTACAAGTATGCTTCAGTAAATTGTTGATCCTTTCCAGTAATTCCTCCAATCTGCGTTGTATTGTCCCACTGGCAGAAGGCAAGATCTGAAGTTTCATCCGTTTTTAAGGAATTTACGTATACTTATTTAGCTGACAAATGATCCTTAGCCGTGTGTTTATCGAGAAGAGTGAAATGCTGCAATTTGGGAACTGGGTATCTAATAGAGATGGTGTCATAGCTGCTGAATCTCAAAAGACCATTGTAATCCCTCAGGAATTTGCTTTGTTCCTTCTATGGTAGCCAAGGTGCCTGGCAGGCTTTGCATGAAGAAATTGGAAGAGATATAATAGTCCATTGCAGCTGAAAAAAATCATCATCTTTCTTGGGCTAGGTAGCCATACCAAGGAGAAAACTCTCACCAAGGCTTACAGGGCCAATAGCATAGAGAAAAATGTGCCCCTGGAATATGCTTGTACATTGTAAGTCAACTTGATGTCCTTTTATTGTACCTGGTACCAGTTATAAAACACCTTGTGGTCTCTTCAAGTGTCGAAACTTACCTGCATGAGTGATAAATGGTGTCTCTCAGATTAGAAAGGTTGCTGCTAAATATCTTCATGTAGTTCTCCAGAGTCACATAAAATACAAGAAGGAAGCAGAGGCAGTAATATTCATGCCTTTTGGCTGAGAAGTCTCTGACTCAGAGTGCTGATTAGCATGAAAGCAGGGTTTTCAACATACTTTTTTTCATTAGGGAGTTACCAAATTCAGCTCTTAGTTCATAGCAACTCAAAATAGATACCCGCATGAAATAGCAGTTGCTTTCACAAACTTTGTAATGAAACTAGTAAACCTTGCTTATTCGCCTGTTGGAGTTAAAGCAGTAATGTGAATATACTGTGTCTGATGTCTTCAAACTTGGATGTTCTGGTCTTATTGCTGTATTAAATGCATTTTTTCTCATGTTCATTAAAATGATCCTTTTTAATACACCTTTGTTTAGTCTATTAAGGGAAGACAATCTGCTTTAAAAGTTAGTATATCCCCTTGGAAGTTCTTCTTGGCAGTGTTGCCTACTTGGATTTATAGCTAATGCGTGCTTTTGGTTTGTCCTAAAGTAGAGCATTGATCATTATGATCATTTCTTGAGTTGGAAGCCTTCTTGGATGAGACCCAGAATGATACTTGTACTTTGGAAAAGTCCTCCTAATCAGAATAACCACAAATTTTCTCAGTAAATGTGATAAATATTTATTTTTCCTTTCAAGGGTAAACATTAAAATCATCAGTGCTCTTACAAAATGAAAGTGAGGAAGTCATATGTTCTGTAATGGCATCTCCTTATTAAAATGCCTTAATGACATGGTATTCTGAAAACATTAATATGTGCATGTGCCATATTATTTATAATGGTTACCTGGTGACACACTTGAGAAGATGTCTTTTTGCAATGGCCAGAGATAAAAAAGCATATGTAATTCTTAATTCTGAGCTGTTTATATTTAAGAGTAATTCTGTTTTGCATACTGGAGTTACATCATTACAGTATAGAATAAGAAAACTCCTACTTACTTGAAATTCTCTCTGTCTCTCCCTTTCTCTCTCTTTCTTTTCTTCTTTAATCTAGAAAGGTATGTTTGCTCAGTCAACCTAGACAATATTTACAGGTTTATAAATACAAATTTCTATCAGGAATTGTCATTGAATTAAACTGAAGACCTGTCATTCCTGTGATCTATGGTAAGAGACAGTAAGGGGAAAAAACCCACTAAGTAGACATATCTCCTCTGTAATTTAGGAACGCAGAGTGGAGTACTGGTTATAAAATTTGTATCAGTGGATTAATTTTCAGAAGCACTTGATAGTAGAAGAAGAACATGGTGATAATTGTTAGGATGGAAAACTGCCATCCACTTTAATGGATCTGCACACATTATTGAAGGGCAAAGAGGGAAGGAGAAAAAATAGTAAAAATATATGTAACTTACAGTTGTGGTAGGACAGGAGTCTTAGTCTGTTATTTTGTGAAGCTACAATTGCTGACAAGACTTCCAAGCGTCAAGTATGTAGTATCCTGGATTTGCCAATGCTATTTGCATGAGAAAAAACATGCTTTTCCCTCAGGGCTTCAGAGGTTTTCTGAAAATTTGGCATTTTTTGTGCTAAAATGTTAATGAGCATTAGTAGCTTATTTCCATTTATCTCCTCTGGGGAAAACAGACTTTTGCAGTCACACTCTATCTGAATGCAGATAGTGGGATGCAAGTGATAACTTCGAAATTAGTTGTCCACCTTAAGCCCAGTTTGACAGAAAGATGAGTTTCCAGTGATTGTGATACTGCAGGCTTTGGGAAAAGGGGGAGTCAAATAAAGAGCTTCAGCTTAAGCACTGTAATATTGAGCATTTAAGAATTCACATGGGAAAGAGCTGGTGTAAATGCCCTGTGCTGGATTGATGCATTTACCAATACTTTTCTTGTCCTGACTTTAATAAATAAAAGAGTGTAAAATGTAGAGGAAAACAAAACAATTCCATCAACAATTTCTGTTTTGTTCTGGGTCTCATCTGGATGTGGAGCTTTTGGAGCGGGTCCAGAGGAGGGCTACGAAGATGATCAGAGGGCTGGATCATCTTTGCTATGAGGACAGGCTGAGAGAGCTGGACTTGTTCAGCCTGGAGAAGAGAAGGCTCCAGGAAGACCTTATAGTGGCCTTCCGGTACTTGAAGGGGGCCTACAGGAAAGCTGGGGAGGGATTTTTTACAAGGGCTTGTAGTGATAGGACAAAGGGGAATGGCTTTAAGCTGGAAGATTTAGATTAGATATTAGGAAGAAATTCTTCACAATTGGCACGGGTTGCCCAGGGAAGTTGTGGATGCTCCCTTCCTGGAAGAGTTCAGGGCCAGATTGGATGGGGTCTTGAGCAGCCTGGTCTAGTGGGAGGTGTCTTTGCCATGGCAGGGGTATTGGAACTGGATGATCTTCAAGGTGTTTTCCAACCCAAACCATTCTGTGATTCTGTGATCTGGTTCTAGGAAAATTCACACTTGAACAGAGAGTGAATAATGAAGCTGGGAGCAGCATAATGACATGTCTCCTATGTTGTTTCTTTTGGAACATATTTTTGTTTCTAACTCTGTTCCTGATGTTTGTAAACGTTACTCATTGTTTGTAGATTTCTCCAAGAAGAAGACAAAAGCTCATTTTTTAAAATGTTTATTTAACTCAGATAGTGCTCAGGTAATAAATTAAAAGTAAAATGCACGTTTTACCTTTATATTGTCTTTAAAAAGTTTTAAAAAGTTGTGCTCACAGCATCTTGGCAGTTTTGCTGCAGCCTGTTGGGTAGGTTCATTCCACAGTATGCACTGGTTCTCGCAAGCTGTGCTGCTCCATCCTCTGTGCCTCTCAGTTCCTTTCAACAGGGAAGAAATTCACAGGCAAATACCACCCCAGGAACATTCCTGGATTTCACAACTCTTACATAGCCTGTGAATGCTATCCCTTGAGTTGACCTTCATCATAAGAAGATGGTCTCTCTACCAGTAACTTAACTCCGTTCAAATGTCTTTTGTAGTGACTTACAAATGTATGAAGCAATTTCTTCTTCTTACAGCTACTACCATATTCACATCTGTACCTCCCTTAATTGTGTTGGATGCGAGCGCAGATTTTTCAGTGTCACTGCAGTCTCATCCATCAAGACCTGTATCCATCATCTAATTGTATTAACCTTGAGTGATTTCCCTAGTTCAGCAGAACACAAAAGAGAAGAAGCCTTTACCAATTCTGTCTATTCTTTAAATATAGAAACACCTCAAATGTATAGGCAAATAAGCACCGAGCCAGCCAGTTGTATATTGCTACCTAGAGTAATTTTATTGGATTTCAATATTGATTTCCATTTCATTAGCCTGAGATTTAGTGGGCGACAAAAAAATCATAATCATCTGGAACTGCTGTTGACCTAAACTTGAAGCATATTTTCAGAATTCATCACAATGCTCTTACATTAAAGATATTAAACAAGGCAACTTTTGAAGCATATATTTCTTTGATAACATACACAGAAAGCAGTACAATCTCCACCAGTGTGTTGCCTTATGAAGCAGGCCTTCTTAGTATGGTTTTGAAACTAAATAATCATTTGAAAGAGTTCTGTTCCTTTGTCCTATCTTCAGATTTTGTTGAGCAATTTATATATATTTTCGAAAGGGTTTGTTTTAAAAACCTAAGCAAACTATTAATATGTCTTCTAGAGCCTTAGAAACTCTGTGTAATGGCTTACTTTCTTAATTTTACACAGCTTTGATGTAACTGTCTCCGGAAGTTTTATACACTAGGTCCCTAGCTTCTCTGAGTATGAGTGATGTCTCTTCTTCCACTGTTCAAATAAATCCAATTCAGCTGTGGCCTGCAAATCCATGAAGAATGGTGCAAGATGTGATTATCGCACGGTATTGTAGCATATAGAAAGTAGTGACTGAAAAATTCCTTCTTGTGCACGTGGGCATACTGAGACTGTGTCACAGCTCGGGACCACTTAGCTCCTGGGGTTGTAGCAGGAAAATGTTTTGCTATCTCTGCCATGCTATAATTGCTGCTGCTCATTAGATACAGTGGGCAAGGGCAAAAGTAAAAATTCAGGTCTGTTTTAAGTACTTGGATCTTTTACAGAGATGCTTTTAAGTAATCTGTTATGGTAGTTGTCTGTTTTTTGTTTGAGACATAAAACCGTGTGTTTTTCTTTACAACATACCTTCAGCTTTGCTGGACAAGATGGAGTTTGCACAAAATGTTTTTCATTTTTTATTTGCAGCTAGTGCTAAGAAAGTAGAACCTAGTACTTGCCATTTAAAGAAAGGCACTGAACTGAATAAATAATTGACTTAAAAATGGAGAGTTATGTAGGCATCAAATTTGTTTAGTAATTTGTCTTCATAGTGCCACTGTGTATGTATTTCTTTTCTGCATGACAGTTTGTTAATCTGATTAAACAGCTACTTAATTTTACAAGCTAAGATATAGAGCTGAGCATCTATTAGAAAGTATTTCATGCGACGCACTTGCCTGAGGCTAGTTCCTTATTTAAATGAAGGGCCTTCTAAAGCACAGCAGCTAAGTAAATGTACCTGGGTGTGTTTGAAATATTATGCTTGTCTCTTACTAATCAGAGAATGGCATGAATGACTAAAAATCAGGGTTAATATGGGACTCATGTTTTCCTGAGTTTTCTGGCTGATCAGAAACGGGCTGTTGAGTAATCCTGGTTGAGCATTTGAAAGAAGAACCATCAGCACTCCTCTCATCATCTTTGCTCTGAGTAGGAAAGTGAAATGAAAAGGCTAAATCAATGCTCAAGTGTGCAAAGGTAAGATGAGTGAAGGGTGCAGTAGCTGAAGGACAGAATCATGGCACACAGAGTTCCGCTCCCAGCTGCCGCTTCCATCCAGTCAGGACCACCCAAGCTTCTCTCAGCATCTCTCTGTGCAGGTACAACTAAAGCCATTGAAATAAGAAGGGTTGCTCCATGTGCCAAGGAGAGGTTAAATTATTTTGAATTCCAGTGATGCTCTAAAGTCACTCTTAAAATCATTTTTAATATAATTTTATTGCTCAAGGAAAGCCAGGAAAGTGTTGATCCCATTCTGGGGAAAACAAACTGCAAAACAGTGGATTCTGTTTGCTTGTTATCGGTACTAAGTTCTCAGATACCCAAAATGACTGTGAGACAACAAAAGATCTGGTGGGTTAAAAGACAAAGCTGAACACCTGAGTAGGGAAGAAAAAGCTGTGATACCTCTGAGTCTTCTGTTTATGGAGGATTAATGATCAGAATGTTTACAGAAAGAAACCACTTTTTGAAGAAGCATGAGATTTTCGATCAATACATCTCCAGTCAAGATAAAAATAAAAAATATGTGGTGGAAAGATGGAATGAGTGAGGGGAATGTCTTCTGTTCATAACTTGCCAGATAGGAGTAAAAAGATAACTATGTCTTAAAAAAATATCCTTGGTTGTTATCCCCTAAGCCTATTTTTAGACTATTTTTATTAATTTTTATTTTCTGACAGGTGACAGTTAAAAAGCCATCTTATTTCCTACTGAAACATTTTATTCCCTTTCAGTTTGCTTTCTGGAGTCTTAAAATGGCAAAGCTGTTCCTAGTCCTGTCCTTGTGGCATTTAAACGCAATTGAAGAAAACACGTATACTGTCTAAGTAGAAGCTACAACAAAGGACAGCCGTAAGGAGAGGTTTGTGTAAAATTGTTTGAGTTGTGGTACTGCTTTGCATTGCATAACCAAATGCAAATACTGCATTTAAAGAAAAATGCTAAAGGGAGTCAGAAAGACTGGAGAATAACTTAAAAAAAGAAAGGGCAGATGGGGTAAACCACAGAGAACCCAAATCTAAAAGGTGAATTCTGATGGGACATATGTGACAACAGTGACAAAAAGTACAAAAGGAAGCAGTATGTGCAGGAGAGGGTAAAAAGAACAGAAATTAATAGAAAAAGGAAACAAGAGAAAAACTGGAAAATAAGGTGAAATTGATCTTTAAGAGGCTTAATGGAGAATGAAAGCAATAAGAAAATAAAATCCAGAGTTGAGGTAAACTTGTCTTTGGCAGTTGATGCTTAAGAAATATTCAACATTGTATGCAAAGTTTTTTTCAAATACAATGTTAATCTGGTGGCACTAACATCACTTAACCTTGTAAAAATTGTTGCTTTCAGGGAACGCACCACAAAATTAACTTGTTAGACAAAGTACTTTTAAAAAAAAAGGCTAAAAGCAGTTAATGCAAATGCTCTTAAATACTTGCTAGTTAAAATTATTCTTAAAATGCTTTTTCTAGGATTACATCCCCTGTAGTCTTTTAAATGTCCCAGAACTGGTACAGTTCCCACAACTTCCTCAAGCATTTACTTCACAGTTAAAGGAAGCTCTGAAGGCACCATCTGAGCTCAGCATCAGTTTTCTTCTTTTACTCTACTAATGGCACATCCATGGGCTAATGTAAAGCACCTCTTCCAGTATTAGCTTTTGCCCCTTACAAAATTGTTTCTAAGTCCCTTTATGTGGTGGTGTTTAGCTGAATTGTATATGTATTTAAAACTTTTCAGTGGTTTCTTTCTCTTCTTGTGTCATCTTGTGGTTCTCCTGTCGTTCTTTTTCTGACCTCTACAGTTATTTCTGTCTGTCTTCTGCACTGTGCAAAGTTGAGATGCTTGATTTCATGTGGATGCCATGGTGTGTTACTATAATAGAAACAATTGCTGTTGTATCTTTGTCTGTAAAGGTCAGAATTAAACACAGGTAATCAACGTGTGATCTGAGCTTATTTTTTTGTTGTTGTTTTTGAGGTGTTTGGGTTTTTTTAATTTTGTTTGCTTGTTTTTCCAGTCTCTGGCACAATGGAAGCATTTCCTCAAAAAAACCACGTGCTTGGACACTGCCCCCAGATTTGTTTGCAGAGACCTCCAGTGCTTTCAGCCAGATGGACAAGCTGGCGGTCCTTCATGGCAAGCCCTGGGCTGCTCCAGTGCCTCTGCTAACTTGGATGTGAGCAGTAGTTGTGTTGCAGTCTTGCAGTGGGTGCTTTAAACATCAGCATGTGGAATATGCTCAAGCAGCAGTGTTGGCAAGCCCCAGGACTCCTGTACACCGGGCTCTGTTTACCACAGTGGAGAGGGGATATGTGGGTCCCAGAGCCTTAATCACCCAGATCTGGCAGCTCCTTAGTTCTCTGCTTCTGTGTTAGAGCATATGGACAGGCCCAAAGAGGCCGGAATGACCCAGGAGGCAGGGACAGATCAAAAACTTCATTAGGTTAAATTGAGTGGTTTTAATTTTTTTTAATAAACTGCTCTCCATACAGTTACAGACCTGAGATCTCCTCTGTGCCCCAAGCTATGTACAGTTTGCTATGCTGAACTGTTATCATTTAGTTACAGGCATCTCCAGCATGCATATTCAAGTAAGATGGTACAGTCCTCATTCATGGAAAAGATGCTGGCAGGTAGTTGAAGCAGTTTGCAGTAAATAAACAGGGATTGTTGGACAGCAGACCTTGTTTGTGGACAGGTGTTAAATATTCTACAGAGAGACCAGTTCAGTAACTAAATCTTAGTTACTGCATGTTTACAATTAATTTTGTTCAGTCAGATTTTTGTATCGTGTCAAGAGTCCTGCACGTATTAGAGTAGTGCATGGCTTCCTGCGATCATTTCAGATTTGGTTTATATGACCATGCAAGTCTCCCCTAGTTCTACTCCCAGTTCTTCAACATTCCAGCTGCAGAAATGTGCTGTGTTCTTTCCAGTGCAAGTTCAGCTCCAGTCTTGCTGATTTCGGGTGTGCTAAGCCCACGGAGAAGATCCATCCCTGCCCATGGTGATGGCTGCCGCAGGTGTTTAAGAAGGCATCTTAGGATAGGTTAGTCAGGTTGTGATACTTCTCCAAAATACTTTAACAGCTTTCAGCACAGCACAACTCAAAGATTTCGTAAATTATAGGAAATGATGTGATATTCAATGGCTGTCAATGGATTTTTTTCTGATAAATTTGTACATTCATTTTGTGAACCTAGGTAAGCGTTGTAGATCCTGTGGAAAGGAGTAACAGCTTTACAGAAAGATGCGTTGAGAAATATCTTCTCTTCAGTCCTCTCATGATGCCATCTTTTGATGCCCCTTATGTAATAATTCATATTTTGCTTTATTTCAGTTTGAGTTACTGTACCTTATGGGCTCTGTATTCCCCCAGTACTTCTTAACAGTTACTGAGTCTGCTGCGTTTATTTCTCTGAAATCCTAGCTTCAAAAATCTCATTCTTCAGTGCTGATGACTATTTCTGAGTCAACCAGTTTGTACAACAAGGCTTTGCAAGGTTTTGCTTTAGAAGCTCAGAGGCTGCAGATGCTGTGGCTTTTTCTGCCAGCCTAGGATAGTGACAGTTATGTTACGAGGAACAGTAAGTGTTTCAGTGAACTGATCGTTTAGTTCTGTAAATTTGTTGCCCAATCCTAGATATTTTAGAGAAGATTGTTATGGATGTAGTAAACAGATTAAATTTGGTCTTTTAAAACCACATGGAAAGATATGACTTAACACATTCACTTAATGTTTTATATGACAATGTTTGCTATAACTCTTTTCTGCTTTCAGACTCCAGGTACAGCTCATCAAACAAATGTGTAGCAATACAACCCCAAAATACTTTACCATTCTAGATGCATCTCCCTTTATTAAATTAGTGCTCACACCCTACACGGTTACTTTTCTCAGTTAAAGAAGTAGCCACAAGTGAGCTTTTCAAAGAAATACTACAAGGAACTCTGCTGATTACAGCTTGATCACCAAATGAACATTGTGTACTGGGAGGAATGGTTTCAAAAAAGAAAGCATCCCATTTCACTGGAATCAGAAAAATACCTGTTTTCTGTTCACAAAGAGCAATTGAATACTTCTAGCCCAGATATGATTTATGTAGCTTTGTTCCCTAAAGGACCATCAGGAAGATTATTTCTACTAAAGTAAAATAACCTTTTAAAGCAACATTTGATTTAACAGTTAACTTAGTAAAGTAATTAGTCATTGAACATTTAAGTGCTTACTTTCAGGATCAGATGAAGTCCTATTGCTTCCATTTAAAATAGGCAGTATGTAATCGGCTTCAGTAACTGTTTTTCTGTAGCCTGTGATTATTTATAGTTTTACATAATTCAGATTATGGCCAAATAAAAAATTGTTTAAAGAACAGTAAAGACCCCTATTGCTCTGTCCCAAAGGAAACCAAACTCTGGGATAATTTGAAATATGCAGTTACCTAACAATTTAAGAAGGACAGCAGCTGTACTTCATGTATAATTGAAAGTATTATCATGACAAAACAATGTAGAACATATTAGAATAAATCTCCATTCAAGGTCTGCATTTTTCTGTAAGCTTTAATGTTTTGTGGGGTTTGGTTTTGGTTTGGTTTGGTTTTCGTTTCCGTAAGCTACTCAAACCAAATTTAGTCTGAAAAAAGAAAGCATAGTAGGTTTAAGTAAAGAAAATTGCCAGGTTTTCAGTTCGGTGAAAACATCCCATAACTTTGTGTCGCAGAGCTTTAGGGTCTAGTAGGTCAAGATCCCACATTGCTCAACATGCTCTGATTATCTTTTTCTGTTAAATCCAGGTGGTTCTGTTTAACATGGTTTCTTTCCCGTGATAGAATCCGGGCATTCCCAATTCCCAAACTTCACTGGTTACTGTTTTGCCATTAGTAATAGTCCTAGGAATATGAAAAAGCAGAATATCATTACAGGATTGATTACACAAGTTAATAGCCTAGGAAAACTCTGCAAAGGTTTTAAAATAAAACCTGTTAATTACTCCTGTGTGCCTGAATAGATGTAGGAGTATTTGAGCTGCTTAACCACAGCTGTACTTCAGCATCCACAGTGGAATATTTAATAGCATTTGCTTGATATTATTGTAGAGTTTTCCAGTATAAAATATTTTTTTCAAAATGGATTGAATCTATCTTATTTAACAATGCATTTAAAATTAGTAAGTTCAGCTGTACTAATTATATCTTCAAGTTGTAAGGACCAAAATCCTGCCCTGGTTGCAGCTATGTCTTATAAAACCAGAAGAGAACAAATACCCAGTTTCCTAACCAAGACACTGAAGTTGACTTGGCTAGGAATGCTTGCAGCGGCCAAGTACATTAACAGAATATGCCATTAAGATGCAGGCTCTGCACCAGGTGACATGCAGCAAAGGTACCAAACCCTACAGGTAGCTTTTAGCTCCCGGCAGCCAATTCCCACTAGACTGCTTTGTGTGTCAACCATAAAAGGTGGTGTGTTTCTGAAGCCTGACTTAAGTAGCTTTGACTATTACAAAGGCTCCTCTGAGTGTTCTAATTTGCATAGATTAATCTTACTCCTTTTTTATCTTGACTATTTCTCCTGACTAATCAGGAAAATTTCATAGCCCAGACATGTTTATAACCTTGTGTGATCGTGTTTGGCTACATAGATAAAATACCCTCTCGTTTGCCTGATTACTGTATGAAAAAAAGTAGTCTTAGGAAGCTGAAACACTAATTTAACAATCCTTCTTTGCCTCTCTACTTTGTCTTCCCATTTCTCCCCCAAGAATGCAAATCCTTACCTCCTTTTTCCAATTCTTCACTTTGGTGAAATCTTCTGGTGGCACAGACAGAACTACTTACCTCAGTTCTCAAGCTCAAAACAAATTGGAAATACTGAATGTGCAGTTGACTGGGATGGGGTTTGCTGTACCTGGAGATGACAGTGTTTGGCAGTTGCCCCTTCCCCGCATTGTGATGGGAAATCCAGGAAGAAGCAGATGAAAGCACTGAGAGAAAAGAGAAGGGGAAAGATGTAGCAGTCATTTACTGTAAAGAAATTCTTGGGAAGACTTGGACATTTTTTTTGGCTTCTAAAGGCCTGCTGTGGAGCTGTTTTGTGGCTGGCCTGGTCTCTGCAGCTTCTACCTGACAATATGCTGGCAGGCAGGAAACTCCCTGATGCTGAACTGCTTCTCCATGCAAAGAAAGTTAGCTGTCCTAAGTAGAAAAGTAATTGGTTTCACATAAAATTAATTAAAATAATGATTCAGTCTTTTTATTTCAGGTAACAATTCATTTCCAAGTGTTACCAACTCTGCAGAAGTGTGGCTGTAATAGTTGACTTGGCTGAAGTGTACACATGCCTGATGAAGTCTCAAAGAAACTCTGGCTCTCTCAGTTTTTCTGACAGATTGAGAAGAGAACATAATAGCACAAACATAGGCCTAATACTCATTTCAAGTTTTCAATGAAATCTGCATTTAGCATATTTAGTCTTTGATATTTCACATCAAGTGTTTGATACCTCTGTAGTGAAAACAGAATATGTTTCCTTAGGTTCTCATAATAAGGAGTGAAGCTTAAAAAACAGATGTCAGTCAACAGAAAAGCGAATTGAAGCGTGACACATGCAAAACAATCTGGCGTTTTAGTTTTGTAAAATTTTAATAAAGCATAATGGATAAACTTCTGACAATGACTAATAACACAGTTTTGAGAGATGAGGAAATGCCATTTGAAAATGCATGATTTTTTTCACCTTACTTGGAAGATGGGAATTTTTTTTCCTAAGAGGATTTTTGTGGAAATAGAAATGATCTGTTAGTTTAAACTGTGCTCAACAAATAAATTAAGGTAAAATACTTTAGAAGACATTTCAAATTGAGAGAGTCATATATAGGTGAATAAATAATGAGGTCTTTTCAAAACAGTGATGACATTTAAAAGGATTTTACTTTAAATGCACCACTTAATTTTCAACTTTGTTTTTTCTGTTATTTCACCAGAAAAATGTAAGAGACACTCAACTTTCTCAATCAGTGATGCACTTCCAGCAAATGCGTCAGCAACTAGATAGAACAACAGTGACTTACTGAGTGTACTGGGGACACGCTTCTGTCACAATCTCATCTTGTTAGATCAAACCTCCTTTCAAACCAGCAGTGGCTGCATGCTGTTGTGAACGAGTCACTTAGTTTCCTTATGTTTGTCTAAACATTGCTCCAAGCAGGGAGACCAGAGTGAACTGCCTTCATGCACTCTGATTTATTCTATTGATTCTGCAGAGCCAGCTGTTCAAATTAAACCGAGAACCATAGACTGCTGGCCAAGTGGCCACTGAAGGGCAAGGGAGAATGGGTGATAATTTCAGAAAGAGACGGAGTTGTCCTTGTACTCATTCTACCACAGAACACACCGTGACCGTGAAGTGTTTTCATATTCTTATGTACATTTTGAACATTGCTAATTTCTCATTCTCTTATTAAAGAAATAAATAAAAAGCAAGTTCTTGTTTTCCATATGGGCTTGCTACTTTTATTTATCATGTGTCCTTATCTATCTGTTGCTAGTTCCTCTCCTGACACATTTATGCCTCCTAAATTAAGCTGATTTATTTCAAGTCGTCATGTATTTGGAATAACTGCAGTGGATTGTAGAAGGTTAACTGCAGAACTATAGCATCATTTGTTGTTTTCTTCTGATTTTCCCTCTCTGTCTTTTAATATTGGGTTAAAGAACTGTTTTGCAACAAAATGCACATTTGCCAAGCTAACATCTTTAACTTTGTACACGTTACTTGTCACAGTGGGTTTCAGTTCTAAGTAGGGCATCTTTGCACTGCTGAAGTACAAATGATTCCATACATATTCTAGATAAGTGGTAAAGTGGATCAGTGTACAATACCAGAACATCCCTTAATAGCACTGTTAAGAATGATTTCCTGAAAATGTTTCCTCATAACTGTAGAAATCTGTTCTTTACCCGTAGCCTCACCTACATTCAAAATCTTTCTCCTAGGACTTCTGTCGTATAGTGTCAGATATTATTATTAATAGTTATTCAAAAGATGGTATTGTGTGTATTATGATTTTTGTATCCCTGGCTTTTAACAAAAAGTAGTCTTTTTTCTGACCTTACTTTGTCTGTTATTTGTACAAATCGTCTGAGCTTGTGTGAAAAAAATATGGTGTTACTTCTTGGTCAGAACAGTAAGTTCTAATTTTGACTTTGTATGCATGAACTGTAGTATTTGTTAATTCGTTAATTTTTAGGGAGGTAGTGGTTTGTGTCTGGATTTGATCTGCAACTATCAGTACAAGTTGGGCAGTCAGTGCTGCCTTCACATTCAGACCCATGTTGCTAAGACAATCATAATTTAAAAGTGAAATTTCAGAATATTAGTCACCTGAACACCAGTTTCTGGTAAGAAATAAGGTAAGTAACACATGTACAATTTTGCCAGTAACCAGTCTCTTAAGTATCATCATAAAGCTGAGTAAAGTATTTACCAGGAGAGTTTACCCAGGCTTGGAAGGCTTTTCCGCCTGATTTCGTGCAAGTCGTTCCATTTAAATCATGTGTATAAATTGCAGAGTCAAGCTCTCAGATTTCTATTTCACTTTCATTGCTTTAAGTTATAAGCTGTGGTACTATACTGTGGCAAGTAATTCAGAAAATTCAAGGCAGTACCTTTTAGGGTTGTCTTAAGCTGCTTTTATTTCAGTTGTTTTCCATAAACATGGTTTACTTCTTATTCAGCATAGAAAAATATTTGTATTCCTAGAAGAAAACTCAGAAGACTGTGGGAGATATTTAACAGTTGTTGAATAGTTAATGGCTTTTCACAATTTACCATTTTTAAACTGAGATAGTTTGATATTTCATTGAACTCCACTCCTCTAAGCACTGGCAAAAATGTGATGACCATGACTGCCGTAACTCAGATAGGTTCATCTTAGAAAATAGGCCATCAAACATTCCATATGATAACTTTCTTTTACATTCATGTTGAAAATTAATGTAAAGTTGTCAAAATAAATTATAGTCATCCAAACAAAGGGCACAACTAATAAATAAATGTTGGAGTATATTTTTCATACAATGATTTGAAAAAATCATTCACTTAAGATTCACTGATGCAATTATGTGGTGGCCTGTCAAACCACCTGACTTTAAAAATGACTCATGAAAATGTAGAGTTATGTCAATTTTATCTCTGTGACTACATCCCCAAATGTTTTCATTTAACTGTCTTGTTTCTGCAATGCATGAGAGATGTTTGCTATGCCTTCTGCGTGGCTAGCAGCGATGTCCAATGAGTCTTGTTTCTATAGCAGTGCCTTGAATACTTTCAAATCTAACTTTGAGTTCTTTCCCACTTTCAGCTGACTTTATGCAGAAGATGTTGTTACTAAAGTCTTTGGGTTTTGTCCCTTTACTGAGTGTAATTTTTAAAAAATGTATTGCAGAAACATTCTTCTCTTCTTCCTTATTTTATCATAAACTTTAATCATGACTGTGAATAATTAAGAACAGGATGTCAGACTTTCCATTTTCATTGAAAAAGATACGCCCAGTAATCACACTCATCTCAGATGATAGGAAAGATATTGTACTCATCCTGGCTACTGTTGGAGATTCTGCTAGAAGGAACAGCAAAACCAGGTGCAAAGCAATTAATTAATTGTTCTGTGTACATTCCATTGCTAGCTGTCTTGCTCCTTTTAATACTTCGGAGTGCTATTATCTTTTCTGAAGTCTCCATGAACTCTTGCAAGTATTTAAGCACTTTTGAAAGATTAACGTACAAAATATCTTGTGGTACTCAAATTCATTACAGTATTTTCTCACCCAAATTGTATGGTGCTAGTAAATCACATAGGAAAGGAAAACATGGCTATTGGTCTTTTTTTCTCTAAAGCAGATGGGGTATTTTATATGTGGCATTAGTTTGGTAAAATTTTACCTGGAAACATAAATCCATAGCAAGCATTTCTATTGAAAATGTTTACATTGATTTATCTACTATTTTATGGAGAGAAAAAGAGTGCAAAACATGCCCAGAATTTTGTAAAAGACTAACTTTATTTGATTAGTTTTTCCCCTTCTAGATTACAAACAAAACCAACCACGCAACACAATTCTACACAGTACCTAAAGACTATACGTGCAACTGATGAGTGCATTTGAAAATACTGTTTCATACAGTATCCTTTTCTGGACAAAGGTATCGGGTGCACCCTTAGCAAGTTTGTGGATGACACCAAGCTGGGTGGCAGTGTTGATCTGCTTGAAGGAAGGGAGGCACTGCAAAGAGATCTGGACAGGCTGGATCGATGGGCTGAGACCAATGGGATGAGGTTTAACAAGACCAAATGCCGAGTCCTGCGCTTGGGGCACAACAACCCCATGCAGCGTTACAGGCCTGGGGAAGAGTGGCTGGAGAGCTGTCTGGCAGAGAAGAACCTGGGGGTGTTGGTTGACAGTCAGCTGAATATGAGCAAGCAGTGTGCCCAGGTGGCCAAGAAGGCCGATGGCATCTTGGCCTGTATCAAAACCAGTGTGGCCAGCAGGACCAAGGCAGTGATTGTGCCTCTGTACTCAGCACTGGTGAGGCCACACTTCAAGTACTATGTTCAGTTCTGGGTCCCTCAGTACAGGAAGGGCATTTAGGTGTTGGAGTGCGTCCAGAGAAGGGTGACGAGTCTGGTGAAGGGGCTGAAGAACAAGTTCTATGAGGAATGGCTGAGGGAACTGGGGTTGTTTAGCTGGGAGAAGAGGAGCCTGAGGGGAGGCCTCATCGCTGTCTATGGCTGCCTGAAAGGAGGTTGTAGTGAGGTAAACGTTCATCTCTTCCCACAAGTGACAGGTGATAGGACAAGAGGAAATTGCCGTAAGTTGTGCTGGGGGAAGTTCAGGCTAGATATTAGGAAGCATTTCTTTACTGAAAGGGTGGTCAGGCACTGGAACAGGCTGCCCAGGGAGGTGGTTTAGTCATCATCCCTGGAGGTGTTTAAAAAACGGATAGATGAATTTTTGAGGGATGTGGTTTACTGGATGATCTCAGAGGTTTCTTCCAACCAGAAGATTCTATGTTTCTTTGGTAGTCTTAAAGTACATGTGTGAGGAAAGAGGGCATCAGTTTTAGTATAGAAGCCACTTAGAAATGGTGCAAAAAATGGAGGAAACAGTACGCAATGATGTGGATCACAGTTCAGGGCTGACCACCAGCTGGTGCAGAAGTGCCAAGATGAACTGCTGCTGCTCCAGAGGCATTGGTGAGGCTGCAGGGTTTGATGGAGTCAGGGTCATGGTTAACTAAGTGTGTGTGGGCACATTCTTCATTGCATGCCAAAGCCCTGACTCTGAGGAGGCAACAATAGTGTGAAGGGATACAGGTGTCTTAGTGACCTGAATAAAATCCTCAGCATTTGTGTGGGTAATCTCAGCACTGCCTTGCCTTGTCCTTGGGCAGGTACTTGTGCTTTTTGCATTTTTTTGGTATTAATGTGGCACTCTTTAACTTAATTTCTTAAATGATGCAGTGGAGCCCTTTGGTCTGCATCCAGATCTTTTTATTCATGAAGGCAGAGATTGCTATTATTTATTAATTATTATAGTATGACTGATAAACCTGAACTGCCGTTATGCTAGGCAGTGATTTAGCACAAAACCAGAATGTTGTTCTGCCAAATAGTTTTATAGTTCTTACTTTTCTGTTTTATAGAAAGGAGTTAAAGGCAAGGCATGAAGATATATCTTTTCCAATGTCACACAGGAAGACATTGACAGAATCTCAAATTTAAGACCTTACCAATTTTAATGCACTGCATTAACCAGAACAGCATTTTTTCCTTACAGTAGTAACTGTATTATTATTTACTTAATGGAGCTAAGCTTTCTCCCTTGGTTGATAAGAAACCCTATTAAACTATGGTATAATAATGCCATCAATCTAAAACAATTAACAGTATATTCACCAGGGCAAAGACTTTGTGTTTTTAATATGTAGCGGATGTAAAAGCTATTTATTTTTCCTTTAAAGCAAAAATTTGTGTGACCATTATGTGCAAATATTATGTGTATTTGCTTCTGTTTTGCCTTTCCCCTAAAGGAATGAACCAATTACTCCTCTCAAACAGAGCATGACATACTGGAGTAAATGTTAAGAAAAAAAATTGCCACAGTTAAAATGAGTAGTTATGGTAAAAACAAAAGCCCTTGGTGAGTTCAATAAATTTGAAGTTAGAATGTCAAGGAAAAAAATACAATAGAAATTTTCTGTGTTACAAATGGTGGTGCTCTGCAAACAGGGATTATGTATATCTTTCTTCTCCATTAGGTTTCATTCGTATTTCAGATCATGGGATTCCTAAAATCTGGGGGTGGATCTACTCTCCTGTCTGGAAAAAAAAAAGGATGCTGTGGCATTGCAGGGGGAGAGGAAGAAATCCAAGCAAAATAATATTGATTTATATTATTTGTCATTTATTTGTAGAGCAGGAGAAAGAGGGGATAAATGCTGTTTCTCAGGCTTTGTACTTACTATGCTCTGTGAGCTCTTGTTTTGCAGAGATCCAAGCCATGTAAATGCGTGTGCTCTGATCAGTTTGAATCCAGCACTCGGCTTTGTAAGGTGACAGTGGATTCTTGGGTCCAGTAACGCTCTTGTGGCTCAGCTCATGAGCTGGGCTCATGCTGCAGGGCTTCACAAAAAAATAAGGTTGTCTCCTCC
This sequence comes from Dromococcyx pavoninus, assembly GCA_033558185.1. Classification (NCBI taxonomy): domain Eukaryota; kingdom Metazoa; phylum Chordata; class Aves; order Cuculiformes; family Neomorphidae; genus Dromococcyx; species Dromococcyx pavoninus. The sequence goes on along the minus strand of JAUMJL010000063.1, from coordinate 677,855 downwards.
AAAGCTGGAATAGAGGTATAATTGTCTTCAGTAGATCGTGTGTTCAGAATTGTGAAGTTGCAAGAGGTTCAGGCACATTACATAGGTTTAGTGTCTCTCTAGTTTTACTGCTTTTGCTGAGGTCTCTTTCCAGTGGCCACTAGTATGAGAGTTGGCGTTCAGTTCCTCCAAAACCTCCTTCATCCAACTCTCCATTTTAACACATTTCTTCCAGGATTTTTGACGTTTCCTGTTTCCAAATATTATTTTGTGACACATTTGATGTCCTTCAGTCTTTATGCTTCCATACAGATGTTTGTAGCAAAATAATAAGTTATTCCATAGTTGTTAAGTTGAAAAGTGTGCTGTGGAATGCATTATAAAAAGTGGTATTGGTTTAATACACCTGAAATTTTAGCTAGTAGGAATAGATATTAATATGGAAGGTATGTCTTCCAATTGCTGTGTTATCTTAAGCAATTAACTGCTTAGTTGCAAATAGCAGCCAAATGTTAGCAACCACCCAGAAGAGTAGGGAGAAGACCTGAACTCAGCAAATTTGTATTGGTGTTTTGTTGGCAGTGTTTATAGAATTGTAGAATGGTTTTAGTTTTATTGTAGCCAAACTTTACTATCTTTTCACATAAGAAAGGCCTAGTATTTAAAGACCAGGACTGCAGTATTGCTGTATACTTACCCTGTTCTTAATTGTTACTGTCAGATAAAAGATGCTGACCCAATAGATGTGGTTTGTCTACATCTTCTGATTGCCTTTGTTGCAGGTATGTGTTTTTTGAAAAGCCTAAGAAACACAGAAATCTCTGGAACAGGTAAATGTAGATCTTCATGGTGTAGGTTATAGAAAGTAGTTTTAAGGATTTTTTGGTGTTTTTTCAGACTGTTGGTTCCACAGACTTTCCAGCTTAGGTTCTGTGCTGGTTGCAGTTAAGGTTACAGAAATCCTTGTGAGGTACAAGCAAATGCAATACAGTATTTTGTAAGACAAAAGACTATATATGTCATATATATGAGGCAGTGAAAATAAGCACCAGATCAGAATTGATGAAAATATTCAATTAGTGAGATGTCTGTTTTCTTTTTTTTTTTTTTTTGAGTTATTCATGAGACAAAGTTGAATCTTCCCACAGGAAAGACATTAAAAGTGTTGCCTTGAAAGAGTTCATTTTCCTTTGGGAATTCCACAATGGGAAAACCAAGCTATGGGGACAATAGCTTTCCAGCAGCAGTCCCTTCCACTAGATCTGACCAATTGTTACTGGACAATGGTTAGACATCAATCTTCCTAAGTACAGGCAATCCCTTGAACTGTTTCTTCGGCAGCATCAAGCAGAGCATCTTGTTTGACTTTTTCTAACCACAGCATATAGTTGTGCCTTGATAGTGTGTTGGCTTAGATCCTTAAACCAAGAATATATGCAGGTTAATTTTTGACACAGATCTTGGCTGCCTGGGATCATGCTGATGAGCTTTTGAGTTATGTGCATCTGTCAGGGGGACGTGGTGGGTAAGTGGGGATGAATGCTTGAAGGAGAAATAAGGGATCACTGAAAGGAAGCAGCTGACCTATGTGCAAGAAATGAGGGTTTGTAACTGCAGCTTACAGTTTTGGTCATAGAATGAGGCAGAAATAGGGCTGAAAGTTACCTGAATGTGTTTGTATGTAAAAAATGAGCACACAAGACAAGACAAACGTATAGTCTGAGAAAGTTTGTAACGTAGCTTTTTTTATTGGGTCTTCCTAAGGTTGTTTTCTTGTTCAAAACTTTTTTTTCTAATGCTTTCTGGTTGTGCAGAATGTTTTTTTTTCATTCTCTTTAGTTGTGTAGCTCCAGCTCATAGACTTTCTTGGCAGAAATTATAATGTAATTAAGGTGCTTACAGTAATCCACTGAAAGACGCAACAGAGTAAGACATAGTCTAAATTTTTTTTTTATTATTTAATTGGAAAGCATGAGGTCCTGGCAATTTGGAAAACTAAGTCACTTATTTGGACAGTTTGAGAAGCTCTTCATATTGAAAAACCTAGATTTTTTTTTTTTATTTGGAAAACATTTCATTGAATGTGTTGAAATGGAAGGAGACCTGTATGGATTGTAGGAGGTTTCTTTGATGAAACCTCCAAAATAAACATTTAAAGCACTTTTAAAGTAGATTATAGCATGCCTAAAAAATGTATTTTTGGCAAAACTACATCAGACAAAACAACAAACTCCCAAATACTTCACTGTGCTGGCTACCAGGGAAAGTGATAAGATGTGGGTCTTTTTTTTTTTTTTTTTTTTTTAATTTCCTCCAGCAAAAGAAGTTATTCTACAAATCTGAACGAAATAAGGAATAATATTTTTAAATGCTGGAGAATAGCCTTCTAGTTCAAATTCAGTGTTCTAACTGAATGTAATTATTATTAGCACCTGTTTAAATTAGTTTGGTGTAGATTACATGGCTATGGTACTTACACTGTAAGCACAGAGAACCAGGATTCCTACTAATAATAAGGAAAGGATGTTTATGTTTATGTGTAACTGAACACTCTTGCCTATATGCAATACTAAAATTAGAAGTTGAGTATTGTAACACCCAAACTTGCAATCTTTGCTTAGCTAAAACTACTCATGAAATCAATCACTGATATTAGTGTGAGTTTTCATCTGGATAAGGACTGCAGGTTTCAGTTCATAATTATTTATGTATTTCAAATTGACTGTCATTATAGGTCTATCATGGAAAGACTGTACCCTGTGACTCTGTTTCTAATGTGATGACAGGGTAAATTAGGCATGAGGTCAGTGAAGGTACAGGTATATAAAATATAGGAGAAAAGCATGTCTTGCCGTCCCTGAACTGGGGAGAATCAACGTAACAATGATCCTCATGACTCAGTTGTGATGGCAAAATGTAAAATGGAAGGAAAGCATTACTGATCAAGGCCTAACGTCACTTTGATCTTGATTCACAGTCCACTGTCAGGTCTGTGGCCTACCATAGGCCACAAGCTGCAGAGCTCTTCTGTTAGAGAGTTAAATCCTTGGAGATAAGAGGAATGCACAGAGCATGACAATAATCTTTCCAACTATGTTTGCGCTCTAAAAGTTAAGAAAGAAATCTTTGAATTTCAAAGCCCCTACGGCCAGTGGACTGAAAATTATTGGAAGAATTTCCATTAATTCCCTAGGCTGCTTTGGAAGCATCAGCCATTGTTTCTGTGGAAGCTGGTGTTCATTCAGGAGACCAGTGGGTGTAATGCATGAAAGGACGTATCTTTTAAGATTTCGTTGTACTAAAGTACATATAATCTGATATACAGAGAAAAGACTATCAAATACATTGTTTAAAAAAAAAAGTTTAAAAGTGTTACAGTACCTCTCAAATCCTGCCTTTTAAATAAACATGTCCTGATTTATTTCCAGAACATTATTAGGTACAAGGAATGTGTATGCAATAAATCAGGAAGCAGTAAGTTTTCATTCTGCAGTTGCTTTATTATGTAGGCTTAACTCTCATCAAGTCAAAATATGGTCTAACTTGCACAGTCAAATATCTGGCTGCTTCAGTACTAAGATGATCAAGACATTATGTGACAGCAGGTGGCAAATTAGTTTTTAACAGCCTTGCCCGCTGAAAAAGTAATTAGTTCAGTGCCTTTTTTAGATTTTTGTTTTAAGCTGTTGCTTTTCATACTGCCCTTGTTCTTTCCAGACTTCATGCTCCTTTAGTTAACTATAATCCACGATTTCCAGACAGCATGCATATTTTTAGAGTAGACATCTATTAAAAGGGATTTGCCTATCCGATTTTTGTTCTTTATAAGACACAAACAGACATTACAGTTGAATTAAAGGAGAGTGCCTGTTGTTCACAGCAATTGCTGATTATATTAAAATTATATTTTTCCTCAAATATACATAAAATTAAAAAAAAATCTCTAATTCTTTGTAAATCAGAGTTTTAAGTGTGCATCCAAGATCTCATCTCCAAGAAACAATCATGCTTGATGTAAATTGAGATGAAGTATAAAGATGTGTTGGATTTTAATAAAAGAATCATCTAGATTATTAAACTGGTATAATTAGAAATATAGATAAGCACATACCTTTGCCAAAGAAGTAAAAATCAAATTTCTGTGGTTGAAAACTACTTTTGCCTAAAGTAAAATAGATGAAAGTCTGGGGTGTCTGGATTACTAACTGTTTATTCCAGTCTAAGACCTCTTGCAGTAAAATTCTCAGATATGTAACTAGAAATAAAGCCCTTACATGGCCAATACTGAAGGAATGCCACTGTACAAGAGCTTAGCAAAGTAGAGTCAGCAAAACTTTGAAGCTCTGCTGTGTGTATTGTGAGTGATGAAATACTGATGGTTTTCAAAACATGAAAATAATTTCCATTATGAAAAAATGCTTCATTTTTGGCAGAAAAATTTTACCAAATATCAGTTTGGAATTTTTTATGAATGTAGGTAAATGTAGTTGATGTAGCTAGTGTTAAGATTTTTCTGTTATGTACTGCTGACCTCTGTTGGCTTATTTCAACTATATGCTGATGTTTTGGCACTGCTGTTTTCTTTCCCTGGGAATTAGAGAGTTTTTTAGCAGGGTGACAAGAATTTGAGTGTCTATGTCAGTTGTCACACATGAGTACACCCATTAAGTGACTTTGCAGTCTCAGGTAAGTGAATAGAAAATTCATTATGTTGAAATAGTGATTTGGTGGGGGTTTCTTATGTCTATGAATTTACAGATAGGCTTAAATGGTTTTATTGAGGTAGGACCCTAGATATACTATGCTATAAAAATGAAAATAAATACCGTAGTTGCAGTTTTCCTTTGCCTCTGTTAGTCAGAAACGACTTTTGTTTTAGAAAGGATAATTTGACAAATCACCAGACTGTAACACAGTCTAATTGGTTTTGAAGCGGCAACATAAAATTTAAATTGGTTAAGATACTTAACTGTGAAAAATATTCTGTTGATTATCTCTTGGAAGTTGATTCCATAATATTATTTCCTCAGCTTTTGCTCTGATCAGTTAAGTCCATTCCTAATACCTTACACTATCTTTCTGACACTTGTATACAGATGCATAATTTTATTTGCATTTTTAATAACATCAATGTCTTCGAACAGTTCTTAGCTGAAAGTTGCTTGCACTGGCAAATGGAAGTATTAAGGGGTTCTAGCTCACACTGCCCACCCCAACCCCGCCCCACGATTTTTGTAAGGGCACTGTCCTGATGCTTTTTGGTCTTTGAGAAGTGGAGACTGAAATAGAGATGTGTTTTCCAAATTTATTTTATCAGAGAGGGCCTGTAGTGAGCTCTGTAACACTTAGCCCAGCCCTATGGAGTACATACAATAGATAAAGTAATGCTCAGTGTGCACTACTTAGAGGAAGCTTTGTTTTGGAGTTACTTGTAAAAGCAACAGTTGCTTTAAAAATTAGTTTCTAAACCTAGGATTTTGCTGGTAAGAGTACTGCACTGGAATTTCAGATCATAATGAGTGCACTGGCTTAAGAAGACAGTTCAAGGAATAAATGTCTAAGAAACAGGTTTTACTTCACGACAGTGTGCGTGTGGTTATAGGGGCAGCCTGTAACATCGTCATGATTTTCCATGTGAACCCTCTATAATCAATTAAACCAGTTGGAGCAGATGTAAGAAGCAGGCTTCAATGGCTGCATTAGGTGCAGAATTTAGAGTAAGGTCCAAAATAGTTAGGGATTTTCCTCTATGTTTCCCTGGAGAGAATTCTAGGAAATAACACAGAGAGGTGGAATAATAAGACCTACAAAATGCTTAGGGTACACTGTATCCGTTTGAGTGAGTCATGTGACACATGCGCAGAAAAAAAGATTATTTTTCTTATTCAGTCTTAGAAAAAATCCAGGAAGTTTCTAAACCGTTGGGATTCCTTCAGATCTAAAACTATTCCATTTTCATCTAGTCCTAAAACAAACAGGGCCATCTCTTTGAATAATAGAGGAAAACTGCTATTCTGGTTCTTCCCTACTGAAACTACTGTTAGGGAGGAAGATTTCAAAGGTCTGTTTCTTTAAAGCCAAAGTCTGTTTCCAGATAAATATTTCATAGTTCTTGTCTCTCTTAGCAATCTTAACTTTGATAGTGCTTATTCAGTCAAAAATACTCCATTGCATCAAGTTGGATTTAACTGTATCAAAAGACTTTATAGACTGCAATTATTAGTGCTCTTGCTGTATACTGAAGATTTTGCCAGCCAAGTATTCTTAACCAGTGAAACTCTAATCGTTAAACCTAATGTTCAGGCTTTGGACACCTACCCAGGGTAATGAGGTAGCAGGGATCAGAAAGATTTGCTAAAGGTCAGGTGAAGGGAGATAGAATAGAATGAAGGGTCGTGCAAACAAAACATCCAGGCAGCAAGCAGAGTCAGGCAGGAAGAGTAGGGACAAGCTTTGAACAATGCAGAGAACGACACTGAAAGAGACTCAGATTAGATCCAGACTGACACAAGTCTCCGGAGTGAAAAATAAGCCATTCTGGCTCAGTGGTGAGCTGCCTGCCACTGCTTTGGAAAACCTACCCCGCAGTGAGGGGTGGTACCTACATCTCCAGCAATCACTGTGGGCACTGTGTAGTGTCTGCCTTTCTGGAAGTGAGTTTGGACTGTGACTGCAGCCTGATACGGCCATGTTAGAGGAATGGAGTGATCTTTATTCACCAAACCACTATAGATGCAGCTAACCATATTTTATCATTGTGATACAAAGTTTCAAAGTATCCTGTTTACTCATATATCGTGTTGCATTGTATGGCTGTGTTAGGCATATGCTAAAGATCTAAACGTTGGGGTTTTTTCTAAGGAGGTTTTTATTTTTTTTTCCAGAGGGACCTTTATGTTACCATAATAATCATTAGTTTCTAAAAAAATACTTTAAAAATGCAGGAGAAATTCAGTATTTTTCACTGGAAATTTTATAAAATTAAAGTAAGAAAAGACACTCTTCCATTTTCTTTTCTTCTTTGAGTAATCAGCCTTGAAAAGCTCAAAATTAATAGAAAATGAAAGTCTGAAAGACTGTATTTTCAACGCAGACTGGTTTATCTGATTCCCACAAGAATTTTACAAATTAGATTTCTCTGTATGTCTGCGTGAGTATACAGTTTCATAATGATGATATGAGTGCTCTTGTGTTCATTTCATAACAAGATCAAACCCAGTACTAAAACCATCTGATAGACTGGTACAACTCACTTTGCAGGTGGGGGAGAGATCTTTACTAAAAGGCTTTACCTATTTCTTAGTGTTTTTCTGTGGGAATATGAGGAACCACGGAGAAACAGTATGTTGTTAAGATAGTTGTAGAAAGCTCTAATTGTAGTTTTTCTTCAAGCTTACATTCTTGTTCAGTGGTATTCCAGAAGTTTAGAATAGCTGTTGTGTGTTGAGCGGTTGTTAAGTCTTTGGCAAAACTGTTTGGTGTTTTAATCTTGTAGACAGTAGTGAGTGAATTGTGTTAATTATAGCACTACTGCCTCAGTGGTAGCAAGAATATGTCTTAAGAAAAATGTGGTTTAGAAGATATCTTATATACCCTGAATACATAAATTTGTCCTCTTAAAGTATTTATAATAGAGGAATTGTTAGCTGTTGTATTTGAGGTAGGTTTGTAAAGGGGAATGAGCCCTGTGCAGTGAGTCATTAGCCTGTTGGTGGGACGGGGCAGAATGGCCTTTGTGAGTTCCTATACAAATGCCAGGAGCAACATGGTTCAAAGTTTAAGGAAAAGTCTGCTGAATTCTGCAAGATTCAGTCTGGTGCATTGGATTAAGTTTTAAGAGCACATACCATAGCAGTAGACTCTGATGAGCTTAAAAATTGTGTCCGTCAGAAACCAAAGGAAAATCCAGTGTCAATCCTAAGATCTTCCGTGTTGTTCAGTGCAGCACTAAACAACACTTGTGTGACAAGAGGTACGTGTAGCTCCACATTTTCTTCTTCGGATGGACGTGTAAATCAGAGTTTTCCTGCCAGCATGTGTGTTGCATGTAGGACTCGTACCCTGTGAAAAATTTGTGTTCTGTGTGTTTGTGGCTGGAGGGACTGTTTTCATGGAGCTATGCAGAAGGCTACAAGAGCCTAATATTTTCTTGAGAAAGCACTATTGTTCCAGAAATAGATTTAATAGCCATTTGTTCTCACCACCTTCAGAACATATATGGCATACATTCTGACAGCTACTCCTTTTTTCTTCTTCGTCTGGTCATGGGTTGTTAAGTGATGACCGGGCAGTGGGTGACATGTACAAAAAGTTAATTATCATTAAAAGCACTGTTGTCAGAAGAATATCCAGCTGACTGGGTAAGATCATGTCCAAATTTAGTTTGTATTATTTGTCAGTGCCACCAGACTGAATTTGTGCAAGTGGAATATTTGGCTGGTAATATTTAGCCTGATGACCTGTTTTACATTAGAAGAGTTTCAAGCTTCCTGTGACCAAAACTTTACTTTTTTAGCATTATTTGAAGCCTTAAATAAGAGTCTTCGGAGCCACAGGCAGTTTGTATCATATGCATTAGACTCTTGGGGAGCACACTAGCTTATGTCGATTTATCTTAGGTGTTGTTACCTTCATAATGTGTGTGGAATTAACCATTATGGGTAGGAAAGTTTTAATATCTTAAATACAAAAAAAAGAATGAAACTTTACTAATCATTGTCAAAATAATTCCATGCTTTGGGATTTTATTTGGCTTGCCAAACCAGACCAGAAAATGTAGCCAGCTGTGTAGCCAAGGTTGAAGAAACTAGTCTCCTTGTGTCCTTACTGAATGGCAGCAGAGATGGGAGAAAGGCTGAAATGCTCTTCCTGTCGTATTCTGTGATTTAAAATAGGAAAAGCTCCAATATTGAAAGCAAACAACTAATTGCCTGATGTTATCTTCTTCACTTGTGTATTCCTGCCATTGTTAATGCCTTCTCTGAGGAAGGAATTCACATTTCCCAAACTATATCATTGATTTTTAAGTAGGTGAATCGATTTACTTTAACTATAATTTTTAAGATTCTGTGATTCATACTGTATATAACATAACCCAAACGAGTCATGCTTTTGACTGTTGGTGATAAGACTCGGCAATGACTTGTAAAAACTGGAATTTCTTGTGTGAAATTAAATGCAAAATCTGCAATTAAACAAAAAGCCTGTGGAAAAGAGCATATTTTGGTATCATCTTCCCGGCTAGGAGGGGAATACTGGATGATATCGAGTTTTCTACTTAGGCATTTTTTCTAGTCATATTTTTCTCCTCCACATTCCCTTCTGTTGAAAAATCTTTCTGCTTGGAGAAATCTTTCTGCGTGAAGTTTCCACAGACCTGATAGAAAAGAAAGGAAAAAATTACAACAGCAGTAAATCCTATTTTGTCAAAAGTAGATAAAGATAAGAGATGCTGCTGATTTATGTGAGTGGTAAACATCTTGGATTAACAGTTCTTTAAAACACTTTGCTTGTTTTAAAACAGATGAAGGTATTACTTACTGCATGAGTAGCTGTGCTAGGATAATAATGGGAGACAACTCTGCTAGAAGCAACTTGTACTCTGTTCCAAGTGATTTTTCATAGTTTTATTGTGCCACATTTTCATTCTTCTTATTGTTATATCTGACTAGAAGTTCAGTTCGAGATATGCTGTACTGTAAAATTGTTTTGAGAAAATTAAATATTTTGTATGAGTATGGTTGATTTTTTGGAGTTGAAAAAAGTATGCTTCCTTGTTGAGGATGAATTTTTTTGACTTGGAATTCAAATAATTCTAATTGGCTTTCAGTAAGGTTGAAGGGTTTTATTACGACAAAAGTAATAATTGTATCGGGTTATTTTATAATAACAATTCAACTGCATTATTGAACATTAACAGTCTTTTGAGCCTTAGTGGAAAATACAGCTTCAGAAAGTCTTTTTTTTGTATTTTCAGGTAAAATTTTCTCTCCTATGATTGGAAAATTGTGTTAATGGAAAATTATCTTCCTGCTTCCTCATCTTCTCAGGGATTTTAGGTCCTCTACTGAGTCAGTATGTGACTAAATGTATGCCCTAATTTTTCCAAGAAAGGAGTGAAATTTCAGAAAATGTTAGGAATTTGCAGCAATAGTTGCTCCTATTAATAATTAATTCAACTTACATAAGCATGAAATTTACTGTCTTGTAACAAACTCAAATTGAGCTTTATCTGTACAGCTTCTTATTCTCCTTAATTCACCCCTTAAAGGTAGAAGAGCTTTGTGAGTCTTGGTGTTGTACTTCATTTTTGTTACAACTGCAGTAGAACCACAATGAAATAAAATTTCAGAAGTTTAGTAGTATAGTGAGTTCTTGATGGCTTTCCCCACTGAAGTTCTTTGCTGTAACACTGAGTTCCAATGTTCAGGTTTCAGGTGCTACTGTGCTTAAGCATTAGACGAACAGAAAAGGAGCAGTAAAGAATCTATCCACATAAATGGTAAAACTTCTCTTTTTTCTTTACAAACACCATGAAGATTTTTTTTGAGGACTTTATGTGCAGATAGCAGATGTTCAGTATTCCTGGAATTTCTCACTTGGGAAACTTCAGTAGTATTATAGGCTAGTTGTGTTGTGGAAGCACTGACCATTGAGAAGTGTTACTCCTGTTTACAATGCAACCAGCTAAAGCTGCTTGCAAACTATGCAAAACTGAGCAACTGTTCAGCTAAAGAAGAAAATAAGCTATGAATTAAATCACAGAATCTACAAGTAACAATAGTACTTTACTTTTAAACACAGCAAAGTAGTGCTTTTGTGCCTGTTGGGCATCGTCCTTATCCAACTCTGTCACTGGCTTTGAAGAGGTACTCGCTGTCATTCTGCTGTACGCTCTGTAGCCTCTCTAGAAGTAGTCTGCTATCAGTGTCTCACGTTAGCAGTGGGAGATGGAGTTACAGATACTGAGGTAACACTGTCAAGGCTGCCGAGGATGATTGCGCCTGAGTTGGGAACAGAAAGTGTATCATGTGCTGCCCCTCAGAACAGTTCTCACCAGGAAAAGGTCTAGCAAAGAGTCTGGCAGAAGGTTGTCATAGTTCTTCTATGTCCACTTTGTTGGTATTTCTGCACATCAGTAAATGCTCTGTGGTGCAGTTAAATACTCAGTACTGTTTACTATGACACTACTTGCTATGGCAGCTGAATATAGGACTACAGGAGATTTTTTTTGTCTCTCTAGGAACTGTGTGTGATTTAGAAGAGGGAAGGAAAATATGTTTGCAGTCACCATTTGATTCCTCCAGTAGTTACTTGCATACAGATTGAGTTATTTTCTTGGCAGTTTTCACAAAGACTAGAACAGTTGTACTAAAAGGCTGTCTATAAAGTGCTTATTCCTACAGGGTTTTAGACTTTTATGTTAAGTTTTAAGATAAGAGCAGTTTTGCATATTGCTTCAACAGGCCTCTCATCTATAATAATACTACCTAGCAATTTCCAGCTTCAAAGGGCCTTACAAATGGTAATCCTGCAACACCCCAATGATGCACTGAGTATTTTATTTGCCCAAGGCAATGAAGGGAGTCAGTGTCAGCACTAGAATTCAAGTAAAAATGCAAATGGTATGTACGGAGAGGAATGTTTTCAGGAAAACTTTAAAACCGTCCCTTATTTCAAGCAAATTTCTTTTTCCAAAATGTGCATTTTAATACTGATATGCTGAGAGTATCAGAAAAAAATTAAGAGAGAGGCTTTTAAGTTCAGATTTGCTCAGGGACTTCTCACCTTCTAATGCTCATTGTGCACAGAGATTTGATTCTCTTCCATGTGACCTCAGTATCAGTCTTAAACAACCAGACCTAGGTAAATGTGTCCTTTGGGGAAGGGAGAGTGAAATCCAATGAATGAGATTATTTAATGTGCTGATAACAATGTAATATTGCATGCCCTTTAAATCAAGATGTAAAAGTTAGAAAGGAAATGCATCTCAGTAGTGTCCTGAATTTTTGGTTTTTGTTTGTATCTACAGAGGGCAGCAAAGAGCTTCAGTTTACAACCTCTGCAGCCCATAACACACAATATCTGGTTTGTCTTTGATAATAGCTTTAATATAACATCATGAAAGTATTTCAGAGTGTTCCTCAGTTTTCTGGGTTTTGGGGTAGCTCTAAGTTAAGGCAGGATGGCTGGAATTAACAACTTGACCACAGGCAAGGGATGTTACCAAATCAAGACAAAGTCTCATAATCACAACCTAAGCTCAGTTATCAGTCTTGGTGCCTCCAGGTAATTTAGGATATTAGAAACAGGATTCTTATTAAACCTCTGGAAACCTTTTCATTGTCAGATCTGTTGCCGTGAAAGAGCAGGCCAAATACATACCCCAGACAGCCCTAGCAGACATTAAACTGAAATTCACAGCTTTCATTACTCTGCAGATGGAAATCCTTCTCTCTCATGGACAGATATTGCAGGAGGCTGGTACACTGCTGACAGAATTGAAGGAAGAAAGGTGGGCTATGGGATATTTTCGGAGGGCAAACATCCTGACATTAAAGAAGGAAAGTGGATACTATGCCACTTCCCAATTGATTTTGTTCAGCTGATTCCTTTGGAGCAGAGATGGGAGAACAGCAGGGTATTTCTGTGAAGTCCAAACTTTTCAAACATCTGAGCTTTCCCTTATAATGTTTGTTATCCACAGATGCCTGGCTTAAGTCCAAATTTTGGTCCTAAGTGATGCTAGCAGGAGTTTTACCACTAAGTTCACTAAGATTAGTGTTTGAGATTAGAAGTGTCCTTAGTGAATTTCCTGTGTTCCAGTGTGCTCATCTACAGCACTGTTGGAGTGCATCATGTTCACAGCCACCTCTGATTACCAGCATGTACATTTTTGTGATGTGTACCTATGCCTGCCAGCCTGAGCAAACTGCAAGTTTACACCAGTTATGTTTTTCTCATGTTCTGGGACCTATACAGGACTTCAAACTGGAGCACAGGAAGTTCTGTCTAAATTTCAGGAGCAACTTCTTTATTGTGAGGGTGATGGAGCACTTGAACAGGTTGCCCTGAGAGGTTGTGGAGTCTCTGACTCTGGAGATAATTCCAAACTTGTCTAATAAAAATTAAGACTTATTTTAAATTTGTTTGATTCCTTTCCCTACTAGTCTCAACATTTTTTTAATAGAAATGTAGTACAGTGTCTGTTTAGAATATGATTTTCTTCTCCTGCTGTCTTATTTGCATAAAGATTTTTTTTCTAGTGCCTATGATATTGTATAAATTCCCCTTAAATATTCCATTTGATAATCTTCTTCTCATCATACGGTTTTTGGACTTCAAATGTCATTTGAAAGTCCTGAGCACAAATAAAACTTGAATTGTGGTACGACTGTCAAAGATGTAAAGAAAATGGGCATGCTGTTTCTTACTTCTTTCTTTCATAAATGTCACATTTCAACTAAGAAATAAAAATACAGCTTTTAACTGAATTGTGGAAAAGTACTGACTGAATTTTTGGTAGTGTTCACTGGATATTCCTGAAAATCAACATATGAATCTCCTACATGGCTCTTACAACCTCAGCACAGTTTTGTAAGAGCTTTCCTAGTCATGAAACAATACTAAAAATAATAATGGAAAAAGAATTAAACAAAACCAAAAAAAACCCCAGAGCTGTGTTGAGCAGAGTGTCTGTCAGAGAGGAACAAAAAAATTCAGAAATAACTACACTGTGCTGTTTGACTTGTGTCGGAGAAAATTTCCAAGTGAGCTTTTTAGTAATCTTGTTGCATATTAATCATTCTTAGATGTTGAGTGTATCATTTGCTAATAATCTCAAACAAACATTACTTTCTTACTCTTGGCAGTAGCCCTTTGAGTAATTGTAGACTGTTTTCACGTTCTGCCACTTCATTAGTCATCTTATCTTTAGACCAAACTATCTTGATGGATTATTGGTCTGGGGTTCCCCCTCAGCCTTCTGTTTATTCTTATTGCTGCCATGTGGACTCTGTCCAGTGATGAACATCTCTCTCGATGCACGGACGTGCACTCATCATACTTTCTGTCAGCCAGCAGAGAGACTGCTGTAACTGAGTTGTGGTTTTCAAACAAGATGCACGTTTTTCAAAACAGGGCTTTCCTAAGGGCTACCTCCTATCTGAGCCTTCTTACCTTTGAAGCTTTTCAAGTCTTTAAGGTGAAAATCAGAGCCTGACCATTTATGTGCACTTATTTATTTGGTAGGGAGGAAAAGCTACTCTTTTGAATTCCTAAGGAGTTAAAGTACTGTATCAGATACTGACTCATGCTGATCACAGCAGGTCAGTTGTGACAATTTTCTTAGGCTGAATGGACTGAAAGGAGGTATGTCTGATGCTCTCTTCCTAGTAGGATGTTTGCCCCTTCTACAAGAGATTGAGACAGCATATTTGACAGGTGGATCATGGAACCATTGAAATCATGGGTCCTTTTGCATTATCAAACCAGTTGTTTCACATCCTGAAGGAAATATATAAGGAACTATGTTCCTTAGTATTCTTCGTTTTCCTGCTTGGAGTTCCCTGTTCCCATCCCCATGATCATCTTGAGTAGCAGTATTTTTTTTTTATAGCGTATTTCAATTTGGCAAGATTTAATTATGCTCTTCAGGTAATGAAGGTTTCTTCCAGCCTGGCTTCCCACAAATTTATTCTGTGTTCTTTACCCAGGTCCTTGCTGCTTCTGATGAGTGCTATTTTTGTAAGGAAGAGGGGTAATGTTGAATACACATCCATCGATATTTTTTTGTGTAAGGAAAGCATATAGTGATGGAAACCATCTGCTCTCTGTATAGTTGTCCTTTCTTATTCATCCATATTTATATCTTAAATACCTTACTAGTGCCACTACGAACCTCTTATTTATGTCACAGTTTATTACTGGAAGTGAAAAATTCTCATTTGAATGACAGTGGGTAAATCCACCATTATATGATATGAAGGTTTTTGCATGTGTCTTCCTGATCTGTAGAGCCACAGAACTGTCTATATTGTTGTTGCTTGCTAGAAGAGAAGATTACCAGTGAGTAACACTCTGCGGTGCCTACAATGCTGTTTCAGATTTTGACAGAGGAAAGGTATAAGAGAGGGAGGAATTCTCGTGCTTCCATGGACTGCCAGGTCAGCCCGATCTCATTAACTCCAGTCTTGAAATAGAAGAACAAAGAAATTAGATAGTATAGAGCGAAGTAGATAAAGAATAGTATAACTTAAAAGCAAACATTCTTTAAACACCAACCTGGGAGCGTAATTCAAGTTATGCATTTTTATGTTGTTAACTGGGAAGCAGAAAACAAGTCAAGAAATGAGTGGGTTAGGTTTGCTAATATTAGTGGGCTTTTTTATGTTAAAAGTGGTGTTTTAATTTTAGCTTTTTACAGTTCTCTATACTTGTTTTTATTTGTTTGAAAATAGCTCAAATTAATGAGTTGGAGCACCTGAAATATGCTTAAAGGAAGTCATTACAGAGTGGAACATTGTATTGAGAAAACCAACCCAAACCTTCCTGTGTATTCTTACCATGCAGAATAAAAGCGAAGGTAAAGGATAACAAAGGGCTTGATTTTGGAGCAAGCTGCAATGCAGATAAAATATTATCTGAGCTTATTCTGCTCTTCTTGTTCTCAAGCAGCTGAAATGCAATCTAGAGCTGCAATGGAATTCAATACTAGGGCAGATCCCTGCTGAGTAGTAACTTCACTATAAATTTCTCAAATTCACCATGGTCTTCCGTTTTATTCTTTTGATATGTTTTTGATCAGTTAAGAAATCATAATGCTGCAAATCAGAGGTGTTTCTCTCATTGGTCTGTTCCCTCCTTTAGTTAATGTTTTTCGTAAGTCAGAGTTTGTTTTGTTGAGGTCTCATTATATTCAGATCAGCATTGGACCCAATAAAATTGTAGGATTTTTTCCTATATGAATTTGTTCACATTTTGTTGTTTTAGATTTTCAGGGTTTTTGCATGAGTGGGAATAACTTACACAAAGCATACGTTATTGTATTGTCTTGCATGCAACGTGTTGTCTTGTCTTGACCCTATACTACAATAGTTATGTGTTGTCACTTTGCAGAAGCAGATATGTATTGAGATGCTGGTTATTTTTCCTGTTACAGAGTTGAGACAGATTGCTGCAATTATAAAAGGAGTTCATTCTGTTTGTTTGAAGGAAACAATGATACACACGAGTAGCTTATGTTCAGATTGATATTTGGGGAGAGGAGTTAAATCAACCTAAGTGACTGGAAACTAAGAGATCAGTAAATAGCCAGGATGTGACATCTGGAGCAGGACTATATTGCGTGAATGCCTAATGCCATTTTAGTTGACATGGGATATCTGAGGCGTGTGCAAGAGGGTACATTGGTGTGGCACAGGAGCTGATAGAGACCTGTGCTGTTCTGGATGCACATAGCTTGGTGGGCAAGTGTCCAGGAGCCATCTAAAATAACTACAGATGTCTTTTTTTGTGGTAGGCAATTGAAAACTGCCCCTACATCAAAGTTAGCACAACAGTCTTGCAGTGAGAGGTTCTCAGATGCTTTGCTGTTTCTAGTACATCTCGTTCTGCCTGCATCATGCTTTCCCTTTTTTTTGAGTGGATTTTATCTGTTGCCATTTGGAAGGGAGTGGGTTCAGCACATGCGAAATGTAGGCTGATTTTACGTATGTATTTATATGTAGCTAATAATAGGTTTCAAGATCCCACATATGGGCTATTAAACCTACAAGTTGAATGTCATGCCCATACCCTTCCTGCAGAATTGATGTGTTGCTTTCTGCAGAATAGTACAGCACACTGAGTGTAGCAGCGTACTGCAGCAGCTGTGGGTGCCAAGATACCGGGACAGCCAAACTCATCTCGAGTTCATTGAATTCAGAGGATTACTGTGGCGTAAGCTGTATTTAGTGTATAAAGGAGCTATGCTGTCTTTCATTCAAATCTCTGTCAGATGAAATCGTCTCCTCCACTAGGCTTAAGTGCATACATTTCAAATGCTTTGCATCAACAACAACAAAAAAAATGAGAACTTAGTTCTAGGGTCTAGATGAGGAATGAAGGTCATGAAATCACACTGCGTGATGTCTCTGTTCTGCCTTTTGTACTAGAAACAAGACATAGAAATGTTTGTGACTAGTCTGGTGTCCACAAAGAATACATAACATCTGTTTTGAATGGACAGGGAAAGGCTGCAAACACAGAGGAGACAGATATGCAGAATTATTTTAACTATACCTTTTGAACAGTGATTCTACATGGGAACGTATCAAATATTGGCACTCACTCCTTGTAGAATGCCAGGATTTTCTCACTATGTGAATGAGATCCCTATGCAGCTGTTAAAATATTAGAATTTAAAATGTTAATGTGTTTTATTGGTGGAAGTTCAAAGAAGGTTAAAAACGTTGTGTACAACTTATTCGTCGTTATTCCTAGGCAGAAATATCCATCTCATCATTGTAGCCATTACCGAGTGTCAACTCTAAACCCCTTGAGAGAAGGCAGTTCTCATTCTATAAAGGAATAGAATGGCAGAAAGGCTAAAATATTATTGTTCAGAGGATCAGGTGAGAAGGATCTGTTATGTGAGGCTCTGTATACATGTAATAAAGGTATGTTCCATGACAAATGGACAAGGTAGCTTCTCCCTCATCTGAGAAATGGTTACTGCCTGTACTCCTCTTGTCATCCAGAAATAAGTAGCAAGACACATTAGCTAATCTGGCTAAAGGAAGATGCAGTATGTTAGTTTAAACCTTAGTGAAACCTCCTGTTCACAGCTGGCTATAAATACATGTGTGCTGTCTTGAACTGACAGACAATAGCTTGGTTAATCCTGGTAACTGGATGATGGGCTTTGAGCCTGGAGAGAAAAATACAGCTGTTGTCATGCTCTTCTGTACAGGGAGCTGAGAGAAGCCTATGGGGAGTGTAACCCCCTGTCTGCTTGTTTCCACCTAAAGTCTCTACCAAAGTTATCTCATAGTCTTCACAATCTAACGCATCACTAAAAGCTGCAGTAAAGATCTCAGTTTTCACTGTTAGTAATGGAAATGCCAGGATATGTTTTTGGTGAAGTGTAGAACTCGGAAGATCTTGAATTAACCATTAGAGAAATGTATTCAAAATCAAAATGTATTCTTTAATAAAACTAGTAATGTGGTCTTAAAGTTTATTTTTATTGTGTATTAAGTTTTTTTCATTTTTAGTCTTAGCTAAAAGATGATTAAATCTATGTGCATGGTTCTGCTGAAGTAAACATTTTTATTCTGTGAGTCATTAAATTGGGCTGTACATATTGGAAGTTCATTCTTGTGATGCAGTTGCACTTTCTGTGAAGGTATTGTCACAGTCTTCTCAGAAGTTGTAGAGGTTTGTAACAACTTTAGAAAACTTTTTTTTCTAGAAGCATTTTTTGTAAGAGGTTAGAAATATAAAGACAATTTCATGAAAAAAGTGTGTGAGCCCTAATGCTAACAGTTTTATGATTTTTTTTTCCCCACTTAGACTTACTTCATTTAGAAGTTTAGTGAAGCACTTTTTTAGAAGTCTACCATTTCATCATTTCTATTTGGGTGAGAAGGTGGTATTAAGCATTTGCAGTAGCTAGCATTTTTTTTATTAGTGACTGCAGTTTTAATAGTAGAAAGTTGACTGCAGTGTAAAAGTAGAAACTATCTACAGCTATCTACAAGTTTCCTTCTATTCATAAAAGTGCTGGGGAAAGCACTTTTATGGTCAGGCCAGACCTTGAGTACTGTGACCAGTTCTGGGACCCTCAGTTTAAGAAAGATGTTGAGATGCTGGAGTGTGTCCAGAGGAGAACAATGAAGATGGTGAAGGGGCTGGAGAAAAAGCCCTATGAAGAGCGACTGAGGGAGCTGGGATTGTTTAGCCTGGAGAAGAGGAGGCTCAGGGGTGACCTTATTGCTCTCTATAACTACCTAAAAGGAGGTTGTAGGCAGGCAGGGGTTGGTCTCTTCTCTCAGGCGATCAGTGACAGAACAAGAGGACGTTGTCTCAATCTTTGTCAGGGGAGGTTTAGGCTTGATATTACGAAAAAAATTTTCACTGAGAGGGTGATTCGCCAATGGAATGCACTGCCCAGGGAGGTGGTGGAGTCATCGTCCCTGGAGGTGTTTAAAAACTGATTGGATGAGGCACTTAGTGCCATGGTTTAAATGATGAGTGGGTGCTAGTGTTGGGTCATAGGTTGGACTGGATGATCTCAGAGGTCTTTTCCAACCTTGTGATACTGTGATACTGTGAAAATGTAAAGAAAGTATTAATAGAAATTTGCATATAACTTGACTTCAGCCGTGCCTCTTTTGATAATAGAATATAAATATTCTAGTGCAAAACTTAAACCTAGAGATGTGCCTTCACTCCAGTTCTGGTGTTTAGAATTATTGATTCTCAGAGAAAATTTCCTAGCCTGGTCTTTCGTTACTCATCTCATTATCTAGTCTGCCACAGAGGATGGGAACTCCACATTTTAACTTACACTGATATACATGCAGGAGCAGCCCATAATTCGCCAAGTTAGAAATGTGTACCCAACCTGTGACTTAAACAGTGCCCTCCACATTTAATCTTGTTTGCATTTAAATTTTAAGGGGCATAGAAATCATGGAAAAAAGCTGTATTTGGCCTAGCTTCTAAAGGTGCAACAAGATGGGTAATGCGAATATCGCATTCTCTAGCTCAACGCTGAAGATTATGCTGCTTATTGCGTAGTAAGCAACATTCTTTAGGGTTTTGCAATGTTAGTGAAGCTAATCAGTTGTTGACGTGGTTAATCTGATATCTTTAAATATCAAGTAATTCAGCTGATATATTTTGAAAATTTAAGATAAATCTTTGCTGTTCCTCATGAAATAGATATTCGTGCTCTGGCTGTGGACAGGGGCTGCAGAAAACTGTAAAAATCTTGCCTGCTTACTTTGAAATTAATTCCACATTAATTACATGCACAAATTAAGTTAAGTCTCAGTTCTCCCTTCATTATTTTTACTATTGTATTGCACATCCCTTGGCTCTGTAATCACATGAAATATTTCAGAGTCGGATTTTCACATTCCAGCTCCAGATTTTTTCCTGTGCCCACTCACCTTCGGTTCTTCATAATCTTTCCTGCTTTCATCCACATGTTTTTATCTCCCTACATCCCCTTACATATTACCTCTCAAATTTCCTTATGCTAGGTCCAGAATATACTCTAACGTTACTCATGCTCCTGTCTCCTTCCCTTTGCTTTAATGATGCGTATATCTTTCAGCTGCCCAGCCCTACATGTATTTCAAATGTTTATCCCTTCCAATTGCTTTTTCTTTGGTACAACTTTTTCTGCTCCACTTTGGTGTAGTATGGTCAGGAAAGCTTGAACAAATACCTCTTACTGTCAGTGTGAAAATCCCCTTTTTGCCACTTCTTACTCAGTGATCAAACTAATGTGCTATAAATCATTGCAGGAAACTGAAGAAAGACTGGCTGTAGTATTTGCTGCAAGAAATCCTAATTCAAACCTTTGTCTATAAAACCTATAAGAAATTCCCATTATCTTTAGGGTAGTAGTTGGGTCAGGTCCATTATTACTGTTGTCTTCACTAACTAGCTGCAGACCGTGAAATTTCGTAAGGATACTAAAACAACATATTATCTTCTGAGCCTAATCCTGGAAGTAGCCTGAAAATCTGTCAGTACTCAGAGTAATAGTCTTTGTTACTTACAACACATTGTGATTCCAGGTTTATATGGGGTGGCTTCAGCAAGGGTTGCAACCAAGGATCTCCCATCCTGCTTCCATGGCTTGCAAATGTGGCCTTACCGGGTACTTAAGTAGTTATTGCTTCTTACACTCCGCTACTGGACATAACTGGTGGTTTAATAAATACAGTGATGTGTGTTATAGGTTTTTGCTGATTTCTTGCTTTAGTATACTACGTATGTCAAGTCTAGTCTTCTCCAGTTTTGAAGAAAACTATTTTGAGGGGATTAGTGTTCTAAAACTATGCGTCTTACTATCTTTCTATCTGTACACCTTATTGTGTAACTGAGATGGGCAGTTGGTTCACCTCTGCATTAGGTAAGGAAGTGTACACTGAGTTTATCAAATTGGAACTTACTTTGAAAAAAATTAAGATAGGAAAGTCACAGGGCTTTCAGGTGGGACTGGATTCTGTCCTGTGTTCTGGCAGTCAGGAGATGGTTGAAGAGGAGCAGGTAGCTGAAACGTGCTGAGGTGTTGCCTTTCCTGTCTCTCTCCTCACCGGGCAGCCTCCTCAAGAAAGTGGTACTGACTGAGTGAGTACAGCAACGAGGAACAGGGATCTGATTTTTTTTCTGATGCTTGTGAAAATGTCTCTTTTTTGGCTTCTTAACAGGAATCTGTTCTCTTGAAGATGAACAGTTTAGTGCACATGGGCACACTTTGTACTTCTCGTTACTATAGTATTGTTTAGATGCTGGTTAATTTGTCCTCTCTGTTCAGAGGCCTTGTGTATGTCGCCATACAAATACCTTGTGTCCTGTGATGCCTTTGTAATTGAATGTTTCTTCATTTTTTAATCACATCCTCAGCTGCTGATTTGTGTTATTCAACATCTGTTGCCTTTTATCACAACGAATTTCAGCAGTAGGCAGAGTGATTCCTTTCAGTTCATATATCATTTTTTTTGTGCACTTACGGAAGGAACAGGGCTGAAATGCTGTGTAAATACTGTTAAAAATAATCCCAGACAAACCAAACCACACTACTACTGTGTGTAACAGTAAGTGAACTATGTTGAGTTTGTGTTCCTTCTTTTGACTGTTTTGATTTGAGGATTAATTTTCTGGAAAAATATTAACATAAATCCTAATATTTATGGAATTCGAAGTGATAAAAATAAGAAGTTGAATTTATAAGGCTCCTAATGATTTTTCATAAAGGGTCAAGATTGCATGGGGTTTACTCAGCTTTAGAAACGGAAGGATAATTTTGTAGAGAAAAAGCCAAGAATGACTGTGTCACACGTCCAGTGTATGGTTTTGACCTCCTTCATTCTTTTGCAAAAGCTGAAGAGCTTTTGATGAATCACTTGAGATTCAGTGGGTGAAAGTTTTACCCAACAGCATCTGAAAAGTTACCAACAGGATTATGATCAGATTTGGGTAGCTAAAACTCTTTTGCAGTGCTACAGGACTTTCTTCTGATCTCTTTAGAAAGAAACTTCTTTTTTTAACATTCAAGAGAACTGAAATTTTACGTTAAGACTTAGAGGTCCCAAAATGATCAAGTAGTTAATTATTTAGTACAAGTCAGGTTATTTCATTAATATAAAAAGGCTTATGACTCATAGTATGCATGAGGAAGAAAAGCACGCAGAGAAGAGCAGGAAACCTGTGCTTGTCTCATATAGGGGTATATGGTATTTGGAATGTGGTGTAAGAATGAACTTCTGAGGTTCTCAGAGAAGATGTTAATGGAGAAGAGGTACAGGATACAGCTTTTGTGTTCTAGAGGCCTTATTCTTTGAGAGATAAAGGAGTATTAAAGGATGATGAGACAAATGGGGTAATTAACTTTCTTTTTTTGCGTAGCCACCTTCACTTGGAAGGAGGAGGATCTGCTACAGGTTGAGGTGGCAGTTGGACAAGAAGAGGATTGCAGAAGAATAAGATGTGAACATGCTTGCGTTGGTTAAAAATGATCAGGAAACAGGATAGGAATAATGATTTTGATATTGGAGGGTATTCATGGGTAGTGTTCTAAAAGAATTTGTTTTTTATTCCAGTCATGAATCATCTTGAAAATGATGGTAAAACTTGCTGATGATAGTGAATTATTCTGTATAGCAAAGACAAAGGCCATCTTGAAGAGTTACACTGAATAACTGAGAAATCCAGTGGCAGAGGACAGGATGTTCAGTATTGAAAAATGCGAAATGTTGCAGATGAGAGAGAAATATTCCCTACTTTTGCCTCAGCAGTGAGCACTGGGATAGCATCATTCTGGTTTCTGTCCTTATAAAACATCTGAGATGCTTTCTTCTTTTTAATAATTTGGGATCTTAAATTACCAGCTGGTGGCTTTCCCTAAAAATAATTTTAGTGTGAGCATAGTATGTGCATTTCCTTTCACTGATTTTGTAAAGGTACATTAGTGGTGATACAAAATAGCTATAATTTACTCTCAGATACTAGAACTACACAAAAAAATGAATGGGGCATATATGTACTATATAGACAGCTTTCCTTTTGTTGCTTTGTGCAACCATATAGTTAAGTGATAATGTTCCTGGAGATTTGGTCTATGAAGCAATAAATGGCTTTTATAGTTGATTAAATGCTGAAGTGCAGCTGGAGCTACAAAAGCAGTCTCAATCAGTAAGTATGTTATTACCATTATCGAAAGATAAAAAGAGAACATGAGGGGAACAGGAATATTTAAAATTTTGAGGCAGGGGGAAAACCAGAAAGGATAATGTTTTAATTAAAAATATTTGCATGGTAGATGTGAACCAATGTTGTTAATCTACAACTTTTGCATTTTCCAACAAATCCAGAACCATATGTAACTAAATGCTATTAACATAATAGGTAAAACTTTAAAACAGTGGATGTGATGACCTGATTGAGATCTGAATTGGGCTGCTAATTTCTTAAAATATGTATTGAGAAGGAAGATCAGTGGGTTTTGCAGGAAGAGTAGTTTTGCACAATTTTCTTAAATTCAGGCTAGTTTCAAATTATGTTGGGCTTGGAAGCTGGCCTGTTAATCTGTCTTTATAAGCTCTGGCCTCCTAAGACATATGCCTCCTACTGGCAGATGTCTTTTATGTCTACAGAAAGTTTGAAAGGAAAGAAACCGTGCACTGAAGACTTTCTGACTTTATGCAGACACAAGTGCTGCAGTGACTGAATGTATCTGTTCCTGGTTCAAAACCATGATAGAAGTAAGGTTGTAGCTTCTTTTGCCAGGGACTTGATACCAAGCTCAGTCAGATTGGGACTGAAGTAAACAGAGGCTTCTTGCTTTGGTGCTCTAACTATGACCCTGGGGACCAAATAGTAATTTCTGTTCCTTTGTT
The DNA here is from genome assembly GCA_033558185.1 of Dromococcyx pavoninus. NCBI lineage: Eukaryota > Metazoa > Chordata > Aves > Cuculiformes > Neomorphidae > Dromococcyx > Dromococcyx pavoninus. Next base: position 653,760 of record JAUMJL010000063.1, on the reverse strand, counting down.
TTGGGCTTCCAGGAAAAAAATCATGATAGGTTATGCCAAAAATATAATGTCATGAGGCAGTGTGCTTAACCCTAGATACCTAAAGTGATCAATTTTCTTATCTTCTCTGATCCAGCAAAATATATAGGGAAAGTCATGAAACAAAACAATCTGTAACTAGTGATGAAAATTATCAGAAGTATTCAAATTGTATGAAATAAATCTGCCCAAGTAATTACCTGAAAATCATACCTTCACTTTTCAGCCACCTCTTCAGGGCTGGTCAAGCAAATATATCAGTACCTAAGTGTATGAACTGAATGATGAGCACGCTTTCTCCATCCCAGATCATTTTAATCATTGACATTTTGTCTGGAAAAAGACTTAGGTAAATACAGGAATACTAGGAGTTTAAAATGGTGGGCATGGAAGGGAGCATCTGTAGGATTGACTTAATTTCAGATTTAACCATGTTCTGATCTCAGGCCTTGTAATCAGAGCCTATCTCCAACAGCTACTGTCCAGCATATGTGTTAGTGAATTCAAGACCTGAAGATGTGTCAACAAACAAATAATGTGCTGAGCAGTGCTGCCTCTTCATGGCTTCTGCATTGCCTGAGATGCTTGGAGATCTCTAGGGCTGTAGCTCCTGAGTCATACCTTTAGATTAACAGATGTGTTTCTTTTCCACCTACTTTAAGATTCATGAAAAGTGATTCAGTCATGAGAGTCCAGCCTGTTTCCATTAAATCAATGAAACTTTTATTATTTTCTTAAATAGAAGCAGACCTGGGCCCAATATGCAAACATCCTGTCACTAGAAAAGCAAACTGAAAAAGCTCAATTTAACCAGGCTTGCCGTGGCTATTGTGTTATTTAGATTGGATTGTCTGCAAGCAAATGTAGCTTTAATTGTTGAATATTATTATAAATATCATTGGAAAACTGTTATTTTCACTAGGTCTTGTACATAGATCTGTAATGCATTATGTGATGATAGCAACACCAGTGTTTATGATGGCTGCCTTTCTGTAATGTGAACCTGAGGAACAGAAACTCCCAGGGACTGAATGCCAGTCTTCATTCTGAACTACAGTTTGCTGTCTCTCTTTTCCAGCCATTTGTCTAAATTCTTGCCTCGTTTCTTTTGAATGTCTCTGGGGGAAAGGGTCTTTATAGCACATTACTTTTTATACGTAAAGTACAACACTTACTATTTTATTTTGCTTTTATAAAAGGCATGAGAGAAAAAACATTCCTGCACTTTTCTCATGCAAGTGCATTCTTTTGGTCGGCCCTTGAACAGGTTACAGATCTTAACTGGAAACTTCAACTTCATTGGGTAATTATAGCAGCATATATTCACCCAAGTGAGAAGGATCTCGGGAGGCCATCTGGTCAAAGTGGAAGCGACATTGAATTCAGAGCATCTTGCTCAGGGCTTTGTCCAAATGGGCCTTGGAAACTTCCAAGTGTGGAGATCCCACAGCCTCTGGGAAACCTATTCCAGTTCTAAATAATACTTACAGTAATTTTTTTCGTAAACCTGGCAGAATCCCTGTCTTTCAAGTTATGCCCGTTATCTCTTTCTTCTGCACTTCAGTAGGCTGGCTCTATCGTCTTGGTAACCCTTCTGTTAGGTGTTGCAGCCTCCAGCAGTTGCCCCTGAAGCCTTCTCTTCATAGAGCTAAAAGACCAGTTCCTCAGACTGTCTTCATAGGCACATGCTTATGGTATTATGTATGTTCTGTTACGTCCACAGTGTCTTGAGCTGCAAAACACATAATTCTGTCTTGTAAACATAGATGTGTTTAGTGGGGAGCAATTAATATTCCATTGTGTTTTTCCTGAGGTTAGATAACTTCTAGTAGTATTCATTACAAATTTGAAAGTCTTTTCAAAGTGGTAACTAAGCAAATCTCTTATAGCTATTAAAGATTAAACATCAACAATGTCTATCTGAAATTATTTGAACCCATAATTGCATTTTCAGTCAATAGAGTCCATTATGATTGTGTGTTTATCTCAAAAAATGCTGATGCATCCCTTTATACTTCATGTGTTTTAATCCTTAAACACCAAAACATATCTCTGTCTAGGGAACTATTGGATTACTTCAGGCTGCTTTCACATAGATTTATTAATGTAGGGTGCAATACAAATGCATGCTTTACGGAGCAAGGTAAGAGTTGAACACCTACCTTCCAATACACATATCAGGAATCTTTCCTTGCTTCAGCTGGATGTTGTGGTCTGTACTATGGTCAGCTTCAGAGGCAGGAGATCTGCTGATCACATACAGAGGTAACCCACAAAAGGCATTATGCTTTTATTACTAGATATTTATCTACTTCACCCAAATGAGTTACTACATTAGTAACAAAAATCTCAAGAGAAAGTCCTGGAGATTTTAGTGGGTTTTAGGAAAATAAAATGCAAACAAAACAAATAGTCATACTTATTTTCCAGAAAGGTTGACATCTGACTCTTGGCAAAATAGGATTTTTTTTGTTTCACCCATGGAAGCATGTGCTGTGTAACTGTGTGAGTAACTGTGCAAGTTAAATGAGATTTCATAAGCCACTGCACTGCCACTGCACTGGGAGGAATAGGATCTTTTGGGTTCCTGATTCGTGGGAACTGAAGGAGGTCAATAGGCATATGAACAAGATACTCCTAGTTGTGTAAAATATTTATAGACATAATACTGTATGTGGAACATGATTGAAATGATACAGGCCCTGTACAGTTCTAACATGTAGGTTATATATTTCTAATGAAACATAATTTCTGTAAGGAAGGGAAATGCATGGGAAGTGCAGATTTGTAGCACATGATGACGTTTGGCAATGCAGTTCACACAGGAAATAATTTTCTAACAGAGCATGCATGAATCTTTTTCTCCTCTATTTTATCTAATAGTCACATGGTAGGTCATTCTATCATTAGATGGTGTATTTCTGTCTCCTAAACAGAGATGTGTTCATGGCAGCGAGAAATGAGCAATATTGCAACTGCTCTTGCCAATATTATTATTATTTTTTATTATTTTTATGGCCCCAAAATGCGCCCTAGGCACTTAGAGGAATCATTAAAGCAATTTAATGCTTCTTGTAATGCTGCAGTAACCAGGGAATTTTTTACACATATATTTACTTTTATGTAGCTAATTCTACAAGGTATGCTGCAAGCAATCACCTAACAGCTTCTTGTGTCACCATTGTCAGTGATGTGTAGGACTCTGCTGATTTTTCCTTCTCTCTGGTTCTTTTCAGTTTGACAAGGGAGGCTGTAATTCTGGCTTGTGCAGTCATGGTGTTTCACATCTAAGTGGGTTTGCATTAATTACAATGTAATTTTGTATTCTGCTTATCTGTAGTCAACACTTGTGTATATGAAACCTGTGTACGTGGCTAGAGAGACCAACTAATGTCCATGGATGTTCTTATGAGTCCGTGCTGGTTTGCTTAAGTCGTAGTCTGAAGAAGTTTGTTTTAAGGGAGAATGAAGGTGCCTAGTTCTTTTCCTCGAAGTTAGCTCTGGGTATTTTATAGCCAAATCCCTAAATATTCATTTACATTTGGAGCAATTGCCAGTTTACTGCAAGGGTTTGCAACCTGGAAGGGTCTGTTTCATCATGCCTTAGCACCTGTGATTCACGTGTGTGGCTGCTCAGTGCTTCAGACTTGGTCTGTGTTAGGTTAGTACTTGCATGTAGTGCATCTTTGTGTTCATCCCTGCTGGCATAAATGTAGAGTAGTTCTTGCCTACAACACAATTCAGAATTTAGTGTTCATATATGATAGAATTCCATTGCGCTTGGCTTTATCATTTAGATAAATTTTAGTTTAATTTACATTTTTATAAACATTTGTATTTGTATGTATAATATTTGTATCTTATATCTATCTTAAGTATTTCATTTGTATGTTTTAATGCTCGGAACAATTTCAGGAACATTTTTCCTACATAATTTGTGATAAAGATTCATCATCATGTTGTTAAATGAGGATGCTTTAACAGATAATATTGAATCATTCATGTCTGTTGGTAGACGTCAAGAATGTGCAAAACAAGCAGACTGTGACCATCTCTTATTATTCTTAAGGAAACGTAAATCACTTCATCTTGACAAATTTAACTTTTTCTTCCATTTGCATTGACTATGAATGAAGTGGAATGACGAGCAAATGCTACTAGGTTTAATAAGAATAGAAGCTATACTGACCATCCAAATGGAGTGCTGGAAGCCCTGCTCGTTAATCAGATTGTGAGTATTATATTTGGCATTGTAAGTGGGTGCAGTAGCAAAAGACCATTAACTATAAATGCTATTTGGAATAGAAGTGTGTACTATTTCTATTTGTATCTGAGTTTTTAGAAACACTTAAATACTAGGAGGAAACAAATTTAAGCTGCAAATAATGTGTTTCTGTATTTAAAGGGTAGACAGGATTCATAAGCTATTGAAACCAGCCTATTAATTTGAAACAGTTCCATTATCTAAAAAAAGAAGAGGGAGAAAAAAGGAACTCAATGAAGTGTAACTGATTCCATTTATGTGCTGAAATAAAATCACAATGATAGAGATTTTTCAAACAGCAGCTCAAGGAAGATTGAAAGCTGTTCTAGAAACAGGTGTGGTTTTTAGTGTAGGCTTTTAATTGTTGGGAAGTTATATTAATATTTCTAATTCCAATTAGAGAAGGACGGTGTGGGTGTTCATGAGTGCATGCATCCTCTTGGCATGTTGACAGCATTTCCTTGGAGTGGGAATTGAAGCAATTTGTTTAAAACATCTGTAATACAAAGGCAGTACTTTGTGAATATCCAGAGAGTAGAAAGGGTTTGAATATCTGTTTACAAGAAAAAGCATATCTTATAGTACTGTTCGTTGTAACACATCCTGGAGAGCTCTGTAGGTTGCAACCGAGCTGCATACATGGAGGTATTTGTTGCAGCCATGTGCCAACTTGCAGGTGAAATAGAAAATGCTCGTTAGTGCTTTGTGTGAGCATGCATCTGCACCAGAGAGAAAAAGGGAAATTTTTTCTAAGATTATCTGCCCATCTTAACTTTTCCTGAGTTACTATTTTAATATCTAAGGTCTCCTTGTTTTATCAGACTTGCATAAAAAATTTGGAGGAGTTGTTTTAATACCTAGATGTCCTATGTGATATGACCTGCTATTCCATCGTTCTGTTTATGGGAGATTCTGTTTGGACGACGTGTACATACATAAAATCTCTTCTAGAGCCCTCAGCAGCGTAGGATCCTTTTTTTGAGCTTGGTTCAGAGAATTAAGTGGGGCGATTGGAGTTACAAAATGACCCAGACATGACTGAACTACTGTAGTAAATTCAAAAACTACTTCTGCTAGTAGTTAATTTATTTGTCCATAAAATCTTGCTGTGGAGAAAAGGAGAGCTAGACCATCAGCCCCAGCCCCATACCAGTGGCAACAAGCATTACCACTGCCTTCACAGTCTGACAGGGTATCATTTTCCAGAATTAATAAAGACTATAGGAATGTGCCTGTGCCTTTGGAGGCCAAAGACCTTTCCATAGTGAAAAGTTATTAGCCTTCAGATGAAGTGCCTTAATTTTTTTGCCATTTTGTTTCTGTCAAAAATAGACAAACCCCCCTTGTTGAAATCCATTAAATTAAATCCTTGAATTTAAAAGGTCTCCAGATTAATTTGGTTATTGAAGCTTGCAGAATATCCTTGTTCAGGGTATTTTATGCCCTGTTCAAACTGCAAGGGCTTAGGAGTTGTTTGCACTTTCAAGTGTAAAGATTGCCCTGAGTGATTTGAAGCTTCAGAAATAAATTGCTACATATTTATTGCTGTAAAGATAATCTTCCAAACATGAATTGATGCTGCTCTGACTTCCTCAGGGTTCAGCACTTCTACTGTAGAAAACCTTCCCTATCAGGAAAAGAGGGAAACTGCCAGTACTTTGGTAAGATTTGTTATTGCTACCTGGAAGCCTGAAGGACAAAGAGGACGTGATCTGCAAGCGTAAGTATTCAAATAGTCAGGGGTTGTAGGAAAAAAAAAACTCATGTAGATAGTTGGTGGCTAGGAAATGCTTCTGAGCATTCTGAGTAAAACTAGTTTTTAACTGTAAAACTGTGCCTGACAAGCTTGTTCAGTAAGCCACCTTCTGTATCTTTAGTAGCTGGACTGCCTCAACTGAGTTTATAACATCACTCCTACTTCTGTTTAAGTTAACTTCATGAAATCAAAATAAATGAGATATTGCTTAATTGATGAATAGGTTTTTACTATGAATCTACCATCTTGGATATTCTTTGTAAATACAAACAGCACATACCGGGAAAGATAATCCTTTCTCAATAGAAATTACTTTAATCCACCTGTTATTTCAGGTCTCTGTGAGAGCAGATTGGATAAGGCAAATGTTTTATGTAATATATATTTTATATTTTTCTTTAAACAAGGACAATAAAGAGATAAAAACATCAGGCCCTTTAGACGCTGTGGATACTGAACGAACAAATTCAGAAATTGTATGCGAGTTAAAAATGCCTGAAAAATGGATGACTAAGGGAGCAGAGTCAGGATGTACTGGTCAAGGTTGATAGTTCATTTCATTTTACGTTTTCTAGAGCTGTGATGTGGGGAATGTGAAGGGAGAGATAGATGTAATGAGTATGTTTAGGGGAATATTTTGGGAAAAGTGGATTAAAGCATTAAGTGGCAACCTTTTTTTTAAAAAAAAAGCAGATCCATTTTACAAGTTTCTTTTCAATTTCAAGTAGAAAAATATAACAGCATTAGACTAGACTAAAAACCTCTTAATGTTTTTTTATTCATTGAATACATTATCTTTGAGTGAGAAAATCAATGCATTGTTGATGTGCTAGGCAAGGATTTATCCACATCAAGATTGTTCCTGATGGATTAATTTTCAGCATAAAGGTGCCGCTGTTTGGCACTGTTTGTAATGCTTTCAGATGACTGAAATCACTGGCTTTGGGAAAAGAACAAAACCCAGTCATATTTCCTGTGAAGATAAATGTGCAACGTGTTCTTTGCCCCATCTTTCACATCTGTAATTGCATGTTATTGTCTATTTAGTGTCTCTGTTAATCCTGAAAATAAAAGAAAATCATTCTGTTATGGATGTGATCCACTGCTACTGAAATGAATGGTGAGAGTCCATTAGATTTTAGTGTGCTTTAGGGTGACGTTGGCAGTGAGAAAGGATATTCTGGAATTGTAGCCATGTTGCCTTCTGGTTATTCCAATTTAAACTCAGGAATCAGAAAACATGAGTTGTGTAAAACCCATGCATAATCAGAGAGTGCATTTCATTGCAGTTACTCAGCACAACAGAAGTACACACTGTAATTTCGTCTCTCTCGTTAAGACTTACAAGCTGTTCCAGTACTAAATAATTTACAGAAGTGAATAAGCCAGGAGCTTCTTTTCTTCTGTGAGTTCTGTAATCCAATCTAATCCATTTTAAATATGTAAGTGATACTGGTGTGGTGTGCACACTTCAGAGCTCCTTGAGATCAGTCATCTATCCTGTTGCTAAAAGGTATCTCATTGTCTAATAAAATCAGCTATTTAACATCAATGATTCATACCTTCTTGTTAGATCAAATTGGGTCTAAATGACGTATTTTGATGTCTCTTTGCCATGTCTTTTTTATGTGTTGTGCACATTTTCTACTGTGCAAAACTTGTTGAAAAAGCAACTCAGTGCAGTGTCAGAACAGCTTACTGCAAACTTGAAACTGAAGTTAAAGAATTTGGAAGCATCAAATGATTTGATTGTGCTTTTCAATATTTGTACACCTTTATAAAAATCAGGTACTACACAGCTGTGAGGATAAAAGAGGCAAAAAGATAGTATTAAATCATGGACATCTACATAGTCCCTAACTTGAGTGAATTCTTGAGTTTGTAGGGCTTATTGGATGGTATCCACAATAATATAAGACTAAAATTGTAGAAAACTTTTCTGCTGTTAATCAGGTTCTTTGTTAAGGCCACTTTCCTAACAGCATTGACCCATGTCCTTCTTAGTAGAACAGAAATAATTCCAGTTAATTAATTGGTCACAAGTTGAAGAAGCCCTGTGTGACATTTGGAGAGTGAAGCTGAAGACTACTTCTATTCTAGTTTAAAACATAAATTTAAGTCTGTTTTTTGGCCCCTGGGGCAGGTGGTATGGTCCACCTTATGGTCACACCTCTGTTGCATTACTCTTTTCCAGTTAATGACAGTGGCAGTAGCCATACTGATGGAAACTTGATTACCCTATCATTTACACTTTGTCTAATGAGAAATCTCTCCAGTATAAACATGTATTTCATAAATTAAATCCTTATTTAAGTATCTTCTGAAGTATTATGTTTGCAGGCAGCTTGAAGAGTGGCTAATACAATTCCTTGTGAGAGTTTTCAGCTGAATTTCCATTCTGGTTTACTTTGTAATCTACTTTATTCCCAAGATGTTAGCTGCTGTTTAAAGATCAGAGCAGTGCATGTTTTTCTAAATGTCACCATGAGCTGCATCTGATACATTTTTACGAATGCGTTAGTCACTTCTGAGTGCTTTCTGCTGTATGAGACCCCCAAATACTTAAACTGAATAAGCTTGGAACCAGAACTATTGTGGGGCATGCTCTGGTTTTCTGCTTGTAAATCCATGACATAAGAAGGTGTTACGAGCTGTAGCAATCAGTGAGGTCTTCAAGGTGAAAATGACAAGCTTGAGTTTCATATTGTGCTTAGAGAAGGTGGAGTTCACGGCTTTGACTCAATTCCAGCAACTTACTTAAAGCCAAAGTATAGTCCCTTCATGTAAATCTATTTATACAAGTAGATATATTCCCTCTTTAATAAATGCCCGCACCTCATTAGCATTAATAGAATCTATGAGATAGAAGTAAGAAGAAAGGTTGCTATTAGTGTGAACAACAGTTCTCTTTTTTTTTTGGTAATAAAATCTGACCTTTGTCCACTGGAAAAAAAAAATCCACATTGGGTTTGTTCACAGAATCAGATGGTTTTCACACACAGAAAAGAACATGATGTCTGTCACATCCATGATTCAAGCTGCAGCTTTTGAGGTTATATAACTTATATTAAAGCAGAATTGTAAATTAAACAATTCATTAACAAGAAAATTTAAAGCAGAAGCCACAAGTATACCTGTTTGCAAGAATGGGAATCCAGTGATACTCTCCCTTCCAGAGTATATTTTAAGAAAGTGTTCTCCAAAATTGTAAGTCATTGATACATTATTTGTTGCAGGATTCTGCAATTATTGGTGAAAGGTCAGAAGATTAATGTCTAGAGGTTCAAATAAACTTGAAAGATAGTTATTCAAGTTATGGGGTGGGGGCAGGGGGAAGTGAGTGAAGAGTTTATTGACGATAAAGGAAGGAGTTACAGGTTACTAAAATTTAGACAAAATATACATTTGAATTATATTAGAAATTAAGTAAGAGGCAGTGAAATATTGTCTGCCCTTTGGGTTCAGGTGCAGGGCAGGTTCTGCCTAGTACTGCCTGTTACCAGCAGGTCGAAGAAAGGAGGTGATTCTGCTCCTCTACTCTCCTCTTATGAGACCTCACCTGGAGTACTGCGTTCATTTCTGTATTCTTCAGCACAGGAAGTATGTGGAACCCTTGGAGTGAGTCCAGGGGAAGGCCTTGAAGATGATCAGAGCGCTGGAGCACCTCCCCTATGGGGACAGGCTGAAGGAATTAGGCTTGTTTAGAAGATAAGGCTCTTGGGATACCTCGTAACAGCCTTCCAGTACTTAAAAGTGGCCTACAGGAAAGTTGGAGAGGGGCTCTTTATCAGAGAGTGCAGGATGAGGGGGAATGATTTTAGCTATTAGGAAGAAATTTTTTATTTTGAGAGTGGTGAGGCACTGGAACAGATTGTCTAGAGAAGTCATGGAAGCATCATCCATGAAGGTGTTCAAGGCCAGGTTGAATGAAGCTTTGAGCAACTTGATCGAGTGGAGGGTGTCCCTACCCATGGCAGATGGGTTGGAACTGGATGATCTTCATGGTCCCTTCCAACCCAATCCAGTCTACGGCTTTATGATTCTATGATTCTATTACAGAGCTATATTTAGTTGCTGAAACCTTAATAATGTTTTCAGACTTGAACCATTTGGGAGTCTATGGAGAAATGACGGTTGGGATTTGGAAGAAAGCAGTGAAGGCAGGAGAATACATGGCAGACGATGCAACAGAAACTGGAAGAATTTCTGCAAGATAGGATGAAAGGAAAGGTTCAGTAGAGGTGGAAAAGAAAAGCAGGAGGCAAAACTGAGCTGAAAAAGTTAAGCTGGAGTAAAACTGGAACACTCACAACCCTGGGGCAAGGGATGAAGGAGACCTGGAAAAGCCAGGGATGATACGTTAAAATTGTGTGCTGATGATCAGGCAGGCTTACTCCTGGCTGCAAAGCCTGCAAAGCCTGGATCTGTTATTTCTCAGCAATACTTTTTAATGAAAAGTATTAATCATAAGAATCAGCTCAATGCTGCTTAGCAATTTAGAAAAAAATGAGATTTTCTGCCATAAGTAAATGAGAAAAAATTAGCTGGGTCTGGCTGCTGCAGTGTGGGACAAGAGTGAGAACACTTCCAGCTGTTCCCACTGTCCTCTCCTGTGTGCTCAGCCCATTTCTGATGGCAGCAGGGCCATTGCCTCAGGACCATACTGCTAAAGGAGAGCTGGCAGCATGGACACCTCTTAGTAGGACAGTCTACCACAACAGATATCTACTTATTTTGCCTCTGCCTGTAACTGGCCGTATGTTGGTCCTCTCCAGGTGGCAAGTCCACATAGAAAGAATGTACTCTTACTGTCAGCAACTACTCTTTCTGCACAGCCAAATTATTTTAGTTGAAGTCATGTCCCAGAATGGTACCATAAGAATTTTTTTTGTTCATTTTTAACTTTTTTTTTAAAATACAGAAAATTGCTTACAGTTTGTTACCTCCTTCTTTCTTTCTCAATGTCCCCCAAACAATGGTTTTCTCCACAAAATTCTTGTCTCAGTCAGAGCATAGGATAAATGGTGTCACTGAACCAGTATCTACTTAATATTTCTTTTTAACATCAGCCATATGGTAAGTCCGTGATCATTGCCTAACTTGGTCAGGGGCTTAGAGATGTAAAGCTTCTTATGCCTTTGTTATGCCAGCTGTTTCTATTGGGAGGCTGAAGATCAAGCATCTGCACTGCTGAACTTATCTAAAAATCTTAGTATGTAAATCTCAAAAAAGGATGATTTAGAAAAATCTTACTTTAATACTTGCTGAGAATTTGTACCTAAATAAACTACCCAAGGCTAGTCTGAAAGTGACATTGCTTCTTTCCCATCCTTCTTGCTGGTTTTCTCCAGTTCTTAATTGTAATATCAACCATCCATTTCTTTTACTGTTTAATGAATTTCAGCAATGTGTGAGAAGGAAGAGCAAGAATATTTCATTTCCAGTTTTATTTTAAGCACAGTTAAAACGCTTCCGTAACAGCTGGTAGTAAAGCAAGAAACATTTTCTGATAGCACTTTCCAGTGCTATCACAAAGCAGAAGCAATATGATTAAACAGTTATGTGTATACGACACAACAATTATAAGACAGATTTCTGTTAGCTTCTCACTTTGCTACAGATTATAATCAGGTGTTCTTTAGATGCATCTTATTGAGTAACACTGTCTTGAAAGCTCTTTAGGACACGTATAAACTTCCTGGTGATACAGTTTCTGAGAGCGGGAAAGAGAAGGGTTGCTACTTAGAAAAATAAGTAAATGCATGTGTGACTTTCCAAAACACATAATAGCTTTACACTGAGAACAAAATCGGCCACTGAGTCGGCTGTGTGTTTACAGTGTTGTTCCAACCAGAGCGCACCGAACTCTTGCCTTTGGCTTTCCCCAGAGCTGTCCCATCAGCCCAGGCACTGGTATTGCTGATCCCATTCCCACAGGTATGTCTCCTGCTATTGTTAGTTGAAAGAATAGGATAGAGAATTTGGATAAGATCATCTGAAAATGTCCCCTGGAAATAACCTGCTGTCAAACAGTCGAAGCACTTCCCCATCTGCAGAAGAGCGGTTGCTTTTGCCTTTCCTCCGCAGCTTAGGAACTGTGGTAGAATAAAAGAATTTGTGAACCAAAAGATCCCTTTTTTTGAGTGCAAAATTACAATTAGGAGTTCCCAAATGGATTCTTCCAAGATCAGTGTTGCAGAACTATTCCTGCTGCAGAGCCTTCACAGAGGGAAAGAGGGGTTTATACCTCTTGGAACAGGGGAAGAAGGAGTTGCAAGTCAGTAAATAGAGCAGCAGTATCTGAATGAATGCAGCTGGTCCTTATTCTGGCTTGCCATAGGATCTCACAATACTTGCTTCAGTAACACTGCTGGCAAGTATTGACTTTGGGAACAGTAATCTCACCGTGGACTTGTTCAGGGCACCAGTGAGTTGTTATTATAGTGTGTCATAGATTGTAGTTAACTGCCCTTTCCATTTCTGCCTCTAGGTTAAGAGGCATTTTCCTTTGCTCTGTAATTACCATCCAGACACCAAAGAATTAACATTGTCCATCTGACAGATTCTGTGATACCGTGTGATTGCTCCCACTGAAGCAATAACCATTCGCTGACCCACCAGTTCTTGCAGGAGGCTTGTTTTATAGTTCCATTCAAACATGTTTAAGAAAATAGGAATCTGAGGAGAGAGACTCTGTGGGTTGATAAAAGTAAAGCTAAGACTTCGTAGCTGACACAGTGACGTATTCAGAGCTTTTATTTCAGACAACAAATGACGCAGTCATTGAGGCAATCAATTTAGAATGATAGAAAACATTTAGATAAACACAAATTAATCTGCATGAATAAAGGTACAGAGAGGATGAAGAGAGAAGTTTGCCAATGGAAGAGAACAAATATTGCTTATAGAATAAAAATAAAAATGCAGCAATGGAAAGGATGTCACCAAGTATCTGTTTATAATGCATAGTCATTTCAGTTTATTACCAGGAAGACTGAAAAGCGTAAGATGGACCTTTTCAGCATCATGGGTTTCTGGCCAAATCTAGTCTGATGATTGTCAGCAAATAGTGAAAATGCTGTAAAATTTAACAAAAATATTCTCTCTCCTTTTTGCACAAAACCAGTGATAACATGCCCTTTGATTGCCTGGCAGTTTTAGCTTGAGAGAAGACAGCCCTGCTGATTGGAAAAGGCATAGGGAAATAAGAAAATCTTGTGTGTGGCTTGGAGTTGCTCATGAGCAGAGCTGTAGCCATAGTTTGTCTAAGTGCGTGTGGAAAAGTGGTGATGTCTAATGGATTCTGAGGGGAACAGTATGAACCTGAGGTCTGGAAAAGGAGAAGGAAACTTCATTTTTCTACTTACGTCACCGGGTGATGCAATTAAGTCATTGCCTCCGTTGAGGAAATGGAAGCAGTGGATCTCAGGTACAAATGAATGATTTTTCATTACACATTTGAGATTTCAGGCAGGTATATGCAGCCTAAGTCCACATTCTGAGATGCAAAGGAGAGTTCCCACCTTGATCCCAGTATCAGGGTGTTGCCATGAATTATTAGGAAGCACAGATGCAGAATTATACTCTCTTTTGTTTTGGAAAATGGCTTCATAGACATTAAAGTAAAATCTGATCTTGATTGTGTCACTATAAACTGCTAACTTCAGTAGTAAGCATAGCTGAGAGCAGAAATTGATCAATAAAAGTCAGTCGTAAAACTGAAAATAGAGAGAGGTATTAGGAATTTGTTAAAGTGGAAAAGGAGATGAACAGAGCATGTGAGAGCCAAACCCTTTATCTGGAGATTTACATGTGGTTCTGCTCTTCCTAAGTTTGAGATCCTGCAGTGATAAGATCCTTACTAGAAATTAGATTTTACAAGTGCGAAGATAAACTGAGGACTTGACAACTCTGGTCACCTTTTGCTTTAAATTGTGGTAAATGGAAAGGAATTTTTCATTATATTGTTCTCTGAAGTTTTCAGTGTGTTGAATTCAACAATAAAAACTGACATCAGCAACATAAAGTTTAAAGTAGCAAATTGATTTTTAAGCTTGGACAGCCAAAGGCAAGGTTCTCAGTAACGTAAAACTGTTAAGCCACAGGGTTCTGAGTCTGAATGTTACCATAGATCATTTCCACTTATAGGGGAATGCGTATAGGACGAATGCAGATCTTGGCAAATGTCTTGCTTTAAATCCGTCTAGCACAAATACATTAAAATAATTCATAGGTACTTAGAGCAGCAGGAAATGAGTAAGAGGTCTGAATGAAAATGAATTTTCTGCATCCCTGTAGGTCATTGTCAGTGAAAATTCCTTGTGACAAAAAGTGAAAGCAGTTACTAATGGCCATCCAGTAGTGAACTATGGTATTGAATAACATAAGAAAAGAAAACCCAGCTGATTAGTGAGTATACTGCTTGTAAATGTTAAAAGTACTACTGTCCCGTGGTTACATCTTTGGATGGGTGCTTTTTTAACACCAGGGTTCTGTATTGCTCATTGCCCATTTTTGCTGTCCTGCTTGCAGTTTTTTGAAGATTTTAAGCTTTTCGGAGCTAAGCCTTTTTCTGACGCAAGTGTCCTACGCTACATGGCATAATCCTGTGCTCATTTGCCACAATTGTTGGTAGTGCAGTCGTAGAGAATAATAATGCAGGTTGCATCTGCCTGTTCAGTGCATTTGGAACTGAATAGAAAAATCTAATTTTTTTTTATTTGGAAATTGGAAAGATAATACTCATTCTTAATTTAGTTTGAGTTGATAGCAAAGCCTGAAATCACTGCTGATATTAGGAACTGTGTGGTATATGTTCACTTGCATTTTGCATCTGTGATTCCATTGCTAATTTCAGGCTACTGAGCAATATTTATCGTTCTTAATATTCCTGGGTGCCTACTTGCGTGTGTGATCAGAATAGCAATCCTTCTGCACTCTCATGGCCATTTATATAATAGAAAAGACTTCAGGGGACTATATGTAGCCCTCAAAAAGGATCTGGTTTGTAGCATGCATCTTGTTGTGCATCTTCTTGCCTTAAACTCTGGGCGTGTTCTTTCTGCCATCGGCAATGAATTTTAGGAGAGTTGGGGCTTTCCGGAGAGTGTTGGCAATGTTAGAGCTTATTCAATGTTTGCACTGGATGGAAAACGTTGTGGACTTCCCATTTCAAAGAGCAGAAGTTGCTAATCCTCTCTGCCATCTGTCTTTCTTGTATATCAACACACAAAGACTGCAGATTTTGGAATGTAGGAATTTGCAAGGTTGTTGTTAGTTTGGATTTAACTTTTCTGTGATATTGAGCAAAACAACAAGGGATGTGGTATCACTTCTTTTGGTGCTTTGGTGTCAAAAGTGGCAGAATCATTTCCTTCCTATGTCTGACATTTTGTGCAATTTCAGTGGGAGGTTTGGGTCAGCGTTTATTTCAGCAATTAGCATTCATGTAGTTAATGAATTTTAATAAAACTGCCTTAGCTGCTCATAGGATTGAAAGAAGTGAATGTGCTCCTGACCTCTGTCCCTCCCAGGCTATCCTATACCAGACTTGATTTTCACCTGCAGTTTCTTTCACTGCATAGGCAAACATACAAGGTCTCTCTTGAAATAATGTGTGAAAAATCTAGTGTAAAAATACTGTGATAAACAAGGTAAAGAAGTATTAAACCATTGGAGAAAGGACAGCATCCAAACTAAAACTAGTTCTAGCAGACGATCAGTGAAATTAAGGGCTTTAAAATTCATGCTTTATTTCTCCATTGAGTGTGTGTAGAATGCAGGTAAACAGTTACAAAGCAAAATGTTGCCATGTTAACCTTTTGTCCCTGTTTTAATTCACACAATCTAAATACAGCAAGTTCACAGGAACATAGGTAATTCTGTAAGACAGTTATTCAGCCAGAAGAAACATTAATCTTTAAATATAATATTGTTCAGTTTGTAGTCTGTAACAGATTTAGTGCTTTTTATGTACTATAGCTTAATGTGTTTTATTAAGGAATGAATTACAGTAGAGATGTGTCATAAATACAAATGCATTTGAGTTATTTTTTGTGTCTGAATGCTGTCACTTGGACCCATACAAATGATGGATAGTAATGAGTCCTATATAAAACAGATACTTGCTTTTATGGACAAACCAAAAAATTGGGAATCAAAGAGTAGTATTTGCAAATGTGACAGCTGTTTTTGAAACAAATGGGTTTTGCCACCCAGTGAAAAACCAACAGAATGTGTGTAAAAAATGTAGGTGGGAAAAATATTAGTAAGTATGAAGCAGTAGTCTACTTCTTTTTCTTTATTTATTTTTTATTTCACCAGCAGCTAGAATTCCACAAAGTAACCAAACAACACATTTTCCCTGCATTGCAAAAGTGCATGATAGGAGACTTCTTCTCAGAAGACCTTGCAGCCTGGTTGTATAACAAATCAGTCCTGAGCAGCTGCAGAACAGTGCAACTATTTTGAGCCTCTTTAGTTGTGAGGTTATATTAATTTACCTCAGCATTCTTCACTAGTGTTTTGAGTTTGACTGGGATAGAGTTAATTTCTTTCATAGTAGCTAGTATGAGGCAATATTTTGAATTTGTGCTGGAATTATTGGGAATACAGAGATGTGGTTATGTTTCTACTGAGCAGTGCTTACACAGAATCAAGCCCTTTTCTGCCTCTTGCAACACCCACCAGTGGGTGGGCTGGAAGTGCACAAAAAGTTGGAAGAGGACACAGCTGGGAAAGTGGATCCCAACTGAGCAAAGAGATATCCCACACCATATGATGTCATGCTCAGTATATAAAACTGCAGGAAGGAGGGAGGTGTGTTAGGAGTGTTCTCAAGTAACTTACTACACATGATGTAGCCCTGCTTTCCTGGAGATGGCTGAACCCCTGCGTGCTGATAAGAAGGAATAAATTAATTCCTTGGTTTAGCTTCGCTTGCTTCTGCAGCTTTTGCTTTACCTATTAAACTGTCTTTATCTCGATCCACGAGTTTTCTCGCTTCTACTCTTTCGATTCTCTCCTCTGTCCATCTTGGCGGAGTGATTGAGCGGCTGATTGGGGCTGGGGTTAAACCATGACAACTAGAAAGGCAGAATAGTCCTTGCAATTGATGATACTTGGCTGCTCTCAAAGTGACTTGACCTTGTTCAATTATTTGCCTGCATCCTCAGTCACATAGATATGGGAGTGGTCTTTGATATTGGAAGCATTATATTTCTAGTTCTCTTTCCAGTATCTTGTATTCCATGGAAGTCTTCTTACTGTATTTAATGAGGCTTATAAGAAGATAAAGAGTGAGGGTAGACTTCAAAAAGATCAGAGTATATTACATCTACTGTGCTGGTTTTCAAAAGTGTTTGCTTTAATTTTCTTTCTTCTGTAGCACAAAGCTGTGAAAGAAGCAGTCATTTACTCTGGGAATAAAAAAGAAAGGTATCTTCAAAAGGAAGCATTCCACTAGGGTGAGCATCTTCAGTCACTTGGTGTAATGTTATAGCATTTCTTAATGGATTCCTTGTGCAAAGTGAGTACCTTCACCACTTGCTGCTCTTATGGTTATCACAGAAAGGAAATGAATCTGAAAGTTATTTCAAATAAGAGGAACAACATTACACTGAAGCAACTACATGAGCTTTTTTTTTCTCTGTTTTCCCATTACGTTTGTTCAGATGAGTTAGGAGCATCATCAAAATCAAGTTTTAATGGTTTCCAACACTAATATTTTTTTCTTACTGTAGATGAGCAGCACCTCCTTTTTTTCGCTGTATCTGATGCCATTGTATATGGTATCGTACAAAAAGCACAATTTGATAAATATAATAATTGGTCTGATATGAAATCATGAGCAGAGAAGCATGAGAGCATTGCATTTTGAGAGAGATGGATTCACTTCCCCAGTATCAAGTCTTCATGTCTTGCTACAGCTAGCAGTTGGGTGCTTTATACTTTTGACTGGAATGCTCAGCTTTTTTTTTTCCGAGATGGTTTTGATATTTTTGTCATATTTTTACATTTATGCAGAGAGATTGTGGGGCACATGTCCTTCAAGCATTGGGTGAAGTTTGATTTTTCAGTGCTTATTAGACTGTTATTCACAGTCTCTCTACCCATGACTTTTCAGTTTGAAGTCTGATGGTAATAGACATTAAATTCTTTGTTTCAATTAATTTTTATATTCTAAGTAATGGATAATCTATTTAGGTGTGCTCTGAAACTTTAGAGTAAGTGCTGCAAGCAGCTCAAACAGACCAGACCCATTTCTTCAAAAAAATCTTCCCTATATTATTCTCTGCCACCGGGGGAGATCAGCTCTGATGCCCTACATAATCTTAATGGAAAGACATTAAAACCACACACAGTCTTCTCTGTGGTTATATTCTTTTTGCTCTGTGGGTTTAACAGTCGCTCTGTGGGTTTAACAGTCACTCTGTTCTTTGTTGTGAATTGGTTAGTTCTTCCTACAAGCACATCTCATTATTTTTCTAAAAAAATCACTGACTTTTTAACATGAGGTCTTAGCTCACTGTAGCAGGACTATTTTTTTTATAATAGAAGGTTAGCTATGGGTTTAAATAAAAACATCTGTGTTCTGCCCCTCACTCTCTAACAGCTTCTTTACTGCCTCTGAGCAAGTCACTTTAACTTTCTTCTCTGAAAACTGTGGATAATAATGAATACTTCAGAACCTTACTGGAAAACAAAATTTCTACTGGATAGTCCACAAAGAGAAGGCAGTATGGCAAAGGAAAGATATATTATTAGTCATATTTTAAGAGCAAATGCTATTAAAAATAGCGTAGAAATCACATGAATTTCAGGGAAATGCACCTTCCAAGTAGCTAGGAAACCCCAGGACTATTACACGTGGGGGCGGGAGAATAAAATATGACAAATGTGCTGTACTTCATCACAGATTTGGATGCACCCATCATGTGCTCCTGCTCTCAGATTGCCTTGGTGACCTTCACTGAACTTGGTCCAGTATGTGAATGTGTCTCATGCGGGCTCCAGCTGTAGCTTGATCAGTGCCAAAGTGAGCTTGGAATCACTTCCTGTGGGAAAGTCAGATGTAGTGCAGTGCGGAAATAGCTACTCCCTCCCCTGTTTAATCTCTTCCAGAGCTTTGCACATTAGTTCCCTCTTCAAAACCACCGAAGAGGTCTCAAACACTTTTGGATTGGAGCTGTATTAATTTAACAGTGTTTCGATTTAAGGATCCTGCAGTGCAGGGAGGAATCCTTCGTATTTTCTGTGTATAAAACCCAGGATGGACTTGTATAGCCCAGTCTCTCCGTGAAGCAATTTTATTCATGTTCTTGCATTTGGTGTTCAGCACATCTAATATATTAGTTGCCACAGAAATAAAAGTGTCTGGCTCTTCCATTGCATAGCTTTTATTATTGCGAAGATTAAAAAGTTGATAGCACAGACCAGACCACTGTCTGGCATGGCAGAAGGGATAGGGATATCCAGCTTCCTAGCAATTGCATAGGAAAAACACTTTTGAGAGAAGTCACCTATAAAACAAATGAAATTGCTCGACACCGATAAATACCGTGGCAATTATGTAGAACGTAAAATAAATGGGAAAATGTGGGAGTTCATTTGCAGAAGTGTGTAGATATTCTAACCAAAGGAGTGATTAAGACCCTGTTTGTCGTTGCTGTAACACATGGTACAAACCAGCAGGGCAATATTCCAATATTTGATGTGCCAAGTACAGCGTAATGAAATAAAGTCTATTACTTTACAACTTTTCAAACAGCTGTGTAATACGTGGAACTCGTATAACAGGTTACGCTTCCATTTTGATCATCTAGCTCAACTGATTTAAAACCTGCACATTTATATGAATAAGACATTAGTCACCTTAGAAGAATTACTATACAGCTAGAATTCTTATTTCTCTGATTGTGCTGTGGTTTGGTGATAAACTGTTTCCATGGAAGGGGCAGCAATCAGTTCTTAAAAGTACATAAGCAATGTCTTGACTAACATTTAAAGCTGTCTTATGGAATCTGTTTCTTGCCTTGCTCTTAGCCATTTGAACTTTCCTGTTGTCAGTAAAATCTATAAAAAATGACAAGGGGATTCTGGTTTATACGCAAGTGAACTTTGAGCTGTTCTAAGACAATGGTCACAAGCAAAACCTGAACATCACTGAATTATTATTTCAGAAAGCAGCAATGTCTGACTGTTAAGTGCATTTGATGTGCAGCTCATCCAGCAAGATTGCAAAACCAAAGAAGCATTCCTGCAACACTGCAAAAATTACCTCTCTAGTATGGGGGACGGTTTTTCTTAAGTTTCATACTTACTTACCCATTGATACATTTTGGATAGTAAACTCTTTAAATATAACAGTTATAGCTGCCCTATATGCAAACTTGTTCCATGTTTCCGTGGTCTTCAGCTACAGAGACTGCTAAAATATTCCAGTAAGAAAAGTCATGGTAAGCAGATCTTTGCTTCACCTTTGAACCACACCAAGGTGTTTTTCCTTAGTGAATAGAATACTGAAGTCTGATTAAATATTGCTTGGTTCGTATTTATCTGCATTCAGCTGTAATGTATTAGCTGTATTTCTATATTATGTAAATTTTATGAACTTTTATGAACTTGGAAGATGACTTAGAAGGATTTTTTCATATTTTCATTACATTTATTTCCTTAGGTAAGTATTGGCCAAGGTGTTGGTGCAGGAAACAGATATTCTGTGAATGCCTTAAATGAGCTTTGCATTGAAGGTTTTGATCAGATTTTAGACTTTATTACATATTTGTAAGAAATTACTTTCAAACTGCATATGACATATCCTTTGATTCTCAGTAGTTTAGAGGGCATCATGCAGCAGGAGATATATTCAGAGACCTCAGGTACCAGATTTGTAATAAAATTGCTTTCCTGATTCCATAGCATGCTTTATAGAAGCCTTATGAAAAAGCAGATGTCAAATTTCCTATTCTTTGAGGATTGCCCTTTTGTATTTGGCATTTCTTTTATCTAAATGTTCATTGGTATCAGTATTGCAACAGTTAGTAGATGTTTAGAAACTATATACCAACTTCACAAATGTGCAAATAATTTTGATTAGGTAGGCTGTTACTTTCACGGTAGTGACTGAAGATACTGTTTAATGAATAAGAACAAAAGGAGTTTCTGTCTTTTATTTACAATTTTTCAATATGTGTAATACAGCACTACTATGTTTAAGGTATCTTATTTAAGACTAAAATAATATATATGATGAGTATATAAAATATCATAAATAAAATGTTTCTTTAAATATAACTAGTAATAACCAAAAACTGTGAAGTAGAAATCTCAGATCCATTCAGCTGATGTTAAAATCCTTCCTGCATTTGGCTTGCCAGGATTTCCCAATCAGCCTTGCTGAGCTTCAGAAATGTATTTCTTTCGGGCAATGTCATCTGATGATGCGGTTATCCTGGTGTCATTTGAAGTACTCCCAAAATGCTGTTAACAGGCCCTGGCAGCGTATTTGTAGGATGCATTGCCTTCTGCCTTCACACCTAGACAAATGCCGCCAGTGTTTTGTGTAATATTCTGGACATGAACTATGAAAGAAAACCCTTCAAATAATAGAACTTCCAAAATATTTCCCCTGTGAATATTGGTTGTCCTTCAAAATGTACCTGCAATATGTTGTTAATGCTTCTTGCAGTCTATCATTACCTTCCTGTGCAAAGGGCTTTGAGGGTGTAAAAAGTGATGGATATCTGACAAGTAGGTTGATTTTTTTAATACATGAGATATGCCAGTAGCAGGAAGGATATTAGAATGCTTTAATGAAATTTGGGAAATCCAACTGTATTTTATTGGAGGGAAGACTAGCAAAGATCTTGCTGTATTATAACTGGGTTGTTAGTCACCAGTCACTTATCAAAAGGCCAATGGGGACAGAACCAAGAAAATCTGCTTTAAACAGATAAAATAATTTCTCTTTTCAATTTATTTTATAGTGTTAAATATACATTTAAGAATTTGTGTTCATGCTGAAGAAATAAAAATCCATGAACTAAATATTGCCACTCACAGCTTCTGTTCTACAAAATCACATTTAATTTTCTTGTTTGTCATGTTACTTGCTATGACATTTGAAGTCCTTACCACTGTTATGTGTCTTTTTTCATCCTCTGTCTAAAAAAGTTTGTTTCTTGTTCCGCAGCAAAATTAGGCAGTTGCTTGTAAAAACATGAAACAATGCAATTAAAAAATCCCAAATCTTTATCTGTTTCAAAGACCTGTGTTGGTACCCATGACAAGTTGTATAGTACAGACAACTGTAAGATAGTAAGGCTGGGAAAGGCATAAAACATAAAGATTTGTTAAACCAGAGATATTACAGGATAGTGAGAAAGAGAGGCTTAAGAGTATTTTGAGAGAAAAATCCTTCAAATCTTAATTTCAGTGTAGAGATATGATTAGGAAGGCAAACTGTTTTCTGAGGTATTGCTGTGCTTCATTAAATATATATATATAAAATCTTAAAACACTTGATATTCTTGCTACTGCAAGGCACTGCATCTAATTAAAAATGCAGTACTTTATCAGGGCAAGCTCCCATCCAGACCAAATTGCTGAAGCATTGAGAAGGGCTGAAATCCAATTATCTTGACAAAGCATATTGAGCCCAGCAAACCTCATGTTAAAGCCAGTTACTCTTATGGACGAATACTTCATTGTACGGTATCAGAGTAGTTTGTTGTACAGTGACTCCTTTACAGATTTTGCAGTATTCTTTAATATCAGATACATCAGCTTTGCTTTTTCGTAGCTGTATTTCTGAGTACATATATAAGCTCCAGTTTAAACGTACGTGGACAATATAAAATACCAAAATAATGGAACTGAACTGAACTACAGGAACTGATGAAGTCCTCTCTTAAAAAGCCGCATTGTGAATTTGTTTTTTCTTCTGTGGTCAAAGCAATTTGAATAATAAAGCAGTTCCAATTATCCAAACTGTATTATTAAAAAGTTTTTATGGCTGTACTCAGACAATTTATACTGAATGTGACTGATGAAGAAATTCATGGAGCAAGACAGAACACTGTAACTATGATAAGCAGTATTTCATGTCCTTGCTAATTAAGAAATGTAACCAAAAAAAAGATTTTTTCTGTAGTAATGAGGATAATTAATTTTTTTAGTAGAAAACACATGTAAGAAAATGACAGCAAAAAAATCCCCTTTCTCTACCCTCAAATACTTTGTTACAGAAGATTTGTTTCTTTAAAAGTAAAGCAAATTGTTAAATAAATTGATAGTTACATTCCCACAATCACAGTATCAGAAATGTCTGGATCATGTTAATTGGTAATTAAATATCATGCCACTTTGCAAAGGCAAAAGGAGTTTATAATAATAAATATGTTAAAATGTATACTTCAAAAAGCAATAGAAACTAAAAATAATACCATTTTCTTGTTTCCTTTCTTGTTTTTTTAAGCAAAGAAGGAGTTACAGTATCTTTTTACTAGGTCCCATTGGGAATTATTTATTCACTTAAGAAGCTTTACATTGTTTTAAATCAGCTGCCTCTAATCAAAGCCCAAAATGGCACTGTTCAAGTGCAGATCTTTGTATAACCTGCGACTGATAGCAAGCCAAACAAAATTAGATCAGATAATGGTTAATACTCTGAAGAAAATTGTCTCAGTACTAATCGCTTTCTCTGAAAAGCAGTAAATAAATGAGGAGTTTCACAGAAAAGGCAATGAAAATGATCAGGGACTTTTAGAAAGAAATTCTTATATAAAAGAAGCATGAAAAAGTTGAGACTGATTTTTTTTTTGAAAGGAAGTTAATAATAAATATACGTTGGAATTGAAGATGTAATAATGTGAAAAATTATTGATCTTCAGAATATTGGATCATAATTCAGTGCTTTTATTTTGATGTGAAGATGTACACCTCTCAAGGCTTACTAAGCTCTGCTATTAGAAATACACACTAACCAAATGTAGAGAATAAATTACTGCACATATGCAGAGTACAGGATTCTTACAACTTTTTCTGAAGTGTTACTATTAGGAAGAAGATACAGAGCCAACTAGAATTTTGTGAAGAAACAGCCTTGAATTTCCTCCTGGTTTTGATAAGCTCAGATCAGTCGGTCACTCATTGCTGTGTCCAAACCAAAACAGTCAATCTGTGAGCTGTTTTCAGTACCTGTTTTACCTCCCTCCCTTGTGAGAAGGATCTCATTAGAAATGAGCTGATTTTTTAATTTAGTAGCTCAATACAATGCACTTGAAATGTAGCAATGACCATGAGTATTTCAAAGACTTTCTTACTCTTTCTTACTGTATTTATTCAGGTTCTTCAGCAGCGGGATCAGTGAGTACTTTCTTCTTAACTTGCATTGTAAAATGCCTCATGTGCTTCGTATTATGGTAGGAAATATTAGTATGTTGTTGTTCTCTAGAAAAGAAAAAAAAATGGAGCTTTCAACTTTTTTCATTTTGAAGTTTCTGTTTCACCCTTGCTTTCATGCTGAGGACTACATTGGTGAAGGAAGTAAACGGAAGTCCATCCATCATCTATTCAACAGCCGTGGTCAGAAATGTGATTTTTGAGGCTTTGCACCTTTGGAGGCTCATGGTTCGTTTTATCGCACCTACTGATAGTTGCTTTTGAAGTGTATTAACTCCCCAATATGTCAGTGGAAACAGGGAGGCAGTTCCAGGTGGAAATTCAGATCTCACTGATTTGCCTGCTGAAGTAGCCTATTTCTTTTGTTGGCTGTAGAGGCAGTTTACAGTAATTGCGATGTGATTAGGTTCACCTAATTTTAGATATCTGCAGGCATTTGTAGAGTGCTGTTTGTGTGGCATGTACTAGACAGCTGCTTTAGGATGAGATGAATCATGTCTAAAAATGCTCATTTCTCCCCATTTACTGTAAGGGAAGTCTCTATAACTACCTCATAAGTAAATGTCTCCTGTTTTCTGTGTAGGAGAATAATTAGGCCGTCAGCAATTCTGTGATGAGGGATTTATTCTGAATTCCTTTCTTAAGGGCTGCTCCACTTGGCCTAAACAATTAAGATCTACTAGCTAAAAAGAAAGGACATTAATGAATGTTCACATAAAAAAGAAGAATGTGGTTGTTGCAGTTAATTAGCTGTAACACCAAGGAACACGTGAGTTCTGTTTTCAGGAAGTGCTGAACGAGAAGCTACAACAAAGACTGGAAGTCACAACTACCGTCACAGATAAATACCTTAAAACTAAGCCTTGTGCTGAATCTGTCTTCTACCCAGCAAATATTTATGCAAAATGGGAAGCAGGAATGACTGAAATTTGCCTGCAGTCCCACCTGGAATACCTTGTGGGCTTGTGCTTGGTACAGTGCGTTAGTTGGGCTGAACCTAGATGTGTTTGAATCACCTTCTGCAGAAATGGGACTTGAATGCAGCTCTCCTAACACAGTTCTAAGCATATTTCTGAAAAGCTGAAAGGCAGAGAAGTACCACTGGAACAACAATCACCATTCCATTCAGACATGCTTTGAAGGAGAGTATTCATTTCTACATGGCTTCTGAAAGACAGGACTCTTGCACGTAACTGCAAGGATTGGACCAGTTTGCTCTGTGTCTAGATGAGGTTCCCATACATAGTAGAGTACAGGATGGAGGTCAAGGTTAGAGTTCCATATTCCTATCTTGTGTAATTTCACATGCAGGATATCTGTTGCAAATCCAATCTTTTTGTGGCGTCCAGCTCTTCTCAGCATTGTCCATACCACTGGACTGACTCAGTACTATTTATTCTAAGTTCGGAAAAGGAAAAGTCTGTGTGTTCCTTCATTCTTTTAGTGCTGAATCACAGTGAACTTTCCCAGCCATATTCCTGTATGACCAGACCTCTTGAACCACAGAGGGCATACTTTCTGTCGGCTTGGGAAGCGCATTAATCTCAACCGACAGTCTGAAGGTTATTAAAATAATGACCCCGCATCTGCTTGCTTCTTAAGATTCTTCTCATTACTTTGTATGCTGTGTGGGATTTGGTTCATCTCTCAGTGATACAATCTATGCTCAGTGTAGGACGGTAGGACAGAGAGGATGCCATGTCCTATAGAGCAGTGCTAATGCTAGATCTTAAAAAAAAAATGCCAAAAACCCGAACAGAACAAACCTAACCACTTCCAAAGTGCCTTGACCAAGTAATAGCATAACTTTACTGGATTCAGTCTAGAGTATGCTTGATATTAAGGCCTTAAATTATGTAGAACTTTTTGTTTTGAATAATTCTTATGTGCTCTGTAAAAAGATGGTGGTTTTGTGCCACCATTGTGCCCATAAGCAGTGATTGGCACTGCAGTGTAGAACCAAGTAGGAGTCACTTAACCGGAAATAGAATTTGGCCAGACACTGGGAATAATTCCTTACTTATTACTTCTTAATAGGTTTTGACCTTTATTTAATCTGAATGAATGGACTAATAAAGTAGTTTTAAATCAGTTTTAAATGTTGTTATTGTTCTCTTATTTTGTCATCCAGCTTTCCATTTGAATGAGTGTATTTTCACAAGCAGACATTACTGTTGAATTTTTTAATGCTAATATTTATCATAACAATATTAAAATGTGCATGTTATTGTTGCACAAGTGTTAAATTAGATGCTTTCATTTATGGGTGGAATGAACCAAACAGCAGTAAAATAACCCAGGTAGGATCAAGGGTAAAACTGAAGATGAAGCTAGAATGTTCAGATTCACCAGTAATTTAATAATGTAAATTTTAAGCTATTTTTTTTTAAATTAACAGGCTTCTTTTTGCTTAAAAATGCAGAATTATTCTACTTTTTTAAAATTTCTTTTAAAAAGGAATTGCAGTATTTTATACTTCAGTGTGTGAACTCGGCAGTTACCAATTAGTATGCAGCTGTGCAATTAAAGCAGAAATAAAGTCATGTAATTTTATAATATCTGTGCTGTCTCTGTTCCACTTTTCTCTGAAGCATCTAGACTAGCTACAGCTAGGAATTCATAGGACTAAATGGACCTCAAAATCAACCCCACTTATTGATTTCTGAAAGGAGGGTTTTTTAAATTTTTGTTGAGTATGAGCTGCAATAATACATAAACAATAAGAAAAAATCATTCTTTCGAGTGCCTTGGTAGAGCGTCTATGGTTTCTCTGTGATTTCCATACATAAAATAAAAAAGGAAAGGAAGTGGATTCTGTCTAGAAGCATTTTTTGTCTAGAAGTATTTGTAATTTATCATTTTCTGTTTTTATCAGAAATCTTTGTAATTATGTGCATTACAAAATAAAATAAGAGGGAGTATGTAGAGGTGTGGGGGAGATGATTGCATTTCTTACATGAGGATAAAAATAAGCTGCCATTCTATTTTATTATAGCATTAGTTCCCACAGTACTGATTTGATCTTACCTGAACTTCAATCTTGGAGAGAGACAGCATTGTTTTCTAAATGAATCTATGAGTAAAGAAGAAATAACCAAATTCTTAGGAAAGCAAGCAGCTTAAAAGCATGTACAATGGGGAAAATAAACATATTCTGATTGGTGGCCTGTGGAATAACTCTTACTTTACCATTTAAATATGGTTGTTCTCAGCATAGGTGCAGGTGCAAATCTTTTTTTTTTCCTAGGAAGACAGCAAAGAGCTGTTCTGTGGGTCAAATGTCTTGCACATTTTTTTCCTACTGATGGCGTTGTGCCCATGCAGGATGCATGGGACACTCAGTGCCCCACAGTGAGTGATGTGGACCTTGGTGGTAGCTGGCAAAGAGGGGAGAAATGTTTTGGTCTTTGCAACATCCAAACTGATTCCAGATTATTAGCTCTAATAAAAAGTCTTTAGAATTGACTCTTACACACTTTTCAGAAGTCTTTTGACTCAAATATACAGATAAAACTGAAACCTATCTCTTGAGAAAAGTTAAAAGGCTGCCGTCTAGAACTCTGAATAAACTGTTTAGCTGATACCAGCTTTTTAGCTTTTCTGAGCAGCTGCTTAGATCTTCAGTAATTCCATACCTCTACAAAAGATGTGAGGCTTCAGCATGTTGTAAGGGGCAGTCTAAATTTGAGTATGTTTACCTTCAATGGCTATTCCACATTTGAGATACTAAGCTGTCCTTTTTCTTTGTGGCTGTTTTATGTATAATTATGGTTACTGAATAGCATTATAATATCACCTCTTAATTATCCATGCTCCCTCTAGGTACACTTTTATTCATGCGTAAGATGAATGACTATTTTTATTCTAACATTTTTGCAAATAGGTTGTTTTGTTTCCTTTTATTTAGAATATTTAAGTGGTAAAAAAATACCTAGATCTTTCACACGTATTTCAATGTTGTCATCAAAAATAACTCTTTCAGAAAAGAAACCCTAAAAACTCCTACTTTTAGATGGCCGCTCACATAGTGATTGAAGATCTCACCTTGAAAGTTATCAGCTTCTGCAGAACCTACTGCTACCAAGAAAATTAACAAATGGTTTCCTAAAACTTAAAAAAATGCTGGAATCAATCCTAACTTGACTTCTTGTGAAAATGTCTGCGAAAAAGTCTTCCCTTTGAGGGCTTTATGCTATATTGCCCAGTCACTTTAGCAACCTGAGATTATACCACAGTATCTATCTGAATTTTTATTTTCGCAAAGTACAGACCCATGGGCAATACTCATTTGCCAGTTCTCATTACCTACATAAGCAGCATCTGTGCAGTTCAGTTGACTTCAGTGGATTTACTTATGACAGAAAGCGAACAAAATGACTGTTGTGGATGCAACCAGCCTATTATGTGAGTTCATGGCTCTTTGTGCTAGAATTCAAAAGAGATCTTTCCATCTCTCTACAAACTTCTGAAAATAAAATATTGTCAGCAGAATTATCTTCTGAGGAGAAGTGAGGGATCCTGTTAAGTGACTGACCTTTCAGGAAAAATTATTGGTTGAAGTCTAAGCAAACAACAGAATTTGAAACCTTGTTGCTTGTTAATGACAGAATGGGGGTGAGGAGTGTCTGTTGGTCTGTGTTGGGAGGCAATTAGTTGTGAAAATGAAGCACTGGAATAGAATTAGCCTGTTGGTAATGTATCGGGGACAGAGGGAGGAAAGGAAGTTGCTCGTAAGCAGGTGGTTGAAGGACTTACAGATGCAAGATGAGAAGTTATTGAAAAATCTCAATAGGTCTGTCTTCCTTTTGCAAGAGCAAGCTTGATTAGACATGTTTAGGATCAGATTCATTACAGTTTTAAGTGCTTGCAGGTTAAGAACTGTAGTCACATTTTAGGCCCATTCCAAAGAGGGGTATCTGAAGACAAGAGTTGTACAACAAAGTTTTCTGTGTGAAGTATAAGAGGGAGAACTAATTCAAGCAGTCGTTATTTTAAACTCTAAAATGTGAAAGATGAAGGCGTGTATTAGGTATGCTTGAACAAGGTATTTTTGTTCTTTTCTGGTTTCTAGATCCAGATGCAGTTTGGTTAGGATCTCTGGTTCCTTCTGCTCTGCTATGTCCACACTGGTTGTGAGCCAAATGTATTGTGTCTGAGATTTCCGGTCTGTGATGCAAATGCTTCTAGATTGAGGGAACAGTTAAGCTTTGGGGATCTGTTTTATTTTTTTGTACCTGAAGTGCACCACACTGACGTATGGTAATTTTTTTTTTTTCAGATTAGGATCAAATCACATACGTAATTACAAAGCAAATAAGGATCTGTGCACAGTTTAACGTAGTTCTTTGATAGCGTAAGACCTAGTGTGAGATCTGTGTGTTTTCCTTGTGGTAGCCTCAGTTAAAGAAAGGGACACTAGAAGAAAGATGTGTTTTAGATTAATTCACAGGAGCCTTGTTTTATGCATTAATACATAGTTTCACATTATTCTTTCTGGCTTGGAAAGTCTTTGCAAGTAGTCAGATCTTTCCTGGCAATTTAAGGAAGGTCTTTCATTTATCAGTGTTTTGTGCTTGTGTTTCAGACATCAAGATATTTTTAGAAGGTATTCAGTTTAAGATGTTTCATATTGTAAGTACACCCTGAAAGAAAGAGTTACAATATACTGAAAACACTGGACAGGTCACATTATGTCGCCTTAAATGATTCAAATCCATGGATATGGCTTTTGTGAGTGTTTGTGCATTTGAAAGGTAGGAAGCAACAAATCAGCCAAAGATTTTAGTAAGCCCTCAATCAGTTCTTGTCTCTGTGCTGATATGTACAGTAATCTGAATAGGTCTCCTAGTGCAACAGACCATGAACTGAAGTTTATAATATTAACTTGTACTGTGTCATCTAAATCACCGTACTCCTTCCAGAAGCACACTGCAAAAATAGTTTTGCAGTAAAAGACAAAGAACAGTGGTTGAGTTATACACGGGTCACTACAGAAACATTTTTTTAAATTGTTACCAGCTAATGGTTGCAGTGCGGAACACCTTGATTTGAAAGTCATTCTTTCTGCCAGAAACTTCTGTGGAAAAATAACAGGATTTAAGGTATACAGAAGAGGTTGGAAGTTAAGGAACTGGAAAGATGACTTACTAGACCTCATGCATGTTTTATTTCTTCTAATACCTCACATTCCACTCCTCCAAAACAGCTTCTAATGGATTTTTGAGTGACCCTGAAGTGACTCTAGAGAAAATTTTTAACATTATTTTTTGGTAGGATGAAGTGCATCTGTATGTCTGCTTTATTGAATGTTCCCATTGCTCTCTGGAAAAGAGTCTTCTGTTGATACCAATACTTGTTTGCTTTTAGTTTCTTCAATTAAACCTTTGGAAGAATTTTCCATACAGATTTAGGATAAAGTTCTGATTTTGGTCTGATTTTAGCTATATGATGTGGTATAAGCAAGTTTAGCATTTCAATAGGTGCCTGGAAAGTATGAGTGAAAGGATCCCAGTTTCAATGTAATTTCATCACTCTTATGTGCTAATTCAGGTAAGGAATTGATAATTTGCCTAGGAAAGTAACTGTCCTCTCACTAACTCTAATTTGGAATTATGCAAGAATGTTGAGGGTGGTGGAAGTGCATAGCCTAGGATAAAATTTTATTTTTTTCCCTTACTGATGCTGTTTCTCTTTTACTCTGTCTAAAGACATTTCCGCAGCCAGGCCTTGTATCTCACCCTGCATAGCTGCAGTTCCTGTAGCTGAGGCAATAGGAGTAATACACCACTGTCACAGTTGGGCTGGAGCAAAACAGCCTTGTTGGGAATCAGGAGCTGCAAAGTGAGCACACCTTTGTGCTGCCTGTAGCTGCATTGAGCTTCAGTGTTGCAGAGATGCTGAGTAGGAAGTCTTCTCTCAGTTTAAGCATGTAAAACATAGACATAAAAATTTCAGACCCTCTGTTGCCATTGGAAAGAAACAGCCTGTCCAAAACAGTCGTTCTCCCATCTCAGACATCTATTTCAGTATTAGATGATGGTACTTATTTTGCTGTGTTAACTGCAAAGGAAGACCAGATGACTAGTTCAGACTGGATGACTGACTTTTAGATAGCTAAAGACGAGTCACATTTGTTCCATGTTATCACTTAATTTATCCCCAGTAAGTGAAGAATGGAAGATGAGTGGGGCCACAAGAGTCATGAATCTCTCAGCTTTGGTGGTTCGGGGGGTTCTCAGTTTTAATCTTCCTTTTCCAATATCTGTAGGATTAATTCCCTGACAATTAAAAATGACATCAGGGACACCTTTAAGAAATTAAAGGCTGAAAGAGAATAAAAGCAAGTAGTGTGTGATGGTGAGAAGAGGAAGGGAGATAAGGACCTATGTAAAAACTGGGAATGGCCCAGGCAGTGCCAAGGCAGGCATCAGCCATCTCCTTCTGTGACATGTTTGCAGTTTGTGCCATCAGAAGATTAGACTACAGGTATCTTCTTCTGCATCACAAAATACATGCCTTCAGTTTTGTAACCATCATAAAGGTATTTTGAGGAGAATCTGAATAGTTCTGTTTTATTATTGTTAATACAGAAGTGGAAGATGGGAATTGTAGAAATAGGAGCCAAAACCAAATGGAAAACAAGCAGAATAAAAATAATTTATTTAGTGACAGAATGCTTTTTGTCTGTAGTTGTCATTCCACTGTTTTATAAATGTGATATATTTATGCAGGATTATGCAGTGTGTGAGCTGTCTTACATTGGGAGAAGCAAACCAGTTGATGAGAATAAGTGCTAACAGCCTAATATCTCTACTTTTATACAGTTGAATCTGTAAGATTGTAAAATGATTGCCTTAAAGATTGTATTTCTCTAGTTATGGTACGAATCCTATTGCAAGGAATTTCCAAGACTTTTCTGACAGTCATCAAAACATTTTAAAAAGTTTGTGACAGTGCAACACTTCCCTTTTTGTTAAGAGTATAGTGTACTGTGGCTGAAAACTACTGATGTGAAAATCGTTGTGATACTTTGCAAAGGAGTTCACGTGCAAATTGCAGATTATGAAGCAGAACAGCAGATTATCTGTGTGATTTGATTTTACCCGTTTTCTGTAGGTATGAGTAGAATTAGGACTTCCAAACACAGCAAATTTAGCACTTACAAGGCAACTTCATAAACACGCTGCTTTATAAATTGTTCTTACATGGGGGGTTTCAAATGAGGAGACTCATGAATGACCATCTCGGATAGCACATCAGCAGGACTTTATTAGACAGCCCAGGGGATGCGTACCTAAATGGATTTCATTCTGTGATCAGAAGAACAGCATTATTCTAATTGACCATCAGCACATAAAATACAAGTAGCTTTTTGACCACCTAATGCATGAGGGAGAGAGAATGTGATTTTATTTTAAAGATTTGTGTACTTTTACTAGATGCTTCCTCTTTCTGGTGCATCTAACATTTTAAAAGTAGTGTTGCTATTGATTAAAGAGCTATATTGGTCTTTAGATAGGCTTTTATCACTTATAAGCTGTTCATTCTTGCAGAGAGATGTCTTTTATACTACTGTAAGGTCAGGGAAGTTCCATTGATTTTCAGCACATCTCTTCTACCTCTAATGCACTCAACCAGAAGCAGACATGATACCTCTAACAAATCTGGCTCCATTCCAAGAATCTGTTTAAATGATTGTTTTCAAAGCCCAACATCAGCTACAGCACTGCAATATGGAAATCCTATTTCTAAGAAGCCGGTTACACATTGACGTTATGTGTCTTCTAATGAAAATACATTGTAAGGGAATGTTTTGTTCCAAGAAAAGCACCTTCCAAAGTAAGTTTTGAAGGCATATATGACATTCTAATAAATAGAAGAATTTTACTGAATAATAATAACTTTTATATTCCAAACTTAAATTGCTTTTAAAATAAAGCCTTTAAAATTTTCCAATAATAAAAGCAAGCCATTTTTGCTTCTTTCCTTCTTGAGACTTTTAAATAAAACCGCTGCAAATAAAATTTTGTACTTCTTTTCTTAACCATAGTAGCACCGGAAACAACCAAACAAAAAAGTTCCTGGTTGAGAAATAGGCTTAAAAAGTCAAAGAGCTTTTCTCTCTTACATTCTTTTCTGAGAGAACAATAGTTCATATTTCTTGGAGAAAAAAAAAATACAGCTAAAATGTCTTTCTTGAAAATGCAGAAAACTACAGCAAGAAGCATTATATGTCATTTTGGGTTTGGAATGTTAAAAATTAACATGCCAACCAGAAAGGGCCTTACCTGTTCGTGCAGACCAAGGTATTTTTGAAAGCAGTGAGACTTCTGGATGATGAAGGAAGGTGTCTGAAGGCCCTGAGTAATGAAAAGTTTTAACTGCAGTGCTCACAAACGCGATAAAACCAAACATAGCTATAATAAAAATCTGTCCAGGCTAGAGCATCATTAATATTACATGTTCTGTTGTGCTATAGGAGCAATTCAGAAAAGGGGCATTTTAGTTGACCAGGTCAGCAGTCTTTCAGGTGTGAGAAGACAGCAGAACTCTCATTGCTCCTAGAAGATGTTGGTTATGGAAAACGTGCAAGTAATGTACCATACCCCTCATTATAGGTATGTACCATAATTTAGAGCAAGGTGTAGGAAAAGCAGAGAAAGCTTATTGTTAATGTAAACTGAGATAAATTGATTAAAACCTAAGAATTATCATGTTGGATAATAGATGATGTGCTTGTATGGAAAATGACTGCTTTATGTTCCTTTTCTGAGGGACTTAGATCTGCAGAAAAAAAGATGTGAAAATTAAATTGCACTTTATTTAGAAGGATCACATGCTAAGTAGAATGTCTAATACAATTTGGTTAAGCACAGAGGTCTTCTGTG
Organism: Dromococcyx pavoninus; assembly: GCA_033558185.1. NCBI lineage: Eukaryota > Metazoa > Chordata > Aves > Cuculiformes > Neomorphidae > Dromococcyx > Dromococcyx pavoninus. Next base: position 619,433 of record JAUMJL010000063.1, on the reverse strand, counting down.
GTGTGCCAAAAGGAGTTTGGAAATTTCAAGATGTATCTTGTGTTTGTTAGAATATATTTCACATTATTTTGTTCTACTTACCAGCAATACATATTTTCATCCACAGGCATAGCAGCTGTTGAACTATCTACAGAGTGCCTGAGATGGGGAGAGGGGGAACCCACCTAGCTACAATAACATTTGCCTTGGCAAAAAGAGTGGTATTGTGTACATCCCTAGAGTGTAAGAGGAATGTTAATGTTAGACAATTAAGCTTTCAGAAGTGGTGGAATGCCAGTTAAGATTGAATGAATAGCATTAACCCTGTCCCTTGTGCACATATATATTCTGATATACCTTAATGATATGATTGCTTACAGTTTATCACTTAATATTGTAAGATGTCGTATTTTTCTTCTGTGGCCTCAGATCTGTCTCTTTATTATATGTGGCTATTAATAGCAGAAACAATAAAAATGAAAAGGAGCTGATTTTCTGTTGGCCTTCCCATTACATGTACCAGTTAAAGTGAGTAATATTTTTAAATTGATTTTAAATTTGTGCAAATATTGACTAGGAAAGAAACCAAGAGGTTGAGGAATCTCAGTGATCAGCACATCCCAAAACATGTCTTTTCTCATCAAATTGCAGGGTTTTATTTTCCTAGATTTAAAATATTTAAGAAAATACCTTTTCAGTAACAATGAGAAATGTGATTCTCCCGTAGTATCTTTGTGCCATAAAATACAGAGGGGTTTTTGCATCATAAACAACTTCACCATTTAGGGACATCAACAACTATAAACTTTAGGCAAGTAGGTGAAAATTATGGAAATATGTGAGTAAATGGAAATTAGATTCTGTAGAGATATTTGTGCAGAAATATGCAAGTCCAATTTTCATAGAGCAAATAGTATTTAAGATTTTATTCTTCCTTCTTGCAAGCATCGTTCTGTTTGTTTTATCTTAGTCCAGCTTTTCTCCTTTGTTTTCATCTTGTGATGCTGTAGTTTCCCAGATCCAGATCAGACAAATATATAGACATCCACCTTCCGTTTTACTGCTTGACTTTAAAATCACAGAAAATATCTTCGTTTTTTCAAATAGCTCCTTAAAGGGTATTTCTTACTGGCATCTCATGCCATTGAACAACGTGATTGATATTGTTAATAAAATATTTGCTGCTTTGTATTGTAATTTTCAAAGTTTTCTCTTACCTAACTAGTTGCCTTGCATCTTATCTTTTTTCCAAGCCCTATAACTGCCAGTTGAAATAGCATTACCATTGAAAGCTTTCTTGTTCTTATACTGAAATACACTTAAATAGACAGTGTTCAATATGCAGTGTGGAAAAATAAGGGGCTCTTCAGAAGAGCGGAGAGTTCATTTCAGTTGGTGTCTGTAAAGAGGCGTTAAATTCCCTGTGGTTTCAGTGGTGGTACAGTCAGAGGCACGCTGGGGGCTCTTGGTGAGTCAGTGGGGAGTCCAGTGTGCAGCTCCATTCTCTTTTCTGAGTACATGATGTAGGCAAATTAGAAATGAGCTGCAGGGAAAAACATCCAAGAGATTTAAAACCAGATACATTGAGTCCCTTGGTTCCTTCAGCTTGAGAATAACAGAGGGGGAAAGAGAGAGGGAGGCAAAAAAAGAAAGTGTTTTAATTTAAAATGTACACATTGTTTTCATGATACTGTTGCAGGTGTTTCATTGTTGCAGTGACAGAAACTCTAGCCAAGGAATGGAAATAGAAGGCAAAGACATTAAAGTGGAGACATAAATTTTTAACAGTGAGACCAATGAAACTACCAAAGAAAGAGGGCAGGGCATCCATCTTTTTCCATCTTCCATGTGCTGTAGCAAGATAAATTAATAGGCTTACTACAGGGGTCACTGCCTGAAATAGCATGTCCTGCAGCATGTGGGAGGTCACACTCAATGGTCTAATGTTTATTTTTTCCTGACCTTGAACGTCAAGTATATGTAATCTTAAAATATAACTGCATGCCTTTGCCTATCTTTAGAGCACTTTTTGATCTTGCGAAATCTGCAGCCATCAAATGATAAATGTAACTTCTCTGTGTGATACTTTTAAATTCACCATATTTGAGATGCAGAAATTCAGAAAATGTAATCTTCCTTAAAACATTAAAAAAAAGAGTAATACTAAGTCTGTCTCATGCTCAGTTCCATATTTACAGACATACAAATTGCTCAGTGACATTTTCCTAACCCAATCATTGTTTCAGTAGCCTTTGGCAGCTTGGCTACTTTGAATCTGAAATGCTGAATAAATTATTTATTATATCCAGTATCTTTCAGTAACATTTTTCTTGTTTGTGGAATAGTAGTTGGCTACTATTGCTATCCCCAAATACGTATTTTTTCCCTCTGTGATACTCTATTCTGGGCACAAATGAATTAATGGAATAATAATAATAGTAGTGATTATGATGATACCCTGAAAGTAGCAATAGTGTTGAGTATCTCTTCAGGTATTTGTTAGGGCAACTGATAACCGTTATGTGTTGGCTGTAGAAAAGAAGCAAAAACAAGAGGACATGTTAGTAAAGTGTGAAACGAATTTATAACAGGAGGAACATACTTGCAGTAACAGGAGAAACATACTTGCAGTGAGAAGTTCACTTTATATTATTACCAAAACAATTCTAATATTTTAATGAATAGCGATTTATTTCCAGTGCAAATTAATAATATTTGTGTGATGGTCATAATCTATATTCCTCTGAACTGTTACTGAAAAAGTTATTATATAATCAAAACCTGCTTTAGTCACTGTTTTTGTCAAAACAATCCATGATATATTGTACACGAACATTGTGTGTTACTCAGATGTTTGATGAGGAGACGAAATCTACAGTCATTGCAAAGTTTCTTCAAAAATCAGTGTAGAGATGGCAATAAGCAAGAAAACAAGTAAGGGTTTGTATGCATTAGCATTTCAGTTCGGATTGGGAATGTTCTTCTGAAGTAAATAAATATCCCAGTGGTCCCTATTTTGTTGTATTTCCATTCATCCTGTAGATCAGTCTCACAGGATGTGGACTGGGTCCATTCTGCATGAAGATATCTCAGGAAGTAACTAGCTCTGAGTGGTCACTGAGTTCATGGGATTAGACTAGGACAACCCTAAAACCTGTGCAGTCTCTACAATTCGCTCTACCAGTCTGCTGCCGTTACATCACACTATTTGCTAATATATCCTCTCTCTCACCATTCAGAAGCGCTTGCAATATGAGTTGATAATTTTTGGGAGACACTGTAATACTGGCAGTATGCTCAGATGTTAGTTTTCCTCTTGTTTTTCCTTGATAATACAGCATTCCCTTTATTGTTGAAATATCTCCCAACCAAAAAAGCTGTTAACTCCATACATTGACTGTTCCCTTTCTGAATTAGGACATCTGCCAGCTTGTCCTTGACAGCTGGTGAATTAGTATGTCTTTTATGTGTTACTTAAGAACAAAAATTAAATCAGTTTTTCCTGTCTTTGGTCTTTTTGCTGATGAGAAGGATGCCTGTAGGCTGCAGTACAGTAAAGACTACTCAATTTTCTTTGAAAAGTTTCTCCTCCATTTGTTTAGTTAAAGCACAAAAAATCAAATGTTCTAAAGAACACCTCTGAATTCACCTCATGATAAGATCATAGGTTCAACTGAAGTCTGTCTTGAAACAGCTAGTCAGTCTGAGTGATTTCTCCAAGCTTTAACCAATGTACACATCTAGAAACTTCTGGAAATTTTTTAGGGTTTTTTGTTTGGTTGGTTTTAGTTTTACTGGGGCAAATGTGATTTGCAGTTCCCTCACCTTCTCAGTTAAAAAGAGTTTCTCAGACTATTTTGATGCAGAAAGCTAGTACTGAGTCTGAGTTAAACTGCCATGCTAACACTATTGCAAATTGCTTTAGGTTTCTGCCAAAAATATTTGATTGTTAACAGAGGCTCTAAATGATACTCTTGTTTATGTTGTTCTTTGAAGCAAAAACATTTTTTCCTCTCTGATATTATGGAGTCTGAAAGTCTTTAGGCTGGTTGGCTTGTACTGTACTGATACAGACATAGATCTTTGCTTTTTGTAAGGTGTTTTCTTAGCTCTGACATCTATTGCATGAAATAGATATAAGGACATAGATGCATTAGATGATACAGATACATAAAGACCTGCCCAATAGCTGCACATGCTTGCATGTTTGGGACATCAAGAGCTTTGACCCTTCAGAGATCGTGTCCTCTGGGTCAGACTCAGTGTGACTGGTACAGCTGGTGCTCACTCCAACACTCAGCATCTTATGGCAGACTGGAGGCTCTAGAAGGTGAGCAGGGAGGTAAGAAAGGCAAGAGGAGAGGGTAACAGGAAGAAAATGAATAGGAGGAAGGGCTAGGAAGAAACTGGAACTGAAGGTAAAAGAATAGAGTGAGAAGAAAGGGAAGGTTAAAGAGCAAAAGGAAGAAAAAGCCGTTATAGACTGAGTCTATTTATACCTTTCATTCCCTTAAGCAGGGAATTGAGGTTTTTTGAAGTCTGAAAGATTGAAATGACTCAGGCTAGCTCACCCAGCTAATTAATGCTAGTGTCAGTGCAAATTTTTGTGCGGGACTCTTCATGTATTAGTATGTCAGACATTTCAGGTCAAAGCATACCTGACTCCTTATCAGTACTGCTAATATACGAGTGGTCAATAGGTAGGATGTGCTGTCTATTAATTTTGATCCCCACGCCACATCGTCTTTTCAGATATCAGTGGAGTTTCTGAGAACTTCAAATAGAGTAAGTCTGATGGAGTCTTTCCTTTCTTCTAGCATATACACTAATTTAAGATTCTGGGGGATTGCTTGGCAGCCCATGGAACCTTCAGGAAGCAACCTCAACATTCATATTGAATGCTTAGCACATTTTCTTCTGGAGGGACTCCTGAAACAAGAGCTCCTTCCTAAAGTGCAGTAAATGGTATGGTTTATTTATTGCATGAAATATGCATAGAGAAGTCATTGTTTCTTCCTATATTGTCATCCTTTGTTGTCTGTACTGCTCTTCACCAGAGCTACATAAGGATCCAAGAATCTGGTCTATTATTATTTTAATTACCTTTTCTTATTGCTTTTTATTTATTTATTTTAATTTCCTATTTTTTTACTAGCTTTCTGATTTAAAAACATAAATCTCTCCATTATCTCTGCATGCTGGTTTAATACTCTCAAGCTGTTGGTTTTTTTTAAAAAAAAGATAATTAAAAAATTAAAAAGAAGGAATTTACAGTATATTGAGTCTATAGCACTAGAAGAAGGAAATGACATTTAGAAAGTACAAGAAAGTTCTAATATTTTATGAAGCATACATCAATATCTCAACAGAGAAAGGCAGGTGAAATTACGGGCATGTTCTTCTTGACAGTATTCATATCTGAGGTGCTTTTATGACTTTGTACAATATGCACACTGATACTGAACTTAACATGCACAGATAAAGCTGGAAATCTGTAGCTATTAATGCACACCTCAGTGGCTTGCCAAATTCTTTATTGTCCCATGATTTTAGTCCAGTAATTTTCCCTTTTAATTAAGTAACAACTGTGAAAATATGATAAATTCTGTATGAAACTACTAAGCATTCTTCTGAAGTCCAGACTGTATTCGTTTCAGTCCAAGAGATCATAGCCATGGGGATAATGTGCCTGAAGGGTAACAGTGAACCTAGAACTCTGTCATCTCATTTTTGTCCCTGTTGTGACACCCTTCAGCTTCTGGGAATGCAGAGTGAGTAATTTTAGTCCAGCTGCAATCCTGTGTTTTGTTCTCTGGATCAGCAAACTGGGGTATTACAGAAGTGGAGCAGCAGCCTCTTCCCCAGAGGTTGAGGGCATTGCTTCTGTGCAGGCAAAGTGCATGATCTTGCTGGAGTACCCACCATCTGCCTGCCTAGAGCTCCTGGGAACAGGAGTGTTTTAGTTCTTTGTTGAAACATATTATGTAAGCACACATATTTTGCACAATGTAATTTTGCACAGTGCAGAGCCTTTTTACGTCATTTACATTTTGCAGCAGTGCTAATTAAATCAGCATAAGGGGACTCAGCTAACCAACTGAGACTGTCCCGGGATATAACAGCTTCTTTGTGCACTGAGCAGCTGGTTCAGTGCTCCAAAAGGAAGTGCAATCGATTATGCTCAAGTACCATAGTACACAAAATGTACCTTTGATTGCCTAAAGTTGTTCCTTTATTGGCTGCCTAGAGCAATTTGAAAGTGCTTTTTGACAGTACAAAGTCTTTTATTTAAAAAATTAAACCCATTTTTGTAGCTTCTTGAGAGCAAGCTAATTTGAAACTCCCTTGTATTTGTGTACTGGGGATCTGCTATTGTTGACTGATAGAGACATGAGTCCACTCAGTCTTTATCCCTGTCTAGAATTGAAGAAGAGTATTGTCACCACATAGAAAGTGCTGCCAGCATTAAATACGTGGAAATAATTTGCTTGGTTATCTACAAATCTCTCAGTCGTATTTAGCTTTTGGTTATTTACTTGTTTGTGCTTTATCCTGCCAGCTTCTCTCTGAAACAAATAATAATAATAATATTTTCCTTTTTATATATGAAAATATATAAAATATATTCAACACAATATTGAATATACAGCATACAATATCTACAGATATATCCTAATTGAGATCTTGTATCCTAAGTAAGAGTTGTTGAGAGGCTGAATTAGAGGATGTCTGCCCTGTCACATTGCACCAGCTGGACCACTCAGGCTCCGACAGGCACTTTGGTTCTTCTTTTGCCTTGGAAAAACGCTTGCCAGAGAGAGACTACTGACCATAATGGCCCAGAGCTTGACCTATAGCTGAGTGATTTTATGACAAATATTGCTGAATTTAATTAATGCATAGGTAGGGCAGAATGCTAAAGTTGTTCTAGAGCCACTCTGTAGCAAACCCATAGCCCAGTGGTACTGAGGCCTCAACAACTTCTTTTTAATTTTTAATATTGAAATATGACTCAGTCTTTTACCAAAATTTATACTGCTTTGATTGTACTTTTCCTGTGCATCTTCAAAGTTTGTCTGGTGTGATGAATTGTGCCAGAAAATACTTTGAATGAGTTTTATATTTAGTTAACAGATGCTATCTGTTATGCTGCTGTGCTACAGTAACGAATAAGTTTGTCACAATAGAAGATGCTTCACTGACAAATTAGTACTTCTTTCAACCTTATGCCAAACCCAAACAAACCTCTTTGTTTATTTGTATCTTCACCTTTCTTTCCCAAACTCAAATTTATTCTTTATGTCAGCCTTTTAATTATTAGCATTAATAATTGAGTCTTGTAAGATTATCAATCACTTTATAAGACTGCACAAACAACGAATAATGAGTTTTTACTTATTTTCAAGAAAGAAAACAGGATTACTTATGTTTGTTCTGCAGTCATTTTAAACTGTAAATGCTTGTTTTGTTTTAGATTTTTCTAGCTATATCTAGCTTTTTAAAAAATAGTTTTATATTGAAATCATGTACTGTTTCCAACATTTTACATATATTTTATAAGTTTTATTGTTGTTGGTGGGTTTTTTTGTTTGGTTTGTTTGTTTGTTTTTTTTGCTGACAGTCACCTATGTAATATTTAACCATCTTGGATTCCTTAGAGATAATGGACACCCTCCACCCCTACCCCACCCCCCTCGCACGGAAAGAAAACATTTTGGTGAAAGGGTCTAATTCCAAAGCTAGCACAAAATGAAAACGTGAGTAATATGTTGCTGTGGGAATGTTGTTGCTACACTTCCCATGGAATTAAGAGTGCAGTCTTCTTTTAAAGCTTTAGATATTATGGCCACTTCTAATTCGGTTATTTCTTTATTGATTTTTTTAAAGCCTAATAATAACCTTTTAAATTAGTAATGCAACTTCTGTTCCAGAGAATCCCAGAGACTCCACTGACTTCATTTGCTCTCTGTCTTGACTGAAATGTGGGTTTCTCAGTGTGTATCATGTGTCACCACTTCAGCGGTGTCCTACAAGGACTAAGTAGTGCATCCAGTGATCTTGTGGCCTCAGCATGCTGAAGCTTTTACCCATACTTGGCTTAGAAAGAAGAGCATCACTTGCACAGTGTCCAGTGTGACTTCCATTTTGATTTCCTGTACTAAGAAATTTTCAGTTCAGTTTGTGACTGAGAACAACCCTGGTTAACCTGGGTGATAGCTGCCAGATGGTAGCGCTGAAAGGAACATCACACAGAAATGAAACAGGGAGGACTACGCCACTTAATTGTGATGAATTTTGTGTTTTATATAAGGCTAGAGGATACCTTCTTGACCTAAGTCTTATTCCCATGTTTATTGATGTTTTGATTTACCATTACTATAAAGCACCTCCCATTTTAATTTTTCTCAGGATTTTGCTCTTGCTTTAACTTTATATGAATGCTGTCACACTTGATTCAGGAAAATATTTTTTTGGGTGAAGGGTACACATCTGTTAACACATATGCAATTCAATCTCAGATTAACAATAATTTTGTGAAATCTGCTTTCAAAGTTCAGTTTGTCTGTTGCAAATTGAGTTTGCACTTGAGAAGTTTCATGAAAAGGGTGTTCTGCTGTTTATGCAACAAGCTATTAGAAAGGTAGAAATTAATGTATTAACGGCAGTGATTTTTTGTGATACGTTATGGGTTCAGACGTGAGATGATGCAAAGACTTTAAACTATAAACTCCAGTGATTCAGATACTATTATTAGAACTCATACAATGGTAGCCTCTGTGAGCTTGTTTCTCTCATAAATTGTGTTTTACTGGGATTTTTTTACTCAGATTTATCTTTCTTTGTCAGCACACAATTCAGAACCTATTCGTATGGCAATATTATTTTCAACTGTAAGGAATATAACTCTATCTCAAGCAATTAAAATTATGCAGCTATGATTTAAATAAAATACCTTTCAAATAATTCAAGTCTGGTAAAACTATACCACTATTCTGATACAGTCTTTCATATTTTATTCAAATACATTTCAAACCTCAAAGTTCCATCACAGTTTTTTTCCACAAAGAAGATAAAACTAGAAGAGTATTAGAGAAAATGAACATTTGTGTCTGTAGTAGATGAACAGTCATATTGCTGTATTCATAGAACAAGAGCATTAAACAGAACAGTAACTTTTCTATTAAAGGTGAGAAGCAATTGCTGTCTACTTGCAAGAGGAGTTGGGTTTACCTATTGCAAAGCAAGTACAGGAGAATGTTTGTCCACAGTAGGACAATTTTTAATACATTCTTTTAAGTTCTGATTTTTCTTGAATAATAAAACTTGTAACAGATTCTTCTTAAAGACCAGCAATCTATTTATGTAGCTCTCAGCACAGACTTCTAGGAGCAGGCAGCCTGGAGGGGAGCGCAGAGATGACTGTAGAGGCTCTGGATGTGGAGAGCAGCAGTGGCTTTGGATACAAGATGTGTGAAGGTGGATCCTGAGGAATGTTGTCTGAACATGCACTCTTGCAGGGGTTATGGGCATTAAAGATACGGTTCCACTAGATGACCCCAAGAGAGGCTGCAGTGTTTCAGTTTTAGGTGACTCACCACTGTGGCACAGCAAATTAAACTGACACAGTGAGGCATAATTTGTACCCAGCTCGAATGAATAAGACCCACATTATCGCCATTATTATGTATCAGGAGATTAATGCTGCATTTGAGCTTTTCCAGAGAAGCCAATTTGTAAGTGTGGTTTTTTTCTAATGAGCTTGTCAGTAAGCAGCACACAGAAAGAAGTATGGGGTTTTTTCCAAGTATATACAAGAAAAAATATTCTGCTATAGTTTGATTAAAAAGTAATATTCTTATATTTTTCTGACTTTTATTTTCCCCTTGGTTAACTTGTCTGCTGGACATTTGTGTGGCTAATATGAATTTTCTGAGAATTCAAAACAGCTTCCTGGCACTGTATCCAGCCAAAATAACAATATAAACATTTTTCTGAAGCTAAACCCTCCCTTATTACTTCTCTACAAATGTTTTTAGGATTCTAAGGTCAATATCTGGTTAAATTTATTCTGTAAGTTTTCATCTTTATGTGCCATCAATTTTCAAAGAGGTTTTGTCTTTAGAGGAGTACCAATAAGATGTTTTATTTCCCTTTTCCAGCTATTCTTGGTGAAGTCACTTGGGACCTTTCTATCATTTGCTTTGGGAGCTGTATCTGGGAGTTAAGTTACATATCAAACATTGGCCTTGACAATTGTCAAGCTCTGTTGTGCTATCCTTTGTCCAAATAAAAGGAGATTTCTACAAGTGGGAACATCTGAATGCCAGGTAGTATTTGAAGTAAGACTTCTGTAAATATGTTCAGATTTCAATTCTGTCCTTGCAGCTGTCTATGCCTATGCAGGCTGAGCATCATTTTTGACGTTCTCACTATAGGTAAATGTATAACCCTTTATAACTTAGTGTTTGTCAAGAACATTTGTAAGGGTAGTTATGTTACTGTCCTGTAGGAGCAATCAGAGTCTTTTAAATATACCAGTAGCAACCCTTAGTGTTTATGTATAAGTTAGGAGTCAAATCAATGATATACTGGAGGCACCTACAAACAGCTGTTTTGTAATTAGCTTTAATGAATTTCAGAACTTAGAGTAACAGTAACTAAGGCAGTTCATTTCTAGACAGTTTTGTAGAGAAGGAGCAGAACTATTCAAATATCATTTTCCTTTATTTATGCACCTACTAACTAGAGCACCAATCAGAACATAAGTATTCTGAAAGCAAAGTCCTGCAAACTGTCCTTTCTGCTACATGAAGTACAGTTTGACTTTTTTTTAGCAATGAGTTAAATCGTGGTATTTTTCAAAAACTTGTCAAGAACAGGGCTGGTTGTTCAGTTAGCTGAAGGGAACATAACAAAGTACCTCTAAATAGCGAATGTACGAAGTGGTTTACTACTTTCATGGCAGTTTCATGAAGTTAACTTGGGAGTGCCTGTCTGAAGGTCAATGTTGCATGCTGCCAGTAAGCTCTGAAAGATACTGCAACTGACTTTGCAATGGAAGGCTGTTTGTGTAGCCACAAGGACTAGAGATCTGCAATTGTAATAAAAGCTGCAGTTCAGTAATCTGAGATAAGGTACAACATGCAGATGTGTTTGGCTCAGCTGACTCTCCTGCTGACACAGTCTCCCTGTGTTGTTACAAATGACATTTTTGCTTCCTGCATAGTGCACACTTAGAATTATAGAATCATAGAATGGTTTGGGTTGGAAAGGACCTTAAAGATCATCCAGTTCCCAAACCCCCTGCCATGAGCAGGGACACCTTCCACTTGGGTCTCATATGTCAAACAGACACTTAAGGTTAGCCACAAACTAAGAAAATAAATCCAGGGCATGATGTATTTTCACAGTATTCCAAGTATCAGCCTACTCCTGTTGGTCTATTCTTTTTTTAGACTGCCCTAGTAGAAGGTAACACAGGGGCAGGTGTAACACAGTGGGGAACACTGAACCCAGGTTTTCCTTAGACTGTTAGAATTCCTCCTTTCCCAGCAACAGAGAAAGTAGAAGATTTCTCCTCCATGAAGAACAAAGAGTTTGCAAACCTCAGCCTGTTTCCTGGTCTGAAGAGAGTAGGTGAAATGCATCACCCACAGAGATTAGGGAATTGCATAGTTGTACAAAGACATACATCCAAATATGAGTGTTCGTCATGGAGAAAATTATTCATTGTTTGGCTTGATTTTGTTGGGGTTTTTTTAGTCCAGTCTGTAGTCTGTACCCATCCATATGCAATTTATCCTGTAAACCCTTCACTCCTGTAATTTTATAACTTTGAATTTAAAATGAGAAACCAGAGGAAATACCTAAGTATGGAAGTGTAAATGTGTGGTAAGTACAATATACATGTATATAATACATAATATAAAACATCAATAAGGAAAATGATTGGTGATATGATCCATACACAAAGAGAAAAGGAAAGACTACAAAATAGTAGGCTGTAAAAGAGAAGGCCATTTCCCCATCAATAAATAAAGTCTTAGAATGTTTTGCATCATATATGGCGCATACAAGAACTATGGATTCACATTTTTCCAAAGCCTTCACTCTTGAAATTTATTTAGACCTCCAGTAAAGGATCATGACAATTAGTTTATTGGAGTAGTCCTAAGCATTGCAGAAGTTAATTTTCTTCCTGAGGAGTCTTGCAAAATTCTCTCTTGGTTCTTCATAACATATTATCTTGCCACACTTTCCGCAGTGATAGCTCAGCCCTGGTGGTTTGAGACTTTACACATAAGACTGATAGCAGACTTGGCTAAAGGTAGTGGTGGAAGGCAGGCGTAAGTTCAAGGAAGACCCAAGAGTTTAATCTGGGATAGAAAGGCTTTAAAAATAAAATGTGTAATCTTTAGCTGATGACTAGAATGTGATACATGCTTCTTATAATTTACTGAAGTGTTGTTGTACTCTTTTTAGACTACTGTTGTAGTGATTACGTACCTGAAGGAAATTCCAGGGCTGAATGTGCCCAATATATGATAATTAGTGAAATGCTAACATTCTTCTTTATACTCCTGTGAGTACTAGATAGATTTGTTGAGAATAATTTTCCTTAAAAAATAGTCTTAACTGCAGGTTGTATTTTAATTAAAAAATCCTGATAAAATTCTCATATTCTTTATAAAAGTTGGGTTTTTTGGTTCTCTTGTCAGTTAAACTATTAAAGCAAATAAAGGAAATTATCTCATGCTGCTTCATAAATGCTAAATGCATGACAACTTTAATAATCAAATAGTAGGGTAAGGCATACTTCATTTGTTTCAAAAATATTGTTTGTACTACAAACACTGGCAATTTGTATGAGTAATGGTAATCATCAATTCCTTTTCAATGAATGCTTTCTTAAAGATTGTTTTTTAAGTTTATTACAAAAAAATTCACTGAAGTTGTTGGGGGAATAAAAGTCTTGTGCACTTCTCCTACCCGGGCCATCTGGGAAAAAAACTTTGAGAGAAGAGGGGATGGGGCAGATATAGATAGTGGGTTTTTAGGTTTAAAATCTTTCCAGTTACTTCAGGGAGCTTGCAGTGAGAAATGCAAGGAGTGATCTGGAGCCGTACTTGATCCGGTCTCTTTTGTAGCTGTGTAGTGGCAGTCCAGACTGCTGCTCAAGCTTGCATTGCTGACTTTTGTGCATATACAGCCTAGAGCTGTGTTGGTCTGGAGAACAGGACTAGACAAGGGGAGTTAAAGATGACCTCAGGTTAGGTCTTACATGCCAGAATGAAAAAATCATAGGGATTTTTATAGGTAGGTGGGCATGGTGTCACTGAGCTGATGGGGATGACTGAGAGGGATTATATATGATAATTTTGGGTATTCTGAATTCTTACTGGACCATTGCCAAAAATATTCAGAAATGAGCAATTAACCATATACACAGTGTTTTTATTTTCAATGACTATGATTTTCTTGATAGATTCCACATTGAGTCTCAAAAAAAATCTTTGCAAACCACTTTCATGGGCAAAAGATTTTTTTATTTCATCAGCAGCGAAAAAACTAATAAATCAGTTATTTCTGATACTTGGTTTAAAGAAGTGAGGTCATCATTTAGGCTACTGATGAAAAGGTCAGTTACATCATTTTTTACTGATGAAAGAGAAGTTAGTCTTGTATACAACAATTTTTATGTCTTCTACAGAAGAGGTACAGAAGGAACTTGAGCTATTGTCAGATGTCTGTGGAAGCATACCATAGTATTAATATAAAGCTTCAGGTGACACCTGAGTAAATACTTGGGGTGAGACTGTCCAGTAGAATAGTCCTACAAAAGCTTGTGAAACCCTGTTCATTGAAGGCGGTTGACTGTTAAATGTGTCTTATATTTCAGTCATAAGGGGAAGCTCATTGGAAACATGAAGAAACACATATCACAGTATCACAAGGTTGAAAAGGACCTCTGAGATCATCAAGTCCAACCTATAACCCAACACAACACCAACCCATCATCTAAAGCATAGCACTCAATGTCTCATCCAGTCTCCCCTTAAACACCTCCAGGGTCGGCGACTCCACCACCTCCCTGGGCAGTGCATTCCAATGGCCAATCACCCTTTCAGTGAAGAACTTTTTCCTAAGATCAAGCCTAAACCTCCCCTGGCGAAGCTTGAGTCCATAATTAATGCAAGTAGGGCAGTAGAAGAGGGGAGGTTTATACTAAGAGCTTATGAGCTTGTCTGTTTTCTTAGGTCCAGATCCTAAGATATTTCCTTTATTTTTCTCAGGCACAGCTCATGTACAGATGCAAATCTAGATATGAGTCTTGCTTACTCATAGATTTTTCTAAATAGAAATGTTAATAGAACCCAGTGAAACTGAAATCTTTCAAATTTTGATCTCACTAAGGAAAATATCTAATTATTCTTGGCTGAGGTGTAACTGACTTTACTGGTAAAAACCAATAATATACCATACCAGATTTTGGGAAGTCAATTCATTGTAACATTATGATACAAGACGAGAAAATACTAATGGATGAGTACTGAAAAATGTTTGTTGTGAAGTTATTACCATAAAAAGTGTGTTAAGGGTAAGAAATTATTAAGAGCTAATGTTGTGGGGAAAAGAAGAAGACTGTGTTTTGCAAGTAGTCCTTTGATGAAAAATAAAATACAAGAGTAGACTCCAGATACAGCATCGATAAGTTACCAAATAGGGAGTTACAAAAAATCCACTTACAATACTTAAGGCTTGAGAAAATTGTAACCCTTTATCTCTGTCATTTTCTTGGAAATCGTAATTATCTTTTTCAGTTTCGAATCTTTTAATGACCTACAAACTATTCAATACACTTTTGTATGTGTATTCTTTATTGCATTTCTTTTCTGACTGGGCTTTGCTGCTAGGTTTTGAGAAGGGAAGGAAACCTGACAAGTCTGTTAAAACGCTGTAAAAGTATATACTTTGCTCATTAAATTCATAAGTAAAACATACAAACAGAACTTTTTTAATTCAGTCAAGTGTATCTAATATTATCATCTGTGGAATCAAATTCAGTAATGGTTATGAGTTTGCCATCATTGGTAACTGTACCTAAACCAGACATACATTATGCAAGGATTATTACTGGAAGTATTTAATTAACGTCCTATATTGCCCAGATAGCAAAGCAGTGGGATTCATTGGAGTGAAATGAAACTGAAATAGAGCATAGGCCTCAAGCCAGGAAAAAGGAAAAAAAGTCCTGCGTGTCTGCAAGGCAGTGCATGCTCTTTTACGCAGTTCTCGGCCTCCTTCTGTGCTAACGGCCAAAGAAAAACTCAATTATGCTCTGTGGGTTGGGTTTCTGAAGCTTGAGCTGTATAATACCTCTAACACAGAACAGGTCTTCCTTTTGCTCTTGTGCACAGTGAGCAGGATGTGGCCATCATGAGCTCCTTCTCTGAGCTCGTTCTTCTGAGCTGCTATGCATCTGCAGTGGGGCTGTTGGTAGGATGCAACAGCAGCAGCCCCACTGCATCCTTCTGAGGTTCTCCACTGTGGACTGGCTGTGAATAATAGAAGACTAGGGATTAGGTTCATCTCTGGAAGTTTTCAACATCTCAGTGGTTTTTACTATACTATGAAAAGAGAAGATGGAGCTGAATTTTGTAGAAATCAAGTCAGTCCTGGGTACCAGACTACTGGGTTGGATGGAACGAGTTAATAGTGGAATTTGTTACTGCCTGTAAACACAATTTGTCTCTGATTGCTTCTCTTTCTGTGAATGTATTTATAATGTATTTATTTTTTCTTTCTGAAGTAAACTAAATCATAATATTTTTGATGTCTTACTTCAGCCTTTTGGAGGACATAGTCCTGTTATTATTATTACTCATGTTACTGTTGATTAATATAGTCTGTAACACAAGGTCTAATTCACTGCTGCTAAATCAAGGCTACATTCTGGCAAATCACCATAGTTTCTTGCAAAAAGTCTTGCGGGCCCCCTACCAGCACACTAAAGATTTTATTCTGCATGCAGAATAAAAGGATCAAAAGCTCAGGTGTTATAAATACCTGGAAAGCACACCTGGAGTTGAGTATACTTTGGAGAAGCATCAGGTAAAACAACAAAGCTTTTTAGAGGAGAAAAACAGAAGAATGGTAACTGGAAGGATGAATTAAAAATATTGCATCTGCATTTCAGGGCTCATGCACTATGTTATCTTTTACACTTTCCAGGACGTAGAATTCCTTGTTTTATTGGATTCAACAAAAAAAAGTAGCCTATGCCCAAGGAACTGAAAAGTGTCAGTTAGGTCAGAAACAGAATGACTTCTGAAGAGGGTAATTTGTCAATTGTACATATGCTGTCTGTAGTTCATCAGACTGCTCTTTAAAATACGCTTTGCTAATATTACAGTGTATACTCAGATACAAGGAAAGTAATAATGTGTTTCCCTTGTGCTTGGAAGCTAGTGAGTTTTTTTTCTTCTGCACCATGTACAGGTTTTATTGCTGTCACAAAGTTCTGCGTTTGAATCTGTATCTAGCAAATACAAAGCTGTAAGTATCTCCTCTTGCAAATATATTTTTTGATACTGCAGTTTGGAATATGCAGTATGGCAGAAATATCAGGTGACTCTTTATGAAGTGCTTATGAGGTTTTAGTGATTTTATTAACACACAGTGAAGTAAATGTTTGTGTTTGAAGCAAAGGCTGTAAATAGAAAATGCTCTTTGAGGGTCAGAAATCTGCATAGGGTCCCAAACTTACTTATGTCATAAGTTGAATGATTCAGGTTTATGTCAGTGGGCAGGCTACAGCTGTTGTTCTCGAGCTGGCATTTTCTCAGGCTGCCAGAAAGCATCTGCATCAGTGGGCATGTTCTGTACATTAGAGCGAGACGAGCAAGAGCTGCAGGACCTTTACTCTCTGCAGCCGATCAGCAAGGACAGCTGATTCCAATCGGGAGCAGAGCAGTTCTCTGTAACCTCCTCTGTCCCTTGCCTCCTCTAAATTTCATAAGAAATTAGCAGGAGTAAAGATGGTCTGGTCTGCAAACAGAGCCCATTTCTGGGAGCAGGGTTAGTAGTACCAAAGGAGCAGATTGTGCTGCTCAGCTGGGATCCGTGAAGATCAGAGAGCTGTATGGAAGTTCTCAGCACCTGGGAAGTGGGCACACAGGTATTTGTGTCTGTTTTTTTTTTTTCTACTATTTCTTCTTCTTTTGATTTTGGAAGTCTGCTCTTTTTTTGCCTTAAACTGAAGTAGACAGTAATTATTTATAATCTTTATATGAGCCTGGAACAAAAGATTTTGAAGTTATTGACAAAAAGCAGCAATAATAAGATTATGGGCTTGTAATTGGTATATAAATCAGAATAGCTGTAAGGAGAAACATATTTTAATTTATAGCCATGTGTGCTCTGCAGTGACTTTCAAGTAATTAGGTAGGAATGTTATTTGTTCCTTTTTACAAGAAGATCTTTAGATAGTCCAAGTCAATAAGCCTTTTGGCAGAGTGTTCAATAGCAAATGCCATTTGAAAAAGTATTTTAAGATTGAATGTGTGAAGCAACAAGTTACAGATCTATCTGCTTGCAGTTCTTCATCTTGGGAATATATGTCAGAACTCAGTATGTTAATGTATTTCTATATTTTCTTATGTCAGAACTTCAGACAAGGTAGAAATGCGCTTTCTTATGGACATTTTCTACATAATTATAAATGTGATTCATACTCCAGGTTAAAAGAAATGGAGAGGAACTGTATTGGGAAGTGTTTACTAACCTTGTTGTGTTAGATTTATAAGTACGCCTCTAATAGTAGAACATGATACACCAGTCAGTGGCTAAACAGTACTTTTAAGTTGGTTTGTCCTAAATTTATACTGAAAGTGGCAAATGTAAAGAGTTTAACTTAATTATTTTCTGTGTTTGTGGTGTCGTGCTGAGATGTAGTATTACTAAATGACTCTTTCCAGTGGTGGAAATAAAATATGTACCTTTGTTTGCTGTGGCATCTTTTTCGGTGTGAGTGCCGTTAGAAATAAGTAACACAAAAGGCTATATTTATATGATCATTAGGTATATCTTCATTTTATTCTGGTAACACTTGGACTGAAAACACCAAACAGTACAGAGACACTTTGAATCAAGATTTTTTGATTTAATAAGCAGATGGAAAATTGGTATAAGGTTACAGGGAACATAATAGCTAATAAGGTATAAGTTACATACATATGTAGGTAGTTAATATAATAACAATATGCTCCAGTTTTGTGCATAAAAAAAATTGATGACTGTCTATAATCCTATATGTATTCTCTGAACTGCAGATTTAGCCAGTTAATTGTTATTAACTTGTTCTGACCTTTACAATTATCAATGCTAAACTGCATGCCTTAACCAGAAAGCTCTTTGTGCTTCTGTCGTCTGTTGTGACAGAAACATGAAGGAAAAGGAGCCCACTGAGGCTTTACAAGTGATTCATTGCTTCCATCAAAGCAATATATTTTTAAATCATGCTTTTATTTGTCTTTTCCTTGACAGGAGGCATTGTTGATAAGGACCTTCGTCACTACCTCAATTTGCGGTTCCAGAAGGGTTCGGTAGACCATGAACTCCAGCAGATCATAAGAGACAATCTCTACCTCCGCACAGTACCATGTGAGTAGCACAGAGAAGAACAAATCTCTTTTCTTAGTAGCAACAGACTATCTGACTTAATGCTGTTGAGGCCATTTGCAAGGTGTGAAGAGGTGGGCTGTAGATGAAATAGTTTTCCTGTAAATAAATTAGTAGCTTGGTTGATGTATTCCACGTTACTGCTGAGGAACGGAACTGTCTAATGCTGAATTAAATTTCTGAAAACACATAGTGTTTCTGAAGTTATATTTCTCATAAACTGTAGTTCTAGATTAATAATCTTTTTTTTCCTGCAGTTTTAGAAAGTACAAATTTAAAGGGAGGAAAAATAGGGTTTCTGGGCTGCTTAAATTGATGTCCAATACAGACAGTTTGATCTGCTTCATATTTCACAGTATTATATGTTAAAGAATAATACATAGGGTAACAGAGGAAAAATAAAATGTAAACTAGGAAATTTTGTTCAGGTGCAGCAGGCATGACAGTGAAAGCTTATGTTGTCTCACATGTGTTCTTTTGTTGTCACATAAGTCAGTGGTATCTATATTTGCAATATTCTGAAACCTCTAATTAATTTTTGTACCCATTGACATTATTCATCTGTTTCTGCAGTAGACATGAAATTAAAAAGAGTAACACAAGCCATGCGTGACTGTCAGGGCCATGCCTTTCAGAACAGATCTACTTGACTGACAGACAATATGTCATTCCAAATGGACTGAAGTTCCAGTATTCCTCCCTTGTGAAATAATTGCTTAGTAGACAAAAAATGGGCCTTCTGATTTTGGCAAAAAAAGGATTTACCTTTGAACTTGCAGGCTTGACAGTGGCAGAGGAAAATGTACAGTGTAAGTGACTGAGCTATTTATATGGTAATGAGTAGATGCTCTTTGAAAGCTGTGTTTTTCTATTATGTTAAAGACTGGAGCTTTGAAAAACTCCACCAAAAAAGAGGCTCAAGCATTTCCCTTGTCTTTTGGAAGCTGCAGATAAATAAATATAATGTCTTAATTTCAGAAGTTCAATTCATTCTTGATTAGAATGGAAGGTGGAGAAAAACATCAAAAAATTGTCGGTATGCAGAAAATCAAAACCATTACATTTATGTGAGATTTGTGATAAATTAGGTTGTTCTGAAGGTGCTATGAAATGTCACAGCTGAAGTGCAAATGCAATTACAAGTAAGTTTTGAGATTGAATCCCTTGTTTTAGGATGTCTGGGAAGGTCATTAGCACAGGAGTATACTTACTACAGCCTCAGCACATGCTTCCTGGTGACAGAGATCCAGATTGAAAAGAAGGAAAACCCAACATTCTTGCAGTTACTTCATGCACCTAATAGATAGTGTTTGTCTGCAGAGCATGAGTAGTAATTTGGGGGTTTGTTTTCTTTTTAATCAAAGTAATAATGAAGTATTTTCATTTGTCAGGTGAAAGATGGTGATCTCTGAAGCAAGTCTATCATTCAAAAAGTAACACTACAACCACAATTTGGAACCTACCTTTGCGTTTTGCTATGGTCTATCCGACTTCTGTGTTATTTTATGCAGTTAGGTTCTTGGGTCATTGTATTACATATTGAGCATCTTCAAGTAAGAACCAGATTTTCAATAGTAGTATGTTGTTGTGGATGACAGCTACTGAATTGCTAGGTAGACAGGTGTGTTCTTGGATAGACTGGAAGATAATCTTTGGTAGTGAGGACAGAAAAAAACAGAATTAAAAAAATGTGATATATTTTCTTTGAAATTTTCTTCTAAATCATGTGAAAGTGGCCCTCCTGAAATACGTGTGTTGAAGAAATTAACAAGTGCAAACAGGGTAATATGTGGTTAGATAAAGAAGTTTCCATAATTAGGTAAATGAAAAGGGCACCATCTCATAGATTGCAACCCAGATCTCCCCTCAATCATAACTCAGGTGAATCTTTTTAATGCAATTTTATTCTATCTCCATTATCTGATGTCTTTTTTTTTTCAAATAACTATATTTTGTAATTTTTGACTCATGAACATAGAACTTACTGTACAAGGGTGCTGGTATTCAGAATTTACTTTGAGCAGTCTTTTTGTCTTTTTTTTTAAGCTCTGTAATGGTTTGCTATCTAAAAAGTGCACTTTATAACTGGTAGAGAGATTTGTTTACTATGCAAAGTAATATTTAACTGACTATACCATTGTCCAGAAGCTCGCTTATTGAGCACAGACTAAACATGTACTTTTAAAAAAGACTTGCAAGAGATGCCAAAACAACAAAAGCAGCCCTCAATTCGGTCAAATTCCTGTGCAGAAAAGAAAGCCAACTGCAGGCTGCGTAGCATTTATTTCCTGTGACAAGGTTTTGAAAAATTGGTGGCAACCTTTTCCCTTTGAAAATGCACCCACAGTCTTTCCTCCGTTACAGAGGTATAATTGCTAGTGAAACCAGGAAAGACTTTACAAGGCAGTCGTTGACCTTGAGTTTTTACTGTTCTTTGCTTTTGGTTCAGACTGACAGCTCTGCCCTCAGCAGCGCAGTGGGCACGACCACAGGTTTCTCAGCCTTCTATGTCACACTAAGGCGTCTTTCACTTAAGTGAAATGAGTGAGTATTGTCTGTGAAACTAGGAAGCAGAGAAATAATTCCATACCGGTTTTATATCAGGAAAAGCCAAATATAGATAGAACGTGTAAGCCAGTATTTATACAGTATGAATTTTAATTGTATAGTATAAAAGTATACATCCCTTTGTGCACCAAAGGATGGATGGGCCAGAAAAGCATGACATAAGGATAATGAATCAATTCTGCCCTTGGAAACTGTGGCGCCTGTGGGTGGGATAAATTGGTTGGGTTTGTGATCCTTGCATTTCTTTCTTCTTAATAAAGCAGTGCCACTTCCTACCAAATTACAAATGACCATGTAACCCTAAAAGTCAAATGCTGCATTCCATAAGTGGCTGCACTTCTCAGTGCCATATGAAATTGATTTTCACTGCATTGTCAACAGGAATTACACGCATATATCCCAGGGTAGAGTGTGCGATTGTATTTGCAGCAGTCAAGATGCAGCCGTTAACTAGCTCTGTCCCCAGAGCTGTGTGACAGCAGTAATGAAACATACATAAACAAGAAAATGAAGAAAAAGTTCTGTTAATTTGAAGCTGAGTTAGAAAAGCAATAAAGCCTTCAGCAGACAAGGTCAAGAAGCTAAAACTTTTTTAAAGATACAGTATGCAAATAATACAAAAGAAAATATGCCCTCTTTAGAAGGAGTACTGGGCAGTGGTCTTCTATCAGGACACAGGTCTTATTTTAATGCAAGCAGGAGGGCTGGATTTCAGGTATTGGGAAATCAGAAGTAATGCAGATAAGAAATAGGTTGAGCATCTCAGAGGAAAACAAAACCAGCAAAATGCATTTTTTGAGGAAAGAAATGTTCACAGGTCCCTAATGTTCAGAAGATCTGACTCATGCATTTTCTTCCCTTTTTTCGTTTGTATGTGTTTTCAGCATGGTTTTCATACCCTAAACTTATTCCTGAAGTTATTTAGGAACATTAGCCATTGAGGATGTTCTACAATACAGACAAATAGCCATGGTAAGAAGTGGTAGTTGGTAAGCACAGGTAAGGAGTATCTAACACTCTCCAAGTCCAGATATCTGAAGAAAGGCCTCAAAGCATGTACAGGACTGTGAATGCTGCAGGCAGACAGCAAATGAAGTCATGCTGCACCTTGTGCTTGGTAGTGCTGTCAGCAAACTGCGATTGCCATGTGGGGAAGCAGCTTTGCAGTCTTCACTAATGTGAGAAGAGATAGCTCTAACTTTGTGTCATTGCAAGGATAAAGCTTTGGGGAGAGTATGTGACAGGAAAGAAGTTTTGGTAGTGACTGTCATGGTCAGACCTGTCTCCTTTGATATGTCCTTCCAAGCAATTGCAAATTCCATTTTTTTAAGAGCTGACAAAATAGTGGAGCTGTGGTTGAAAATAGAACCTGTATTCTTCCTTCCCAGGAAGTGAACGTGAAATGATAGTAGAAGACATTGTGATTAAATAGCACTGGGAAAAGTCAAACAATGACAAGCTGATTCATAGAAGTAAAAAATCATCTATTAATTTGAAGAGATTTGCGTTGATATCCTCTGGGATACAACCTCAGATCCACAGTAGCTCAGGTTAATTACTCTATACCACTGTACTGATTTACACCGCTGGAGGATGCAGCCCAGAACTGCATCCCATGCTGGCCACGTGTCAGAAGTGATAATGTGAAAGTTTTTTTTTTTTCCAAAAAAAAGGAAAGGAAAAAGAAGTCCTGAGGATGAGGAAGCTTCCTTCCTAGTTTTTGCATTTAGAAGAATAACAATGATGAAAGAATGGAGAGGACTGAGTGTGTGGCTCAGGCTTACTGCACTGAATAATGCAGTATTACAGCAGATTTGAAGGATGGTTTATTTAAGCCATTTGTCAGCAACATTAGGAAAAAGGTTTGGTTTGTGACTCAGTGATGTGCTCTATGTAAGTGACCTCAGGCAAGAAGCGCAGTTACGTGTTATAGTTCCCCACATGTGAAATGGTGATAATAATTCCTTCATTTGCTTACATTGCCTGTTGGCGTTATTCTGTGTTAGGTGAATATAAGGTAACACACTGAAGTCCAAATACAAAACTTAACACTTAGCATCCTTCCTTTCTGCTGTGATTTCTTATTTTTGTCCATCTTATGTGAATAATTAAATTCTTGGGTCATTTTGAGTTACTTTAAATAAGAGCCTGTTTTTCAGACATGGTTTTGTTCTATTCTAGTATAATCTGGTTTATGTTTAAATATATTTAACCTATCTGGTGCAGTATTGTCTGTGTAATAAGTCATATATTGTGAAGTTCTTCTCTTTACTATCTAGTTCTCTACCCAGAAGAGGAAGTGTATGCAGTGGGTTTTTTGTTCTTTTTTTTTACCTAGACTTGCTTTTAATTGTCAGGTAAGTGAGGTACTGGACTCAATAAAATGTGTTTCTGCTTAAAGTAGAAATAGCTGCTGGGTGGTGAGGAGGCTTAGTCTCGAGTGAATTCACTTCGCACTTTCAACCCTGGAGAAATTTCAATTTTGAAAACAATCAGGGTCTTTCCCTCTGGCAGAGAAGTGTATTGCATTATGAGACCATAGTCATTCCTGGTCTTCTTCATGGGTACTACTCAGAAGTAAGGCACCTTTTGGTGTGTATATGATGAGTTATGATGAGACTTTTCTCTCCTGCCTCTCCCTTGGGTTGCAGCCAATATGTGTTACCATAGAACAGTATTTTGTATTAGTTCTACCACCTTTTATATTAGTCATAACAACAGAGTGGCAATATTGAGTAAATACTGAAGGAAATCCCAGTTACACGTCCAGGTTTTCATATGAAGTTTCTGAATGTAAAGAGTGGCAGATCTTAAGTGGGTAATAAATATATATTGGATGAGGGTGCACTCCACTCAGAAGCTATGTGTGTAGTTCTGATGCTCTGAATAATGATACAGGAGATATTTGACTAATCTATATTTGGACTAATAGGCCCTTGAAATTTCATGTCTTCTAAAAAGCATACAGCCAACAGCATTCAGGGGGGAATGTGTTAAAACAGACTTGCCAGTGGTTTCATGTATTTTTCTTTTAAGTTTGTGCAGTGTCAGAAGTATCTTTCAAGTGGGAATTCAGTGCACAACTTTGCTTTTAAAACAAACAAATTAGAAAGTCTAGATATTGTCAGTTAAAAGATCTACCAGTTTGATGTTCTATGGAACTATTCTTAGGATAAAATAACCTGTGCTTAGCGCACCTTTCTGCCGAGAAATGTCCACATCACTTGAAATAACAGTACCTTACTTTAATGACTACTTTTTTCCTTCAGACAAGTGTTAGTTATTGCTTCGACTTGACTTTGATGGCTCAGAATAGAGCAATGCAGAGCTCTAGTGAAGTGTTCTTGTTGTGTGTCTAATGGATCACACCTCCAAGCTCTATTTAAAACAGAATCATTGGCAAACATATTCAGCCTTTTTGTGTCTCAAGCAAAATTAAACCAAACTTAATTTCATGAGGGCACCACTGTGCTATATGCAGCACAGCCATGTGTACCAGAAGATGAGTGTGTCACTGCTTCAGATAACTGACAGCGTAAATAGAAGAGGCAAAGAACGGTTGACAAGTAAACCCATAGCACAGACAGTGCCTGAGTTGACTTGCTTGAGGTGGAGTGGTGGTTAAACTGATGCTCGTGGACCTTGCTATCTTTTCCACTGTTACGTGTAGTATTCCTAATTACCTTCTGGAAATGCACAAAGTATACTGACTTGTTTAGCTGAAGAAGCTAAGAATGTCTGATTAAGAGATTGGCTTATACATCTTTGTAGTGACTTTTCCATGGGATTTTATAGTTTGTTGGGTTTTTTTCCCTATTTCAGAGCAGCGTGGTAAAGATTAGTCACCACTGTGCTGCCTCTCAGTCAGTGGGCATAAAGTATTACTCAGGCTCAAGAGTGTTCAGGCTGCAGGCACTGCATTGCTTTCGGTGGAAAATAGTGGATAAAAAAGAAAACCCAGCAAAAATCAGTTTTGTCCTTTTTATTTAATGTATCAAAGTGAACTATGGTTTCATCTCAGTGAAGATCTGGGGTAAACACATACCCTACAAACAGCAAAGCTGTTGGTAGAAAATGCTGTACTTCTTGTCAGTCATGGGAGAGAACACATACAGAAATTCTGTCACATTTTCTCACAAGTTTCTCAGCTCTACGTGATGAGGGCATCAGTTCTCAGCTATTCAGTGACCAATAAATCTGTTTAAAATACTCATTTTAAAATATCGGGTATCTAAAGAAAACAAATATTGTTCAGGAAGAAGGGGAGATAGAATGTGTCTGGTGTGATGTAACTGTAGTATGACCAGAGAAGAGCAGCACTTGGGTACCACTTATGATATTGCAGCTTGAATGTCCTCTAAAAGATAGTATGAAGATCCGAATGATTTCATTGCGTGGACAGTTCAACTTGTGCTTCTCTAGGGTCCTTACATCTGTATGACAGTGAGATTGTTAATTCTGCCCCCAACTCCCTTTCTTTCCATCCTTTCATTCCCTCCTTTGTGCTCCCTTAAACACAGTGCTTTTCTCTTCCATTTTCAACATCAAATGATCCAAACCAGTAAATCTTTATCGTGCAGTGCCAGTATAAATTACTTGTATAACAGGTAATCTGATGCACTGCCAAGTGGAGAGTTGATATAATACCACTGAAGTCAAATAAGTTTTTGCAGCCAAAAAAGAAGGCAATAAAAAGTTCTGAAATGACAAAACTGACCTATTTTTAAGAGTTTCCATAAAAAGAATATTGCATGTCTTCCTTAAATAATGTTAACCAGCCTTCAATATAAAGAGTAATGTCTCTGGCAAACAGCTTGGGTTGCTTCTGGTGTCTGTCTATAATTATTTATATGTGGTATAACAAATACTTTATGCCAGCTGAGACGTTTAGTTACCATATTTGGGCTGATTGTCCCCAAGGACTGATCTATTTTTCTTTTAACTTTGAGGAAGCTTTCTAGTGTTACAAAATGTATTCTCAAATTCACATGATACCAAAGGGATAAAGGATAGTGGCAGTTTTAAATGAATTTTGACAATAGCACTAGTCTTATTGATTACTTGAGAACTAGAAGGAAACTGAAGGGGCAATAGAATAAATCTGATAAAATACCTTGTCTCTGCAGAACAAGAGCAGCAATTAATATAAGAGGCCACAATTAACTTATCTTACAAGTTAAAGTCACAGCTCTTGACTCACAGCAAGCAACTTGAAGTTTGCATAGAGACTGTATCTCCCTACGCCAGTGGGCTTTTCCAAACTGAAGGTCTTAAATGTACTATAGACCTTTCTCCTGAAACAGCAAAACTGTCTTTGAAATTACGAGAATTGCAAAAATTATTAGCAAAAGTTGAAGCATTATTGAATGTAAGCATTCCCATGATTTCTAAACCATTTTCTGTTTACTACATGATCTTTTTGAATTACCTTCTTGATATTAAAATTTTTAAAATGTAACCTTTAGAGAAATTTACCTTCCATCTGCAGTCAAATAGGGCAAAAAATTGTTTGGTTTTTTTGCTTGAGGGAAGTGAGGTACTTCACCTAAAGGCAGAAGTGCATGTCAGGTGGTGAATGTTTTGTGATAAAATGGGTAATGCAATTCACCTGGGAGTATTAGAATTGCTTAGACTGAAGTTGCTTTACAAAGCTTCCTCACGTTGAAACTTTTCATGTCTTTGTATGACCTTTGGATTTGTGTTCTTTCTTAGTATCATTTAAAGCCATTTAAAAAAAAATAGCTTCTCTCTTCTTTTATTCTGGAGAAAATAAACTGTCAAGAGACAGTGGGTAGTCTTTACTTTTTGATTTTCATCTGAAGAACAACTGAATATGGAGCACCAACATCTGCTCTTAGAAATTCAGAAGAATATCAACAAAAGAAAAATAATAAGAATTGCGAAAAAGAATCAATATGCAGAACTGGATGCCCAAATTAAACTACTAAATACATATTTCCGTCACTGAATAAAAAGGTCCAATATGAATTTTGGCAGGATATGCTGCTATCGTTTCTCTTTTCCGGGGTTTTCATCTACAATCACAATAAAAGAAAATCACCAGCGGTGGGTATGGACTTCATTGTGAATAGATCATCTTGTGCATATGAAGCAGTTTCTGTGAATTTGTGAATTGCTAAGCAGTTGTCCAAGTTCAGGTTCACCAAGTAACCAGTTTGCTCACATCTATGTCTCTGAAGCCCATTTGCAGTTCAGTAGTCTTCTCACACCAAGTGGAGCCCAGGTTCTTGCTGGTTTGTTCACATACCATGGTTTGTGTCACTGTTCGTTCCCTTTAGAAAGATCATGAATGCATTTCATCAGCAAGATTATACAACTGACATTACTTTAAAGCTTCTTTCAAGCTTTTGAGATATTATTTCATGCCCCTGTCCCCCTCTCCTTCTCCCATTTTTTCTGGGTTGTATTGAAAAAAAAAAGAAGGAATTTTATACCGCTTTGGTGTAGTAAGTCATTAAGCCAGGGTCAATGAACTAGTGCCTCTGGTGGCACAACAGCTTAGTGTCAAAAGTGGCTTGACTAGAATAAATACTTCTGAGGAAAAAAGCAAAAACGACAAGACTAAAGAGGTGCTACTTACCAGCTAAGGTCACCAGTAGGGGTGAGATCAATTTGTAGCTTGATGGTGGAAAACTGTTTCCTTCAAGCCTTTTCCTTTTTATTTAAGTTTGTACCGAGGCTACCACTGTCCTTTTTTTGTGCTGTGACAGTTTGTGACAACTTTGTATTTCCAGGTTTTGATTCCACCCAATGCACTTTTCTTTTTCTGATGTATTACTGTTATTAACACATCAACCTCTTGACTAAGTATAAATCTAATATAGAGGATTCAAATAATTCTGTCAAATTTATTTCAGTGATCCGGAATAGGAAAATGTTCTTACTGTGGAGATGGCAGAAATATACTTTGGTTTAATGAAAAGTATAAAAAACTAGAGAGGTTCCAGGTTGTATTTCAACTTACAGCAGCAGTCTGGGTTTAAATGCAGAACGATGTTATAATTTCAGCTTCAAATTTTAAAAGGTCAGTATGGACATATATAAAAGGCTTTAGAAAACAATTTACTTTTCAGATGGAGATTAGATTTTTTCAGTATTAACTGTTATAATAATGAATTCCACACATCATTATTTCATCAATGTGTTTCTTTTGTATTTTTGTGGAAAATATTAAGTAATGCATATGATATGCTGGTAATGTATTTTACATTGTTCACAAAAGGATCACTTCATATGTAGGAAAGATCAAAATTCGCTCCAGAGTGATGATGGTGCGGTCTCTGCCTGCGTTCTAGTGGCCTTTTCTAATGATAAAATGTACATCACCACTCACTTCAAGTCATTTTTGTTTTCTGATTCTCATTTATGGTTTGGTTGGATTGATAAGCTTTCTTTTTCAACTCAGTGCTACTGCCGTGAGTTCTTTAACTCATTGATGCTGACTTGACTAGATGCTTGACCTGTCTTCTGGCATTTGTTAGTCATAGAGAAACACAATCATGCTGTAGAAATCTGTCCTGATACAATTCGCTCATTTCACATTTTCTTTGTTGGCAAATGCATATCGCACTGTACACCTTCTTGAAGAGTTCTTAAAATACAGGAACTAGCCCGTTATTTAATGACCTTGAATTCATGGAGAAATGTAAGCTACAGTGGCTGGCATAGAAATGGTGATTTGGCAGGATTTCCTTTCAGAAGCTTTTTTTACACAAGGCCTTCTGGTAGTGGTAAATAAAAAGTATTCAAAAAATCTCTTCTTACTTTAGATGTGACCTATTCTGCATTGTCTTCCGCTGAAATATATCAAATGTTGAGTGATTCTGAGCCTCTTAAAGTTCTGTTTGCTTGTGGAAAGTTGTCAGCAGCGCCTGTGTTTTCTGACTCGACTTATGTTGCTGATGCAACAGTTCTCTTCACCACTTTTGGATACTACATGCAATGAAGAGCTGGGCTACTGCCTTTTCATTCTGTCTATGTACATCCTCTCTAAATCTCTTGTGTTACTGCTCTGTGCAGTCTTAAGTAATGAAAAGGCTTTCCCTCCTTTGCTCTGCCAGAGGAAGTGACTGGGAAAAAGAGGATATCAGGTATGCATCCTTGTACAGTGCTATTATGGATTTGTTGACATTCTTGGTTAATAGTTGCCATATACAAAAGTTAGCTCAACATGGTGGAAAGCTCCTCAGTCTGCCATCCTTGTGCAGCCTGGTAACGCCATGCCTTGCTCAGGTACAGCTTATGAGGTCCAGCTGGCTGCATACTTTTGTTTCCGTTTGTCATATCTGAGTGCGAACAATTTATTTGCAGAAGATGGCAAAATCATTTTATGTGTATGAGTGCAGGTAATCTAAAGCATTATGGACAGAGTGTGACTCTTCCAGTTGTTTCAGTCTTGCACTAGCTGCAATGTACTTGGTTACACCATGTTTTAGAGTGCACATTTTGTGATTTCTCGCTAAACCTATGTACCTATATATTGTCAACATTAATACCTCATAATACTTATTTTCCTGTTATGAATAGCTTTGTATGATTTAAGAAGTATAAAGCAGATTATATTTTGAATGTTAACTTAATCGCTTAATGTTTAATAGACAGAATAATTTAGAATAATAACTTGTGATTACATTTTTCAGATGAAAATAAATCTAAACCTGTTTTTGAACTAGAGGCAGAAAGGACAGTCTTTGTTTAAAGAAGATGATGCTAATACACTACTGAAATTTGGGAGGTGCTAGAGTAAATTAAAAAATAGGTTAAAGCATTCAGATTCTTCAGTAAGGACTGATTTGGCACTTCAAATTATCCTGGTAGCCAACACTGCCAGAATAGTCTTGTGAAAAACCTAGTATTGTTGCAAATGAAACACCTTGGTAGCATATACAGCTTCCAGTGCCAAGTTTTCATGTATCTGAACATATTGAAATAGGGGGTAATCGTTTGTATGTCAAAAACTGCGTTAGGTGCCTACAGCCATCATTCTTATTCATACTTCAGTTACTTTATATTTCCACGGCAATGTAAAGGACGTTACGGTTAGTACAATGTAGAGACATAGGTAGGTTTAGATAGACTTAGGTTGTTTAGTTCTGTAGTCATTCAAATCCATGTTCTTTTGATATCTAACTTTACAGAAATATAAAATTCTTAGTTGTTTAGCTTTTCATCAGTATAAGTACTTAAGCACTTATAACACTGTCTTGGCAGTCATGGATGTCCTAGCTCATGTCAGGTTTGATTCTATTAAGGCAAACACTTAGGTACCCAAGGAGCACGTTTTCTAGGTGTTCATGTAAAATAAATCAAAATACCATACAAAGCATGGCAGAAGTCATTGCTTTGGTTTGAAAATATTGCTGACAGAAGAGAGAAACATCCCGTATTGTTAACTCTATATTGCTAAGCCTTGGCTGAATCTCCACTCCACTCAGCAAGCTAGTGGTTTGGTGTCTGACTCCAAACCTCCAGCAGGAAGGCAGGAAAAGGAAGCTTATGACACAAGGTTATACATTTTACACAGGCTGGAGAAGGTGGCTTATGCCAAAGCTAATGCTTGGGTGATGGAAGTTTGTAAGTCTAGTCCATACAATAAGCATAGGCTTATTGTAACACTGGCTCTTTCCCAAATACACCTCAAGGTTTATGTCTTGTAGGTAATCTACTGCAGCTGCCTTCTCAAGGACAGGATAAAAATCAGACTGGTTGCGTATTTCCATCTTTTTCTTCTTTCTAAGTCCTGTGAGGAGGTGCTGGATGTACAGCTGAGTAGTGAGCCATTCTACTGTTCAGGGTTTTATTCAAGAAATATGTGACATAATGTAGTTCCCTATTCATTGCCAAAGGCAGAGCTTTTTTTCTCCTATGCATGGTGTAGAATGAGGTTAGATATAATATTTATTATTTAATATATATTTAGTTTATGTGTTTCAAAAATAATGATAATTTCCTACAGTGCTTCAAAACTTGCCATGAGATCATCAGTCACTTTTATCTACAATGCAAATGCATCTGTACTTATATCAAGATTTGGGCACAAACTCACCACTATTTAAATACAGGGTTAAAATTGTACTGACTCAGAAACATGGCAATTAGAGCTAGAAACAATTTAGTAATCTGGATTTAAATCTCTCAGAGAATAGTTGTCATTGTGATTTTGTACTTTATAATACTGTGTCCTGGAAGAAAGTGATGCATTTTGGAGAAAATCCTTCCTTTCATCATCTTCACAAAAAGAGAGGATTTAATTACTCCTGTTCTTTCCTGTCATTATCCTCAATTTGCATCTCCCAACTCTTGAGAAGTCTGGTGGGCTTTTGCAGAGATTTGTGCTTTTTCAGAATGCTCAGAGTAAGATGCAAGATTGTTTCTGGCCTGGATCAGAGCTGAAATGGAGAAAAGAAGTGGCGGAAAGGCCAGGATATCTGAGGGATTCAGTGGTGACCTTGCTTCATGCTTCTCCTGGCCCCCATTTTTTCTTGAAAATATATGAAGTCCAGTGTTTTTAAGAGCTTTTTCGTCTACTGAAATAGAAAATAGAAAAGATGAAGTGGAAGAGTTTGTTATTAAAAAAAAAAGTCTTTGCTTCTTCTGCCTGATAATCTTTTGTGCATCAGACAGTGGAATGGCCTGAAATACAGACACATCATGGGTGAAGCTGAACTGCAGCTTTGTTCTTGAGCTCAGTACAGGCTTTGGAAATGATGTCACTTTTCAATAAGGATTTCATGCAGTGAGTAGTGTGTGGGTATACCAACATTTCCATAATATTATGGCAGTGTTGTATATTCTTTTGCTAATTTTAGGTCAAGTGACTCTCATAATGACTTCAAAATTTAAAGATCTTAACTGAAATTCTAGAAGTAGGTTGCAGTGTTACACTCTGGAGGAGTGACCCTTACTTAGTTGCCTTTCAAGGTTGTGGGTAAAGCTCAGTAAGGTGGTGTTCAATGTTCATGTACCACACACATGACTTTCATTTTTAAAAAGCAAAGATCCTTTCATAAATTCCTTACAGCTCATTAGTCACTGCAGTCTTCTAGTGCTAATTTGTTAGATTTCAAACACGTAGAGGTGTTGCTGAGGATGTGATTTTAAATGCATTATAGCCAGAGGCCTCATCATGCTCTTGTAGAAGGGCAGAAATATTCCTGGCCTGGGTGAGAGCTCCCTGAGGATCACTGTGCATTACTGTCGTTAAGGACACATTATGGACCAGATTGCAATTTCAAGTACAGTAACTGGTCTCTTAGTCTGCTTTGGGAATATCTTTGCTCATAAACAGTTCCCAAAGACTAGACAAAACCTGAATTTTAGGAGGATAATTATGGTTTTGAAGAGACAGCAGACTCTGAGCCAAAAATACATCTCTTATACTCCCATGGAGTGACTCAAGTAACCTCCCAGGTCTCAGTGTACTCAACACAGGATTAGACCATGTGGCAGTTGTCTGTGAAGCATTTTGGGTGGTGAAGGGAACATGTGAATAATTTTTGAAGGTACACAGGATTGTGTGATTCATTGAAAATTTTCTAATTTCCTGATTTTTGTAATAATCTGAAAACAGACTGAACATCATCTTAAATCCATGGTATGCTGTTTGTGCAGTTAAAAAAAAAATGCAGAACACTTTGTGTTTAGTTTCCTGAAGCCTCCTCTGAAATGATTGCTGTTTGTTTCCCCAATTCTGCTGTGACTGATCTTAAAGGAGGAAGAATGGTACTGCCTTAGCCTGGCTTAGGCATTGAAAAGAAGTTGCTTGAGGGGTGATTTTTAACTCAACAGGTAGGAACATAAGCAGTGTTATGTAGGAAACGTTCAGAGGCACAGTCATAACTTGGACCACAGTTTTTACTGCTTGAGTGAAACATCATCATGAACTTTTATTGAAGTGAGGATTAATTTAGTTCTCTATGTCCCTGGTAGAATTTTGTTTAATTATTACAGACCCTAACTTTCTGCATCTTGTAAAATAAAGCACCGCTTCCCCAGACAATACAGTAAAGTTTATAGCAGCTTAATCTTCTTTCATTATGTGATTCTATGTAGCACCTATAAAAATGTGATCTGCCCGACACTAACAATACTTCAAAGTTAAAGCTTAAACAGATTGATGTTGTTAGGTCTGTTAAACTGAAAGCACAAAGCACTTCACGCTGCTGACCAGAAGGATTAATAAAGGTGTAAGAGTTGCATAGAAATAAGAAAATCATGAGTAATTATGGAAACTAGATGCTCAACCTGATGATTACCAAAGTCGTGCAGAGAAGGCTCTGCAGTGCTCCAGTGCTGCCTTCTTCCAATCCACTTCTCTTCTGGTGCAGGATCATAGCACAAGGCTAAAAATGTCTTTTCTTCCTGTTAAGTATTCTGTTACAGGTGTTAAATACATGCTTGTAGAGACTGCGTCTAAATGAATACTGTAGCAACAAAGGAGAAGAAGAGAGGAGGAATCTACTAGAGAGAGACAAACATTTAAAATGGCTTGGTCTCTGCCAAGTTCATACCATGTATGAACTTTGGGCAGAGCTTCTTTGTTCCATGTGAGTTGGGTGTTGTCTCTGTTCAGACAGTATTGCTCAGAACTGCAGCATGTGGCAGACAGAGAAATCTATCTCTGTACCCCAGTTTTCCTTTCTTATTTCGAAGGAGAGGCCACAGAAAATGGAGGAAAGAGCAATTTCAATGGCTAACATTAAAGAGCAATTTCATTGGCTAACATGGGGTGGCCAGTGGCAAAAGCACAGTCCTACCTGTTTCAAGGTGATGGCTGTATCTGTACTAGAAAATACACGTAGTGATAAACAGAAAATGGTGACCCTCTAGACTGATGGGAAGGAATTTCTTTCCCTTCATCTCCGCTTATAACAATATATGACATAGTTAAATGTTCCATTAGCTTTGCCTCCACTGCTCGATGAATTTCTCACAGAATTGTACTTACAATCTTATTTTCCAGCAACACGTGCTGCCACATTTGAGATGAGAAAACTGATTCTGAATGATATATACTGATTTTCACTTCTGGGAGTTGAAGAATATCACATCATCTTGGCAAATATTCTGCAGCTCTTATATCAAAGCAACTGTGGTACTTTTTAAAATATGTCCCTTAGCACACAGGTAGGGGATTTGGCTTTTTTTTTTTTGTTCTCTATAGGATTATTTAAAAGATTGCAAGTCAGGTTTCCGGTTATGTTCTCTTTGTCATTGGTAGATTCATTATTTTGGCCTGCTATTTTGTTAAATCTGGGCCATATGCTACTCGTCTTTCTGTGTCACTAAAAACCTTGAGTAGAGGAAAACAGCCATAGTCCTGTAGCATGGCAGGCAGAAGGTGTAAGGAGAGTTCAGCCTCACCTTCCTATCACTCTCTGGCTCCGCAAATGAGTTCTGTGGTTGTGTAGAGAAGAGATGAGTGTGGATAATTAGTCTACTCTGACAACATGGGTTCACTCATGAAAGGTCAGAAATACATGGGCATAACTTGGATGTTCATGTTCAAGGCAGTATGAGCACTGATATCGCTCCGGTAACAATTTGGACTTGTTTGGTATCCGCAGAGGTAAGGATTTGGTTCTTTCTATTTCAGTTTATCCACAATTATAGGAATATAGCAATGCTGCAATAGTGCTGTTAGTTGGATATAATACTGCTATTCTATACTGAACACTTGAGCTATGGGTTAGGATTCTGCAATATATTTCAGATGAGCAATGCCATAAAAGTAAAAATAATTCTTATTAGAGTTATTTGGTGATTTGAAGAAACAGCCTATTTTACATAAATGCAAAGAAAGGATTTGGCAACTAAATAAACCACTTCTTAACTTCGTCATTTTCTTTTCAGTTTCACTTATTTTTTCTTGTTTATTGTATTCAGTTAAAAATTCAGTGCATAACAACTAAAGCATAACATCACTATTTATTTCTTTCTGATAAAGCTGAATTTTCTATTTATCCGCTGGTGTCTGAATCTGTGTGACTGTTACATTAATTATGATATAAACTGTTGCCTTTTCATACTGCCTGCAGTTATTGTATCCATATGAGAGAACGCAATGCACGCATGCATTGCACATACGAAGAGATCCCTGTGTCCTTGGTGAGCCACACAGCATCCTTTGAGATCAAGGTCTAAAGTCTAGTACTTACAAGGTCTTCAGTGGAACAGGAGACTTGGAGGGTGTCAAAACCTGTACCTTACTTATAGAGTAGCTGAATTAGGTCCACAACTAGAACTCTTCTCATCCTCTGTTGGAAATTATTCTGTACAATGAACTCCATTGTTATTGAATTGAGTTACTAAACCATACATCTTTGTGTAAGAAATACTTAAAAGGTAGTGTGTCATTATTTTCTTTAAACTTGGATGTAGGTCATTCCACTGATATTTTTTTATTTTAACCCGTGTAAACTCTGAGGGAAGGTGGAAAATGTCTCAGACTTTCTTGAAAAAGGTTTCCCTCAACCATAATTCATAGCTTTGTGATTGTTGTCACTTCATACCAGACAGCAAAGAAATGCTGAAATTGATCCGTGATATAAAGCCATTATTATCATATCAGAAGTGTAAGTTGCTCTCAGACTTTGCTGTCTATATGCTGAGATGATATGTATACAGAATTATGGTCAGTTATTCTAAATATAGTCCTTACTGTAATTTTGTGTGTATGTA
Source organism: Dromococcyx pavoninus (assembly GCA_033558185.1). NCBI lineage: Eukaryota > Metazoa > Chordata > Aves > Cuculiformes > Neomorphidae > Dromococcyx > Dromococcyx pavoninus. Next base: position 583,505 of record JAUMJL010000063.1, on the reverse strand, counting down.
TGTGGCATGAGTGAAAACAGGGGAACCAATAGACTGATGTGTGTACTTTTATGTTTTGACAGCCTCTATTGGAAACAACCACCTCTTCAGGTGAAGATAATCAGTGGGATAGTCATTAGTGAAAAGTAAAAGAATAAATTTTCAATGAAGCTAGAGGAAAGCTAGTGAAAAAAATGACAATAATTAACATCTTGCAGGTGATTCAGCTTCTTAAAGTTAAAAAAATGTTATAATGGGAGTTAATTTATTTCTTTTATTTCACTTTTAAATTAATTTCAGACCATGGTGACTTTTTTTTATCTGTTAGGTTTTTATTACTTTGTTTAATCATAGCATAAATTATCTCAATGTACAAAGTGCCATGCAACCAGTTACTTAAAGACTGATGTTGATTTAGAAACATATTAAGTAAAATAAAATGTAAAGAATCTAGTGAATGGAGTTGAGTACATGTTGCAAAGTGAGGGAGTATTCATAAGCATAAACACCTTTTCTTCCCCATATCAACTGTTCCCAGTGAAGAAAGACTTTTAGAGATTGAGATAAAAATGTGTCAATCCAAAATTGAATAAGTTTGTATAGCAGGTTGGTACTAAGAAATAAATTAGTGGTAAATTAATCCTTCCATGATACCTGAAGAGAAATTTTGTTTATCCTATTCCAGTCCCTCTCCCTCGTGTGTGTGTGTGTCCGTGTGTAAATTAATTTAGAACATAACTGTACAAGTTGATTGTTAATTCAGTAACTTTTTATGATAAATGACTTCTAAAGAGGAAATAAAACACAGCAGTTCTACTATTTAATGTTATGTAATCAGAACAGAAGTGCAGATGGTCACCCACTGTGAATGCACCGAGTCTTCAGGAGTAAAGAGGCATTTTGCGAAATAGAAGTAGTTTCAAGCACAGATTCTGTTAAAAAAATAATATACAGGAAAAGGAATGTGGCTGCAGTCATCAAACAAGTCATGTAAATAAGCACAGGCCTCTAAAAGGTCTTTTGCACAAAGATTGTCGTTGCCAAAAAAGGAAAATGTATCAGTGTAATGATACAGAAGGACATAAATGCCTTTGTAGTTAATAGCCTTAAGGTTTTGTTGTTTTGAATAGAAACGATTTGCTGAGACCCGAAGACAAAGAAAGACAGTTTCGTTGGTGATACTGAGTTATTTTTAATCCTAGAGTTTTGGATGCAGTAGTCTTCAACACAGGATTTAAAGTAGTGATTCTCTTCAGGAGTTATTGATAGGGTGATGTAGTATTTTAAGGCCATTTAGGTCGCTGAGCAGCAATCATCCATGGAGTGTGTATAATGCAACATAATCACTTTTCTTGACTATAGGGAATGGTTACTAGAAAAAAATTGTTCATTTCCATCTCTATAATTCTGTTTTGGTTATTGAACATTAAAAGCCTTGTTTATTCCATATATAAAAAAATAATTCTATATTGATTACAGTTTTTACCATATTTATATATGCTTCTGCCATCAAAAACATGAATTTGTCATTATTCTTTTGGAAAGACTTTGTGTTGGCACAAAGTGGTTGCTAACCTCCACCCTAAGTGCAAAAAAGCATGACCATCAAGAAAGGGGCTTGATTGCAGAATCTATTCACAGGAAATTTTACATTCTTTTTTATGAGAGAGTGGCAGCGTAGCTTTCAAATTTTAACTGTGGACATTCTGCTAAATTCCTGTATCTTTGAATAGTAAGGTTTTAAAGTATTATATCATGATTTTTTACTAAGAAAATCAGTCCAGAAAATCAGCAATGTTGCATCTATTTATGCTTTTATGCTTATTTTAGCTTTCTTGTTGACTTGTTTATGTGTCTGACGTAAGACTTGAGAACTGCTCAATGATTACAGAACATTCTCAGTAATAAAAATAATATCTTGATTTAAGCAAGTCCTTCAAAGGAAAATATTCAAAAATACTTTAAAAGCTATCCAAGGAGCTTTATAATGGGCTTTGAACTGTGTGTCTTTCAGAAAGATTCAGAAAGGTACACAATGACTCAGGCAGGAATTTCCAGACTTTTTGGCTCCGCTGCCACCCATCAGTGGCAGTGAAAGCTGCTATTATTGCAGATCTACATTTATGCACAGACAGAGAAGAGTAGTTTTTCTATCCACTTTCCAAGCTGGAACCTACATTCTATCATCATCTTATTTTCCTTACGCACTTCTCCCTCACAGACCTTTCCTCATTTGACACAAGCAGAGCTAACTGTTGTATTCTCCACTTGGTGCAAGTTCCTGATCATATAACTAAGATGTCTAATGAGCAGATTTCTGTAATATATGTGGAATTAATTTATTATCAGGTTTGAACTTAGCACGGCTACTATGTTCACACCGTGGTGAATGTAGCTAACGTGATTAGCTTTGAATACCAGAAACTACTGGGCCTTTTTCTCTTTATATTTTGCTTACTACTGCAATAATCATTTCTCCAAAAACATAATTTTTGAATTCCAAATCTATCAGTAGAATGTGCTTCCTTCAGTACCAAAATATTTCTTTGGTTAATTCCCACTAATGTTATTTGGTCTCACTTTTAGGCAACAAGGTTGCGCGACTGCGTCACTGTACAGTAGTCATTTTGGTTGGTTTATTTCTTAGTGTATTACAAATAATACATTTGATCTATTATATTTTAACATCTATCTGGGGAAAAAAATGCTCATTTCTTTTCAGCGACTATATACATAGACTAAATAAGCTTCTTAAACACAGATGTCTAGACACATAAAGTTGTGGGAGCTTAGTTTTCCCCTAGGGTCACTTTTCTGTTGACCTTTTATATTCATGAAACGAATATTCATTCGTTTCACTTTTGCTTTGTTAAGTTTCTCATCTTTTCCTTCTGCAGGTATTTTAAATTCTTTGGTTGTCAAAAATGCCTTTGACAAAACAGTTTTTTCAAAAGTTAAAATCTTTCATCCACCGAATTATCAAGAAAACTTAATTCACTTTGAAGTATATATGAAGGAAACTGCATTAGAATTGATTTTTCTTCAGGACTTTTTTCTCTTTGGTGAGTTTGGACAGGCAAAAGAAACCCTGCAGCAATGAAATCTCAGCAGTGCCTCACTTCTAGTGATTTTGCATCCAGTATTTTGTAGAAAATCTTTTATATATTTTCTGTAAGTGATCTTGAATAGGTTTTAATTTAATTCCAAAGGGGGCTAAAGGAAGACTTTAGGAAAATGAAAAGAACTAATTTTAAAAAATGCATGAGTACTGAACTCTGTTCAGAAATACTAAACGCAGCCAGAGAGCCAGATGGAGCTATTTTGTGGCTGACTCCTCAGCAGGTGAACAGCTCACCAAGGCTCTCCTTGGCCAAAATGAGGTGTTAAAAAACTGGAAATCACTGCCATCAGTAGTGCTATTGTCTTTTGACTCTTATTCCATGGAAAGTGAAACTCTGCCTGCAATAGGAATTAATGGAGTTTGTCTGCTCTGGCATACATCCTGATCATACTTATCCCCTTACCTTATTTTACATTCCTTCATAGCTCCCAAAATATGATAAAGTTACAAAGCTATAAAACTCAATGTAAATTTCCCTTTTAAGTCTGACTTTTCTGAGGTGTGCTCTTTGCAGACATCTGTTTTGGATCTCAGAAAGCATCCTATAGCTAAACAGATAGAGACTAAGTCTAATTGTCATATGCAAGTAAAAACCAGTTACCATCCTTGTACCATGAGGTAGCACTGAACAGCAGGGAAAGCTGAGGTAAGTGAAGTTGATTTTTTGTATGCTAATGATAGCTTGAGGTTGCAAATATTTTTGTTACGACTGAGACAGATTTTCCTTTCCTAATGAAGAGGTCAAGGATTTATCAAGCTAGTTCTGGCCAACTGAATCGTTCTTGTGTTCATAGAGTGTTCATACCAAGTCATAGACTCTTAGCAGTGCTTTTGAAATACTGCTGTATACAGCTGATTTTAAAGATAGCATGGCCAAAAAATAAAATTAACATAATCCTAACTTATTTCATGTACATTTTCTGACTTAACTGCTGCCACTTTCTTTAACTCAAATGAAAAGAGAATGCATGATGTAATTTAAATAATCTAAAGTCATGTACAGCTGCTTTTTATTAAATGTTTGCCAGCCTGAATAATGACATGCTTTCTTTGGCATGTCATAATAATGCTGTGGCAGAATATATGCATTATGATTACATGTGTTAGTAACCAAGGAAACAAAATAGGTATTGTACAGGTGTTCTCCAGGACATGTATAATTAAGAGCCTGTCAGGTTTTCTGAAAAATATTTCCAGTGTCTCAGGACTTAACAATGTCCTTGTAAAATTATGATGTACAGACTGAACTGTAAGAGGTGAGAGCATGTAATGCAACTGTAACACTTGTCTTTGTCTTTAAAGGTGTTTGTTAGCAAACTATATGTACAGTTTTTAGATTTGTCAATGCCTTTTTGATGTCTTCTCAGTTGCTTATAGGAAATAAATGCCTCAAAAATAAACAATTTAAAATTGAAGCCATCTGTTGCACTGAAATCAGTAGCTGTTGAAGATACTGGGCAACTTCCAGCTGGATATAATTGGAGGATTAGAGATCTTTTAGATGTTATAGTTCTCTATATGGAGACCTTCATTCGTCTCACCTAACCCTAGGTTAAAACCATTCTGGTTTCATAGAATCATAGAATTATCTGGGTTGGAAGAGACCTTCAAGATCATCAAGTCCAACCCTTAATCCAACACTATCATGATTACTAGATCATGGCACTAAGTGCCACATCCACTCTTATTTAAAAAACCTCCAGGGGTGGTGAATTCGACACCTCTCTGGGCAGGCCATTCCAATGCCTGATTACTCGTTCTGTGAAGAACTTTTTTCTGATATCCAGCCTAAACCTTCCCTGGCAGAGTCTAAGCTCGTGCCCTCTTGTTCTATTGCTGGTTGCCTGAGAGAAGAGACCGATCCGCACCTGACTACAACCTCCTTTCAGATAGTTGTAGAGAGCGATGAGGTCACCCCTGAGCCTCCTCTTCTCCAGGCTAAACAACCCCAGCTCCCTCAGCCTCTCTTCATAAGACTTGTGCTTAAGTCCTTTCACCAGTTTTGTTGCCCTTCTCTGGACTCTCTCCAGCATTTCAATATCTTTCCTGAACTGAGGGACCCAGAACTGAACACAATACTCAAGGTGTGGCCTCACCAACGCCGAGTACAGGGAAGGATCACTTCCCTCGTCCTGCTGGCCACACTATTCCTGATACAGGCCAGGATGCCATTGGCCTTCTTGGCCAACTGGGCACACTGCTGGCTCATGTTCAGCCTCCTGTCAATCAGTACCCCCAGGTCCCTTTCCACCTGACTGCTCTCCAGCCACTCTGTCCCCAGCCTGTAGCGCTGCATGGGGTTGTTGTGGTCAAAGTGCAGGACCTGGCACTTGACCTTGTTGAACTTCATCCTGTTGGACTCAACCCATCTCTCCAACCTGTCAAGGTCCCTCTGCAGGCAGGTCGACACTCCCTCCCAACTTGCTGTCATCTGCAAATTTACTTATGATGGACTCGATTCCCTCATCTAAATCATCAATGAAGATGTTAAACAGAACTGAACCCAACACTGATCCCTGAGGGACACCGCTGGTGACCGGCCATCAGCTGGACGCAGCCCCATTTACCAGCACTCTCTGGGCCCGGCCGTCCAGCCAGTTCTTAACCCAGCTGAGAGTGCACCTGTCCAAGCCATGGGCTACCAGTTTATCCAGGATTATGCCGTGGGGGTCAGTGTCAAAGGCTTTGCTCAGGTCCAGATAGACTACATCCACAGGCTTCCCTTCATCCACCAGGTGGGTTACCTGATCATAAAAGGAAATCAGGTTGGTCAGACAGGACCTGTTCCTCACAAAGCCGTGCTGGCTGGGTCGGATCCCGTGTCCATCCTGAAGGTGCCGTGTGATTGCACTCAGGACGATCTGTTCCATAACCTTGCCAGGCACTGAGGTCAGGCTGACAGGCCTATAGTTGCCCGGGTCTTCCTTGCAGCCCTTTTTGTGGATTGGCGTGACATTTACCAGCTTCCAATCATCACATGTGTGTAACTTGAAACTTAATGTATGATTAAGGTTCAAGTTACATATGGGCACCTAGTCAAGATGTAAGGCAAAGGAACCTTAAACAAACAAAATTAAGTTGTACATGTCTTTGATGACTCCCAGAGGAAGATCACTGCACCATTAGGGCGGGCAGTTGGTGGTGCTGTGGGGCAACTGCTGGCAGTAACAGACCCAGTTTTGACTGCTGCCGTCCTCACTCACAGGTGTCTCCCCAGTGTTCCAAATTGCCATGTTTCTTTTACACTTCTGAAAGCTGATGACTTCTTTGTTTTGAAAGTTTCCTTGTAACTTCGCATTACTGTTTCATCAAGTTGATTATCTTTCTCTTCAACATAATTTTTGGAAAACATCTGCTCAAATGTTCTTGGCAGCCCTGGTTACCAGCCATTTTGCCAAGGGATGACGATGCAAGTGCTCCACAGATGTCCCCTTTTTCTCCTATGTTAACTGAGCACAGGTACTCTGTAGGGAATGGGTCAGGTCTATCAAGTGGTCTGGATATATTTTGAAACTGAGCCTTGGTGGACAAGAGAAACTTTGACGTTTCAATATCTAAACTATAATTTTTACAAGAGCTGATTTCTCATGGTTTTCTATCCCTTTTGATTTGATATATGTGGTTCATCTCTTTGATTTTGGCTGCTAACTAGAAATGCACGTATAATTTACACATTTTTATGAGAAGTCTTAAAAATTGTCTATGTCACAGTGGATGCTACGTTTTCTAAACATGCAGTTCTAAAGTTCTATTGTCTTAGTTTTATGGACTCTGCAGTCTGATTAAGTATTTGTATTCTTTTTTTTTTGTTCCATACAAGAACTCTATACTGATAGTACAGTTAAAATAATGACTTACCACTTCCCTCAAATAAAGTAGATGAAGGTTGACAGCTTCATAGTAGTTCTGATAATCTTAAAAGAGCACGTACTGTAACTCAGAATTAATTTGCTGTGAGCCCCAAATAAAATATTGATGAAATGTACTCATAATAAAAAAAAACTTAAAACGTAATTTTTCATTGACTGTCAAACGTGGTGATATCCTGTTAAGCTGTATCACTGGGTAGAGTCAGTTGTATAATAAAGGTTTGGGTAGTCTGCAAAACGTCTCTTGGACTAGGGAATAAATATCTGATGCCTCATCCTTTTATCAAATATGTAGGTGCAGACGAAGTCTTCAGAGCACAGAAAAAGAAAACAAAGCTTTATGTTAAGGTGCTTATTTGTTTAAGCAACAACAAATTCTGCTTAGTTTTCCTAATATTTTCAGTGATTAAAAATGGCATCCTGTTATGAACTCGATCATGTAATTACTAAACATACAGAATGTCCAAAGGCTATGTCATGAAGTCATAGAGGAAGAGGGGGAAGAGGGGAAGTCAAATGAGAAGTGGATGAAGTCACTTGGTCTGTTCAGCCTGGAGAAGAGACTGAGGGGGACCTCATAGTTTACAGCTTCTTACAAGGAAAAGAGGAGGAGCAGGCACTGATCTCTTCTCTCTGGTGACCAATGATACGACTGAAGGGAATGGGAGGAAGATGTGCCAGGGAGGTTTGATTTTTATATTAGGAAAAGGTTCTTCACTCAGAGGGTGGTGGAGCACTGGAACAGCTCCCCAGGGAAGCAGTCATGGTGCTAAGCCTGACAATATTCAATATTTGGACAACTCCCTCAGACACACGGTGTGAGTGTTGGGGTTGTCTTATGCAGGGATAGGAGTTGGACTCAATGATCCTTGTTGGTCCATTCCAACTCAGGTAATTCTGTGATTCTGTGAAGTTATAGATGACTTCCTGATGCGTGTGGAACTCTCCTTCCTCTTGCACAAGTGTGAGGCAGGATAAACTTACAAGTAAGTTTATGTGACTTCTTGAAGAACTTGCTACAGATGTATTGTTGTAGAGGCACAGGATAAATGTATGTAACATTTATCCTTTCAAACATAGAAGACAAATGTAATGGTAGCATTGCTTTTGTGTTACCACATGGGAAAATTGTTCATACTTGTCACCATTAAGGAGATCTATGGTTTTTGTCAGTTTGCGTTTAAATACAGCATTGTTTTTTGTAGAAGAACCCGTTTCTTTTTGAGGGCATTTGGACAATTTGTTCTGCTGTGAACTTTTTACTTTTGGCTAATTGTCCATGATCTGAATTACAGGTCTGAAATCGAAGACTCTTAAGAGTAGAATCAAGGTCATGTCTAGCATGCAGCAGAGACCAACCCCAAACCAAATGATTGTTACTGCCACACATTGTACTGTAAAGATGCTGGCACTTAAATTTTATTTTTCTTGCATTATGCTCCACAATTGCATGAATATAATATGGCACAGCACAAAAATTGTATCATAATTTTATTCTGAATCCTCCTCCAAGCTGTTGTCATGGCAAAGGAATCCATTGAGAATGCTTTTAATTCAACAGTGCTTCAGCAGACCTTAGATAATGTGAATTGGAGCCAGCTAAAAAATGTTCATGAGTGAATTACAACCTTGTGTTGCCTCTGCCTTGTCTCTGTGTATTTCAGATTTTGTTTTTCATCGTAACCTCAGTACTAGAAGTAAGGAAAGGTATGATATTTCTGCTTTGTGCATCTGTTAGAGATCAAGCCTTGACAAGTTGCAGTGTAATAACAGGAAGGAGTCACTCCATTGTTACCCTTAGTCCTCATAGAGTGCGTAGAAAATGTCACTACAGTAGGAGGCCTTTTCTTTACATCTCTGAACCTGGAAAACTGAAAATTACCTCTGTTTGGAATCCTTTATAGCAGAACTGAAGCAATCTCAAATTACTTTTGCTCATGATTTCTATTTAGGAGTAATTTCAAAATAATCTCTTTGGAAAAAATTTAACGACATTGACTTTTCTTGGTAATTTTCACTGTTTCTAAGGAAGAAAATAAGATGATGATTGGTCATTCATCTATTCAGTGCAGAGGCCGGCATCTGTGTGTGAGTGAACACAGTTGGGGAACAGATTTATTATATGAGCGTTTCAAAACCAATAATAACACTAATTAGTTCTCTCTTTTCCTGGAGAGAAACCTGAGTAACCGATCTTCGTGTCTGTGGAAAAAAATAGTTCAAGATCCAACTGTTAGAAGCAGAGAATTGAAATATTCAAATTGGAAATAAAATACTAGCTCCTAACATAAGGGCAGTTTGCCACTGAAAATTTGCTCTTAAACCAACTGGTAAGAGAAAATGAGAAATTTATCTTTGCTTGCAGTCAATACTTGCAGAATCAGAGAATGTTTGAGGTTGGAAATGGCCCATGGAGGTCATCCGGTCCAACGCTCCTGTTCAAGCAGGGCCATGTAGAAGCAGCTGCCTAGATCTGTGCCCAGATGGCTTTTGAACATCTCCAGGGATGGAGACTCCATAACATTTGTGGGCAACCTATGTCAGTGTTCAGTCATTCTCACAGTAAAAAAAGGTGTTTCCTTAAGTTCAAAGGGAACTTCCTATGTTTAGTTTTTGCGTGTTGACCCTGGTCCTATCCCTGGGCATCAATGGAAAAAGCCTGGCTCTGTCCTCTCTGCACCCTCTATGTGGGTATTTATAGACATAGACAAGATTCTCCTGAGCCTTCTCTTCTCCAGACTGAACAGTTCCAGCTTCATCGCAGGAGAGGCTCCACTCCCTTCATCATCTTCATGGCCTTTTGATGGGCTCTCTACAATATGTCTACGTCTCTCTTGTAGTGGGGAGCCCTGACCTGGACACAGTACTCCAGATGTGGCCTCACCAGTGTTAAGTAGTGGGGAAGGATAATCTCCCTGAACTTGGCTGTCATCTAATGCAGCCCAGGATACCATTCACTTCCTTTGCTGCACATTGCACATACTCAACTTGGTGTTGACCAGTACCTCCAGGTCCTTTTCTGCCAAGCTGGTTTCTGACTGGGTGTCCCCAAGCATAGATTGCTTTGTGGGATTGTGCCTCTTCTCTTATTCTTTGTGAACTACTCATCCACAGAAACTGGAAGTATTTTTAATTTCTTTAGTTATAAGATAATTTTTAATTTAGTAATTGGAAAGAATAATTCTGTTTTCTTCGAATTACATTATTTACTGAGGCTGCATTGTGTAGGTTTGTCAATATAATGAGATTAATTGTCCTGTCCTGACATTAAGAAGTGCTAAAAATGTGAGATGTCTAACATAAATCAGCAAAAGTGGCTTGAGTTTCAGTGTTATACCTACATTTTAGTACTCTTCTGTTTTATTTTTCATTCATGTTCAAAAACCAGTTGAAGTAGATATTACCAGCTAACCAAATACATAAATTTAGTTGCAGAACTCTAGTGACCAAATAGTGAGATACTGTCATGGTTTAAGTGGGGGTTGCATATTAGTTGGTTTCTTGCTATAAGCAAAGTTTTTGTAGTAAAAGAAAAGAATTTGACAACGATTTAATGTAGGTTGCAATTTTTTATTACTTGAATTAGCTCTCACAAATAAATGAATACTCTTGTTATAGCTGACTCATGGTTTTCTTTTTGGAATTTCAATTAAAGTTTATCCATCAGGCAGAAATGAAAGATGTGGTACTCTGTCATTTTCTTTTCAGGACACTGGAAGGGTGAAAGCAGCAGCTGATGACGTCTGCCTACTTTTGAATTAGTAGATATTAGTCTCCAGATATTTATATGTAATAACATGTAACCCACATCAGAGCAGAAGGATGTCAGATTTCTCTGTTTTAATAAAACCAGAAATGATAAGAAACATTGTAGATGTAATTACTGATGACCTCATCACTGACCTCAAAAATAATTTCAAGAAATATAGTATCCTACGTTCTGTTCTGAGCCTTGGCCTAGTTAGAGCAGAGCTCCTGGCAGAGGGAATTGTCAAGGTTGTGGGGCTTATTTGAATGAGGACCTGGATTTTGGCAGTAACTGTGTCTCTTCCAGTTCAGAGATCGTTGTCTACTAGACATGTTAAGTAAGATAATACTGTCAGGATGAAGGTGAAAATAAATCTGAACTGAATGGGCAGTAGGACTGTTTGAAGTTGACTGCACGTTCAGTAAAAACAATGAGAGGATACCTAAATGCTGAAGAAAAAGAGAAGACAAACATGCAAAATTACCTTAATCTACTTGGTAGAGAAAACAACTTTGGAGTGTGATTAGGGGGTTATCTAAGATGACTGCATGCCAAACAGTGCTCCCAATCCTTGTGATAAAATGGCACATCTTTTCTTGGCTTTTCATTAGTGGGTCCCCTAGACTTGAAACAAAGGAAGTAAACTAAACTGGATGCCCGGGCATTCCTGCAATGGCTGTAGTGAGCAATGTACGTGTGTGACTAAACCTTTGAATACAAAGTGAACAACAGGGACAGATTAAATTGTCAAAGAGCAGTACTAAGCTAAGAATCTTTGTTGTAAAAATTTTTATTTCATAGTGCAGATGCTTTTGTAGCTTTGCCTGTGTGTATAAAGTTCCCAAATCAGAAGGATATGTACTCCCTAGTACCTCAGCAGTATACTGTCAGAGGAAGGATATCAAAGATGCTGCGTTGCTGGATAGCGAAGAGCTGATTGAATTGAATTGTTAGCAGTTTAATTTCTGCATATCAGAATAGTCCCAAGGTGAAAAAGCAATTCTGTCATGCCTTAAGTGACTTGGAACAGCCTTAATTGACTTAGAACATCTGATTTCTTACACCAGAAGAAAAATCAGTATTTACTTAGTCCTAATAAAAAAGTAGGCCTTGGCCCATTAAATAACAATAATTGAACGTGAGGAATAGTTTCCATAAAATCATTGGCTTCTCTTTCTGATGAGTCACAAGAGAAACTTCCTTTCTGTCACCTCATTTTTAAAACTAGGGATGTCAAGGAAATGGGGAAAAGAATTAAAAATTATGCTAAAAATAAGAACTCAACTTAGAGTTTAGTTAATCATGGTGACAGAAATGTCACAAGCAAGGAAGCTCCTAAACAAATAGGAAGACAAGAACAGAAACACACCACTGTGAAAAGGAAGACACTGTTTTGGGTGGGGACACTCTTAGTTTAATAGAATGTAAATAAGCTCTAAAAATAGCGAAACTGAGTCATTTTATCATTTTGAATTGCAGCACTTGAAGAAATGTTGAACAAAATGGTTGAAAAATTTGAGGTGTTAAAATGTGTGATTGTATGACATGTTGACATATTTTATTTGTTCTTGCATTTCTGCAAAGTTATAACCTGCTTAATAGACTTTCATTTGTAATTTCCTGTGTTTGCAGTAGTGGGACATGGCATTTAATTTTCTTTTCAAGAGTTCCTGGTTCTTTTTGTCCTCCTCAACTCACAAGTATTACCAAGTTGTATACTAATTGGAAAAATTGGACTTCCTCTTCATGTAAAATAGAGTGAGGCTGCATTTAAGGGAAATGGAATTACGGAAGTAGTGATTTTATGAGGGGAGAGGATAATCGGGAGCAGTGAATGTGGGCACTACATGGTGTGTTCGATAGGACAGAATTCTTTCTTGGTCTGCCCTCAGTGCCACCATGAAGGGAGGCTGCAGTGTCTGCATCCTCTCCAGATGTACTCACACAGTTTTGGATGCTTTTTCCCCACAGAAAAACATGATGTGCCCCCTCAGAGAATACTTCACCTTTATTTTCTTTTTTTTGTGTGTGTGCCTATGACATTTCTAGGGAGCTTTTCACAGCTTGAATTCTCCTTTCAGCTGTCGCTGAGTAGGCCCTATTCAGAGGAGCAATTACGCTTTTGGCAACTGTCTGTTCCTTTTCTCAGTAATTCTTAAGTAGCAGGTATAACAAAACCTAAAAGCATTCAAATGGCATTTATTCCAATATTAATATTACAAAAATCATGTTTAAAGCCACTGTTCTAGGAATTGGTGGTGTATGGAATTGTAAAACGTAATGCTTTTTATGTTTTTCCTTTTTAAATGTCTCTTAAGTTAATGTGTTTCAGTTGTGAAAGTGTTCCTATGATTATTGTGGGCAGTCTTACCCTGGTCGGTCTTGGCTAGAGAGATGTGAGATGAACAGTTTAACTTCAAGACGTAGTTACAGTAAACAGCAGTGCCTTGCCCTTTTCTGGATGAAACATGACAGAACAATGATGCCAGCAGGCAGTTTGCACATCTCGGACATTTTGTATCCACATGGTAAAATAAGTTACGCAGGCTGGTGCCTACCATCTTTAGAAAGTACCATATCCAATACTGCTAGAATTGCTGTGCATAATGTGATTCAGAAAAAGACAAACAAGAAGAAAAGAACTTGTGAGCAATTGGAAAAAACCCCAGATTTGTACTAACAATAGTTTTATTTAATGCAATGGAATAACTAAGGAGCTTTTTTGAAAAAAAAAAAAAATGATAGAATTCCTAGAGTGAAACCTTTAATAATGTTGTTTTTATTTGTTTTTACACGGAATGTGGGTTTAATAGGCTTTGCTAGGAGAAGGCATTAACTGTTCCTTGAAAAATGTTCTTTTATTAAATGTTTATTTTGGGGTTAGGCGGCAATCTGTTAAAAAGAGCAGCCCTTCCAAAACTGTCAGAGTAGATCATGTAGAAATTTGAAAGATGCAGAATATTTATTTAAGAGGAAATGGCCTAAGGAGTTATTGCTAATTTAAATTTGGTCTTTGCATATCCAGTTGGTCTGCTATATCTGGACATCCTTAGAACTACTTTTTTCCTGCAGAATACTTTGCTTCATGACTACTGCAATACCTTCTGTGGTAATTCATTCACAAAGATTGCTTGTCATTTAATCTTTATTAATGCGAAAGAGTAAAGAAAAATGTTATATTGATTATGGGTAAAAAAACCTATCTTGTGAAAAAACAATTATTCATCCTTTCTCTCCTTTTGGTCTTCACTTTGTGTGTATTGAATGAAATAAATACCCTAAAAATTTCTCTGTGATGTCTACATTTTTTCCTTTTCCTATACAAGATAATACATTGGCCATTTGAGGGGCCAGCTGAGACTATTGAATCACAAATTTTAGTTCAAAGTGACCTGCATAGCCCAAGCTGCACTCAAAGCCAATTTGCTACCTGACCCATGAAGTTTATGGGGGACTTGAACTTGTTTAACATGCTATCTAATAACCACTAATGGCCTGTTCTGGGTAACTGAGGCTTTCTGATCTTTTCTTTCTCTTTTGCGTCCAGAACAACTTCGCATATTGGCCCTTTTCAGAAAATTGCTGAAACCTAAGGAAGAGTTCAGTATTCCTGTAAAAAAAGTGAAAAAGCCCTAATTCTAAGAAAAAAAAAAAGGGGGTGGGGGAGGAGGAAACAAGCCAAAACAAAACCCCTCTGCTAAAGCTATATCTCAATATTTCAGTCAAGCTAATGATATAACAGAACAGTCTAAACTGGGCTGATAGGGTTTGGATTTTTTTTAATTATGTTTTCGATTGGTTTTTTTTTTTGTCTTAACACCTGTGTAGCCTGTACAGTAAAAATCCCTAATTCGACGAGCTACGAAACCACAGGTGCAAGGAGATTATGAGAAGTCTCTGAGTAATTATCTGAGGTATTGGGGTTTTTTTCCTACTGTTTTTCATTCAGTGGCTATAATTAGAATGCTTATTTTACAATGACCTTTTTAATGAGATTCAAATTCCATGTTATATGGCAAGTGCCCAATTTATCTCAGTAGATTTTTAATTTAAATCTGCGATTTGAAGGGAAGTGACTTGCCAAAATTACCACCGTTCTCTGACCAAGGAATGACTTTAACTTAATGAAGATAAGCCATTTAGAGATAAAGTTCCTTTAAAAAGCCTTAAAATTCAGCAACTACAAATAACTCTTCCATCTGGAGAGGCACCCTCCCTGGATGTCAGGAAGTTGCTAGGTGCCTTGTTCCTCACAGCTGATTGTAAGGAGTTTATTGCTGCGGCAACCACCGATTCTTTTTCCCGAGATGCTATTTTGTTAAGTCAGGTACTAGCAGGCAGTGAAGTTCAGAGAACAAAGTGAGGCTTCTTGCGTTGTTCTTTGCATATAATGCCTTTGGTATCATGTCTTTACTCAGATCTTTTCTCTTCCCTCTTCTTCACCAGCTTAGGTGGGAAAACATTGTTTCTTTCAAAGAAATGGCTTTATCTGAGTCTCCAGAACTTTCGCTGGATTATTTTATTTTGGGAAAAATGTCTGAGTGATAAGAGAAATCAACACAGAATGGGAGGCTTTACATTAGAAGAAGACCAATCAGCACAAGATTTTTGAGAGGAGAAAGCATTATTCTGTGGATACTTTTGTTGTGCAGTAAGTCGGCTTCCACCAAGCCAGTGACAATACAACTTTTTGATATTCTGTCTTTATAGGGATCTGCCCAAAACACTTTGAAAATGCCTGTCTCCAGTTGACTGACTGAAGGTCTTCCACAGGAGGTTTTACTTTGGGTAAAACAGCTGGATTTAGGCGAACACAGACATGAGTCTACTCCAAAGGAATCAGAATATCCACACATAAGCTTTATCAAAGCTGATATACCAGCATTCCACCTCAGGAAAATTAAAATCCTATAGTAATAACAATTCATTATAAATGCCCTTCCACAGAAGGGATTTGGTATTGAGTCTCACAGCTATCCTGAACCTTTCGGGAAGGTTGTCGTAGGCACTTATATGTGATCAAACAACTCAGCACCGTGAATGAGACTTTGGCTTCTGATGCTTAGTAAGTGTCTTTGTGGATAGAGCAGCCTTTTCAGCAGCCTCTCTGCTTTCAAGAAAACTAGACATAGCAGGATGTCTCTACAAGACTGGGTATTTTCATTTGCAGAAACAGCAGTTTCAATGATGAACGTTTTTTATCCTGATGCAAAGCTAGGTGACATTGATAGGACCTAGTAACACTGAAATATGTATTTGTTCTTTAAAACAGAAGTAAATGCAAAACCAATACAAAGATAAGGTGTACCTGTCCATAGGAAATTTGTTTCCATCTCTCCCTTGGATAATAGATTGCCCAAAAATATGCTAATGTATATAATGCTTGCACACTGCAACTGAGGGAGAGTAGCTCTGTGTCTTTAGTGACTCTTAAACAAAGATGTATTTTACAGTTTCAAAGAGTTGAAGTGTCTAGAATCAAGTAGTTTAAGGAACTGGCTGTTTCCCACTGCCATCCTACCGAACACCTGCTGTGCATCAAAGCATCATTTCAGTCGGCATGATATGCAAAAATAATTAGAAATTAATAGGGCAATACTTCCCACAGATCTTGTTTTTACTTAGTGCATTTTTAGCCTATTTTCCATAAGAATTAATCCTGATCCATTTTTCTATAGTAATAACCTCAGTTATGAGGTTAATCCAAACACCACTTAAAACTGAAAATAGTAGTATTAGTGGCACTCAGATTTTGTCTGGACCAGAGAACCGGTGACAATTTTGGCACTGGTCTATCTAGGTAGGCATCTACCCCTGTCAAAATACCGCAATACTGTAAGGGCGAGGCAAGAACACATCCCTCACGCAACTTGTTCTTTAGTTTAAGTGGGTTTTTTGTGGGAAAGAGGCGTGGCCCAAGAGCATAACTGAGAGAGGAGCTGTAGATCTCCAGTCTGGATGGGCAAGGCACCAGGGCTGACCGTGGTGCATGTCTGTTTGTAGGCAAGCAGTGAGCTGCCCAGGCTGTCCTTTCCTCTGTTGGATGTGGCAGGTGGTGAGACAGTCTCCAGTGTACTCTTGCTTCTGTGAGGCCTTCTTTCATCTTTTCATTTCTAGTAACGGGGGATTAAAAGTCTTAGAGAAAAATACAAAGTTAGCTAAAAACTGCTGTTTATGACTGTACTTCTCAGTTGTATGAAACCTTAACCTTAAATCAAGCATCTGATTCAGCATCAGAGCTCAGTGCCACTGAAATTAACATCTGAGAAATGTATTAGTGTTTCCTAAGCAGTTAAGTGTGCAGTTGTAATTTCTTTCCTTTTAGATCTAGGTCAAAAATGTCAGTACCTATCAAAGAGGTGAAGTCTGTAAAATACAATAAAAAAAAAATGAAGAAAAACCCAGTCTAGAGAGTGTGTAAATACTTCCAGGGAGGCCATCACTGTCAATCTTAAGCAGGAGAGAGGTTCTGCCATCTACCGTATATAGGGTACAAGCACATGTCATTGCAAAGAGGTTTTTTTAAAAAATCAATAGAGAAAAAATGCAGAGATAAATTTACTATCTAACTAGAAATTTAATATAATTTAATATTTCATCCTTTCTTCTTTCCTGAGAGTACTTGGTTCAAGTTCTTCATTCCAGACAATGGAATAAAACCAACTTTTAGCCTAAGGTAATTACTCATTATTGTAATCTTCATAAGAACCTCCTCAGATGGACATGAGTGTACCTGGAGATCTTTAATTAGATTGAATGGATATTTTCCTCTTGCTAATTAAAGTTAGGAAGTTTGGTGTGAAACACATTAGCAAAACCTGGTTGTTCTATGGCGTGATAATACAGTACTTTATTAACACATCTCTATCAAACTGAGACTCAGTTTATCCTGCATCATAATGGTTCTCTAGAAGAACGTACTGAAAAAGAATAGGTTTCGAGAAGTGTGAAGTGTTAATATTTAACTTAGGAGATGGAAAGTTGTGCTGATACTGTAGAAAGCCCTATATCTTCACTTGCTTTGAATGGATCTTAAAATATTCATGTTCTATACAATGCTAAAATTTACACTTAATTACCTTTACTGTTTATGGTTATATTAAACAGAGATTTGTTAGGAGAGATTTCAAAGCAGCTGTAATCCCTTCTCCCATAGCCATTGGCATCAAAAGAAATATAGGAGATGCCAAATGTTTTGGGACTCTGCACTGTAGGCCAGGAGTGACTGCAGTGAATTTGAGTGTTCAGTGAAGCTGTTAAATTTAAGTTTTTCAAGTGTTCCACTACTTACACTTTTAGACTAGCGTATCTAAACCCATATATATGAAAACTCCGCTTACATGTGCCTCTGCTTTTTCTCTGGTCCTTTTTTTGGCCATTATTATGTACAGCAGACGTTGTCTTTAGGCAATAGTTTCATTTGAAAAACCTAAGCATCAAGAAGAATTAGACATAAGACATTTTTGTTTTAATGTTAAAGCAAATGTTTCCTTAGAGAACTGTGTGAATTTACGTCCACCTGGAAGGATAGGCATATCTGAGGAAAATTAATTCAGCAGATAAGATTAACATTGGGCTGTTTAATTCATATCATGCTATACTGATGTTAAGGTCAACCAAAACCAGACTTCTTGTATTTTGTCAGTACTCCTTTAAAACCTTTTCTACCCTTCATTCTGCATGCTTTGGTATTCTGAGCTTCCTACCATTATACTTAATAATACAAAGCATACAGCACCTTGTTGGTTTTAACACTTGTCATGTTATTGGAGGCCCAGGTCAGCAGTTCCACAGCAAAGTAAGTTATATCATGCTGTCATCTGGCTTCCTGTCTTCTCACTTTTTGTGCTTGTTTAGCTAAAACCTTATTTTTTTTCCAATTACAATTGACAAGGAGCAGGAATTCCAAGGACGCTGAATTCTGTTGCGTGAGAAGGTACACTGACCTCCTAATTGACAAAAATGTTCTGTTACATTTAAACCTGTTTCAGGAACTTTCTGAAATACAAATGAATTTAAGAGAGGCCCACAAGATTACTCCATACCTTTTTGATTTATTTGTTTACAGAAAATATCAACTACTTCAGTTTCTGGATGAAAATGAAAAGTTTAACAAGTAGGTCATTCATTTTCTTTACAGATCAACTGGATCACTTGGTGTCGTCATCTCAAAAGTAGATGGCTGCTATGCAGAATGAGTGCTTTATAGATGGGTTTGCTAAATTGGGCCCTGGCCTGGCTCTTATCCTTCCACCTTCATATTTTATTTTTGCTTTATCCTTCCTCACCTATATTCTATGATAGATTTCAAACACTATAGCTATCTCTATGTTTGGTCACCTCGGCTTGCGAAGGACTGGATACTCGTAAAACAGGCCAGTCAGCCTCATTTAAATGCATGTGATGACATTGAATAGTCAGGTTTTCTTTACACCCATTTGAAAAAAAGATGATACATGAAATTGCCTGGTTACTTTGAAGTATAATTTAATCTTATGCATTTTTACTGAATTGACACCGCCAATAGTTAAGGCCCTCATGTAGCAGAAGCAGTTGAATGTAGGTTTAGCTTAAATCCATGAGTTGTCCTATTGACATTAATGAAAACTCATACAGGTACACAGAAAATGTTCTTAAATATATTCAAGAGTGAAGTCTCAAGAGAATTATCTTGTAAAAACATACCTGGTCATCTACAAGGTATACAGTCACCATGCTATCAACAAGAACTGGTTTTCAGATCTTAAAAATGTAAAGCGCTACATTGTATCTTCATTAAATGTTGTTAAGATACTTGCACCTGTGACATAACTGGTCAGGAAAGAATGACTTAGTTGCAGTTACCAGCGTAGTGTGTTACTTTGGCATTGCTTGAACAACTCAAATGAATTCAGGAATATGCTCCAGCATGTAATTTAATCTTAGGAAGTCCACTTAATACTTTTTTGTCTTTGATAAAACTTCAAAGATGTAGTGTTTCTTCTGAAAGCAAGTTCAGTCTTGGTCAAAATCTGAATATTTGCAGCTCTAGTGATCTATCCTTTCTTCATTAAGACTGAATTGATGCTGCACAGCTGTTCTCTGTCAGATTTGTAACTTGTATGCCGTTGCTTCTAAACTCTACTCCTCCAAATAGATAACTTGACTTTCAAACTGTATGAATGTCCTCCTGCACATATCCTGCAATGATATTCAAGCTCCTAAAGACCAGACAGTAGAGGTCAACTAGTATACAAAATAGTTGAGCCTAGTTAAAATTTCATTCTGGATTTCAGTACTAGTTTCAGAATGAAATTAGAAAGGACTGCTTATCACTTTAGAGTTTTTCAGTAGCAAATACTCAAAGCAGGATATTTCCTTGTCCGCAGTTTAGTAAGTGGATTTTTCCTGCTGGTGTGGTACTGGTTCCCACATGCCTTTGAAAATTATAAGCTTGTTCCTCTATTTCTGTGCTGTGAATATTCAGGTATCAGATGAAATTCCAAGAATTTAGAAACTTATCCACTATCTTCAGGCATAATCAACTGCGATTCAGAAAGTGATGACTCCTGCAAAGCTTATGAGTAGCATCTGGCTCATTCCTTATTTTGAGTTTCAGAAAAACAACTGTCACAATATTTTCTGAAAGTATATTGCTACTAAAGATGAAAGAGATGAGTGGCAGCAGAGGATCTGAAACTTTAAACAGCAGCTGCAATGTACCACGGCCAAGAAATTACTCTTCTTATTAGAATGCAGTCAAGGTCTTGACTAGTCCTATTTAAACTTGTGGAGTCCTTTAGGGAAGTCAGATGAATTCTAGTGCTACAACTAAAAACTAATATAACTTTCTAAATTGTTGCCTATGCAGTTATCTGTGCATAGGCAAGCTATATATCATTGACATTAAAATAGTATTTCCACTTCAAATCCTCACATTTCCCTGAGGCTTTCAGATTATGGAATCTCCCTAAGCTTCTGTTGTGGAATAAATACATCCCTGTTCAATAATTCTTGTATTGAATACTGCATTATTAGCAAACTGAATCCTTTTTGAATACTGCATTATTAGCAAACTGAATCCTTTTAAGACCAGAGAAATAATTTGTTAGGCATATGTGCATTGGTCTTCTAGTTCAATATGTCACCAAGAGGAGGCTTTCATCTTTCGATGTAAGAACTTTGTGTCAGTAAACAGTGAGTAAAAGTAAAGTAAAAGTTTACTTAGCAAATTCTCAAGGAACAGCTTCAGGAACTCGCCAGTAGAGGGAACTCTAATACAGAACATGGCAGGTGACCTGGGATTACACTAAAGAGTAGTGCCACAAATAAAAGACAAAGTGTAAAATGTGTGTATGCTGTATATCGTGCAAAGCAAAGTACCTTACTCATATGTGCCATTTGTTATTTAGTGAGTTTCTTTTCCTTTTAGTTTCTTTATATCCTGTGCTAATAATTCACATACAACATCTGTCAAATTTAAGGGATGCATTACCAATAACAATATCACAGTTCTAATAGTTCATAAATATTACAGATCATGTACCGCTGGCTATTTATTTGAAATGAGGCCTTAATAAAAAAAAAAATCAGAATTTTGTATTTATTTTGTGAATCCTGTAAGAGGTCACAATTACATGATGTAATGGGAGGTAGTGGTATCTCTTAGAATGACTGGCACGTAGGCTTTTGTATGTCAGGTCTCAAAAAGGAAGGAGCTCACTTTCTTTTTTCTTTTTTTTTTTTGACCTTTAGTCACCTGTATAAAATTTTGGTTCACCTATCAGTGTTCCGTTATTTTTAAGACTTGATGCCTTCACTCAGTCATCGTTCTGTCATTTACTGCTTTCCTTTTTTTGTTGTCCTTAGGGATAAAATGTCACCATGTAGGCTGATCACTAAATACGTTTCTTAGAGAACTCTTTTCTTGTTTTGTCTGAACTGTTAAAAGTCAGCAAGTGCAAGAAATAGATGTAACATTTCTCTGTTGCAACTTCAACTTAAGATCCTTCTGGGTCTATCTTAATCAAATAACCTTAGTTCTGCTCCTACACTGCATTGAGACATTTTGTTATTTCTACACATTGAGGTAGTCTGTCGACTTATCTGAAAGATAAAGTAACATTTTAAAAGTCATAGCTTGCTGACATCACTGAAGATTTTTTTGAAGCTTGTTCAAAACGTGTGCATAGGTTGGGTTATTCAGTATGAAGATCTCACGTGTAAATGGATTGAATAGTTTGGTTCTAAGAAGTATTAATTCTCGTAGAAAGAACAAACATCTCTGCATATATGATGTTTTAGTATTTCCAGTGGCAGCATTTCAGACTCCATGCACAGCTGTCAAGCAGAGCGAAAGTCTAACCCAGCATCTGCTGTGGACTTGGCAAGTGCCTTGGATATGCCTACTGAAGCATGGTACCGTTGCCTCTGATGTGCTTATATGCATTTCTAGAATTAAAGTTGCAGAAGGATTGGCATATTAGCCAGCTAATCCTCCTTTTTTATGAGGTGCCATACATACTGTCGTTTTCAGATGTAACTCAAATTTCCATTATAATTAGGTAGTAGGTTTGGTGTTTTTTTAAATGAAATTATTGTGGTTCGTCTAGAAATGATTGTCCATAAAGGAAGTTTCAGGGGACTGGTTTTTTTTTTTGGTTACATACTAATGTAAACCCTGGTTTTATTCTTTAATACCATTACAGTCAATACAAAGCTGTTCTTCAGCATCTGCAGAACCAAGAAGCAAAAAGGTGCAGGTACTCATATAACTTTTGCCAATAATATTTTATAATTGCAGTATATAATTTTCAAAGAACATTTGAGCCAAATGTTATATAGATGTGAAATGTAGTCTTTCTCTTTACCCAAATCTTTTGAGTTTGGATGAAGCAAATCCAGTTAATTTAGGATGTCGTGGGGATGGCATAGCTAAACCTGTCAAAAAATAGGGAGGGATGAACTTCATGTTTACCCTTTACTTCAGGGGCAATCAGAATGTGTGCTGATTTCCAGGTGAGGTTGCAGCTAATTGCTGTTAACTGCTTGTTAAGTACAGTGCTATTCTGGATTGTAACCAGAAGAAGATATCTCTGAGGCTCCAGACTGTGTGCCTGTTCATCAGTTCCTTGTCCTTAGTGTTTGTATTGGCTACCTGTAGAGTATGCTCATATTCAATGTGTCCTGCATTAAATGTGTTTAATATTTTAAATCTTTCTTTAAATATTTCAACAGTAAAGAGGAAAGACAGGTGTTAGTGATGTTGGAGTCTTTCATCAGAGTTCTACGGCAGTTTCAGACTCAAGAACATCACTTAGACTCCCTGATAGATTACAATAATGCCAGATATTTCATTTTACGCATTACATGTCTAAATCAGGCATACAGTAGACAGGGTATGACCCTTCTTCAGGAAACCTGTGAATTGTCATGTTAGCCATATATAGTGAGCAGGACAACAGGGAAAAAAATCAGACCAGAAAAGGTGTAAGGACATATTTTCATGGATTGCTTCTAAATAGAGAGTTCTTTGTGGGAGGAGTGCTGTAATGATGCAAGATTTCTTGTGTGGTCCTTGTATTTTCTAGAGAACATTTCCCTTCTGTTGTCATTTCCACCAATTGCATAAGAAGTGTCTACATTTTCTGTGGAAAACTCTTTTCTCTATATACAACAGAAGGTGAGTCTGTGCAAATAGATTGCGAGTTTATCTTCTAGTTTTTCTGCCACTGCTGGCATATGAAATATTTCTAATTTAGCGTGCTAGAAATTGATTTTGATTGTTACTGTGTTACTCTAAGTGATGGAATGGATAATAATTCCTTTAAGTAAATGCAAGGTACATCATACAATATTAAAGGAAATGTGTAGAGGGCCACATGTACAAGACAGGAAGGTAGTTTGATCTCTATTACATTATTTAGAGCACATTTCCATTTATGTAGGAACTAATGATAAGCAGCCAGGTGAAACTTTGTACATTGATTAATGGATTTGTATTGAAGATTTCATATGGTTGCTTACAATTCAGCAAGCTTGCAGGGTCTGTCCTGTATATGAAGTATTTTATATTCCACGTGTTGAAATCAGAGTTGTTTATGTTTCCAGTCCAGACATGCAACAGGAGAGACATAAAAGGAGAGACACTTAAAAAATTTTGGTTTTTTCCGGTTATTACTTCTGTGATAAACAGTGTTAGTATTAGATCTCGAGAATGATAGATTTCCTTAGTGAATTTTGTTGGTATGTCAATATGCTAGATTTGAAGAAAACATTATTTAAAATTATTACTAACTTGAGTTGGTTGGAATGTTACTAATTAATAGATTATATTACACCTATTATGCAGTTGATGCCATTGATACACCAGAGGGGTGGCTGAATCTGATTTATTGGAACATATGCAATAGACCTTTTTAAAGCTGCTGCTCTTAGCAAGTGATTCAATTTGTCACTGAAACAGAGACTAAATTCAGTGGATTAATCAACATTATGTTTTTATATGAACATATGATTACTTATATGAAGGGGTTTTGTTTTCTACATTTATATTTGTAAAATAATATTCTTTGAAAATTCTGCATCAGAAGGTAACTGGCATGCTGAGAACAAAGAGGAGGCCCCACATTCTTCTCTTTCTGAAGTAAAAAAACAAGAGAGAAATCGAGTGCTTATCTGACATGGCACACGAACCTCTGTGATTGTGGTACATAAATGTGACTGAGTTCATTTCGTGATTAAGTAAGAATTTGACCTGTGATCTGCTGACCTCACTTGGAGAGTTTAGACTGGATTTTCCAACCAGTAGCTCAGAAGCAGCTCTTGGCGTTTGGCATCCATTCTCAGCCATCCTTAACCTTCACTTCCTTCTGTGAAAACTGCCAACAGAATTTGAGCCAGCAAGATGCACTAAAACTGTGAGGTAATTTTGTAGTTCTTACAATGCCTGGAACAATGTACCTGCTCAAGCAGAAAACACAGAATTTGTATCTGCTCTCTCCAAACCCTTAAATAAATAAAATTGATACCATCACCATTGCCCTATGGATCAGTGGGTATAGGACTCTTCTAAGTGCCATGAGCAGTGAGTGCATTAGCATGATGTTCCAGAAGCTCCAACTGATGTTCAATATATTTCTGTTTGTTATTTTTTTTAATGTGAAATGGGATCACTTGTTTAAATAACAAATGAGAAAAAATTAGTAATCCTTAACCTCTGCTAACTGGTTCAACCAAACAGCATAAAGAGGTGTACAAATGTCCTATACATGAAATAGGAAGAAGAAAATTAGCATTTGATCAATGAATTATGAAGGTCAAAAAGACATTTGTAAAAATAGCTATTATTCTATTCACTTTACCTTCCTACCAGTCTGCTTGTTCTCAGATGTATGCTTAGTGAAAGGTGATAAATACACAGTGAATTTTCTAGGCATGTATACACAAACTATATAGGGGACGCTCATGCCTTGGCATGAGTATGAATTATATTATATGACTATTAAAGATTTTTTTTTTCATTTCTGACCTTAAATTTTTATTATGTTCAGCCTCAGCATAATGATATAGTATAGGGGATTTATTTCATTCATTTTTTAGGCCATTCAGCACCTTTACAAGATCATATACAGGTAGTGCTACATACAACATCTCTTGATTACTTATCCCATTATCCTGTTACCTGTGTACTTCACAATTTTCATCATGTAAATTTGTAGCACCTTTTCAAGTAAGAAAATGTAGTCAGGCCCATTATTCAATTAGGAACATTGGCACACAACTGAGAAATGGTTATGTAAATAATGGTTAGCGGGTCTAGCATGTTTCAAAGTATTTTTCCAGTTTTCTGTTATATTTTAAGTGATTTTTAAGTTTTGCTTTCAAATTCAGATGAAATAGAAGATATTTCATGTTCTGTGTGTCTATTCTAGCCAGATCTGTAACACAGAACAGGATTTCTCCCACCTGCCTTTGTACATTTAAAATGCAAAATTTAGATTTGAACTAGACTCCTGTTGTAACTCTTAGAGAGAAATCGGTGTTGAGGGCATGAGTCTTCTCATGCTGTTTACCACTCAGGGAGCCTGCATAACTAGCTGATACCTACAGAGAAGATGATTAATTAAACTGAATTTCACTCAAAACAATTAAGATAATTTGGGCAAGACCACAAAAGAGCAAACCAGTAGTTGAAGTAGCGTCTCCCCATTCCTAGCATCATGTCCATTCATAACCATTTCTATCTCCTGATCTCAATACCTGTTACAGTACAGCCATAAATTATAGAATGTTTATCCCATTAAACATCCAGCACCTATAGTGTGGCCACCAACTTGAGCACTAGTCACTTTAGGCTCCACTTATTAAATGTATCGTAGAAATACGTAACCCGTTGACTATTATCAGTGAAGATTAGAGCATTATCTCAAAACTGAACACAGACATGGTCACAATGAGAAATAGTTTGAGCTTTTGTAACCATGAGTCTAGTTAGAGAATCTGCTGAAGGTGATGCCATATTTTTGTTGTGGTTTATAAATGATATGTGAAGTCTTGAGACAGGAGATTTTGTTGTATTTCATGAGGGCCCTTAAGTCAACTAAGGTGATGAATTGTGTGACCAGGAATATCTCTGAGAAGCCTCTAGTTTGCCAAGATTTACAACTTAGTCAAGTCTAATCTTGGACAGTGACTCAAACAACACATAAATAAAAAACTAAGGGACTTTGATTTGGGTATCCTTTTCATTTATTTGAGCCCTAAAAAGAGCAGAATTCTTTCTCTGCATCCATTTTTATCCCTGAATCTCAGTTCAAGTTCTGAGGCTTAGAATTGTTGAGATGTGACCTGCTTTTTTTATTTCAGACTACCTTCCTTTTTTTTCTTCCCTCTGTAAAAAGCGGAACAAAAACAGCTCATAAAGTTCAGGAAAGAGGACAATGCAGAAACTAGTGACAAGTGGAGTGACTTTCTGCACCTGGGGTTTGTGTTGAGTAGTTATGAATCACCACTACTTTCTTTGCCCTCTGAAGTGAATGAAACCACTCATCTGAGTAATAGTGTAAACTTTCAGAAAAAAAGATCTCATTCTAATGAATTCAGATAAGTCATAGTACCAACGAGTAGGCATGAATGAGTACTGATTGGAAGGAAAATATATAAAAACTAAAGGGAGAATTATTAAAACAATAGAAGAATAAGTGGAAAGGTATGTTATCAGGAATGTTGCTCCATTAGCACATCTTGAGAATAAGCTTAGTGCTCATTATCAAAATAGCTATTTTATGAAAGTCAGAAAACTATTGGATTTGGAAAAGGTAGAATAACATTCCATATTGAGACTCTTAAAATTAAATGTCCCTTTCTTTTCTTTGCGCTTTTTTCACAGGTCACTTACCGTTGAAGACACAGAGAGTACCTGTGTTTCTAATGAATGCAAATGTCAGAGTATTGTAGAGTTGTACAAATAATTTTATGACTGTCTTATGAAACAAGTTTCATACACATTGAGTGCGTGGGAGAAAGGGGGTCAGAATTCAGAGCTTTGGTCATAGATAGAAGCCCTGAAATAAAGAGTAAATAAAGTGAATATGTGGTCATTTTAAAAAAAAAAAAGTTTTACTGGTTGCTAAATATCATACCCATATGTGAAATACATGCTGAGCGTTGAAGATTCAAAGGAGTTAAAGTATTCAGAGTTTTCTTTACTGCAACGCTAGTGAAGCCACAGCAAATTGAAATTAATGTTTCATATGTGTAGTATGGGCTGAGAAAGGGAAAAGAAATGAAAAGGAAATTGTGATAGAGAAATCACTGTTCCTTCTATTTAGGTCAGCTTCTATATAACATGATAATCTGGTTGTTTTGACACTTTTTTGTGCTGAATTTTGGCATTATTGAATAAGTTTCTTACTTGGCCAATGAAATAATATGAAAGGGTCCAGTTCTGAATAAAGTGCAATGATACTAAAATGTTAGTTGGAGCCAAAAGCTGTTTTATGGTGATGATGTAATAACAGTGTAATTATGAAATACAAAATCTGTGGCTTATATACTGATAAACAAGGGAATAGCAAGATCATTGTATGATTGAAATAAAAGTTAAGAGAATTCGACTTGATCTGGACAGCTGTTGGTCTCTGATTGCTTCCATGGAGAGCATGATGTGGGTTTCTTATGCTTTTCCAAAGGAAGCAAACCAGGGCCTCACACTAGTGGAAGCAGGAACAGCTCCAGGTTTTTTGTTGTTTCTATGGAAACAAACTCCCACTTCGTTTAAGAGGCAGAGGAGATGCCTTATAATGCGTGAATTAAGGGGATGAAACTTACGAAGAACAGGTGAGCCTCAAAAACCTAGAACTCAAGACCTGCAAACCCAAGGTTTAACAAAAGCTCATCTGAGCCCTTTGCTAGTTAAATGGAGGAGAAAAAGAAAACATCAGCTGCTGCTTTAGAGAGGATGTATTGCTCTTATTATGCCAACGAGTATTTCAGGGGTTCCTAAATTGTGTTCTGTCTCACACTCAAAACTGCCAGATTTGAACACTGAAAAATATTGTTTCACTTCCAGCTAAATGCACTTTAATGTTTTCTAGACAGCCATAAAGCTGTGCAGCAGGCATAATTCTTCAAACAGGATACAACATCTAGTGTGTTCCTTGATTATCCAGCTCAATCTGATTCTCTAAAGATTTCCAGTGCCTTGCGCTTTTGTGTAAGATATATTTCTAATAGAGTGCATACGGTTACCAGCTTGGGATATCTTTGTGGAACACTGTGATTTATCAGTCTGTATTTTATCAGCCTACCCCCTAAATTTCTGTAACAAGATATTATTTTATTTCATGATCTCTGTTAACTTGGAGGTTGTATTTGACTTTCTCTGACATTTTTCAACGTAGCAACTTCAGGAAGCTTCAGTGCAGGTCAGTAATTTGGTCTAAAGTGTTAGGCTTGAGTAAAACGCAGCCCTGCAGAGAAGGACTCGGGGGTGCTGAAGCTTGGCCGGAGCGGGTGATGTGCGCTTGCAGCCCAGAAGCCCAACCATATCCTGGGCTGCATTAAAAGAAGTGTGGCCAGCAGGGTGAGGGAGGTGATTCTCCCCTCTCTGCTCCGTTCTTGTGAGACCCCAACTGGAGTGTTTTGTCCGGTTCTGGAATCCCCAACATTAGAAGCATATGGAATTGTTGGAACCAGGCCAGAGAGGGCCACAAAGATGATCAGAGAGCTGAAGCACCTCTACTATGAGGACAGGCTGAGAGAGTTGGGGTTGTTCAGCTTGGAGAAGAGAAGGCTCCCGGAACACCTTATAGTAGCCTTCCAGTATTTGAAGAGGGCCTACAAGAGAGCTGTGGAAGGACATTTTACAATGGCTTGTAGTGGTAGGACAGGAGAGAATGGCTTTAAATTGTAAGGAGGAGATTTAGATTAGACATCAGGAAGAAATCTTCACGATCAGGGTGATGAGGCACTGGCTCAGGTTGCCCAGGGAAGCTGTGGATGCCCCCTCCCTGGAGGTGTTCAAGGCCAGGTTGAATGGAGTCTTGAGCAGCCTGGTCTGGTGGGAGGTGTTCATCCCCACGGCAGGGGCTTGGAACTGGATGATCTATAAAGTCCTTTCCAACCCAAACCATTCTGTGATTCTGACAATGATGGGATATATAAACATTTTGTAGAAAGTATTTTCGTTCTTAGAATTATTACAGAAAGCTCAACCATCAAACCTGTGCATCCACTGTGTCACCCAATCTTCACTGATATCCCGTGTATACCTAATTTTACCTCCAATGGTCCTCAAAATTCTGTACTTCTAAAGTAATTGTAGGTGTTTTGTATTTTACTTCACTGGTTACTTCTCCGCAGTAAACAAATATTTTGGAATGATATTGGGATAAATGCTCTTAAATAGTATCTTGAAACTAATTCACAAAAACATTTGTATATGTGAACTTCCACTAATATTAGGGTTAATAATTCTGAGACTACTCTGCTAGCTGCTACCCTGCAAGCTTCAGTCACTGTGACTTTCTGGTTGCTTGACTTTCATTCAGATCATTTATTCCTTCATCATAAGTGAATGGATAAATTTCAGTGATTTGAGAGGCTTTCACGAATGAGGTCAAATGGATTTATTTTCTGCAATAACTCAGAAGAACATGTGGTTGTAATGTCTAGTGAGGCTCATGCATATGACAGAGTATGAAAGGCATGAGATGGACAGATATGCACAAGAATGATGTTAGGACTAATACAGGGGGTTTTGTTCTATTCATTCAATCAAAGGCACGTGTGAGCATCTCTCATGACAGTTCTTTTTCGAAGCTACCCAGTAATCCCAAAGGCAATGGTATTTTTGTTAGGTTCAAATACAGTTATATTGCCCTCCATTCTAGCACTCTGACATTTTGATAGTTAAATAGTAGAAATCTATAATCTTAGTCATCATCCTAGGGTCATGCAATTTTGAGAAGACAAGATTGGATAATAAAAGATCTCTCTTCTACGCGTTTTTGTTTCTCTCAGCCTTCCACTTCAACTGAGAGGTCTTTCTGATGCATGGTGAATACCTACTCAAAACCAAAATGTGGATTCCTTTACTGTGATGACAGAGAAATATATTAATGCTGACGGTGATACAAAAGGCAAAAGGTTTTACAACAAAAGCTGAAAAGGAAGAATATAGCCCTGGACAACATGTACTGTTTTCTATCATGTTATTTTGAGCTCCACGTTATGCAGTAGCAATTAAACCTTATTAGTTTGCTCTTCTCATTATTTTTCCTAACAACATTTAATACCAGGAAAGCTGTTGAACATTGCAAGCTGAAAAAATAAATTGTCTACATTTTATTCTCATATATATATATATATATGTAGTTAGAAGACTATTAATTTGAAGGTGTTCTTAGGAGTAAAAGTAAAAACAGAGTTAATGGCTTCAGTTACTTCGTTAAATTACATGCACAACTACCCTTGGAGTTTTCCTTCCTGATGGTACTGTCTTCATTTTGAACTGCTGTTTTGACATTTGTAAAGTTTTAGCAAATGCTTGAGGAAAAGGTCAGTTTATAGCGACATTTTCCCTTTTCAGAAACCTGTGGAGAGGACACTGAATACAGGTTTACATGATAAGCCGTTGTGGATTTTAAAACAAGCCTTTTCTTACTGTGTTTTAGAATATTTGTTTTTCACTGTCTTGGTTTGTTTTCAGACTGCTGCTCTAACCATTTACTAGAAAGTTCTTTTCATATAATTCAGTTCTGACTGTCTCCTTTGCACAGCGTTAACGACAAAAATATTTCACAGCTTTTTTTTTGTTACATGAATAGAATATTCAGAAAACATAGGGCTAGGGTATTAATATTACTGACTTAGATCCAAATGCACTGAAATAGCTCTTGCGAAAGGCTCCCCACGTACCCCTGTCATTGTGCAGTATTTGCTCCTGATCAGCCCTGCTAAGGCTATGTGTGCAAACATGTTTTTTTCCATCCTGCCACTGGGTCATTTCCATCTGCCGCTGTGTTCTCTAATGGTCTGAAATACACCAAATTAATTAGAAATTGTCCAGTAACAAACATTGATACTTTCTAACACAGTCAGAGATTCTGTCAATGATGCCATAGAGTAATTTACTGTTTGTGCATCCATTTATGAATGAGAGTGTATCACCAACTTTTTCATGTTTTTAAATTAAGAAAATTCCAGTGCTTTCTCTCTGACATATTTTATGACAAATTATTTGTTTCAAAGAAGTTTTCTAAATACTAAAGAACTAATACTGTATTTTTTTCAAAATTATAGGCTTATAGAATGAGAAAATATTTTTGGATGTATCTTTTTGTCTGGATATGAATATTTTCTCTGTCCCTGAGAATTCTGTGCCTTTAGCTCTGTGGGAATTATGCTGGTGCGTTAGTGAACAATCTATCAAATCAAGGCCTATTAACTTAATAAGTTCTTAGAGGAAAGGTATAAGAAATTGTTTGATGTTTCTATCGACAAGATAGTTCTTTGGAAATAAATACCATAGAAGAATGTCCATAAATACATACCATGGAATTTACCACACCTCAAGTGCTGAATGTTTGGTGACTGAAGGAACTGGCCTTTAGTAATTACGTACTATACACTTCTTATACAGTTCTGTGACAGAATATGTAAACTGACCTTTTCTTTGAATAAATTAAAATACAAATGCTATTGAATTTTCAGGACTGTATGCATGTAAATCATTAGAGCTGTCAAATTACCTATGCTCACTGATCCAATAGGATAATATAACAGCAGTATTTTACATGGCCAGATGATAGAAGTCCCATGAGCAAAATGGCTCAGTTGAACTTGATTCAAAAGACTAGTCAGGACATCTCAGTGGCATATATTTAGTCAAACATTATATAGCCACTCTACCATCAGAAAGCAGAGAGATATGATTGGACATACTTGGTGAGCTGGACGGATAAGGAGGTTGAAAATGCCCACAGCAACACACCTCCTTTCTTGAGAACCAGCAGACATTCGTGCGAATGATCAGTTTTTCTCAGTCTTCCAGTTTTTGACTTCCATTGTGTTAGGAGGTATTTTTTTTCAGTGTCTGTGTAGCATGCCCTTATTGGTACAGTCATAGAAAATATTTTCGGTTCCATTAAGTAAAAGCAAATATTTTACAAATTGTTTTTCTCTCTTTTGGCTGACCTACTTCGTATCACAAGAGTGTCACCAAGTGAAATCTACGTTCATATGTAGTTAATGAGAAACACATGGTTATTAAACAGATGTGTTAACAAGGCCAGTGAAAATATACATAGTATATACTCTTCTGAATTGGTGTTGCACTACTACTTTTGATGACTTCATTAAAAAGTGATAATATTTATTGTTGAACACTTTGCATCAGATCCTAAACAGAGATAGCAAAGATATTTATTTCATTAACCAGTGTTTTGCTATAAATATGTATTTACAAGTTGTTTATAACTTTTTGCCATTTAGTTTTCAATTGCAAAGCCTTGAACTGAAAACTGCAAGAAAACAGAAATGCAGCTGATACACAGTGTAGCTTTAGAGCATGAACATTATTTCCATTCCTTATTTTTGCATTCCTCTAACAAAAAAATTAATAAACTAACCCACAAGAACTTAAAAGAGCTTTCCTTGAAGTATTAACCACATTTATAAAAAACATAATTTGTAAGATTTGTGCTGTTTTGACCTACCTTGATTTAATATTGTTTCAGGGGTTTGTCTTGGTAACATCTTCAACTATTACAAATTATCACCTTTTGTAGTTTTGTGTTCAAGTCGAATGAACAGACTGCACGATTTATTTCTTTTCCATGCTAACTAGATAATTCCATTAGATATTTGAAAGGCTTTTTTCATTCTTCAGCTTAAAGAAGTGAAACTTTGTAAAATATGAAGTTTAAACCCTTCCCTTCCCTTCCCTTCCCTTCCCTTCCCTTCCCTTCCCTTCCCTTCCCTTCCCTTCCCTTCCCTTCCCTTCCCTTCCCTTCCCTTCCCTTCCCTTCCCTTCCCTTCCCTTCCCTTCCCTTCCCTTCCCTTCCCTTCCCTTCCCTTCCCTTCCCTTCCCTTCCCTTCCCTTCCCTTCCCTTCCCTTCCCTTCCCTTCCCTTCCCTTCCCTTCCCTTCCCTTCCCTTCCCTTCCCTTCCCTTCCCTTCCTTCTAATTGACTGGTGTTGATTTGGGGAATTAGGCTAATTAAAATTTTTTACCCTGAATTTCCAGTGCTGGAAGGTTTTAGTACACACTCAACACTCTTAAATGTATATGTAAAAAATTGAATTCTAAACACTGAGAGTACAATTGAGTTTTGATTTTATTTTGCTGTAGTGGTTCTAAACTGCGTCCTTACCCTAGGTTTGTGGAGCTGCTGATGTTAGGGCACGAGTGGCCCTTTTGAGATCGTTGAGATTAAGTGTGTGCATAAAGTTAACACCATGTGTATACAGATGCTGTCAGTCTATGCCTTTAATATAAAAAGGAAAAATAGTTTAATGTGGTTTGTAAGCTACTGAAAATAAATAGAAGACTTAACCGTGCTTCTTTATGCCACTGCTCTTTTTTTTAAAGCCTATGATAGTTGTCAGATGGAGTGACTTAGAATCATTTTGAGTTTTCACTAGTATAAGATAAAAGGTATTTCAGGACTGAAGTAACACATATATTCTGTTCAGCAAAATCTGCATATCTGGAAAGTATTCAGAAAATAACTGATGTAAATTCTAGAAAACCTGCCACAAAATTCAAATAATCTGAACATATATAGTATAACAAAAGCAAAAAGTCAAGAGCTGACTTGATCATACAAGTAAGTAATGAAAGGAATAGGTACTTCTGGAAAAAGTAGTTTCTGAGAGCAGAGGGTTTTTACTTTAAAAGACAAAGACATAACAAAAACTGTATCTGGGAACTGGTGTAGACAGATCTCAATGAAAAGGAAGGAAAGCAGATAACTCTTCAGCTCTCTCTGAAGAAGGGCAGTAGATTGTTCAGTTGACTGTTTAGTCTCTTTCTAGTTGAATCAATTTCTTTTGCATGTGAGGGTAGTTAAAATACTGAACTTAAGCGTAGAAACCTGTGTTCAGGTTTCTTCATCTCAAGCAAATTGTTTTCTGCATGTTTTTTGTAAGGAATATTCTCTAGGTCAAGAAGACATACAATTGATAGAGAGTTTACTGTGTGAAATTCTATATGGGCAATGCTATTGAAAAGGTCAGATTATCATATAGTCCTGTGGAAGGCGTATGTTCTTACAGCCTAGAGCTTTTATTAATCGGTAGCTGCATCAGTAGTAGAAATAATAAAGGATTTCCTAGATGCTTTGTTCAATATATAAGCTGAGCTTTCACTTTGTTCTGGGTATGTCTGGGTCTTTTTGCTAACAACTGTATAATTCTACACTTATCTAACAGGAAGTAAAATCATGGTTTATCCTGTGCATAAGTACTGAGCCTTGCACTTGGTTCAGACAGCCCTAAGTGAGCATGGAGTCAGGTGCACTTGTTTTGTACTCCACAGGACTGAGAGTGCACGGGATAACTTTCAGGACAAACTGGACCTCCTGAAAGCTGGCACAGCAAGTGAGATGATGTAAAACCATATGCTGGCCTTATTTCCCATTTGCAATCCTGGATGATTATTTCCCATTTGCATTCCTGGGGGCCAAGTCAAACGCAATAACAGAGTCTGTAAACCACTTAGAACTGTGTTCAAAATTGGTTCCATGCTAGAGGTTAGCATCTTGGATACTTCTGGACCAATGCAAATAAAGACTTTGGCACAAAATACATATCTCATAAGTAATATCTACTGTTTTTAACTAGAAAAACACATTTCCTTTAAAAGATAATAAAATAAAAAACACTAAAGAAACCATTGCATTTATATATTTTCATAGTTCTTTAGAAAATATACTTGATATTCTTTCATGTTAATGCAATGATTTGCCATTTTCACTGTCTCTGAATTAAACGTAAGGTTATTTTTTCATAGTTAATTTGAAGTAAATTTCCAAGTTTTTTTTTCTGTTTTGTTCCTGTTTGATCATCCCAGTGTGCACTACATTTTCTACTATATTAAAAAATTAAAATTTCTTCCATTTCAGTCACCAAAATAAAAGTGTTGTCTGAAAAGTATGGATTATTCTAAAAAGTCAAATTAAGGAAAATTATGTAGTAAGTGTGTTTTCTGCAAGACTTTATACTGTATCAGAAGGTAAACGAATGCTAAATTTCACAGTTTGCTGAAAGTTCATCTCTCCTCTTTTTAAAGTTCTGAAACACGTCTGAGATACATAATCGCTTCCAGTGGAACACTAAAACCTGGTAGTCTGTTGGAACAGAGGTGGATTTTTTCTGCAAACTGCTTGTTTGATCAGCTTTTGATTTATTACTATGTAAAATGCTTTGAAATACCTTGAGTATGAAAGGAACTTTAAAAAAAAAGAATTATATTCTGTTCTGTACAGTTCTGTCTAGGATGGAAAATTTGTTGAAAAGATTATAGAGGAGGTCAAACTAGCTGATCACAATGGTTCCCTTGAGCCATACAAAAATCTATGACTAAATAACTAGTAGCAGTTTCTGTGAAGTGAAAAGATTTGGATTATTTTAGTACTAGAAAAGTATTGCATGTGGGCTTTATTTCTAATAAAGTTAGAGAAATTGCAGATGTCTTTTAACTTATGACATATCATATGTATTAATCTCTTTGAATTTTGTTTATCCTGTCTTTGTAGAGTAAGTGAAACATTTCATCAGTTTTGCGTTACTTCAGTATGTTCATTCTAATTTGTAAAGAGAATAGAACCATTGTTATGCTCTCTAATCATTTATATAACATGCTTTTACATCAGGAAGAATAAACATCCTCAAGCAATAACCTCTATTTTCTACTGTGAAATTACTAGTATTTATTTAGGGTACGAAGTCTGAAAAATGTAGACAAAATTCTTATTACAAGACATTATGGAGATTATCAGAGGATGAGGAAAATGTAACTGGATTAAAAGTCTGGAAGTCAAAGACCTTTTACTTAGCTGAAGAAGTGTTCAGCCCTTCTCTCTGATTAGATGTGGATGCTCAAGAAAGGACTTAGGCCGGGAGTTTAACTTTCCAAGAAGGAAGATTATCATATATATATTTAAATGCTACTTCACAGTTTTTGTTTTGTTTGTTGATTTTGTAATCTGGAAGCTTCTGGAAGAGTTGGTTTAAAATAGATAACCATTTTGAAATCAAAGAATTGAACACTTTTTCAACTCATTGCAGCAATACTAAATATAGGTACATTTTAAATAAGTTCAAGGTGCATGAACTTCTTCAGCTACGTAAAATACATTGAAAACCTGCTGTTTCCTTGGCAGTCTTAGTGTCTTGTACAATAGATAATGCGAAGCTGAACTGAAAGCTAAAACGTTGTAATGACATTGGCAGTGCTACTACTGTCCTTCTGAAAAGAGGTAAGAGATACCTGTGACTTTTAAATCATTTTACAGTAAAATTACATTTGCAGTAAAAAATGTGCTGGTGAGTCCAGGCATGATTCTAGTTTGTGGAGGTTTCTTTAGGTTTGCTCTTGCCCACGAGTCCTTCAATACATGTTCTTGCAAGCCCAGCACAGGTAAATGTTCCCTTTCAGTCATCTCAGTCCAACCTGACTCTCAGACTGAGTCTCTTCTTGATGAACTCACTAGAGTTGGAAGACCAAGGCCAAAAGTGATCATCTTTGATGTTTGCAGTAGTTCCCTCCAGTACATTATTCTGCACAGAAATGAAGACACAGAATTTTTCCCTGGAGTGGGACAGAACTACTGAGCCAGGAAGAATAATTACTCAGATGAAATGCAGTAACGTTTATGACTTGTACGACAGAACCATGCAGTGACACTCACAATGCAATATGATTACAGTATTGCATCTTTAAACCCACAGCGCATGCAGGAATCATTTAATGCACTCTCTCAGCATGGCATAAGAAGTTTAATAGGGCACAGCAATACTATGAAGCCATTTGGAATGGGAATAAAGAATACCCTAACCAGGCAAAATTCTAAACAGAAATTTGCTATAGAGTAGGAACTTAAGCAAAAAAGACCACCATTTCATGATAGCCAGAAATGAAAATAGAAGAGGAAAATCTGGGTCATTACAATAAATATATAAGGATTTTATGTATCAGCCAAAGTCATGTTACTTACTATCATTCTCATGTCTGTCAGGCTACTGAGTCTGTGTTTCTGTTTGAGACAGCCTTTCTCATAACCTGATGGGAACTAAAGAGATAAAAATAACAGAAATGTTCTGTCAGCTTTGCTTACAGTTAGTAATTCTGTCTTTTACTGACAGAATATTATCTCACAAAAGTGAGATCTGTCCCTATAACTCTGGGAAGATAGGAATTGAAGAATCCTTTTTTTGAGTTTATATATCTATGGAAAACTACATTGCCAACAAAAGAGTTCTTTGTGCACATAGCTGCTCAATTTGCAAAAAGATACGTTTGTGATCTGATTCCAAAACTGCAACTGTCTGCAGAGAAGATCCAAGCCTAAGCATACTATTTGAGAATAATTTTAAACAACTGTATGCCAGATGTTGTTAGTATTAAGGAGTGGTTAGAAGACACGTTCATATCTACTGGATGTTTTAAAAGTCTTGTTCCAGCTATAATCTTGTTTACGTTCTGACAGGACCCAGCAAACAGTAGAAAAAGCTCATCTACAGTGTATGATTTTTCCCATAGTCCTGGTTGTTCCTTAGGGTAGCTTTGAAGACTCATAAACCAATGCTCCCTTAGCCAACCGTAACAAGATACCTTGATTTGAAAACAGCTATCTTTCATGCTGTTTACCTTTATCACGCTGCACTCAGAGTAGTCGTACACGCTGTTTTTTACACTAATAAAACCCAGTGGAAGGATGATTGGGGACCATTAACCTTTAGAACACAAAAAGCTTAAGCTCAAGGAATATTTCTGAGCTGCCTCGTAGTGTTTTGATGCCACTGCCTCCATCCTTCATCTAAATTGCCTTAATTCATTTCCAGAGCTGATAAACTGTCAAGTGAATTATGAGACATAGGCCTTGGGTTAATTTATAGAAATGCTCCTTCACTGATGCTGAGTAAATCCACCTTTCTTTGTTGAGTATAGTTGTTTCAGCTTCCAGAACTATCTTGTTTTACCCTATTACAACCTCTGCATTTCAAACTCTTCTTTCTTCCTTTGTAAAAAAACTAATTTACTGAAGAAATCATTGTGAGGGGCATTTTTCTCTCACGTTTACACTGCTTCACATAGAGTAGTAGCAATACAATATGTAAAAATACGGTCAGCTTGGTTTATTTTTTTTAATAAGATGAGAAAGTCTCTCTCACAATACTGCAAGCACTTCACCTGTCAAAGATGAGTTCAAAGGAGTAATTCATATTTTAACTTCCCTTAATCAATGGCTACAGAGTACATTTTATGGCTATCTGGCTAGCTGAGTTCAGAAGGAATTAGAAGAAAATTCTATACTGGCCAGTTACCTGTCACTGTTAAGTTCAGGCTCTTTCTTTCCGTATATATTTGGTATATGTAATATGAAACTGTAAATATCTTGTCTCTCCCTTTTTCTTTGGAAAGATAGATGTAATTAAATATTTTACACTAGTTTTTTTTAATTTTGCGTTTATCATTGTAGTCTCTTAGCACTTCAGCTTGGGTAAAATCTGCTTACACTTCAATCTTTATAGTTATATGCATGATTAGTTCTCAAATCCTTTATCAACAAGATCCTTTTCATGGTAAATGGTTGTAGAGACCTTGTGTGTATAGCAGTTATAGCATAATGTGCCCCCAGAGTGTGTTTAGATTTCTTAGTACTATGTAAGCATCTGAAAAACTGAAACTCCTTAGGGATGAACAAGAGTTTACCAGGCAGCCATGGACTGTAAAAGGGACTGATAGAAAGTATTTCTTGTTCAGAGAAGGGGTGCTATACGTATTACCACGTTATCTCATAGTTACAGGCTCCATTTTGGTCACTTCTTTACCAAGAAATCTCCATTTCCTATGCCCCCATTACAATTGTTTTCAGGAGTGCAATAAGGCTTAGTAAATATGCATTCCGTTTACTTCACCCTGTCTTACTAAAAAAGCACCATGTACGTATAACATATGCAAATGCTTAATATTTGAAAGGAAGATGTGTAGAATGGTAATGTAAACCCAACAGATACAGCCTCAGAGGTCTTTAAACTTTGTTATATATTTGGCACAAGAGCTGTGAAGTTCTGCAAGGAGAAATGAATATTTTTTTCCAATTAGAGTACTTTGAAGCAAGTTACTTTTTTGCTCTGAATTTTTTCCTAACCTGAATAATTACAATGGTAATGTGTTCATACTTCAGAAGTATATTCCGAAACTTAATTCAGTTAACGCATTCACTCAAGGCTATAAATTATTAGTAATTAAATGTAAGCATTATTTATTGAGGTCCTGATCTTACAAAGGGAGTCGGATGAGAAAAACTTGGAAAGAGCAAACTCACTGCATGCAAAGGAGGTATGTGGAAGGAGACAGAGGAGGAGAAAGAGACTATGGTTGCTTCACACCACTTACATCCCTACAATGGAAATGACTGCACTTCTAGACACTTCCCACTCCCTGCACTCTGTACACGAGTTGTTGGAAGTCCTGTGTTTCCTCACTTTTCTCCCTAAACATCATGAGAATTCTAGCCAAACACAGATGCCTTCAGACCTTGTTGTAGGGCCTTGGTAGCCCCATGGTAGAAATGTTCTCCACAGTCACAACGCGAAGTTCTTACCACAAAATTATCCAAGTAAGGCACATGGTTGCACAGCTGTGCAGCAAATACATCCAGTGCAAACTATTGATTCTTTGCATAGTCATGGTCACAGCCTCAGTGAAAGGACTGCTTTTTCTCTAGGTTTAATGTTGCTATCACTGTCCAAGCTTAGTAAACCGAATATAAGAAGAATGACCAAATATAGGAGAACTAGGGCTGATCAAATATGCTACATGCTTATTGTAACAATGCACTTATCTTCTGTTAATTACCTATGGAAGGTATGTTGGAATTACAAAGACTAAATTGATTGTATATTCTAACAAAGAAGAAAATAAGGGAAGTGACTGAATATTTATTCCAGAATTGCAGTGTACAGTATTTAAAATGCATGACAAGACACAGTCTTGCTTCCTAATTACTTAGTCCCTGTCACTTCTCATTAACATGTAAATCATGTTATAAACATAGTAAAGGTGGAGTAAAATATGTCCTGAGGGGAGGGGGCATACTGGAAAATTTCTTTGGGCAGTGTGGTGGTGAGAGTGTTTCATTTGCAGCTCATCTGTATTCCACTCCCATGGGAAGCTGCGTATATGAGATTTAAAGCAATCATATTTTCTTTGTCTTAGGCTGGAATGGGCATTGCACTTAAACAAATTGGTTCGCAGATTTTGAATTGCCTAAACAAAAATTAGTATGTATAATTTAAGTCTACCAAAAATATTGAGAATTCATTATTGGAGTAATTATATTCTTCTTTAAAAAGAAAGAAAAATTTGTTTATGATCCTAGGTGATTGTCCTAGAAATAAGAACTTTGTTAATAAGATGGTTTAATTCATAACAATCCACTAGCAAAAGCCTTTGGGCACCTTACTGCATAAAAATGCATTATACAAAAATAACCCAACACTCAGAACCTGCAGAATTAATCATGTTAATTAGTGAAGTTTTTTGAAAACTGGAGATGTGAATTCCATAAACTCAGTTACCTTTTAGTATCTGATCTTTAGTATTTGTAAGAATAATTGTTTCAAAACTAATTTGTGCAGTAACATTACTGCTTTTTACTTTTGCCAAGGACTCACATGCTGAAAAGGCTTCAAGGCCTATAATTTTATTGAGAAAAACAGTTTATGGATATGACTTTGCTCTTAATTTACTTACCTACCACTGACTGAACGGTCAATACAGTAGAACTAGACGGTTTTCTCATCAGGCACTATACTCAAAGCGTAGGAAAACTACATACTTTAAAAAAAAAAGTGGTGCTTTTTTTTATCTGCTGACTCCTACTTTGGAGTCCTTTACCTGAATAAGAAAACTAAATTTGAAAATTTCACCCTCTTCCTGTAGTAAAATTTCATTTTACTTCCTGTATAAAAATATTATGAATCAAATATTACAGGAATGACTGGCTTATATGTATTTCATTTAGCATGGGTAGTTATCTGTTTTAGCTCAAATTTCATTGATCTGATAAAATGCAGAAAAAAAAGGATAATAGAAAGAAAAAGAAGTTAGCACTTAATTGTTTCAATAAAATCGGC
This sequence comes from Dromococcyx pavoninus, assembly GCA_033558185.1. NCBI lineage: Eukaryota > Metazoa > Chordata > Aves > Cuculiformes > Neomorphidae > Dromococcyx > Dromococcyx pavoninus. The sequence goes on along the minus strand of JAUMJL010000063.1, from coordinate 541,941 downwards.
CTACAGCAAATTTTATATCTATTACGTATATATCATATTGTACTGTACTTTTTACCACTTCCCGTATGAGTATGGCAGCGTATTTAAATAAGAGATATTGGCAAGAAATTAGTGGACAGCTGCCACTTTTGGCATGAAGGGTGTGTATTTCACACTTCCAGAGCTTACCGAAGCATTTAGTATTGAGGAAAGGATGAATTTTCTGCCCCATCCTGAGAAAGGGGAGACACTTTTTCTTATTTTGGGAAAAAAGGACTATGTCATTCCCTAGCTTCTGGGGATTTTGATGGCAGATAGTTTTCCTAGGTCTTGCCCATTACATCCACTTGCAAGGTATCATTTGTATTGTTCAACTACAGTGACATAAGTGCTATAATTAGCAATAGTGGAAGTAAAAGTATTGAGCTAATTTTTCCCCAGAATGGTTCGGACAGTTTTCTTGCACCTGAGTCATCTTGTTTCAAGAACTTGGTTCTTCTAGGAAATTGTGTTCAAATGTTTATTGGTAACTTCACTGCCAAAAGATATGGAGATAAATGTTTTGGTTAATAAAGGTTGCAATGTTAGACCCTGCTTATGTAACTTTTTAAAAAATTAGATGGCAATTACACTACAATAACTGCTCCCTCAGCTCACTGTGTGGTTTATTGGACTTAAGGGGCTCTCAAGCAAAAAAAGCCACTAATGGTCAGAGTGAACATTAAGTGAACTTTAAATTTCCTGCATAAAGACAAATTGAAGAGATTTGAGCAGAGAATGACAAGAGAAGTGTTTGGACGAGTGGAGACAGAAAAGGCATGGTTTTCAGAACTGCTGTAGGCAGCAGCATGTACTGAAATAAAGTCAGTTTTCATCACATTTTTTGGTAGAAGTCATTGTTAAAAAAAATCAAATGATAATTACAAGAATGAGTTAAGTTGAATATAGGAAAAGTAATTATCTTCAGCTAAAAGTGCTTGCACACAGACTTGCCTCAGCCTAGAAGGAGGTGAGTTAAAATCGGGTTAGTCATCTCACTGTGACATTATTTCCTAAAGAGAGGGAATTCAGTCCATACCTGAAGCAGGATTCTTGCTGAAGACTCAAAGTCTGTAATTTAGTGACAAACTGACAATATCAGGGATTTAAAGGCATTGGTAAACGTGTGCTTGAGTCACATAGGAGGAAATATCTTTGCTTGCAGTAGTGGGAAGAACGAGGAGATGGGAAGTGACGAGTTCAGGTTTGTCAACGGTTATATAAGGCAGCCTGAAGGCAGGAGGAGAGATAGGGCTGCTGGGGGTCAGCAGGCTGGCTGACAGGCAGCTCAGCTGCACTCTCAGCCCAGGTAGATCAGCAAACCCCCACGGGGCTGACAGGGAAGGCAGCCATTGCTCTTCCCATCTGCAAGGGCAGCTGGGTGGCAAACACTAAAGAAGCTGCAAGGCAGCCTCTTTCTGAGCCTTCTGGGGGGGCTGAGTGTTGAAGGACAATATCACATATAGAAAAAGATGCTTTTTAGCAAGAGCAGGCTAGTGGAGAACGGGACTCAAAGCTCATGACTTGTTCTCTGGCACTGCCGGCACGAGTCCTTCACCTGCCCTCCAGCCAGCAGGCAGTTCCCGGATCAATCCAGCCGAGAGACCATGTTGATCACCCATTTCCTTGTTCCAGTAGTTACTTACCTACAGCATTTCTTCCTGCCCCCTTCATTGGGTCATAAAAGAGCACTTCCCACCTTACCCTTGACCCTTCCCAACCACAGATGCTTGAGGCCTCTTTTGCTCCCCAGAGTATCTTTCCTTGAGGACCAGCCTTGCAGAGCTAATCTGAAGCATTGGCTTAGTTGCATATTCCTTGCAAGTGTGCAAACTGTCTTGTGGCTATTGCAAAGAACGTCACAGGGGCAGCAGGAATCTGTTGGGAAAATGCATCATGCAGGAAGCAGGAAAGTGTAGAGGGGGAAAAAAACAATCAGCACCGAAAGCAGCCTTTAGGGAACTACAGTAAAGAAGAGATGGGAAAAGACAAGATAGCAGGGAGTGGGTGGGAATTACTGTGCATAGATATTCAGTGGTGTTCTACAAACTCTAATTATTTTTGCCTCTGTACTTGTCTTCTGTTGTCTGTGGGGTTTTTTAGTGGTTCATTTAGAAAAAAAAAAAGACCAAGAAATGTCAACAAAAATAGTTAGTTTCAGTTAATGAGAACAAGAGAGGAAGAGTTAAGGAAAGCAGAAAATGGGCCATTAAGAATAGTCTCCTGGTGACCAAAATATTATGTGAAGCGCAAAGCAGAAAAAGAAAACTGTAAGAGAAGGGAGGGAGGAGCTATGTACTTAGGTTAAATTTTTGCATTTGAATTCTGACCCGTTATTAAAATTTTCTGAGCCAGACAGAAAATTGGAGGCAGCCTGGGAACAGTGCTCAATGAGGTGACATTTCCTGACAGAGCAATTCTTTGCCTATCAGTTGTACTAATTGTATTCAAACTGACAGCGACAGTTTAACCCATTCACCAGAGGAATTGTCTTGCTGCAAGACCAGTGATCTGTGTTTTCATTTAGATGTCAATCTAGCTTTGTGCTGTACATTTTAAAGGTAGAGATTGCCTTAAATGATTAATACCAATACGATAAACATCATCTCCCCTTGAAATGTTGCACAACAGAATCTTTAAAAAACAGCTTGTGTTCTCCTGCAGAAAAAACTTAGAAAACTAAGGATTTTTGCCCTTTTCAAAGCCAGGTTGAATGAAATAATTTCTTGCCTAAGGCAATTTTCTTTATTTGACCATATATGAAAATAATTTTGAGCATCAGAAAGTGTTTTGCCTCCAAAATACCCAGAGTGCATCGTGCAGTTGGAACAACTAATCCAACTGCCTATGCCATTTTCTTCCAGTCCGAGTGGGTTTACACTTTTTACATGAGAGGCAGGAGACCCTATCAGAATGAAAGACAGGAACATCAGATGAAAATCAGTTAAATACATCCATTCATTGTAGAAATTATTCTACATATAGAGAACTTAATCATGGGTGGAAATGGAAAGAGATGAAAATCCTGTATGACTGGCCAAGCTCAGAGGGTTGGAAACTACTTTAAATGCATATTTAGTTTCCTTTGGAAACTGCCAAATCTTATAAATGCTTCCCAGGCCTTTTTCTCTGCTCCTACAATACTGCTAGCTGCTGCAGAAAATATCACCAGAATAAACCTTCAGAAATTACACCCTGCCACTGGGTTGTACTGAAGATGATGGGTGCCTGAATAGACTTTTGAAGTACAGCTTAAGTAGTCACTAAATACAGTTAAGGTGGGGAAAACTCCTATCTACAAGTTAGTTAATGTACTAAGATAAGATATGGGCTTAATTGCAAAAAGGGAAGAAGAGGAGGGGTGAAGAGGGTGTTGTAGGTAGCCCTGAGGACCTGAAAACCTGTGACTTTTATACTAACATGGCTGGTTTCTGCTTGGTGCTGTTGGCCTGGAAGGTGAATAGGTTATTTACTATGTCAGGAATTATGAGAGTGACCTGCTGTTAGAAAAGTCAAGTCAAAGAGAACAAGCAGAAAGTCTGAATACAATTCCAGGAAAAAAAAAATTATTAAATGCAAGAGAAAGAAGAAAAACTGTATATAGAGAATACAGAAAGAAGGAAAAGAAAATGGAGAAAAATAATGGACAGATTTTGAGTTTTGCAGAAAATCAATATAGAAATGTTAACTTAAAAAAAAAATGAACAAATTGTTTGACATAGCACAGAAAACTCTGATACCTGACATCTGTCAATGTATTTGGGTTTTATGACCACTTTTGCAGAGCCATGCTATGAAGACAATATTCACGTGGTAGCCCAGATTCAATTAGTGTAGATTTTTCTTTAGACAGAGTTTGATCTCTCTTCCCATGGACCCTTAAGATGTAAAGGCTGTAGAGCACTCTTAAAGCTTTTAGTGGAGAGACAGCAAAGTTTTCCTTGCTGAAGATGAGAAAAATTTAGGTGAGTAACCAGCATGATGGCAAATGAATGTTTAACTGAAAGTAATGGACTTAGAGCCAATGAAAAGTTCTTTTAATATACCTTGCACGCAGGCTCAACATTAACTTCATCAATGTGTTTAACCTAGGTAAGGAATCTGCATTACTCTATAGAGTGCAATGGAGTATCACATTAATGTTTAACTACTGTCTAAAAATCCTAACAGATACAAAACCCAATACAGTATTAATTGCATGTATTACTGTGCCAATCCTAAAATGAAAGGCAGATCATTTGAAAAGGTTTCATTTTATGTGACTGCAGTTCTCTTAAAGTGAGTTGTCTAATTTCATGCTAGTCACACAGCCTTCCTTTCCAGTAAATGGAATAAATAGGCATAGCTGAAAGATAAATAATCTGGCCTACTTTAGAAGCTATTTTAGGATGAAACTTATTATCTTTTGGAGGTGCTTGTTTCTCTTTGACAACAATGGAGAGAACCTACAGTGACAGGCTCAGAGTAACAGATTTAACTTCTAGACCTCTAAATTATGGCACATCAGTTGCATCCTTTGTTACATGAAGGAGGGTCAAAGTGTAAAACACTCACCTGCCAACAAGTAGTTTTTTCATTTTTTTCAGAAAGCATGAGTTGTTGCCTGTTAAAAATTCAGACATGGAGTAATTCAAATATCATCTGCTTCTTCTGCCTTTGTTTTCTCAGTGTTACCTACAGCTCTTGCTGGTCTGTTTCAAGGGCTAATCAGCAGAAGCTTGTGAAGAGTCTTATGAGGTATTCTTTTTAAAGTACAGGAATATTTTGTGGAAGCTTCATATTTCCTTATTTTATATGCTCCACCAAAGGCTATAGTAAAGTAAAAATACCTTCCAGTATGAATTTTTTAACAAATAAAAAGTCTTGAGATGTTTTTGAAAATTGTATAAAAATAGAACAAAAAAGAATCAAATGTAGAACAGCACATAGGAAAGAAGCTTATTTTGATAGATGACTACAGATTGCTTATTCTTTGCTTTCACCTGATGACTAGGTTTGAGTATCTTGGGGTGCATCCTTAGCTATTGGTTCCCCAAAAGTTGTCCTGAGCTATTCCGTCTGTATCCGAGTTGTGTGCTTCTCACAGTACCATGTTATAAATGATGTTGTGTTCATCTTTTGGGCATTTTTCCCAGTTTTATGTGGGAAAAGTTCTTGTACATGGATCATAATATGGTATTTACATAAAATATACACAATATATTTTTCTTTGAATGTTTGGATCCTGCTGTTGTGAAATGCTTATTGTCATCAACCCAGTTGTTTTAATAAAATATTTGGGGTTCCATATGAGCAGAGCTACTCCTGTGTTGCGAGTGACCTTTTACAGATTGCCAGTAAGATTCAATGTGGGCCATAGACAATTGTGGTTCGGATTTATGCAGCTGCATGGAATTCACTGCTGAAACTGAAGAACTGCTTTTGTCATTTGTGTGTCATCAGTTTCTCTTGTATTAATCTCATTTTGCAATACTGTGAAATTACAGATTCTTGCTAAGTAGACTACTTGTTTTATTTTTTCAGGATTTTGCTTTACTGGTTACCATAAAGGCTTTAAAAATAGGAGCCACTCTTAGTAGAGCTACTGTACTGTATTGTTGTGATGTTAAAACTGTCAAGGACACAAAATAGCATCCTAGCATTTTGTCTAAGGACAAGTGACTGTGCTGTAGTTTTGAGATTGTGGTTTGCAAGCCAAGTGTCAGTAGAGGTAACTCATTAGCTTCGTATCTTTCAGCAAAAGACCCTATAGTGGATTGGCAGTCAGGTAATGTTTAGCTATAGCCTCACGAGTGGTTTTGCAGAACATAGCATGTCAAGAAGTTTGCTTCTAGGTAAGCAACCATGTTTATTTTGTGTCCTCAGACTCACTTACCTTCCTAATTAAAATACCACCACCACAGTAAGACTCTGACCTTTTCCAAAGTAAGTTAAATTTTCTCGAAGTAAGTTAGACCATGAGATGAGCCATCTTCTTGGAGAGTGTTCACAATGTTTCAAGTGCCTTGGGACTTGCTGACTTCTTGTACACAACCCAGTGTAACCAGAGCACCGGATTTTAATGAGAGGTGTTGAGGACCAGATGGATGGGTAAAATGCTGTGCAATATACACTTGCATCTCCAAAGACAACTGAGGAATTACGAGTGCTAAGTGTGGAGGCAGGGCATTCCAGCATGTGTATTGGAACAATCTAAATAACGAGTTCATGCAGTGAGTCTCGTGAATGTCAATGACTGAGAGGCTGTTTCCAAAGGGTGGTATATGCCTGTGAATTTGTCCAAGCCAGATTCTCCATTTATGTTTTAGATAAGGACAGGTGATAAGGAATGACTACTTCTCTGTCATCACAGTAAAATGAATAAATAAATAGATAAATAAATAGCAACAAACATATACACAGACACACACACTAAAAAATACCAAACTGATTAATAAGTATTCAGTTACAGGTCAGAGAACAGTACAACTGTATATTGATCATTTTACTCTGAAGGCAGTCACAGTTTTTGTAGAATACCTGCTGGTACAGCTGTTTTGAACTTCTTTTGTTGTACTTTTATTGTTTTAAACTTGGATTTTCTTCTGAAATTGATTTTTATTTAAAATAGATATGTAAATTGAGCATATCACAGAAGAGATTTGTTAATAAAGAAAACATGAGCAACTTCAGCTTTCTGCAGTCATTAAAAGCACTCATTAAGAGTGTATCCTCTCAGCCTCTCATTGCCCTCTATATGTCAGTCATTTAGGGAAAAGTCAATACTGTCAAAAGATGGCAGTCAGGAAGTTTCTTGAGAAGTTTTTATGGCTGAGAAGTGAATCTTTTTCTGTAAACCACCATCAGTTACACGTGATATATCTTCTAGTTTCTATATTCATCAGTGAAAGCAACTGTGGTTTCTTTTTTTCTAAGCAGTGAGTTCATATCAGGTATTTTGATGGTATTTGAATGAAGAGAAATGAAAAGGTGGTAGTTCTGTTCATGGAGTGAAAGAATCTAGTTTCAATCGCCATAAGCTTCCTAAACTTAGAGACTTTTTCGAGTGAGGAAAGGAGTGTCAATAACACAATCTCCAATTCAGGGTAAAATGTTCTTATGTGTATTGGGTGATATAGATGTGTAAATATTACCAGATCTATTGGAAGATGGAGAAGCTATCTATCTCCATCATATCTCAATAATATAGGAAGGAGAAGAGGGTTGAGTATTATTTTTCAGAAATACATGTCTTTTTGAGAAGTTTCCAGTAACACCCTGAAAGATATATGCATTCAGATCAGCTCAGACGATATAACAATTTGAGACAAGATATTAACTTTTGGAATGTTTTTTTATGGTTTAGGAAAATAATAATTATTTTTAAAAATAAGATACAAAAAGGATTATATTTTTCCCTATATTGTCAAACTAGGATTTATTTTTCTTAATGACATCTAGAAAAAAAATGCTATGATTTCTAATTCGTTTTGTGTAAAAAAATAATAATTTTGGTCTTGAATAGTTACAACTGAAGACTTTAAATCATGTCTGTGCTTTTTAAGAAAATTAAGTGTGGCTCTGAAAGTCAGTTATTTCAGTAAGAAAACTATGACTCTAGAACATGAATAGCTACACCACAGAAATCTTACTAAGTCTTGGCATAATATTATGTATGATGGGTTTTATATGTCTAAAATATTAACACAAATTATGAAATGAGTAACAGGTGTAATACATCAAACATAAAAAGATGTTTCGCAGGGAATCACCATTTATACTGATCCTTTAAGTATGTAAGACTATGGGAGGCAGAACTCTCTCTAGCATTTTTTTCTCCATCACCTTGAACAACAACTTTGAACGTGTACACTGCTTACTTGTGTGAGAAAATTTGGTATTCATAGTCAGGAAGAATCTAGTCATCTTTAAATTGTGTGTTGTCATTTCTATTTAGTTTGTGTTGGTTTTGTGACTGACTGTAGTAAAGACGTTGTCATTACATGGCCGTAAATGTTATCCTTCCTATCAGTCTAAGATGATAAAATGCCTTTGCAGTGTTTTGGTTAGCATACTTAGTTTTGCACCTAGGAAGGGATTAAATTTATTTCTCATATCTTATTTTGTACTGAAAAATTATTTTTTGACAATTTGACATATATATAGGGCTGAATATAAAGGGTAGGGTAGCATTACTAAAACTGCAAAGTGTTAGAAAGTGTAAGATGTTTGGAATTTACTGTTTTGAACACTACTTCTTAATATCAATTCAAAGATAATGCTGATTACAGGGAGGCTGAATGGTCAAATATAAGCTGGGGGTGATGTCCCTTATTTCTGGAAAATGTCAATGACAATATATTGCCAATATATTGCAATATTTTATACAAGGAAGTCACAATGATGTGTCAACAGTACATCAAAACTAATCACAACTCCAGCAAATTGTGTTTTGACAAATGAGGTGGGTTTGGTTTGGTTGAATTTGGTTTGTTTAGTTTTGTTTGTTATTGAATAGAAACATCTACTGTAAACTGTTAACTCTGCTGGCAAAAGAGGACAAAAAACTTTTTCCAAGATTCTTTAAAATACGATATATCCAAGCCAAATGCAATTAATGGTCTAGCTATCTAGTGGTGTAACACAGTCACACAAACATTCATAAAAGGGTTTCCTGTTATAAAAAGGCTATCTTGGTGATTGTGGAAATTGAGATTACAACTGGAAGAAAAGGCATTCTGAATTGATTCATAAAAGGTTGAAATTCTCTGAGAATGCGCTCACAGGAGAGCTCTGTATAAGTAACTGTGAAATCAGCAAGGATGTGAAATCGATTCTGTATTTAAAATATTCACAAAATTACTGTATGAGCTAATTAAGGAAGACTAGAGGGAGTTCTATTGCTTGAGGTCTTAAAAATAGAGTAGATGAGACAGTAGGGGGCCTGTTCAAAAACCTTTGAAACCTTTTGAAGTCAGCAGAAGCCCGTCCCTTGAATTCCAGCAGGTTTTTTGAGTTAGCCATACATAGTTGTGCTAAAGGAATTTACTCTCCATTGTTAGCGTACACAAGTGTATCGCCTGAAAATGTTTTCCATTTTCTGACAAACATTTCTCAGAGTAGGAGATATGAAAATTTGCATTTTTTATCTCCCAGAATGAAATTAGTTGCAATATGAACAGAAATTAAAATAGATTTCCCACTTATATGATACAAGGTTATATATTTCCATATTTATCGGTATTAATAAAGGATATAAACTCTGTTCTTTGCTAAAATTCAAGGTCTTTCACTAACCAAGGTACAAAGAAAGCAGTAAATTTTCCGAGCAGAAAATTACTGTTGAAGAAAATCTAGTAACTGAATTGGGAGTAAATAAGAAATATAATTTCTCATTATCATCACTAATTAATAGGGTTTGAAGAAGTGTAGACTCTAATATGGAACCTAACAGGAAAGAAACCATAAGTTTTCATTAGATATTCCAACATTTTAGAATAAAATTTTTAGAGCCCTTTAAAATGGGTGACTACATTCCATTAGACTTGTATATTCATAATTAAGTTTTTCTTTCAATAAGACTAGAAAAATCCATGTGAAGCATAACTTTTACTCCTATAAGTCTTGCAGAACTGTATTATACATAAGAATAATTGTATTTAAAATTCAGTTATTTTCCTTGAAGGATGGGTCTCCATCAGGCTGTTTGTGCAGAAGCATATACACGTACACTGCGTGTGCAGCTGCGTGCGTGTGCTCCCCAAAAGGCCAACTGGGTGAAATTACTCTCCGACTCATTATTGTAACATCAGAACTGGAGGAAAGTATTAGCTATGGGATTTGTAGGTCTCTCTGAAATCAGTGTAGATTCTGACTCTTAGCTATGGCATATGAAGTAACAAAACAAGCTGGAAGAGAGCAAAACCACTGGCTAAATACCAGCTTTTGTACCTGTATGAGTGTCCAAGAGGAACTGCCTGCAGGAGTTGGCTCAAATGATTGCAAAATCAAAGTGGCTGATACCTGCTCACTCAGAAACTTTTCTGAAGTAGATCTGCTAAAGACCAAGTATGCCACTTGTGTCAAATTGTCATTATTTTATCTTTCTATACAACCAGATTTCATACCTTCTGGCAATCTTGAGAGATGTGACTAGCATATCCATTTTTAAGATAATTATAAAGATGGCAGTTTGGGATGCCTCATAACTTCAAGTTCAGAGCTAAATTATTAACTTTTCTTTTTCCTTTGGTCATGAATATCTGTTTTGTAGGCTTACAGCCTCATCCAGCTAGTTTTTGTTTAGGTGAAAATTCCATTGGTTGAGCATCATTCATCTTTAATTAAATCAGCTGTTCATGGTTAATAGAAACACAGTGACCAAAATAGATATGTCAGTCTCTTAGAAAATCAGGTAAAATCCTTAGTATGCATGGGTTCTGTCACTTGGTATAGAATGAGGTACAACTTTTTAAAACAGCTTTCAGATTAAAATGACACTCCAAAAACCTAGCTATGAGAAGAATCAAATGGACCCTAAAATAGTCCAGAATCTTTTTTATGCAGTCATAGTCTTTTTTTCTCAGAGTTATAAGGAAAAATTACTTTTTAGTTACTGAAGCTTGAGTACACATTTAAAAATACCTTAAAAAACTGCACTTTAAAAAAGTCCAAGTTGGTCCACTAAAATTCACCTTTTCTGCTTGTCCCTGAAGTGGTGAATTTGTGTCTCTAATACTTGAATAATCCATTCACTGTCTTTCACTGAAGCAAAACCATGTAAACAAAGAAGTGGAGCTGAAGAGTCAAAACAGTCATGTTTTAAAAATATCCATACATATCATTAAATTGTAACAGCAGTTTCTACTGTTTGCATTTTATTATATCCATATTTCATAGTGGGAAGTAAACAATAGCTTTTTTTTTCAAAGATTGATGATATTCTGCCCAGTAGTTTGATCTGTTTAATTAGTGTGTTCCACAGACAAGGTATACAGACAGAAAATGCCCCTCAAACCCTCTCTCTTCAATTTGTCTTATAATTTAATTATTTGATAATGTATTCTTGGGCATAAGAGGCTGTTACAAATTAACAGGAAATTATGTAAATTGATGCAACATCTCTTCAGTACTGTAAACTTAAAGTTAGTCAGAAAAATACCTCAGTGTTCTGGGTTTCTATCATGACTAAATACAGAATTAAAAATATTTTCAAGTGTGTCATTTGAAATCAATTGAAATATGGAAGAACATACATTCATTTTTATTGATCCCATATTAAAGTATCTGTTTAATTTGTAGTACAAAGAATGAAATTAAAATGCCAGTGTTGTTCATACTTTTTGGAAAGAAAGCCGAACAGTAAATATTTTGGAATGATAATAACATAAAAAAATGAACCTAGCATAACTCTGTAAGGGAGCCTAGACACTCAGTCCTGACAGAACTGGTTGAAAGTCGTTCTGATCTTTTGGCTATAAATAATCCCCAGTGAATAGAATTTGACATCAAATTTTGTCAGTGACTTGATTTATGTAAAGAAACCATTACAGACTTGACAGAAATGGCATGCTTTACTCAGGAAGAGCTTAGGGCTGGATTCATTAGAAAAAAAGGTACTATAGGCATTGCATAATTTCTCTGCAGAACAGTTACATGAAGGGTGGGCTTCATATAATATGTGATTCTTGAAAAAGCTTCAAGACTGACAGTCCATAGATTGGCAACATCCAGGCAGAGTTTGTACAAGCACATAAGTGAGTACTGACATCAAAGAAAGGATGGGAAATACCATCCTCTCTTTGAGCGTATCAGAAAAGATGACAACATGAACAAGGTGGGCTTGAGAAGAGATTCTTGTGCCAAAACAAAGTAGTAGCCAACGATTTTCACTGGAGTACCAAGAATCACTGTGTTTTCTAATAATGGGAATAATACATCACATCACAGAATCGTATTGTGTTTTCCTGAATACTGTTTAATTCATGTTTCTTTCATTCATCTATTCATAAGAAATCTAGAATTACTCTTCAAATAATAAGCTGTACATGTAGATATTTACTTCTGAGGTCTTCTTTTCTTTCACTGTGTTTCCGTTCCCTAAAAACTACTGTTCCTCTGGGGAATGAAGAAAACAACACAAAATTTCTATGAGAGCAAAAGTAGCAAAAATAGTAAATTGGTAGCCATTCCTAGTATCAGAAAGTTTCTTTACTTTTACTCAGTAGTTTCTTCATCTCTGGAGATAAGGCTTAAATAATATTTTTTTAATATTTAAATATATATAGTTTGTTTCTTCTGCAGAACTGAAAATTCAATGTGAAAAGATGTAAATCAGGATGTCTTTGTGGAGGTGTGAACCTGATAATGTAATCATAGAATCATAGACTCATGGAATGGTTTGGGTTAGAAGGCACCTTAAAGACCATCTAGTTCCAAACCCCCCCTCATGTAAATTTTCTGAGGTTACATGGAAAGCTAGTTAAAGACATGGGAATAGACCAGGTGTTTTTTTCAATGTTTAAAATCCCTTGGCCCCCAAAATGGATTTTAAATTCAGCAAATGTAGGAATTTTGCCCAGTGGTTTTGGCAGTCGAGGTGTCTTTTGTATATGGGAAAACACTTTAAATGCAATTTATGACTTTCATGCTTTTTTTTAAGGAGAAATGAACATTTTTATATTGTTGAAAGAGTTAGATTTTATAAGGCCACAGTTCAAATATTTTGTTTATGCCTGTACCATCTGTTTAAAACAGTCTATAAACAATTAGACAAGGCTTTGTACAATGTGTTCATGGACTTAGAAATTTTGGTTTTAGTTTTTGACAGTGCTGTTAGTGGCTGCAGAAGTATTAATAACTGACCATTAGAAGAGTGATGGTCAGATAGATAGATCTGTTTATCTGTTTGCTATGCAAGCCTAGAAAATTCCAAATGGGAAAAGCTGATTTCTAATAAGACATATAATGAAATGCGACTGCTGACTTAGAATACGACATCCAAACAGATGAACATAGAGCTCAATGGTATATAAAATTTCCTCCAGCGCTCAGAACTATGAACATGGAAATTTGTTAATGCAACCTGAATGTTTGGGTTGTGTAACATCCTAAAGTTATTTTTTGTGAGGAGTGGTATTTGTATATGAAACAAGTTGGGTGACAAAATCTTTATGAACAGAAGTGGAAGCTTATTGACAATATGAAACTTATATTTAGTTATATTCCACATCATCCATTCTAAAATCTAAAACCCTGCAAACAAGAATTTTTGATTGCATCAAAACTTTTAAATCAATTTTCTCAAAGAAGATAAATTCCAGTTTAACTCTGCAGTCTATGTCTATGTGATGTAGGGAAGGAAGGAAATGGAAAATACCGGCATGCAATACATCTCAGTCATCCTAACATTGCTTGATGATGCTACTAGTAGTTTCATGAATTGTTTTCATATGAGATTTATGCGTAGTTTAATAATAACATCAGATTTTATTGAGTATTTTTGTAATCTTCATTTACAGCGGCTTGTTGCCATTCAGACTTCAATATATAATTGCTTCAATGAAGGAATTTTTATATTAGCTTAGAGATAACCAAATATTTTGTAAGATTGCAAAAGTAGTTATTAGCTCCAGTTGACATTTAATAAACAATCTTAATAAATAAGATGAGTGAAATTTAGAAAATTAACCACCAAATACGGCTGTCTTGGAGCACATGTAATTGTTCAGATGCTTCCAACATTCTCTCTCAGCAATGTTACGTTATGTGCACAGCAATATTCCTCTAGCATTAGACATTATCTCTCTCAAAATTAGTAGCTGATAAATTAGGTGCTGATGGGGAGCCAACAGAGTGCAGTCAACTGTGAGTGTGAAGATAGCACTATCTGCATTCCTTATTATTCATAAAGAATTACAGGACGCCCACACATCTGACATGATTAGAACGCATGAGCAGTAAATTAAAAATCATAGTGTATTAAACATACAAAATGAAGTGGAAATTAAAAAACTTGCAGTTTTCTTGAGTCTTGGCCTTTCTCCTTTCTGTGAGGACTTTCAGAAGGAGGTCACTGATGTTTTGTGACAGAAATCTGACTTACATAAATATATAGATTATATTTTTATCAAAAAATACCAGATCTGGAATCAGATGCTTCAAATCTACCATATGCTTACCTTGATACTTATATTGCTATACTGTAAATCAGGAGTAATTCCACTAAAATCACACTAATTTTGGTATCTCTTGCATGAGCAGACACAACCAAATGTTCACTCTACCCGTGATCCTGAACCCCAGTCAGCTGTGCACCAGGTGTCAAGGAGCTATGTTAGAGTGCTGAGCTTAAGATTGTGTACTTGTTTCAAAACCATGCAGCTTCTGAATCAGAACATTATAGAAACAGTGATTTTTGCTTGATTTGACATATCATTTGTTTGATTTGACAATGTCTGTCATACTCTTTGAGCAGAATTTTTCAGCAGCTCTCCAGGAAAGGAAAACAGTGGCAGAGTAGAGAGGGTTGCAAATTAAATCACAGTAAGGTTAAGGGTTAAGCATACTTAGATTCTGAGAGACTTAATCAACCTTCATGACATAGTTAGAATAATAGGAGCAGAAATTTGAAGATGGCAAATGCAAAATAAGGACTATTAAAATATATACTTGTATTATCCAGATATCTCTCTGGACCTGCAAGTATTGGAATTGTTCCTACTGAGGACCAAGGTACCATTTCAGGGAGGTTTTTTAATAGCTGTTCAGTGCACAGGAACTTTCGAATAGTCAATGATGTTATAGAGGTCAAAGACCAAGTAAAAAATAATATGGAGAGTGTTCACTGTCATCATATCAGTTTAAATTTTATCAGTGCTAAGTTTTAATCACCTCATTTAAGCAATGAAATTGAAATAATTTAGAAAGCAGAATAAATAGGAGCAGAAGAGACCTTGAAAGGCATGAAAAAAGCTTAAGTCTGAAGCTAACTTGTATACAAAACAGATAAGGTGTAAGGTGTAATACATTACAAGCACTGGTAACATAATTATGGCCTCTGTTGTATCTTTTATCTTTACACTAAACAAAGGGAGTAGTCACTAAAATTAAAAATAGTCACTAATATTGGATGGCAACATGCTGAATTACTTCCTGTTGTCCTTCCCTTTGCATAATGTTGAATTTGCCTGTGAATAAATTGGGACACAGATTTTGAGAGTATTAAAAAAAAAAAAAAAAACAAAACAAGAGCTAAACATGACCGTGGAGAAGAATACCCACAGTCATATCAGATAAAGCATGTTCTTTTAAAAGGGATGAAAACACTCATAGATTGATAAGTTTAGGGCAAACCATTAACTAATGGCATATTTTTGCCTGTGGGTTGATTGTTTTATAATTGTCAACTAAAGACTTCATTTCACCTTCATTTGAAGTGTGGGGTGGTGGCCTCTGTCAAAGATATGGTAGGGATTAGTTGGACAATTGGTCTGATTCCTTATGACAGCTCAAAAAATCAAAGTAAAGAGGAAGAAAATCAAGCTCATATATATTGCTGAAGATAAAAGCAGTCGTCTAGCATGGTGGGCTTTGGGGGAAAGGCTTGCAAGCACTTCTACACATAAATAATCTTGAAGTGAGGATTTCTGGAGATCGTTCCAAAATGCAGTTCAGTGTAGAAATAGCTGTATTAGTTTTAAGTGCTGGAACATGTCCTTTTGTGTATACAAATGCACTTTGCTATGATGCAGCCTCTTTCACCCAGGCAAAACGCACCAGTTAAATATATGTTTGTGATACCATATTCTGCTATATGTATTTATCCTTGTGGAACAAGCATCCAGTAGTGAATCTGCCAGCCACTTGGAATGGTTATAGGCATTTTAAACTTTTATTCTTCATTAGATTAATAAAGAAGATAAAAATAGATGTAGCTACCTTTCAACATCTACATGATTACCAGATTTGTATAATGAAGTCCTCAGTTCATTTGAGAAATAGCAGGAACAGTTTATTTTCTTCTGAAGGGTGCTTGAAAGAAAGAAGAGTCCTTTCCTTCCTTCTTGGCTTGCTTTTGGCTTTCAAGGAGAGTATGCACAAACAGCCCTGGGTTATATTTAACGAATGCAACAATAAACTTTTATTCTGTGCAATCTCTACTGCTTAACAAGTACATCAGGACACAGAGAACATTCTGTTTTTCATCCATGTTCAGTTACTTTTTGTGTCTGTTTTTTGCACTGTTTTGGACAGCTGTGATCACTGGAAGGACAAAACGCTGACCACAAGATGAAGGGAGGCTTAGAGACAGATAAAGAGACAATGTTTCTGGAAGGAAAAAGAATATATGACTAAAAAGGAAACTGCCAAGATTCATTATTCTCAGAACAATATATCGCATGTTTTCTGTAATGACTAATATTGTGTGGATCCGGCAACACTGAATTCTGCACTCCTCTAGTGTTAGCTTTGATAGGAGTTGATCATCTACTTTAGATACTTCTGAAAATCTCAGTATAATTCAGTTAGTAAAAGGCTGCTATGGAAAAAAAAACACAGATTCCCCCCCCCCCAATATTTTCTTGATAGACTGCTTGTCAAGTGGCAAAATGAGAGGAGTGAGAGTGCAGAAATATGAGGTCAAATAGTCTTGACCACCCTGGATTTACAGCAGTAGCATTTAGAGTGGCACTTAGTTCCTAATCTCTCATGCCAGACATGTAGTGAGATCTTGAGCAAGTCATAAATTTCTTGTGTGCATTTCTATAGATAGCTATATGATGGCCTTAACAACCCTGTGCTTCTTGGAGCCATGGGGGCACCCTTAAACTTCATTTAAGCCGTGCAAGTCTTCCAGGCTGTCAGACAGGGTCCAAAAAACTGACTAATCATTAGTCAGGTGACCAGTAGCAGTCCTTAGCGGCTGACCAGTGAAATTAGAAAAACATTAGAAGAACTCTCTTGTACTGGATGAATAGGCCAAGTTTGAGAATAGTACACTGTACGCGTGGGTGATGGGAGTGAATTTCATGTGGTGGGCTTTCCATCTTTTCATGTTAACATCTGCTATTTTTTATTATCCTAACACTTTGATTAGTTGTTTCTTGTGTTAAATCTTTAGCTCGATAGTGTACATAAAAAGCATAAATTGGTCGTGAGTCCTCTAAAAAAGAAGATGGTAGTGTGCTGCTTCGTCTGGCTCAAGATGTAGCTTCTCTGGAATTATATTCCTGTATGCGAAATACAGCCAATTTCAACGAGAAATACATGCACTGATATATATGGAATATACCAGTAGCTCCCTACACACAGGTATCTTGTAGAGGAAAGGACTGTTCTTTAGCCAGGAATCAAGATGATTATTTTTAGACTTATCATGGGATTGCTTAATGCACTCATTTGTCAGTGCCTTAATTTTTAGTATTATCAGACATCAGAGGCCTAGTGATAGAAAAAAAACCGCTTCCGCTAACTTGCCCATATTTTCCCACATAGTAATTGAGTTTTTCTGGGAGGCTGTGACCAGGAATTGCAATGGTACGGGAGACTGCTCATGTAGCATATTCCAGTATCAAGCACTGAGTGAACAACCGGTTTCCACAGTTCCATAATTATCACAGTATCACAAGGTTGGAAAGGACCTCTGAGATCATCAAGTCCAACCTATAACCCAACACTAACACCAACCATCATCTAAACCATGGCACTCAGTGCCTCATCCAGTCTTCCCTTAAACACCTCCAGGGTCGGTGACTCCACCACCTCCCTGGGCAGCGCATTCCAATGGCCAATCACCCTTTCAGTGAAGAAATTTTTCCTAAGATCAAGCCTAAAAAATTATGTCCTTTCTCATGCATTTACAGTTCAGCACTGTAGTCTTTTTCTCATTTTATGGTCCCAGGTGTAGGAAGCAGCTGGTTGGTAACCAGCTGTGTCTGGCACATATTCACGAAAGAGAATGTTGCGGTTCAAAGGTATGCTACTTAAGAGAACACACTGTGTTCACAGGTTAGCATCACAGCCTGCCCCATGCAGCAACCAGATGAGCCTCTACTTTTCATATGAATTAATACGTCAAAGGTAGTAGTTCCACAGACTTCTCTACATGTCCTACTGCAGAGATAGTGCAAACATCAGAGAAGACCAATACAAGCTTACGTTTCATGCAAAAACTGAATTACATACCTATTTTACGTATAGGTATATACATATATTTTGTGTCTGAGTCATGCAAGTGGAGATATATTTGTAAATATAAAAAATTTGGTATTTGCAAGTAAAAATTATTTGACATGTGGCAGGATGCTGCTCCAGAATGCATAAAGTTTAATATAACAAGATTTGTCCTAAACAAATGAACTATATTTAATCATGAAAAAATGTTAATATGATTGGGAAAAAAAAGCATTTGTCAATTTGGTTAATAGCTCATATTTTTTCAACATAAGATGACACATATTTCTTGCTTCTTTCAGGAAAAGATACAGTTATGGTAGATGGCAGATTCTGTATTTTTCATTATGCTTGGTTACAAATGCTGATATTAAGGTTGACTGATTCGCACTGCTCAAATATGATGCTTTATACTATGGACCAAAACACAAAGTAAAGAGTTTCATGTTGCAGGCAGCAATGATTAATCCTGGACAAGCGCAGGCTTACCAGTAATACAACCTTCAGGCTATGCAGTTTTGTGTTCTTGCTTTATTAGACGTTCTCTGAAAGAAAATATCCATCTCAATGATTAAATACCTCAGTTGGACAACAACTGCATAGACTGGATAAAGAGGCTGGTCAGTATACCTACTTCCAGTATATCTCTCCATACACTTACCTACAGTATGTGTGTGCATATCATTCAAATATTCTTCAATCACCTGCAACAAAAATGGCCTAAAATGTTGCTTGGTTTTTGTGGTCCTGTTTCTCAGTATTACAAGAATTTTACCAGTGTTCTAATTTTAAAAGGATCAAGAGGTAGTTTGAATGTGGAAGAAGGGTCATAGTAGAGGTTGAAGTAGTGAAGGTTGTTTTGTGATATGTGGAAAAAGAAACTTGAGCTGCTATATGAGAAAATAGGCAAAAATGAGGTTGGAACTAGTAAAGACATAATGGACGCTTATAGATCACGTGCTTACAAGGTACTGAGCAGAAAGACATGGAGAAAATGAATGATGCTGAAGGAGACAAAATGCATCCAGTGAGACATAGAAAAAGAAACAAAGCTGACTGATGACAAAGTGAGCAAGTGGTAAATGGGAGAGTTGATCCATGACTGAAACTGTGGAAGGTGGTGCTGAGGAGTTGAAGGGGATGTCATTGTAGCTGCACCAGTTACCCAGTATGAAAAAAAGTGGTTTTAGTAGAGGAAGAGCTTAGTCAGCATTATTTTTCTCCATCTTCCTCAGTCTGTGTAAGCTTTGAAGTATTAGCTGTATCCTATGTGTATTAAAATGTTTTTTTCAGGTCTGAACTTTGCCCATGTCCATAATGTAGTAGATACAGTGGAGGAATTGTTTGATTCATAGCCCTTTTCCTTTCTTTGATTATTCACGTTTAAGAATTTATATTTATGTATCTAGGTATATACTTAAGAAGATTGAAGCCAGTAGGATGAGTTGGTAAACTGCCTGCAGTTTTCTCTGCGTATATTGAACGTGAATATACTGAATGCTAAAGCCATCATTATCACACAATCAAGGTTGAGACACCATTGTGGAGTTGTAAGCTCAGGAGCTTATCTTTTCAAGGGCTTAAAAAAATTAGGTGAATAAAACTCATCCTGGAAAAAGTACCTTTTTGTGTGGGTGGATGGGATTTATTTGTTGGAGATAGCCTTTCCATATGATAAATATAGAGATAAGGTTTATTTGGCTTCTGATTTTAAAAAAGATGTTTCTGTCTGAAACATGGAGGAAACACTGTTATCAGGATTTGTCCACATCTGTCGTCTGGATACAGGAAAAGACAAACTGTCTTGAAAGGGTCTCTTTGCTGGGACTTTACTTCAGAGATGGTTTTGGGAGGTCGCAATGAAGGCGTGTTGGGTCTTTTGCAGAGTTTCCATAGTCATTACAACTGTCCTCTAGTGTTTTCTCATCTTTCCTCTTTTTCTATATTCGTACACTATAGAGGGAGGATATAGTTTGAATAATTTAATTTCCAGTGGGCGGTTAGCATACCAGTATAGTTGGTTCTATGGTTTTCTCCCAGACAGAGACAGAAAGGATCGCATTACTTAATATTTCTTCATGAGGTCCATAGTTAGTATCCTAAACATAGGCCTGAGGGAAATATCTCAGTCTTGCTGAAGCCCATCACTCTGAGGCTGCTTCTGTCCTCACTCTCCTGTGCTACCGTTGTGACAGACCTACATGAAGTGTCATAACGCATTCATGTGAGCTCTAACTGCTTTTAGCTTTATAAGTAGGAAAGAGATTCAATGAAGCAAAATACTAAAGGCAAAATTTTAAAACGCACAATAGTTTATCCTGTAATGAAAGCTAGTGCCTGAAGAAATTACAGGAGTAATAAAGACAAGTGTCCCAGTCTACAATGCTAACAATTTATTTGGTAATTAAGATACAAAGCTAATGTAAGCACTGCAGTTTCTAATGTATAGCAGGGCTGGTGGAGTGCTTTTGTCTGTTCTGTTTCCTTCCTGAGTGAACACATAATAAGTTCATGGTTTCAGCTGAGAGTAAACTGTATTACAACATTAAGTCTTTAATTATTTGACCATTTGGAGTACAATTAAATATCTCTAAAATGTGGTTGTTACTTTAGTTAGCATTCCCGAGTTTTAAATGAAAAACTGAATGATAATTTAAATCTAATTTACTTAAACAAGTCTTGTTGTGAGCTCTTACTGAAGTTAATCTCCACTTGTGCTTTTTATAAATTGGGAAAACCAGCTGTTTTCAATCTGGTTTTAACATGGGTTTCTTTCAGTAGTAGTGAATAGACATATTGTTGAATAGGTATTGTCTTGAGCTACACTAGTTTTTACTCAAAAGCATGCTTACAGTCATCTGACTTAAAAAAATGTGTAAAAAGCCTACCTGAAGCTTGAGAAAACAGAAGATATGGCAGTAATATTATATTTACATAGGGTTTTTTTCTGCAAATAGTTGTGCAGAATTTTCAGCTGGAGATTTAAATTATGAGTAGTCACTTTCAATTAATTAACTCTCGTATTAAAACAGTGAGGCCATCCTTTTTCATCCAGTTTCTATTTATTCTGCATTGTCCATCTGGAGTCATAAAAGAAAGAGGTAATTTTGTGGGTTTTGGCATAATAGCCCATTTCAATGTTACCTGATTATAAGAGAGGTATCCGTCAGCATCTGTCTGTAATTTGATTTTATGCTGATCCCCTTTCCTACAGGGTTATATTTCAAACTGTGTATGTAGCAAAGCTGTCTGGCAGCGAAGCCCATGGAGCCAAGCAGGGATTTGCTACCAGATAATTTGATCCTTTGCTTTCTGCACTTTTTTTAACTCTTCTGTCCTACTTTGCTATCATTTACACCCCACAAGTCAATGTGAAGGTCATCAGTTGTTGCATGAACCCTAGTGGAAAATAAAACTTGCCTGATGATTGAGGGATATACTGGAACTATATAAATACATGCTGTATTTTATTTAAAAAAAAATTGCACTGAATAACTCCTGAAAGTTGAGTGGGAATATTTTTATATGCTGACCAGTTTTCTAACTGATGGTTGAATTTATTTGATTTTTTTTAGATATAGAAGCATGACAGTATGATAATACTTTATTTCATTTAGACTTAATTGACCATTTATGTAATATAACTCCATCTAAGATACAGAAATATGCCAATAAAGAATTAGACCTACTACATACAAAATTAAACATTTAAATAGCTTCTGACTTTGAAAACAGAGCCCTTAGTCAATTTAGTCCCATGCCAAAGCTGTGTAGGATTAAAAGGAAAACAAGAAAGAATTTGAAATTGAAATCATCATTCATAGGCAAAATAAATTAGTGCAAAAATTATTAAAATATCTTTTCCAGGTTGTATGCATCAGAATTGCTTTTTCCCCCCCTGCACAAATATGTCAGACTAGAATAGTCCTGCCACTGAATTTCAGGTGGACAAGTTTGAGTAATGGCTATTTTTTCAAATTTGCTAAAGCAACCCATAGTAGGAAGAGCAAAACATATTCTCAGCATGAATGCCTATGACAGGCATAAACAGCCAGTCTAATGTGGTACCTACAGTTATAGTCAATAACTACTGCAATCTGTCCTGCACAACAACCTCTCTTTATTTTTGACTATTTCACGGCTTGAGGCACCATCAGGCAAGTTGCTTTCCTTCTCTGCAGGAGCTGGCGCAGCCTGTTTTACCAGTGCTGTGAAATGTGTTGAGGCTCAGGGTCACTGTGAAATTGAGAGAGAGATAGGTAAAGAGAGGTTAAATAAGAAGGTAGTCAGGAGGACATGAGGGAAAAGGGAGCAAAATCTATTGCATGTCAGATAGAATTTTGCTGGTGCCCTGGTGCAAATCAGAAATCCTTGTGGCTGTGCTTATCTAGATGTCCTAGTCATCAAGGCTCACTAGCAAAGGGAAGAATTTCTAAACCACTGGGCTTTGCCAAAAAAAGTAGTCCAGGAATCCTTAAGTCTTTCATTTGAAATGTAGAAGACAAAACCCCAACAAACAAAAACCCCCTTCATCCTTAATCCTCATTTCTGATAACATTTCTTCAGTGCACAGATTTGTGATGTTTATTCTGGATGTTTGGTGAAGGTCCTAATGGTCTTTGGATTTCATGGCCTGTCTTTATGTCTATATTCACTCAGAGGTTTGTTGCCTTCTCATGCACTTTCTATCAGAAGTCCATCTTACCTATGAGCGAAACAGTTTGTGAGCTTGCTACAGCTGAGATTGCAATTGAGATGGATCTATAGGCCCTGGTTACATCAATAAGATACAGACACAGTGGATACTGAGAAGCTTTCCCATTCAGCTTGGCGACTGTCCATCACTTTCACATCAGTTACTCTCACACAATTCTATTCTGAGGATTTCTCTGGCGAGATATTATCTGTTATGTCTGTTTGAAAAAGACAGAGTGATACCCCGTGGATCACCAGTGATTGGTTTTAGTACTCAACCTGAGAAACGCTGGGGAAAGCTTTGTTCATTTAAGATCTGCTAGTGGAAAATTTGCCAGTATCTTAAATGAGCAGAGAAGGAGGCTGTGTGGTTACAGTGCTGTGTACCCCAGGTATAGCTTTAGTATCTGAAAATGCCTTATTCAGGGAAGCTGAGTGGGGACACTTTCATGTACTCAGTTACCCATACACTGCAATGAAGCCCTTCTTAGAGATACTCCCAGGAGAGTGGAGTCACCCCTTCTATGAACTGCTTCTATGTTCATTTGAACTTGACATCACCTTCCTTCAGTTTAAATGGGCAAGCACAGTAATTCTGCAGATCTATGAGGACAAATATGAAATTCATCATTTAAACTGTCTTTATATTTGGAAGAGTATTTTTTGAATTTGTGTGCGAAAAACCTGAAAAATATTTCTCCCCAGTAGGTTAGATATATAGAGATATATATATTTGGCCCATGTGTTTCTGTTTCTTTGCTATCTGGTGAATTTCTTCTTTTGCTATTGGTTAAGTAGACTTAACTGCTACAGACGGGTAAATAATGCCATTATTTGTAGAAGTCCCAGAGCAGAACACTTCTGCAACTCTGGACTTATTTTTGCTTTTGCATTTCCATTTGTATCCCTTGACATTTGCCTGGAGCTCTACTCTTTTCTGTAATAACTTTTACCTGTATAGTGCAAAGGAAGGTGAAAAGACCAGTTCCAAATGTATTTACTACATGTTCATTGTTTTTAATTGAGATGACAATTAGAGATTTAGGTTAAATGACTCAAAGTTTCTGCAAGCATAGCAGAGATTTTCCTTTGTAGCATCATTTGCAAGGGAGGCAAGGATGACAGATTCCCGCTGCCTGTGCATGTCTTCCTTTGTGTTCCCTCTATAACCTTTTGAACTTGGTGTATTTTAATTGAAAATGATGGAAGTAGAGGATTCAAATTAATTAAATAATTAGATTTCCACAGATTTATAAATGTTGCAGTTGGATATCAAGGTCAATTCAGTCACAAGACACTTATATAGGAAATTATGTTTTATTAGTTCCAGTGATGTCAGAACTTACTGTTGACTTTCATGTATCATTCTGTTACTTCGGTGCTAGAGGATATATAAACACTCAAAATAGATTTAGGTTACTGTGCAATCATGACCTTTGAACAGTCCAGATTTTCAAACGTCTTTAAAAGCAATTGTGATGGTGTTTAAGCACTCAGTAAAAGATAAATACCTTACAGAGTTTCATGTCTGAAAACCCTGGATGTTAACTGGCTATATATTTTATTCAAAAGTCCACTTGTCTCTGTGTATCTTTGAAAGCACAGGTATAATTTAGGAGTAGAATGATAAAATTGTTGTGGTTTCCCAAGTGTGAGCATCAAAGATTCCTTTTTGATGTCGGTGATGTGTTCATTTTGGGGACATGCTGAAGCTGAGAGTAACAAATTTCTCTCTGATTTTCTGCAAGTAAACATATGGACAAGTAAATAAAAAGTAAAATTTCAGATTTCTGAGTCAACTATCTGGAGATGTTTTTTTTTTTCCTGAAGTGCATTAAAAATACTTCACAAACAAGGTGCAGCAATCAACTAAGCCTATAAATCTGAGAGAGTTGTCTAGGCTTTCCTTACAGTCGACTGAAAGAGGTAGGTGCTGCCAGAGGCTAATTCATATTCCCTAAGATAAGTGTTAAAGGTAAGAAGAATACATTGCCCTATGGACATTCCTGTCTCTTCGTTAGACAATCTAGGTGTTTAGCTTAGATTTGACATCTAGCATTTCTGTTGCTAAAATTAGATTAAATTAATGCCTCATCTATTCTGCGAATTGACATATTTTCTGTTGGATTCCATGTGAAATGTTTCTCAGTGTAAACCGGGCAAGATCTAGCCCTTAATATTTCTTCAAATTGTATGTATTTTGAGTAGTCCAGATTATTTTCATGTCACGTTAATATAGTTTTGTCCTTGTATTTGAAACTTAAAAAATGAGAGCCAGTATTAAAAAACAAGTACTTAAGTATATGTTTTGAATATATGTTTTGAGTATATGAATTTTCCAGAGCCTAAAGCATGTTCAGATATTCCTTCATCTGATTTGGAGCCAAGAGATTGATCTTGATAACTCAAGCATTTTTTCTGCTGCTTTGCTGTTATTTGCAGTGGAAGTTTCATTAATTGAGAACTGTTTACCTTGACCATTCTAATATCATATTCATCAGACCTCGGTCTCTAAAGTATGTGTTTTAATTGCTGATAGGTAAACAGGGCCAGTTCAGTGTGAAAGTTGAGCTAAAAAATCTTTGTAATGTACCACTTAAAGAATGTTAAACATTGAAAGTTATCTGTTTTCTCAGTAAATTTATTCTGAAATTCTACTAGGCAGAATTCAATATAGTATCTAATTAACCAGTTATATTGTTTTGTAGGGAGTTTGTGTTGTTCCCATAATCCACAATGAAGCAATGCACCCTCTTCTGGGAAGTGGGAAGTTCATTGTCTCCATTCATAAAGTACTATCAGGCTTGAAAACGTGGAAGAAACTTTTAAAAAAAGTTATTAATTTTCCTTTTAAGTTCTCTCAGTAGTAATAAGCATGCAAGCAGGATACATGCTGCTTCTAAATAAAGCTTTTCTTCCAGGCTCTTTTATTTTTGCCACCTTACAAACACAGATGCGCGAGGGACTCACTCTTGGCAGTTTCTGCCACTTTGTCTCTGAAATCAGACAATAGGCTGTTGTCTTCATTGTAGGCTCTTCATGTCCTATTAGAGTAATAACGCATTAGGCAGAGAGAGCTTCCAAGCCTGGCAAAGGCTACAGTCTCTCCTCTTCTTCCTATTCATTCTATGAAAGTCTCTTATAAGCACGAGAAAGTGGGGACATAGCTTATCTACAAGAGTGACCAACATTGATAATGACCAACATGCCTCCAGAGAGCTGCAACACCACACTGGACATACTTTAAAGAACAGAGCTATAACCCTCATATATTCACTTTTCTCTACTGATTCATTAATATTTTGCTTATTTTTTAGGGAACTTCCGAGGGCTAACACAGCCAGTTTCTTTCTAACACTGATATTTCTATATGACACGATGCGTAGGGCCACCCTCAAGTTCTGAAGGATGAGGTTTCTGCTGAACAGACAATATCTTGCAAAACTATCAAAAATAGAAATGGGTCCCATATGTCACTAGAAATTTACTTTTCTGGAAAAAAATAAACACAAAGTGTTATTTACCCAATATTTTATTTCTTTTTTACTATAATGTGTAATACCGAACTAAACACATTATGTTCTTGGAAGTGTAAATCTATTACGAAATTAATTTTTATAACTACTGCTCATTCACATTGGCAAAATTTAACAAGGAGAACAATGTTCATTTTGGGAGGTAGTTTGGACTTCCCTAAAATTTCATCTAAGACCTAGGAGCTGAATCCTGTTCCCTTTTTGTACAACAACTAGACCATGAGCTGACGAAGCCTTGATCAGTCCAGAAAAGTATTGGACACACATGAGAAAAGGCACAGATGCAGTCACTGCCCACTGGGACCAGTGGAGTCCTGAGCACCTTCGCTCTGAGAACCATGGAGAATCACAGTGGAGAATGATGCCCAAAACAATGGACTGGACAGAGGGAATTGTGCTGTTAGTGCACTATGCCCCACAGAGTTGTGTCTCTCCCTCTGACACAAACTGGTACTGCCTATCAATCCCCAACTTCTCCTAGTAGTGTACATCACATTTTAAAGTGGTATCTAGAAACATAGCATGCAGATGTTTTTAAGACCAGTCTAAACAAGTGGCAGACACAGGTGCGTATTCAGTCTACTAGCTCTGCGTTCAGAAATGGTATTTCGTTTCTTTGTACCATGCAGTATCAAAGAGAAATCAACTGCAAATAAACATTGCTTTGTAAAAGATGAAGAAGGAGGGCATTATCACATTCATTTAAAAAAAAGAAGTGAGCACAACTGACAAGGTTGTTTTTTTTTTCTTCATGGGTTGATGTGGTATAATAAATCATCCTTGATGTTTCTCCCATTTTATCATGAGGATCTGTGAACAAGCTAGGAGGAAGTTGATTCTTTATGAGCTATGACATTCATCTCAAAAACAAGACTAAAAATTCAAGACTCTAGAGGAAAAAATAATAAAATCACTAGGGAAATACAGAACAGAATGTCTAATCAAATGATTATATTGGATGAAGGAAAATTATGATTTGGCAGTGAGGCATTTTGCTTTGTATTTAGAACTAGCTTGGTAATTATAATGAGTTATGAATTTTGCAGTTATTATTTTTGAGAACTATATGACTGTCCAAGAGAATATTTCAAAGCAACAGTGTTTTCAACATAAAAAAGAAAATTGCTCCAAATTACTACATAGAATTAAAATACATGTAAAACATAACTGGAATTCTGCAAGTAAGCTTGATTATCATTGAAAGTATAGTGTTTACCAGTGAAAGCAGGGACATGTGATCTGGGAGGAGTATTGACACACTGTCTAAGCATGCAGAAACAGGGTTAGGTATGTCGGAGCCTACCTGGAATTGAATCTGTTGAGGGACATGAAGGACAACAAGGCGGCTTCTACTGGGAAATCAGTAGCGAAAACAAAACTAGAGAAGATTGTGCTCCTGCTGCTGAATGGTGCAGTGCCTGGTGATGAAGAATGTAGGAAAGAATGAGGTGCTTGGTGCCTTCTTTGCCTTGGTCTTTGCTGGTAACACTGGCATTCAGTAATTCCAGGTTCCTGAAACCAGTGGGAAAGTCTGCAGAAAGAAAAACTTCCCTTTGATAAAGGAGGATCAAGTAATAGGACAAGATAGGACCTCAAAAAGTCCATGGGACCTCATGGGATGAACCCACAAGTGCTGAGGGAGCTGCCTAGTCACTGTGAAGACCCTCGTGGTTATGCTTGAAAGCTTGAAACAGCTGTCAGGAAAGGTTCCTAGGGACTGGAAGAAAGCAAATGTTACTCCTGTGTCTTAAGAAGAGCAAGGAGAAGGATCTAGGGAACTGCAGGCTGGTCAGATTGGGAAGGTGCCGGAGTGAATAATCTTGGAAGTCATTAGCAACGATATTAAGGACAATAAGGTGTTTGGGAATAGTCAGCATGGATTTTTGAAGTGGAAATCATGCTTTATCATGCCTTTGAAATAACAAGCATGGTGGATGAGAGGAGGGCAAGAGATGATGTTTGAACTGCTGACTGAAAGGATTGTGAAAAGCTGTTCAAAGACCAGCCTTTGATTGAGGGCAATAAGAAAGCAACAAAAGCATCTTGCTCATCAAGATGTTGTGAAATTTATACCAAACTTCTACAGACATGCTGGTGCGACATAGAATGGACTTACTTTTCAGGTAGGTTAAGCAACTATGTTGAAGGTAGTCATATCTTAAGGAGTGCCTACCCCTTTGTGGTGGCGTGGGCATTGTGAATCTTGTGAGTGAGTTTGGGAAGTGGATATAGCCTAGATTTATTCCTGTAAAAGTACCTTGGTAAGCTTTGGGCCAGGTCTTGAACTAGCAAAATTAATGGGGGAAGACAGAATAAAGCCATGGTGAATTTACTCTACACTGACAAAAGCTGCTATATCTCTCTTAACATAAGACAAGGTATAAATCAAAGATCAAGATTTCAGGAATAAGCGAAGTATGTGGGCATGACTATACAGCTGCATTTTTTTTCTCCTGCAAATACATCCTCAGTTACCTTTCATTTATTAAGAGAGTGATTACCTTGCACTGTATAACACTTGACACCAAACAATAATGTTGAAAGGAAAAGCAGTTTAGGCAAAGTCATACTTCTCACATAAAAACAGTACTGCTTTGAAATGATCCTGTTAGATTGACTTTATGTGTATCTGTTGTAAATTTTACTGAGATGAGAAATATTCTCTTCGAAGTAACTTAATCTATATTATGTTACAAATGAGGTTAGAAATATTTCATTATTGATTGTGTGATTGATTAGAATGGTAGCTAGAAGGAAAACCTTTATTAATGTTCAAGTGAAGGTCTCTTTTTCTTTTGTTGGATAAAGTTCTGAGTATATTAAGGGAAATTGCTTTGGAATTAATCAGCTGACTTAAAAGGGTTAACTGCAATTCTGGGAGAGCAAATCTATTTATTTCTTTATCAGAGAAAAGTAAGCCACATGGAAGATACTTTATAAATGCAACTAAGCTGTTAATTAGAACAATTCTTAGAAACAACGGATTTTGTGAACAAAATGAAATCTTTGATGGAAAGAGCAGAAAGATATTAATTTTGCTTACACTTTAGAAGTTCCAAGGTTCTAAATATGTATTTATCAATTTGCATATATATGTTAAAAATACTTCTTGGAAAAATACACAAATCTTTAAGAACAAAACTATAACAGCACAAAGTACTTTTTTTTTCTTTTTTCCACAGAAATGTGTACCTACCCAGCACAAGGCAGTGCTAAGGCAGTTGTAGTAATAAGCTTAGATATTGGTGACTTTTTTGTTAGGAATATTTCCTGAAAAATGAAGTTTAGATGTCAGACTCCATGAGAATTTTGTTTTAACCTCTTGGACAAATTTTGGAGACAAAAATGTAGAGTTTCCTTTCAACTTTTTTGAACTTAAATATTGCATCATTTTTATTCCAAATTTTAACGTTTAGAACTTTTGTATAGAAGTGAGATTTTTAAGTAGCTAAATACACTGGAGAAAAATACTTTGTTCTGGAGGGGACCTCAGACATCATGGGAATGTTATGTGGATGTAAAGGAGCATAGAACTGGATTAATGATCACCAAAAACAAGCATTCAGAATGCTGCAGAAACAGGTTTCCAGCATTTACCTACCTTTGCCTTTGGCGTGTAGTAAGTTCTGTAAGAAAGATAAGACTGGAGTGCAGTCATTTCTATCTGAAACATTCCTCCCAGTAACTCCTCCCAGTTTTAAGATAGTGTTGTGCATTCATTTGTATTCTGGAAATTGAGTTATGTGGCTGGAATTATTTCAATAAAGTGTAGGTCCCTTAAAAATTAGAAGCCTAACATGAATAGAGTCATCATATTTTAATGTACTATTATTACTGTAATGCTTTTTCTTTAAAGGATTTTAATGTCTGTAAACTTTATTAATGCAGTTGTTAACAAAAATATTAGAGCAAAAATAAAATCTCAAATCCTCAATCTCAGTTATGACTCTTAAAATAAAATCATGCAAGATAATTTGCAGACATTGTCACCTATGTAGGTTGTAGTACAGGGAGAGCTTGAACTTTATAGAATTGGCATGGAAACTGAGGTGCCCTTCTGCTTCATCAGGCAGTCATCTCTTATCAGATAGGAGCCAGTCTAGGGGAACTTTGTAAGAAGCCATTCATACCTGTTGTGTGTAAACCTGTTTGGTTTTACTCATGTTGTGGTGGTATGAATTGCTAAGCGCATTTGCAAAACCACCTACCGGCAGCAAATACTTAATTTTGGTTTTGCGAAACAGTGTCTATATTTTCAAAGCAAATTGAGCTTTATTAGTAGACCTCCTGATTTAAAAAAGAGAACAAACCTAAAAACGAAACACATGCCTACTTTCCCCATTGAACCACAAATCCAAGATGACATATATAAACTGGGAATTAAATATAAGCAAAGAAGTTTTAAAGCACTTTATAAGAAGATGTTACAAATTATATGTAAATTCCTGTAAAGAATTAATGCAAAAAATCTTGTAAAAAAAGCAATAATTTTGTTGTGTAAAGTATAATAAAGGAAACCTTAAAAAATCACTAGCTTAGCTCTCTCACTAATACTTCCATTTCTACATTTGATTATATAATTATTCTAACTTCTAACATTAACTAGAAATGGAAGAAAAAGAATTTAAATTTTTTCGCATTACAGGGTTTTCTTGCAAACATAAACATAAATCAGATGGCTCTTCCTGACGGGTTTATCCTGTAACACTCACTATTTGTTGCTGGCTGGGTGCTTGCTATGAAAAATAGGGGCTACCAAAACAAAAATATAAGAAGTTTCCTTTTGTGAACAAGAAATGTTTACAAATATTGAGAATAAATTCATACCGTATTGTTGCAAATGATGCAGAAATGATGCAGAAAGAGGCAAGTCATGGCCATTAATGTTAATTTTAGTATATATACAACATTGCTAGAATTTACCTAGAGAAATAAACTGCCTCTGGAGAGATACTTGAAGAGTAAGTAAAGCAAACATTTCTCCTTATTCAGAAACAACACTATATTGTATATTACACGAATCTTAAAGCACCAAACCTTTCAGTGAATTGATTCTATTAAAGAAGGTGCCTGTCCCTGGTATACACGTCTGTTTTTACACCAATATTAATGGCATTATCAGATCACTATAATTAGATGCTGAGCTTTTCGTTTTATATCCATCAATGAGTTCAACAAATTATGACTGTAGACCGTGGCATTCTGAAGGAAATTTGCCTTAAACTGAGTTGATATCAAAATCCGTAAAACCACTTTACACGGGTTAACTGCCTCTGGAAGCAACATTACGCAGCTTCCCAACCGGTGAATTTTAGTTATCAAGTGAGAATCAGACTTTTTTTGCCATATTTTTTTTTGTCTAAGCACAGTGACTTCTTTAGCAGGAGGTGAAGAACACATTCAGATTTATGTGACTATTAAAAGTCTGATTTTGGTACTCTTAACTAGTTATTATAAGGCAGTGGGGTTTTTTGTTTACCTTAATTGTAGCATCCTCTCAAATATAAGCTTCTGCATTCAATTTTACGTCTTCTTTTCTTAGTGATTGAAATGCATCCTGAATGTACCTGCTTTAAAATGGTATTTCATGTACTTAAGTACTTAAATATGTAATTTATTGCTCATATTTTTGTTATATGTTTTTCTTACAGTGGGTGTCTAACAGGGCACCTGAAAGTTTGGTTTCCTGTGGCATTTTCCTCCCAGTTATGGAGATTCCCCATCTTGATAGCATTGTTTTTTCCCTTTTCATGGATGCTGCAAATCCTCTAGTGATGTATTTCAAAATGCGACGCACTGTATTGCTTTCACAATCTTCCTTTCTACTAGATAAACTATTAAATGAAGGAATTTACTTTATGGTGACTTTAGCAACTTATTCAAGTCAGTGAATTCTCACGTCAGTAAGAACATACTGGTATTACCCTTGAAATGCTGGTTCCGCATACATCCCAAATGATGATCAGTTGGTAATCTTTACCTAATACTTTTTATACACTAACATACTCTGCATCATCTATTCAGCTTGGGTTTACAGAAGGAAG
Source organism: Dromococcyx pavoninus (assembly GCA_033558185.1). NCBI lineage: Eukaryota > Metazoa > Chordata > Aves > Cuculiformes > Neomorphidae > Dromococcyx > Dromococcyx pavoninus. The sequence goes on along the minus strand of JAUMJL010000063.1, from coordinate 509,495 downwards.
CACAATGATATCTGCTTCTGCTTTAGTCTTGGAATGAAAATGAAATGCAGCAGTCTTGTCCTTTCTGACCTTTCTCAGTTTTGGTATGTTCACTTTTACTGAAGTGATTTTCTATGTATGAGGAAACTTTTTTCAAATACCTGGTTTCTTCCTCCCAATGTAAATGTTTTGGTTTGCTCTTCAGGAAACTGATGTGTTTGCATCAAATTTTACAAGGTATTTTGTCAGCACCTGAAATAAGAGATACTGTACAACAAATTGTCCATACTGGAGTAATGCAGTTATAGTATAATTAATGCAGCTTTCAGGGCTCTCCTGCCTTCATTAGTGTATAAGAATATTTTCCATTCATAATTCTCTCTATGACAACTGATAACATGAACAGTTTGTGCTCATTTTGTGCTAGTACTCGTTTTGTTTCTGTCATCCAAGACCATCTGCACATTCCTTTAAAGTTATATATTTCCATTTCAAATCAACTTGCAGTGTGCTGAATATAGTAACCGAAATACTGTGCTTGAGGACTTCTTTAGTTGAACTCAAGTACTTTAATTTCTTCTTCCAAAATTCCTGTGGACTAGATATTCCTAATAGTGTGCGTATCTCTTGAATATGTATAGACTTAACCTAAATTTGTCTTAAGATTCAGGAAGCCCGCAATGATTTCCAGATCTCCATCTCAAGTTGAATGTGGTTTAAAGCCCAGGTAGTGTGTTTCAACTTGCTGCAGAAGTTAGGAAAAATGAACTTGGAACTTTCTAAAAGACTAACACTAGGCAAGTTTCTATTATGACAAAACCAATTTTCAAAATCATCTGCCTTTTTTCTTAGAAAAACTGTCTGCTCCTGAGTCGGCCACATGTCCTTTCATTTGACAGCAGAAAGCAACAGTACTGGGAACGCATCTTTTACTCTGTTCCCCCCAACACATTTTTCTGTAGCTTTTATCTCTCCTTTCATGACTACAGTACTTCTCTACTATCTGTCTTTAGGAAAAACTTAGAGGATGAAGAATTTTTAGATAGCTTTTATAAAAATAAGGATTGTCTGCTACTTAAATACTATGTATTTACCTGTTTTTTTTTATTTTTAATTTATTTTTATTTTTATTTGCTTATTTATTTTTAAATTTACTAGAACTTTCTTATCCAACATTTATCTATACTATGTCTGATGACTTATTTATTTTTCTTTTTTTTTAGCTACGATTAATAAAAAAGGTAACTGCAATGATTTAGGGATGACCATGGGCAGGCACGTAAAGTCACGTAAGAAGCAGCTAAGCATTTCACTCATAAACATGAGAGGAGGTGGGAATCAAGTAGCATTTATGTATTAGACTTCATAACATAGTGGCCAAATTACAGCTAAACTATAATAATAAGCATCGCGCATTTTCATATGGGACTGAGTGCATTCTTTCAAAGAACCAGAAACTTAACACACCACTTCACTGGTCAGGTTCTCTGCTGTTCATTAAGTAGCACCTGCAAGGGGCCTGCGGTTGGGAAACTTTAGCCCTTTATTCTTCCAAAAGTAGAGATCGGTAAAATATCTGTGTTCTTTATTGTACTTAGAAGTAGTATAAACCACATAGACTGACACGTTTTAGATTTGAGAAACACTAATAATCCATCTCTTTTAGTCCAACATCTGGTGATGGTAATGATGGGAAGGTAGTAGTGTGGGCAGGAGTGAAAAAAACCTTCCCTTTCCCTAATTGCAGCAGTGTCTTAGTTTTCAAGTTCTGCAATAGCTACAGCCACCTAAATCAACTTCAAATCTTGTATAAAAATGTTTTCACTCATATTTTAGCACCACAATACCTCACAAAAATGAAATTCCACTTTATGGAAAGCAGTCCAGTAAATTGAAATACATACAAGTTACCTACAGATCTATGAATTCCCCTCTGTAGCGTGTTTCACAAGCTAACCACCAGTGTCTTGGCCTGTGCAAACTGTGGGAAATGAGGAAATATAAAATTAACCTTATCTCTGCCCTTGCTTATCAGTGGCCTGCCATATCTATTTTGCATACTGGTTTTGTAGAGAATATAAAAGAATCGTGGAAAAAGCACTTCACCGACACCGCAGAAACACTGTTTATTTATTTATTTCCCGTCTTAGGCTCACTGTATCTTTTTACCACTCTGCCCTGTCATGCACTGCTTTTGGAGATGGGCTGTCACAGATATTCCCAGTGGCTTTTGCAGGCTTCAGAGGTAGAACTGGAGTGAGTTAGACTGAGCTGTCATGTACTGTAATTCTTTATTTTATGCTTTTCAGAAGGTTTACTATTTCTGAACTGATGCTTATAAGAGATACTAGTGAAAGTCTTCAGTGTGCATTAACAAATTTTTTTGTCAGAGATTTCTTAATGTAGGAGAATACGGATTTGTATCTGATTACTGCCATGCAGGGGTATTGCCTTAGAACCTAACTAAAACACAGAATCCCCCACTGCAGCAAAACAGCCGAGAAAAGAAAACAACCAACCCCCCCCCCCCCCCCCCAAATAACCCAGACTAAACCAAAACATAATAAAAATTTTAAAAAATACATTAATAGTAAATTGGGACTGTTGGGCAAGTCAAAGGCACCATGCATATGAATACCTGACTATCTGTAGAAAAACACTTTAGAAAGGTGCTTAGGATGTACCTATCTCTTCAGTGTGACTGTGCAGAGAAGGCTATATGTGTTTTGAAATGTAGAAAAGGTTTTATGTTAAATTGTAAAATAATTTGCTGAACTACTTTGTGCTCATGATAATGCAAATATTATAATTAAAGCTATCATTTTGCATAGAAACAAGGAGCCAGTCATGGTTTGTGTCTGTGCTGCACAGTGATAAGCAACGTAATTGGTAACATTGTGAACAATGGACTTCCAGATTTCGGTGCATAACCTTGACTATCTTCCAGAAAATATCAGAAAATGTCCTAAAGCTACAGATTATTACATTTAAGATGATGAGTGTGGGATTCTCGGCACAATTATACTCTTGTGCCATTTTATCTCAATTTGCCTTTTTCTAATTATGTATAATTTACTATTCAATATGGGGGGAGAAGCCTTTTTCTTTACACCTGCAGATTTCATGTCTTCTCTTATTATTCAAAGAACTGTTGATACAGATGTTGTGCTCATAAAAATTCACATGCGTATAACGTTTCCTACAATGGTGCCATGTACATTGTGAGAATAATTAAGCCCTGCAGCATGGTTAAATGGCATTCTGGTTTCATAAATGGGTAAACTGAGGCATTGCAGTCATGACTTGCTTAAAATTACACCAATTTAATGATGTTAGCGGTGGAAGCCGGGGGCTCTAACTACCATTTGTTTGATCCGAATCGTAAGAACATATGGCCTCCATTAACCTAGACTGATTTCAACTATAGCCACACTTCCTTATAACTTTGTATTACAAATGTTTCGCTTGCATTAGACTATAATGTTTGTTGACATTTATATTTCATCTGCTACCTCGGTACTGAGTGCCTCTTTCAGTGTATTCAGCTTTCCAAAGCTGCATTGTAAATCCCTTTTTATACACTCACATTTTTCTGTTATTTTTTTTCCATTGAGCTTTCACCCTGTTCTACAAAACCTGATCACTATGACCCTGCAGTGCACCAAGCACACTTTAAAATTCTTTTTCCTTTCCTGATGATTTGTTTCATTAGTGACATTCTTCAAATCAAATGTACCTAATCCATGGTTCAGTCTACTAACAGGAAATCGGTTCAGTGAACAGGGATTTATATAACAAAAGAAGTGCTCACTTAGGGAGTACTTTTAATACTTTGTTCATTGAAAAAAATGCTAACCTTCAGATTTTTCTGACTTTAATGCTCTGGTGTTTCAGTTTGGATTTAACTGTAAATGAAAGCCTTTGAAAGCCATATAATCCATCGATCTCATATATGCTGAAGCACAAGTTTCATGGTACATGAATGTTTTTTAATTCTTTGATTTTTTTTTCCTGTAATTATATCAGCTATGTTACTTTCAGGCACACTTAATTCTCTTGTCCATGTTGCTGTACAATTCTTAACCAAGGTCAAAATGTTTAATTTTTTTTTCATTTGTTTAATTTTGGGTTAGTGATTGTAATCCCAGCATCTCTGTTTTTGTTTATTTTCGTGGAGCAATGCTACTCTTTTTATGCTGTCAGTGCTTCAGTTACTGGGGTGTTGAGGTCTATGTTTTCTGCTTTGAAATGTGGGTGTCTAAAGATACAGTCCTCTTCCTTGATAGATTTATATTTTTTCGTATGCACAGATTCTTAACTGATTTTTAACGATTTGCTGGGGCAGAAATTTTCTGTATTTCTGACAGGACTAAGTTTTTTTTTTCTCTTAGCTTTCCAGAGGAGATATGAGAAACTTTACTAGACTGTTTATCATTAGATTATCTCATCCCCTCTCAAATTATTTTAACTATCCGCACAGTTCAGTGTTCCAAAGAAAGACCAGCATCTACTGTCATCATCACCAGTGCTAGTTTTGCTGGCTTTCAAAATTGTTAAACCATTGGTAATACTCCAAAAAGATAGAAAGTTGGACTTAAGGATCAGGGAATGAAAAAAAGAAAAAAGCAATTATGCCAAGAGAACTGTGTCTGGTAATCATGATAGGGCCTAAGGAAAGACTGTGCCCATTTTATATATATTTGTATATATTTATATGGGCACTTTTTTTTCAGGTAAGATTCCACAGTGTTATAGCTTGGAATATATCGGTCCTAAAGTAGTAAGGCCTTTTTACTGAGTCATGATATGCTGCTTTTATTTTTTCAATCTAGTAAAATAACCTCTCCCCTCCAAATGCAAATGACCTTGTGCAGCTCAGCTAAGGTTGAACTATTAATAACAATACATTTTACAATAGAAGTGTGCATGGTAATCAATATGAATGAGAATAGGGTTCTGAAGACAGGAGAAGAACCCATCCAGAATGTGAACAAGAATCACATAACATGATTTTTATGCCCTTAGCAAATAGATGAAGAGCTTTTCTCTTATGATTTGTCTTATGGATTTTCCATTGAAATTCAGTGGGATATTAGTATTTTTCAAGAATTGTAGCCACAGAGTCACAAGACAGGCGCCTGTCTTCTGTACACAGATTCATATTTTTCAAAAAGGAGTCACTGTGCTACTTTCAGCCACTGTTCCTCGAAGTGATGAACCAACTCATCTCTCATCTCTGATGTTTCTCTTCCTTCCCTCTGGGACGCTTATTAAATGAGCTGCGTAGATGACAGTTTTAACGATGTCCCAAATAGGAAAGAAGTTTGTACCAATGTATCCTCCTTGACCTTCTGAAGAGAGGACAGAAGAAATCCAACTATTCATTATCTGGTTTTCAGTTCACTTTATCTGACTGTAGCCTGGCTTGAAAGAAGTGCGTTCTCCATATATCAGTCATCTGTTTTTCAGGTTGTGATGAAATGTCGATGGTATCTAATAGGCTACTTTACTGGCAAAAAAATCATCGTATTGATTAAGCAACACTTCCTTATCTAAGACTATCTGTAAAATAGAATATTTTGCTATGACTTGAAAAAGTTGTCTAGCAAGAAAAGAATGCCAAAACCTCAATGTAGCATCTGCAATACACCCCAGCCCTGATGAATAATGATTGTTCTTTATTCACAGTTAAAAATACCTTTAAAATTCTATATATGAAAACCTCTGCCTATACTGTCACTGGAATCAAATAAGACTTACTTGCAAGACAAAAATCCAAACTTACGAATTCTTTAGGGAACATGAGACCAGCAGTCAAGATCTATAATCTAGCCAAGGTTTCAGTTGTCATTTAGGGGTAGGCATAGATAAGTTCCTGGTTTCCTGCTCTTTTGTTATAATGAAAAGTCCTTCTGTATCATATTTTAATGGTTTAGCAAGTCAGAAAGATTTGCAGTGTAATATTCTGTTTTTACTTAGTGCTTTCTAGACTATAAAGAGTTTTAGCAGCAATACCCAAAAAGTTAGTGCTTAAAAATTGTTTTATCGAATTTCATATCAGAAAGTAAGCTAGCATTCAGTAATGGAAGCATTGAATGAATATGCTTTGAAATTTGGTATATGTAGCCTTTATTCACAAGAATATTTCTTTACAGTGGAGAACGGGTGCAATGAGGTAAACTGTGATATTAGAAATCTTGACATATATGTCAAAAATGGGTTTCTCTTCGTGTGCAAAGGTGTTCCACAGAATAAAGAAAAATACACTAGTAGAAAAAGCAAGATTAGGCTCTTTGTGTTGAGTCTGACAACTCGGTAAAGGCCTGACACTCTAGAAAATCAACATTTGCAGCTACCTACCTTCTGAGGAGAATGTAGGCTGTGATTTGGATGCTAACCCATAACTGTAAATCAGATAAAATTTCCATCTAAAATATCATTAAAGATTGAGGTTTTAGTATTATTTCTGAGTTTTATATATGAGAACTGCAACTGTTTCTAATGTTCTCATTGTGTAGGATATAAGACCTAGGAAATCTTAACTCTTTGTTATTCTACACTAAGTCTTATTGATACCCTTCAGCATTCACTACCAGTCATAACTTTTATCTCAAATTAGCAGAAAAACAAATAATTTTGATTATTTTTTGCATCAAAAAACCTCACCTTAAAACACAAGTTGGTTTGTTTATAGAAGATCTCTGTGTCTTGTATTGCAGCTAAACACGGTCACCTCTGAATTCACAGATTTCCGCTAAAATCTTTACTTGTCAAGCTTAATTCTAGAATCCTTACAGAAAATAACACTTCTGGTGGGTTATGAATAAATTGTGATCTCCATTATACTCAAGTCATAAGAAATGGTTATAGAGAAAACATGGTATTTGTGCTAGGGAAAAACCAAGAGCTGCTAGAGATAAAATATTACGTATTAGTAGCATATTGTATCAGATTTGGTTTCTAGGTGATATCCTCTCACTGCTTATAAAGTGAGTGGCATTATTTGGAATGGTTTTGAATTTTGAAGGCATGAGGTATCAGTAATAGTAATGGCACAATGAATAGTTACTAGCCTTGCAATGAGGATGGCTTGCCTTCCTCTTTCATGGCATATGGAAGTAGGACCTATACTTAATGTAATATTGTGAGATCTGCCCAAGAAAGAGCTCCTTCTTCAGTCCAGTATGCTTTGTGGAGTCTTTATCAACCGCATCAGACCTATGAAGTTTGTTTTCAAGGACTGACTATTCTTCATCCACAGTAACCAGGTTATGTAGTATCCTTTAAATTAGCCCAAGTTGAGTCCTGAATGATCCAGATTAAGGCTGTAATTTGTTAATAGTGTTTGAATGTATCTACATTTGTATGTGACTTTGACTTCCTCCTTCTTATCTATGGGTTACTTGGTTTTTTTTGAATGTGGACTTCACCTCCCACTTTATAATGCCTGAATTACCTACTGTGCATTGCGAAGTGCTATGGCTGGAAGTGAATTTCTGGGAGAAGGTGCCTTGGAGCCAGTATAAGCAGCTCTTCACAACATTTCAACAATTTCATTGTTCCCATTTGAGAAATTTATTTTGCATCTGAATCATCTGAAGCACCTAGCCATGGGTGTTTTGTTGTTGTGAAAAATGAGAGACTACTTCTGATTCTTGTTCCGATGGAGAGGCCATAGCTAAGGATGTACTCTGAATTCCATGTAGCAGTGTAAACCTACAAAAGCCACAGTATTAAAAAAGAGGTGTGAAATACATTTTCAGAACTCTCCAAGCTTTTAAAAGAATGCTTCCATGCTACCAGAACCACAAAAATGGTCTCTAAACGAATCTTGCACTTGAGCTTCAGAATGAGCTCTTTATTCAGCCTTTCCTGTTTCCCCTACCCTGTTGTATCTCCACAAAACTTGTAAAAGCTTGAGAGCTTGAATATGTCAATTGTACTATAAAAATGATATGAAATTGGCCATTGTGCTCAAGTTTAGAGGGAGAGACTGAAGAATGCATAGACAAATGCATACATGTATATGTCATTCCCCCATCCTTCTCTCCTGCGTTCTTGCTTCCCTCTCATAATGCCATCATGGAAACATGTTTTTCCTTAAGAAACCCAACATAAAAAATTTCACTGACTTACACTAATGAATCTCTGCTGACTTTTGGGAATCATTCTCAATTTATATCTATCTGAGAGTTAATTAAACTTTGAGCCTTAGTGGGATCATTTAGGTACAGATCCTGAAAGGACATAGCATTTGGCTTTTTACAGGTGAATTGTTCCAGTGAACTCACTGGGATTATTCATCCTTGTAAATTTTTGCAGAATCAGGTATATAGTTATACTTTCAAACTTTAACTGTTCTTTCAAGGTTTGAAGAGCATCTTGATCATTCAGGTGCATTTAATACATAAAAAAAAAAGATTAGTAACTACAACTGTATTGTTATGGCTCTGGTTAATTTATATGACTAAAATCACAAGAATTTCTGCTTCAGAGTTATTATAAAGCAAGTCTTGTAACAGTATGCTGTAAGAGAATGTAGCATACGTGATTCAGATAGATAGCCATTAAAACACAAAACTGTAATGCTTGATACAATAATTCTATTGCATGCTCCACAATGATATTGTGAGCAGTGAGTTTGAAGAACGAAAGGGAGAGAATTTTGTTTCTGACGGTAAAATTGCTGCAACAATAAATGTCACTGTAAAACAAAAAGACAATTTGAGGAAAAGGAAAGGAAAAATGGACCATTCATAAGAGACATATAGAAGAAGAGATGATGATAATTTAGGTAAAATGAAAGCACGAAGTGCTTGCTATTTCTGCAGCCTGAGGGCCGCTTACAGTGGTGAGAGTGGCCCCGACCTGTGCTGCTGCTCTCCAAGGTGCTGAACCGGGAAGAACCGCGAGTTCAAACACAGGCGTTTAAATAAGAAGCCTGAAGCAAATGAGGCCAAATTACTGAAGAAGCTTAAATACCAGATTAATTTTTTCATAGAAAATAAGAGCATACAATAATTTAGTTGTTTATATATATGTATCTCTATATTCATTTATTTGTGGGGATTGTGTTTTGTAAATCTTGTGCTATTTCATTATGGTTCTTACAGGGAATGCGTATGTATGTGGTTTTGCATGCTCATGCACATTATTTAGAAAGAGTTTGATGTGTTCTGCTGACACAAGTTTCCTATTGTTGCATTCCTTGTGCATTAGATCTAATCAGTGATATGCTTCCATTTTGCTTTTCATACTGAGTTAATTCCCTCTTCCAGTGGGCAAGCAGACCAGAGTGTTTCATTTACTTGTCATGGTGAGATCAGGAAATCTATTGTTAATTATTATGGTTTCAATTCCCAGTTCAGCTGCCTGCATCTGATACACCAGTGTGTGTGTTTGACTACTAATGACTACGTGGAATATTGTTATGTACTTTATGAATTTAAGTCTTCTTTCTTAGGTAGTCTCTTCGAGAAAGAGAAAATTGGAACCAGAAAAGTCTGGCAATCTTTTACACAACTATCCAATGACTGATTTAAATACAAAATTGAAAATACCAATTTTGTGTTCATGTAGGAAATACGATATCTAAGTCTTCAACATTTGTAACTTAAATTTTGAGAACTGTTTTAAATGGGATTTGTATCATATATAGGTACTCATGAGTGCTGAGCAAACATGCAAATGAGCAAAGATATTATAACTTGGAAGCACAGTGCAGTAATACTTGTGTAGGAAGGCTCAGTCAAAACCCTTTTTATTTTGTAATACTATGTCTATCCCTTCTGCAAATTTGAATTTTATTAATCTTTCTGTTTCATTCCTACTAGTGGTAGGATCAGTATTGCACACAGGATTAAGGAGTGTTTGCTAACATGTAATTTAGCTCTTTTTATAGAAGAGTGAAATAATATTGGACTAAAAATACAGTCTTGTCATTATTAACGCTGATCCAACCACAGAGTTTTTCAAATTTACACTTTAGTTGTCCTTTACAGGTGGGAAAACTGGTATTCTCCATTAAAAAGTTTTACAAATCAAAACTTACACTTGACTATTCAACAGAAACATGAACAAACATACAAAAATTACTTTCTTTTTTCAGAATGTAATCAGTGAAAGAGGAGAATTGGCAAATTCTTTGGCCAGTTTTAATAGATTTAGTTCATTTGTTTTACAACATACAAAATGCTTCTGACAAAAACGTTTGGTATCTTTATGGTTTCAGATCTTAAGTCAGTAAAAGAAGACTAGGACATTCCAGAACTAATTTTAAATACAGTAGATCACATCCTGTAAACTCAGACCAGGTAGAGCTTTAATTTTTGTAGGCACTGCCACAAGAGTTCCATGATTATGCTGCTGTTTAATAATGAGTATGACATCTTTGTACAAAACTTATTCTCTGGGAAGGGGGGGAAGAGATCTTGTTAATAAGAGAAGTATGCAGAGTGAGTCAATCAAGTGCCATTGGAAGTAGAGGTCCACACTGTGAGTATACCAGTAATTGAAATCTTGTGGCTACTCTCATCATAATCCAATTAAATTTTATTGAATTCCAAGAGGGGAAAGTGGTAGGGGTGGAGAGCCTCATTGTCATACTACCATAAGTCGTCCTCGTTACAACCTTTGGAAACCAATTAAAAACTTACTCAAAATAGCTGCTTAATGATGAACATGCTGTCTGAAGAAGGCTAAAATTATCTTCTCTTTATCATCATGGTCTTGTACAGGTATTAGTACAGTCTCAGGGAGAAACAGTTTAACTATCCCAAGAAAGTGAAATTAATATCCTCCAAAAGATAAACTAGGCTTTGTAATTTTTTTTCCCATCACTACCTATTTCTGTCAGAGTTATTAATACTACTGTGCTTAGCAGTTAGATGAAGACATTTGGTCTTCTCTGAAACGCACACCTAAAATTGGTTGGCAAAATAAGCTGGCAAGAGTTTTTGTAAAAGTTTGGCTGGAAGTCACACATTTCATCCCCAAACCCTCTACAGATTGAATTGTACTGAATTGAATTGAATACCCTACAAATTTTGTACAAGGGAATGACTTTGCCATTTCATGGATGGAATGTGATGTGTATGTAGAGAGTAACGGGAGCACTGAAGACAACTTCGATACAAAAGTTGCTTATTTATCTTTTTTAAACTGTCTTGTATTACTCTGAGGGATATGTCCTGTTTTCCTTTTTTTTGAAACTGATAGGAATTATCCAGAGCAACAATCACACATATGCCTATATGCACATGTATACACATGTGTATGTGCCAAAGTAAAGAATAAAATGTTTCTCTCTTCAGTCTGGGTCGACTAAACTTTTATCCTGGCTCTGGATTCTAACTAGGATATTGGTATTGAATCCCTGCTTCACAAAAAGAGCTATGAGATATTTCAGTGGCTACACATAGTCCAAACGCTCATTTTTATATTTTTAAGGAATTTTCTCTAGCAGAGTCTTCTGAAGCAGTAAATAAGAGTCTGCTACTGACATCAATGTTGAATGGTATCTGTTTTGCTCAAGCAGTTGCTTTAGTAGTGTCCAAGACCTATCTTCACTCTTGTATCACTCTCATAAGGGAAAACAAGTATGGCCATTCTGACAGGATAGATGGTGAATTTCCTCCTCACTCCCAAAGGAATTTTACTTCTTCTATTTTTATCTTTCATCTAGTCTTTGAAGAAGGGAAAGTTTCCATGGCTTCCCATAATTTGACAAGAAAATGCCAGGAGCTCCAAAGGATATTTGTATTAACCTTGCTCATCATCTCTCAGTTCTTCTCTGTTTTAAAGTTAAAGATAATGACTAATTCATTCCTCAGAGGCCTCCATTAAATGCTATCTCTAGCACAGGTCACAGCCCACACATATCAAATGGCTTATTTATAATGTCACTGGAATAGGACCACATCTCTACCTCAGCCTTCCTTCATTCTCATTCCTTTTGGCAGTCTTTCTCCTGTGAGCACAAAGGACTTCAGGTGCATCCAAAACACAAACCAAATCTATCCCAAAATTGTTAACCTTATGGATAGTGATTATAGTGATTGCAGTATTTGTGAAGGCGCAAGATATTAAAATTCTGTCAGTGCTAATATCATAGTGGGTTTCTCCATTGTATAAATTACATGTGTAACTTGTATGTGTTTGGATATTTTCACTCATCAGTAATACTGATGTAAAGGAGCTAAAGTTAATATTGTTCTATCTCTTTAGCATTACTTTTGAAACACATTCTTGAAAATTCTATATCTGAAGAATGGAAAAGGAAAGAATTTATGCCCTTTTGCCACACCAATTCAAAAAGACTTAATAAATACACTTACATGCATTTTCCTACTGATTGGACATAGTTTCATTTTTAAACATATACCTTTCTGACTTGCATATAAAAGAACTAAAAAAAATGCACCCTAGTTCTGTGGTTTCATTTAGGAATAAATCCAACCTTAAGGATGATAAGTATTATAAATATTATAAAATCAGGATTTTAATTGCTACTTTATGTTGATATATGCTTGTTTTTACTGTTTTGAAATTAACAATGCAAATATTGAGATTATTTCTAAAACTAGACCATTAATTTATTTTCGCCGTGCCTCAATAATTTGATTACATGTTGTTGTTCAAATTGAAGCACTAATTTTTAGAAGAGTAATTTAAAAATAGTAATTCTGCGAGGAATTACTTTCATATTCCTCTCAAAAGATTAGAAACGATAAACTTTAGGATTGTAAAGAACTGTATTTAGTTCTTCAGTAAAGTATCGGTTTGTGCAGATTTTTATTTTGTTAAGTATTGCTGAACAGTTTCCAAAACAATTGTTGTCTGCATGGTTGAGACAGATTTTCATCCATATTTATTCCATGAGCTTGGTTAATTATGTATACATGTCTGTATGTATCTATCTGTATGTACACATACAGCCTTTAGATGAAAGATAATCGTCTAGTTTCTTTTAGTGGATTAGGTCTGTATGTATTACTGCATCCATATGTAAATTCAGAATGTCTTGTTCCTGTCAATTTGTATGGGAGCCCAGACATTATAAAAGGTTTCATGGGCAGTCTAAAGTCATTGCTTTATTCCTTAGAAATTAAACGACTGCCTTTGAGAGTCATAAACCATCTTAAGCACTAGATTGGTGGCTAGAGAATTTCATTGTTGAAAATTTGTAGTGTACTCTGCTTTGCTAAATTGAACGTATTTGATGGTTTTAGTAAGTGTGCGTAAGATGTGATCCTCTTGCCCATCAAGAAATTTATCACATTCTGTAGAGTCCTGTGCACCGAGTGATGCAACTGCATGCTAGTTGACTTCAGGTTGGAAATTTTGTGGAGCAGCCCCATGGCTTACACTGTATTTTAACCAATATAAATGGCCGGCAGGATAATGGTATCTGTTTGCATTTTCAGTAATGATAGTTTAGGCCTATCTCTTTATTAAAAACAAATTTTGTGTTAATTTTATAGAAATAAAAGACTGCTGCTGATGTCCAAGTTAGAAAACACCAATATATATGCAATTTGTGTTATGAATTCTAAAGAAATTAGAGTGAGAAATATAATTTGGCTGTCTCTTCAGATGTTTTTCTCAGCTGACTCTCTTCTATTTGATCCATTCCAGCCAATATATGTCATTACCTGTCTTTCACTATGGTTGCTTCAGGAGGATGAAGTGGTAAAACTATTAATACAGTAACTCTTCTCTCCTCTCCAGTTTGAAAGAATTTCATATATTACAGTCATGAGAATTTCACCAGCCCATTATAGTCAGTATTGGCTTGGGATGAAAGCTCATGGTCTGTGGCAGAAACTTTGACTATGATAGGAAGGATCTGAAGCACTACTACAGCATCACTAACAAAGATACGTCAGAGTTAAAAACCTTAAGTCTCTGAAAGTCAGAGCAAGATAAAGAGAGTTGGTAGTATGAGTCTTACAGAGGTCGCCTAGTAGAATGATGCAGATAAGCCATGATATCTTGTGTAACTCTTTTTCCTCAGTAACCTAAACCGAATTCAGGTTGCTTCTTTGTGTGCTTGTCTAGAGAATTACCTTACATCATAAGAGTGATGGTATGGGATACAAAATGTGGAAATTTGCATACTGTATGTAGTGTCAGAGGGTCTGAAGTGTGGTCTACAGACAGATTTGCAGTTAATATGAGTAAATGTTTTTTTATGATTTTGTTGGAAACATTGGGAAGAATTGGAAATACCTGTACTGGATGATGGATGAGTAAGGTTTCTGGGTTTGACTTGAGTCTTTGAAGGTGTGGTTATAGAAGGATGGGCTTAGATTTGTTCTGGTATAGATGATATATTAGATCTACAAATGTAAAGTTTCTCAGAAAGACTGATTTAATGTGCATAGTTACTTTAATCTTTGTGCCTGTTTTTGCAAATGTTTCCTGTTTGCTAACATTTTATAGTGAATGCAAACAAGATATATTGAGTGAAATTCTGGTCTCATTAAACCTGATTGAAAATTTGTAATGACAACTGGAGTTAAAAATTCCATATTTTATCAAGACAGAGTATTTGTTCTTGTAAGATTTGTCTGCAATGTACTGTTTGCAAGTAAAACTAACTTTTGGAACATTATTTGTATATTTCTGAGAACTTGGCAATAACTAGGACTTTCGCAGAATTTGGGGCTACAGTTTCATTCTTTCAGTCTTTTAGACTCTAAGCTCCAAAGCCTTGCACAGTATGGTAGCTTTAATCAGGGTAATCCCAGGGAACGAGGCCATTGGATATGCTACAATTTAGAAAGTCAGGTTTACACATAATGGCTCTTATGTCAGGGATATTTTGAATTCCAGTGTAATAGTATGAATAAAGAACTAATAATTGCTTTCAGTTGCGTATGGTCCATTTTCTGTTGAGATATTAAATATGGCTTCAGCATAAATATTTCAAGATTGTATTGTAAAAAAAGATACAGTTGGGAAGAAGCTGTAAAGGGACTTACAGAACTGTCTATGAAATATGAAAAATAATTATGTGTATTTAGAAATAAGCCTCTACTTTTAAATATTTAAGAGTGTCATGGTACACAAACTATGTGTTGTTATTTATTACCACTGAAAAGTTGAATTACATATCTTACCACTGTGCCTGCTTTTGTGGATGGCTATAGGAGAACAGGAAAGCAGAAGAATGCCTAATGAGTTCCTCAGAGCTATATTTTTCTCCCTGCTTTGTAATGTAAATAGCTAGTTTGAAAGCCACCACGGATTCATGCGCTCCATCCGCGAGCATCCCTTCTGTATTTAACAGGAAGATCACCTGACCGCAGCCTAAAGCAGCCCCTTTTACCGAAAGCCTGGGAAGGTGCCGAGTAGGGCTGGGAAGGTGGCGGCTGCCGGGGGCTGGGGAGGACGCGGCTGCCGGGGGTGGGGACAGGAGCGGCAGCACTGGAGATGAGGGAAAACAAAAGAGCTCAGCTGCAGTTTTGTGTTGCTGTGCCTGCCTTAAGCAGAAGATTCTAGACATTCGTGCCGAAAAATCAAAGCATAGCTGAGACTACATCTCCTGGGAAGATATTTTCTACCCCCAGAATGGGCTGGATCAGTACAGGTGGTTTGCAGATCATGCGAAGACAGACGGGCTGAGAGCCATGGAAAGGTGAGATAAGACTCTACCTCTCTTTCTCCCCCCACCCCCCTTTTTTTTTCCTTCTCTCTCTCTTGATCTGTAAAGCTGTATAGCTGGGACCTGAGACGGGGTCAGTTAAAGAGATTAGATGGGGATTAATCCCACAAAACAAAATCAAAATTGGAGGCACTACCGTGTTCAGCCAGATGTTGAGTCCAAACTTGGGCTGAGTCGGACTTGCTCTGCGCGATTCTTGTGTTGCTTTTATGTTGTCTTTGTTTAGAATAGTTCCTGTACGAAACATTGTACTATAAAATGAACTGTGTGCTTCTTTCACAAATAGATAACTGTTCCGATGCTGTTAGTATTTTGCCAGGGAAGTTGCAAATGAAGGATTAGATTACAGTGTTTATGGAAATAAAAGGAGCTGTTGAATTCGAATTTCTTGTGATGTGGGCATGGTTAGAAGTTGAGCTATGATTGTTGTTGTACATTGTGTGAATTGTAACAATGGTCAGTTTATGTAGAGCAAGTTTGAATGGTGTTTCTTCAGCAATTCCAAATGCAATTCACTCATGATCTTTGGCTTTTCACTGAAGGCAAAGAATGTGATTTTTTTTTCTCTTTTGGAGGAAAAAGCCAGTAGAATTTTTAAAAAAGGTTGAAAGACGGAAGAAAATTAACATTTTCATTTGAATGGTTCTTCTTAACACTGGCATGCCTCTACATCTAAAACAAATCCCAGCAATTTCTCATTTCTCTTGCTCGGCAGATGCATTTCTTTTGTTCCTGAAAATGTTTCCCTGCCTTTTTTGAACAAAAGATACTTGCTTTATTCTTCCTATTTTTTTTCTTAAGGCAGCAAGAGAGTTATATATAAATTTGCAATTTTGTACAGGTTAATGCTCTGCTTCATTCTGAAGTAAACTGCCTTAAGGTATTAAGAGGAAAGGGGGTGGGCAAACAGGGGGGGGAGGTTTGACCGATGTCCAAGAAATATTGGATTCAGATGGATTTAAATCATGTAGAGCAGCATATATTTATCTGTAGCTGGATTTCAGCTCCATGACATGCAAAATCTGCAGACCATAGCAGGGAGATTCTTAGCAACCAATAAATCAGATTTCTAATGGGCCTTTAAAATTTGTCTGTTAGGGGTGACTGCCTGGATCCCCTTTGACCAAATTAAGATGCAATCTGACAGTACAGTAGCATCTGTGTGCTGACATTTTCTCATGAACCTATTGAAAAATGGCTCCATATCTCTTCTTCAGTCACCAAAAGACAGTTTCTGAATAGCCATGCATTTTCCCCCTGTATTGTGTTTGTTCTAATCATCATTCTCTCTCATAATGTCTGACCAGCTTGTTTTGCTTTGCTTGCTTTGGCTGTTTGACTGGCTGAGGGGCTGTAGTGGCCAGTGTTTGTTTTACTTGAAATCAGAACCTCATACCGATACTACTGCTCACTACAAGAAAACATTAAAAAAAAATGTTTGTTGCAAATGAGTTCTATAAATACAGATCATAAAGGAGTGTCTCGTTGTACAGCTGGAATTAGGTAAATGGGTTGAAAAACATGTGTCTTGGGTAATGCTCCACTCACTAAACAGGTTAAAAAGAAATGCCAGCCAGTAGTGAGTGCTACTGATAGGTAAAACTGAATATCTTAAAAAAATGTACAGGAATAAATTCCTTAAAGGTCAGAAGTATACCTATTGGTATGCATGTTTGTTTATGCAACGGAGAAGTTCATGTTCAGATACTACAAGACCAAGTAGGGGAGGAGGAGGGAGGAAGGCACTCCTTTAATTGTACTACAAGTGTGCTTGTTGGAAAGAGCCTCGTATGGAATAACCATTCAGTCTGACACTGCAGCTCTACTTTAACATTCCTCTGTAGAAGTTGCAGCTCAGAGGTGGTAGAAGCTACCATCTGTGCATGTGTGGGGTGAGTGGGGGGAGCGAAGAAGGAGCCCATGTTTCTCTGTAGTGACCTGTGCCAGGGGATTCATGGGGTTGCAGGGAAGTTCATTCCATTGGAAACCACTTCTTTAAATGTTCCCTGAGATAAGGTGGCTCCATAGCACAAAAGTAGGGCAAGTAGGAGGCAGAAGGATGGCTGAAGGAAGTTGTGAGTAGTATGGATCCTCTCCAGAAGATGTGGCCGGTGTTATTTTGTGGTTATTATAGATGCTTTTGAAAAATCACTTGTGCAAAGTCACGCTGTATTTATTGATCTCCTGGACATTCTCTCCAATATAAGGTAATAGTTTCAGTGTATTACAAGTATTTTTTTCAGCAAGAAGTGAAAATAAATAGTATAAATATTATGTTATTTACCCATTTCAAGAGGCGTTACAATTTAGTTGATGCTTGGAAAGCATGTTGAGTAGAGTTCTTATAAAAATATCCCCATTTATTTGCCAGATGTGTTACAGTCTTTTTGGATTAGTTTTCATAGACCTAAATGCTTGAAGTTATGGTATAAAATTCTGCTACCACTGGAAAGGAGCGAGAATGGAACTTTGACACTGCATGCAGATTCCGTTACTGCTTTGCTACAGGTAGATAGTTTTGACAGTGGTAAACAGTTTGCTTCATGGAAAGTGACACAATTGCACTGTGGGAATGTGAAAAAGAAAACAAACATCTTGCAAACTTTCAGACAAGCAGAAATGTCATCAAGAGATATTTGAAATAAATAGAGTTAAAAAGGTTTGAATGACAGATTCCAGATGCTTAATTCACAATGACTGTACTTATAAAAAAAGGGAATGCACCTACAGTTTTAGGAACTAAACCAAATCAGGTTGATTTCCAGATGTGTATATACGTAATCAGAAAGCATGGGAGTCTAATACTGAACAGGAACAAATTAGATTTCAGAACTTAACTGGACATGCTTAGAGAAACTGGATTGATGATTCACAGGCAGAAAAGTTTTTAGAAAAAATTAAATGAGAAAACTTAACCCAAGTGAAACACACACATCCAACTAGTAGCACTGTCTGTCAGTTATGTGATTATTAAGTACAACATTGTTTAAAATGGACTTTAGCAGTGAAAATATGATTAAAGAAATGAAGCAAGACTTTTGACATTTATTCTTGCTAAGGAATGAAAACTGCCCAGGGACTTTGCTTGCAAATACACATTTTCTCAGGGCACAACACGGACACATTGGACCTCTGTAAAGGGGGAGGGGAAAAAGAAAGATAGAAATAAAATGGTGGTGCTTTGAAAATTTCTCACCATGACTTTCTGCAAGCTCCATAAATACACCCTATGATTAAACATAAAGGACAAGATTGTTTTCTTGTTGTGATGTAAGTAAAATATAGGAAGAATGAATTAGATTAACATATACTGACATTAAAAAGACTCAGACCCAGAGTGTTGAAGTCTGAGAAAATTATATTTACATTGAAGCAGTCCAAGTAGCGATTGTCAGTGTTCCAGCTGACAGACTCAGCAAACAGCCCACCTATTTCCCATTTCAGCAGCAAATGCCTGTACAGAAATCATCATGCTCTCACTGCAAAATCAGCTTAAGAACATTAAAGGCCATATACTATTCCTGGTTGCCGTAATGCAGCCAGTTTAAATCGTTTGTTGTAAATAATATCACTATAACAGAGCTGACTGTAGTCCATAGAGTCAAGAAAAGAGTATGATCAGCAGAATTTAGTTTATTTTTTTAAATAAGAACATCCCAGCTGTTCCTCTGTCATAGCTTCCACATTTATATAGCACATTCCAGACCCATGTGTCTTCATTTCTACCACCAGATAAAAAAATTCAGAGACAGATCTGTCTCTTGTCACTGTTGCAGCAGTCTTCTCCTGAACATATAGTACTGTAGCATAAAGAGGAAGCTGATTCTTGCAGTCGCCTCGGTGTTTATATACAGAGTGCACCCAAATATTAATGACTGTCTGTTATTTTGCGGAAGATGAGACATCGACAGTAGGATTAGCTGAAAACTGTACTGGCTGGGTTTGCTCTTTTTTTGAGCATGAGGGGTTAGGTTGGCTTTCAGCTGAAGAAAGAAAACCGCTCTCATCTGGAATGTTGCAAAGAATTTCTAACCTGACCTTACAATGTTTTTTCTCTGTCACTTTTCTACTTTCTTTGTTTTACTCCTCTCGTGCTTTTTTTTCCGGCCCTCCACAAACTTATTTATTTATTTAAATCTTCTTTGTTTTGACTTTGCCAACCATCTGTGACTTTTCCCTCCTGCCCCAGCTCTGTGATCTGGGACAGTGAGATATACTTTCTGCCACCTGACCTTTCATTGGTCCAGGCAAAATCAGATTTTGATGCTGAGGAAGCAGGTTGTACAGAAGTACATATCCAGCTGCCTATGGGAACAGATACACTCAACCTCATCAGTCTTCTTGCTACAAAAAGGTAATTATTTTTCATCCCACCATTATTAAAGTTTACTGTAAATAACTTAGCCAATATTCCTATGATTAAAACTGCTGAAAGAAGCAGTTGAGAACTGGTGGCTTTCTTGGGGCACTTCGATCTGTATCCTGAATACCTATATCATGTAAACAGTACTAAAGAAGAGCAGAGTTTAGGGCTCAGCTCTGCCTCTGATAAAATTATTACCAAGTTTAACTCTAGAGATGAGATGAGAACATTTAGTAGAGCAAAGAAACCTGCTCTTGCAGAGGGGCTCAGGCTAAATACATTTTAGCGCCTTCCCGGCAAAGAAAACAAGCAAATAGGATTGACAGTGGGTGATCACTGAACCTCTAAACCCGCTAACTGTTATGCCCTATAAAAAAATGAACCAAAAAAAAGAGCCTAGGAAAAATTCTTTAATCTGAAGGTATTAGGAGTTAAGTCTTTACAGCCATGACAATCCCCATTGACAGAAACGCTCATAACCCAGAGGTGATGGAATACAAATGGGCATGGATGTGGGAAGCATTGCAGTAGAGAGCACATCACAATAAAACTCTCTTTCTCAGTTATCCTTTCCTTTCCAAATAAATAAATTGCAGTGATGTATAGTGTGAAAAATTATTGCAGCTAGAGTGCTTTTCTGATGACAGAAATGACATAATTTATAAAAACCTGTCCTATATAATATAAAGTTAAGATTGCTGGAAGTTAGTAAAGATTTAGGAACTCTTGAGGTCTGAATTGATTCAAGCATACTAATTGGATATGTATTGCTACACTCCTCTTGGTCATCTGCTCAGAAACGTGCACCAATGGGAGAAAAGAGCCATGGCACTCATGTGCCTCCTATGTTCTCCATCTGCCTCTGATCCCAAGGCTCTGGCTTAAATCTTCAGGAACACTCATGATGTTGCCCAGAATTGTTGGAGTACTTGTAGCTATCTCTGTGAACCATGATGGCAAAAGCCATGATGGGACCAGAAGATGACAGTGATTGTAATGAAACATTAGTGAGCAGAGCCTTTGCAGGGACAGGACCCTCAGGGCAGAGTTCCCTTTCATCCAAGGATTTTCACCTTCAGAGTTAGCGTCTTGACAGAAAGTCCAAAAGGCAGCTTTTTGTATTTTAATTATGGTGTAATCTAGCACGTATCCTAAAGAGCAGTGAAGAACAGTGCCTTTCTCCCTAATTAAGATTCCCCATCACATGATTGCAATCGGGTGCCTCTGAAAGCAAAGCTCAAAAATGACACCAGCTTTCTGGAGTGCTCTGCAAATCTAGAGCATCTGAGGAGGTTAGCATAAGACCGAATGAAGGAGCTTAGTCAGTTCATAGTTGTTCGCTGTGTGCGACTGGGACAACTTGGAAGTGTGTATGTCGTTGTCTTCAGAGCTCTGCAGCTCCTGAATGACAGAAGGTGACACTCTTATCTTGGTGTTTCTTGTTCAGAAGATGCAAGAGGAAGATGCTCTGCGAAACAGAAGTAAGGAGTTTGTGGAAGTGTAGGTATCTTTGCATCATTTTCTTTTTGAGTCCCATGTGCTAGAAATCCAAAAATCTTTATGGGATGACTGGTAGCCACTCCCTAGATAGCAGTAAGAGGATTATGCTGCACAAAAGGAAGGGGGAATTTAAAACTTGCCTAGCTTTTGCAGTGCTGCATTTTCAATAGGGATAATCTGTTCCCATCACCCATTCTGCCATTACAGCCATTAAATACCAGTGTGAAACCAGCTGCAGTGACGTAATCATCCTAAAACACCTGCCTGTATGCCTATTGGAAAGTCCTTCTGAAAAAGAGGAGTGTGCCAGTAGGGAGCTCTTTTTTTTATTTCTGCAGATTCAGCAGGTGCTATATATTTTCCTTTATGACCTTCAGCCATTGGGAGCTAGGACATTGTAATTATGTTCCCCTTCTGTGGAAGTTACTGCATATTACTGTGTGAAATATGCCCTCTGCTCAGGATTCAAAACTAAACTGAAGCAGCGCATTTGCTGGTACTTTCATACCACCAAAATAGTGGTAGTGTTAATTTATAGTAGTGAATGCTATCTGCCCCTTACTACCTGTATAAAATACTTTCTTGCTGATATGTAGAGAAGTGAGACTCAACTGGTAGCAGTTCATTTCCACAAATAATATTTTACATTTGTGTAGCTCCTTTTACTAGAAAAGTCACAGAGGTTTACACTCATTCAAAGTGTAAAAATAAACTGGGAGACTGAGACATAGAAAGTACATGAGCACTTTTATACAGAGGTAGCTCATATCTGTAGTATAGAATCTCACAGCCCTTCCTAACAAGTTACCTTAACTGCTCATTGCTCTTGAATTTGTGTGGGGGGTGGGCTTTAAGCATTTGGACCCAGTTCCCACAATGACTCCCTAGGAGAGAAGAAAAAAAGTTGGCTTTTTTAGCTCCTGCAGGTACTACTTTTGTGGCCTCATCCACATGAGCATTGCTTTCTGTGAGTTTTCACCAATTTCTGACTAGAAAAATGTAGCCTGGTTTTATCTTGCACTGTTGTCTCCTGAAGTTATTCAGAGGAAGTGAGATATGGTGGGTACCTTGTGCACTATTCTGTTAGGATAAAGAATGTATGCTGTCCATTGTGTTTAGAAGAATGTGGCAAAGAAAACTATGGCATAGTTGTGATAACGAGCAGGAAAGAAATAACTAAAAGGAGAAACAACACAAGAAAATTTAGCTGCTTTGTTCTAATCTGCTAGTTCAGTATTGCAAAAATTGATACTACTGTGCTTCCTTTTATCAAGACTCAGTGATAGCCACAGCAGTCCACATCACAAGACAGTGTTTAGTGTAGCTGCCTTAAAAGCAAATGTTGCTATGTACCTCCAGGAGATAATGTGCAGCCTGTCCTTGTCAGGGGCACAGTGCACAGCAATGAGCACTTGAGCATTTTCTTCTTCTGTTCCTTTAAATAAGAAAGTCCCATGTGTCTCCACACCCTCTCGTGGAACTGACCATGGCTCTTATGAAGTACCGAGGTTCTCAGTTTGTCTCTCACATCAAGTGAGTGAGGCTGTGAGGCAATATTGCTAAAGCGTTGGTCCACCAAACAAAACAATTCAGGCATGGTGGCTCATGAAAGTGGAAGATACCTTCTGGCTCTCCTAGTGGATATTGTCTTTCAATGTACTATGTGATTGATAATAATTTCTGTGTATAAAGCTTAGTATATTTGAATTCTCCACTTTGATAAAATATATGCTCAGGCAACCCAAACTCTGCCTGAACAGGAAATACAAGAATTATTGTCAAAATATCCTGAATGGTTAATACGAAATTTGCTTCCCCAGCTGGAGCAACAGCAGGGTATTTGGCCTGGCATCCTGATTTTCACACTGGCCAGAAGTGGAGACTCTGGGAAAAGTAGATGTACCAGGGTGGTATAGGGTAATGCTTTCCTTTTATACCTTCCAGTTTCCAATGTAAATTGCCAAGACACTGTTACATTTTCCAAGTGATAAAACATTCTTCTTTTAAGACATGAATTGATGTTTATGAGACCACACAATGCAAAAGAAATGTCATTTCCAGCGTTGGTCCTATGAATACATGCTAACTGGTGTGTAGGTAACGAGATCCCTGCACCTCAGTACAGGGTGACCCAGTCATGGAGGAAAATTGGTTTGTTTTGCTTCCACCTGAGCTTACTGCTGTCTTGGTGATAAGCCTCATATCTTCAAGCACATCAGACCTTTCTGTCATCATTAGAAATACTTTAAAAGTCAAAAGCTTTATATTTTGGCTACCTCAGCATATAAATCTGAAAATGTGTTTCATTTGTGATAAAAACATTTATGTGCGTATGAGTCGTGCCTAGCAAAGGAAAAGTACAGTAATAAAAAAAAAAGTATTAAAAAAAGAATCAGAAGAAACCCTTTTTGGGGAATTTATTATCAAAAAATGTATTGAAGTGTTTGACATAGAATGTGCATCTTCTGATGGGATCATAGTGATGCTCCTAGCAATACATTTTCTGTTACAAGACCATTTGTCCCTCATTTTTGCAGGCATGCCTTTCAAATAGCGGTTCATCTAACCAGTGTGCATATGATTTTGCTCATCCTTCTTAAGAGTCCTCCTACCCTTCCCTAAAAGCGTGAGGCAAGGTCGGATCAAAATAGATAGGCATTGATGAACAAATATTTTTTTATCATTGAGTTTGGTACAGTTGTCTCAAAGAAACAGCTTCTGTTTCCCCTTCAAATTGCTGACCTTCTCTGAAAATGGCTATCCTTGAGTCTTGGCTTGAACCCTTCACACTGTGAAAGACAGAATTGGCCATTGTCTACAAAGGGCTGTGACCAGCTATCACTGCATAAGAGAGGTCAATGGAAGAGAGCACATTTAACAAGCTGTGTGTGAGCAGCACGGAGAAAGAAGGAGCATGGAGAGGCAGTAGAGCTCCGAGAAGGAAAAGGAACCCAAGAATTTATAGAGAAACAGGGAGGGCAACAAGAAATAAAGTTAAGAGAACTGAGGGAAAAAAAAAATTGAACGAAAGCAAAAATGCAGATGCTCATGTGCATCCTCAAGCTGTCATGGTAAAGAATGTAAACCCTACAGTTTTTCCTTCACTTCTCCATGGAAATAAAACAATTATCATGAAACTATTCTATTTTATTCTTCAGAGAAATGTTCTAAAAGCAGTTCCCCATTGTGGGAAGACTTGACATCAAGAACAGTTAGTGTCTCTCGCAAGCACTTATGATTACTGTTTAACTGAAATGCCAGAAGGCTGACACCCAGGTGCCACCATGCTACTTTAAGAGAAATGTATAGATTTGCCTTTGGGGAGCTGAGGGGTAGGGAGAAAAATGTCTTCAACAGGAAAAGAAAAATAGTTGTGAGCTGTATTTTGTCTTTCGGTTTGGGGAGTTAAACCAGTGTTAAAATTGCCTTCCGTGGGTGGGAGATGATTTCAGGGCAGTGGGACCTGTCCCGTCTACCCCAAGCACTGCTTCTTGCTCATAGTGCTTATGAAACGTGTTCCCTGTGCATGACTTTTCCTTCTACAGTAGAGACCAAGGGGCTGACCTGTTGTACTGGGATCCTCTCCATCAAGGCTGGTTTGGGAAGGTTTGATGCCAGGATGCTTGCTGTGCTGAAAGGTCTCCAGGTTTTCAGTATTTGTGGTGAACCATGGGCTGTAAAGGGAGAAGAGCACGGGAGAGTGAAGATGGGGAGACCCAGTCTTTGTGGCCACCACACAGCATCCATACTTGTGAGAAAAGGCAGAGAGGAAAGTGTGAGAGAAGTAGTCCATGATCTCTGCTGCTTTGCAGCATATTATTATATGAGCATAAGAGTTAGCAGTATGCTCTTCTATAGCAAGTCACCTTCTAGAACTTTGTCATTCAGGTTCGTTGAAATTCAACCTTAATGAAACCTGCCTGAGTACAACTCTAAAATGTGTGCTTTATCATAAAATCCCTGAAGAAGTGTCTTCACTCTTAAAACATAGTGAAGCTTTATTATGAGCCAGATTCTGATTTCAATACAGTGGTGTAATCTGCTGTGACTCACTCAAAATCAGCAGTGGTGGAAGAGAGTAGGTTCACTCCCTCCTCCCAAGAAGAGGGATGAAATTTTTCCACATTTTTTAGCACCATAAACTTCTCCTAACATAGTGCTGGCACTTACTTTCTTCCAGATGATTAGAATTAAGCATCGCTTTCCTTTTGCAATTATACTAAATTAAGTTAAATCATTATGTTTTCAACCTTCTGCTACACTGTAGAAAACTTACTTTAGATAAAACTCACCCTTCTTCACTGAGGAATGGCTCCCAAAACATGAAAATGTATTAAGGACACACAGAGCTAATTGTCTTTGCAATGATGCTAACAATTTTTTTCAGTTTTCATAGTTAAAGACACAGTAACTTTCAGGATAGTGCCAGGCTTTTTGTTGGTTTTGAATAATGACTAAATTGCTAGCTTTATCAGAGGAGACGTGAATGGTGGTTAATGAAGAGCCAGTGTTGGAGTTTATGTTAAAGTGAATGTGTAGGATACTTACAGGTAAGACTTTATGGCAAGAAGAGTGAGGAGGAGCCTGTGTGTCAGAGGGCTGATAGTGCAGCTCTAAGAAATGGTTTCAGCCAGGACATTGCAAATGTGTCAACCTGACCGTATCTCACAGATGGAGGCAGCCTCTCAAGAGGCTAAGAGTGAATATGCACAAGAGTGGTGAATACTTTTATTGCTTAGAGACTTATCCTTCTGCATCCTAGGTGGTGATGTCAAACTGAGAGGATATTCCAGAAAATAATCACAAGTGTTCATTTCTAGGACCATTAGTCCTAATCCTCTCATCATCTTTATTTTTTTTAACAGTAAAATCATGTGCTATTTATAATGAAAGTTGCTTTGTCTTTACTAGTCCTTCCCAGATAATTCCTTTTTCCCCTCATTAAGATGAGTATTAACTTAGCATTTATTATCTGTAATGCAGTGTACCTTATAGGTTTTGATCAGTATTGTTGGTACACATTCATAAAGAGAAATTCAGTGTCCACTTTAAAAGGGTTGTGAAAATGCAGTTCTGTGTTTCACATATTCCATAGTTGTAAAAATGGTTTCTACTGTTCCGGGAATTTAGGTTTCTTAACATAAAAGCAAATCGTTCAAGCATTATTTTTAGAAGAATAAACAGTGCAGTAGTAAAACATTTAAAAGAACATATCCGTCCATAATGGAAAGAGATTCATATACAAAATTATACGTTTCAGTTTGGTTTTGCATAATAAACACTAAACTTGAAGACTTCCTCCATACTAGGAACAAAAACTTAAATTATTTGACAATGCCCAGTTAATGACATCACGCAAAATAGTGACCACCCATCAAAATGACCAGGGTCCTAACACGGTATAACAGATTACATCTCTTTTTCATTAAAATAGCTATACCATTTTTCGGGACTGTCGAACTGGAAAAGGCATCTGAGCCGTTGAATTCAGTCCCCTTACAATCACAGGCAACTATCATATAATCTCTTGCATAAGCATATCATTTTTGCTACACTAAATGAGTAGAGTGCTGACTGCCTTCTCCTCTGTTACCAATGTTTTTCATTGATCTCAGTGCTGTGCTTTATTCACCAACTACCTAGGCATATCACCTTCACTGACCTGAATACAGGCACTGCAGAATAATCTCTCATCCAGCAGCCAGATTTGCTGCTTTATACTCTTCCACCTGTCTAGATACATTGTGATCATATTTCCTCTCTACTGAATTTTTTTCCTTTTTATTTGTTGTTTTAAAGTGATAGTGATAATACATTAAGCAATGGGTAATTTTTAGATGGGTCAGTCAATACAGGGGAAAATATTTCCTAATTTATGTTTAAAAAGTAAATTTAATTTTTCAGTTGTGTTCACAATAGAGTGTGGTTTAACTTTTATTGCTCCAGTACACACCCAGTTTGTTTCAAACAAATCGTAATTTGGTCATGCAAACAAGCATCATCCTTGATGCTTGGATCAAGACATGGACCACAGGAAAGAGTACATTATTAAGCTGTTTAAAATGCTTGATGGTGAGACTGCCGTTACGGCAAAGTACTCCTCTGAACTCTTGGTTTTATCTGTGGTGCTAATGGATCAGTGAACCCACCCTCATATATAGACACGATTTCTGTATTTGCTGCGCTCTCAGTTCTGGATGTATGACATTTCATTAGGTGTAGAACCTTTAACTGTGATGTTTGCTGTGTTCTTCATTAAGTTTCACATGATTTTAACTTAAAAGGAGTTATGTCACAACCCTTTGATCACAGTACATTTTTTCATTTCTGGGCTTCCACATTTCAACATTATCTTAAATAAATCTTCTCTTGACCTTGGTTGATCCAGACTTTCATTAAAGGATTGTTTTATAAAATTTATATAGGCTATTCTTTCTACACCATTTTTTTTGTAAGTATCTCAAAAAGTCTGTAGTTGACAACTAAAATGAATGTTTCACAAGACTATTAGAATAGTCTTTTGGGTATTGAAAAAGAGCAATGAAGAAAGAATTTTTGTTTATAGAGCACCCAACTCTTCGCATTAGCAGTCATCCTTTGATCTCCTCCTGGAGCTGACAAGATAGGAAGCAAATCGCTAATTTTCAGGGGTTTTTTCTTAAAAAAAAAGAGAAAGAGAATTGCAAAAGCATGTTTTACATCTCTGTGGGACTTGCCCAGTTAAAGAAAACAGACAGAAAACAAAAGCTAGATTTCTAACAGCGGTTTTGGTACTGTGCTAGCACAATCCTGTGAAAAAAAAGAAATAATATTTCTTGTTCTTAAAATTGCAGTTTGTGTCATAAATTGTATAGCATAAAATACCTATACTGGGTAGGTGGGGTAGCTTTTGTTTCTTGAGTATTTGTTTTATCTGGTTCTTTAAAATAGTGTTATTTTGGCCATTAAGAGCTTCTGTGATTCTGGACTATTACCTCTCTGACCCTTCTGTCAGGGAGAATTCAAACCACTTGTCAGTTTACAGACAGCATTGCCTGCAGAAAAATTAGAGACTGAACTCAGTAGTGAAGTGGTAACTTTTAGCTATATTCACAAGTGTCTCTTAACTCTGAGATGTCACTTCAGAAAAAGCCACATTCCCAAATGCTTTGAGATGCTGCTTTTGAAGCGAGAAGGGGAGAATGACAGAAAGGAGAGTGGACTAAAATCAGGTACAAGAGAAGCAAGAAATGGCCCCATATAGATGCCTGAGTGCTCTAGCCTTTCATGAAAGAGGTGAGCGATTTAAGAGTTTCTATATAAAAGCTGATGCTAAGCTTTTATGGACACAGCACTGAAGACAATCAAAGTGAAAATCGTATTTTTTCCGCATTTGATTGGAGAAGATATTTAACTTCCTGAAACTCTCATATTTTTCCTGTGAGAAATGTTGAATGTCCTACGAAGAGTTGACTGAGGGATATAAAAGGTACCACACTTACTAGTGCATTCTTAATGAGAAATGCATTTTCACATGCAAACTTCAAAGAAGAGTGTGTCTGGATAATCTCTGGAAAAGTCACCATTTTGGTAAACGCCCACAAGGAATTACTGGGAGATTTCTTTATCTGACATTAGACATTTCATACCTTGTAGCTTACTGTCCAGCAGACCAGCATCTTGACATGCCTGTGCCCTGGTCATGTAAAACAGGTTGTGCCCAAGTCCTGCGCAGGAGTCACTCTCCCGGTAGCAAGTTGCACCCTCCATGTTCAGCTGAACTATCTTATACTGGCAAAGGTTGTTGTTAAGGGGGCTCCATGTTAGTTAATGTTTACAGCATTGACATCCCAGTAATGAATTAGTTATTTATTTTGATTCAGAGCAAGACACAGTGAAGAAACGTGATGAAATGTCAAGAAACCAAAAGATAAACATCCACAGATTGTACACCTACAGTTACAAGTGCTGATTCAAAATTAAAACAGATGAAAAGGGTAACAAATCATTCCAAAGAAAGTATTAGGACCTGTGACACAGCTTGTGGTAAATGGGAGAAATAATGAAGAAAAATATTGTGCATTTGTTTAGAAAATAACAAAGGGATTGACATAGTAGGAAACTGTGTAATTGCTAAAGGAAGGCTATTATTGTGTTTTCCCATTAACCTCATGATGTTGCTAGTAGAGAAATCAAATTTGAAAAGAAAATGTTATTGTAAAAACAAAATCTGTAAAGGTCAATAAGCAACTGGAAGAATGAGTAGAACTGCTCCTGCTGTTGACAAGCATTTCTGAACCAGCTGAAAACACAAAAATCCCTAAAGATTAACTCAGTAATTTAGAAATTACAAAGGAGGGATACAGTGGCTAGTGGTTTATACTGTGCTGACTTGGTGTAATTGCCAGGCCTTTAATGGGGCAGTATATTTGGGTTGCTCAACTATAAGATCTTGAAACAAGGTTGAACCCAAAAAGAAGGTGGGAAGCAATAGGAGCCACTGTTGTTTTACATAGTGATTCTGCTCTCATTAAGATTCATGTGGTTAATGAAAAAGACATCTTTGGGATTTTGAGAAAGACACTTCTATTTTAACTGTAATCTACATTAATGTAAAGCTTTCTGTGTTTACACTGTAAAAGTGCTGACACAAGCTGTGAGCCACTCATAAAGGAAGTTTATTCAAATACATCAAGTACAGAATGCACAAAAGAGCTTACAAAAGAGGGAAGCCTATCTCAGACAGAAAAAAATTTCAAACTACATTTTATTAGCCTAAAAAAGATCCTGGTTTTTATATAAATCTTTTTCTTTTCCTTAAAGACTTACCCATAGCCTGTCACAGAAATTGTTTAACTATAGAGGTACATCTTTTTCAGACTCATTGGGAAATGTCCAATATTCCTGCTCGAATCTTTCATATAACCTTAGCTAGAGATTTTACTTATGGCTAAAGCCTCTCATGAAGAATTAAGTCTGTCCTAGCTTTTCCCATTTCATTTCTTCAGCCATGCAGTTGAAGAAATGAAAGTACTAATCCTTCTCAGCATGGCTTTTAGTCCTAGGCAGAGCAGGAATTCACGGAGAAGTTGGACTATTAGATTGCATCATGCCTGGAATCCACGTACCTCATTGCCATGGCAATGCTGTGCAACAGTTTATCCAAGCTGTACTACCTGGATGGAACAGGAACTGGCAATAGGTGATACACACAGGTTGAACAGCGCATTTGATTTTTGAGTTTTCGTAACCACATATTTGTGTGTGTACTGGGTTGTTACATCAGTAAAAAACAGAGTCTGTATTTACGTAGGCTCTGTAAAAGCAGTAAAACTTGCTAGCTTTCCGTACAAGTAAGTTACACTATCCTAAGTGCAGCCACCTAAATCTGGAAATTATACTGAACCCAAATATACCAATACAGACACAGAGACTAATGTTTTGGGGAAGTTGGAGTTTTTTTGAGAGATGTGACTTGGCTGTGCTTGTTGGACTGAGCAAGCTGTGACTTTTCTTTTTAGAGGCAAAGAAAACTCCGGAGATTGGGCTGGGATTGAGCTGAGTTCTGGGTTGGTTTGTTGTTTTTTTTTTAAATAGTGATCTAGTCTGTAATCATGCCTAGATCTCTAATGCCTCTGACCTTTTGCCCATGAAATACACACATTGATAATGCCAGTCCTTCTATGCACCATGCTTGAAAATGAGAGATCAAATATGTTAATATCCATTTTTCCAAAGTGACCAGAATTTATTAGCAATAACATGAATTACAGTTTCTCGTAGGTAAGATTTTTTGGCTATCTTACATAAATATAAAGGAAGTGTGCTTAAGGAGGGAACCTCAAAGATCATCCAGTTCCAACCCCCCCCTGCCATGGACAGGGACACTTGCCGCTCATCCAGCCTGGTCTTAAATACCTCTAGGGATGGGGCTTCCATGCGTTCTCTGGGCAACCTGTTCCAGTGCCTCACCAACCTCACAGTAAAAGATTTCTTCCTAATATCTAATCTAAATCTCTCATCCTTCAGTTTAAAACCATTACCCCTCATCCTGTCACTGCACTCCCTGATCTAAGAGCTGTGTTTGTTACTGAATATTCTAGTTACATCTTAATTTTGTCTACGATTTTCCTGAGAATGCTGCCACTTCTATCAGGTGTATAGCAAGTTCCATAAATATTCACTTCAGGGTGTGTAAGTGTAGGGAGAAGAGAGCTCACTTATAACAAGATTGCACTCAGATTTCACATATGTTAACTTTTTCTGCATTATTGGAAAAGATGTGTAAGATGGAAGAAAAGAATCACACTTCTCAAATGTCCTCATCTTACAAGACTTGCTCTCCATTTTTTACTCAAATTCTCTTTGGCTCATGAAAACTTGATGATGGAAATCATTGCTGTATAGGGAAGAAAGAAGAGCAGTGTAACTCTAAAATGATGAAAGGTTTGTTTAAACTCTCGGAGAATAATCAACTCACCTTAAAATCATCTCTGTTGTTGAGATGAGCACAGTGTTATCTCTCCTGGGGAGAATGAATGGTGCAGGTATGTCTGGTACTTAATATAACTGCAGATACCCAGTATTTAAAAAGCGACACATCAAAGTGATTTAATGCATTAATTGGATAAAAGGGAAAACAAGTAAGTCTCTAAATGAAGGAAACTTAATAAAGCTGGCAGATTCTTTTCAAACAGAGGAGTATTCTCTTTGTATTTTACACAATTTTTCTGAAAGGGAATTTTTCTTTGATTTAGCCTTGATTAAGTGTTTCAGGGGTAGAAATCCAATTATGCCTAAACTCAGTGTGATGAAAATACCCAGAAGAGAACTTAAACCTAATTGATATATCTGAATTCATATTCAAAGCGAGGAATTATCAAACATATGTTTGTAAAGCATTGTACCAAGGTGTTCATTTCTTTGCAGCATCTTTCTTCTTTCAAGATACTGCCCTCAAAAATTCAAATCAAAATAACCAAATTCAGTATCTCAAATGTACTCATTGCTTTTCAGACTTGCTAAAGAGTTCAGACCATATGCTGGATTAGTGGATCAGGATTCTCTAGCGCTGTTGCATTGACTCAACTTGTTTTGATACCGTGGGGAAAGTCATTGCATATCTTTGTCTATATATCAGTAACGCAGTGGATAATGGTGCTCATTTAGGGTTATTTTTTTAAAATGCATTTATGCTGATAGATAGAAATGTGAAGTACTACTCTTACTAGCTTCCCCATCTTTTTAAACCTAAAGTCTCTAACTTAACGTTTCTTTTTATGTTGCATATGAATGCGGTTTTCTCAGTGATTACTGGGGTGTAGTTAATGTAGCTGCACCTGCTCAAGGGCAAAGGTATCATTTTATGTTTCAGTGGCCTGAGAGTAGAGACACGAACAGTATGAAACCAGTGAGACAATAATGCGTTTGCAATTTTTCACTCTAGGGGAAGGACATACTTTTGGCCTCTCATATGAGAAGAGTTATTTTTCCTTTTCCTTATGAACTGGAAGATGAACTGCTCTCAAAACTGAGGAAGATGTAGAGCCATTCCAGATAAGCTGACATAGTTTATTGGCAGTGCTCATTTGCTTTCTTCATGCTGTGCAAGCTAACACAAATAGGTTGTAAAAGAGATGATAATACTATAAGAGATAGTTACAAAGAAAATTGAGGGAAATGTAACCATTTTATTTTCCCCTAAAATGTAATTTACTTTTCCCAAACAGAAATAAAGCACAGGTCTTTAGGATAGTAAGTGGAGGTATGTGTATGTCCCAGCTGGACATTTAACTGGGCTGTGTATTTACCAACTGGAGTGACATCGCAATGATATCGATTGAAAAATTTCAACCAAGATCAATTATATGTCATGTGCTAAAATAGCTGAAAAATGGTACTGCCATTTTTTTTTAGTTTGTACGTATGGTCATATTTCAGACAGGGCTAAATTATCTGCCCTGGGGAGTAATTGTGCAACAGCAAAAGAGACACTGCTGTAGTTCCTTATAGAGCAAAATCATGCCTAGGAAGATTTACCTTAGCTACAGTGCAGCATGATTCCAGCATGTCCAGAGCTGGACTAGACTACTTCTGGAACAGCACTGGCTGACAACTGGACTAATAACTAAGTAGGCCCCCCCTTGCACCAGTGCAGTGCTTCTGCATCACCTTGGCATGGCCAGGAGTTTGGTGTAGTGATACCTCTGTGACTGGGTGCAGCATCAGAGCAGGATCCTCTAGGGCTTGTTATGGCTTTGCGCTGAAACAAGTCTGTTCTGAGGAAGGTCTGGCTCAGTGCTGTAAGGGAGATGGCTGGTGCAATCGCGGCTGTGAGCTGGGAAATAGAAGCAGCTGTGCAAAGTCTGTGTGGATGGTTTTGTACCTCCCTCCCAGCCTCAGGTGCGACACATATTCACCAGACACAAATGTCATGTTGTTCCTCAGCCTCAACTGATGCTACCAGTATGCTGTATATTTACAGTGGTCTTGTAAATATAGGCAGTTCAAAGACAGTGTTCAAAGGATATAGCAAAGGCTCCGGGCGCCTTTTCTTTGACGTTTTGAGTTGTGGATGAAGCTTTCTCTGCTGAAGGAATTTTTTTAAGTGAGGTCTGTTCAGTTCTCAGTTTAGCACTGGAAAAAAAGTGTGCTATTTTTTAACTTGGTGTTGGTATCAGTTTTTACACAAAGCCGTAAAGTGGATAAGCTTAAGAATAATTTGAGCAGTTATTTCTAGTGTGCTTAATTAGAATTGGGTTAAGTGAGGACAAATCCAGACTCTTAAGACTTGGGAGTGACAGCTTCACTTAACCACAGATCACTAGTCCACGATCCTTATTTCTATTAATATAACCACTTCGTTTGATCCTGGGGTCATATTGATAGCATGCCAAATGTGATAGCTGTACACAAGTGCTTATTCTGCTCACCTTTGGGTTTATCAATGCATTTAAAAGTGCATAAAAGAGAGTACATGTGGATAGACAACGCATACCAACTCTATTTATCTCATTGCTTTATGTTCTGAACAAATACATCCTCAATATCTTAGATAAGGGTCAAATAAACAAGCATAATTGGTTCTAAATATGACATTATTAAATATAGTTTGGGGGATTAGCTTTTTTTTGCACCACTATTAACTTCAGCCATTCAGCTTTTGTTCTCAAATGATGTAAGTGAACTTTTCAGATGTTAGAGGCCCTTTCACCAGTTTTGCCAGTGATATGCATGTGCTTATCAAAGAAAAGACAATTTAGTCTGAGGCTTATTCAACACTTGAAAGAATAAAAGGGAAGTGTCAAAATTGTGGAGTGTATCATGCCCAGTGATTGTTAATTCTCTTAACTGGCTGATGTAATTGGAAATTAATCAATGGAAATGCTACAAGGCTGATAAAAGTTTGTGAAGTATGTCTGTGATTAAAAGTAACCAAGTACTGAAAAGCTTAAAAATGTCTCTGAGCCCTGATTCAATGGAAGAATATTTAAATGTTGTTCTCAGATGAGGTTCATATTTTCTTAGTAGCTGTTGACTTTATTGTCTTTATATTTTGTGCCAATATTAAAATAACATCAGGTGATTCAGTTATAGAGCAGATTATGTCATCTTTATGTGTAGCAGTTTGTCTGTGTAAACTGTATGAAAATGTGTTTCAAGTACTATGAAGGAACAGCACCACATGAGTTAGAGCATCCCCCCAGTACACTGTACGGTACTGAACTGAAGAAATGTTGACTTAATTTCACTTTCCCTGTAACCTCTGATAGTCATTGTATCATCTTAGACTGCAGAATGAGATTGTTGTGTGTGGTGTATTGTGCTTTGGAAAACGGATTAGAGCTAAGAAAATGTAATTCTGTCCCCCTGGAAATCAGTGGTAAAACTCCAGCTGATTTCTATGGTGTCAGGTCTTATGTACTCCTAGTTGTGGAAAACAGGACTAGCAGAAGCTGGACCATCGGTTAGTGTTAGCAATGCCCAGAAGCAGTAATGCTTTCCACATACCTAATACCTGTTGTTCAGAGGATTGCAGTGGCCTTTCCCATCAGGAGCCAGACTTGGCTTAGCCTCTGAGAGGTACCTAAGCGTTAGTGTTCAGCTATGTGCGTGGGGATAAACTGAGGTGTAGAATTGCCTAGAAGCACCAAGCAGGCAGGTCAGCGCCTTGGCTTCACTACAGTCCCAGATTTCTGTCCTCAGCAGTAAGCAAAAACTTTTTTTTTTTTAGTTTCCATACAGCTCAAGAACTGCAATACAAACTAGGAAAAATGGTGTTACCAGTGATTTTCAAGCCTGTTGCTAATTGAGACATAACACTGTCTCTGTAATGCTGGTGTATGTGAAAACTCACACCCATTTACTGTCTATTAGTGTTATTCTTCTTGCTTCAGGAACTAAAACTGGCATCACGTTTTACAGCTTGGGAAAAGATCCTATGAGGAACAAGGCACTAGGATGCAGTCAGAAGTGTCTAGTCATTAGTACCAGCCACCGTCTCAGTTCTCAAAAGTTCCCGGATTAGTGTTTGACAGGAGCCTATTTGTTAAGAGAAGGGAAAGGTCTGTTTTAGAAGAGAGTTACTTGGTAGGATGCCTATTAAAATGACAATTACAGCCTATATAAACAGCAGTTTTGGAGGAACTTCTACCCATCCTGTGCAAAAAAACTTGTGTAAATAATGATGTCTTGGGTTCATTAAGAGGACTCTTGCAAGGCTGACAGACCAGAAATCTGAACTTTCATAAAAACAAACAAGCCCACCCTACATTTTTTTTCCAATTTAAAAATACTAAAGTGATAGCCAACGTTTCAAAGACAAGGCGTTTTAAAATTTCAGCGAATGGGATCACTCAAAGTATTGCTCATGAGCCAGAGCATTCCTTCATTTCTATGGATACTGCTTCATTTTGGGTAGTAATTTAGAATACATCCATATTGCAGAGATAAGGCAGCATATCACTTCAGTGTTGCAACTAACCAATCCCTAGTTTGAGTGTGCTGTCTTATTGGCAGAGCAGTGCAGCTAGGGTGAGATCAGCTCTCACTGCTCACCATACTTCTCCACATAGGGCCAGAGGAAGGACAAGCAGGTGCTCAGCTTTCCCTCTTTGATGCTCCCAAAACCTCTGAGGCTGACTTTGGGGCCTCTAGATTCTTTTTCCTGAGTTCTGGTTTGAAAATTCCTTTAACTTCCAGAAATAGTCAATAGATTTTGGCCCAGCCCTTTTCTTGTAATGTTTATATAGGTCCCTCTAGAAAACATTTCCATCCTCCAGCCAGCCGTCTTGCAAGGCAGCTCCAATCCTCTGGTCTTGTCTCAGTGATTAGGGTACTTCTGTCCTCTCTGTAAAGTCTGCTAAGTCAGACAGTCCCATGCTTAGGGATCCACAATTTGCTGCTATTTGAAATTAACATTTAAGCCTGACAACATATTTGAGGACCTGTGGTATAGGATTAGGAAGATTCAGGCTTCAGAGCCAAACCCAAAACTGCCTCCTCACAAGGGAAAGAAACTGAACCTTTGCCTGAATTTCCTGTGCCTGACTCAGAGAATATGGATCTGGAATAGACAGTAGCAATCACCACATCAACCACCTGTAAAAAGGGAGGATGAAACTACAAAGATGAAGAAAAAGGAGACACATAAAGAGGAAGAGGCATGCTCCTTAAAGGCAGGACAGTGTGAGAGCATAGGAAGGTCAGCACTGGCTGCTTAAGGCCAGTCTCTTAATTTAATGCACTGAGTGATGCTTCATGCTGGCGGGGAGGCCTTTCATGCAGTGTCGATTTACATTCAACTGACGGAAGTATTACCAACTCCTTTCCAGCGATGTGGAAAGGAGGCCACCATCCCACTCATCTGCAGGCATGTGGAAACAGTGGAGAAAATTAAACTCACAGCTGACACTGTTTCATGTGTGCAAGTCAGAGATCATAATAAACAAAGCAAATGCTAGCTCCAGTACACGGGCTGCAGTGTCTCCAACAGACTGCAGTGAGCCTCAAGTCAGCACTGAATGGTAACATTTTTTACAAGTACTCAAACATTCAAAAAGGACAGATGGCTAAGGAGATAGGTTTGTAGCTCTTGCAAAAATTTTCAGCAATGTTTTTTAAAATCTTTGGGAGTTCAGCTTCTGCAGACTGGCAGATACAGCTGCAGAATCACACGGGGCCATCAACACGGTTTCTTCATATGCCTCAAGTTTATCCTTTCTATTTAGCAACTCTAAGGTAGTTTCTGAACGCAGAAAGCTATGCACTCCATGTGCTTGCTACTTACTGGTGCACAGGATGCATCCACCATGTTCAGCCTATGATCCAATCTTCACACTCTACTTCATGGCTGCACACACAGAGCACTGCTACAATTGGTGTAGATACCTTGTGTAGATATCCCTTGGCTGCAGAAACTACTTTTATTCTCAAGATTGTCTGTTGACCATCATTTGTGATGTCTGCAATTCCCACTGTTGCTCTCCTGTGAATCATTCCACGCTGCTCTTCGAAATTTTCTGCTTTTTTCTGCTCTCCCCATAACTTACCACCTTATGTGCTGGCAGGTGATGGAAACTGATAGGAGATTTTGACAGCATTGAAATAATATTTAACATTCTAATTATGTTTTTGTAGGTGCAATAATAATAATGTAGTATTGATTCATCGGATCTCACGTTGAAAAACTCAGCAAGTCAGCAAGATTGGGAAATGCAAAATGATTTTTAAAGGCATTTTGTTCTCCTAACCTATAATAAAATTCTAACTTAAAAATTGTGATTGTGGAGCAATAGTGAGCATTTACACTCATCACTAAATGAAAATTTTAAATAGCAAGATGTAGATCTGTATATGGCAGAATTATGCTAGAGCAATGTTCCAACAAGGGGAGGAAAAGAAAAAAAAACAGTGAAAACAATTCATAATAATTTAGAATTAAATGAGAGTTGAAAGAAGTCCTGTCTCTTCGGGCCTTATGAAACGCATGTGGGATGGTGGGGTAAATTCAGGGGTGAGCATGCAGTGCTGAAACAGAAGCATGAGGTCTGAATAGTTGCTTGTTGCCTCTGTTTCTTTCTTTGGAGTCCTTGCTAGTGTTTAAATTAATATATTTTCCTGTGGCTGCTCCTGTGGAATGCATTAGCTATTCATAGGCTCTGAAATCTATCAGGCAGGAAGGGCACTGGGCTAGAGGATATTTGCATTAGCCAGTGTGGTTGAGGGTTCATGTAAGCTCTGCATCTGAGAATAAGACTCTAATACGCAAGGGACAAATTCCTGAGGCTGCAAAACCTCAGAAATTGTATAGTATTCTTTCCATCGTACACACATCTATTTCCTCTCTGCTGGAAATACTGAGTTCGTCCTTCCACTTGAACATCAGCTGACAACATAAGAGGTGCTTTGGAGATACCATTGATAGCTTAGCTTTAAGTTGCAGAGATAATCAAGGGGAAAAGAAGCTGGGGAACAAGATGCCAGAAAAGTCACAAAAATAAAGGCAATTGTGTCCCTGTTTGAACAGGTGCCAACTTGCACAGCCATGATGAAGAGACACCAAATGTCTGGAGGTCCATGTGAATCAGCACAGGGGACATGGCAAGCTCCTTTGAATGAGCGTTCCTCTCCTGAACGAGCTCTGTAATGCCCATCTCATGGCTCAATAGGTACAGCTGCCTGCAGAGTTAGTGTTCCCCAGGTTTGCATGGCTCTCTTCCTTAACGCTCTTCAATGGATAAATGCCAACACCAGGCAGCAGATAAATATGTTCTACCAGAACTACAAAAAGGTGCAAAAACCAAAGGGCTCTTTTTGGAGTAATAGCAGTAATAACAAATCAGCCTAGTTATTGAACTCTTCAGAGCTGTCAGAAACTAATCATTTCCTGTTGGTTTTGATAGCAAATTGGGAAGGCAATCTATTCCCACTTTCAGTCTCTTATTCTTAGAGAGCTGGTCCTTTCACCATAGAATTTGAGTGATAAAACTCATATAGACTTCAGAAAGATCAGATGCAGATTCTGTTGGCATCAGAGAGGTGACATCCTAAAGCTGGGATGGACATTGTGTCTATTTAACAGAAAATCACACAGCTGTCTGATGAGCTATGAAGAAAGAGTTGGCCTCAAATACCTTTTCCTAGAAGAGGGGCTGCAGTACAGAAAATCCAAAGCAGTTTAGTGAGTTCATCAGGGATTTAATAAGCAGTTTACAGAAAAAGTGTGAGCTTGCAGGACTGATTTTTCAACAGATTTATGATTTATTTCTTTTTTCAGGTTCTTGTTACTGGAGGAAATCGTTGCTTGACTTTTTAATGACAGCAAGTGCATACATATAATCAGTTTTCCTCCCTCAATGCCCTGTGCTTTTGTTACTACAGGCAGGCAGCAAAGTGAGATATGCAGAAATCCTACTGTCTTGTTCTGTGTGGTACTCACAAAGGCAGAATACTTATACATCTCACCTCACCTTTGCAATGGGAAAACCGAGCAGACAAATATGGCTGGGAAAAGCATGATGTGTACGTAGAACCCAATCTAAAACATAACTGCTCAGTCAGATCTTTTGAAAACAATGACTTCAGCTCGCTATCTCTGTTAACAGCATTTCATCTCTGCACACAGCTTCTAGCCTGTAGATGAGAATGTGTTTGGATGAATAATGAAGTGTTTCTCTCTTTTGTAACAGGTACATAAGAACAAGCTTGTATTGAATAATTATAAAGCAAACTCTGTAGGCCAGTAGGCTAACATGAAATAGCATTGCTTCAGAAATCCTACATCTTGTTTTCAGCCAGATTTCAGAATTTGGCTTCTCTCATTAAACAATATGCTGAAAATGTCCTGGATGTGAGGCAGCACCAACAAAAGTTTGGAGACCTTCAGCTTTGGAGTTTTATTTTGGGTTCATACTGAGCTAAGAAACTTACTGAAATTGTGTTGTGAGTTTTAAGGGGGGGGGAGGGACGCAGATGACTCCTTGTGGTTGTTCTCCAGAAGTTTTGTTTCTATGCTAACTTTACAAACGTAACAAGGATTTTATAAATAGGTATCATATGAAATGCAGTATTACCTATGAAATTTAAGCAGCTCTTGGTCTAACCTTCAGAAGATTGGTTTGGTTTATCTAAACCTTGCCAAGTCAGGAGTTGATTTGAAGGAAATTACTAGGCCATATGTTGCCCTCTTCTTAAAACAGACAGAAACCATATTTTATACCACAGCTCCTGCTCCATCATATGCTCCTTCCAGTAACACAACCTAGGCTCACACTGGTGGTTATTTCCCCTTTGGCTATGCCCACCTCTGCCCACAGACTCCAGTGTACTGTCTGGCTCCCCCACTCTCCTTTCAAATGTGTTTTTGGGCTTGGTAGGCCTGGCAGCCTCTGCATGCATCCAGCTGCCTGGGCAAGGTTCCATGTGGGCCATTGCCCATAGCACAGGAAAGGGGAAGCAGGAAGGTGTGATTGTCAAAGGCAGCGACCACTGCATGTACTCATACATCATGAGGTTCCAGCGTGCAGTTCACATTCGAAGTAATGAAAAGTTGTAGTAATGGTTAAGAAGGAAGTGGTCTGTAGTCTGGAATAACCCAACACGCAAAAATGGCTTTGCTTCTACTGTGCACTGAGCTTTAGGGACCGTATATTGCTAGCATCAGCTATTAAGAGAAATGTCATGATAGTTTTGTTAATACATTGTTTACAGGGAGTTCAGTCAACTGTGGACAAGTCTCAGGAAACAGGCAGAGAGTGTGTGTCTCATGAAAAGAAATTTTTTTTATTAGGGAACTTTTTGACCAGCTGCCTGTAACCCAGGAATCTCAGATGGAAAATTACTTTTCCAAAGTGCTTTTGACAACTGTTTTCTCCCTGGTGTAAAAAACATACTGAAAATGATGGCATGTGTCATTTGTGCCTTTGGGGATTCATTACAACTCTGTTAACAGTTCCTGCCACAGATTCCTTCAGTGGTAAGCCAGTTGCTGAGAAAGGCAGTAGTAGGAACTCAAGGGGCTTAAAGGCATTTGCAAACCTATAGAAAGTAGAGAAAGAAAAAAACATGTAGTCCTTCCCTAGGGAGAGATGCAGTATTGTTCTTTTCCACTGCTTTGTACAAGCTAGGATTTTATTGTTCATTCATTTGCAAAGAGACACATGTACTTTCCCGTGAGACCAGAAAGAATCCACATATTTTTTAAAATCCTGTGCTGGTATGCTAACCACAAAACCTCAGCAGAATCAATAAGATTTCTGAAGTGTCATGTGAAATTCAAAATTATAGTTAGAATAGAAGATTGTTACACTACAATGTGCTGCTAGAAATCAGCCCATTGATGGTAAGGATTCGGGAGCAGAACTTGGAGGGTTAGGCTCAGTCTTCAGCATTGCCCAGATTTTCTGCTTGACCAGGAATGGGTTCCAAGCTTAAACTCTTCCATTTTTAAATTCAAATGATGATATTGCTGGTTCTTCTAGAAGTGCTCTGCAACCATGTTACAAGGGTAGTCCCAAGTTGACACCCTCTCTACTGGTTCCATTCATATCCCATTACATTGTATATTATTGTATCATACCTTATCCAGCTCTACTCCATCCTAATTCCAAAGTCATCTTATCTTTTCAGATGACTGAATGTGGCAACGCACAGTTCACTATCAGTAAGTGTTATGCGGTCCTTAGCACTGGGAAAGGTACAATTGCTTTTAAACTTTAAGCATAAATCCCTTGGGAAGCATGTGCCAAATGAGATTTGAAGTGAAGGAGTCATTTGGCTGTCCCAGCACAGAGCCTGGGACGTGAGTTCAAGCTACCCACACACTCTCTGTGTAATACCCTTACAGTTGCAAATGGGGGGGAGATGAAGGCAGGATCTGATGGTAGGCAGATCAGTTAGAGGAGTTCCTCTAACTCCCTACAAAACACATGAAGTCTCATATTATAGAAAATATAAGAGTACACAGTGATGTATTTTAACATGCCAATAAGTTATAATACCAGCTGAATAATTTATTTTAAATATTTTTCTGTATGCTATGATGTATTTTAAATTGCTTCTCTTCTTTCAGAACTTTAAGCAAATACTTTTTAATATCCATTGTCCTACTGATTTTAGAACAGATGCTTTCCAATATATGTATTTTTTTCAAAGACTAAATAATTTCTTTTTAGAAAGGTTTATCAATTAATCATAGATTAGGAAAATGCATTATTTTATGTATATACTCTAGTTAGGTGATGAGAGAGAGCTATATAGATATTTGAAGCTAGGTAGTACCATTCTGATCAAGTAGCATATCTCTAAGCATAGAATTTCACCTGATAATCCCTAAAGCAGAGGTATTTTTTTTTCCTTACTGTATTAGCTAACATTATTAGGCCAAAGAACCTTTTGTAGCATTTGTGTGTAACTTTATGAAAGACTTTGCATGTCAATTTAAAGACTATTTAAAGATGAGTCTTACTGCTGTGGTGCCAGCGCATCACACTGCTGCAGGCGAGCAGGCAACAGCGCAGTGCACACAGTAGGATAATTAGCAGAAAATGCAGTGGCACTTTCTGTTATGTACCACATCTTTAAATGGAGGAGCCTCTTCTGGAAGTTCAAAACTAAGCAGAAAATGCCCTCTTTTCTTTGTTTTCCTTGTTTATTTTGTTTTGATAAAATGCCCTTGACATGTAAATGCAATTTTTATTTGTTTGCTGCACTTGAAATGCCCATTGTATCATAGCCCTCTTGCTTCTTAACTAACCCCATACTTCCTCCAGCACAGGTTCCCCCAGTCCTTGTAAACCCACAGCAGCAGGGGAGATGTATTCCAGTAATGACACTCTCCAGCCACTCTCCGGCCTTCCTGCTGTGCAGGGGATGGGACATAGAAGCATTTTTCTGCACTGCTGATGCTGTGTTAGGCCACATCTGGAGTGCCAGCAGGAGCGTGTGGTCCCCAGGGACATGCTGGGGGCATCTCCCATGCAAAGGTCTGCTTAGTGGCAGATGATAACCTAACCAAGCTTCAAGGATGCTAAATTAGACTTTGGGGCAT
Source organism: Dromococcyx pavoninus (assembly GCA_033558185.1). Taxonomy (NCBI): domain Eukaryota; kingdom Metazoa; phylum Chordata; class Aves; order Cuculiformes; family Neomorphidae; genus Dromococcyx; species Dromococcyx pavoninus. Next base: position 465,959 of record JAUMJL010000063.1, on the reverse strand, counting down.
TTGGAGTAAGAACGTAAGGTGACACACAGTCATGATTGAGGAAGAGGAGGAAAAAAAATGGTAAAATTATTCCAGATTAGCAAATGAAATCAGAGAATTAAAATTGTTGCTTTAAAATGCCATTTTGCATGGTGCATGCAGGAAGCTGTGTCCTGCTCTCCCATACTTTTTATGGTACAGTAATGCCATTGACTTTGCTGTAGTTTTTGCTGATATACACTCACCTGAGATAAACGCAAAACGCAGTGTCTTTCCAAGCCATTCATGTTTGTGCAGATCTACTTGTGAGAGAAACAGCTCAGCCATGCGTAAGGGGAAGTCATAATCTGACTGTAAGATCTGCAATGGCACATCGTATTATTAGCTCCTGAATAGCCTGGTTTATAGTGCAAATGAACTGAAAACCACCTTTTTTTTCCCCCTCAGCTTTAGAGAAACTAGTTTTTGAAGTTGACCAAACAATGTCAACGGTCTAGGATACTAATTTTTCTATTTTGCTCGTATTTTCACTCTCTATGAAAACTTGTGCCGTTCTGGTATATTTTCTGCAATGAATCTGAGCTGTGCCTGTGAAAATTGGAAAATACATTCCAAAAATTTGAAAGACTGTATTTTCAGAGACCTTGGTTCAATTCTGTAGCTAAGGTCCTGAGCTAGGTTACAGCCTTTGCTGCTTGCAAGATCTGCTAGACAAATTGGGAGCTTTGTAAGAGAGGATCTGATTTTAGTGAGTCATGTTTTCTTTCTTTGCATGTTTCTTTGGCTTCCATTTGCAAATGTGGAAGGAATGTAAAATTATATATAATGTGCATCACAGTATCATGGAATGACCTGAGTTGGAAGGGACGCGCAAGGATCAATCCTTGCAGAGGACAACCCCAACACTCACACCATGTGTCTGAGGGAGTTGTCCAAATGCTTCTTCAATATTGTCAGGCTTGGCACCATGACTGCTTCCCTGGGGAGCTGTTCTAGTGCTCTGCTACCCTCTGAAGTGAAAAACCTTTCCTAATATCTAACTGAAACCTCCCTACCACATCTTTCCTCGAGTCCTATCATTGTCATCAGAGAGAAGAGATCAGCATCTGCCCCTCCTCTTTCCCTTGTGAGGAGGCAGTAAACAGCTATGATATCTCCCCTCAGTCTCCTCCAGGCTGAACAGACCAAGTTACTTCAGCCGCTCCTCATATGGCTTCCTCTCTAGACCCTTCACCAGCTTTGTGGCCTCCTCTGAACACTCTCCAGTAGCTGTATGTCCTTTTTTGCTTTGTAATTCTTTTTTGTTAGAAAATATTAGTCAAGCTTTATCCCACAGAAACTGAGCAAAATAAAGCCCCAGACTGATACACAAAGGAGATGACACTGCTATGGGATACAGCAGTTCATCTTCCATGGTTCTAGGTTATTGGAGATGTTGATTGTTTTATCACAGGGTTTTTTTTTAGAAATTTCCTTTCTTTAGAAAAATCTAAAGTGAAACAGAGTGAAACACTGACTATTCAATAATAGATATTTCAAATAAAATATGAGTAGTCCTTCCCGAATAAATACCTGGTTTTTATTTGTGCTAAATTTCTTCAGGATCTAGAGATAGAAAATGCTCAGTATTTTAGAAAATATTGAAACAGGCTAAAGTGCTTTCTTTTATGTGCTTACTTTTGAAAAATGTGGCTATCAAGCTTAAGAATTGGTGACAGATACAGTACAGAAAACAAACCACTATTGCTTTGTTTCCTTTTCTGGCTTTAGACCCTACATTTCTCCCTGTGTGCAAAATGTCAGCAAGTTGTAATGGTAAGACTAATTATAATAATAGATGTAATAGTGGCTTTTCAGCACTGGGCGGATTTTTCAGTAACTTATTGAGGTCACTAATTCCTTTCATGCAGGCTGTGAATAGAAGTGATTTTCCAACACTAACCTAGAAGAAAAATATTCTGTGATTTGTTATCAGTTCATAAATCTATATCTCCTAGTTCTTGCAAAGTGACTGATAGTCCATTAAAAAAAAGTGATGTATTGCATACAGATTCATAGGTGTAGTTTATATTTATACTTCATAATAGCACTTTCTGTACTCTAACAGTAGCACTAATGATTGCCCTGTTCTAATTTCCAGCTACAGAAATTGCAAAAGTGTATATTTTATTTTAAGCATATTATGCACACAAGGAGACTAATCAGAGTGCATTAGCCTTTTAAAAATCAAAATCAGTCATGCTACAGAGTTCTGAAATATTTGAATGTCCTGGCAGTTTCCCCAGTGGCACAGTGACAGCCTGTAGAAAGTATTTTGGTACAGCTGGAGCTGGCTGTGTCTATTTGAGGTAGGTGCTGTCATCAGGCTAGAGGACAGAAGTCCACATACATGATTTTGGTATGTGTGTGACAGTCAGCTTGGGAAACACTGAAAGGACCAGATACAAGTTGACATGAGGATTGCATGTAAGAAAAAACACCCCTCCCTTACGGCCAGTGCAACTATTCCTGGAAGCATAACATCAAGACTTAGAAGAAGCAACTGACAGGTGTCAGCTTGACTCCTGTGTCCTGCCATAAATTGGCCGTGTTTTTTATGCTCTGCAATCTTAAAAAAAAATCTTAAGATGTATTTTATCTGCTTTGGTGGTGATGGCTGACTGGGTGGGGCATTCCTCCATCCAGGCAACCTGCCTGGATGCATTCCTGTGCAACCTGCTGCAGGTGAACCTGCTTTTAGCAGGGGCATTGGACTGGATGATCTCCAGAGGTCCCTTCCAAGGCCTGCTATTCTGTAATTCCAGACTGACGGTCTTTATGGCTAAGAAAGATGTCTTTCTTGTAAATCTGGTCAAGTGTCTCTCTCTGTATTTGATTTCAAAGATTTCTCTGGAAACTAGTTTTAACAGAACAGCAGAAGTGAAACAAAAAATAAAAACATTAGTGAGCACATCTGTAGTGTTTCTCCACAGGATTCTTTAGAGTCTGTTAAAGGTAAGATTTTATCTGAGGGAAACAAGGTTCTCCCTCCTCTGCTGTCTGGTGACCATTGCTCTTGGGTCGCTACTGTCTATAGAATATTATATTAATATCTCTACATTTTTGTAGCAGTATGGATTGTATAAAGATTATGAAGGGAAATACAGGCTATTAGCTTATGGACAGCAGTCAGTGTATCCATACTGCTCTTTGAAGGGCATCGTATTCCATGGTTAAGACTAGTTGTGCTCTCCATCCAGATAGCCAGGCAGGCCCTTGACGCAGGTACTTTGAAGAAAAAATGCTTGGGCATTGTCAGCTGGAAAGTGTGGCATCAGGACAGTGTTTTAAGTGACTTTGTGTGCTGCTAGAGCACAGTGCCATATACAGGCAGCACAGTAAATTACATTACAATCCTCTTGTCCTTCTTGTCATACAAGTTCTTGAAAGCCAGTTATTAAAGTTGAAACATATATTCACTGAATACCACTTTAAATGCTGTTTTAAAAAGGCAACTTGCATATTTTAATATAAAGAAACCTACTGCAATTTATTTTTAATAAAAAGTAGATCTAAAATTCAAGATTAACCTTTGCGATGCACATATTATTGTATTGTCTGTTCAGAACACAGTCATACTTCCTTTTTACTGACACTAAAAATAGCAATGGCTGTAATGTATGTCGTGAGTCATAAATCAATAAGGATGTTTTGCGGGACAGTATTGATTTAGTGCAATTAAAGTAAAACCTCTATTTTGGACTTCTTGAGTGTGTGAAAAGGGTAGCACATTTGTCAATGGATTGTATTTTGGATATAGGGTCTGTTCAGTGCAAATCTGCTTAAATTAAAGAAGGATATTCTTCATTTTGCATGTTTGCATATCTTAAGACATAAGAAGATCTGGTTAAGATATAGGCACTAAAGAGAATTATTATACATTTTTTAAAGAAGATGACTAATTAAGGCGTCATTTGAAATGCAAACTATAATTTTCTAAAGAGCAAAGCATCAGTAATATAAGTATTATCTATAGTAGTGTTTATAGACTCAATGTACAACTGAAATGTGATAACATAGATTAGTTTGCAAATGTATTAATCTAACTTCTTGTTTTGAAAAAAGTGAGAGGAGCCACTGACACCATGTGGAAAACTTGGAAAGTGCCATGTTAAAAAATAGTTTTCTTTTCAACTTGATAGCTTGTTACAACTCCTTCTTTATGATTCATCCACCATTAATAGGACAGGACTGTGTGAAGAGGGAAAGGTACTCCATGAGTCTGAAGTCTTTTAAAGGTAGAAATGCTGTTCCATGTGCTTAAGGCCATGTCTACCACAGAAGACCATGGAGCAAGGATGTCTGGGTTTGAATTGAAAGAACTTATGACAACTAAGTCATACTACCTGGTCCACAGACCTGAGACTCATGGGAGGCCACTGGACACTCCTCCAGAATTAAGCCTGTTTTCACTTTATATTCCTAGAGATAAAAATGTCCCCAATTACTAGATGAAGCAAGAAGCACAGATGCACAGAGAAAATGTCTCAGAGGCATTGTTGTCTCTAAATAGAATGCGTTTGAGAGCATGAAAGCACTAACAGCTTCCTAATGGTATAGGATCTCAAGAAAAATGTGTACCATATCTGTCATACATAAAACTTCTGTTCCTTCTTTTTCTGAAGGATGTTTAATAGATTCATGATCTATCATTCCTTTTTGTGACAAAAACATTTGAGTAGATTTTTGAAAGATTTATTGAGATATTCAATTCAGTTGCAAGAGGAAAAACTCCATTAAAAATTCTTTAACTTCATTCAACTTTTCTTCAGTAGAGTGTTTCTGGTTTGCTCCAGTGTACGTGATGTGTGCTTTAAAACTAGATTTTCTTTCATTTTCTATGTAATTATTTAAATTTTCTGCTTTCATTATTGAACTCATTTATAATGAATTTCAACCCATTAGGGTCTTCTACAGTGCTGTCATTAGCAACTCTGAATTGTTTGATACCTTTTATGCAATTTTTTCTTATTATATTCCTGTGGTGTCCTATGTTTTGTTTAAAATAATTATTATTAAGTTCCTTGCAGAAAGCGACTAATTAAGAAAATATATTATGAAGCACCAATGCAGTTCTGTTGACCCATTCTCATAATTTCCAGTTTATTTTTCAATAACTTTAGTTCTTAAAAGGAAATCTATTTCTTACAACGCAGCGTTTTTTTAAATTAAAATGCTGCTTCATGAAGGAACCTGATAACTTTTTATGAAGACAAACCGAGAAATAATCTGTCATTTAGGTCGTTTCAGAAGTAAACCAGTAGAAGGTAATGATGAAAAATGGTTATACGCTTATAAGAAGTGCCACACAAATGTTCAGTGTCTTATATGAGATGAGTGAACAATCCCTGCAATTTTGAGGTCTAATCAATCCAAATTGATATCAGTGCTTGTTTCTGTTACGTATCTGCTGCTTATTTAATGAGAGTTTTATTATTGCTCAGGTGCCTATAGTATAAGATACCTATAGTAGTCTCCATAAGCCCATGACTGAAGAAGCAGTGTGATAAAACAGCATCGTGGTTTTAAAGTGTGTTTTTGTGTAACAGCCATGTGAGTTATAATAGTCTAAGGTTACATCATTGTGACATTCATACTATTTTCAGTGATCCTGTTTTGTTCCCATTTCGGCTACAGTCCTCCGAATGATAGATATTTGGAAGGAAATCTATACCTAATCAGATACCTGTTTAAAGCCTTACGTCCTCATAGGTCCAGACACCTGTCCATTTGTGGGCAACATCAGAACCATAGTCACCAACCAAAGACTTACATTGACAAAATCTTTTCACAGGGCACTTCTTTTATAAAATATTTTCACTTTAACAAAGGGCATGTATTCATTTGTGGCACTCAGAGGTGAAGATACTAAGGAGAAGATCATGTTGGTTTTGATGCACACAATTTTAATTATAGTTGTTTTGATAGATTATCTTCTGTACATTCTGTGGTTTTAGCAAACTGTTCTTTCTGAATATTAGCTTTTGTTGGCTTGACCTGCAAAAGATGATCAACTTTTCATTTGTCCAATAGGTTTTAACTTACATATTATATTTATAGCTCCGTTAAAATACAAATTCAAGGTGAATTGGAAAATGATACTGAAGAGGTATCCTTGTAGCATTAAAAACGTTCCATAGAAGCATAGAATCACAAAATATTTTGGTTTGGAATGGACCTTTAAATGTCATGTAGTCCAGCCCATCTGCGGTGAGCACCATCCAACCTGACATTGAATGTTTCGAGGGATGGGGCTGTTAGGTCCTGCTCTCGACACCAACAGTGGTCAGCCTCCCCCGACCTGCACAGTCGGAGAGGGATGATCTGCACGGTCTGCACGGCAAATTGGAGACTGACAAATCTCCTAGGGTAAATTCAAAAACAGCATTTATTTTGGGCTTGGCCAAAAAAATAAAGCAGATACTCGGATCAGATACTCTGGGTGCACTCTGGGTCACAGCGTCTCAAAGTTGCAAAACCAGATCTCAATCTGTTCAGATCACAATCTGATATTCTGAACACAGTCAAGGCAACTAAACAAAACTACAACAGAACTCAGATTTGAGCTCATACGAGAAAGACAAAATAGTTACCATTCCAAGGGCCTGTGGAAAACGTGGTCTTCAGGAGCATGTGGTCTTGTGTTTCTTCTGCAGCTCGTCTCAGGCAGGTTCCATGGAGTGGTGAAGCCGTGCTGGCTATCTTGAGTAAGCTCTCAGTCCTCAGTGTGCCTGTGCCTACCTTCTTGGAGGATCTGTTCCATGATCTTTCCCAGCACAGAGGGGAGGCTGGCAGGCCAGTAGTTCTCAGGGCCATTCTTTCTAACCTTTTCAAAAATAGTTGCCACGTTTCCCTTTTTCCAGTCACCAGGGACTTCACAGACTGCTATGACTTCTCAAATATCATGAAGAGTGACTTGGCAACTACATATTTCCTCTGTAATCTGTAACATATGGAAACTCTAATGACCAATTTTTGCTCTTTGAGTAAAAGTAGAATCAGTTTCTAACTTCAGCTGAGTCTCATCTAAGTAACTTCATTTTCTGAAAGTTAACTGCATGGTTTTCAGACAGTCTTTCTCTGTAGAAGTGATAGTATTGGGTATCTATGTGCAGAAAGGCCAATGCTTATACTTTTTCCCGTAGTAACCAAGGCCATCCTCGAGCTGGTGGAGAGCCATAAATTAGAGGCAAAAAAAGGTTGCACCTGCAGGGTGAGACACACAAGACAGGTGACCCCAAACTGACCAACAGAGTATTCCATCCCATATTCATAATACTTGGTATAAAACTGAGAGATCACAAGGGTCTCTTCTTTGATGACCAACATCCAGTGAGGACCTTGTCTATCTGTTTGCCCCTAATCCTGGTTGCATGTGTTCCTGAATCCAGTTCCTGAGTCCAGCTCCCTCCTAGCCTCAGACCCTTGCCCTTGTGTCTGCTCTGCAGCATTTGTGGTGATGTATAGTCATTGAGGGGTGGAAGCGCTGTTTCATGTTTTTGCGTGTATATATGTATAATTATTAATAATATTTATTATTTCATTAAAACTGTATTTTAAGTTTCCAACCAGTAAATGTTTTTCTTCTGGGGTGTGGGGAGAAAGGGGAATTGGGAGTTCAGCACCTTGCTTCTAGCTGGCAAAATTGCTCAAACCTGGACTAAACCATGACATCTTTATAAGCACTTCAGCAATGCCAGCATTAAAGGATTCAGAGTTCTGTTTGCCAGACAAGATCTACTTGGAGACCTGCTACTTCTGTCTCCTTGTCACTGCTTCATAAGGATCTACTCATCTGTCCTCATGGGTTATTTAGGGAACTTGGGCTTTTATTATAGAAAGCATCTAATATGTGAGCAGGCAATCAAATTTTACGAATACACAGAGAATTCTATGTGGTATTATGAAAAAATATAGACTGAGTTATTCCAGGGCCTGAACTCTTATACTATAACTTAATGTTTAAGATATTCCTACCTGTATATTGCAGAAAGCAATATAGCCTAAACTATGTTAAAAAAAAACTCACAGCTTTTCTCCTTTTCCTACTTCAGTTGCAACAGCATGTTATGACACATTAAGTGACTTTAAAAAGCCTCAGGCAAAGAGTATGAAAGAGGTTCCACTTACCACCAATGTTATTTCCATCTAAAAATATCTAATTGAATGGTAGGCAGATAAGGTTTGGAGGACACTGACGCTTCTTGTGTCATTTGCATGGGTTAGAATTAAAGGAAGATCCATATAAGTTTGTGCATCAGATGGGATGCTTCAAACTAAGCAGTGACTTAAATTTTCTCTGTGCTCTTTTACCCATTGCTCTTCAACTTTCCAGCAGAAACTCTTTCTCACATCCCCACTGCATTTTCTAAACTCCACTGTTCTCTTTTTCAGGTGTCTATGAAGTAAGACTTTGGTGTTTTCTTTCATACGTAGGACTGAAAAGGACGTGTAACTCATTTAGTTCCTCTTAACCCAAAGCTACTTTCTCTACAGCACCTCTAATGATCATGTGAAGGAGTGTCTCCCCCTCCATTTCTCCTTGGACTGGATACCCCAGCTGCCCATACTTCTTCCCCCCATGGTGTGCTCTAAGGCTTGCATAAAAGAGCAGGTAACTGATACTGCTGGAGCAGAGCGTATCAGTAGACTAAGGAAGCCAAGGTAGCCTGCCCTGACTCTACATCCACTACAACCCTTGAACCTTCATCTGGAAACAACCAGATGGTTATTTAGACAATACCAAGATTTGAGACTTGTAGTGACTCTGGTCACCAAGTAGTAGACTTTAGTGTCTTGGTGGTATAGGTAGCTGTGGAGTTTGTGTAGCACAGATTCCAGGCATCTAAATTCCTCCAAAGCTTTCTGCATCTGTATTGATGTGCACAGTTAAGAATTATATCCTAATCCAGATTTTAGATACAACCTGGCTTTAGGTGGTTCTGGGTTTTAATACACCATTGTGTATGTAAACCCTGATAGACCATTTCCAAAGATGAACAGAGCAGTCCAATGCAGAACAGAATAAGTTCTTGGAAGATTGACATTAAATTTGATAAACAGTGAGGAAGGAGATTAACTCTTTGTCATGCTCTTGTTGGAGCTGGACATCAGTATCATGCTGCTTTTCTTCATACTGAATCTTAAAAAGAAATTTGCAAATAAAAATAGGAAAATTGCAGTAGAAAAATATGCTGAAAAAGTTTCTGCACATCTGCTTTCATTAATGACTGATTTCAATAATTAGCAGCAAACATAACTCTGTATTTTTGCCTTCAGATATTAATGTTTAACCAAGTATTAATTAATTAAAAATTAATGTGATTATTCATATTGACTTTCAGCAATATTCCCCTTAATTTATTGATACCAAATGAGTAAAATCTGAAATGGGAATGAAAATTCTAAGACTTCTTTATTCTAATGAACTTTATTTTATTATTTTGAAACCACTAGAACCAAAATTTTAAGACATTGGAAAAGCTGAGCTTGAGCGGTTATAAACACACCTCAAATCATGACCTAATTTAATATTCCTGCATACAGACTGAGGTGTCTGAAAATGTAGGTTTATGTTTAAATATGACCAAATCTCTCATAAACTGATGAAGCTTGAAGCTCCTATGTTTGCCAATTATGCAGGATTGGTAATACTTTTTATGGTTTAAGGTAATTCTTGAAAAATACTTTTTCTTGATGGGTTCCTTTAAAGGTTGCCCACTGTATATGCAGTGAGAGCTGAGCCTGCTGGTGTTTGGTGCCAGTAGCTCAGTGGAGATGAGTGGGATGGCTCAGGTGCACAGTTTAAGCTTGTTTGAGAGACGTTTGAGTGAGGGCGGTTGTCTCCTGCCAGATCTGTGCATTCCTAGGTCAACAAGCAGCTGATGTTTGATCCAGAGCAGATCCACAACTGCATTTCTCCTGATCTAGCAATAGCAAGCACTACCAAGTTTGTGCTGGTTTTAAGACAAGTTAGACTTGCATAAGGATACCTGGGCAGCCAGTACCTGATCTGTGAAAACCAGCCTTCCGTTAGAATTTAACCCATCCAAAAACTGGTATCAGGAATTCTGAACCTCACCTGGGAGTCAGGAGAACTATACCCGTTTTCTATTTGAAAGCCCAGACAAAAGAAACAAATAACTGTGAGGTTTTTCACTTGTAATGCCACTATATTTTATTGTATGATAGCTGATGTAAACACATTTATGCAATAAGCAAAGAAATTTAGAGAAACTGTATTTATCTTATATTAAATTTAACTCCTGTTTATCCAATAGACTAGAATTGTTGCAAGTCATTCCAGTTCTTTGGATAAGTACATAATTACATATTTAAGAAATTGAGATAAACATATAGTAGAAGTATTGGTGAGGAAGATAGCTGCTGCAAATTGTTACAGATGTCTATGGAGTTCATTTATAGTCGCTTAAGTTTTAATCAATTTTATGTGTGTATTTATGGTCTAGACTGTTCTAATATGTACATTAAATGAACAATAATGCTATTAAGGCAAATACTGAAGAGGAAATTAATTCTGTTGTGTGAAGAGAAGCTCTTTACTTGTGCTTAATGCTATTGATTTTAGTGAGTATATATATGACCGGGGAAGGTCGTGGAGCAGATCATATTGAGTGCTATCACACAACACATGCAAGACAGCCAGGTGATCAGACCTAGTCAACATGGGTTTGTGAAAGGCAGGTCCTGCCAGACCAATCTGATCACCTTCTACGACAGGGTTATGGACGAGCGAAAGGCTGTGCATGTTGTGTACCTGGACTTTTGTAAAGCCTTTGACACCATTTCTCACAGCATTCTGCTCGAGAAACTGGCTGCCATTGGCCTGGACAGGCACACCCTCTGCTGGGTGAAAAGCTGACTGGATGACCGGGCCCAAAGTGTGGTGGTAAATGGAGTTAAATCCAGTTGGAGGCCGGTCATGAGTGGTGTTCCCCAGGGTTCAGTGCTGGGTCCAGTCCTGTTCAATATCTTTATTAATGATCTGGATGAAGGGGTCGAGTGCACCCTTAGCAGGTTTGCAAATGACACCAAGCTGGGTGGCAGTGTTGATCTGCCTGAAGGAAGGGAGGTGCTGCAAAGAGGTCTGGACAGGCTGGATCAGTGGGCTGAGACCAACGGGATGAGGTTTAACAAGACCCAACACTGAGTCCTGCACTTGGGGCACAACAACCCCATGCAGCGTTACAGGCCTGGGGAAGAATGGCTGGAGAGCTGCCTGGAGGAGAAGGACCTGGGGGTGCTGTTTGACAACCGGCTGAATATGAGCAAGCAGTGTGCCCAGGTGGCCAAGAAGGCCGATGGCATCTTGGCCTGTATCAAAACCAGTGTGGCCAGCAGGACCAGGGAGGTGATTGTACCCCTGTACTCGGCTCTGGTGAGGCCACATCTCAAGTACTGTGTTCACTTCTAGGCCCCTCAGTACAAGAAGGACATTGAGGTGCTGGAGCGTGTCCAGAGAAGGGCGACGAGTCTGGTGAAGGGGCTGGAGAACAAGTCCTACGAGGAGCGACTGAGGGAACTGGGGTTGTTTGGCTTGGAGAAGAGGAGGCTGAGGAGAGACCTCATCACTGTCTATGGCTGCCTGAAAGGAGGCTGTGGCAGAGCGAGTATTCATCTCTTCTCTCAAGTGACAGGTGATAGGACAAGAGGAAATGGCCATAAGTTGCTCCAGAGGAGGTTCAGACTGGATATTAGGAAGAATTTCTTTACTGAAAGGGTGTTTAGGCACTGGAACAGCTGCCCAGGGAGGTGGTTGAGTCACCATCCCTGGAGGTGTTTAAAAAATGGGTAGATGAGTTTTTGAGGGATATGGTTTGGCAAATAATGGGTGTGGTTGGACTCAATGGTCTCAGAGGTCTTTTCCAACCTTATGATTCTATGATTCTGTGAATTTAATGATTCTTTTCCTTAAATGTTTTTCAGGACAGGGGTTTAGATGATAACCTAAAGGAGAGCTTGTGTAGGCTGTATGAAAAGCAATTTTATATCTCAAATTTTGTTGTAACTCTGACAATTCTGATTACCTACACTTAGAAATTAGCCTACTTTCCCCCCCATGAATATTTGTTATACACATATAATAGGTTGCAACTAATCATATTCATTCTCAATTGAATTAAGAGGATTTGGTGAGTTGTTACTCATTCTTGAATATGATACTCATTAAACATGAGTACAACAACGTTAAAATAGACATTGCTGACCATGGATGAGATATACCCATGAGCCATAGTGTTCTCATCCTGGATGCTTTTTCTGGGATCTTCAGGCAGCTTATGTTACCTACCACGACATGTAGTTGCTAGAATCTGAAATGAGGCAAGTTAATGGCATTACATTATCTTCTGATGACAAATCCATTAGCATATATCACCATTCTCACTTATAATTCAAGTCCCTGCTTGTTTGGTCCTCATTGCAAGGGAAAATCTGCAAGGTTTTGTTTCCATTTCTTTACAAATGTTTTATGCAGCTTTACAAGGCTGAGCAATGCATGCAAATGAAGGACTAATTTGTGTGTTCTAATGGCTATACATAGATTTGTTGTCTTAAATTATTTAAAATCTTCTCTGTCAACTGGAATGACCTACAGGATGTAATTTATTTTTTTTTACATTAATTATTAATTGAATCGGGTTTCTTGACTAAAATGAAAAATTTATATTATTGTTCTATACTATTTTTGAATCATTAGCTTTGCAGCAAATGTATGAAGTAAATAGAGGCAAGTTTTCATTGTGTTTTACTCTGGGTGAAAGATTTTGGACTGCAGAGAGAAGACTTAGTGGTCCCCGATTTTACTGACCCTCCTGGTGAGAGTGAGCCCTCGTAGCAATGCAGAGCATGAGAGCAGGATTGCGTTCCTAGGATGGGATGAGTTGGATCAAGTTGTGTGTTCAGAGTGGTGTCCCTGCTGAAACACAGGGCAGCACTGAGCTGGAAAGTAGCACAATGGTTGACAGAGACCTTAACCTGTCTAGCTGCTGGATTTTAATTCTCTTCTTTACATCCCAAAGTCGATGGAACAGGCATGAAAGATCTTGTACTGAGAATTAGGAAAGAGCTTTGTCTGACTTTGGTGAGGCTAGGGGCCAGCGGTGAGGGAGGGCAGGAAATGTGTTCAATGCATAATAGTTGGAAAAAAGCAAAGGGAAGATAAAGTGGGAGAAATGAAGACAGAAATGGATGGATAATTGTCCTGGGTGGAGGCAATAATGAAACACTGATCTTTTGAAGATCAGGAATTTGTAAGAAGCCATAGGTGGGGAAGAAGTTATTATGGTCAGAGAGTCAGTTAAAGAAGCAGACATAACTGTAACAACTTAAAAGCAAGATATAATTAACTGACAGAATATTACTCAGTGATAATGACTGTATAAATCTGCATTTAATTTATCAAATAAACAGGATGAATAGCAGATTTAACAAAGAATACTTAGTATCAGCAGTCTCTTTGTAATAAGCTATTTATATTTTATTTAACCTGTTTTGGAGTCTACAAGTGAGTAGTGTGGCCTGTATTCACCTTACCTAGCTTTAAGCATTTAACTGATGCATTTAGTTAGATCAAATACCAAATTTAGGCAATGAATTGGTATTTATTAAAGCAGTCGTCTTGTAGGCAGTGCCTAAAGCACCTTAAAAGTATCAAAAAAATTAAAAACCTTAACAGAAAGAATTTTACCTCCCAGCATGTGTGCTTTATTTTATGGTCTTCATAGGTATTCATATTGTATAAACTCATGCTTTCATTGTATGAATTCTTGCAGAATGTTAACAGTTTTCTGTGATTTATTGCTAAAGTTATGGCCCCACATATTAAAAGTCTACCAGCATAAAAGATACTCAGCTAATTTAGCCATCATCAGCTGCCAAATTCCAATTTACACAACTTCAAAATTTAGCACGTACGATTCAAGTTCTTTCCTTCCCTAGTAAAGGCCTTCAGGCAGAGAGAATTCAGCAGTGGTGACATTTCATTCGTTATTATTCACCCATTGTTCCTTGTGCCATTCTTTTATGCTTTTCTTTTTCCATCTACTTCTCATTCTCTCTTTTTACAATACGAACTGACGAGGATTCTCCATTATAGGGAATCACGGCGTATTTTCTTCAGGGCTGATCATGCAGTATTTAAACTAATTGGCAATTGTTAATGATCTGCCATTTCTTGGGTTAAAGCAATCTGCCCTGCTCAGTGTTATTATATAGGGCAAACACAGCAACATAATTTCAAGAGAAAAAAGAAAAAATGCTGAGTGTCTTTAGACTGCAGAAATACAGAAGGACAGCTTTCTATATCTCCGCTATCATGTCTTCCAACATTTAAATCTCTCATTGGTTTATTTTAACTTTTGGACCATAGGGTTGTGGTGTTTTTTTTAATTTGTTCTTTGTAGAGGTTTTCATTAAATTTACAATTATGGTATTCTCCTTAAAAGTTCAATATATTAACTGCTTAGGAAATTACTTGTTATTTAATATTCTATAGATAGAAAATGAGTAATTAGGCTTCCCTGGAAGTATTTAACTGCCACCATTACATGTATGGGGTGCCCAAGCAGAAAGGTGAATGATTTCCTGCTGCTTTCATATTTCCAGACTAGGGGCTCCTACGCAGTACCTAAGTAAGAGTTAACTGCCTTAAACTTTGAAGATTTTCTGTAGGAACCTGATATTTTTCTAATTCTGTGTAAAATAGGTTTCTGTACTCTTGGCCTTGCATGGTGCTGAGCAAACTCTTCATTCACTGACTTTGGTAGCTGAGAGCACTCAGCATTTATTAGATGAAATCCTTTCTAATTATAAATAGGGAATGAGTCAGGCTGTTCCAGTCATGATAAATGAACCTGATTAAACATTTTGTGTCAAATATAGCACAGTGGAATGGAAAGTTAAGAGTAAGTGGATTGAAAGGCTGCATAATTACCAGGAATGGTGCTCATTCACTTCAGGGAGGTAGCACTGTGCAGCAGCATCAATGCTCTAAGGTTAGGAAGAGAATTAGAAAAACGGTACCAGCTCTGCTTGCCACTGGAAATCAGCCTGGCAGTGAAGGTACTTAGCTTTCTGGCCTCCAGATACCTTCTGAGCTTTGTGTGCATTTGCTGTATGTGGTTCAAACTTTAAAGGTGAAGCGAATGGCTCCTGGTGACCTGCTCCAATCTCGATGAGAGGGTTCATGAATCTTCTACTAGAGTAGCTAACACAAGCTTCTGAGCAGAAGCCAGTCAGACTGGATAAATAAAAAACAAAATTATTAATAACTGAAAGAGTTTGAATCTATTCTCTTAATGACATATTTACAGTATAGTTTAATTGATCTTGAATATTAAATGTCTGATTTTATTATTGTAAATGGTTATAAAGCCATTTTTTTAAACTGATGAATTTCTATTTACATTTCTCTATGTGAATGGCTTTTTTACAGCATTTCTCTGGATTGAGAAAGCCACATTCTTTACTTTTAGGTTTTCACGGAGTTCTAATATATACTGGCAAATAATGGGAAGAGGTGAAAAAAGAAAAAGGAGTATATTCTACTGTTTTGGAGAGATTTAGTAAATGGAAGATTTTTCTGTTGCATAGTCTAAAATTTATGGAGTAGTTGGAAAATATTTTCTGCACAAGACTGGACTTCTGATTTCTTGCTGGGATTGTCTACTGTGAGATTTGCAATATCTACTTTGTGAGTTTCAATATGCAACATATTTTTAGTAGGGCCACCAGGGGCAAACAGCAAAGCTGGCAATTAGCATCTCCCATGTTTCAGATGAAATATCAATAGCGCAAAAATCTGCAATCCCGCAAGGACCCATACATGAGCCTGACTCTGCATACAGCATTGAAGTATTGAGGCTATGCAAAGGCTGCAGAATTAATCATTTGTGTGAGGATCAGGTACGGGAGAACACAATAAATATGTGAGAGCCATTCTCTAGTATTTTCTTGGCCTAACTGCTTGAGAAGCCAGTTTAAATTGAGTTACAATGTTGAAGGAGGAAATGTAGTATATGCTGTGCTACGTGATGGTATGCTGTTCAGCAAGGCTTGTTTTGGAGAGCAAGTCATGCTGTAGGGCAGCCTCCACTGACAGCGCTGTCCTCTGGTGTTGTCTCCCTCCATGGCCTCACATCCCTGCATAGCTCATCATCAGGCTGGAGGGATCTCATAATAGGAGAGGGGCCATATGACTGCACGGCAAACCAAGGAGATGCTGAATGAAGAGATGTGCCATAAATACTGCCTGTGTTTTGGCAGAACTGGAATATGAGTACAGGAATGATGGTTTTCTTCACTGATCGCTTCTATCCTTCCAACATGAGTTTCATGGCACATGTGAATGCATTAAGCCATAAATATTACCTGTAACCGTTAAAACTTTCAGTCTTATTTTCAAGATAGCCACGGTGCTTGTCTATTACCTGTCATGGTCACTCCATGAATCAGTAGAAAACTTATGTTCCAAAACACAGGTGCGTTTCTCAGAACAAATACAAACTTCTCATCAAAATTTTATCGTGAAAACTAGGATATAGCAGATCTCACCCTTCTTTTCTGTTTCAGAAATATCTTTTTTTTAGGTTTTTTGGTTTACATGTGGAGTTCTTGGGGTGTCCAGGAAAGACGTTTCTCTTGTTATTTATTAAAACCTCTCAAACTCAGTAAGCCGAGAACAAATAGGACTGAAAACATCAAGCATGGTTTATACTGCAGAACTATTTCAGTCTTAATTTTGATGAGAAACAGAGATACAGAATTTTTTGATTACTTTTTAAAATATTCCATTTCTACCTCCTGATCACATTTTAAGGACACATTTTATTAATGATGCCCGTTCCACTGAAGAATTTGAAAGACTTCATGTACTCTGCAAATTTATAGTGTTACGTAGAAGAGTATACCCTTAGAAGGATATAATATGTACCAGATAAATTAAAGACTGTTCAATTTACTATGGAATGCAACAAAAAAATCTTGTTTAATTTTCCATCTTCCAAGGAACATGTTTTAAGAGAAATCAGATAGTCCAGTTCCCTGCATCTTTGAATGTGTATGAATATTTTGAGTTCAGAAAATATAAGTAATACTCAGTAAAGCAAATCTGATATTCTGCTTTCTTCAGAGCAAAATTATTTTAACAGTGATCTTTTTTTTTAAGTTGTATTCACAAAGTATCTTTAATGAGCAGAATATCAGTTTACTGTTATGTAGACAAGAGGTATTGCCATCACGCCCTATTTAACAACCAAATGCATTATTAAAAACTAATGATTTCTTCTTCATTAGTTTTTGGGGATTTTTTAATTTGATTTGATCTGAATAAAGTCACACAGAGGTTGAAAACTGCAAGATTATGTTTCATTGTAAATGTAACTCAAGTTGTTTTCAGTTTCCCTTGGTATCTTACTGTTTATTTAAAACAATGAGAACAATCTTCTGTCATCTTTTGCAGTCCACTGTAATTCAGGACCTTGATCACCTTGTCCATGTATTTCTCCCAGCTAGGCAATTCTGAGCTTTTCTTCCCTCGCACCTTTTGGCTTTGTTTCACATTAATACCTTCCTGGATTTAGCTCCTAAATTATAAAAAAAAAGCGAGAGTTCTTTAATAGATGTGAAGGTCATAATCTTCAGACAGTCATGGTAAAATATGATGCCATCTGAAAAAAAGGAGCACATACTGTTATTAATGTCAAGTGACTGTTGTTCAAAGACTGGTCGACCTTCCAGTTTATTGACAGGAGTATGTTAATAAAATTTTGCTTAAGATTAACAGACTGTGAAGGAGAAGACTGAGTGAGTTAGGGAAGGCAAGTCTTATAAATGGAAGAAAATTAACCAGGGTGTTAGAAACATAGGATAAAAAATTATCCTGTAAACATCTGTGACATAGCTTCTCCGAAACTAATGAGTATGCCCTTAAAGAATAGGAAGTACTTTGGAATTCTTGGCTCATCTAAGGACTGACCAGGAGTTGCTGCAGACACTTAGAAGGAATAAAATTTAGTCAGCGGATTAGAAGGATTAGAAGGATTTTTGTAGATATTCAGAGAATGAGGATCTGAAATGAACTTCCAATATAAGGGACAAGCATTTGCTAGCTTCCATCTGAAGGACTGATTAGTTGACGTTCAGGGTTATTTGGCATGGTGAACTCTGACAGGAGGCAACTAGATTTGAAGGCAGTTCTTCCTGATCATCCTTCTCTTCTGGTGGGAGTTTTGTCTTACTGAAGATCTTTTTCTCTTGAGCAAAGTGTGGAGTTCTGGCACCATGGAAGATCCAGTAAATCAATGCTTCCAGGATTCCTTTTTGCCATGGCTGCCTATAAAACCTCCCTAGGGGTAGGGAGGGATTTTATGACAACCTAAAACCTCAAAGCTATAGACACCTTTCAGTATAGAAAACCTGCTTACCTTCTGAAGTAATATTTCTGTCACCAAATCAAGAAAAGGCTCTTAGTAACTGTGATTTATTTTTGTCTCAAGCATGTACCGTGATTAATTTTGGACACCTCAAAATCTTTCCTAGGTTTCACAGTGCTTCTTTGCGTTAGCAAAAATTTTGGTGGTTTACAGTGAAGAAAATGAAGCAAAGAGATTCTTTTGTAGAATTTAATGCGTTGCCCTCTGTCCTGGCAACAAAGGATTTTCACATAGACAAACGCTGTCTCCAAGAACAGAATTGCAGAGCTCTCTGCTCCATACTAGCTGTTACTACAGTAGCTTGTTTCAGAGCTGAGGTAGCTTTCCAGAATAGTGCATACCTGGGCATACCTGGGAAGTCCACCGGCCTTTCTTGCCCAGAGAGGGGAAGGCATCTGATGCTGGCTTTTTTGAGTCCTTAAGCCACTGCCTTATTTCAGATTTGTACCTGTGCTTTGACTATATTGAGGCCACTTAGAAAACACATGCGCTGAAAGCAGTGGAGAAACTGCCAGTAATTACATGCCTTCCTTGGTGAGTGGAAAAATGGTGAAAAGTAACTGAGACTCTGATCAGCTGTGATTGTCAACACCTCCCTCAGTGTTGGCAATCTACTAGCACTGCTAAAACAG
This sequence comes from Dromococcyx pavoninus, assembly GCA_033558185.1. Lineage (NCBI taxonomy): Eukaryota > Metazoa > Chordata > Aves > Cuculiformes > Neomorphidae > Dromococcyx > Dromococcyx pavoninus. The sequence continues at coordinate 446,857 of JAUMJL010000063.1, read as the reverse complement.
TCTATAATCTGGCCCTGACTCAAGAAAATATCACTTTAAACCAGTGGTCTTGCCAACAGCTATCCAATTTCTAATCTTTTTTACTTAAGGAAGGTAATTGCCTTACTTTTACCCCAAAAGCCCCAAAACCTTTTGAATATATTTCAGTTAAACTGATGAATGTTATTCTAACAACTAAGGACAAATATACATACTTTTAGGTCTATCAGCAGAATTCAACCTAATTCATAAAGAGATTATGTTAATATGCTTAAAGGATCTGGAAGATGATGCTAACTTGAGCTGATTCTGTTCTCTCTTCTTGACTGGATTCTGCAAAAGTTGGCATGAGTGAGTGTTCCCCCTTATTTGCTTGAAATTTTTGTGGTATTGTGTCACAGTTTAGCCCTGGTCTGGCCAGTTTCAGCAGCTAAAACGAAACAGTTGGGCTTTGAATACCTCTTCCCCCCGACAACTCCCAGGGAGAAGACAAAGGGAAATCAGAGGAAGGAGACTTGCAGGTTGGAAACAAACCTAAAACACCTTTAATAAAATAGTAGTAGTAGTAATACTTAATAATAGCAATAATAATTATAAACAGATACATGAAATTGTGCTTGTACCCCACCCCTCCATGACTATACTTCACCACAAATGCTGCAGAGCAAGTCAGGAAAGAGGTCAGCATCAGGAGAGAGCTGGACACAGGAATTGGATTCAGGAATGCATGGATCCCGGGATCAGGGGCAAACAGACAGACGGGGTCCTCACTGGATGTTGGCCATCAAAGAAAAGAGTGATACCCTCGTGATCTCTCAGTTTTATACCAAGTATTATGTATATGGGATGGAATACTCTTTGGGGTCACCTGTTGTGTTTGCCTCTCCCTGCAGGTGTGGCCCTTCTTCATCCTTGATTTAGAGCAGTCCACTAGCTCGAGGATGACCTTGGTTACTATAAGCATTGGCCTTTCTGCATACCGGTATCCTGTGTTATCACTTCTAGAGACAAACACCGTCTGAAAACCATGCAGTTAACTTTCATAAAATGAAGTTACTTAGACGAGACTTAGCTGAAGGTAAAAAATGGATGTTACTTTAGCTCAAACCACAATATATTGTTATAATAGTTTCCCCCCTTGAAATACAAAATGAGCCAGTACTACTAGAGAAAGATCTTTCTTCCTAAGTAGTGTTCACCTGAGACTTTGGAACCATGATTGTTTACCATTATATATATCTGTATGAAAGTGTGTGTGTGTGTTTGTGTGCATCATGTCTGTGTGTGTCTGAATAATGGGTTTTTCCTCTGTTTCTCTGTATCAGATGATAACCATAACTTGTAATTGTTTTGCTCTTTTCGCTTTAGTTCTCATGCCCCTCCACTCTTGTGTCCCAATTCTTATCTTACGTTTTCTTCCTCCTAAAAAACATAAAATCCAGTTCTGTCCTCATAGTTAAAATATCAGTAAATAGTTCGAGTTTGTCTTCATGGATTGAAATATGATTATTTCTGCCCAGTCTATTTAAAATCTGTAACTTTGCTTCTCTCCTGGAATCTCTCCACAGGAAAGTGTGGTGAAGGATGGCTTCATTATCTCTTTTTCCCTTCCATGCACTGTCCTGCTGTTTTAATTTAAGTGTAAAGGCACCATAAAGATCTGTAAACTTTCTTGATCATAGACAGTTTAGGAACAATGAGATATAAGCACATCCAAATGTTTTGGAATTTTGTGGGAAATATTGACAAAGTCAGGAAACTTGCTATCCGCTGAAATATGCTGAGGAAGTGAAGAAACTGAGCTCTGACATTTTTTTTTAAATTTAGTAGACATGCATTAAGATATTACCATCTTTGCTTTCCGCCGACAACTTTGTTAAAGTTTATTGTCCCAACGGCAATGGAAACAAGCAATATTCTTGTGCTGATTCCTCAGCTACTACTATTTACAGTCCTATGTATTGTCCTAAAGCACCTTAAACAGCGGTTTATCTTAATACCACCCTGAGAAACTGGTATGTGTTTTATTTCTGAGGTATGTATTTTGCCTTGAAAGCACAAAGTGGACTGCACGTATCCTTATCACCTTCGTTCTTGTCTGCTGTATCCAATATAGTCTGTCAGTCTCCAACTGCACTCTTTAAAAGTGAAAAGCAGAGTTATTTGGGAATCAAGAAGCCTTCAACTTAGCTTGAATATTTTTAACTAATTTCATTAGATCCAACAGGGACTGAAGTGTTGTTCTCCATAAAGGGGCTTTAGGTGTATGTGGTCATGCTGCCTCCATATCATCAAAAAGATCACATTACATTTCTATGATACACAGTATAAATCTCTCCAAGATCGTTCCTGCAGCTTGCTTTATTATTATTATTGCCAATGAGAGATTTTATACAAAGACTAAGTGATTTAGATGCTGGGATTTTTCTTTTGTTCATATTCAAATTTAACCAGTTCATTTTACCAGTCTAGTGTATCACTGGTAGTGTTCTCTTTCATTACCTTGCCTGGCAAAGTTGAATCACATGCTGAACGTCTCGTGCCTTATTGTTGCATATATGTCAACAGCTTTAAATAAACGCAAGTGCTGAAAAATTTCACAAAGTTCCTGTTTCCAGAGAAACCAGTTTCCTGTTGTCTGGGCATGTTCAAAGAGGGTAAGTCAATTGTAAACTAAGCATAAACCTTGCTGTAACTTCACACTGAGAAAACAAACAAGAAAAAGCATGTTATGGAGAAGCTGGTTGTGATAAAGTATTAGAGGAAATTCTTTTAACATGTGGATTAGTGAATGGGTGAGAGGGTGTCTCCAGGAATAAAATGAGAAGGTGATGGGAATGTGCTCACTTCTCTGAGTTTCTTTGATTAATTCCCTTTTTTTTTTCCTTCTTTTCTCCTCTACACAGCTATTTGAATTGGACCAAGGGAAGGGGGTGAGGCAGGGTGGGATATGTCTTGGGAACTTAAATATTTATATATTGCTCTTTGTCCCATCCTTTCAATATGGGAGACATAGCATTTTAAGAACTTTTTCTGTTGTGTGTGCTTTTCTCTGAGGTTTAGATTTAGCAGCATTATCCTGTTTTATCCACCTACAAACATACTATAATCACCTTAAATCCTAGGATTTAGGTCCCTGGTTTCTAACATTCTCCCCAAAAATATGCTGGACATTTCATCCTGTGTAATGATCTCATGTTACCTCATGCTAACAAGAACAATAGTGACCAGGGCCGCATTTGAGTCGCACTTTAAAAGAGGAGGACTGGATTTGCTTGAAGTATTCCCATCACCCCATTCCCATCATTGTAATGCTCAAATGTACCTGATACACAGCAGAGAGTTTCTGGATTAAATGACCAAATATAAGCAGAGGAAGCAACTGTTAAGGATATAAATGATCTCTACAGCCTCCCTTTTTCTTGAGTTGGTTTAGTACAGCAGTCTGTACTGCAGTATTGGCAAACAGGGACTGTCCCTAAGAGCTATCCTTCATTTTAAGGCATAGCACTCAGAAAACATTAGCTCTTTATGAGGAATAAGCATGGATCAGTATATATCTGTGCTGCTTGGGAGATAAGAAGTAAACAAGTTATGCGTTAGAGCAATAGAGGACAAAAAGTCTGAGTTGCTCTGGAGGTTTGTCCTGCATTCCCACTCTGTCTGCCCCAGATGTAGACATCACTGTCCTTCTTATTCCATATCTACTCTTTCAATGTCCTGTGTGTGGCTCTAAGTATGCATTGATCCATGGATGAAAAATGCCTGGTGCTGGAGCTGTTCGGGGACAGCTGTGCACCAGTCAGTAAATAGAGCTGATGGACCAGCAAGCAGGCCAAAGGGGTGGCAAATGTTGAGCTCTCATTTTAGCCCTACTTGTTCAGTCTGGCTATCAGCTGCCAGGGTTCAAACATTATTTTAGACATTTTAAGTATCTCCATTTACCACTGATAAAATTAGGAATGGCTGTTAAAGGTATTTGTTGGGTGAGGAAGGGATATCAGGTAGGTGGTGGAAGCCTCAGTTCTTTAGGAAACCAAGCTAAACACCTTGCGTTCACAGGTGGCATCCCCACAGCAGAAGGACACAGACACAAAATATTTACCTGTGGGCATTTTCCCTTTGGAATTGAAAAGCATTTATTTTGATTGATGGGCCAACATCACCAGCTAGAATAATGACTCAAGAAAGACTTGATGAGCATTGTAGGGGAAGAGGTCTCTTTACTTTCTCAGTGATGGGAAACCAATATGAGGCTTGCTGATTGTAGTATTTCCATTGTTGTTTGGGCTAAGAAGTGGTATCTGTTTAGGATAGGATAGCACTGACTGAGCAGAAAACCTATAACCAAACATTACAGAATCATAGAGTGGTTGAGTTTAGAAGAGACTTCTACAGGTCATCTGGTCTAACACCCCGGCTCAAACAGGCTCAAACAGGTTGCCCAGGGCTCAAACAGGGCCAAACATGTTGCCCAGGACCATGTCCAGATGACTGTGAATATCTCCAAGGATGAAGACTCTCCACTTCTGTGGGTAACCTGTACCAGTGCTTGAATGTTGTCTGCACGGAGAACTGCAGCATCTGGCTGATCATCCAACCCAAACGAGAAGTATCTTGTACTTATCTCAGTTAACTGTAAATCTTTTGAAGCCAAGAAAGTGATGCTTTAATTTATACTGGTGTTAGTAAGGTCAAAATCAGCCCTGAGGCTCTTATTCTTACATAGTTGTCTTGTGGGGAAAGATGTTGTGTTCTTTAAGCAGTCAAAATGTTGAATTAGGGGATTTTTGTCTTATTTGTAGTTTGGGTAGTTTGGGTTTTGAGAGGAAAGGGGTGGGTGGGGCAGAGTAGAGGAGTTTTTTTCTTAAAATATAATATAGCAATAATGTCTCTGTGTGATACTTCTAGATTTTATTTATAGCAAATATTTCTTTTCCTGACACAAGGAAGTAATGTTAGCAACAGCTTTTAGATGCAGTACTACTATATTCCTGACCAATTTTCCTTCTAACAAGAAAGATGAGTCACTAAAGAAAAGACTTAAATTAATTTGCTTAAATAAGAGTTTGTAAATTATTTTCAAGTCACCATTTATTGTTCTCAATTTTGCTGGGGAAAAGGGAAAAAACAAACAAACATCCCGAAGTGAGAAAGCCCAGACTAACCAAAGAAGCTGTAATAATTGAGTGAAAACTTTTTTTTAGTGAAAAATAAAGTAGCTCTATTTGGGGAAGTATATTGTTTGCTGATCCATTTTGATTGCCTAGGTAAATGGCCTAGCAATTATGAAGTTGTTGTGCTGGTAGTCAGTTACTTATGGTAGAGGCTTTTCTTGTGAGAATAATCTGATGTCCTTGGTGACGTGTACAAAGTAGGAGGGAGTATGCTGAAGACAAGAGTAACACTTAGTAAAAATATGAAAATTATTATGTTCCAATTGTTTATTCTACTTGATGTAAGTAGTATCTCAGACCTTGATGCTTCAATTTCTTGGTAAATTCTCAGAATTTTTTTTTATCTGACTACTTTATCAACACTAACTTGCACTTTCAGTAATCTAATTATCTTAAATAAAACACAACGTTATGGTAAATACATGAAAGTTTATCTCACTCCACTTTCCATGCTGTACTCTGCATAATTTTGCTATCCACTACTCTGTTACTACTGTTACTCTTTCACGTATTATTTTCCCCTTAAAGAGCATTCAGCTCTTTATCAGGAAGATTTGCTTTTTATCAATATTCCAGATGATTGCTCCAAGATAAGCTGCATTCAGAAGAAGGCATCTTCTGAAAAATATTTGGGCATTTCCATCTTATATACCAAGATGAAAAGAAATGTATTCTTGCTTCTAATGTGTACTGCATTTTAATTATCTTGTGGTTTTAATAATAGCAATATATTTTTCAAAGATATTTTAATAGATCATGCTAAGAATTTATGAGTTTTGTAACCCAGCAATCAGTGATCCTACAGTACTTTAAAGCTACTTTTGGATTTCGTGGGTGTTATCCAGTAAGGCTTTCTGAAGTTTGTTTTAAGTAGATATTATCCCTGTTTTGTAAACTTGGGTCCTTACCACATCTACACAGTTAATCTGTTCCGTGCCTGATAACAAATAACATCCTATTTTCAATTCATGTTGCAAAGTTGAGTGATGTTAACTCTTAGATTAATTTTTATCCCTTGTGTTTGTGCTGCCTGAAACAATGCAAGACATGATAAATACCTTTGCTGTATGACAATTCCTCAATATAAACTTTAGCTGCCCCAAGAAATGCTGCTGAAAACCTGACTTGAACTTCTTTACCATCTTTAAAGTTTAGATTCTTTATTCTCTTAAAAGTTAAACCACTGCATGGTGAATCGGGAAACGGTGCCCAGACCTTCCTGGAAAAGCTGAAGTGCTCAGTGCTGTAATAGGCACCGTCACAGTCTGCGCACGGGTTTTTTTGAAAGTGGGAATGGGAATGGGAAGCTTTATCTCTGATTATCTGTCTAATGGGGTTGAGGGTTGAAGTGAAAAGCCTGTATGGAAGCGTTACTTCCTAGAAAATTTAGAAGTGATCGTCTAACTATTGTCAGGCACATAATTTTTCTTTCCCTCCCTTGCAGTTTTCCCTTCATTTGCCTATGTTGTGGATAGGTAAAGCTGTAGGATTTCCAAGGGTAGCTTTTGGAACAGAGTATTCTCTAAGGCTGTGGTGTAGTGGGCAGGAGAACAGCTCTTTGGGTTTTACAGCACTGAGGTCACTTGGCTTCCTGTCAGATTGCCCCAGAAGAAAGCCTGAAACTGAACCTCTTCCTGGGTGGGCTTTTGTGAAGCATTTTTCAGGAAGACGTCCTGAATCCTACCGCAGTTCACCACTACCTGTCTTCACAAAGTGCTCCTTGATCCTCCATGGATGGAGCTGGAGGGCGGAGCTGGCGGTGGACTTTCCACCAGCTGGTGCTGCACTGCGGTGTGGGAGAAACAGCACACCCAGTGTCCTTAGAGAAGGCCATCATCACACAGATAATGCTCAGGGCCCTTCAAGACAGCAGAGATGAAATATAATATTTCATGAGCATTCTGAGTGAGACTACCTGTTGCTGATAGACTATGTAAACAGTCCGTCTGAGAGAGAGGTGCAGACACAAGCATCTTTCCCTCTTCCATAAACTCCTTTCTGAGCTCATATACTTGCGAAAGATTCAATATAGTTTTAAGATTCTGTATAGTTGTAAGGTTCTGCAGCACTAGAAGAACTACCTCATGTTTGTTTTTCACTGTGCTCTGTAAGTTCTATCCAATTCACGACAGTCTTTTTTTCTTGACACAGCTTCGAAAATACCCTTGAAGGACATCTGCAGAAAGTCAGGGTAGCTTTTTATTAAAACCAGGGACGTCTTGGAGTCATGTTGGCTGAATGGCTCCCTTTCAGGCTAATACATTGTGGGATGCATTGTGTGCCAGGATGACTGATGAAAATTCAGGGCACAGGAGGCTTTCTGAGCATAGCAAAAGCATCTTATTTACAGTGACTACCTGTTTTTTCAAAATTATGTTCTTTGAAAGGGAAGTGATTGAGTAAGATTGATTAAAACCAGTAATTTAGTATGCCCACTTTAACAGTCCACATTTCAATATATATTGTATGACAAGAATCTAATGAAATGACACTACATTATCAATAAAAATAAGATCAAAGTCTGTGTCACATGCTTACTCCTTCAGTGGAAATGAAATTATCAGCAAGAATAAGTTACCCTTATCAAACAGCAACCTTCACTGACTTCAGCGATAGTTTAATAAGATATTTATTAAGAAAAGAAAAAAAACAGGTTTCATATGAAGCCCTTGATACTTCGTCATTAAAATCTGTACCATTAATTTCATATTTATTTCTTTATAACATTCTTTGAAAAGTGCAGTTGTTTCAGAAGTTGTCTGTTTCCTTGCATGTGTTTTTCAGATGTCCACACATACCAGAATATTATTATATTGATAGCAATTGCCCTGAAATGTACATTTACTTGAAGAGAAGATTCCTACCTTGTTTTATGAACACAGTCAGATAGACAAAAATCAAGAAAAACAAAGTTAGCTCTGTCATGTAGAAGATAATAGGCATAATAGATGGCGTAAAGTTTTGCCATGTATTTATATTAATCATGCACAAGATTTGTTGTGGACATGAGCTGTAAGTCCTGTACTAGGATTCTTCTTTATGCCTAGGGAATAACTCTTAAATTAGACACTTTTCAGTGCCTGCTACTAAGTATTCCTTATTTCAAAGAATATATCTCTAGTTCTGCAAGAAATTAATACTTTTGCTACAGAAAGGTAGAAATCTATGATAAGCCCATGACTGTTAAATAAGAAATGGATTTGTGACTCTAACAAATATACACTTAAGTTTTACCATACTATTTTCTGTGATACCACATTTACCTCTGTATAAATGATGTAACAATGCCATTATGCTAAAAAGAAAATAACACTTTATAATACTGGGGTAAGAAAAACAGCAATGGAAACCTTTTTTTTTTAAGTCTGTTAAATTCCTCTAATTCCTAGGGTGGCGGTTGAAAGCATTATAAGCACATGGAAATTAACAGAGGGCTCAGAATTTGTTGCTTCGTATCAGGAAATAAGTTTGAAGGAAAAAATCATGTTGTTTTCAGGGCTAATTTTAATGTAATATATAAGAAATGTCATTAATGGGTAAAGAAATACCAGAATATTGGGGAATAGACATGGAAATAAATTACTAACACTAATGAGCTCAATAGACTTAAAAGGACAAGGGTTGTGCAGTAGCATGATGTATCAGAGAAATTATACAAAACAGAATAGAAAACATGATTCTGTTAAAAACTATTGCTGAAAGTGTAATAAGAGGTCCTGTCTGGGTTATATTAGGACTCTTCTGTAGGCTCTTCTGATCAGACTTCAACGCAGAGCAGAAGCTCTGCCTTATAATGAGGGGTATGAAATATACAGTGTGTGGAATATTGTAAACATCTAGATATAGCCTGTCCTTACTAATAACAGTAAGTTCAAGCTACACTCCTTTTGTCACCAGATAGTCAGCAGACCAGCAAGAGGTGATTATCTTTTGAACTTTTCAGCAAAATGTTAGAGGAGTTATAGAAAACAGACTGAACATTCATGAGTTTATTCAATTTAAATTAAAGGGAAGAATAAGCAAAAACAAGTCTGTAGTTAAAGACTTCAATTTTGAAAAGGGAATATTGAGAGATTAGGCAAAGTAATTTGTGAAGTCAACTGGAATGAAGAGCTGGAGGATTTTAATATAAACAAGACTTGGAATGTAGAGGAGGCTGACCTAGAGTGCATGCGAAACCTATGAACAAATTTTGAGAGAAAGACTAGATACAGATACAGCAGTTAAATGAAAAACACATCATGACTTTCCAAGGTTGATCAGGCTAAGGTTATCTCTCTGTAAGAAAGCTGATTTTCTGAGGAAAAAAATAGTATTCTAAAAACAAAGCCAAATTTAGTGTGTCAGGATTTCAGAAAAGCATTTAATACGATGTTACATGGGAAATTATTAGGTAAACCTTTAAAAAAAACAGATTAATAGAAGAATTACGGGGTAATGGACCGTAAAGGAATCTAGATAACAATAGCATACTTTGCTAAAAGGGCACTATTGGTCTGAAAAGGATTTTATTAATAGAACTAACAAGGATCATTATAAGGACAAATTGTAATTAATGATTTCTTTAATGATGATACTTTAAAATACAGATTTTCAGTACAAAGAATGAATGGAATATCATAAAAGAGTACAAATAAGATGAAATCTAACTTTATCTGATAATTATCTGGTTGCATCAGGGAGGTTTAATTGGGTATTAGAAAAAAATTCGTTACTGACAGAGTGGTGACGCATTGGAACAGGCTGCACAGGGAAGCAGCAGTGTCACCATCTCCAGAGGTGTTCGAAAACTGTGTAGACATGGCACTTTAGAATGTGGTTTAGTAGGCATGGTGGTGTTGGGCTGATGGTTGGACTTGATGATCTTGGAGATTTTTTCCAGCCTTAATGGTTTGATGGTTTTCTGCAATTCTGTGAAAAAAAAATCACATACCTTTGCACTAAATATTTCTGCTATAGTTTGAAGACTCATCAACATGAAATATTGACAGAGACAAAATAGCATGGACTAATTAAACTAGCGTGACCATGTTTGGAATTTTATGTGCAGTGCTGGTAATGAATATTTAAGAAATTGGAATTGTTTTAGGAACAGAGAAGGGTATCATTCCACTGTTTGTATTAAGAGACTATTTTATGACAGGAAAGAGAAAGAGACGAAGGAAAATATGTGTTGATAAATGATCAGTTTGTTCCAAGGTGCAAACACATAGGTGGTAAAAGAGCTGCTTTACTGAGCGAGCCATCTTGGCACAAGAGTAAATGGGAATAAACTGGCCATGAACAGATGTTGGCTGGAAATTGTAAGATGTGGCTTATTACTCAAAGGTGCTAGGTCAGTTTTTCAGAGGAAACTATTAGGATGAAACCTTTGCTTTGGTGAAGCTGGTAGCCTTATGAAAGTGAAAATAGAACATGTCTCTACAGGAAGAGTAGACCGGATTTGGTAGCCTTCTCAGTCATCTGTCTTGCATTACATATGCAACCATAAATGCAGGTAGACACTGTGTGTCTTGATTGTGTGCCTTGCCTGGGTTTTTATCCCAAATTCCTATGAACTTCACAAAGTAGAAGCATCATGTTATTCCTATGAATATTTATACATAGTGGCTATATAATACTTAGGTATTCAAAGTTTTCTATTAAGACTTTTGACATTCTGACATTCCTACAAGTGTGTGTATATTGTTCTTATTTTCCCAGAGACACATCAACTTGCTCAAGTTTGTATTACAAGCAGGTAGCAAATATTAAATTGTAGATACATGAGACATGGATCAAAATCTTCAATTGTAAACCTTAAGCTACTTTTTTTTTTTTTTGAGGAATGAGGTATGAACTCAATTCCTTATCAGGGATTCTTCAGAACAGGGTTATTTCACTTCTAGTGCTTTTGTTCATTCTAGAGCAGCATTACTCAAACATTGTTCATTGTTATGCTGAGGAGGTAAGACTAAAGAGTTTATGGATAGGTAAGCAGGTAATGCTAATTCCAAATAGTAATAAAATTATAGGTATGTAAACCCAAGCTGATCTCATTAAAGTAATAAGCTTAGAAGAATATTGAAGACCAGATGGAAATCCAAATAGGAAAATCTATAATAGGACATAAGGATGCAAATTACGCAGAGCAGAGTTTTTCCACATTTGAATGCAGTTCCCTTATGTCGTAAGAAGATATATACATAAAATACAATCTGTTAAAGTATTTGTATTGAAATCACAATTTCTAAATAGATACACTTTGGATGCTTCCAAATTAATGAATATGTATGGAATTGTTACCTTTCATGCAGAGGTTCAGTGGAAAATGTCAAACCTTGTATGATGCGTGGAACCAAAATTTCACATTTAACGTGCCTGCAGCTTTTCAGAGACTTTGTGCCTGTGTGCATATATTCATGTGAACGTATATTCACTGAACGGTCTATGTATAGAATATTAAAAGAACTTACGGTTAATTACAGCAATAGGAGACTTCTTGTTTAGTCACTATCCATTATTTTCCTCCCATCAGTTTCTATTGAACTTAGGTAGAAGGAGACATGTCAGAAGGATTTTAATTTGATCTGGGTAGAATCTGAGCCATGAAGTGCCGAAAGAGCCATCATACTGGTTTTAGACATCCGTCTGTTGTTCTCATAGGTAATACCACAGCGTTAGAAAAACTGGCTACTTTGAAGATCCCTTTATCCCTTTCATGTCTTGCATAATTGATATCTTAGGATGACTATCAGTATGTTTCAGTCCTGCATATTTCTCCCTAAAGACTGTTTCTGTCCTTTCCAACCTGGTGATACTGTGATACTGTGATACTGTGATTTCAGGCCTTTACCCTATAGACTTGTTCACAGTCCCCCTACAACAGTCCCCCTCCAACAAGCTTGGTGGATTTTTCTTTGTATTTTCTGTGGAAAACATGCTTGGAGTGGAAACAGTGGAGACTGATAAAGCTTACTGGAGAACAGAATAAGTGGATTAAGATGTCTGCTGTAGGAATAAGTATTGTCCTATAATGTTTCTATCATATATAGACTGAATGTAACAGTAAGACACACCAGGTGTTTGTTTGAATTTAACCCTTTATATTAAGAGCAACAATACAAGGGTCTATGCATCTCCACTCTTAAAGACAGAGAATCACATTAAATAGGAAATAAACACTGTGAAGTGTTATTCACACACTGGGTAGTGTGCATGATGTCATTCTGTAAAGTGTTCCAGGGTAGAAAGCAGACACCATTTCTATTGTAGTTTTTTTCAAGAGAATACATTGACTTCTAACAGCACAGAGACAGTCTTTAGCACTCATTTTCAGTTATTAGTATTACTGAAAAATTGAGCCATTAGCAATGGCCCGGGTTCTTGCAATGTGGTAACACTTGCTCTGACTTTGTTTCCTAGACGTGCTGGCTAGCCCTGGTCTGGAGATCACCCTCAATAGTGCTTCAGTAGCAAAAAAAAAGAAATCTTATCATGTAGGATAGAAATGTCAGGTGTAAATCTTTTCATGTTTCCTCCCCTTCTGCTGCTTCTTTCCCTCAGTTGCTGGTTTTAAAGAACACTCCTGTGGGGGTTTGGCACAAGGCAAAATAGAGCAGCTGGCAGTCTCTAACCAGCAGAACAATCCCTGTAGTCTTTTCAAATTAATAGATTTTAAGTCATTCTTTAAACTGCATTGCATTGCTTAAGGTCAATTTGGTTTTCAGTCAGTCTGTAAATCATGACAGCAGATAGATGTTTTGGAACCAGCTTGCCCTATTGCTGTAATGTGATCTTGTTCTAGCAATAGGCAAGTGAAGGTGGAGAGGGGGGCATATTGAGAAATAATAAGACTTCACATATAATGTTAAAAAAAAGACTTGGCAACGTATTTCTTAATTATGTCGGGACTGAATATGGGGATGAAGGTTATGGTACGTATTTGGGATTAATATTCTATGTGGGAAATGTTCAAAAGCACTTTCAAACCTTAGTTCAAATTTTAAGTATGCAGTTGCAAACTGCCTCCGTCACGAAAGGCTGCAGTAGATAGATTGTAAATTTTGGATTAACACAGCTAACTCCTTACAGTAGGATTACTTTTAGAAAGTAGTCAGCATATGATGTGGACACTGTTCAAGAATGTGCTGCCAGATTCTGACCTCATCCTGGTTTCACTCCAGCAGGAACTCCAGTGGAGTCAGCAGAAGTCAATGGGGCTACTTGAAATTTACACCAGAGGATATTAATTTGGAAGCTGGCCCATGCCTGGGTAGCATCTCCTGAAGCAATGTTTCTATTCTAGCTGCTCTCTGAAGCTGATGTTCTTCTGGTTATGAGGATTAGAAGACCACACTAACCTTATTTCAACAAAAGTTTGTTATCTAATAAAAATAGAACATTATGAGTAGTAACAATTTTTTTTGGTTTTGAGTTTAGTTTCTGTTAAGCCCCAAGTGAGTTTGGAACCTGTTCCAGGATCTAAACATAGAAAGGCTAATTTCAAAATGGGGAATTATGTATAATCAGCAGCAAAACAATTAAAAGCAGTATATTCTTCTGAATGTATGGATAAAACGATTAACCAATACGAGTTGATATTCTGAAAATGCTGCAGCATTAATTTCATGAACTGTGGTGAATAATGGGTTTTGCACACTTAAATCTTTCTACACTAAACCTGCAAACAGATACATATTTCCTCCAACTTTAATGTCAAAGAATGTGCCAAATAACACTTCCCAAAAATCCCAGGTCCTGTGAGTTAGGGAATCATGAATGAATCCTATTAATCATTACAATTCATAATTATGGATTATGAGTAAAAATTGCTAACTCTTCTCACATAACAAAAATGAAGATTTTGAAATATCAACGTTCGAAAAGCAAGTAGGAGTGTGAATTTATTTTTAAATCTCATTTTTTAAAATAATTTTCATAATTTATGAACTCTAGCTATTTTGTTAATTGGGATTGGTGGAGCCTGAGGAGAGGTGAAGTAGAGATCCTCTAATATGCAAAATTCTTTGCTTCTGTGTGCAATACCTGACCTTATAGACTGATTTGCCTATTGATTCTCCTGGGAGAGAGCGCTCTGCCTTAGAGTACATCATGAGAGTTAGTCACTCTGCAGAACTCATAACTGCATTTTAAATACTTACAAAGTGTAAAGATTTTCCTTCATAGCTTTGTGAGTCTTTCAGTCTGGAATACAAGAAGTACGAATCCATATTTGCCGTCAGGGGTGTAAATGAATAGTTTAGAACACTGTCATGTATTTTTTTGTATTTTTTGTGGTTTTCAGGTTGCTTGTAATAGCTCTTGAGAGAGAAGATATTAATCTGAATATTGTGTTAGGATTTGTACTTTCTACTTTACTTACTTGGTTAATCATGTACTACTCTTTAATCAGTGTTATATGGAAAAATACTTCCAAACAAAGTGAAGATATTGAAATGTAGATCTAATTTCATTCTTCGGTATCCAGTGTCCCAACTTCATGTGGCTATCCTGACACCTGAAATGACCAAATCAATTAATGTCTATAGAGTAGGTCTCTTTTTTCTTTCCACACCTCCCTTCTATCTCCCGTGACTGAAGTGAACACTTGCAACATGCACGGAGCTTTCTTTGACAGCTGCCAGGACTGATGTTCAAACTTAGTATGTGGATAGATGTAGCAGAGGTTTAAGCTCCTAGTTTCCCAACAGTTACATGAAATGAGCCTTTCTGGAAATACACATATTTGGATATTTCTTCCCTATATAAAGTCTCCTTTTTACTGTCTAAGTTCAGACTGAAGATGGACATGAGAACAATGGTTCTTAGATTGTGTTCGTTCAGTTTAACTTTCTTAAATGATACCACGTCTGAATCAGTAATTCTGTCCCTTCCAAACTACAGTGACATCTAATAATTATGCAGATTTTAGACTACTTAGAATGGTTGACCTTTAAGCGGAAAATGATTTTCAGTCCCAGCTAGACAGGAGATTGTGCTTTGCTGTGATAATTAAGAGAACTGGGATAGTAAAGTTAGTTTGAAGTATATTCATGGGAATGAAATGCATTAATACTAGAATTTAATCATGATGCAGGTGTATGATTGAGCATTCTAGTCTCATCTGTGAAGAAGAAATAGGTGTCACTCATCAGTACTGAGAACAGTGATGGTTTAAGCTAACCCATTTTCTTTGCATTGCAACAAGCTGGGAAATTACACGTGATCAGCTATTGCATGTCATCCAAGCCCTGGCAGTTTTCAGTTGAAAGCTGTTAATTTCTTAAGATGAGCTAATTCCATTGCTTGAAATCATGAAAGCATAGCCTGTCTGATGAATTGCACACAAGTGTATGTTTGTGACCTTGTTACTCAAGGAGAAGCAATTGTATTTTGGAAATAAGTGAAAGAAGTCAGCATGTAATGTCAACTCAATTTTAAAGCTAAGTAGCTCAATCAGTTGCTGAAATTTGTAATGAATCTATCATCTCTTGCTTTTTCCTCAGTGTGGACTGAAATAACAAAAATGCTTAACATGGCCATGGAATAGGAAAAAAATCATTGCAAAACATCAGAAAATGCTGAGGGTGGGTTTTTTGTTTTGTTTTTTAATGGCCTGAAACATTTGGCATATCTAATATTTAAGACAACTAAGACAGGCAATGGCATGGCTTGTCATTCTGGTGGATTTTTTCATGTGATCAAGTCCACTTGCTACAAATGTTCATAGACACATCCTTCATTGATTTGCAAATGGGAAGTGGTAATTTTAATAATCTGTTGTGAGTGACTGCATTACACAAACCCCAGACTTTCACAAATGGTTCTTACTTGAATCTTATACCTTATTACACCCTACTTTCATTTAAAGGCTTCATATGAGGGAAAATCTCCAACATAAAACTTACTCTCTCTGCCCTGGCTTCTTGACTATTCATCCTTGAAGTACATTTAAACCTATGCTGCAGGCTTACTCTTTTTTGGCCATTTCAATTATAACAAATATACAAAGCAAACCTGTCTCTAAAATGACATTAGTGAAGCGATGTTGAAAAGTCATTCCTTGCAGGAAAAAATCTGTTAAGAGTCTATTGAAAAGATGGAAAGGTGAAGGCCAGCTGTCTCCTGTAATACCAGACTACATAAATTTTCGTTCAAGTGTACCGAATTCAGTGTAAAGGTGATAAATCTTTGAATGAAGTTCTGAATTTTTAGATGAAACACTAAAGCAAGACCTCGTAAGCTTGCAGTTTCTGAGGAACGTGTACTCCAGTTCTACACACGCTGGACTGGTCCTGCCTGGGCAGTTGTCCTCTTCTTAGCACTTGGTTGAGCTTTCTCTGTCCCACAGTGGAACAGCATCCTTGCCTGGCTCGCGATCCCTGAGGCTGCTTAATCAGTGCACCGAGACTACTGGAATGATACTGTTTCAGATGGCAGTAGCACAGGACCACGTATGTACTCAGGTTTGCAGGTTGAACAAAAGATTTTCCTCAAAAATCTGGCTACTTCCATCCTTCAGCGCTGTTCACTCCCAGCCTCTCCCAGAGCGAACTAATGAAAGAACCAGCAACGCACAAAGTAAAGTGAAACAAGAACCTGTAAGAAGGGAAGAGGTCCAGAAGAGCTTCTCCGAGTCTTCTGTAATTTTCCTTTTGTAAACCATTTCACTGATTTTAGTCTATGATTCTGGGTGCCTTGAAGATTTTAGCATGTGTTTTTCAGCCTGGTTGAGTCAGGCTAAGATAGTACTATGGCTGAGATAGCTATCTCAGCTAAATCAGTTAGTCTCAGCAATACTCAATGATGACTTATGCATTGGCTTGTTGATTAATAAATTCTTCATCCATGCAATGTGCATAGGTATTGTGTAACTTTCTATCAGCGTGTATTCAAAACTTCTTTCAAATGGGACTTTGTAAAACGTAAAAATGTTCCTTCAAGGAGCAGATTAGAAACAAATATAGCAAACAATAAAAAATGATGTTTTGAACATGCTAAGAAAATGATATAGCTTTAAAGGGAAGAGAATGCTGTCCTTAGAAATGCTGTTAGCATAATCACAGAAACCTGGAAAACCACACAATAATTGTCTTTTTAAAATAGGAAGCTCTTCACCAAATTTATTTGTAGACAATTCAGCATATAAAAATATTCACATATTTTAGTATCACTTCTGGAACTGTCTTAAACTTTGCAGGACTTTGGCAGTTCTTACACACACTAGCAAGCACATAGAATAAAGGTGCAGTCAACTTTGGAAAAGAGGTTGGAATTGATTTTTCTTTCTTTTTTCCCTTTCTTCCTGTCTTCCTGCCTTCTTGACTTCCTTTCTTCCTCTTCCTTCCTCTTCTTCATCTTTTTTATCCCTTCCTTTTCTTTCCTTCTCTCCTTCTTTCCATCTTTCTCTACAGTTTTTATTTGGTTTTAGCTGTCCTGTGGCTTTGTTATAGATACAAACATTTATTTTACTTTGAAATTATAACCATTTATGAAATCACAAAGAACGCTTTTAGCCCAAAAGGATGAAAAATTAAAAAATATCAACTGAAATGTTGTAGGGATTCTATTTAAAAAAATATGATTATATTTTGGGAAAAAAAATCACTTTTTAATCAGGGTGGGTTTTTAAAAAGCTGTTACAAGCCTGGAAAGTGAAATGACATGTTTCACTTCGATTAACAATAAGTACTTCATCCACACAGTTTAAAAATGGATTTTTAACATATATTTTTCCAACTGATCCGTAACAAGTCAATTTATTGCACAGGTCTAATCAGAATTCTTGCTCGCTGTGCTTCCTTTCTCTGCTTCCCATCTCTCCTTTCTTTCCTTTCAGGTTTGTTATATGACAATTTATCTTGAAACATTTTTGTTGCTGTTTCTGTGTGCTCTGTTACGTTGCCAATTGCAAAAAAAATAATTTTTAATCCAAAATCTGAAAAACTGATTAGCACAGTTTTGTTCCATAACAGAAGAAACAATATTAACTTCGGTAGCATCTAAACTGCATATAAATGCCTCATTAATCTTAGTCATTATAAACCAGGTATTCAATGACAGATGACAGTGTAGAAAAATAGCCCTGGAGGGGAAAACACAGAACAATTAGACAGTATTTATTAATAATCATAAAGCAGTTGTTATATGCTCCATATGCATGAAGGATAATGTTTTGGATAAGTTCTTTTGGGCAGTGTTGTATGTGGATAGCAAGATTTATTTCAGAAACCATGTCTAAGCTATGCGAAAAGTTCTCCTAGAGCAACGCTCAGCACCTTATTAATTTTTAAAGAAAGAGGTGGTAGTTAACATATTCTGACAACGGAAAGCTTCTGTCTAGAACATGTTGTTTCTACTTTGTTGACATATATATTTCTTGCTCTCTTCTCAGATGTTCTTCAATAATGCACTGAAAATGCTTTAGGAAGCCTTAGCAGGCCTCAGAGTCCAGCTGGACTCGAAGCGGTGGCCTGAAACAAAATTTGTGCAAACATCAAACATACAGACAGCAGCACCTTGTCCTGTGGTAACAATCTGCAGGTGATTCAGTGTTCCTTTAAATGGTCAAACAAATAATTGGATCATGATTTATGTAATTATGTATAAATTGGAGATAAGTACTTATTCATTAAAATCGAAAGCTAATTATTTCTTAATGCTATCTTTTACAGAAAATCACATAAGTTTTTATATGTAAACCTAAGGATTTTGATATTTCTTTCATTCCAGTTGGACTGAGGAGTCAAAGTTGATTTTTTGTGGGTGTTATTTGGGAATGTTTCTGTAGTAAATATACACTATTAAATACATACAATGCATAAATCAAAGTGAACGATAAGGACAAAGTAGTAAAATCCTAATGCCCCATTTCAACACATTAAAACTTTTTAAATTGACATGTTCTGACAATGCATTTTTATTTTAATGAAGCTGTCTTTCTAGATGAAGAATCTTCCACTGTATTAATTAAGATTCTTTTAGTTTTCCAGTTAAATACTCTAGAGAATTGCTTATTCTTTCAAAGTGTTTCTTTTCAAAGCAAAATAAAAAAAAAGTTCTTTCAAAAAGGGGTTTGTCTCTGCTAAATCTAACGTGGGATAAGTAACTCTTTGATGAAATCAAGCCCACTTCTTAATGTCTGTTGGACAAAAAAACCTCACATCGTACAGCAAACTATTTTTCCTTTATCAGCATCCTTCCATAACTATTATGGGAGCATGTGAGAAAAGTGGGACTGATTTATGCTTTGTTTTTTTAAGGTTTGATTTATGCTTGTGTTTTTAAAGAAAACTTTAAACATCAGCTTAAATCCCTTTTATAGTTTATTCAAACGTGGTTGCAAAACAAGTTGCCATTCACATGCTGGTTACTGTAGCTGTGAAAATTTGTGAACTTTAAAACCCTGTTATCCATGTTCATTGTCTAATAATACTTCTGTAAATAGCAGGGAAAGAAAAATATTGAAAAATAGATGGAACTCAGTACAATTGTTTAAACTGAAGAAACCAAATATTGCTACTTCAGTGGTTTAACTCTTTGTGCTCCTTGTTCCATGAATGACACTTCAAGAGACAGTACTAAAATTTTTTCTTCACTTTCTGATGTTCTTGAAAAAAATTCACAAAGGAGATCAAAATATTATTTTCTGCAGTATTAACAGCCAGTGCTGTGTCGCAGTGTTGTCTTTGTTCTTTGCAGGAAATTTGATGTACATCACTGGAATTCCCTTTGAAGGACCATCATTTGGCTTTTGGAAGTCTAACATCTTTATAGGGGACCATTCTAGGAAGATGCATGAGCAATATGACAGATTGAAAGATTCTTTTATTCATGTTATATTTGTGCTCCCACAAAAGAAATACAACGTGTGAGGAAACCGATAAACAATAGCCTTTGCCTATTACATCATCACATTTTAATTAGATTTATTATGGCTGTGTGCTCGTGGTTTGAGTAAGTGGAATATATGATGTGATTTTAATTGGCTTACGTGTCATGCTGAGTTCACTAATGCATTCAAGCCTGCCTTCTCCTGCTGCTGTAGGAAACATTTCCTGTAAAAAGATCAGCCAGTCCACTGCAATCTTTCAGAAATATTCCACTGCAACAAATGGCAATGTTTTCTAAATTAGATTGGAGAATTAACCCTTCAAGAAAGTATCTATTACCTCCTGCCTTTCTCCTCCTTCTCATCATATTTGAGAAATCTCTGTTGAAGTTTGTCCTTTCAGGTCTCGTGTGAAACCTGCTCATCAAGAAGCACAAATTCTCTTTTTAATTTCCGCCACGAGCTATTTCTAGCTACTCAGATAATGAATAACACTAGGCAGCTCATTTCATCTGTCTGTGTCTTAATATAGCAGTTCTGTGAACAGGAGGAATAGTTCTGAACCCATCTCAGAGATTTCTGAATGAGGTATGCAGTATGACCATAATTTGTAATGCGTATTGCATATACTCAGAAATAATTATATACAGTAATGTAATGATATACGTGCCCATATTATAGGGGTTCCTGCATGTATGTTGCACCAACCATGTCAAGGTAGGTTATGGTTGAGGTGTTGAAATCTACAACAGAATGATCAGTATTTGTTTTTCTTTTCCATCTACATGTAAAACTAAATTTGACATCTATTTTGACATTACTGTGAATAGTGACCAAATCTAAATGGGATTTAAACACAAAAAAGTAAAAATAGGGCATAATTAATTTACATCTGCTCTTAGGAAAATGTATGTACCAAGTGCAAGATCTTATGGAGACTGAAGCCAGCTGATAAATTGTATGATTGTCTCTGAGGGATCTGCTATTTATTATCAGGTGTCCCTTCTAACACACTTGTCCTATTTATATTACGTTGTGCAGGGAATTTTCCTCGCATAGTGGATAGTGAAGAGCAAATCATAGAAGTGCAAGTGTACATTCATATGTTTGATCTCTTTAATCTAGTGCTAAACAAGTTTTAGGCAAACACCCTTGCCCTTTGGAGAGAGAATAGATGGTAAATCTCCAGGTGCAGCCTCAATTATTACAGTGTATGGATTGTATTGTCTTGCTGTCTTAATAGTGGGGCATGACCTTGTATTTCAGTCATGCAACAATGATTAGCAAACAAGCAAATAAATAAATACATAAATAAAATTCTAATATTTATCTGAATTGGTGAGTAATCTAGACTGAGTCATGGTCTGGCATCCTGTCTGGTCAGATGAGATAATTTGAGTTGTCTTTGTGCATCCTGTGGTTGAATTTCCCTTTTGTTTAAAATCAGTAGACTTGCATGGATTGTTTGCTCGCTTAGGACATCTATTATGTTGGGGACTTTAAAAATAAAACAAAAATAAAGTCTCAGGTTTTGCCAGGTTATTGTACTCTTGCAGCATATGTCCTTATTTCTTCTTGCTTTAGGAAGAGAGTTCATTTTTGGTGTTGATAGGCTCTAGACATAGCTCTGGCTGTGCTGTTTGTTACAGGGTTTATAGAAATGTTTGAAGCAGATAGATAGCTTTGAAAATCTTAACGTAATGAATGAGTTAAGTAAGACCATGAGATAACATGGAGAGGTATTTATTCTATATGCTGCATATAAAATGCCTATAAATTGCACTCTGAAATGAAATGCAATAATGGGTATAAACTGTTTAAAATAATGTAATATTTTGTGTAGAACTGTTTTCAGTACTTTCTTGTCTGACTAATAGTATTTGGATTTTTTTAAAAAATAAAAGTCTTTAGTGCTGGTGGTTAAGAATTTTCCTTTGTCTGCTTTGCAGTTTGTACGGTATGATATTCCAAAAGTATAAAATTTAGTAACAGAAGTGCCCTGCTGTTGGAAAGTGTGTGCATAAACTGTGCACATCTGTTGCCAATTTTTCTGATGTTGAGGATGTGTTAGAAATTGTATATTAAAACCAAGTTACCTGTGTTGCAATCAGTAATGACAAATTTTATTTTAAATTACTCTGATGAGTATTGGGAACCATGTCTTGATCCTGAACTGCTGAAGTCACAGCAAGTTTATCACTGACTTCAGTCTGTATGGAATAAAGGAGAAAGAAAAGGGTGAAAGAAGTAGAGACACTGAAGTATTTTAAGTGTGTAGGGAAAAGAGAAGAAAAGGGAAGAAAGGTGTGTCTGTATTCGGAATGTGTGTTTGCACCTACATTCATTTCCTTAAATGCTGTGGTCTTAACTTTTCCTGCATGGAATCAAATCCCAGCATTTGGGGAACAATTCTGTATGCTGAGGTCCAGGAGGGAAATTTGTTAAATGCTGGAAGGGAGTCCTCCTTCCTGCTTCCTGTTTTGTGTGCTCCCTACTCTGCACTTCAGGGAGTTGATCTACAGTGAATAATACCAAAAATACATTCCGTATGAAGACAGTAGAGAAAGTGACTAAGAAAATCAGTGTAACTAGCTTTGACTGTCACCCCATAGCTCAAAATGAAGTACTTTCTCTTTCAGAAACCTTTTGAAAGATAGTTTCACAAACAATACATGTTCCATAGACAAGTACTTGTGGGAGTTAGTTCTCCAAACATATAACCACAGAGCCCAGATTGGGTCTCTGCAGTGGTTAGGATGGGAGTTGTGTGTGGGAGATGAGAGAGGAGTTAAACCTTCCCTGGAGGCTTTCTGCCTTTCTTTAACTCCTGGATTACACCCTAAATGTGGCTGGATCTGTAATACTGGTCTCTGTCCATTCTTCAATGGTTTATACATGCAGTTTTCTAAATAGAGAACCTTAAGCTTCCTCAAAAATAAAGTTTAAAGATGCACATGCACCTGTTTCAGAAGAAAAAGTGATATTGAAAATTCTTGTTGTCTTGTCTCTCTGTGTGGTCTATAAATGCAGTCTGTAATTAATGTAACCTAATCTTGTCAGGTGTTCACAACTGTACATATCCATCTGTGGAAATCAGGCCTGCCCTGAACCACAGTGAAAGGCAAATGCTTTTGAAAACACTGAGCTGAACTCACAGGAGAACTTGCTGCAGTTGTTTGAAATATGAAATACCATTCATGTTGAAGGAAAGCAGGATTCATGGACAAAGTGGTTTTTGCTGTTTTGAGCCCAATGGATTTTCATTAGGAGTGGATTTGGCCCTTTATGCATTATCATTTAGAAGCTGACAGAGGTCTTGGATTCTTCTTACAAAGCAATGGTTTCCCATAAACCATATAATCTCTTCCATGCCAGACTGTGGATTTGATTTCCTGCATCTCCAGAAATAAAAGCCTAATGTCTGGTATATAGGGTATGACCAACATATAGAGGTAGCATTTCAGTACATCCAGAAAAATGCCTGACTGTTGGTTTCTGGTGAGGAATGACGTTCTCGTTGTTTTCTTCTTTTTAGCAAATAGATTAAATAGATTTGTAAATTCTTCAGAGTCAATAGTAAATAACACCGGAAGACAGGAAAACAGATAAACATCTGACCTTCTGCAAATTGCTAAAAATGACGTTAAGATGTCGATGTAACTGATGCTTACGAAGAAATCTGAACCAGTGTGAGTGATATTTGTACCTCTTCAAGGCTCTGCTAAGGGAGAAGAAAAAATTATGGAAATGATGCAGCAGAATGTGTGCCTGCTCAATTAATCTTTATGTTCTAAATGTTCTAAGTATTTCTCGTAGCAGTAACATATTAGCCTTTACTGTGTAGTTATTTTACATTAATCTGTCAAGGTTTTTTAATTACTTATCGCCTGAAGACTGTTTATGAAGTGTTTGTGTAGTGCTAGAATTACAGAATGGGTATTTCAAAATGAGTGTGCGTGTTTTATAAAAAGTACTGTGCTTGTACAGGTGTAAAACAGAACAAAGTTGATTTTTTTTTGCACACTGTTTCCCCATATGCTTTACATATTAAAATAATAAAGCTGTAAGAATTGATAAAGCCAAGGGAGTAAGGAGAATTGAGAAGAAATGGGATAAGCAACAGTAAAGAGTATTTTCAGTTGTGATTTTGAATGAGAGAGGGAGTTGCTGAAGCAGAGACATAACAGGAGTCTAATCCAGGCAACATGATCTGCAGGGACTTAATGGTTCATTGGTATTTAGAGGGAATTTTGTATTATGCCATTTCTTCAGTGAGGTTTGCATAAGTGTATTAGACAGGTAACACAAATATTTAGAAGCAAGGTAATTGTAATAGTTTATAGATATCTGCAGACTTGTCAAACTCTTAAGTGTTATTTTATGTGAACAGGATGGCAGTAGTATCAGTCAGGGATCCTAGCTAGAAGTCAGTCAGTGATCTGGGTGATAATAGAAGATGGGAACCCTGTGAATATGTGTCTTGCTATTGTGATTTTTACTATCCCATGCTCATCTGCTGTCTGTAGCTTGAAATGCTTCTGATTTTGGACTTAGTACATTTTCAGCTGAAGAAGAAGATGTCATTGTTTTAAATGTCTCATTTCTATAGTCTAGAGAATGTGCAAGCACATAGACACATGATCCCTTCAGAAGAAGGGGGTCATGGACAGGGGGCACAGCAGTGCTGCCTTAAAAATTACAGCAGTGACAGTAAACGTCTGCAGAATTGCTCTACAGGAGAGAGAACCTTTTCCTCCTTACACCATGCTCAAGACTTCCATACTTAGGAGTGTCAGTTATTCGTGCCTATAAATTGGACCACTCCAAAAGGGGTATTTATAGCTCCTCTAGCTGGCCACAGACATGGAATCTGAAATTAGTCCTCCTTATCTTCCTGAGTAGGTGGAATTATTTTCAGAGCAGTCAAAGTCTTTTAAAGTCTCAGGATAAATATTTCTATATGGCCAGTGCAGGGTCTTTAAATGGAATTGCCTTCGGGAAATTCACGTATGTTTCCAATTGATTCCATATTTAAAATCCAACCTGATGAAAACAGACAATCATGTACACAGTGGAAAAAGTTCAGGAAAGGACAGCAGGCTGTATGTTTTATATCAAATCAAGAATAACAAAGTTTATTATGTGTTATGGGCATATCTTTATAACATACATCCTATATATTCATGTGTGTGTGCATGCACGTGTAGCTGTATTGCCAATAAATCTATCGTGTATAACTTAGCAACAATATGTAATATGCAAAAATAGCTATTTCACCAGACCTTGTGGTGTTCAGCCAGATGATAATGAATGAAAAAATCTATATACATCTTTGCTAACGGTCATAAAAGTGGCAGTATTGTTCCAGACTTTCACTTTAAATTATCCATAATGAACTAGTATGCTACTGCAGAGTGATCAGACAACACTGAGATATCTTGGGGATGAAATGTATAGTCCAAGTGTAGAGGTTTACTTAAAATGACCTGGAGCTTTTTTCTGGTTGTTCTACAAAAGTCTGCCCGACAAGAATAATGACACCCTTTCCACATCATGGAACTTTATTTATGAAATTGTTAGCTTGTTCTGTGGACATAACATTTGTCTTCAATATGTATGGTTTTTCTGCACTTAAACTTGATGGTTAATCAGATTCTGACATAATTTTCTCTCTGAAGATATGTTCTTGGTGAAAATAATCTGAACAAAAATTTGTTAGCCCAAACTTATTTGCACAGTTAGACAGTCAGTGGTACTTGGATGTAACAAGAGCAGAGTCATTATAATTACTCAACAAGATGCATTTCTGAAATGCTGGGTTCAGCCTGGACATCAGGGTGTATATAATCATATGAAAAATGTTTCCAGGATCAAAATGGCATTTTCAGTGATCTTTATAGATTCCTCATAATGGAACACAAGCTTTGGTATTCACTTCCTCTCACCAATTATTTCTGTAACACTGCAGAATAACGTGAAGATATTGAGAGTGTACTGCACTTTCCTGTTACTAATTTTTGTCTTAAATAATTTTTCCATCCATCCTGGCATTTTCATTCTGTAGAAATAAGTACTGAGTTAATAATTTTGCCATTTTTACTGACATAGTGTACTGATGAACATAACTAGAACTGAATAGAACAGAATGGCACAGATTAGCATAGACTAGCAAGGAGTAGAAAAGAGCAGAACACTGTGGAACAGAACGGAGAAGAACACCGTAGACTAGACTAGACTAGACTAGAATGAACTTTCAGAGGATTGTGTGAGGGTGATTATATCCTAAAATTTAACTGAAAGAATAATTCTCAGGGGTTTGCATTGAGAGTGTGGGGCAAAGAGCCCAAGAAAATCTGAAGCTTTGCTCTATTTATACAATATTTACAAATTAGGTCCCTGAATTGGTGACTGTTATTGACTGGTGGCATAGAATAATTTATCTTGAAAATAAAACTTTAAAACCCAAAAATCATAGTTTCTGAGAATTTTGACACCCTAAGGGTCATTTGCCATTCCAACTGTTTTCCAGACTGTTTAAACCAGTGGCTTAAGAGAATGTCACCTACAAGCCAGCAGTTCGGGTCAGTATATTGACTATACATGGGTGAGTTCATTACAGTATCTGTTGGGTGGTCGCAGAACATCACATTCGGAGGGACAGACCAAGAAGTTAATAAGAGACTGAATGCTCCTTTTATGTGAGCGGTTGTGCCTTTCAATAGCAGGTGTAAGCCGAAAGCACAAGTCAGATTTTTCTTCTGTGGCCTTGGCTTTGTTTTCCTCTTACATGGAAAAAAGCATTCTGTTTCAATCTTTCAGAACAGAGCTATCCACAGGTATTAAAAAGAAGTGACTTTTATAAGAAAACTGAGTGAAAATAGAAAATAATTTCATTACAGGTGTGGCACGTGCATCCTTCCCTGCTCTGCACTAAATATCAGGCCAAATTTTGTACAGCAAACTGCACCATGGGGTGACTTTTTTAGGAACACCTTTACGAACACTTAACTGAAGGCATTTGTGCTAATTCCGTTTATTTGTATTGTAATAAAATGTGAAAATATTAAAAAAATCATATGAACTGAAATTTAATGTAAGTTTTCCTTTAATTACCTTAAAATAAACTAGATTAATAAGCTAGTTTTCATTTTTGTCTCTTTTGGTACAATGAAACCAGTCTGAAGTCTGGAATATTCCTGACAACACGATGTAAAATCGTGTAACAGTGCATTTTGTTGCGTGAAGGTGAAATGATTTCCCTTCATGCTGTGAGCCAAGTATAGAAGATCATATTGCAAATGATGTAGGAAATTTATGCAATGAATGGTGGTTATGTTTCTGAAGGAATGGATGTTAGGGCAAGAAAACACCCCTCATAGGAAAAACCCCAGGATAGCAAGGAAAGACATGGGGTAATCAGTTGTACCTCTAAACACAGTACATGGAATTTTTGTACTTCATGCATAAAGTGATCTTTTCTTATTCACCTTTCAAGGCTAAAAAAAGCTTCTTATGCTTTAACTAACGTTCTCTGAGTGCTAGAGTTTAAATTTTTTAGGTAAATTTAAAATAATAACTTCTTACAATAAATATTGCATTGTTGAGAACACAGTTACATTTGTTGCATTATCCATATTTTAAATGAGCTTGCATCTGCACTGGGACTTCTGTTGCCAAGTGTATGCCATTTTCTGCTTTCTCTAGTTTTTACAATATGTTTTGCTTGTAGTTTTATGCTGTGTACTTTGCATTCTTTCTTTTCTCTGATTACTGTTCTTATTTAACTGCAAAAGTTACAAATAGGGCCTATATGGAATAATGAAGAATCTTAATCTAAACTTTGGTTGAACATCAACCTGTCTTATGATTAATTGCGTTTTTCCTGCTCTTTATGTTTTTGTGATGAAACAATGTTAAGTAAAATCATTTTAGAGCACCTTGGGAAATGCGGCTGAAAACTGTAGTAAGTGAAATGGTAGGTAGGGTAAAATTACAAGGAGAGTCTTCTTTTTCCAAGTAGGACCTAATTTCCAAGCAGGAGAGAAATAGTACTCTTGGTAGTAGTCAATCTGTAGAAATCATTCAATAAATAAATATGACATGATAGTAAGTTTTACAGGATCAGCAACATTGCATTTATTTTACCTCAATATAAAATGTCAGGAAAAATAATATCTTTTCCAAAACTAAAATAGCCATGTATAAGCATTTTATAAAAAAAAAAGTTAGTTATGCACTTGAGAAGTACCTCTTCATGTATTGGATACATTTTTACAAGAAAATTTTGCTTTTTAGAAATTTGTTACCACCAACATAATAACAGGTAACTCATTCAAAAGCTCTTTTGAGAATTCAGTAATGATCTTTTACAAACCTTCTTAAGTTCATCATCGACGTATCTTGTTAAATAAGCTACAGAACCAAGAAGTCCATGGAGAAAGAAAAGTTAATTTCAAAACTATTAATTAAAGAAAAGTAAAAAAATGGATTGCCAGTGGGAAAATGTATGTCTCCTTCACATCTATACCATCATGGCTTTACAGCATGCAGCTTAAAGAAAATAGAGATATTACGTATCCCCTCTAGGGCCTTTTCATACTAATGTGTGTAGTGACTGTAGTCACTTGAGGTGACTGCGAATTCAGTCATTAGTTTTCTTTGACAGCATAAAAAAGAAGTGTACAAACACAGAATTAATAGTGTTCCAGTAAGCCTGTTAGTTCTGTATTCCACAAACAACAGAACTGGAGGTGGCTTCACAGGTTGAGATTTTAGGTTCATCTGTGTCCTGTTCCTGAGTATCATTGTTAACTTGACCCTTCCTCAGAAAACATAGCCATACAATTGTGTAGAACCTGTTCTGTTGGTAATGTCTCTTCCGTTAAGACCGATTAACAAGGATCAGTTCCTGCAGGGCTGCTGCAGGGCTTTAGAAAACTGGAGTGCTGGAGATCCTAGGTTTCTTTGTTCAATAAACATTACTATGGTTACTTTTATGTAAGATATTTCACTTTTTATTACAGCACCGTATCTGTAAGCAGAAGGCAGATAGACATTGTTTTTCATAAAGTAACAGATCATTCTTTAAAATACAATTAATTTCCTTTTTTTCATCCGCAGTAATCAAATTACAATAAATTTGTTGTCTATATTTTTACATCAGGTAACATTTTCTTAAATGTGTTACTGTTTCCTAGTCATCTGGGGACAAGAAGGCATAGGCGTAAATGAAAGTTCAGGATAGACTTCAGTGTGCATGAAGTGGTTAGTGAAAAGCCTGCTACGTGTTTTGAGAGTTGTTAAACACTTTCAGGTGTCTAACTGGAAGGGAATAGTAATGATCCCTCCTAAATGCAAGTTTTGATTCAAGATTTGAAAGCATAAAATTAATTTCAAGCAACGTCCAGTGCTGCTGTTGCATTTAAACTTCACTTGCAGAAAGGAAGCACTCTGCTAGGCGTTTGTACTTGATTAGCAGCAGCCACTTCTTGTACTGATAAACTTCGTTATCATAGGATCATCAAATAATTAGTCTGGAAAGTTTCTCTGGAGGTCACTTGGTCCAGCACTCCCCTCGCAGCAGGTCCAGCTTCAAAGTTAAATGCATCTTGAATGGTAGATGATGCTGCTCAAGACTTCATCAAGCTGAGTGTCTGCAAGAATATGCAACCTTTTCCAGTGTTTGATTACTCCTAATGTCACTTTCCCCCCTATTAATTTCTTTATTGGTAGTGTTTTTTACTGTTTCTTTCTATATATTTGGCATGATTAGAGGAAAGTTTAGGCTAAGTAAATTAGTTCCCCTGCCATTCTTGGATGTCTCTATTAGAGCCACTGTACTGGCAGATCCAGAAAAAGACTAGAGAGTAATAGTAATCTGATAGCATAAAATATTTAAGATTGATCAATTCTTGAGCAGCACTGAGAAGGTTTTAATCTCTGGGACTTGAAATTTCTGAACTGCAAGGTAAGTGCCATACATCTTCCAAGGACTATATCCCTGGATGGATGGATGGATGGGTGGATGGATGGATGGATGGATGGATGGATGGATGGATGGGTGGGTGGGTGGATGGATGGATGGACGGATGGAGGTGAGCTCTTCATATGATTGGAAGCTGTGTCAGTCTCATCCTGCCTTTGCTGAGAGGCAGCTTGAGGAAGACTGGGGGTACACTACCCAAAAATCAGCATGCTTCTGATGCTAAGCAAATGACTAACTAAATGCTGAATTCATAGTGTTGGAAGATCTTCAACTAGAGGGGATCATAAATTCACCTTGTCTGACCTCCTGTGTTACATAAAGGATAAGTTTCTTCAACCATTTTTAACAATTAAGACCAATTCCTGTGAAAAATCCTTAAAGGTTCAGAGAATCTACTACATGATAATAATGCAAATAATTAATTAGCCTCTATATTTGAAAAGTGCGCCTTTTTCTAGTTTGAGTACACTCAGCTTCTAGCTACTAGATAGATCATGGTACTAGACGTTTTATGAGTCAAATAATTATTCATTAAACTGTTTGCTTTAAAAATATTTTATAATGGGAGACATCAGTCACTTTTTACATAAAGTTAAATTTGAAATATTAATTAAATCTCTCCATTGTGAGATCCTAGAACATACATGCCCTGGACCTGCATCTGATTTCACTCATACTGATCTTTACCTTTCTGTCTCCCACCCTCCTGTTATCTATTTATACAGTACTTGTGTAGCAGCGTCAACATATTATGAGTTCATTTACTTTTCGTGTCTTTAAATGTGTTTCTATAACAGCAAAAATCTTTCAGGACTTTATGATCATTTGGATAAAGAATGTGTATATGATTCTTGTATTTTTTCCTTCTGTTTTCTGGTGGCTAATAGATTAATTTCTAGTATATGATTATGCATCAGGTTTTACTGTACCTGTGTTATCATTACCGTTATGAAGAGAGTTAGCGAATATAAGTAAGACTGTCGTATGTTTCAGCCCTTGTAACATTTTGACTTTCAGTTTTTTCAAAAAAGAAAAACAATAAGAGAACATTTATGGCATGGTTAATTTTTCTTTGTTAGAAGGATAGTTATAATTACTAATAAAATTTCTGACAGTATAAACTCAAGTGAGACTGTCATCAAAAATTAACGCATCTGCATAGTCAGCAACATCCAAGGTCAGAGAACCAGAGAGTGAAAATGCATCCACATTGCTATAAAATGAGGCCATATTCTTCAGGGGCAGTCCTGCATGGGCTGATGGCAGATAATTCAGTAGTGTCTTGTACATTTGTTCTCAATTCTTACTTCTTCCTACAAATACTTTTTTACCTTAGGATATTTTCTTTTAGCTTTTTCTCTTTTGGGAGAAAAGTGTTTTATTTCATTCAGCTAAATGCATTTCTCATTGAGATGGCTACCATACAAAAACAATTCCTTTTGTAATACTAATTGCTGTATCTTCCTAACATTTTCTCTGTGAAGTCTACTGCTTCTGTCAAACACTTGGACATGTCTACATTTCAGATAGTGGGCACGTGTATGAATCTAATACTCTTTACAGATTTTTTTCAAAAAGAAAAACAACTCCCTATAAAAAACTCTACACAGGAATCCATGAAGGTTTTACGGGTGATGTAGTGTTGTGAACTAATTCACCTACAGTGAATCCCTTGACTTCACTAGATTATAAAATAGATAAAGTAGCAGTGAGATAGTGTTATTTATTGTATGATTTTAGAATAGAATTGATAATAAAGTATGAGGAAATTTTATTGTGTGATTTATGAGCCTTTCAGTTACATCAAAATTTTTAAATCAACAGGTCAACTTCTTGGCTGGTATAAATCAACAAACCTGCTTGAATTTATGCTAGTTGCAGATATGGTTATATATGTGCAGTTTCTTTATAATTGTATTCTTTCCTTTAGATACTTCAGAAGAAAAGCCCCATAGCCACACTTCAGTATACCAGGAGCTGATTCCAGTGGGAAGTTTGCATCGGCTGAGCCCATTTAATTTGGTCATTTTTAGCTTGTAGCAGATCAAAATCAACAGGCTATATTGATCCTTTACTTTCTTACGTAGTAACAGTTTGGAACTCCTTCGAAGAGATAAAAGAGGAATGTGTATTTATATAGAAATTTGGAAAAATCACGGGAAAACAATGTCAAAGGGATAGTTTATATTGTTAATATATAATTTCAGATAGGTATATAACATACTTCCTTTAGGGATGAACAGGCCATTTCCAAAATCTTCAGAAGATTGTAAGATTATTCAAAGTATTGTTGACTAGTAAAACTTGGAAATAGTCTCTTACTTTCTGGTGGTACGTGGTATGCAATATGCTTTATTGCATATGTATTTTATATAGTACCTCAACAAGAAGTTGAAATGTTTCATTAGATGTACTTGAATGTGAGATTTCTGGACATGTATCATCATCATTAGTCCTGTTTTCTGTGAAGATTCTGTGAATCATGAAATATATCAGTGGTGAATTAATTTTCTCTACTCAGATAAAAATAAATTCACAAAAAGAACAACTATGAGTTAAATAATAAATAGGCTAATTTGGACTCATAATTCTTATATCCTTAAATCTTACTGACGTGTCATTAAAATTCAATGTTCCTTACACAGAATGATGTGCAAGCAATACATAATTGCAAAAGTTAGATTCAGTGGATATGTAAGAGGTGGGTTTATGCAGTAATTATAGCATTACTCCATTTATAATTATTAACTTTATTAGATGTAATCCAGCCAAGCAGTATTATTTTGGTACACACATGCATCTACTACTTAAATAAAAATATGTTTGCTTCCCTAGACAGCTGCATGCCTTAAATAAACCCAAGGTATTGAAAGTTCTACTTGTTCATGCTCTCTTTTGTGGAGAACAGCCCACACAAAGCTTTGTTGTTGCTGGCATTGTTTTATTCTACTTTCAGGAAACTGATTACTCTAGCAAAAACAAAGTCCTTGTTTCTAGTAATTTCTCTTCCTCAAGGTCAGCTGATTCAGCAGCTAGTGTTCTTGACTAGGTCTTGAAAGCCTAAAAAAGCATTATTAGATTTAATGTTTCTTTATTCAGGGAATTTTTTATATTGGAATTCAAGTACATTCTTTAAAAAAAAAAACCCAATAATTAAAACAAGCAAACTTCTTAAAAACAAAAAACACAATAAAATCAGTAGACTTAGTGTAAAGTATGCAGATTAGAAGCTAAAGTCACACTTTGTTGTGAGGTCTAATTACTTAGTCGTTGAAGTTATGCCACTTTTGTCAAACGATTGACAAAGCCGCTCCACCAGTGTTACACCGATGTTGTCAGTGGTTGATAGTTCTGTCTGGAGGATTTCTTGAGTTCCATGCCTTTCTATGGTAAACTAGTACTGCAAAGTGGGAATTAAAGATTAAATTCAATCTGGTAATCCGGTGGAGAAGTTACATGTTGTGAAGTTTACTCCATGTCAGCTGGTTCAACAGTCATGTAAGAACCATGCGGGAAACCTGAGACTTGTTGGTAACTGAAGAGAGAAGTCACTTCCCAAGTTGTAGATGACTCCTACCTTCTGCTGAGCATGGTGTCCCAAGAGTTGATGCTTGTGGTGTTGATGTGTTGCTGTTCCAGTAAAGACTGTAGCAGTGCCTCATCCTTCCAGAACTCCTTGCTGTTCTCCCCTGAAGAAATAATGGTAATAGCAGTATTAGCTGAGGTTTGGCAAGTCTGCATATGGCAGTGTATCCTGACTAGTACTGAGTGAGCACAGCAGTATTCATGTTCAAACAGCTTAATGACAGATGTAATATGCTGTGAAAACACAAGGAAGGAGCCCTATCCAAAATAACTGCCTGGCTTCCTATTCTCCATCCCAATACCAGTGGTATAAACTCAGCCCTGCAGTGTATTGCAGGGACACCATCTTGTCCTAGAAAGGATCATGATGCTGAAAAGTTATCTCAAAGGAGACATTCTTCAAGAAAAAAACAATTGTGGGGTTTTTTTTATTTTTGTTCTGCTATATTTTCATCATTATTTTTTGTGAATGCAAATGTTTCAACTACATTCATGCAGTATGTACAGACTTATCAATGTGCGACATATTTAGTTTCTCTGATTTCACTGAAGTAAATTTTTATTTGCACTAAGTAAAAATTAAACAAAAATAAAACCTTGTAAATTGTTTCTAAGTGATGGACCTGCATTCCTTGGGTATTTATGGAGATGTATCTTTAGGATGTACTGTCTTGCTTTCATTTATTAAGATGAGGTTTCTACTTCATTTTTACTGAAGGGAGGAAATACTAAGTTGTTACACAAACGGCATGTGCATTTGTAACTTATTCTTCGTGACACAGAGAACTCATCATTTGGTAGCAGTCTATATGATGCTTTTTGAGTAATTCTCAATTTTTAATGTTTGGGCCCGGTCATACTCTCATTTCTGTGAGTTGCAGTTTTGCTGTTGACCACAGGAGTAGAACGGAGAGGCCTGTTGTTATTTCTCTAGTTCACTTCAGAGAAGCCAGTTCCAAATTATCAGTTATGAGATTACCAATTGTAAAACATTGTCTCCAGTGCTTCCTGTGTTACCTAGAGGCAAAACTACAGCTTAGAGGATTAAAAAAAAAACAACAGAGGAGAGGCACTAGGACACAGCTGTTAAAATCACCTCTCAATTTTGTATGATCACATTTGTAGTGCAGTTTGAAATGTGGTTAATCTGATTAATTTAGTGTTCAGAATTGATTTAAAATCAATTTTTGGTTTTCTACTAAAAGAGAGGGATCATTTATGTGGTCAGATGCAGTTTATGTTCTCTTGGTCTTTAACTCAGATGCTTGTTGTTGATTAGCAACCACCCTTTAAAATTATCCACATATGAATGTATAGTCCTTGAATTAAGTCCTAAACAGCACAGAGAAAACGTGCTATTTTCTACCCAAGGCCAAAGAAGCAGTGTGCATCCCTTGCTGTGGGTAAATTCAAAAGGGTGTGTCTGCTAAGGACATTTTGGGTTATTATGTCAATTCCCACCCTGGTTAGAATTTACTTTTAGATTTTAGAAGCTAATTTATATTCTTGTGGCTTATTGTTGGTATCCTGTTTATATGTTTTTGATTCAGATTCACATTCTCTTCATAGGCAAAACTTAAAGTGAGCTGCTATCATGTGAGTGTATTGATAACAAGTTCTATTTGTTGGCTTGAGAACTGGCTGGAAATTCATCAGGTTTGTCAGTAGTGTGGTTTTCAGATGAGAATAAGGAGGCTTTCTCACTTTTTGCAACTCCAGAGATGATTTGAAACAATCACAGTTGATTGAAGTCATTCCTAAGCCCGTCGACTAGTTTCCACAGTGATGTATTTTAACGCAACACATCCATAGCTAAATTACTGAAAAGTATGAACTGTTCCCTCCTAGTAAGTGGGGCTATGTTTCTTTCCAGAAAAATGGTATTTGGATAATTTAAGAAGTCTTCTGGGGGGCTTATTGATTGTTGGGAGAAAAGACCATGAACCTGAAGTGCGTTGTCTGGATCTATATTGTGAAAGCCCTTAAGCTGGAGCTAAGTGCAAAACCAGTTTAGTTTAGGTTCATCTCACCTAACTTTAAGCACTGGAGGCTAATAAGGAGGAGGCTACAGATCATTACTAGTGAAACATTACTAGTGAAACATTACTAGTGAAAATTAAACTAGTTTTCTGCTCTGAAAATTAAAGGAGGAAAATCGGGGTGTTTGGTCTAGCATTGTCTGAATCAGTTGTGTAGGGTGGGGTCATACAAGCATATACATGTTAATTTAACGGAGTTTCCAATCTGTAGATAGCAGTTCCCCTAAAAGTCCATAACACTGTGTTAGATAACACCACCACAATACTGTCATATCACCTGAATTTCAGTTCTCTCATGACTGGGGATAAGAACACATGGTTTTCTTAGCCAAGGCCTGGAGGACTGCCTGTAATTGTTGTCAGAAAATGTGTTTCACCAAAGGTGAATATAAACACACACAACTGTTATTCCCTTACCCTGAGAAGCTGAGCAGTGTGAACTGTCTGGAGAGATCACAAGAAAAGGGATGAAACTAAGAGGATAATACCCCCAAACCAGTGATTTTATCTCTTCTAGGATTACTAGATAAAGTGGGAATAAGAACACATGGTAAAAACTACAAATATGTTGTGTTTGTTTCATGAAGATATTTTATCTTCAGGAGGAATCGTTCAGCTAGAGAGATTGACCACTGCTCCAATAAGTAGAAGCTAGGCTGGCACGAAGATGTCTAGAACTGTAGTGTCTGAACATGAGCCATACTTGAGCACAAAGACGTATTTGAGTCAACAGAGTGAACTATTTATCAGACAATCTATGTATGTCACATACACCACTTTCAGTAAAATGGAAAGTTATAAATTCATCACAGATGTTATCACTGTTTAATGCAGTGCCAATTCTACATATCAGAATGAAGAGACCACTGTATTTAATGATGTCTGGTGCCAGAAAAAAAGCATCACGTTAGGATTTGGGTCAGAGAGATGATTAGCCTGAAAAGGCAATAGTGATACTGTACATAGCTATACAGTGGTCATGAACAGAACTCTGAAGAAGAAGAAATGCTAAGATGCTTGAAAGAAAAAAAATTATAAAATAAGGAATATTTACATTCTCTGACAGCTGGGTAAGTAGAATCATTGACCCACCCTTTTCAGGGAATTCATTTTCTGATACTAATTATTAGCGCTGCAGACTCTTAAATGATAATTAATTACAACCATAAAAATAAAAGTAGTATAATTAGATATAGTTCAATTTGATATAGGTACTTTTAATTTGCTCTGTTATCATCAGTAGCCAGTATCCCTTTGGAGCTAAAAGTGGAATTCATTCATCTGTAATGACTACTGAATTGAGTGTCGCAAGGTTGATTATTACAACTCATCATATCAGAAAGGAAGCCTCACTGTATCTGGAAAGCAGGAATTTTAATTAGCCAAATAGAGTAACACTTGTCACTCAACAACAACTCTTCTTTCAGCACTACTGAAGGCAAGAAGAGTATCAAGATCACACCTGGGACTGAAATCTTTCAGGTTGCTCTAAGCCCTTCTTTATTCAGTTATAACCTTCCACATAACACTTATGTTCCTCTGGAATAAGGAATTTGTTCATCAGCAGGAGCATGTAGTCTTCATGAAATGACCTTCACCAGTGCCGTAGATACACCTCAGAAATAATTCCTGTAGAAGATAAGAATAGCAGTCGGCTTCCCAGCATTGAGAATTATATGACGTTTATTTCCTCACCTTCACTGTATTTTGCTCCTTTGAAGTTAAATCTAAGCTTATTTTTTTTCTATCTTCAGAAGAAGAATGAACAAGGTTTTTAAAATTTCTTTTTAAAACCTGAAAATAGTCACAATATCTAAATCTGCAGCAGGCACTTTTAAGTTTGTAAGTATGCTATAAAGTAATGATTCCTGTATAAATAATTTATGATTTTTTTTATTAATGTGAGTTAAGCTGAAAATAGGTTTTTTTCCTAAAAACAGATGGGAAGAAATCTGTTTCAGATACTGTTTTTTTGATGGGGAGTCATGTTTTTGTGAAAAATAATTTAATATAAAAACTAGGAAGATTTCAAAATAATACGCTTCTTTTCTGAATAACATAGTAGAACTGCTCCATGATGCATTGATTTATCTGAAAGAGGGAGAATACAGTTTCTGTCCCACTGTTTTAAACCGGACTTTTTAGAACAAAAAAATCAAACATTGTGGTTTTTTGGAATTTGCTGCATAAGTTTCTATTTCAATCAAAACTTTATTACCTATGAGAAAACAGTGGATGAAGAAGAGCAGCAGAAAAGTTTTTACCAAGGACACCACATCATTACTGCATATATCCTACTGTTTATAGGCTGTGTAGGCTGTTTGTAGTGGAAAGTAAGAGGAAAGAAGGAACAAGATGCTTTCTCTTCCTCTAGAAGCAGACAGGAAAACACGTGCTTGCTCTGCCAGTGTACCTGAAATGTACGGCATTTGATAGCCTGGATCCTTCACATGAGAAATGTGCTCCTACATGGACAGAGCGGCACTGCCGTGGGAAGCAGTCTCCCAGCATGACTTCTCCTTCTGCTCAAAGCCTTCCTGCAGCATGCAGTGGCATCCTGCAGTAAGAAATCCTGTCTAGTGCTGAAGAGATCCCTACTGAGGGAATACAATTCCCCATGAGGTCAGCCCTCACTCTACTGTCTGGATAGCAGTTGGCCAGCAGGTATTTTCACTGTGAATCTGCTGGAGGTGGTGGGCACAGTATTGTACAGCCATTCATTCATTTCTTTGAGCTCTCTTTATTAAAAATTAATGAAACTGTATCTGCTGTTACATATGAGCATTTTTGACACCAAACCAGGTGTTTAGTGAGTGGTGCAGAGATTTGGCTATATATGTCAACTTTTGGGGTGAAAGCCAAGGAATAAAACAAACTATGGACTGGAAAATAGAAAAAAATCCAAGTAACATGTAACTAACTCTCTTTTACCATTCAGACACTATCCATTGTAATTTTCCAAAGTACTTTTTGATTAAGCAGAAGCGATATGCTCTGGATTCGCTCTTGCTCGCATGCCTTGGTGGAAAGATATTATTCAGAGGTACAGCAGAACACAGCTATGAGAACTACAGAGGGAGAATTTTAGACTTGTGTATGAAGATTGCCCTGGTTTAAATACAGGGTTGTTTTTTTTTTCATTTGTATATATATTAACTAGGTTCCCTATTTTAAGCATAAGTTCCCCTCATTTTCCTGTATGTCGTCTACACGAGTCAGTAAATAACCCTCAAAATCCTGTTATTGTTCCATAATATCAATGGACTGATCTGTATTATCAACATCAAATTCCAAAACACGTGAAGTGAGTTTCGCTTAGGAATGTGCCTGTGGATGATTTCTATAGTAGCTTATTACACAGTCCCTCTTTCAATGTCTCTCAAAAGTAAGACCATATATGTAGAAAATCCATTTACAAGTATTTTCAAAGATTAGTAGCAACAGCTAACAACTTCACAAATCCTTTTAAAAGATGCTATTAAACAGACATACATGTGGCTGGCTCCCTAAGTTTGAGTAAAATATGTGGAGTGAATAAGAATGTTTTTTTCAGTTTAAAAGTTATTAGTGCAGGCATTGCAGAGTCTTTCAAGGTATACTATAGTCTCTATATGATTGGAGCGATTTCTTCAGTTCTCTATAGTAATATGTACAAGCTGCCTAACAAAATCCATCCACAAGAGTTTATTCATAATGCTAATAAAATGACCTGGGACAAAAGCAGGTTCTGTTGTTGATAGCAGTGTTGTCTGTTATTCCAGATATAATGTTTCCAGGATTTCTGAAAGTATGTTAGTATGCAGTATAGATAGATGTTTTGACATGACAAGTAAACCAAACTGTCCCAAATCTCAATAATATTTCCATTGATGCTCCAATGAATTGCATCATCAGCTAATAGAATTGCTAATACTGGCAAAAATTCAGTAGTAATACCTAACTGTCTAGCAGACCTACACATGCCAACAGACTACTACGCAAGTAGTTCTTTAACTACATCATCTGTCCTCTTGAAGAGCTGCAAAAAAAAATCAGTCATTCCCCAGAAAAAAGTCTTTGTTCTTCCAAAGACCTTAAAAAAAGTTTTAATTAAGCTTTTCCTATAATAGAAAGCATTTTGAATGTAATTAGGTGTATATTTTATTAGTAACATCAGAAGTCTCTGTCCAGATCTCATTAGCAGGAGACTTATAAATCTGAAGGAATATATGGAAAGAAAAATGTTCATGCATACGTGATTCTCTCATGCCTGAATTCTTCAGGTAGTTCTCTTGTGCACATCTATGCACTTTCATGTAAAAAGCTGTTTATAGTTGTAATAAAATTTTATAGGGATGTGAAAAACTTTGTGCAATGGGAATCAAAGCCTATCTTCCAAACAGGATAAAGATCATCATCTTTCAGTTTATATCTTTCCCCGAAGGAGTGGAAATCCATGAAAGCGCAACACAATGTCTAAAGCATGTACAAATAATAATCTTAGAATTTATCATCTCTACAAGTTCCTAATTAACCAAAGTAAAACCGCTGACATCCTAGCAACACAACCTACCATATATTTATCATCAGATTCTAAAATTTCCGTTCTCTTCAGATAAGTTCACTTTTTTCTTTCCTGTCTGCTAGGCAAACTAATACCATGGTTTAGTTTTCTAATAAGCGTGAAAGATATTGGGACACATAGCAGTTTGTTAAGACAGTAATATGCTTTATGAAGAAGATCCCAGTATTTGGCACTAATTCTTACTTTTAAAAAAAATCATTTAAGGCAATAACGTGGAATACAGAATGTTTCATAACTGTCTTTCTCTCTTTCCATCTTTCCACTTTTTGAGCACTGAAAAATCAGGTTCCTTCAGGTGCTTGACTAATCTCTGTGTGGTTGACACTTCCAAATGCCAGAATACCCATAATTTCCCAGTTTGGTATTTTCCAGGAATTACATAGAATATATCTTAAATGTTTATTGTATGTGCATTAGCAAGAGATTTCTGACTATTTGTACAAGTATATTCAGCAGCCTTCAGTGCCTAACTTGTCACTGCCTCTGTTTTACACTATAAAATATAAAATACAAGATATAGTATCCTAAAAATTATGCGGTATTCTAGAACATGGGCACTACAGCCTGCTATACAGTCTCTTAGGCTGCTTTTCACAGTCTTATCTTTTATTTCAGGAAAAAATCAAAATGTAACAATGTCAGTAATCCTAAGGTATACTAGAAACTGTTAAAAATGTGGGTCAGGCTCTTTTTTTTTTTCAAGGGTTTCTTTTGATATGACCCAAATTCTCCACCTAATTTCAGGGGACACTGAATTGAGCCATGTAGTTAATCTGTTATTTCTGCTGATATCAGTGAATACTGATGATGCACAGGGAATGGAAAACTTCCTTTTAAATTGCATTAATTGAACACTCAGAAATGAAACAATTAATTCTGTGTTGAAGTATGGCTGAATGCTTTTCCCTTTCTACTAAAACTCAGTCAGAAAATCCTGGAGAGAGTAAAACCACAGTGTTTCTTCCAAATAGTGTCTAATTTCTCTGTATACAGGTAACATTGCAAATAGTGCTGCAGTCTCACAACTCAGCAGCTGCTAAATGCCTGTCTTTGCCTCACTGTAGAGCATTTAGCACATGAGCTTGACCTGTTTGAATTGATTAACCTGGAGATCTTCTTCAGGATGACATTTGCCAACAAGCTGCTTATTAATGGAACTATTAACCCTGAAAAATATTTTCAGGAATCTGGAATTCATTCCATTGCTTCTGCAATTATTTTTATAGGGATGCATCAGAGAAATTGCTGGTATTGCGCACTTAGAAATAAGAAAAAAGGCTTTCCATCTTCATGACCCTGGGCAAGAAGGGGCTTATGCCATTAAGTTTTATGTTGTTTCTGTGAGAAGTATCATAAACACTTGATGCTTCCTGCTTTGTAGTACATCTAAAATCACTTTACTTGAAAATTATGTTTATTAT
Organism: Dromococcyx pavoninus; assembly: GCA_033558185.1. Lineage (NCBI taxonomy): Eukaryota > Metazoa > Chordata > Aves > Cuculiformes > Neomorphidae > Dromococcyx > Dromococcyx pavoninus. The sequence continues at coordinate 405,295 of JAUMJL010000063.1, read as the reverse complement.
TCTCTTCAGCTGGGAATTCAGTAGACGAATGTGGTGTTTCTCTGCTTAATGCAGTTAGTAATTTGACAAAATAGGTATAATTTCGCATACATTTTAGTTCCTCACACTAATAATGTCCCAGAGTAATTTGGCAAACAGACAAAAGAGCTAATTAAACATTGTTGAATTTTCTAAAGCAAAGTGTATAGAAGGTCATACCAAGGGCTCAGCTGAAGTTTATTAAAGATTAGTGGTCTGTTTCTGAAGGAGGGATCCCTCCAGCTACGGTAATGTATGACAGCCTGGAGTACTGCTTTCCACAACAAGGTGTTGTACAGAGCAGAATTACAGAACAAATTTTGCATAGAATGTCTAATAAAAGGGCTTTATAGATTAAAGATTTTTTCTCTTTATGTTTTGTTATATTTGCAGCAAATAAGTATAATAAGGCCCTATTTGATCCATACATTTGAAAAAATTAATCTAGGAGTAGATAATTGTGAAAAACAAGGCTAGGTTATTATTGTGCCTTTCATTTCCATGTCCTTGTGGCAAAGACATACTTTTGCTTTTGTATTTATCATCTCATGCAATAGGAATCAATCTGTGAATTCCAGTGCAAATCAGCTAAATAGCTGTGAAGCGGTTGGATAGTGAGATGTACCATGTTCACCCTTAACTCGCAATTAAATAATATAATAATATAAATACTTAAGTCTGTAAGCTCAGAGCATTGAAACCTGTGCACAAAGTCTGTCAGTAGATATTGGACCATGAAGGGTCTAAGGCCTTTATTTCTACGCTCCTAACTGTCACAGAGAATGTACAGGATTATCCTTGTAATGCTGCCAAAAACTGTAAAATACAGATTATTTACTGTGAAAGGAAGAAGTGTTCTTGAAAATGTGAATACCTTTCTGAGTCATAGTTCCCTGTCATAGTTCTGAGATTTTTAACTAACATTCGTCTTCCTATGCTGACACATAAATAAATTTGTCTCTTTGCTGTCATGTATAACTACTTGGAGTTAGCAATAAAAGAAATATTTAGAGAGCAACTTTTCTACTTTTGAAAGTAGCAGAGCTGGACAGAGTCTGTGAAGGCTCAGTACTTCTAAGAAGTAGAAATATTTTCAAAGTCAAACTTAGCACCTTGTTCCCAACTAAGCACTAATATGTTATAATTATGTACTTAGATGCTAAGATTAAAAAAAGGAGACATATGAATTCCTTCTTGTTCTCCTACCTGTACAAACTGTTCTGGAGCTTTCTCTGGAGTTGTTCTAGAGTTAATAGTTCTATAGGGTTTTTTACCAGTAATGGGAATCTGGACTGAACACTACATTAACCGTTTTCCCAGTCTACAATAGCAGTCAACGTAAAACTTCCATGTTAAATGCTGATGTAAGCAGTATTTCAAAAATAGTTTATTGTTATTAAACTAACACACTCCATTCATTGTAAAGATTTCTCTAGGTGTCTAAATTTATACCCTCAGGTGCCTTGTACTCAGTTAAAAGAAAAACACTCTTTCAAAGGCATGTAAACATGTAAACAGCACTTAACTCCTCTCCAGAAACATTGACATTGAGCATGGAAAGCCTGCACTAACTTGTAGTGAATCACCATGTTTCTCCTGTAAAGCAGAAGAAACAAGCTGCAAAAGCAAAGGTTCTTTTTTTACAAAAAAAAAAAGTCTGTCACATATTTTAAATCTGTCTAAATTGTACCAACTATCCATCTTGAAGTTATAAATCCAGAAAGAGTAGTTGCTTAGTGAATGACCTTAATAATGGTTTTGAGAACAAATTAATGAATGATGCAAGCAGATCTCATGAAATCAAATAAGGTCAATACCAGTCTAGATTTGGTAGATCAATCCCCTGTAATTTCTAAGGCACACTGTGTGACAGCACTTGCTTTTATGGACTGGTCATGGTTACTTGCAAGCTACTTCTTTTGTGCTTTCTGTTCAACAGTAACAATAGATTGCATTTGTCATATATATGCATAGTGCAAATATCCCTTGCTGGTTTTGATCCTACGAGATCTAAAAGTATAATGTTCTTTTTATTATGGAATTCAAAGATTAGTTTTTTCATACATTACCATGGTAACAAAATGGTAACTGGTTCCTATTTTCATTTCATATTAATAAAAGGTTAAATATTATAAGCAGTAGCAAGTATGTCCTATTAAGCATAGAATTTGTGTATCTATGTGTTTCTGCAAAAATGTAAGGCTTGCAAGTAATCCTTTGTTTTTGAATCACCATAGATTTTGGGTCTGCTTATCTGTCTATACGAACATAGTTAAATCTATTAAGAAAAGTAACTCTACATGACTTTAAAAGCAAGAAAAAAAAATTGCCTATAAGATTGTCTGTAAGATTGCTATATATATAGATCTCAATGTTCAGACCTTGATTGCTGTTTAAGATTCTCCACTAACTGCCTCCAAGCCTGTAAAACCTGCACATTGCAAAGCCTACAGTGCTTAGAGGAGCACTGTAGGACGGCAGAAGTATTAATAGCAGCAACTTGGTTCCTCCAGGCTGAAGGAGTAAAAGAGGCAATAACTATTGATTATTCCATTAACCTTAGAACTACTTTAACCATTGGCAAGATCTCAGGTCCTCTGGACCAAGGGTATGAGAAGAGATGCAGGAGAGATATGGAACTCAGTAAGATTTTGTCAAGAGCAATAACATTCTGGCAGGGACAGAAGCTGCTTTACCTGGGGTAAGAGTCACCGTGAATAAAAGCAACTAGTAATCATGATTTGTTCTTTTCTCCATTTTTTGAAGGAAGTGAACACTTGACATAGGAGTACAACCTTCAGTATACAGTTAGATGCAGAGTTCTTGGAGCAGAATCCCTAAGGATTATAAGGAAAGAAGGTGGAAGCTCCCATGTTGCCATCTGAGTGATAGTATTATCTCCTGTCATTGTAGCAAAGACTTAAAAGGTGTAGGTAGAACTGGCAAGAAATTTTCTAGAAAATCTGCTTTTCCTTAAAAATGTTCATTTGTGTAATTTATCCATTTAAATTCAACTTCCAGGAGAAAAGATCTCTCATTTCCATGCTGAGATATCTGGTGAAACCATTGGGTACAAGAGAAATGGAGAAAGGAAAACATACTGTAGAATTAACAGTAACTCTTTAGTCACCTAGGAAAATCAGTGGGGAGCTGAGATTTAGGGGGACTAAATTAAGAACCTGCTATGTATGGTAGCACAGTGGCGTTTCTGAAGTGGAGTTCTGGATCTTTTGGTTTTGCCTCAAAAATCCTTTAGTTTCATCTTGAAGCAAAATAGAAACTGGTTGAAATCAATGGTTACATCAGCAGCTCTGAATATAGAGCATCTCTTAGCTACCTTTCACATGCAGATAGGTGATGAGCAACTTGACTATAGAAGAGACAGGCCAGAGTTAAGCTGTGTCTTAAGGACACAAAATTAGTCTATAATTGCACCATGCCTTTCATTTGAAATAGCAAGAAGCAGTTTAGACTGAATATTCAATTCATAGTGCAAGGCATATCAAACATTATCATGATGTCATCGGCAAAATTGATGAGGGTAAAAGTAATGACACCAAGCTGAGTGATGCAGTTGTCATGCCAGAAGGATGGGATGTCATCCAGAGGGACCTGGAGAAGTGGGCCAGTGTGAACATTGTGAGGTTCAACAAGGCCAAGTGCAAGGTCCTGCACCTGGGTTGGGGCAATCTGCATTTTCAATACAGGACAGGGGACAAGTGATTGAGAGCAGCCCTGCAGAGCACTTGGGGGTGCTGGTGGCTGAGAAGCCCAACATGAGCCAGTAATGTGCGCTCAAAGCCCAGGAGGCCAACCATGGCCTGGGCTGCATCAAAAGAAGCATGGGCAGCAGGGCAAGGGAGGTGATTCTCCCCTTCTGCTCCACTCTTGTGGGACCCCGCCTGGAGTACTGTGTCCACTTCTGGATTCCCCAACATATGAAGGACATGAAACTATTGGAGCAGCTCCAGAGGAGGGCCATGAAGATCATCAAAGGACTGGAGCACCCCTGCTATGAGGACAGGCTGAGAGAGTTGAGCTTGTTCAACCTGGAGAAAAGAAGACTCTGGGAACAGAAGGCTCCAGGAACACCTTATAGGAGCCTTCCAGTACATGAAGGGGGCCTACAAGAAAGCTGGGAAGGGACTTCTTACAAAAGCATGTAGTGTTAAGACAGGTGGGGGATGGCTTTAAATCGGAAGGGGGAAGATTTCAATTAGACTTTAGGAAGAAATTCTTCACAGTGAGAATGCTGAGATACCAGCACAGGTTGCCCAGGAAGTTGTGGATATCCCCTCCCTGGAAGGGTTCAAGGCCAGGCTGGATGAGGCTTTGAGCAGCCTGGTCTGGTGGGAGGTGTCCCTGCTCGTGGCAGGGCGGTTGAAATGAATGATCTTTAAGGTCCCTTTCAACCCAAACTTTCTATGATTCTTTGATCATATATGTGCCATATCCAAAAGAACATGACTAAGTCACATCAGGCAGGAAGATCAGGTGCCTAGCTTCCAATTTAAGAGAGGGAATCGGAATCTGAAATTTAGTCCATTACACTTCTATAGGCAAGTTGAGAAAAGACCATGACCAAAGTAAAAAAACACGGGGATAACTGAGTCCATTATTGGACCTTCTGTGAGACTTTGCAGTCATCCCTGCTGAGTATAACTGCTGAATATCCATGTGTTTAAAACAAATTATAGTGTATTAACACAATATCATGGAATCATTGAAAATTTAGATTAAGAGGGAGCTCAGTATGTCATCTTGTCCAGCTTTACATTCAGAGCAGGGCTTACCTCCGCATTTTGTGTAACTTGTATTTTTGTCTGATCCGTAAACTTCTGGTAATTCTTGTCGGGCTACATAAAAACTTTTGAAGAAACAGTAGGCTGGAAGCACGTATCTAATATGCCAGATATTTCCCTGTGCCATGTCTAGTCATAGCATTGCCTTGATTGGCCAAACTGTTTTATGAGGAAGATACAGTTCCTGTCAGTAGACCTTGTGAGTGAAAAATTCCTCAGAAGAGAGCATGTAGATCAAACATCTGATGCATTTGCTGTTAGCAGAGATCCCAGGAGCTTGGGGCCTTGCCAGAATCCCTGTGCTTCTGCACAGTTCTCACAAAGGGCTGGAGATCTCTGAGGATTCTACTGCATCCCCGATGTCAGATATTCCATGAGGAGTAAATTTGACATATTTTTAGAGAATCCAAGTGTTAAAGTACTTTAACCATACCATCCCTGAAACACAACACTAAAAATTCTAACAAACCCCGAAATTCCCAGAAATAAAGAACCAAATAAGATGAGTTTTAATCTCAAATGTTGAAATGAAAAGGGAATTGGAATCAGACAAATGAGGGAAAGTGTCTTACAGGTTTATCAAGCATTTTGACTACCGAATTACTAGCATCTCAGGATCATTCAGTCTTTTCCATAGACATTTGTGCTGCCTGTGAGGAGAGAAAAGTGTCTATGACAAGCAATCCAGATGAACTAAGGTACCACTGTCTCTGTGTCAAGGAGCAAGGAGTTTGGACAACTCTAAAGACCATCCAATGCTTTGGCAAAGCATAGCATGGACCAGTAGGAATCACTAGAAGCGTGGAAGTCCTGTCATTGTTCCTGAAATAGCCTTGTCCTTCTGATGTCCTATTCATTGTGCAGAAGTCTCCATTATGTCTAGCTACAGGCTGGGATTCAGTATGAGATGAAAGCAGCTGCATTTTGGGCAGTGCAAAGGATAATTTTGTGCATTTGAGAAAATGCAAGGGATATTTTGTCCTTTGCATATCTGCTACCTTCACATGGATAGCTGAGGCTTCTCACAGAGACATATGTATAGACAACTGAATGGAGCTCTTAGCAGGTAGGCAGCTAAATAGCTCTTTTGCTTCCACGATTGATGAGGTCTCTGTCGCCTGTAATAGTTTATATGCATGGCAGAAAGGTAGACAATTACACTTAATTTTCCTAATCTTGCGATGAGTTTCACACAAAATGATTCAAAAGAGGTTTAAATGCAGATGTCTGAGGAATAGATGTCAAAAAGTAGATTAGATAGATAGATTTTATGTTAGCTGACCCAAAGAGATATCTGAATCACTATTACATAATATGAGAGTCATGATACAGTGTTTAAAGTGGTGGATTAATAACTGAGAAAGAAATGACGTCTTTTGCACAATATCATAATGTTAAACTTGGGTTCAGGAAGTGGGAGATCTAGTTTCTAGACACTTCACAGTGTCAACAGTCTTGAAACCATACCTGTAAATGTGATGTAATCACTACAATGTTGATAAAGAATTGATTGATTAAGATGTTTCAAATGCTGGGACTGAGGAGGACCTAAAACTCTCCCATTTTAAAATGGATTGAGACAGTGATTTCAAAGTAGAGATTACCTGACCACAATAAACTGGACTATTAGGAAATCAGGTCAAATTCAAATGATTCTGTGCTAACATCTCAACTTCGTCTAGCTAAGCCGAGTCACTTCTCAGTGTGTATGAAATATTGTCTGTGGACGTTTATGGAGTCCTCTCATCTGGAGATTGCAATAGAGGCAATAACTAAATATTAAGCACCTTTGCAGTTTGACAGCATGGTTAGCAGGTGATTTGAATCATTCAGTCCCTTAAGCCTATGCATTTATCAAGTCCATTTATGGCATTGAAATAAGCAATGTGAATATAGCCTTTACAGATTTACTTACAGATTTATTATTTTGTGTACTAAATAAATGTTTGAAGCAGATTTGTAGATTACTTTGTTTGATGCCACAGAAAAAACACATCAAAGATGTGTGTTACTTCTGGATCCCTGGTGACAGTGAGGGCCTTTCTAGTGAGTAAGTAATATAATACATTTTCATTAGTGAGAATATATAATACGGATCCAAAGAACATCTGGCATGATCTTAAACATACATGTCATATACCTCTGTCAGTATCAACAAATTTATCTACGTGGTTTTGAAAGACATCCTCACATGGAGGATGCACTATATAATGTGTTGATGGACTGTATAATGTGTTGTATAAATGATTTACTTTCTAAATTTTCTAAAACTTTCAAAAGGATCGTTCTACATAGGTCATATGCTTGACAGTGTGTCTTTCATCTTGTTAATAGGCACCACAAGACCACATAAGGAGGGAGAAGTCCCTGGTGTGGACTATATTTTCATCACTGTTGAAGATTTTATGGAACTGGAGAAAAGTGGTGCTCTTTTAGAAAGTGGAACATATGAAGGTAAGCACACTTTTACTGCTAAATCTGTCACGTTTCCATTATGCTTTTTTCTGATTTGATAGAATTGCACTGGGACATCCCATTGCAGCTGTGTCATTGCTACTGTTATCAGAAATTTGTGAAGAGCCATATGGCAATTATGAAAATGTTTTCATATGTAAAAGCTAAATGTAGATGAGTTCATTGTAATTTTAGTATATTATACTGGTTAAGAGAAACAGGATAATACATTGCACTTACAGGAAAAAAACACTAGTCCTTTTTGCCAAATACTTAAGGTTATTTCCAAAAATATTCAGCAAACAGGTGCTGTTTTAACATAGGACAAGCAGAAATCTACCACAGAAATCAGTTCTGAGGCTGACACTTTTCTTTTGAATGTGTGATCCTGCAAATACCAATCATCTATATCAGAGGTGGAAACCTCACTATTTAAGTAAAATAGGAAGGATTTGCTATATCACGTCTTACAGGCTTTGTAAAGTTACTGAAAAGAACTCATTAATTTCGTAATATGACAGAGGAATAAGAACTGACCTAATGACTGTGTTAGAAAATGTCTGTATATGGGGCAAAGAGCCAGCAGCTTATTGCAGAACAGTGCTTCCCAGGAGAAGTGATGATTCATCTGATTTTAAAACTTTTCCAAAACACAGATATCCTGAAAGTCAAACTGCTATAAATGGAAGGGCTGTTACAGGACAGGACGTTTTAACAAAGCCAGAATAATACTACACTATTTTAAACCAGACACTTCTTAGAAATACACTGGTATTTAAGATAACTGAGTAATGGATAGATCTTTATACTATAATCTTCAAAATTACAGGGAACATCTTTTATATGAAAAATATGACCCAGACATATTAGAGTACCTGGGTGAGCAGAACCATGTACAGGAAGCAGCCCGATATTTTTACCTTGCAGCTAAAGAAGCAATGAAGACCTTTTTGTCCTGACTTTGTCCCTGTCAAGGAAAGCATCTGAAGATAAATAGGAAGCTATTTGCCCCAAAGAAAATCATTAGCTGTGTTATAAATAGCAGGAAAGAAGGTAATCCTTTCTGACCTAATCAATACAAAGTGCCCATCAGAAAGTAAATAAATTTTCATAAAGACTTGTATTGATATAGAACTTGTAACAAAGATTTCCATTAAAGAAGGTCAAATAAAGGAAAATACATCTTCTTTTCCATGTCTACTTTTTCCCCAGTCTGACAGCTAATGGTGGAAGTTGCCTACATTAATACAACACCGTAATCTTACATTTGCCAGAGATTCATTAAATAACAAGCCTTTCTCGAAGTCTCTTTTTGTTACCTTAGGTGTTTGAAACTAACATTAAAGGAGCTTAAGTGTGGGGCAGGTCTGTCATTGCTTGACCATGTAATTTCATTAGTTTCTAGCAAGTTTGTAGAGACTGAACTGCTAGGTTAAATTAATTCACAGCGCTCTTTTGTCCCTTGAGGGTTACTGAGAGGTGTGTTTTAATACCAGCTACCAGAGCTGAGTGGACAGCAAGGTGAAATATCGGTTAGGTAAGTCTGCATAACTCGTTACACCAGCTGAGGACCTATCTGAAGAGAGGTCCAAAGTCGTGACGATGCAAAGTCTGTCGTGTCATTTGCTGATCACAGATGACAAGTTCATTGAAGCCAGGAAGTCAGAAACTAAATGTAAAATAAAGCTCAACAGACCAGTTTCTGCATAAATCCTGTCTTTGATCCCCAGGTTTTCCAATCCCTAGATATGCATTCTGACAAATAATAGATAATGTATTATCTATGTGTTATGGCAAATAGTAGTTAACACATTAGTTTACAGATGTTGCTGTTTCTCCTGTTCCCGTACAAAGATTTTTGGACATGACCTTAAAAGTTACACCCCTTGTTTCCTAATAAATTCCTCATGACTATACTGTGTTCCTCAGGGAAGGATTTTACTAATCATTGCATCTCAAGTTTTCCTGAGAAGTTAAGTCAGTGTTTTAAGTTTACTGGTGACAGTTATACCAAACATAGCAAAGAAATTTTCAATTCCCCATTAAGAGAAGGTAATTTTTGAAACCTTCCTTATATCAAGCAATTTATTTGAGCATACATGTTCTGGGAGATTAATTTTCACTCCTTACCAGCACTGGTATGAGGCCTCTGAAACAAATCAGCCTTATTTTTGATGATTCTCAATGTTAATAGATTGATTTTAAGATTTCTATGTTATTTCTTTTTTTTTGTCTTGAAAGAATCATTTTATATTTATGTAATTTTCTGAAGCTTATCTGAGTCACTCTGAGCTGGTTGTCTAACCATTATGTACCAGTTCGTCTCTCCCAGAAAAACGTTTTAAAGAAGAGATTTCTCATTTAGTTGGGATAAAAAGACAAACTCTGTGTGTGTATGTGTGTTGTTTTCCACCACTTCTTGACTAGAAGGGTTGATTCAGTCAGTTTACCTGTGTGAATTCCAAAGAGAATCAGAAACATCCAGGTACACCAGAGAAGAAAGAGACCAAGCGGAGGCTTACTTCACACTGGGTCTTTGCATTGTTCATTACATTGTATTTAGTATTGTTGGGAGAGAGGGTATTTTCTCATACTAATGAGAAAATCAGTGAAAACAATTAGAAACCTGTTCTGGTGCAATCAGATCAGAATCATAGAATAGTTTGGGTTGGAAGTGACCTTAAAGATCATGAGGTTCCAACTCCTCTGCCATGGGCAGGGACACCTCCCACCAGACCAGGCTGCTCAAGGCCCCATCCAGCCTGGCCTTGAACACTTCCTGAGAGGGCGCATCCACAGCTTCCCTGGGCAACCTGTGCCAGTGCCTCACTAGCCTCATCATGAAATAATAGCTGTGATTGCAATCTTGACAGGATATAATCTAAAAGTGAAACCAGTATATATTTATAGAAAAGTATAGGTCTATTATGCCTTTTTCTGAAACGCTTTTAGTTTTTTGGATTTTTTAAGTTATAAAAGCTTCAGAATTAAAAAAAAAAAAGTGCTATATGATCTCCTTACTACTTAGGCTTTGAATATGTCTTTCTTTGTATACCACTTCTGTGACAACTGTGAATGACTGTAGTATTCCAAAGTGCTGTACAAAAGCAACAGTATGTTCATGATAAAAATTCTACAAATCTCATTTTTTACCAGTTTTTCAAATATGAAAATACTTAGTTTCAGTAGGACCAAATTACTGTTTAGACCATTTCTGTTTATGCCTTTTAAAGCAACTGCTGGAAAGCACAAGCAACTTTATTGGAATGAATTATTTTAAGCATACCTAATGATACGAGAGTTCCTGCACATTTCACAGTTTACCTCTGGTATAGTTTCATGGCAATCTATGCATGAGCAAGAGAAAGATGAATACAGTGCTCACTTCCACTCTCACTCAGGTTAACAGTCCAAGTCACATTAACTTCAGTGAGGTTGTCACCAAGTTCTGATTTGTAATAAAATTTCAGTGAATTCCACCAACACATTGCTATTTGGGGCAAAGAGTGTTTACCTGAAGCACTCCAAACTTATTTTTTTGGAGGTCTTTGTATAATATCACAGCCACATCCTAAAGGTTTCACTTCGTTTCTTTTTAGTAGAATTCCAATTCACTGTACTGATTACAGGAATTCTGATTTGGCCTAGAATTATAACTCTACTGGAGATAGACTTGTTTCCAACACAATTATTGGGATAAGGTAAAATAACCATAGTTCTGTACCAGAGAAGGAAATGTTCCTGTGCAGAGCGAAAGCCACCTGTCTCTGTTATGCAGACTAATGTTGCACAGGAGGAGGTGCCCCAGCCAAATAATCCACATTTCTTTTCCAGTTTCTGGAATGAAGTTCATAGATGGTCTTTGAATTGACACAATATGTGCAAATCTATAAAATGCCCAATAACAAAGCTGTGATGAACAGACAAACTGTGTACCTATGTATGTCTTTTACTTCTCCAATATGTATTTGTTGATAATCATAAGGAAATAAATGCATTACAAATACACAAAAGCAAGAAGGATTATAGCTAGTTTAGTTAACTTTTTTAGTTAGTGTGGAACTTGATAAGAAATGCACACATAGAAAAGCTTGTTCATAACTGTTAAAGATGTCACAAAGTTATGAAAATAAGTGAATTCAACCAGTACAACTATGACTCATGTACTAAGTAGAACTCTCCTGTATTCTGTCAAATTTTTGTTTGCTTCAAAAGACCTCCATAACAATTATTTTTATAAAACACATCTTATTTACTATTAATGTAAGAATAGTCCTTAATTTATCCCATGAAAAGCAACCGTTTTAGTTACTGTGCCATTAGTTTTGTAAAAAGAATCCAGTTTTTGTCATTTGTTTGATTGTTTGTAATTATCTCAAATTCATTCACTTGTCAAATTTCAAAGCTCACTGATGATACTTAAACACTTAACGTGATCATGGACTTCCCTTGGCCACACTGGAGTCCGTGGTAAAATTCCAGCTGGCTTAAATGGAGGCAGAATTTTACACCCTTTTCTTTTTCTTTTAGTGGTTAAGTAGCATTTGGCAGAAGACTGAATGTTAGCTGGAATTTTCTTAATACTCCAGAACTCTGTAATTACAAAGTCTTTTATAAAAAGCGTGAACACATCCCATCAGTAAAACTTCAGTGCCTGTATTACTTGTTTATTTGAGGACAAAAACTATAGTTGTTTTAGGAACAGTTTCAAAGGGTCAGCTTACATGTTTTCAATTGAGGCACCACTATGATAAACTCCCAAGGGAAAGTGGATGTGGGTTCAAGCTGAGATCTTGGCTGTGACTCTTCCTAGACACTGGCACATAAGCAACACTGGGAGGTGCTCCGATTCCATTCACTTGGAGGGATTCTTCATACTGAGTTTTACATAAGCTTTCATTCCATCTCTCAGCCCAAATTTAGCCTAAAACTTTCTAAACTATCTAAACCCTTCTGTTCAGCTAAGGCATTTTCAAGTTATTTTTGCTGTCTGTAAATTTGAAATATGAGTTAAAGAACATTCCACATAAGCAACGGAGTTTTTAATCACTGCATTGTGGTGACAATACTTTTATAAAGGGGTGGGTTTTTCTTTCCAGTAGTTTTGATTCCATTCTTTTATATAAAAAATCATAAGGAATTCAAAATTCAACCCACTTACTGTATGCAGCATTCCCTTATGTGCAGGAAATCCTGAGTACTCCACAGCAGTCGGATACAAGGGAAATGAATCAAAGAAAAGATAATAAAATACTACCCTCCTAAGACCTAAACACAGTAATTAATTAAATATTCTGATTTAAAAAGTAAAACAAAGGAATCATGAGGGGAGATGTATAGATAAAAATAGAAGCAGTCGTTCAAGAGACGTGTTTTAAGAGCAGACATTGACAATGTGAGATGACTTTATAGTAAAGATCACATTTGTGTTGAAAGTGCCTCTCAAACTGTTAGATCCCATATCAATATGATGTCCACTTCTCACTACCATATTCAGACAACCGTAAACATAGATACTACAACATTCAGATAAAAAATAGGAGAACAAATCTTAAATACAGTGACTTCATGATCTGATTGAGTTCTTTTAGCTGTTCTATTATCAGTAAGATTTTATGGGCTTTGTTGTGCTTCCTTGCATATCCCTGCATCTCTCCTGGATGAGGGAGTTGAATCTCATCATTAAATATGAAATGAAAAAAAAAACACCTAATGATTTTTTTCTTTAAAAAACAAAGTGGGAAGCATAGCCTTCAAAAATGTAAATTCTCCAAAGCTAAAAATGTAACATCAGTGGATATATCAACATCCATAAGGAATCCTGTCTACATTTGTAAATGTGTCTTAAGGCATAAAACATCACATTTACCTCTTTTTTTAAAAAATCTAAGTATTTTGTCATTTTCTTGGGGAGTAATAAGGAAGGAGTCAAAACTGATTAAATAGTATTTCTTTTTGGTATCAAAAGCAACTGCTTTTAAAAATTATACTATTTCCATATAAAAAGAAACTTTCATAACTTCTACATTGCATTTTTCAACTTTCTGAAATGTAAGATTAGTGCAACAGAATACATCCTTCCTCTGTGTTCTGAATTTTAGGCTGTATAAATGCTCATTACTTTAATAATTGGTATTCCTGGTGTCTGTTCTTTTCTGTCTTAGGAAATCAGGCATTTTTCTTAACTAGCATCCCCAGACAGGAACAGTGTTGACATCAAAACACTAACTGTTTTTTTTGTGCGTGATGCTGCTTTCCTGGTGCTGCCAGGGCTGTCAGTTGAGGGTAGCAGTCCACAGTGCTGCTGTGGTCTTCTCACTCCTGCAGCTTGAGGTCCTCCCTGTTTTCTCTTAACAAAGGTTATGGTTAGAAGGTTCCCTCAGCTACATGGATCCTGCAGCAGATCACCATTCTACGTAGCAGGATGGTGACACTGCAGCCAAGCTGCTGGCTGGGAAAAGCATACAGATGCCTGAGGCTGCAGGCTGTATCATTAGGCAAATATTATTATTTCAGATTATAGAATCATAGAATCATCATCCCTGGAGGCATTTAAAAGTCATGTGGATGTGGCTCTTGGGGACATGGTTTAGTGGTGGACTTGGCAGTGTTAGGTTTGTGGTTGGATTTGGTGATCTTACAGGTCTTTTCCAACCTACATGATTCTATGACTCTCTGGTTCTATGAAAAAGTTGCACCTGGGCCTTGTATGTCAGTATAGGTCAAATCTACTTCCGAAGGCATCCAAGAAATAGAAGCTTACATGACTGTAGTTTTATGTGTTAAATTACAAGAGCTGGACCTTTCTACCTCTAAAGAGACAGCATCCTGATGGAAAGATGTGATAACTCCTTCATCCTGTGCACTTCCAGACAAATCAAAGGGATCACTGGCCTCTCCACAGCTTCTAACAGAATTAGCTGAAAGAAAACCAACGGTCATTACAGTTGTCTCTGTCTGAAGGAGCATCTTTCTGCTCACATCCCCCACCCAGCAGATGATTGTATCAAGAATGGCCATGGATGCACTTAATCTGTGTGTGGGTTGAATAGACTGTAATTGGTATGCACTTGACTGAGCTGTGATGTAGTCAGCTTCTAGACTGGACTCTCTGCCTGGCCTGCCAGACAGCGCTGTTGCCTGACTAAAAGGTAATAGATGGCCAGAGCTGTGTTTCTGATTGTCCTAGGGTGCTGACTGGTGTTCTCCCTGAGCCAATGTGCAGTGCTTCTTTTGGCCGGTTGTGTCAGGCACGAGGTCAGAGACTCGTGAATGTCACACAGGGCTTGGTAGAACCCATAATATTGCTGCCTTGTACTTCATAGCTAAACAGAAGTGTGCATGGACATTCAATTCTTCTCATTTGTGTTCTGTTGAAGTCCTGTGGCTACCACAAGTAGCAACTTGCTGTCAGCTCAGGCTTTGTTTAAATTACATCAGCAAGTACTTTTCCTAAGTAAATGGATGTACATCCCCCTTTGTTCTTTGTTCATGTGTATTCCCACATTGTAGAGCAGGACCAGGTGCCAGAGAGCCCATATTATATGGGTCTGTTCGCTCCAGAAATCCTTTCCACTCTAACAGGCTCACTGAAACAACTGTCAGTATGTGCTTCATTTTATATCAAAACCAGATCAGCACCAAGAGGATCTCAGCTGCAGAGAAATCAAGAAGTGACCTTTGCCTTTACTTTTTTTTCTGAGCTGGGTGTAATGTTGCTCAGCCCAAGACATGCCCTATCCTGTGCCGTCACTACCAGAAAGGTATTAAAAAACTAAACTGTCCTGACAAAAGTGCAAATTACCAGGACAGCTGTAGGGAATAAATTTGGAGAACTCATCAGGTGGAGCTTTGTTGAGTAATGATTGAGAAGCTCAGAGAATTTAAAATGTGTGAAGCCAATGGATGAATAAAGATAATTCAAAGTTGGGCAAATAAGTAATCAGGATTAATGTGATACATCTGGAAAAGGTGAACATTTGGATTTCATTTGAGGAACTAATTTTTCTGTACTGATGTGATTTAAATGTTAGAATAATCTCTAGATGTGGAGATCCAAGTTTCATCTCTTAGGAAGTTTAAAAGTAGTTATTAGAAATATTCTTGCACTAGCAGAGAGATTAATTAAAGGCTGTAGTATGGTATTGTCTACTTCAGTATAGTATTTATTAATGCTGTCTATGTGACACCTTAGGTCTTGACTGGAGTTTTTTTATAACACACATCGCAATTCGTTACTGTGCGCATTTCAGATATGTTTCTAACTGAATTCCCACTGCAGTATGTATTTTGCTGGTTTAGTTTAAATGCAGAGACTGTATTAGAAAAACACTGTCAAAGTCTGTACAGCCTGAGCTATCAGGCTATTACACTGACAAGGGACATTTGTCTGTAGTTATTACAGAAGATGTTAAAGAATTTAACATCTCAAATTATGAATAATAATGATGTGTCATTGCTCTGGAGAAATATTCAGCTGCATTACTCAGTTACAGAGATCTGCATTTTTTAATACATTAGTGGAAAGACACAGTATTTATTTATTATATCATATCCAGTTTACATGCAAT
Source organism: Dromococcyx pavoninus (assembly GCA_033558185.1). Taxonomy (NCBI): domain Eukaryota; kingdom Metazoa; phylum Chordata; class Aves; order Cuculiformes; family Neomorphidae; genus Dromococcyx; species Dromococcyx pavoninus. The sequence goes on along the minus strand of JAUMJL010000063.1, from coordinate 389,451 downwards.
TATCATGTTCTTATGACTTTATATAAAAAGTTCCTCCGGATTATATAAAAAGTTCTTCTGGATTTTATGTCCTCTTGGTTACCTCATATTTGTGATATTTCTTATTATTCAGCTTCAGACGAGAAATTATCCATTTCCTGTAGCAAGTAGCATTCTGCTGAATACCATGAACTGCAGTCCAAAAAGTCTTTCTAAAACACATGGAGAAAATCCATGTTGTTATAAGTCTTTCCATTTTGTCAGCATCAGAATTTTCAAAAAATATTGAAGGAATTTTATTTCCTAAAGACAGGGTATACTGAAGCTCCCATAATACTTCCCTATTAACATCTTCCTGTGAATCAAGGGATTTTTTATTCTGCGTATGTTCAATATACTATTGTAGCTTTGTTTGAAGATAGTTTTAACCATTGCCTTCTCTAGCCTTTGCTCCCTTAGTCATAACAGATCTTCAAACATGATGGTCCCAAAATAACATGATGCTGGGTTCCCAGATTCTTCAGATGCATCTTATCCAGTCCTGTGGACTTGCATATGTTCAGCTGTCATAATTAGTGCATAATTCAATTTTTCTGTATCATGGGTAGTACCTATCTCTGCCAGTCTTTGTTACTAAGCAAACATCTGAAAGCCCTGGGAGTGAGCAGCAGACTTTTCCAGTAAAAACTGAGGGGATGAAGATACTGAGTCTTTCACCTCAGTGAAAAGTAGTAGATACTACCACTGATACTGAGTCTTTCACCTCAGTAGCCTTTTCTGTGCTATCCATAACTTGGTCACCTAGCGCATTGGGCAAATGGGTGCATGATCTACCTGGTATTCCTTTTGTAGCTGCTGTGGCTGTAGAAGCCTTTACTATTGCCCTTGATGTCCTTCAGCCTTCCTAATTCTGCCCTGTTTATCCAGGAGACATTTCTGTGTTTCTCTTTGATTGCCTATCCATGCTTCTGCCTCCGTGACACACCTGTAGTGAGAGTTCCCTGGGGGCAAAACTGACCCTTAGAGTCTTCTGTTGTTTGCACAGTGTTCCATAGAAATAGAATAAGTCTTCTCTGTACTAACAAGTATTGGATTGTAGTTCCTGTATTTCTATTCTTTTGGCAGAAATTGCTTTGCAACAAGACATTAAAAAATCCTTTTTATGGCCATGGGAGGAGTTGTGGTTTTTTGGAATCTCGCTTTGATTACTCTCTTCCAATAATGAGGTATTCTAGGACTTTGCAGTACTGCATGCAACCCCAGTCATGGCTGCTGTGGTGGGCTCCAGACAAGCCAATGAAAGTGTACATCTTTCTGCCTGCTGGCATAAAACAAGGGCGTGCAGTGTTCCCTATCAGGATGCCCTTAAAATAATGAAAGACATTAGGAGAAGTAGATTGTGCCAAGTGTGGAATAGTGCAGTGTAAGTGTGAGAAGAGGGCCTGGATTTGTACGGTTAATTGAAAAGAAGGATTCAGCTACTGATACAGCTTTTTCTGCAATAGTGTTACATTACTTCCCAAGTGAGTTAATTAAAACAAGATAAAAGACCAACAAAACCCAAGCACTAAGAGAAGTGTTTGTGTTTCAAAGTAACACAGTTTCTGATTAAAAACAAAACAAAAAGCTCTAAAGATATTTAAAACGAGCAAAACTTTTCTAGTATAGAGAAATCCATATATTGGACTTATGCTGTTCTCAAATATAGTTACTCTATGTTTTGCCTTTGTAAATGAAAGAATAAATAGATCCACAGGGTTTTTTGGCCAATGGAAGGCTCCCCTCATATTTCTTGTAAAAGTAATTGAGATACAATCAGAAATTAAGATCAAATACTCTGCTAAAGAATGAAATATAATGGCCTAGTTAATGACCTCCATCTACAGTTATTTTATGTCATGCGTGTAAGGAAAAAGAAAAATAGCCCAGAATGTAAAATAAGTTTTAAAAGATCCTGCAGATGCTGAAGAAACCTTTACCAGCATAAGGAAAACACTGCATATTCAGTGCACCAGCGTTGGAAATGGTGCAGGAAAGTTGCCACAGCATCTGCAAACTGAGTGGCTTTTCAGGATTTAGATTTATCTTTCCAGACTCATTTAACTGTAAGTCTAAGCTCCCTCAGTCATCACCAGGAAGAGATAGGATGTGACTTAGCTATGACCACAGCATGTTGACATCTGACCTAATTTTGAGCTTCCTTAAGGCTGCTAGAGATCAGAGGAATGCAAAGACAAAAATGATGCTTTGATCTTAGTTCACCCCAAAATTGTGTTGCATACTCCATCACTGAATTTTGGACTCTAGAAGAAAAATCTACAGCAAAAGCCAATCAAATGTTTTAAGTCCTTCTGAGTTGCATAGTAATGTTCCTGATAGGAATAAGGAACTTTAAAACTGGCGATAGGGAATCAAATACCATTTCTCCCTGGATAGACACATTTGCAGAGTTGCCTGCAGCTATTGGGGTTGATTGTAGGGGAACCATGCAGTTCTTCTTCATGTTCTGTGCATATGAATATTCTCTTCTAATAAGAGTAGAGAAAAGAGGAAAGAACCAAAGTGATCTTATTTTGTTTTGCTCTTTGTATCTACATGATGTCAGGGAGCCTCAAGAATAGGCCAGGAACCACTGACTGAATGCTGCAAAAGCTGAAGAAAACCCCAGACCTTTCCCTCAGGAATTTACACTTGCAGCATGAGATGAAGGACAATAGATGAAAGCAGTCAGTAAGGGAAGCACAAGAAATAAAAAAGAGACAACTGCAGCAAAATGTCAAGTTGTGGGTGTCCATGGACCAGCAATCTCATTGCTGTCACAAATGTACATAGGAACACTTACAGACAAGCATTAAAGAGGTAAAGAGATATATTGAAGAGGCAGTGGGCACAAGCAGAAATGCAGGTTCCATCTCACTATCAGATAACACTTTTACTGTACTTTTACTGTGAGGGTAACTGAGCTCTGGCATAGGTTGCCCAGAGAGGTTGTAGAGTCTCTGTCCAAAAGTCATCTGGACATGGTTCTGGGCAGCCTGCTACAGGTTGCCCTGCTTGAGCAGGGACGATGAATGAGATGATCATTCTCTCATGATTTCCCTTCCCACCTCAATAATTCTGTGATTCTGTGAAATCATAAAATTGGTGATGCCATAGTGTGGATATAAATAGTTCTTCCCAAGGGCAACGGGGATATGCAGAGATTTTTTAAGACATGGTGCTAGCAAGAACAAGAAAGGTGAAAGCAAATATTAAGTGGTGTGAGGTGTTAGGCAGATGAGCAGGTGGAGACAGTATAGAAAATAACTGAGGAAGGGAGAATAAGTGGGTTCTGTGATGAGTAAAAGGTTCTGGTAAATTAGCCAAGAGTGTTAGAGAAGAGTGTTTAAAAGAGGCAAATACAGTCTGGGAACTGAGTAACTCACAGCCGCCTTCTTGCCCAGTTTAACAAGAAGTACGTTATATTAATTTAACCATATTCAAATGGAAAAGCTGAATGATTTCACAGCTTAAAGCTTCACTAAAAGAGTTAATTCCTACCCAAAAAACATTTAAAGCACAGCTTCTGGTATGGAACAATACTATTGTCAGCATTTTTAACACATTGTGTTAAGGAGAATTGGATTCCACCTGGTTCGTTAGAACTCAAAAAGGGTTATTCTGAAGCAAATTCATTTACCTTTTTATATTACAGTAGGCTGCACATGCTGCATACTTTCACAAAATATCCCATTAACAGTTTTCTATGATAAGGTTTTGAAATGCTTTTTTTGAGAGGCCAGGGGGAAGGTGCAAGTATTTTCTTCTCCTTTGCCCAGTGTGTGCAATGCCGATCAGAGACCCCACGACAGAGGATACAGACTGTGGAGCCCATCCTGCACCAAGACTATTTCAAGGAGCTCTTCACTTGCTACAGATGGACAAAGAGCACGCCAAGGGAATCAGCATCCTCCTCACCAAGCTGACACTTGGGATTTGTCCAACAGAACTTTGCTTTATGAGTTAGACCTAACCGAAAGCCACTGGCTGTTGTAACTTCATAACTGAGAGTCCTTTGAGAAACATTCTGTCTAACCTCCCTGTGGAGATTTTGGTTGCAAGTAGTTGTGTTAGTAATCCCTAGCACACGTTTCATTGTGGTATTTTCCCAGCTGTATTTGGATACTAGGCTGCTGAGCATAAAAACTCTGCAGCTAAACAAAATAGAAACAAAATCTCCTGTAGGCTACTGAAATTGTTATCATCTTTGGAAAAACCTCTGCTTCTCTGTCTGTGACAGGATAAAAATCTGTTTGTTGATGAAAATTCAAATTAAAACTCAGCTACAAAAATTATGAAAGGGGACAGATAGTATGAAGATGTGTGTGATTATATGCTCAATGGTGGAATAGCCAGAAAGAGAAAGGAAGCAGTTAAAGTGAAATAATTCCTTTTATAATGCTATTTAACAAATTCATTCATAATCTTACCTGGCAATACTTTTGCAGTATCGGTCCCCATTCCTGGCTACCTCATTGAAACTCCCCCATTGAGGGGTTACTGGCAGTGTTAGGGTGGGTTCCTCTAGCTAATGGAAGAACATGGAGACAAAGAGGGTACATTTGGTTTGATGAGGGTAAAGCAAAAATTTGTTTTTTCATCCATGTTATGGGACTTTTTCCTTTTCTTTATTGGGATTATACTTAAAGGTAAGGTAGAAACTTCTAACAGGAACACAGTCAACAGGAAGTGCTTTGTATCATGAGGAGGCTAAGCTGACTATAGCTTAGTAACCACCTGCCTCACTCTTTAGTGTAGACTTAGATAAGCAAGGAGAAAGACGTTTTTAGGGACTGTGAGGTGGAAAGTTGATATTATCTTCTACACTGAGGCTTAGGTTGAATAAGCTGGAGCAGAGCCTGCATCTGTGATGTTCTGAGCTTTGAGTAGTTTCTACCTAAATTCTGTATGGTTTTTTTGTTTTGATCAGTTATGAGTAATTTACTACATCCTAAAATGTTTCTGACTCTTGTTAACAGAGATTCTGTCAGTGAAAGTTTCACAGGGGAATAAAGTAAGTAATTCCAGGTGCACGATTAAAGGATAATGTCTTAGGAAAATTGTTCTGGTTTTTTTGACTGTTTCATCAGCTCCTCATCTTATGTGCGTAGACTATATGTTTGGAGTGTTTACCTCAGTAGGCTTGTGCAGAGCCTGATTTTTATGTAGCGACAGCTAGTATAAACCCAAGAGATCCTTCTACTGAAGTGTGGCAATCTGATTAGATAAGTGAGATTCAAGAAGAAACCTGTACTACATAGAGAGTAAATTTTTCTAGACAGAAATGTATTGTTGTTACAGAGTGTTCTTAATGTATCTAAAAACTGGGCAGGGCGAGCTTGTTTTGTTGTTTTAATTACAGGTTGCAAGTTTTCAGCACTGCCATAAGTTTTCTATGTGTCAGTAAAATCTTTATTTGAAAAAACATGTTGGGCAAAGTGTAGTGATATACTTTTATAGTGGTCTTCATGCAGCTGCAATTTACAGAACAATTACTTTGCTCTGCTGCTTTATCTCATTCTTTCCACTTTTCATTCTGAGGATGCCCAGTAATACAGTGGTTTGTGAGATTGCATTTACTTTCAGAAGTGCCATTCTACATAAATCATGAAAGCAAAAGAAGGTGAAACAAATCAGCTACTTTCAATGCTTTATTTATGTTGTTTTGTTAGGGAATAAAACAATTCTCTACAGCACTTGTACTTCATCAACTGCAAAAGTTTGCATGATACATGTTATGAAGACACACCGCATTCAGATAAAAATAAATATTGAACACCCATCTTTGTCACTGAACATTTTCATGCTGAACATTTTCATTGTGTGAATTAGTCAGGAATCTTCTAGGAAAAACAGTACGTGATTGAGAGGTTGTTCACACTATGTAACATTAAGTATTAAACATAATGCTCTTAATCACCCCCTAGAGGCACTCAGTTCTCTCTGTTCCCTATATTGAGAATTTCAGTTCTGAACTTTGGGCGCACAAAATTACAGGGCACATGATGAAGGAGTTAAGTAGCTGAGGTTGACACTCTTACATAGCTAAAGACCTGTTTAAGATCCCAGTAGAGGTCTTTAGCACAACAGGGACTGTAACTTTAGGGCTGATGCCTCTTCACATAGAGGACAGTGAAATGCATCTATGTTTTAGTCCCCTGAGTACAGACAGGAACTACCATCTCCATTGCTAACTCTGATGAGCATAAATTTAGAGGAAGTCAATTCTAAAATTCCTTAGGATTGCAAAATAAGGCTGACAGGTAGGGGTCAGGTTCCAAGTTTACTCATATCAGTAAACTCAATATTACTCAGTCCCGATCATTTTGACATTACAGTAGCTATATATTATCTGACAGAGAGATTGCCACAGTCTGTCTGCTCTTCTTGTCTGGCACAGACTAGGAAATTGTTATCCTCAAGATCACAGACTCGTAGTATCATTTAGGTTCAAAGGGTCCTTTTCATATCATATAGTGACTAGCTTTATTAATGGGGAGGGGCAGTGGATGTTTTCTACCTGGCCTTTAGTAAGACTTTTGGCATTGTTTCCAACAACACTCTTACAGACAATCTGACAAAATATGGATTAGTGGACCGTGAGGTGGATAGAAAGCTGGCTGAACAGCCAGGTCCAGAGTGTTGTGATCAGTGGTACAAGGTCAAGTTGGAGGAGAGCCACTAGTGGTCTATCCCAGGGCTTGATACTGGGCCAGTCCTGTTCCTCAGACATCTTCATTAATGAGCTAGATAATGGTACAGTGCACCCTTAGCAAGGTTGCAGATGATACAAAAATGTGAGTGGATGATACACCAGATGGTTGTGCTGCCATTCAGATGGACCTGGACAGGCTGGAGAATGAGGCTGAAAGGAAACGCTTGTAGTTCAGTAACAGAAAATGCAAAGTTTTGCACCTGGGGAAGAATAACTCAATGCAACAGTATGTTGTTCCTAGGAAAAGCTCCAGGCATTCCAACTGCAGTCTCACAAAAATGTCAATATGTTCTCCTCACCTTCCTGGCCTGTCTTTCCAAAACAGCCTGTATCCAACCTTTGCATTAATCTAGTTATGGGAGTTATCTCATCATGTTTCCATTAGTTCAATGATTGTAACTGTGCATAGGCTTCTAATTACTTCTGTTGCTTTCCCATGATGCATCTGTTAGCATCAAAGTATGTAAGCATGGGTATATAAAGAAGGAAGTGCCTATGGAACAATCTTGTGAGGAAAACTTTTGAGACCGTTCTGCTGAATGAGCATGCTTAAAGTGGTTCTACTTCAGCATTGTTTTGTTGGTTGTTATATTCCTTCTGTTCCAGTCACCCCTGGCTTTTAAGTTGCCTACCTCATACACAATTTGCTCAATCGCTTGCTGAGGAATTTCCACCTCTTGTAATTCCTAATCTAAAGATCTCAATTTGGACATCCTGTTGGCACCCATTGTACACTTCTGGTAGCATGCTTTGATCGAAAGATCCTCCTCTATCATTTATCATCATTAGATTCCTGCTAAGAAATGGATTCCAGCCTCTGCTGTTGTAAACTTATCAAAACCTATCTCACAATTATAGAATATCTTGTCCTTATTTCATTTGCAAATACCACCCTAAAACACCACTCATCTACACAGAAGATGATCTTGAATTTCTGGCCTTTGTTCCTTATAAGCCCATGCCATTCACTTTTATGTCAGTACTGGATTTCCTTTACATGACTCTCTGCTTTGGTAGCAAATTAAAGGCCTGAAATTGATTTTCCTTTGCGTTTTTAAGATACACTGTTGTGAATGATATCCAACATAGTTCCCATGTGAGACTGCGAGATATTACACATAAACTGTAAAGTTTGCACTTTCTGGAACAGTTGCTGGAGACTTTACAGGACAGCCTACAGCATATGAAACAGCATTAAAAATAATGTTTAAGTACCAATTCAGCTTTTATTTCACTCGTACATCAATGCTTACAAATGTAACATCTTTCTCTTTTGCCTAAGCCTTGTTCTGCTAAGCTGAACAAACCATGTTATTTTAGTCTTTTCCTATACACGGATCCAAGTAATACTCTCAAACTGAAGAGAGTTCAGGTTACCATGACTCTTCTTCAATGTGTTTTTTTAAGTCCTGCAGTTTTGAGGTCAGAATAATGGTCCTCTTTCCTAAATATTGATATTTTGTTTGCTATTCTTCAAACATATGATTTGAGAAATTCATTAAATATCCACATTACTAGTCCAAGAGATTATATACTGATCTCCAATGGAAGTTACCTGTTATCCATGTTTTGAGAACACTGAATTCTTCTTTGTTGTTTCACTTTTTTGCTTTCACATTCATAGAATCATAGAATGGTTTAAGTTGGAAGGGACCTTAAAGATCATTCAGTTCCAACCCCCTGCCATGGACAGGGACACCTTCCACTAGACCAGGTTGCTGAAAGCCCCATCCAAAGACGTGCTAAAAAACTTAGGGCAAAAAATTCAGGATGTCTTGCTGCTTAGACATGAATAGTTTCTACAAGCACAATCTTCCTGTCTGCTGCTACCATTTTTGCTTTGGCATTGCTCAGGGAGTGTCTATAAAGGCAGATATTTTAAGCAGTAGGAGTCCAAAAATAAATGCTCTAGCCATAATCATTCCAGGTATAACTAAATATTGTTTATGTATTTGATTACCCCTGGATGGCTTACCTTATGGCAAGGAAAAATAGTCGGTTTTGTAGGGCGAAGGGGGAATACTTTAGAACAACTTCCTAAATAATAACACAAAACAGAAAATAGTTCAGTTAATCATTAGTTTTACTTACCAGATGTCTGAATATTTATGATAATTTACGTGGTTTTCATTGGAATCAGTCACTGGAGGAAATAAATATGAGTACTTCAAAAAATGCGGGTTCTTTTTTTCATTCTCCTTAATATGAACAGGCTAAAATTAAATGGAATGATAGAAAAAAGAGCTGGTTAAGACTTGTCAGGTCATTGAGGTGGTGTGCCTGCCAACAAAGCTCTGTTGCCTGCGGTATGTGCAGGTGCTTTGTTCCAGCCTAATTTTAAATGACTCATACAGCGAGGCTCCTTGTAACATCTCCCTTGGGAGACAACTCTATAATCTAGCATCCTAACAGTGAGAAGGTGCATCCTTATATTTGGATGGAGATTTCTTTTCGTACAGCAGCAACCCACTGTTCCCATTGTATACGCTGAGACCATTTTAAATCATTTTTCTTCGTAATCTGGTTTGAACCTGCTAAAAGAGAAAATTATTATAGTCCTCCCTGCATTCTGACTTATAATTTATTCAGTTTAACTGTTACTAAATCGTTCCTAAATACGTTCTAAGTATTCCTAGAATCACTGCATGTATTCTGATGTTATTCTTTCCTGATATGACTTTTTTTCTTTGACTTGTTTTTGGCACTGAGATTCTTTGAAGTCTAGACCTGAGGTGTAAATTATCAACGTGTCACTTCACTGCAGTTCTTCCAGTTAGTGCTCACTGTCTTTTCTCCACCACCTTCACTGCTTTGACACTCTCGTCACTTGGGTGTAAATGGGTTTGCTGTATGCAAGCTGGGACTTCATCACAAAGCATCACAGGAGGGAAGAAGATGCAAACCTGAAAAAGTAAATGGAAGGACTGGTTAAATTAGCAGTAGTAAGGCAGTATTAAAGTTAAATATCCTTTGGGAATGTTGGGAAATTGTCGGATGTTTAATTTTGAAGAAACTACAACTTTGGGGTACTGCAAATTTATGTGGGATGACTGGAAATTAAGATGAGAATGCAAGGTGGAAAAAAGTGAATCTGGACTATGATTACAGCAACAAGTAATTTTTTTTCCTGGAAAACAAAGGCACAGAAAGCTATTCATACATTAGAATTGATTTAGAAAAGCCTCATGTTCTGTGACATAGAAGAAGTTCAGGTTAATGGTGTTTGGTTCCCCCAACCTCTTCATCCAGGCCTGCTCCTCAGACAAATAGGATCTTGCAGCAAGACTGCCTGTCCTCCCCTCTGAAAAGGCTGGAGAAAGGATTCCATGCCCACAGAGGCTCTCTGGAAGCTTCTTATTCCGCACCGCGCCCTCCTTGTATCTCCAGCAGGGCTTGGATACCAGCTATGATTACTTATTAATAAATTTGCTTTATGCCAGCAATTTTCCCCTGATGTATTGTATTTGCAAGTCAAATCAAGCACAGCGTATGCCCTTTCTCTCACTTGGCTAGATTTAGTTCATTTTGTCCTTTACTGACACTGTCTTTTTCCTGTACACTTTTACTGACTTGTGGCTCCTTCTTTGACATATTCTTGTTTTCTTAGCAGCAAATATAAATCATTCCTGGAGGAGCTTTCTTACTAGTCATTTTATTAGTTCCTCAGGGTGATACTTGCTAGTACAAAGTACCCCTTTGCAATTTTTAAGCTTCCCCAGCCTTCTTCCAGTGAAAGAGTTTCAATGGCACTTTACAAAGAACAATTATGACTAAATATCCTAAATCCCCAAAGAACTTATGTCTCAAAGTTATTATTTTTACTTTTGTGGAAACCAGTTCGTAGTAAAGGCTATCAGTAGCTCATTGTCATCTTCACCAAATATTCCAGTTTTCAGTATTTCATTGATTATTTCATACTTTTTAATAAGACATATTTTCTCTTGCTTTTTTTATTGTTTGTACCTTCTAGGCTCTGCAGATTTGTGTGTGATCTGGTACTGGTGTCGTATACTTTGCAATGATATCTTTTTCTCTAGAAAACTTATGAGCTTTTTTGGAGATCTGTGTTTTTACACAACAGATACATTCCTGAATGGTCCTGCATGATCCATGAGTAAATAACTGAAAATTAGTATCTTTCACCTATAACTGGAGAGCAAGAATTGCAATTGCAATGAGCTAAGATAGCAATAAGCTCAGCAAAATAGACATCAATGAGGTTAAGATAATATTGGTTCTGAAGCACAGCTATAAAGCAATATTTCAAATATATCTGTGAAAAGCAAACTGTATCTGAACATTTTGTCTCCTACTATCGAAGGCAATTCATTTAGATTCCAGACAAATCAAACTTGTCCTGGTAGGAAAACGTGCTTCTTTTTTTCCGCAAAAAAGCATAATTTTTAAATTAGCTAAAATGGCAACAGCAGAATGAAAGACAAACAAGAGAGTAAAGAAAGGAATGATACAGAAGGGAGGATGTATAGGCATAACCTGAAAGGTTCCGAAAATGTCTAGAGAGGACTTTCAATATTAGAGAAACCTTCTTTTAAAAGAGATAAAAATAGTGTATCTGAAGGACATTAAACACTTGATTCTGAGATATATATAATACTTTTGAAAATGTCAGAAATTCGATTAAAATGTAATTTAAATATGAGGCAATACTTTGCTATCATTAATCATAATTATGATATGTTAATTTTCATTATTTTTTATAGATAAAACTCTAAGGCTTGCATTGTATTAATTGTTTATTGAGTTAAAGACTCCTTACACTAAAACATATTCGCTGATATATTCAGATCAGCAAAACATTCTTGAGAAGATGTAGATTATGTTAGCAAAAGAGGTTTTATAAGGACAGAACTCCCACTGATTCCTTGAATAAGATAAACTATTCCAACAAAAGGCGTTCTTTGCAGTATAAATATGTCCAGTCTGGAGCATTTGCAGTCATGTTAATTGAGGGGTCTGTGAAGGACATTTTTTCACGCTCCCAATCAAGTTACTGTAACAAAAATTCTGATTAGTCCTCAGTCATTTCACAGTTAAGGAAACAACTAAGAAATCTAGATGATCTACCTCTGTCTGTTCTGAGGAGAGTATAGAAGCATCTGCTGTGTCTTGGATAGTTAAGAAGAATAGTTCCTGAATGTTTTATCAACTGGAGTACAACATCTAAAGCTAGAAAAAATTGTCTGTAGCCTTTCATAATTCCGTAGTCACTATTTCTTAATCCAAAACACTGATTAAAGTTCTGGCTAATTAACTAATTATATATACCATATTTAAAAGACCAAAGGCCTTTTGTAAAAACACTGTATTTTATAATTCTGCAAAGAAATTAATTTGTATGAGGAAACCCAACCGGACAACAGAGTGAATAAGTGGGATTTGGTTCTCAGGAGATTCACAGTAGTCTCATTCAAGAGGTTCATATTCATAATTTAACGTCTGAGTCATAAGATGCAATTGCATGGCCAGTATAATAAGGCTTCCCAAGTGTGTCTCATACTGGAGTAGCTGCAGTCATTAAAGGAAAGTGTCTTTCTCTAGTCATCTTATGACTGGGGCAAAGCTGTCACACATCATTTAGCAAAGCATTCTATAAAAAATGTTAAAAGGATCATGAGATAATTCAAATTTATTTTACAGACATTTAAAATACTAATTCCAAAACCAGTACTTATGTTTTCACAATACTCTATATTTATGATGCACGTTCCAACAAGGCATGGATTGAATGTTTAGAAATCAGATATAATGGCACTATATATGTAAAATTTGTAGCATGTAAGATTAACTTATAGTATTGAGAAATAAACCTGTATGCAGTTTGGATGAAATAATATGAAAAATATATGACTAGAAGCATCTTATTGCCACTAGGAATGGCTATCATAAGGCTAAGAGAGTAGGTAAGCATGAAAATTACTGATGAGATTAATTTAGATGTTTGGGATTTGGATATTGTAGCTTTCATTTTCCTATCTTAAAGTCACTTACAGAATCAACATGCTATCCAAATGTGAAGTTATGAGGTACTCATTCAGATCAGTGAACGAGCAGAGAAAAGCCAGTCATTTGGTTTATTTACTTCACATGAATATGGACTATTGGTATAGTGGGGGAAAAAAATCTTTTCACAAGTGCTTAGGAAAAAGTGGGACTCATAAATTTTCTCATACACTTTCATATCCTCAGAGTTTTATATTATTACAGAAGTCTGTCAAAACTCAGGATCCTTTGTTGGGAGTCATATCTCTGGTGTTAAGCATTTTTCGTATCAGTCACCTCAGCATTAGGTAAAGTAATGATAATTTCTGAGGATTTATGCTAAATTTTGATTCCAGTGACTTTAGGTTAAAAATGACCAGCACTTAACATGGTGATTGAAAATACTTATGGCAAAAACCTTAAAAGTGCCAAGGTGAGTTAAAAGATTGTCTGTTTAATGCTGTTTGAAGTAGGCATTCAAGTTAAGGTTTACAGTTTTATTTGGGAAACAAATCAAGAGAAAGGAGTAAGCTGTAAGCAATGTGGATAAAGCAGATTGGATGTTTTACCTGATTACTCAGAGCATTTATGTAAAAAACTACATAAAAAGAAACAGCATAATGAAAAGTTTACGTTATCTATATACCTATGAAGAAGAAGTAATTGCAAAACACACTCTGAAATATTAGGTGTGGAAATGTCAGCAAGGAAAAGAGGTTATTTAGTAGAATAGACAAGTTAAATGTAAAAATGAAGGATTTCATGTAGTTCTCAGGGTTAATTTCTGACAGCAAAAGCCTATGGAGTATAGGATGTTTTTGAAAAGAAGCAGCAGAAAAATTCTCATTTAAGAAATTGAAAGTAAAATAAAGCACAGACTGAGAAAATAATTTTGGGGAGTTATTATCGTAAGACTCTCTAGAACTCAACTTTAAGAAAAAAATAAATCTTTTCCATTTCTAACATTGATCAAATGGTAAGTGTTGTCTGTTTACCTTTTAGACAAGATTTGAGCAGCTTTTGATTAGCGTTATGAATTAAAATTCTTATTTTAAGCTAAAATGAAAAATTGTAGGAGAAACTAACATTTTCTTAGAAATAACTGAAATTTGGGTTTCATAGGCACCTACCTGCCCCTGTGTCTCTTGTGTGTAAGTTAGCTGCAATTTGTTCTCTTCTAATTAAACATTTGAGAAGTACTTGATGTTTTATTTATGTTTTCCTTTGATATTTAGAGTGTAGATCTTTTGAAGGATATTGGACTTACAGACAAAAACATCAAAGGGCTCCACTTACCTGCCAGATATCCAAAATCACCTACACTAGAGGTGTCAAACTCATGGCTCCTCTGGTTCTCCTGCTCATGCAGCATAACGCGCGTCACACTCGCTGCACAGGTGACCAGTGCAAGCAAGAGCATAGAGGCAAGGAGCCCAGCGCTGCCACCGGGTACAAACAAGGTGCCAGGCTGGATAAAAAGGTGGAGGGATGGATTCAGGCCACGGGCCATGAGTTTGACACCTCTGACCTACACCATTTCAACCATTGCAACAGTGTGCGTGCTTAGGAAGACTGTAGTTTCTACTTGTCTTTACTGGGGATGGTAACAAAATTACTGTTCCTAAAAGATTTCATGATGCTGGCACAAAATGTGGGAGTCAGTTCAGGGCTAAGACACTTCTGTCTAGGAGTCTGACATCCCACTGCTGTAAGACAATGTGATCCAGTTAATTAGCCAAGGCGAATGTGGAGAGAGATTGAGCTGATTAGCCACTAGTTGCCAACTTCAGGCTGAACTGAATCATTCCCTCATCTCTACAGACTGTGTCAGGCCAGGGAGTTTCAGTTACTTAAACAAAGGTGTTCGTTGTCATTTGGAAAAACATAGACTGTCTTTGCACTACCAGGTAGCACAGTAACGTAGTAGCAGATCTGTAAAGAGAAACACGCGTGTGCTGTGGTCCCAGCGTCTGCACTGCGTACGTACTGCAGGTCACACTCTATTTTAGTCCAGCAGGTTGAACATACTTTGGTGACCAAAGGACATCTTCTGTGTTAGGTACAGTTTTTGTGCTCTTGAGATGGCTTCACATGCACAATGATGCATAGTAAATAAGAGCGATGGTGGGCTGCATCAAATGTGCACTTCTGATCCAAACTCGAATTCTAATGTATGTGCAGAGCTTGTGTATCGCATTGGACTTTTAGCTGCTATTCCAGAAGGGCAAATATCTCCTGTAGGTAGTGTTTTAATTCTTCTAATGCATCCAGAGTATCTTTCTGAGTGCAGAGCTGCGGAGGGCACTTGCACTTGGTTTACTGGATTGTAATCCTAATCTTTACTGCATGTCCTGGGAGTTTATACATTAAAGGTAGACATCTAAGTTCAGATGTTGCTATCAATTGCACAATCTCACCTAATGAAATGGATTGAAGTGACAAAATGCAGTGTCAGCCTCTGCTATTGTTAACAATGAACTTTCAATTGGAGAAACTGAATCTTTTTCTGATTTCTGACATTCCCAATTGCTTTTAGAGTCACTTCATGCTCTAGTTTTACATACTTCATTTTTAATTTATATTCGTTTTTGAGTAATGTAATATTTATACATTTGGTCTTGGCATCCAGTGAATGCTAATGATAGATAGATGTTCTGTCAGTCCCAGAAGAACAAGCAAAGACTTTTGTTAATTACACATTACTTATCACATAAAATCTCAGACAAGTGTTTGGCTGTGTGTCAGATGCCTCTAGCTTGCAGTTGTAGAATCAAACTGTGCAAGATTTGGGAGTGCTCTGTTTTCTGCTTTATTGCAGTGTTTACAGTTTCTGTAGCTGGTGGCCTTGTAGTCTTTATGTTATCCAGCATCTAGTAACCAGACTCTGGAGTGAACTTTGGTACTTAGACATGACTAGAGTTTGAGAGGATTGAAGACCTAATCCACTATTAGCATCCCCAATATGGTACATTTTCCGACAGGAATAATAAGAAGAAACAGTCCTCATCACCTGTGCTTACATCAAAGATGCTGATAGCTGTACAGTACCTTATATGAGGTGACACTGTAACTATACATGCTGAAAAGATAGTGTGAAGGCTAAATTATAGTAACAGACTGATAACATTTCATCCAAACAATTGTAATTTGATTTTCTCATTTTATTTCCCTTATATTTTCAACTGCATTCATAGCCATGGGAAAAATCCATCTGCAGATAGAATGACTGTTGTAGGATGAGCTGAAGTGTAAAGAGAGGCTCAAAATAGTCAAAACTGATGCCTAGGTAACAGATCTAGGGAGAATTCAGCTGAGGACCAACAAGGTATAAACTGGTCCGAGTCTTCTTCAGAGCACTGGATCCAAATAGCCACTCCGTTCCACAGTCTGTTAATTAACTACTGTTTTTTGCCTCATCTCTTGGTGATACTGCAGGTATAATTCATGTTTCTCTTACTTTCCTGTATATTACATTTATCAAGTCAAACTGCTAGTAAAAATGAGCTTTAAGAATATTTTGCACGCAGCCTGGCACAATAAAGTATCTCCTTAAATGACTCACTGAAAATAACTTGAATAATTCCAAATGCTGGCAAATCTGAGTCATCTGATCTACTAGTTTATAAATAGCAAATACCTTTGCTTGCTTTCATGCTGTCTCTAACCATTACAGATCATTAAGATCAGATGCATGTTACTTTTCTCTGTGATTTAGATTATTCAAGCCATTAAGAACACACATGAGTGAGAGAGAAAATCATGAGAGCTTTTGTGTCGATATTGTTGCCAGGGAAACCACTTTATTTTTATTTCAGTGTATGGGACACTGGTGTCACTTTGAGTCTGATTTCCAGAAAGACAGCTTCAGAGGATGGTATCAGTGATGAAAAACAGAATTAATGAAATCATAAATTTCCATATAAGTTATACAATTTCCATACAGATTTATACAAGATGCTTCAAAACCTGAGTTTAATTAAAAAAAAAATCTGACTAGAATTTTGAATGCAATGTTAAAGACAACAGATATGAGAGACTTGCAGGTCTCTCCAGACGTGTTAAATAATCTCCCATGCCTTTTTCTGTACATGCATCATTGTGGTGCATCGCCATTTAAGCTGAATGGAGAATATCTGACTGGAATGACTAGAACTGTCCTTCAGGGTCCTCCTCTGCTCACTGCTAACTGTACAACCTTACTTGTATCCTTGCATGCCTGGAAGGGTTTCCTGACTTAATCTAATCAGTCTTCCACCATTCTTTAAAGCCCTTTACAAACCACATTTCTTTTAAGTAAACCTTTATATGTATTTTGTGCAAGGTTGTAATAGTGAATTTAGAAATGAAACTCAGAAGAAATGCAAATCCAGTCTAAAGCTATGAAATCATATAACATGAGATATTTCACCACTGGATTACCCTATGTCATTTAAAGCTCGTTTGCTGTTCTCATTTTGATCAGATATTCTTGAGAATTAATCTGTGCATAAAAGGAAGTTGAAGCAGCATCAGTAAATCATTCTAAAAGTAATATTTTTTTCCTTCATTCTTTTAAGAGGAAGAAACACTGAGACCAAAGAACCACTGCAGCAAAGCAACTTGAGTGGTTTCATCACTTTCAGTGCAACACTTGCAAGTTGCGACATCCCCCAAGCCTCTCACAATGAGGGATTGGAGTGTGCAGTCAGTGACTGGATAAATAATGTGTAAAGTGCTCATTTAAAATTACGATATTTGTTATATTCTTATTTCTTCTTTCTCATCAGAATTTGTCTTAACTATATACTTTTTCTTTTGTGTGGATTGGATACAAACAGGATGAATTCAGATTGATTTTGTACCTTAATTACATTTAAAATAGACTCAGGACAATATTATAACTGTAGTACAAGAAGAAAACTCTACTGGTAGGAGCTAAACTAGATAATAGTATGGGGTTTTTCTGTTTCTTGCTTGTGATGTTGTAATCATTAAAGCACCTGAAAGATGAATGGTACTAAATAAATAATGTTTTGAGCTATCCTTTGGAACACTAAAAAGTATAATATTTTGTAGAGCGAGTAGGGGTTGCAGTTAAGCCTAAATAAACCCAAAATAGATTCATAACATCAAAGCTTGCTCTCTTCGCATTGGTTTTATCTCTTTCTTACATTTCTTCTTTGTTGCCCACTCAAAATAAACATGAGAAGTGGAGATAGTTTTTCATGAACAAGTATCAGAATTAGGTTACAGTATGAGGCATATTTGCATGTGAAGGCCTTTTCAGTCATTTGTTGAAAGCTATCTATTTTTTTCAGCTACATTTATTAATGTGTCATTGACACAGCGTGTACTCAGTATAATCTATGAAGGTGTCTTCATTAACAAAGTCACCTTAAACAAATATTAAATGGGCATCAGCATAGCTTGCAGCAGGTCAGGAGGTTTAAATGTCTGATTCCAATCTTTCTTTCACTACAGCACACACATACTATAGCTATAACCAAATGTCCAAGTGTGTTTTGTCCTGGGTGGGTGTACAACTAGAGGAGTGAAAACAGGTTGGGCGCAATTTATTGTGTAATTTATAAGTATATAGATACTTATAAAACTATTTAAATATTGTTATTAAAATATTAATTTAAATAAATCATTGATTATTAACAGCTAATTATTTTGGTAGACTAGCTAGGAGCCAAAATATGTGGGGAGGTTCTGTAATGTGGAATGTTGATGAAAAGCCTTGCTAAGAATGTACCTCTTGCTTGAACATTTGAAAAGACATTCTTAAAGTGAGTGCAAAACAATATATTTACATCCATTAAAAGTCTGATTAGTTAATATATGACTTTGTGCTCGCTTGCGCAAGGTTACAGTGTTTCAGTGGCCTGTGATGCATTCAATATATTAGGTTTCATTTATTCTTCAGTTGCAAAACTGTAGCGCTTCCTAATATCATCTCAAGTATCATTTTTGCTCCAGTAATTTGTAGTGCAGTTGCTGTCAATAACAGGATGGAATCCATGCTTTTATATATATATATGTTTTATTGCTTTCTAAGGTTTTGACATAGACTTTTGTACATTCAATCTTCTGAAGGTTTGTCAGTAGTAGTAACTTATAAGGAAGCAAAATATCTGAAAAGAGTGTTTGTGTTAGCTTGTCACAGTTAAGCTTAATTCATTTTATTCTCACAGCTTCTTCTGTTCAACACAGCCCCATAAACAACTTTCTTATGCATAAGTAGGTATAAAATAGTATATAAAATTTGGGGGGGTTTATAGAAGATGGTAGTCAAAGGCTATTATTTCAGTGAGATTTTAATGTATTTAAATGAATCATATGCTACACCATCTTGGAAACCAAAATCCAAACATCTGTAAACATGTTTTATTGAGTGAAGGTGGAGGTGCTAAATGACAGATGACTGACTCAGAGACACCTGCATTAGATGTTCTAAGTAAATGATAATGTGTTTGTAAACAAAGTTTTTTTATGAAATAAATCTGGAACACATTTCTGCATTCATAATTTTTTCATGTAATTGGAGGCCATTAAAAGGTATAAGAGCATAGCAAACCAGGTTAACTGCATGTATGCTCCCACTCTGGTGTTAGATCAAAGAGATAACATGATCCTAGAGAGGAGGATTAGGGCAGTAGGACCCAGGAAATTATGCCACCTTCATGCATGAAGCCGCTTGAAGCTCTGGCTGTCTCTGTCCAGTTGTGGGGCTTATAGTTCAAGCAGAAAGATGACAAGTTGAAGAAGAGTACGTGAGCAATATTAAAAGACTGGAAAACATGATTATGTGGGACCTGAATGTCTCTGCCTTAGCAAATTAAAGCCAAAGGGGTGACTTTGTCACACTTTGCAAGTACTTCTGCAGTGTTTGTAGAAACAGATATCAGGTAAAAGATAGCTCTTCAGTCTCGCAGCCAAGAGTATAACATGATCCCCTGGCTGTAACTTGAACCTGTTCAGATTAGAAATAAAGCACATGCTTTTAGCAATAGAGGCAATTGATGAGATATCCATTGTTACTGTGTATTAAATCTTTTAAACTAAGATTATTTTTTTCCCTAAAATACAGGAGACTGTTCAAATGGCAATTAATTCAGGGCAGTTAACAGAGGGATGTGTCCAGAAAGGTACCGTGCTATTTTACAGTCAAAGAACCTGGATATGATCCCCTCTTACCAATTAATAAGATTCCTGTAGGTAAGAAGAGAGGTTGCTTGTTTCAGGTCGCGCCTGCAGAACCCTTCTATAAAGAGTGCTTCATGGTGTTGGTACACACCCAACAGTGACAAATACCAACAGCCTGGACTAGGTCAGAGCTGGAGTCATCCCGTGGCAGGCATCTTTCTTCCATCCAAGCACAGGTCAGAAGTTGTGATTTGCCTGGTCAGTGCTATTGCATAGCATCATAAATGAATCTATTTCTGGCATCCTCCATGTTCACAGCAGATGGGGCCATATAATAGTTTTGGCATTCCCAGTGTGCTGCTGCTGCTGTGACAGTATGGAGAAGGTATTTTTGCACATCAAGAGCTACCCTGAATACGGTTAGAGGCTAGAATAGTTAATGGACATTGCCAGAAGGCAATGTGTGAGGTGCAGGCATGTCCTGTGCCAACGCAGCCAGCTTTTGGGGGCACTGCTGTGTGTCAGAAGCCTGCACAGGTGCATTTACACTGAGGTCTGATGCAAGCACTCTGCTTGGGTATTGCACAGCACGTGGGTTATGTGCATGTGTGAATTTGGCTGCTTAGCAGCTGCATAGGACTGTCCCAGAAGGACACGCTGTCTGTTTAGTCTGTAAATGTAGAATGTCCATTTAAAATATGCATAATACATCTCAAAGAATATTGGAGCACTCTCTGTCTTTGTAATGCCAGAGATATTTGGCATGATCAGTGCAGCACCTTCCCAATGCTAGCAGGTGCCAGAGGTTTCTGATAGACTGTAGCTGTGCAATGCATTGACTTCTTCATGCAGTGAAAAGCTCCCTCGGGTTTTCTTCCTGTCCTTTCTGCCCTCTTCCACTCTGTAGAGACCATCATCAACCAGAAAAGTGCTTCATTTTCAGTCAGCTTAAATAAGTACCAATGTTTTTAAAAATAAAATTTCTTAGAATGTATGGAAACAACAACTGTTTTGTCCATACATGTTTTGGGTCACAACAGTTCTTTAAAAATATGGTTCTCAATCTCAAATGTGTTCTCTTATAATATATTTGCTAAGAAACTGTAATCCAAGTTTGAAAGACAAAAGATGAGGATGCAAGTATGTGAAATCTTTGGGACAGATTTTTCTAAAACAATTCACATCTGACTATTTTTCTATTCTTTTAAAAAAGGTTCTTACTTGAACAATTTTTACTTAAATTAAAAAAGTAATCAGCTGAATGACAAATATCTGTTCCTTTCTTCATAGAAAATACTTCTACTTGTTAACTTTCATCTAATGAAATGTTATGTCTGGACAGGTAAAAAATCTAAAATAACATGGCTATTAGTGTGTTTAGCCTGCTGTTCAGTTGGTGACTCATGTCTCCGTTGGTATTAAGTAAGTTAGATTTAGCTCAAAAAGCTTCTATGAAGTTCTTATGGAAAAATGTAAATGCAAGGAAAAATCTAGTTTTAAAGAAATTAGATATCTTCATTCTTCCTAAAAAATACAGTCAAATGATTAATCAGCATGGCGACTTGTAAAACTTGTCACTTGATTGACAAAAACATGGGTTTTTTTTGTGGCAATCGTACTTCACTTTCTTCAAATTAAATCCTTGAGTACATTTCGTCCAAGGGTCTTTAACCATGGTTTAAGCAGTTAATTCTGTTTTAAAGCTTTCTCTCCCATAAATAGTCTTGCTGCTTAGTGAACAGACAGACTGATAAATAAGTGGTCAACTTACCTGTCCCATATCTCATTCCACGTTACAGGAAGTACTATCAGCCTCAAGAAGTCCTGATTTTGTAGAGGAAGGGGATGCTGTCCAGATGGACCTTGACAGGCTTGAGAGGTGGGCCTGTGGGAACCTCATCAAATTCAACAAGTCCAAGTACAAGATCTTGCACTTGGGTCGGGGCAATCCCAAGCAGAGTTACAGAATGGGCAAAGGGGACCTACAGGAAAGATGGGGAGGAAATCTTTATCAGGGAGTGCAGGGGTAGGACTAGGCGTAAGGTTTTAAAGCTGAAAGACGGACGATTTAGATTAGATATTATGAATATTTTTCCTGTGAGCCGCTGAAACAGGTTGCCCTGAGAGATTGTGGCTGCCTCATCCCTGGAGGTGTTCAAGGCCAGGTTGGGTGTGGCTTTCAGTATCACACAGTATCACAGTATCACAAGGTTGGAAAAGACCTTTGAGATCATCGAGTTCAACCTATGACACAACACCAACACATACTTGTCGTCTAAACCATGGCGCTCAGTGCCTCATCCTAATCTAGTGGAAGGTGTCCCTGCCTATGACAGGGAGGTTGAAACTGGATGATCTTTAAGGTCCCTTCCAACCCAAACCACTCTATAGTTCTATGTTTTTTTCTTTCACATGTACCCAATGCAACTTTTACATCCACTTATTACCATTGAGGTTTCTGGATTTCCAGTTACTCATTTCTGCAATGCATATGTTTCACAGTCATATGAAGGCATTTCATTTTGCATTTAGAAAGCTTTTTTGATGACTAACCTGAAATCTCTGTATTTAATCCAGGCTTGCAAGAAACCAAAGGAGATTTAGAGATGGAGTACAAAAGAGTTGGATGCTAAGCTAATCACAGAGCCTAAAAAGACCTAATTGGTTAAAAGATACTTGCATCCTTTATTGTGAGGTCTTTGAGGTGAATTTGCTACATCAGTATGAGAGCTGGATTTCACTCCTTCACTGGGGCACTGACAGACATCCTCCCAGCACCAGGTGTGCTGGTGAAGTACTGGCCACCTTGGCTGCTCACTGATGGTCTCTCATCCCCCTCTTTCCTGTAGTTCCCATTTATCTGCCAGCACAGCGGTTTGTACTTAACAGCCTTCTGGTCTGCTTCAGAGAAAATCAGCCAGGAGCACTTGTGTGAACTATCAATAAGGATGATGGTCCAGTAACAGGGCACCAACAAGGGATGGGGCATCATATACATCTTCAGCTAACCTTAGGTTTTTTTCTAAACTTGCAACCTTGCTGCAGTCCAAAAGCTATTTTGGGAACTTTACACAAAAATAGGTCTTGCTCAGCAAGGTTAGTGAATATAGTGACAATGACATCTGTAAAAGCAGTAAATTTACTTCTTCTGGACAGTAAATGTCCACAGAAATTCAGCATTTCTGAAGAAAACACAAAAACTTTGTAGTAGGGGAAGCACTGGCAAAGTATATGCTAACACAGCACTTTAACTAATGGAATACAGCAGCAACTTTTAAGATCATTCTGAATAACACTTTTAATTTGAGGCATTCAGCTTAAAAATCAGAACTGACAGTAGCTCTGTAAGTTTCTCCGTGCAGTCCACTCAGTAATCATTGGTCTTACTTTCTATCTGAGAATCTCATTCCTTTGCATTGTCCAGGCCTACATCATCTTTGATCTTCTGACACTGGAAACCATTAATAGCTGGGCTTACCACATTGATTTATTTTATAGTAGTAACTACACGTTCCTTTGCTTTACTATAAATTTTGTTTAGAATATATGTAGTGCCTGCATGCATGCAATGCCTGCATCACCTTGTCATTACACTGATGCTTGTAGTAGCAGCAGTTGAAAACTGGACAAACTTGTATTTTTGTAAATTTTGCTGTTTAGACATAATGGTTCAAGTTAGTCTGTAACAACTGGCCACAATACCATCACAGCTCTTTAGAGTTGAGCAGAATTTGGCACACCTCGTAGTAAATTATTAATTTTGCGATTTTGTACTGCCATAACTGTGTTTAGTACAAACAAGTACTGGGGTTGTTTAGCTTAGAGAAGAGGAGGCTGAGGGGAAACCTCATCACTGTCTACAACTACCTGAAGGGAGATTATGGCGAGGTGGGTGCTGGTCTCTTCTCGCAAGTGACAGGTGATAGGATGAGAGGGAAATGGCCATAAGTTGTGCCAGGGGAGGTTTAGACTGGACGTCAGGAAAAAGTTTTTCACTGAAAGAGTTGTCAGGCATTGGAACAGCCGCCCAGGGAGGTGGTTGAGTTGCTATCCCTGGAGGTGTTTAAAAGGCAGGTAGATGAGTTTCTTAGAGGTATGGTTTAGGAAGGGGACAGTTACGGTTGGATTTGATGATCTCAGAGGTCTTTTCCAACCTAGTGATTCTATGATTCTAAGTAGGACTAAGTATTAACTGACCATAAGTATGAACAAGATATACACTGTAAAAATAAAGAACTCAGCTTTGTTGTCATTTGTAGGATTAAAGACACTGATTTCAGCAGTGCTGTTCTGGATCTATGTCAGAGTAAGAGAGTTCCTTGTTGTGTTTTGTCTTAGGAAGGGGTCGTTGGTACTACCCAAATAAAGTTTTCTCCCAGGGTTTCTACATGTTCCCACTGACAGCTCATGGTGACCAAATTAGGGACAAGCTAAGAAACACTTTCAAAATTCTCTCTTAATGCATGAGAAATCTTGCTTGAGCATGACTTTACTACCATATCTGTGTTTGTAAATGCCCATGTGTACATGTGCACATATCTGGCTACATGATTTGCCACCCTTTCTGATGCTAAGAAGAGATGTAGGTTGCTCTGTAGAGTATTCTTATCTTGTCTGCTAGTTATTACTTTCTGTAGAGGACTATACATCATGCTTTTGGACACACAGTTTGCCCACAAGCTCACAGACCAGCGCTAGATTCCAAAAGAAGTTTGTATTTGTCAGATGACTGAAGACTGACTCCATTGTTTAGTCTCAGTCATATCTAGTCCTTCTTATCCTTCACATTTTCAGGGATAGGAGTGTGACCCGTGGGTTTCAGAACCTGCAGCAACATTGTACTTCAGAGCCTCTGAGAATATCAAGATCATCCTTCACGCCCTGCTGCTCTGGCACGTGAAGTTAACTGTATACCTGCAACCTCATCACTGCCCTTAGTCATGAATTATAGGCTATTCTTTGCCTTTTATCCCAGAACCAGGGGTACAAATTAAAAGCAGTACCTTGATGGACAGCTCCTATTACACCTTGGTGGGGACAATCTTTCTTGTCCCATTACTGTTTATCTGATGTCTACATCTTAGTGATGACTTGAGACCATTTTCTGGCACTAATAGCTGGAACTGCATATGCACAGTGCATACAGATGCCCAGCAGTTAAAAGATATCACTAGAAACTGAACTGGTAAGAATCCAACCTCCTCTATAATAATGCATCCTGACTCAAGAGGGAAAAACGGCAGCAGCCATTTGAAAGTTAGTAAGGATTTTCCAGTTTAGGCAAGAATCATAAGGGAAAAGGTTTCCTGCCTTTCCAGTGCACTGATGCGTTCCTTGCTCTTTCTCTCATCCTCACACATTTTGCTGCTTTTGTACATTCCTGTTCTGATTTCTCTAGGTTCAAGTCAGAACCCCTTTGCTTTGAAGCCCAGGTCAGCACAAGGCAAGGCATTGGGCATTACTGTTGCTAGGAGCAGCCCGTCCTCTCCCAGTTGCATGCTTGTGCGTTGACAGGGTCAGAGCATGATTGAAGAGTGAGAGATGCACAAAAACAGAGAAGGCTTGAAATTAAATACTCTTTGAAGGTTTTTCTTAACTAGTCTCACTCTGGCACAGACCCCTGCCTTAGGGGGATGATCCAGTGGAATAGCAATGACCTCAGGCTACTCCTCTGCCCACTCAAGCATGCAAGGAGAATTTATCTCAAAGATGACCATATGACAATATCTGGGATGCAAATAAATGTTTGTAAAAGATGTGCATTAACATTAAAAGAAGGAGGAGACTTTTTTTTTTTACTGAATAAAACTGCTGCACAGAAACGAGAAATTGAAAATCCTGGTGGGTGAGAACTTTATCTCTTCTCTCAGTTATTACTAGTGCCAATGGAGTAGCTGTCCTAATTAAAAAGAACTTGCCCTTTCAAACCGGGGAGCTGGATTCTGATCCAAATGGCCTTGTAGAAAAGAAATTGCTGAATTAAGTCACTACTCCAATTAACACTTATGCTCCTACTGTTAACAATGTGCTTTTAAGAGAAACCAAAAGCATAGATATTCCTCCTTAAACCTTTTAATAGTCTGGTGTGCTTACTGATTTTAATTGCCCTTTGGTTATCAATTTGGACAAATCTACTAGGGTTGATTGCATTGTAAATGAGATATCTCAAGAAAGGCATTAATGAGCTAATGAACGATAAATGTTTGCAGTGATGAATGTGACAGCTGATAAGGTTTATTTATCCAAGTGGTGTACTTAAGTATTCTGAGTTGTGTATGGAAAGTAGAGACCATTCACCAGTAGCTGGGTAATAATGTATTAGCTATTACTCAAACTGCTCCTTGGTTTTATTTTCCAGTTCCCAGGATTAGACCAGTCCCCTGTGATCTACATCTCCAAGCTGTTTCTGTGATTTGTAACTCACAGAACTGTAGTCTGGAGCCCTGCATCAGTTTGACTTTGTTTATATATTTCTTGTCTCCCTTAGCATAAATCATAATGACAGCTTAATTGGTTTATATTTCTGAAGCAGTTTGAAATGTGAAGTGTTGTATAAGTGTTCAAGGTTGTTATTACTTTGTGACTCTTCCCAGCCATTTTTCTTTCCAGAATGAAAATGAAGGAGAAATTATTTTCCATTTACAAGAGTAAATATGGTGAATCCTGTATAAGTAATCACTCGAAGATCACAAAAAAAAAAACCTTTATTTCAGAGACCTGCACTTTTTAAATGCTTGAAACTTGCATCTCCTTGATAACACAGTAAATTCATTAACTTCACTGGAAGCATTTGGTTTATCCTCATGCGAACAGAAATATGATGTTTGGTATCTTTGGCTGCCAGAGGGTAGCTTCATGACAGAATAAGGGTCCTGGACAGTACTGGTCTTCTGTAAATATTTTTCTATAATTAAAACACTTTATACAGTTAGAATTTGAGATTATGACTTCTTCATTTCACAGGAGGGCATTTATAGTTGTACCAGTCTTTCAAGCACAGTCTTGTTACAGATTGGAAGATTCCTTTGATATTTTACCTAAAGAATTTACGTATACCAAAATGATGGGTTTTTTCCTTTTTTCTTTTTCTGTAGAGCAGTGTTTACTGAAGATGAACTCTCTGGCTTTTTGTTAGAAACTGGCCAGCACTTAGTATTGCCAGAGAATTTTTATCAGGTGCAGTGTTCAAAATATAAAGTCACACAGAAACAGATGTTTGTGGATTTAATTCCCTTTGTTGCTTCCACTGCCTCACAGAGGGGAGTCAAGAGGTATCATGACAAAGTAGAAAAGTCTTTTACCCCTGAACAGGATTTTAGGATCAGAAATGAAGCAAGCAGGCAAAACAAGGACAGCCAACAAAAAGTAGCCTGGAGCAACAGAGTGTGTCAATGAGAAACAGAGAGATAAGAAATGCTTGGACAGTTGTGCATGTTGTATCTGTAGTGACTGTTGCACTGGTTTTGGCTGGGCTAGCAAGTGTGGAGTCCAGATTTTTCAACTATTGCTATTTTTTTTAGTTGAAATTATTTAAACAGTCAGCCTGGTGTATAATGATTCCGTTGCTCTACCTCTGTTTTTAATTATTTGTCTAACTGCCTTAAGGCAAGTATTAGATGTCATCTTAGAGAGACAAAGTGAAAGCTGTCCTGTGCTTTTAATAACCACTCTTTCTGCTGTTGATCTGATTAGCTAGACCTACAGCTCTCACTGGTGTGAATTCCATTGTATTGTATCTTTCTAGCCTAAATTAAGGGCAAAATTTGGACCAATGGCTCCAATAACACTTTATTCAGTCATTTTATTCCTTCCATTTCTCCAGCTCCACGCATGCCAGAGACTTCCAGGGCCTTGGGACCGAAGTGTCAACTTATGCATAAATTCTGTCAGAGTCAAGAAATTAGTGGGAAGCACCTATATCCCACACATTTACACAGCAGTCCTATCCATGCTCAGAGAATGTGTAATATGAGTTGGATGCATGGCAAAATGCCCAGGCTCTCATGGCGGTGATGACGCATTTTTGATAGCCTCATGGCCACTTTCTTGGTAGCCTTGTGGACGGATAAAAGAGGTAGTGGAAGGTCAGAGTTTATTTAATATCTCACCTTGCACTCACAGAGAGTACCCTAACTACTAGATGAAGATGATCCTCAATTCCTTCTTTTGGAGGAATGACACTGTGAAGTTTATAATTTTGGGGGACTGAAGAAGAGCAAGCCAGAAGTGGCCTGACTATATCGATTTGGAGTGAGAAGATTCATCAGCTGTGGGCAAGTTCATTGGTTAGAGACTTCTCTTTCCCTATTCTCCTACCAACGTCTGGTAAACTAATCCAGGAGACATCAATTACTTCATTCCCCAATATCTAAGTCATTCTTTTTTAAGCCTTTTTTTTTCCTCTTGGCTGAAAGATGTTACAACACAAGTAGGTTGTGGGCTTTAGGACAGGTTTTTAGGTCTAAGGATTGCCTTGTTACGCATCTTTGTGTAGTAACTGAGCTCTGGAGAAGCTAAAATTCCTTGCTATAGCACAAGAACTTATCGGTAATAAAGTTTTGGATTAAAAATAAAGCTGTGTATCTCTGTCATATAGGGACTAGGGTGGTAGACAGCAATTTGAGTAAAAAAATACCACGTTAGAAAGAGATATCATACTGGCTTTAAGGGAAAATAGGAGCACAGAGTCTCCATTAAATGTTCAGTTATTGCTTAGTATTTAGGATTTATAGTACTAAATTACCTTAAAAGAAACTCTGATTTACTTTAATGTGGCAAAATAATCCTCTATTGATGAAAACAGAATTTATACATTTTTTTCTCTGGGTTTTTTGGGGGAGTTTATTTGTTAGTTTCCTTTACCTGCAATTACTGGAAGTCTCTGAGAAGTATTTTTATTTATTCTGACAACTCCCTAAGGGAAGACACAATAGGGAACATCTGATTTGTCCACGTTGTACAAAATTACTATCCAGGACAATCTACAGATGCCTTTTTAGGCACATAAGGTAAGGATTCCCCATGTACCTCTCCAATTGGCAAGATAACTTTCTCTGGTAGAAGCTTGAATAAATGAATAACTGATTGACTACAGCAATCTCTCTTTTTCTCAAAAACAAGTTTGAAGAAAATGTCAGACAAAATTAACTGTCTAGAGCGCCTTCTTGAAGTTGTCAAGGAAGTTGGAGACAAGTTTCCAACTATAATCCAGAGAAAATGCCACTGTGGAATTGTATAAGGTGTCTATAAATGCAGCTTTTAAAATAAGCCTAAATTCCTACAAAATAAAGGAAACGGTACTGATTAAACTATTGGTAGAGATATTAATCTAATGTCTCAGGCAAAGACAGGTCAGACAATTGTTCTCAAGAGTGTAAGACCTCTACAATACACAATTTTGAGCAAACTTCAGCTGATCCCTGTTACTCTATACATACTATTTTCAGATAGATCTGCAGCAACTATGGATTGATTTTACGTGGATAATCTCTCAAAAATTTCTGGTGTAGGAGCTGTATGTTCTTGAACCTCATTCCCATTTTTGTCTCAAAACTTGCTCTGGAAAACTTCAGAAGTTCAACAGTTTAATTTATTTTGAATACAGGTGCTTTCTCTCACTGGTCTTCAATTTCTCATCTCCAATCCACTTTGTATTTATTTACTTTTAACATATCCCTTCTTTTTTACCACCTTAATATATAAATAAATTTGTTTTGTACAGCTGAAATACATTTGTTTTTTCTTATAGGGAGTTTTCTTTCCTTTTCTCAGAACATCTTTTATTTCTGCAGTTTTTTACATTAAAAAAGTGTGGGTCGACACTGTATTCAATACAGTTCTTAAACACGTTATTGAACATTTTTGTTACATATCATTTTATTCCTTCCATAGGTTGCCTTCCAGTTTGCTGTTCTTGCTTTGCATTTTATTTAGCAGAAGGAAGCTCCTCTGCACAGTGAGCTGTCTGCAGTAATGTCAGTATCTCTCTAGAAAGGATAGTAATTTCACAACACGATGGTTCCTTGATTTGCGTTTATCAATAATAAAGTTTGTGTAATGTGATGCCTTCCCTTACACCTTTAAGTCTTTCTGAAGCTTCAGAAACATCCACTTCTGTGGCCTATGCTAAACTAGACAAAATTTTGTCTAGAAATGTTTTTAGTATTTTCTCATATTTCCTTTCCAGATCATTGGTAAGGGTGTCAAACCATGTAGGCACTACTGTCAAAAGGGAGGGACTCTGCTGACAGCTGTTCTCCAATGTGGCAAAAGCCTTTTACTTCTTCAAGAACTTTAGCACTAATGTATAAATTATACAAAATAAGATTTCAAGGGAAGTAGACAATCTCGTAGTTTGTTAAGCCTAAATCTTGAATGATGGCAGGGAGCAATAGTATGGTTTAGTGTGTTGGGACCTTGGCTATTAAAGATCTGAATCATGTCATCTATCATTAGGCATCTTAAAGCTGTCTGGACCTTCATGGAAGGTCAGCAGCCAAAACCATGTACACTTCCAGAGCTCAATTCATCCCACCTAAGATCACTATTCAGGGCAGTTGGGTAGAGCGAGCAGGTTACTTTAAATTAGACACCTAACTTCTAAGCAGCAAAAGTGAAATAACTTTAAAATCCATTCTTTCTTATCATTTAGGATACAATGAGAAGTGACTACTCAAGGGCTGCATCCAAACAACTACAACCAGCTCACAAGAAAAAAGTTACATATGCTGTGGAAATAAGTATTGTTATCTCTGCTTAGCTGCAGCAAATAATACACTACTTAGGAATTGAACTATGTCTCTTTCATGGGAAAGCAGATTGTATTATTGCATTTTAGAAGAGGAGGTCAGATGACAGAAATGCTTTAAAATGTGCAAAATGCAATCCAATATTTACTACTTTATTTATCAAGCTGTATTGTTTCACGGTCTTGTTCCAATGTCCTACATTCATACCTCTGTGATTCTCACTTGTGAAATTCAAATGTCCTTTTGTATTAATTATTAATTCCTCTTCCCTTGTCCATGATATTCCTTAAATAAGTAAGGACTCTATCTAGATTTTTCACTCCTGGTGTGCTGTGCTCAGTATAAGTTCAAAACATTGAAGTTAAAGGTCACTTCATATTTGCTGATTGTTAGGAGATCTGTGATGATGTGCAGTGCATGCAGCACACTGCTGCATCTGATAAGCAGTCATCTCTCTTCTAGGCCATTATCTAAAATTGATTTGTTCTGTTTCTCAGAGAGAAATACAAACTTGAAGAATATTTTAGAGAAATAAGGTCAGGACCTTAATCTTTGAGGATTCTTAAAGCTAGGCAGTTCCTTCTCTATAGCCACCTCCACCTGGACTTAGCGCAGGATGCTTCGTAGTTACTTTATCTGAAATGTATTTACACCTTCAACCCATGGGGTTCCCAGGTCTGACGAGAGAACTGTTATTTCCCTAGTGTGAGAGATTTAGTGCTCAAGAGTATTTTATCTCTTCACAGGATTTGGTCTAGGCAGGAATTAAAAGGGAAGATGAAAACAGTTCGGACCGTGTCTGATTCTCTAGGGATGAAATTCTTCCTTCTACTTGCTTCTTATACTCTTAGACATAATTTTTAGGGATTAGTCTTGCCTATGTGCCTAAATTTGTAGACGGGCTACTGCAAATAGCTAAAAGATTAATTAACAAAATCTAAGGTATGCAGAATGTAAAACCACTCTAGAACTTAAAACAATGAGAAAAAAAGAACAC
Source organism: Dromococcyx pavoninus (assembly GCA_033558185.1). Taxonomy (NCBI): domain Eukaryota; kingdom Metazoa; phylum Chordata; class Aves; order Cuculiformes; family Neomorphidae; genus Dromococcyx; species Dromococcyx pavoninus. The sequence goes on along the minus strand of JAUMJL010000063.1, from coordinate 357,845 downwards.
ATCGGTTAAAGAAAAAACAGCTATGTAAAATGGAACGATGGAAACAGAGAGGAAGAAAACTTAGCAATCTGAAATCTGAAATACACTTAGCATGAAGTGACATCTCTGCGGAAAATATGTTTTTTAAAATGGAAATTAACTTTAGTACTTTAGTTTTGGGGTCTTTAAAATTTGTGAAAATAAGAATTTGTTTATGTCATCCCCTATACAGATCTGATAAACTCTGTCAGTATCTTAAGATTACAAAATTTGTTTTGCTACTAATATTTATCTTGAAAAATACCAATTAAGAAATTGAAATGAATGCACATATCCTTACTTTTACAGTCTTTGCCAGTGTGACTGGAAAAGAGAGTTTCTTACTGGGGCAATTGGAGTCTGATAGTAAAACAAGAGCACATCTGTCGTGTCAGAAGGTTTGACAGCCTGCCTGTCTCTCTATTCCTGTATCTGTGAATTTAGAAACATCCTGTTCTATTGCGTTCACTGGGGACGAGACCACTCTTGGGCAAAAATCCACAGCTATAATTAGTGATTTAATTTTAATGTAGATGAATAGACAATCCTGAAGCCAGTTATTAAAATGTCATTAGTTGACACAGAAGTTAGCATATCTGCCTAACATCTGTTAGCAGAAGCTGCAGACATCAACCCAAATGAGAATTCTGTCTGGGGAAGAGTTGCAGGAACACGAGATATCAAAAATCTCCCTGCCTTTGGGAAACAGCTGGACAGAAAATGCTCAAGTATTTGTTGGGAATACACAGGCAATAACTCTGTCCCCTCTGCTCTAGCAGAGCCCTGAGATCTCCAGAAAATATTCTTTTTTAGTAGCTTTAGCCATAGCTAAAAGCCAGTGAAGTTAGAAAATGGCAAGGGTGAAAACCAGACTTTATAACAAGTAGCCCTGGGGATCTTTATTTCCTAGAAGTATGGAATTAGTTCTGTATATCACATATAACTCATTCTGACAGCACTCCCAAAGTAAATAAATTTTAATTTGTATTTTTAATTCAGATGATAATGTAACAGCAAGGCTCAGAGAACTAAGCGATCTGGATTCAGAGGCTTAGTTAGGAAAAGAAGGGAAAAGACTTCTCTGGAATCTTCAGTCTGTGGCTGAAAGTACAGGAACTAAAAATAGCAACAAAGATCCTAGTAAAACTTTGCGTGTAAATAGTTCAGAGAACACAATAGAAGTTAAGAGTTATTGTTGAAAAACATAACCACAAATCTATATTTAATACCTTTTTTTCTCCATCTGAACTACAGTCTCTCCTGGCCTCTTTGCCACCTTAATGACACAAGATCATGAGTGAAAATAATACCAATGATATTCTAAAACCTAAGGGCTTTAGAAGGCTTCATGTTTTTAATTTCACTTACTTCAGCACCACACTAAGAGTTCTGCACCTTTTATCCATCAAGGAACATTGCTTGATGCATGAATCCAAGAACAAAATCTACTCACTCAACCTTACAGCAATGATTAAAAATCCCTAATTATAGTATAGTTACCCGTCAAAATAAATTACTCAGTCAGGGTGAGTGGGTGAAGAGAAGTTTGCAAGGCATCCTTAAGGAGGTGGCAATGTCTTCAATTTTTTAAAATACATCACTAATTATATTTTAACAACGTCTATATACTGTTTTCAGCTTTGGGAATTTTATAAGGTGGTTTTAAGAATTTTAAGAGACAACTTTTGCAGTTTTAAAATATTCTGTACATTTTATGTATTTGTTTATAATGCAGAGCATGTTTCATGGCTTACAAAAGAATGCTCTCAAATGACATGTACAGCTGACCAGAAATGTTAGAATTAAATAATTTAATAAGAAGATGTCAACTGATTGGATGTACTTCCACAGCAAGGTGATGAGTGGGTCTGGTAGCACAGGGGAATGAAAGCATGGTGATACCATGTGTTTGGCTCCTTGAGTTTTACACAGAGTTTAGGAGCTCCATTGACTCTGCATTTAGGAATCCTTCCTGTCTTAAACATCCGTTGTACACCATACCAAATCCTTCAAAGAATCTGTTGCAACCCATTCAACTGGGCTGCGTTTGCCATGAAAATTTAATACAAAGTTTGAGAGACACCAACCATGTATGATCTTACCCTACTCATTGTACAGCCAGTGTGTTGAGCCTGCCCTGTGCAATACCAAAACCACAGAGTTTCTTTCCTTCTGCCTTCTGGAGATTGCCAGAAACCTACACATAAATTTGTGTTCAGAGAATGCTCATTGTGTGAGGCCCAGACTGCAGCAGTCTCGAGCCTGACATCCCAGGGCTTGCAGGCTGTGGGCCACTACAGATGGAGGTATTGATTTTAAATTTCCTTTCATTGTTGACATTGTACTTTTTAGTTGTTTCCAAAATCTATTTGTTTGATAGTTTTTTACTATAGTATCACACAGTATCACAGTATCATAAGGTTGGAAAGGACCTCTGAGATCATCAAGTCCAACCTATAACCCAACACTAACACCAACACCAACACTAACACCAACCATCATCTAAACCATGGTACTCAGTGCCTCATCATTATAGATTATAAACAGATGCTTCTTGATGTGTGCAATAGGCCTCTAGTCATAAACAAATGCAGCTGTCATCTTTGAGTGAAATAATTAAATACTCCCATTTATTATTTTAATTAAAAATTAAGCTAGTTTCTGCCTACCTAAAACTCTCTATACCATTACAATCTGTTATTTTTCCATATGTGGTTGTTTGTGAGATGTTAAAGTATCAAATGTAACTCATATCCAGACAACAATTAGACTTCAGAGTACTTGGCCCTTAATTTATTATTTTGATCTGTTAGAGGGTAGGATGGCCCTGCAGAGGGACCTGGACAGACTGGAGAGATGGGCTGATTCTAATGGGATGATGTTTAATAAGTCCAAATGTCGGGTACTTCATTTTGGACACAACAATCCCATGCATAGCTACAGACTGGGGACAGAGTGGCTGGAGAGTAGTCAGGCAGAAAGGGACCTGGGAGTGCTGGTTGACAGGAAGCTCAACATGAGCCAGCAGTGTGCCCAGGTGGCCAAGAAGGCCAATGGCATTCTGGCCTGCATTAGGAATAGTGTGGCGAGCAGGACCAGAGAAGTTATTGTCCCCCTGTATTCGGCACTAGTCAGGCCTCATCTGGAATATTGTGTACAGTTCTGGGCCCCCCAGTTTGGGAAAGATGTCAGGATACTGGAATGTGTTCAGAGGAGGGCAACGAAGATGGTGAAGGGGCTGGAGTATAAGCCCTACGAGGAGTGACTGAGTGAGTTGGGGCTGTTTAGTCTAAAGAAGAGGAGGCTCAGGGGAGACCTCATTGCTCTCTACAACTACCTAAAAGGAGGTTGTAGTCGGGCAGGGGTTGGTCTCTTTTCTCAGGTGACCAGTGACAGAACTAGAGGGCATGGACTCAAGCTTCGTCAGGGAAAGTTTAGGCTTGATGTGAGGAAGAAGTTCTTTACTGAAAGGGTGATCGGCCATTGGAATGCGTTGCCCATGGAAGTGGTGGAGTCACCGACCCTGGAGGTGTTTAAGGGGAGATTGGATGTGGCACTGAGTGCCATGGTTTAGATGATGGTTGGTGTTAGTATTGGGTTATAGGTTGGACTTGATGATTTCAGAGGTCCTTTCCAACCTTGTGATACTGTGATACTGTGATCACTAGTGAGTAGCCACAAAAGCAATACATAGAGATTTAATATTCATTGTAGCATTTGCAGTTATTGCTCTAATAACTGGAAAATAAGGTTTGTCTTTCATTTCCTAGAGTAGTGACAAGCAGTTTTGACTGATACCTCAGCAACAGAGTTGTGTAAACCGTACAGACAGATCAATCTAAATAAGGGTGCTGAATAAGCAGAAGCAGGAGTATATTTGTAGTTAGGTATTGTTTCATTCCACTCTAAAAATGAGTGTGAAAAGGAATGCGTATCTCATTCTGAGCAGAATCTGAGTCACACTGTAGTTGAAAGTATTCAAATTAAAAGCTTTTGGCCCTACCACAGCTCTTGTTTTCTGTCTGATTATTTGTCCTTAGTATCATCTCCTAAATTCTCAGCATCACTTCTAGCTTTTCATAATACTTATATTTTTAAATTAGGTTTTTTTCATTTTTTAGATGAGATCAGTGGAGTTTCTGGAGCCAAGATGTCTCTCAGCAATAACCCCCATCCTCCACGATCAGGCTGGTTCAGGCTGGCTGGTGCCAGGAACTATGGGAGTACATTCTTGTCCACAAGAGGAGATGCAGGCCCTCTACAGCTAGGGACACACCTGGTAAAAGTCCTTTCCCATGTGCAAGCATGGAAAGTGGAGATATCTGCTCTGTGCTGCATTTTGGAATCTTTCCTCGCAGAAGGGGAGGGAAGTTGGGGGTCTGGCGGTGAAGGTACTTGACAAGGCCAGGCAGAGGAAAGTGCAGATAGGTCACTCCCTGCAACAGTACAAAATGGAGCACAACAGCGTGGGAAGCACATTTATAACTGCATCCAGTAGCTGGGAGCATTGGGTGTCAAGGACATCAGTATAATGACCACCACCAGATCTGAGTATTGCTAAAATTTTCAGTGTGGTGATTCTTCTGCTTCTTTATGACCACCCAAATGCTTTGTCACTTTTTCTTCCACATGGGCTTACCTTTTCTCAGGAAACGAGTTAGGATCTATTGCTTCACCATCAAACACTTTTATCAATAAAATAAAAGTCTTACTAGTGTTTCTGACATTGGTGAGCTCAGATTAAGAAAATAAATGGCTACTTTGTCCTCCTCATTTTGTCCTTTTTATGCTTCTACTGACTTTCTGATCTGGTCTCTGTCATCTCTCTGACTTCCCCAGTAATTTGATCTGTCTCACTCTTTGCAGAATCAGATAGACCTTTTCATACAGCTTAGGGGTGGCAAGGAATACTTGGTAATTGTGATTGTGCTATGGCTTCCAAGCCATTCTGGCAGCAGGGTCAAACAGTTTAGCTTAGACCATTTTCAGTGTTCAGCTGCACTCAGAAACAGGCTGGGAGCACTGAGAAGTCAGGCACAGCGTCAAGATGGATTAAGCAGCAGTAGTTTTTCCACAACTAAATATGTGTTCTGCACTGCTCAACTGTGTGAAGGCTTTTAGTCAGGTCCAGTGGAAAGAGTTTAGCTTAAGCTCTGCTGGCTTAAACTGACCCCTTGACTTTGTTCGGGGCTGGCAGAGGAGTGTGCACACATTTTTAAGTACAACAAGGAGGCACTTGAGTAAAAGAGCAGTTGCACTGCGTCAAACCAAGGGAAACTGTAGCCCTGTACTCTGTCGCTATTACTGCCCTTTGGTAGACACTAAGGCAAAAAAATATAAGAACAGGGAAGGCACACAGAGATACATTCTGTGCTCCACTGATCTATGTTATGTAGAACTCTTGATTCAGAATTTCTACCTTTAATAGACTTTCATGTTTCTTTTTTCTTCTGTGACTTTTTAAACTCACATTTTGATCATATTTGTGGTACTGGCAGAATCTAACAGTGAGTGCTGCTATTCTCTTATGCTGTGTGAAAAAAAACATTCCTTTTTCTTGTTTAAAACCTGCTAATTTCATTGGGCATCTTCTTGTTCACATGTAGTGAGAAGCCAAGCATCTATTCATTTATTTTCTAGGCATTTTCCCAGGGTTCTCCTGATTTTATACATATATGCCATATCTCCCTTCAGTTGTTCCGTTTCCAAGCTGCAAACTCCAAATCAATTTAAGCAGTTCCAAGTTTTAATTGCCCTTTCGTTCCCCCATGTAATTTTTGAGAGGCAAGTACCAGAACAGCAGGGAGTATGCAAATGTGGGTTTGTATATTGCTAGAAAGGTGTTTTCTGTTTTGTGTTCCATTCCTTTTTTTAAAGCTCCTAACTACTGGCTTTTTTGTTTGCAAATGAGCATGGGATATATGTTTTCTTTCAGTAAGATTTCTTTTTGTATTAATTATTTTTTTTAAAATAAACAGAATTGAAATTATTTATTTGGTGTGTTTTTTGTACCCACAGGAAGCTGAATTTTAGTACATTATGATTACTGTTTCAACAGTAGCATCTTGAATCGGCCGTGGCTCTTGTTCAGGCAAAACAAAAAGAGCTGTTTTTATCAGAGATTTTCCAAACACCATTGAAACAAAAGTTATGGTGTTTCAACATTAAACTCTGCATTATGCCTACATGTGACAATTGCTGAGGCGTTATGAGACAGTCCCACATTAACTCTAATGCTAATTCCTAAGGCTTAGGCAAGGAATTTCAAGACACTGAGAAACTCTTTTTGATAAGGGCAGTGAGAGAAGGGCAACAAAGCTGGTGAAAGGTCTGGGGCACAAGTATTATGATGAGCAGCTGATGGAACTGTAGTTGTTTAGTCTGGAGAAGAGGAGGTTGAGTGGAGACCTCATTGCTCTCTACAACTACCTGAAAGGAGATTGTAGCAAGGTGGGTCTTTGTCTCTTCTCCCAAATAACAACTGATAGGACAGGAGGAAATGGCTTCCAAGATGTGTCGAGGGAGGTTTAGACTGGATATTAGGAAAAATTCCTTCACCAAAAGGGTTATCAAGCATTGCGACAGGCTGCCCAGGAAGGTGATAGAGTCATCATTCATGAAAGTGTTCAAAACATGTGTAGACATGGCACTTTGGGACATGGTTTAGTAGTGGTGGCGGCATTTGACTTCATGATCTTAGAGGTCTTTTCCAACCTTAATGATTCTATGATTTTATGATAGAAGATACAGTTTCATTGATTCTAATTCGTCTTTAATGGAGCATTGCTTTTTCATTGAAATGGGTCTCTCATCCTATATATTTTTCCTTTGAAATTGTACTGATTCTTTTCATCATTTTTATGGTGCACTGCTTATGTCATTATATGGACCGATTTCTTACTTTTATGTGCACTGTTTATGCATATATTTAAGGGTAGATAGATAGATTGATTGATAGACAAAAACTAATAACATAAAACTCATTTTTAAATCATTGGTTACTGGATCATAAAGCATAGATTGTGTTATGTTGGAAGACAGAATTTAGAAATTATACTGCATTTTCACTTTGACACCGAAAGAGTTAAATCCTCTTTGGCTCCTAATCTTAAAAGTGTATTTTTGTTTCTGAGATTTTTATATATGTGATATTCATAGAAATTTTTAAAGACTTTTGTCTCTGTCTCCTGCTAATGTATATAATCAGTCAAAGTGAAAAAGTAGTTAATATCCAAAAATAGAATAAGCATGTCTTTCATTTAATACAGCTTATCTACTATTCAGGATATTAGCATCACTGCTAATTACAACTGCACTCAATTTTGTATGAAAATGGTAATACTAAGAACCAAGGGGGGAAAAAAGCCAAGGTACTGCAATTCCAGTGTCATGGTTTGTATCACTCTGGTCGTGTAACCCCAGAATTTTGTGTGCTAATATTTATGAAATCAGTAGAAATCAGTGCATACTTCACAAGTTTTGTGACGCTTATAACATCTGTGGGACTGATTAATTTTCAGACTGGTAAAATGGCTTAGGTCAGGGAAGAATTCTTTAAACTGAGGAGTCTTTTTTTCCAAAACATGTATATAATGTATTTCTTTGTGTGTTGCACTCAGAGAAGATTAAAATAATTGTTGCCAGTTGGTACTATTATTTGATCATGCAGAAGCCCTAAACTGTGAGATAAGAATTAAGAAAAGGTCATATGGTGTACAGATCTCTTCAGCAACTTAATATCCTTACCTAGGTGCTTTTTTCTTTGAAAGAGTTTCTCAGAGCTGGACTGTATTTTTAGTTTCTCATACTAACTGCTGAAAATCTACTTGCAAGGCATAGTGTTCACTGCCCCTAATGCAATTTGCAATGGAAAAAAGATACTTCTGCATAAATAGTATGTTTTTTATATTTATGTCTTATATTACTCTTTATGTTTGCTCCTAGAAAGGACTTGCTATTGTTTTTCTATATTCTTTTATTTAATTATTTTGATATTTTGTTTTAAATTTTATTTTTAAGACAAATTTGAGGTATCAATAAGAAACCATTTTTAAGACCAGATGTGGTAGAAATGCAAACATATAGATATTGACAGATAAAATGAGATGGTGGTCCATCTAATCAGATAAACCTTCTGACAGAAAGTAAATGATTCAGAGGAAGTTGCCAGAAGTATCACGAGAGGCAAATAGAGGGTTATCTGTCACCCACCTTATGTCTTTTCAGAATTCCGTAGTACTTTAGGATAATTTTATGCCCTAAAGCATAAGGTTTCAACTGTTTTTTAAAATATATTAGCATTAACTCTTAGAAATCTGGAGCTCGTGAATACCAAATATTTCACAAATATGAAAACTGCAGATCTCTGAATCACGGAAAGATTATTTAATTTGTATGCCAATGGGAGAATTTTGTGGGTTGAAAATGTCATAACATTGCAAATAGCCAATACTTTTATGGTCCTTTTAATCCTTCAGTAACTCCTGTATTGTGGCATAAATGTTACAAAACAAATTTGTCCTGTCTAACGATTTTAAATTAGATATGTTGCATATATGGATGAGAATAATGTTAACATACCCTGTTAAAAGTTTCAGTAAGTGTTAATACAGTATGTACATGTAAGTATAATTTAGTCATTAGTTAATCAGTAAAATTAATTACCATTCCATGAATCGTGAATATTTAACTTCACAGAAAACATTTTGAGCTAATCTTTCCATTAACCAGCTCCTACCTTACATAATCCCCTTAATCTAACCCAAAAGAAGCAGCAGCATGTGTATTTTTGCAGATTTATGTTATTTCCTTTTCTTTTTTCTTTCCAGACAACTATTACGGCACTCCGAAGCCTCCAGCAGAACCAGCTCCATTGCTATTAAATGTAACAGATCAGATCCTCCCAGGTGGCACTCCTGGGGCTGAAGGCAAACGTAAAAGGAATAAGTCTGTGAGCAATATGGAGAAGACAGGCATTGAACCACCAGAGGAAGAAGAGGAAGAAAGACCTGTGGTCAATGGAAATGATGTGACAGTAACACCAGGTCTGTTCTTCCTTCTTACTTTGCATTTCTTTTATTCACAGACCTCACTTGCCTCCTTCTGCAGTGAGAATATGCATGTTCAGGTAAGGATGTTCTTGCAAGACTGAAAGCCAGGAATCTTGAATGACAGAATTTCTCTGAAGCTGAAAAAAAATTACTTAACCTCCATTTTGGGGAGTCATCTCACTTACCTCAGCTACCATAAAGATATCTTTCTCTGAACTACTCCCTTTGAACCCTTTTTATAGAGAAAACAGAAAAATACCTACTTTATGAGTATAGTTCCTGTGACCTGTTTTAGATTTTTAGGTTAGGAAATCAATCACAAGTGCCTGTTTCTCTCCTTTGGCTATAGAGGGAGTCTAGAGAACTGTAATTTGGTCTCCTTATTCTCAAGTGATGGTACAAAATAGTTCAGTGCATTATGAAATGAACTATTTTTTTTATGAAATCTTAGCAATATTGTGGAAGAGTAAAGTTGTCATCCTAGTAACGAATTTATGGCATTACAAAAGAAACTTAGCTGGCAGTACTATCAGGAAGGACAGTTTTCAACAGTATTCTGGAGCCTGCGTAAAGCTTATGGTAAGAATTTCAGATGTCTAGTCCTGGCAGTTGTTGTTTTTACCCCTTGGATCTTAGTGCTTCAGAAGAAAAGGAGCTCAAGATACTGACTGGTATCATGAGTGAGAATGCTCCAGTCTTTTCCTAAACAGGTAATCAGCATCCCCTTCAATGTTTCAGCAAGTCATGATTTTACAATATTTAATAATTTTTATTGTCAAAATTTGAATTTAAGAAATTATTTTTTGGTTGTTCAAGTAGGAAATTAAATAATCTGCACTTTTCATAGACTCACAGAATAATCTGGTTGGAAAAGACCTTTGAGTCCAACCGTACCTATCCTCTACTAAACCATGTCCCTGAGCAGCTCATCAACCCATCTTTTAAACACCTCCAGGGATGGTGACTCAACCACCTCCCTGGGTAGCCTATTCCAGTGCCTGAGCACGCTTTCATTGAAGAAATTTTTCCTAATATCCAGTCTGAACCTGCCCTGGTGCAACTTGTGACCATTGCCTCTTGTCCTATCACGTGGCACTTGTGGGAAGAGATGAACATTTACCTCACTATATCCTCCTTTCAGGCAGCCGCAGACAGCGATGAGGTCTCTCCTCAGTCTCCTCTTCTCCAAGCTAAACAACCCCAGTTCCCTCAGCCACTCCTCGTAGGACTTGTTCACCAGCCCCTTCACCAGCCTTGTCGCCCTTCTCTGGACATGCTCCAGCACCTCAATGTCCTTCTTGTAGTGAGGGGCCCAGAAGTGAACACAGTACTCGAGGTGTGGCCTCACCAGTGCCGAGTACGGGGGCACAATCACCTCCCTCATCCTGCTGGCCACGCTGTTTCTGATACAGGCCAAGATGCCATTGGCCCTCTTGGCCACCTGGGCACACTGCTGGCTCATATTCAGCCGATTGTCAAACAGCACCCCCATGTCCTTCTCCTCCAGGCAGCTTTCCAGCCAGTCTTCCCCAAGTCTGTAACGCTGCATGGAGTTGTTGTATCCCAAGTGCAGGACTCGGCACCTCATCCTGTTGGTCTCAGCCCATCGGTCCAGCCCCTTCAGATCTCTTTGCAGCGCCTCCCCTTCCTTCAAGCAGATCAACACTACCTCTAGGCTTAGTGTCATCTGGAAACTTGACAAGGGTGCACTCAATCACATCATCCAGATGGTTGAGAAACCGGACCCAGTTTCTCTTTGAGAAATAACTCTGTGAATCCTTTTTGGTGAACTTAGAAATTCAGAAGCAAATTATTTAAGTAGAGCTCTGTAGTAGCAATCATATGGATAAGAAAATAAAATGGAATAGTGCAACTTCTCTAAATGTATAGGTTAATGTGAAACAAAAAATCCATTACCTAATCTTCTAAGCACTGTAAAAAGACTTTTCATACTGCAGGTTCTATATATACTTTTTTTCCTCCTACTCCATTGGGAAATGTATCAAATTTAATAACTTTGCATCAAAGATGTATTTGCCACATGCTCATCTGTATTTGTTGCCTAATGTAACATGTAAGGGCAAATCCCTGTGCAGAGTCCGTTCCCGTGTACAAAGGGCTTGGCAGGGAGCAGTGGGGTGAGAGTGGATCTCAGTTCTTCCCTCTCAGTTCACCATCACATGCTGTACGAGCCTTGCTCATCCCTTCCATGTAGCATTGCATCTGTCAGCAATGGTTTGATGCTTAGTGCCTTTCCTACAAGCTAAGCAGAAAAGGATGAAGCCCAGAAATCCTTACATAAAACATCAGCACTGGTTCTGTTGCCAGGATACTTCCACAGCAAAAGAGGCAAAGGCAGGATTTTGTCTCTGATATGCGTTGTAAAAATCATTAGAAAGATCGTTCTCTACAGTTATTTGAAATGTGCCGCATAACTGACTATTAGCGAGGAGCAATTCTGAGGGCCATAAGTTTCAGCTCAAACTCGATCAAGAGGCAATGTTTACCTGCTTTTCTCCTTGAATTGTACACCTCTAATTTGCTTCTCCCAGGCAAATTCTGTGTGAACAATGACTAGGCAGCACCCAAGAAACAAGGTGTTTGCATGCGCGGTGTTACAAAATGCAGCAGTGTAAGACAGCCCCCCTCCTCCCCCTCCTTACCCCCCACAAAGTAAATCCTGTAGATGTGGCCAGCAGAACAAGTGGTGCCTGTGTTGGCTCTCATGGTTTCATAAGCAGGGTTTTGTTGTTCATTTACCCTGATTGAGGACTTTGGGGATTGTAGTAAAGCAGCTCTGTACATACATGCTGTGTTGCCTTTGTTGGGCAGTGTAGCTCCCACAAACCCTGTTACTGCAGTCATTTTCTCTGTGAGCTGACAGAGGCTTTTTTTTTGTTTGCATTTGTAGTTTGTGTCTGAATAATCAGGAGAACCAGAATATGATAGGGGTCTTTTTTGTTTTTTAAACTCTTGGTGGAGGGACCAACCTAGTTTTTATAAAGAAGCAACAAAGGTAGGTTATTTGTTATTTCCAGTTATTTATAAAGTGTATTCCATTTTAAATTCCTCACTTTTAATGGGAGTCTTTTATTAAATACAGGATTCTTGGGATGTCTGAAACATTGATACATTTTTCATAGATGCCCAGCAACTTAATGGCTTATTAACTGACAAAGGTATCAAAGTGGCAACTCAAATGGCCGCTGTAGCACCAAGGACTGCTAGGATTAAATATTAACAGATCTAAGATGAATCTGAGGAGAATAAACACATCTTATCAGACCAATAAGTTACATTTATAATTGCAGAGATCTTTGTGCTTTTTTTCTGATGACTTTTCAGAGTCCATTGAGATAATCTCTGCGTCTGTTGAGCTTTACTGTTAGGAACCAATTTTCATTAATTCACTTCCATATACCTTACTTCATAGGCCATCAGATTTCCCTGAGGCAGTTGTATACGGACAGACTGATGATCTTCCAACTATGATCCACAATTGTCTTCTTGTTAATTTGTGCTGCCCAGTGTGTTTTAGTCTTTCTAATTTTTGTCACCTGCCCTCAGCCCAGAGTCCAACATGAATCCTTCTTAGTTCTTCAGGATGAAGCTTTGGTCATTTTAGAATAAAGCACTCTCAGTCCTTCACCCTCAATTAGAGTCTCTTGGGACAAAATGATGTTAATTAGGAGATGGAATTTATCTCATCCAACCTTCATAAATTATATGCATAAATTCCTTACTTTTTATTTGAGCTACTTGTCTCTTCTCTCTTTATATAAAGTAAGGAGAAAGAGGCAATTCCAAAGAGTGAGAGAGCATAGCTGGTTTAGATACTCACTTTGAGGATCACCTCCACATTCTGGAGTGCTTAATTTCAGCCTACAGATGGCTAAATTTAAATGAAGATCCCAAGAAGCATATGAGAGGCACAGCATATAGATTAGCTGTTAAGATAGCCAGGTCTAGAGTTAGCATTGGGACCTAGTTCAATTGCCCATGTTACTGGACTTCCGGCTGCTCTGGGTTGGGTTTCTGCTACTCACTGGTTTAGGTGAGACATCTTGCACCTGAAAAGCATTTCCTGATGAACACTGCGTTGAAATGAGCGATTTCTGTGAAACTAATTATTTGAAAAAGAGTTACGAGATTCTTGGTCAAATTGCAGCCTGCTTGTCGAACATTCAGTTTTCACTGTGTCATGGTTTGAGCTGGGATAGAGTTAATTTTCTTTCTAGTAGCTGCTGCGTTTTGGATTTGATATGAAGATAATGTTATTAACATATATTATTTTAGTTGTTGCTAGGTAATGCTTGTACTCAGTTGAGATAAAGTCAATTTTCTTCCCAGCAGATGTTGGTTTTTAGATTTAGTATGAGAAGGGTGTTGATAATACACTGATGTTTTTAGTTGTTGCTAAGAAAACATGGATTTTTTAGTTTGCCATGTTTTGCTAGTGCACAGGTGCACAGCCAGGACACCTTACCCAGACTGGCCAATGGAATATTCTATGCCATAACATCATGTTCAGTATAAAAGTGGAAATTTGGCTGAAGGACAGGTAGATCATCCAGATTCCACGTTCAGTGTTCAGCTCGCTGCTATGGCTGCATTCACTGTGAGCTCTGCGCTCATTGCTATCACTGCACACACTGAAGTCCCAGGCTAATCATCAGGCAGTGAGCATTTGTATTTTAATATATTCTATTATTCTTATTATTATTACTATTTTATTACTATTATTGGAATTATTCTCTCTTGTTTTATTGTTCTATTAAAACTATACTTATCTCAACCTTTTCTTCTCTTTTTCCCATTCTCATTCCCATCCCACTGGGAGGGGAGGGGTGAGAGAGAACCTGCATAGTATTTAACTGCCAGCTAAGGGCTAAACTACGACACACTGCTCTTGCTGTTTATGTCTGCAGAGAATGTCTGTCTCCTTCACAACCAGCATCATGATTTGACACTGTATAAGTCATGTCACATTTGCATCACACTTGTTACTGATTAAGAGTTTATCATACAAACTCCAGAAGAACCACTCTATCGTTGAAAGAATGCTTATATATGTGCATTAATCTGACATTACTTGAGCCATAATAAGTTGCACCCAGAGAATGAAAATTCTGGCAGGATCAAATTAATTGAGGGTTAAGATACGACAAAGTTTCAAAATGATCATTCCATGCCTTAGGGTTGATAATGAAGCAAAAGGCTAGAGTCCCAGTGCCGTCAATCAGCACGCAAGGTGAAGTAGTCCCAGACAACAGGTTGAGCTTATTCTTTTATTGTTACACAGCAAAGACAGCCAGAGGCATGAAAATAACACACACGGCATCCAAGAACCATGAGATTCAAAACAAAAGTTGATATCCATTGATATTTTTGGTTTAGGTGTGTTCTCTAAACTCAGTTTATCACAGCTGGGTCACAGCCTGTGACCTACAGAATACGCCAGTCCCCACGTCTCCTGTTTTGCTTTGCCCACGTCAGCTACTGGTTCTTATTGTGTCAGTAGTCAGTAGGAACAGTGCCAACATGCAGAGCACCAAAACTGAAATACGGCTGCAGCTGTGTGGGAGAGGAAGCAGCTCCAAACCTAGAGTGGTATTTCCACAAGAAAATATAAGCATATAGCTTGGCAAACATGAGTTAAACTACTCTTGTATCCAACAGTTATTTAAAATGAATGGACTGTTTCCTATGCAGAGTTTAACAGATTAGTAATTTAGATACAATAAGGGTATAAAGAGTTGCAATATTATCTTTAAGAGCTGCTGATATTGCTTACGTCGTCTGAGTTGGTTCTTTTGGAAGTAAAGAATAAGTTTTTAAACTTTACTGCATGAATAATCTGCACCATTAAAATAAATGCATAAAGTGACAAGGTGCTGTGTGACATGTTATTAGATGGCAAATTTCAAGAGTCAGACTGTATATAAAAAAGCGGTCATGAAGGCTTGAATTCTGAGGCAACCACAACATAACTTGTAGTTATTTTTTTTTTTTAAAAAGGTCACCATATTGTCTTAAGGGTTAGATAGAGACTATGTTGTATCAACCCATAATCTTTTAACTGCTGGTATTTGGGATGGAGTATTGCAGAGATTGAACTTACAGGATTCAGTGGTGAGTGTGCAATAACTTTACTGATGCTGATTTTGTCACTTCCTAGGATGCTCACTCTTAAGACTCTGTGCTAAAGTGCTTTTGAAAACTGGACTGTGTAATCTGTTTTGTAGTGAGACAGCAGCTCTAGTGGGCTATTTCAGTTGACGTAAAGTCCATTGTTTGGGGATTTTAGTTACAAAAATACTTCTGGGCTCATACTATGGTGCAATATTGGAATCTTGTTATATATCATATATTGTCTGAATATAAATAATATTTGTGCTCACAATGTGTTACTGTAGTATTTAAAACTTTATTTGTACATTTAAGACACTGCTAATTTTTAACCAGAATCATTCTTTTATGAAATCAGACATTTTATGTGTATATAGGCAGAAAGAAAACCAGTAAGGTGAATATCTACCTTACCTGAAATATGTGAATGGTATATATGTAAAACCAAAAAAATAAGATGACATTATAGGTCTGTATTCCAGAGAAGTGTGACTAAGAAGTCTCTTGTGTGAAACAATGTTATTAAGTGACATTAGGCAATTCTACCTTAATTGCTTGGGTTTTCATCAAAAGATAATGATCCAGTAATTTTATTATTAATACTATCTAATATTAATTAGGTTGGCTTTAAAATACTTTCTTTTTAAGTTGCTGGATAAATGTCAGGTTCCTTTTTTCCCCACTCTGTTTTGATAGCAGTCTCTGCCAAAGTCAAGCTCAGAGTATTTCTTCTAATTCTCAAAGCTTAGTTTTCACATTTTTCCATCACGATGGCTGGGATTTGTTAATCAAGAATCAGACCCTTTTAAAGTAAGATCTTGAGGACAAACACGTTACAGATATCATAGTAAAATCACATGACACGACAATGTCACCATATCTGTGCTCTGTCAGACCAGTTGGCAGATCTTTAGCCAAATCTATTTGTTCTGCTGTGGTCATGTTTACTCTGTGGTCATATGTTCTCGTCTCTGGTTAATCTGTACACTATCCTTCCTGTAGTAGAAATATAGTCAAGACTGCGTGTAGCCTTAGGAATACAACTCACAGGTCTGTCAATAATCCTTGAGACAAATGAGAACTTACTTTTGTTTTACAAATAACAAAAAACCCAAATACTTTATCATCACATTATCCTATTCAAGACCATATATCCTCTCTGCTTTGTAGAAAACTTTTACGTATTTGAAAATGCTTCTGCTATCCATAAGTCTTTTCTCCTCAAGACTCAAAACATCTGGTTTTCATCTTCCCATACTTCCAGTCTTTTTTTTTTTCACTTTTCTGTCCTCTGCACTATTTCCCATCTTCCTTGACATGAAATTCTTACAAATGGGCACATTACTCCTGATTAAATCTTACTGAGGCTGAAGGTGGAAGGACCTGTATCACATATTCTTCCTCATCCTACCTATTAGGATGTTTGCTTTTCTTTTGCAATAGTATTATTATTAGACATCCTTCAGACATTTGCTCCCTGTCTTTTATTTTTACAGCTGATTGTGTCATTTTACACCAGACATGCCACATATTCTGGAAAGCCGAGGCTGGGGAGAGGGGGGTATTTGGGAGTGGTAGATTATGAGGAGGGGACTTCAGGTCCCGTGAGATCCTACTGCCCTGCTGTTGGATGCAACTAAGCAAAACTTGCGGTTGTCTCTCATGCTAATTCTTTTCATCCTACAGACAGATTCACATTTCCAGACAGTATAAAATTATAGTAATGCCACACAGTTCACGTATGAGTAAAGTTTTAGCAGCATGAGTCGAACGTGGCTGTAGAGCTCTAAACCATCACCCTGTTCAAGATCGGATCTAATTTTTTTTTCCACACTATTCTAAAAGGCTGTTATGTGTCATGTCAGAAGCCTCTTTTTAAGACTATGAAAGCTATATCTACTGTTTCTCCCCAAGGAACAACACCTGTTAGCGTATCATGAAAAGAAATAAAATTATTTTGGCACAGTTTCTTCCTGAAAAATCTTGACAGCTATTTATCAATCTTTGAAAAGCTTACATGTAGGTGGTTTGATTGCCGTTTCCAGTGTCCTTCTAGAAATTAAAAGTAGAAAGAAGTGAAGTTACAGTTTTGTGGGTCTACCTACTCCTTTTTTACAAAAAGACATAATGACCTAATTGAGAAAATTATTTTGAAGGGAACGTATGTGCTCAAAAGTAAAGAATATAAAAGTATCTAAAATCCTAAATCATGGAGAACTTGCTGAAACGAGGACTATGTCTGTCTTTTTTAAGTTTTTTTCTCCATGGAGTCTCAATGGTGCAGCCATTACTACCCATGAGTCTGCTTCATTGGTTCCCTCAGTAGTCTACACTACATTTCAGCAGGCTCTGCCAACTGAGAGTGGCTGCTTCATTTGTATTGTACCTGACTTGTCCTCTGCCCACTTGACTCAGAGTTCTTTAGCCCTATTGCTAATGCTAATTATGTTAGTCATTTAATCACAGGTAATGTTTTTGCAGTAGTGACTGCTGCAAAAAGAGTGCTAACTGTCTTGGGTTTTTTGTGCATCATATGTTATTAGCTTTCCTTCCTTCCCACATAGATGAGTCTACTTTTGATATTATGATGATGATGATGCACTTTCAGAAAGTTTTCTTGTCACCTCTAATGTCCCTGACTGTATCTCATTTTCTAGGCTGACTATTTTGCTTTGCTGTTACATACCCCTATTGGTTTTGTGTGTTCATCCTTAACAATTTAATCTAGTTCTCACCTTTTGTACAATTCTATATAAAGTAGCAGATCATTTGAAAGCCATGGCTTAATCAAAATGATGGGTTTTATTACAACAATTTGTGCTTGAATGCTTAGTATTGTTTATTTATTCTTTACCAGTTCTTCTGAACTCCTTTACCCTTACTGTTGCTTACCATAATGTTCCATTTATTAATTCTGTGAGTTTATTCAAATCTGGGGATTTAAAGATCATTGTTGTTAATTTTTTATTTCTCTTTCTTGCTGTCCTAAGCATCACAAATTAGATCATTTCACCCAAGCTGTCTTCCATATCCTACATGTTTCATGCAAGTATCTGCATAATTTTGTGTTCTGAATGCACCATAAGTTCATTTAAAAAATCACCTCCTTGAAAATTGTAGACTACATTGTTGATTTCTTTTAAAAACATATTTTAATATCTATATACTTCAGCATAAACTATATAGTATTACTCAGAGTGTGCATATACATTTTTGATGACACAAAATCATACATAGTTCCTTCCTTCCTTATGTATCTTTATGAACAGGCTATAGTAGTCTCAATCTAGTCTCTATTAGACCAATTATATATCATTTTAATTAAACACCAGTGCACAAATTCATAGTATGTTCTCAGTAATCCTCTGATATTAGTTTTGGGTGTTCCTATGATTTTTATCTGTTGATGAGCTTACGTCATTAGCCTTCACGTAACTTAATGTACAGCCGTGACATTAAGTCTTAATGTACAGGTCTGACATTAACCTCTCCTTATTTTAACTATGTAGAAATTAAGCAATTAGCCTAAGAAGGACTGATTTTGGTTTATCTAACCTAACATGTAAGGTCATTTCAACCAACTGGCTGGGGTCCCCTCATAGTCACTGGAGACTCAGTCAGTATGTTAAAATTGTAAATATTTTTTTAGTTGTAGTTTGTTTGGCCAAAAATAGGGGTCTGAATATTTTTCAGTGAGTTCAGGCTTCATTTAATTGCAATAGAAAGAAGGATCTGTTGTCCACTGGCTTCTGTTGTCCACTGAGGCAACAGGTTCCTGCCACATTTTTTCAAGAACTATTTCCTAGATAGACCATATGATAAAACACAGGTTAAAAACACCTAATAGAGTAATCAAGAAAAGTAGTCAAGTCAGTAGTTGTGTGCATCGGAGTCTTTCTATGTGAGATACAGATGAGCTTGTAGACTCTTAAATGTCGAGGTAAGTGTCCAAAAATATGCATAAGGCACATCTAGACTACTAATATTGCATACCTGATCTCTATTTAGCTGATTTTTGAGGTATCTTTGTGATTTCATCTTATGTTTGTATTCAGCAGATGTTTTAAAAATTATCACTAAATTCTGCTGGACTTGCTTGTCTAAAAGTGTATGGACTGAACTGGGTTATGATAGTGGTATGGATACTGTTGAATGTCACATTTTTTAAATTACTGACTTTATGGAAAGTAAAATAAATAAGACATGAAAGATCAAGGACTGAAAAAGACATAGGAAAGGAAGAGTCCTTCCTGAGTATGGTCTTTGTTGCAGTGAGACGCAGTCATATTGCGTATAAGAAGCATTTAGTATTGCCTGTGAGAAACTAAGCCTTCCACAGATTATATCGGTAATGAAATCACAACCACTTTTGATACGGTTAAAGTATTGCTGAGTTGATGAATGTCATATTAATTTCTTGAATGTATGGATATAGGTAAAGTAAGCAGTGTCTGTAGTAAAACAGCAGAGTACTTGCTGTAAGGATCTGCATGTGTAGTTTGAAAAGTTAAGACACAAGACAGTAGCACTGCTGGTTATAAGGCTACCTTCTGCTCAGAGCTAACTGCTGGTCTGGAATGACTCCTGGGACAGAAAGAGCCAGAACTCTTTGGATTGTCGATCTTTATTAATTCTTTGTTTCATTTTGGATTTATTGCTTTGTTTTCTTTTATTGCGTTCCAGATTAAATACATCATCAGAGAGACCTTTGTTGTAAAGCCAACAGACTTTTTCCCTTTATTTCAACACTCGCACTTTATATAATAGAGTATTGCTTCGAGTTTTGCACCCAGTAAATTCTTCACCATTAAATTGCATATCCAAAATCTGTAATTTTTCTTCTCTTGTAGAATCAAGCGAACATGAAGAGAAGAGTACAGGTGCCTCAGGTGAGGTGTCTTCCACCCAACCTTGTCCTGCACCAGGGTATACTCAGCCTGAAGAAGCAAAAGAGGATATGGATGTAACAAAGCAGACTAAACCTGAAGACAGTGATGACTTGGGCCCACTTCCTGATAACTGGGAAATGGCCTATACCGAGAAGGGGGAAGTCTACTTTATTGAGTGAGTCTGATTTCTTCTCTTTCTAATAACTGTATTGTATTTAAACAGGTTGGGAAATGGTTTGCATGGTGGAGTGGAGCATTGTACTCTCTCAGTAAAACAGCAGGAATGTACTGGATGTCAGTGCTCCTGAGAGCGGTTGGCAGTCTCTGTATTACTGACTTACAGTGAAGCATGCTGTTTTTAAGATAGGTAACTGGACTGCTTAGCACTTCAGTGGCAGCAATAAAAGGTGTTGTTTCTTCTGTCAAAAGCAAGGTGTTTGTTCTGTTCTGGAGCTTATGGGAGAGTAGCACAATTTTAAGGTTCTTCCTAATGTGGACAAGGGTGGAGAGGGTTGAACTTTTTGCTGATTTAAAGAAGGATTAGGTGGGCTAAAAAGTAGCTAGTGAGCAGTAGGTGGAGGCCATGCTGTATTTAGAAATAGTACAGGAGGATTAGTTATGTGTAGGAAGTTTTTCCTATTGGTAGGTTATACATACTTGTTGCTGCTCTTGCTAATTAGCCAACTCACTAAACAAATGGATATGAAAGTTCTTTCTTCTGTAAGTGCTGTCATTAATACGTGTTACCAGGATAAGAAAACAGCAGAAGAGTGAGTTAGTATAAGCTCATGTTCCACAACAAAAAAAAAAGAGAAAGGAAAAAAACATCTTCGTTAGCAGAACAGTGCTTAAAAAGGTCTCAGTAGCATTTATTATTGCTTTAAGGAAATACTCAAACAATTCGGAGCATTACTCTGATTTTTAGTAGGTAAAAATAACGTTTTGTGACGTCACTTCTTCTTTAAGTCAGTTTCATGTAAAATTTTATGACTATCACATGAAGTGTAAACAAACGATAAGAATAAAGTTTATGCATTTGATTTTTCCTGAACACTGGCACGACCAACTATAGCTTTTGGAATGTACAGGGCCAAAAAGTGCAGTATTGTATTTGCTGAAAAGGGCAAAATTATGCATATTTTAGGAAAAAAGTAACTGTGCCCAAGCAAGCAGAGCGGAATCACGATGTCCTCAGGGCTAGCTCAAACCCTTGTTTCTTTCTTACCTTGCCCCCATATTTAGTTTTTCTGCATATTGAATGCTCTGACAGAAACCAGTCTGAATTATGCAGCTTTTATTTTATTTGTTGTAACAAAAAACTGTGGTATGTTTGGAGGGTGGAGGATGGGATCATGGGTAGGTCACTAGGACACCAAACTGTAATAATGATAAATACTGGCAGTTTAATAGAAAGTAAATATAGATTTGGTAACTAACACAGTGAATGCAAATAGCCCTGCCACTCTACAGAGCAGCCTTTCCACTCCACAAATTCCTTTGATGTTACAGTTTTCTTCATTTCCTGGAAATGATCTGGTTTATACTGCAGTTCTGATAATGCTCATCATTCACTTTCTCTAAATGAATGTTATGCAAAGCAGAGAAATCACTCAGAGGTGCAGACTCGATAGAAAGACTGTAATAAAGGCTCCTTGCCTTTGGGACTATATTCTTCGATAATGTAATTGCAAAAAAAAGTACAATTACACATCTGTAAAAATACCAGATTATTTACTAGAATTGGAGCAGAAGAGCAACTCTTGGATCATTTGAGGTTTCACATTGCGCAGTCTTCACAGGGTTAAGTAGGAATGTAATGCTGTGGGGATGCTGTTAAATTGCCTCTTTGTTTACAAGTCACTTTGGTTAATGGCATGAGAAGACTCCATTTGCTTTCGCAAAAAACAGAAAGATAAAAAGACAACAAAAACCTATTTGTCTAACAACATCTCCCTGAACAGTAGTGAAGATTGTACTAGATTATTAAATAATAGATGAAAACCAAACATTTTTAAAGTGTACATCACAATGAGTGAAAAAAAAAGTCATACTGAGCAGCATCTTTTATTTCTTTATTTGATGTTCACGTGAATTGTGCCTTGAAACCCTAAGGACTTCAAGCAGTAAGCGATCTCAAGTTCCAGATTGTAACAGATATATCCGAACATCTTAGATTTCATGACAGCATTTTCATTCGTTCACCTCAAACTAACCTCTAAAATTTGTATGTGAGCTCATTTATCGAAACTACCATCAGAAGTAACATGGCAGATTTGCAGTGAGAGAGGGAGTGACTTCATACAAAGAAAGATAACTGTCTGTAGACAGTTTTATTTATTTGTTAATCATTAATGGCCCAGTTAGCATTTTGTAAAGCACACTGGAAGGAATTCCTGCTGCTTCAAGGTCTAAAAAGGAAAAAAAATCGTATACTAGATTCACTGGATAATTCAGAGGACAGTTGTATTTTAAAGCATGACTTGGTCTGTTTCTTCATTTCTTTGTCTTTTTTGACGTAGGTGCATGACCTTATGTTTACCTATACTAGCATTCCCAGACAGACAGGAACAGAATCCCGTGTTACTGCATAATGCTTACCACTGTTTTTCAGGAAGAACTAATTATGTACATTTCTTGGCTGTTTCCAATCACCCTTACATATGAATCCAAATTTCCAAATACAGGCACACACAACACAAATAGGAGTTCGTCTCCTACATTCTCTTTCATTGAGAATATATGCTAATGAGAACACATGCTAATGAGAACACAATAATTAGAAGACTGTACATAAACTGGAATATCACCAAAAGAAACTCCAGTTGTATTCCTTCTTTTCTGCTTTAAATAGGGCTAATGACTGTGACCTATTTTGGCATGCTTAAATAAATTGAAGCCATTGCTGATTTTTAGTTTTTCCCTTTCTCAGGGCTAAGGAAAGGCTGTAATTCCCCATAGCCTTCAAACCTCACCTTGCCAGCAGTTCTCAAACCACATACTAGAGACATGAGCATCAAGTTACCCTCACAAAGTCAGCAGACGTGGGCTGTGTTAGATCCTGGGCAATCAATGTTTGCTGTGTTCATCCAGTGCAGTGTTGAAGAAAATATGAAAGGATCAAGACTTTTGGTGCATCTGCTTGTGTGCAGTCAGCATTAAATGTGGCCCTCACCCGACTCCCCAACTCTGTCACATACACCATGACATTATAGACTCTTCTGTAGAGAGAGTTACATATATTATCATCTTCTCAGTCACACATTACTATCTTCTCAGGGTTGCTCACCAACGGGACAAGAGGCAGTGGGTACAAACTGAAACATGAGGAAACTCTTCTTTACTCTGAGGCTGATGGAGCACTGGAACAGGCTGTCCAGGGAGGTTGTGGAGTTTCCTTCTCTAGAGATATTCGGAACCTACCTGGATGTGATCCTGTGTGTCCTATTGTAGGTGAACCTGCTTTAGCAGTGGGGTTGGACTGGATGATCTCCAGAGGTCCCTTCCAGCGCTTACCATTCTGTGGTTATGTGATTCTGTGATAATGATACTTGTTTATAAAAGACAGAATTTATTTTACCTCTCTCTCCAGCCCTCTATCCACCTATAGGCAGCAAAGGTCTTTGGAAGGGATATGGGGACAGTAAGACATTAAATCAGGAAAAGTTGCAGTTCGTTAAGCTGAGCTACAAGTAAGCTTTGATGAATAGTCTCGAGGACATTATACAACCCATAACAAAACCTATTTAACTGTATACTGTTCAAAAAGCACATATGGTCTCCTTTATGTATACCACATTAATAACTGTTTTGTTAGTGGAGGTACGGCTAGAAGAAATTCAAGCCTCTGCAGTGTATCTTTAAATTATCCTCTTCTTTGACTTGTGATGATGATTTTTAGGAGAATTTGGCACATCTCACTGACGTTCAGTCTCTTCCTACTTCAGCACCTACTTCTGTGAGCACTGTAGACAACATTGCTTTTTGGACCTGTTGCAGTATCTTTTTCTAGTCCTTAAAGATGCTTTTTTTATGAAAGCACCATAAAAGACTACAAAACAGCTATAAAACAGGCATCCGCAAAAGACTCTCCTCTTCACAGTAAAAAACAGCCATTACGTTTTTGTATACACCTGGTGGTATTTCAGGTGTTACCTGAAAAGTAGTACAACTGCAAATTGAAAAAGTAAAATCCTGACCTAGTTTGTTTCTAAGAATATTGCTACTGACTTCAGTGGGATCGGTATTTTTTCTCAGTAGTTTTTTAAGGTAGTAAAGTCTTTTGATTGCAGAAATGACATGTTTATCCTGACATTTTGCTTTCCTGAAGAATCATGATGTATGTAGCTACTCTTGGTTACTCCATCAGTTCGCCATCAGAAAGCAGGATATATTAGTTAAGCCTGGCTACACCATTACAATTGATAACTTTATCTTTTCTACTAAAAGATACTAAAAGTACTGAGATGGAAATACACCCTTGTACCTGCTTAAGATTACTTCTATATCCTATAGTAACTACCCAACCCCTTGTAATTTTGGCACTGCTGCATGTGTGTTACATCATCAGTGTATCAGTGCGTAATATTGAAATCCACCGTGTTTTGGTTGTATGGTTATTTGTGCTACTTTGATTAAGTAGCAACTAAGATGAAGGATTTTTTTCATGCACTGTTTCAATATTCACTTCTGATGGGATTCTTCTTCTTCAGGAAACATCTTGTATTAATGCAAATTTATTGTGCTGAAAATTCTGAATCATCCGGGCTCATGTGAATATAATCTTGGTTGTCTATAATTCTTTTTCCTTGTTTATATGTTGTATTGAATTAATTAGCTTTTGTCAACATAACAATGATTAGATCTCTGATGCGGTTTGGACTTCAACGTGACATTCAGTGGGCAAGCAACGTAAAAGACCTCTCTTGGTTTCTTTCTCCTGACACCACTTCTTTGCTTCATGATAATTTAAATAGGAATGAGGAGATGGTAGAATTGGAAAAAAATTGTAGAACACTGATTTTTTTTTTTTGTCTTTTGATGCTATAAAGACATTTTCAGTCTGTACAAGTGATGTATTGTTCCTTGCTCTCACTTGCTGTTTCTATCTATGCCAATGTTCAGATCAAACTGCCAGCTCAGCTCCTGTTGTGTTTCCTCACCTTCTTATATCTTGCCTTTCCCCCAAAGGTCCCACTGCTTTACTCTGCAGAATTCTACTTCCAATACCTTTCCTCTGATATTTGTAGTTTACTACAATTTTTCTCCTTTGTATTTATTGAGCTAGAAGATGTAGGTCATCTGGATTTCTATATAGCATTATGTGTCTCATAATATAAACCAATTGCCAAGTCTCTTTCTGTGGTCAACAGAGGGAGATAATTACATCCAGATTCATCCTGTACAAAGGTAATGGCAGAATTATCCTGCCTAAATGTAGGTGTTTCTGCCAGTAAAGAGGCCCTCAAATATTCATGCCCGTATAAGTTTGTGTCAGGAGTACATTTGGAGCAAATCCTCTGATTGTCGCAACACGCTGTGATTTGGTTCACATTTCAGAGTACATGAACTGGATTCCTTTCAGATGAAACTAAAATGAAAGTTGATCTCTAGGAGTGCACGTAATTGTGTCCAACCCCTGAACTCAGTCCATGAGACCAGATTCAAGTTAAAACCAGTTCCAATTCCTTCTGATCTAAAACGTGTTCATATCTACATTTGCAATATCAGTAGACTGCAGAGTGAAGCACTTGGTGCTGATGACCCAACATCCACAGTTGCTAAGTCTTTTCAGGTGCCATGAGCTGCATTACTGTAAATAGCTTGTAGTGCATTAGGTGAGCCCTTCCTGTGTATCATCTGGTTTAAATTCAAAAGAAAGAAGTTTACAAGTTAGGAGAATGCTCAGTGTGTAAATGAAGATAACTGAGAGATTCGCTTGAAAATGACCTCTTGATCTGAGGCAAAGCTCTACTGTAGAGGCATACTAATAGCCCAGCATCTCCATGAACCTAGCAGATAATGACAGAGAACCTGTCAAAACCAGTTCCCTGCTGGAGTGGCAGCTGGAGGCCATTGGGGAGGTGCCATAGGACGTAATATGTCACTAGGAGCATATGGTTAAGTCCCCTGTCCCACCAGAAGACGGGTAGGATAGATTATTCTGTATAGGTGACTCTCCCTCGAACAGAGAGGAATTGCCCACAAGTAGCCCTGTAATTTCTAGATGGCTGATGTCACATGAGATGAAACCCATTCCTTATGAGAAATAAACTACCTGAGTCAAAGCAAGTGACATAACAGCAGAAATTAGGAGACTTTAGCCATTTATATATTCCTAAAAAAATCCTTCACAAGCATCTTCTGCTCCTGTAAATGCCTAGAGGCGCCACCACTGTATTTAGGCTGAGTACGTAAGTGCTTATCTACTGCCCAAGGCCATCTGGGATTCACAGGTCAGGCACCCTCAGACCTGTGTCTCTTAAGGACCACGTACTCTGGGCACATCTAACAGACTGACAGCACGAAATGTAACACAAACTAGCAGTCATAGCTACTGCCATTCAAATCACAGCCAAAGGATTAATCCCTTCTGTATTGTCCCTACATGTATGCAAGAAGTTTGGGTAGCACACAAGAAAGGATGAATAGCAAAATTGCCATTTTAATGCTCTGGTTTCCTGTCATTGTCCCTCCGCATAGAAATTACTTGAAAATCATTACTGTGCTGTCTGAAAAGCTCTGCGTACCTACAAATCTTAGGCATACAAAAAGGAGGGAGCAGTAAACATTTTAGAAGTCAAGTGGCCTACAGGGCACTTCGGTTTTCTCTGTCTCTCGTACTCCACCTTGCTCAAGCTGTTATATTGAGGACCGTCTTGAATATCATGTATTCATTGGCTTTAAAATATCATGTATTCATGGGCTTTAAAAGCCCAAACAAACCCATACGTGCTGTCCCCAAATACACTGAAGCAGCCTGTTGGTAAATACCGACTTTGAAATGCCTTTCACAATAATGTACAAATTACACACCTTGAAGAGTCACAGTTTAGAATAGGTTTGCAATGTTTTCCAAAGACATTAAGGCTATTACTGTCAGTAGCTACTTTCTATATTCCCTTCAAAACTGGTTTGAGAGATTGTCTGAAGGTTTTGTTAGTACAAGAATTTTTTCTGGCTAAGTGCTGTAAACTGGTAGATTGCTAACACAAATCTATTATATTCAAACCTTAAGTAAAAAATATACTGTCTAGCAAATAACCATAATAAAAAGATAATATGTTGTTTAATAAGAAAAGTCGAACTCCTAATGTTTTTTGCTTCCTAAAGGTATGGATGAGTATCCAGTGAGGTTTTTGGAGGGACTGTGGTCTTGATACTTAGATCCAGGGGTGATTACAGGGAGCTGGGTCACAAACAGTTTCTGCGAAGTCTTCAAAGCAGAGTTGCAAAAAAAAACGCTGGAGAAGAGCAAGGGATTGAGTCAGGGTTTCTGGAAAGTATTCTGAGCTTTCTTTCGCTCTGTTTAAACCAGCTGAAAAATATTTTTTTCACATATGTTTAAAACCATCTAAAATTCATACCAGAGGACTCTGATTATAGTAAACTATTTATGCTGGATGTAAATACTTGGTGAGGAGGAAGGATTTAAGTTAGCTCAGCACTAATTATTATATTAACTGTTGGCTACAATATTAAGCTCCTCTGTTTTACTGAATGGCTTTTTAAAATTATTTTTCCAATTTGTGATGCACTTCAGGCCTATAAGTGGTTTGTATTTTGTATAGCAGGTAACAAATTAGGATGAATTTGAAAATGTTACGCTATTCTCATGCTCCACTTGCTTGAAGCAAAACCAAAGGAATCCTGTGTTGACTGCTTTCAAACTTCTCAAAATAAGATGTTTGCTTTTGATTTTAAGACAGATTCTAAGATGTGCGTAGTTGATTTGCCAGCACTTGAATCTCTTAGCTCAATTGACCCAGATAGTAACCAAAATCATTGAAATTGTGTAAGACTGGACGTTCTAAACCAATCCCTAAATGACAAGGTTTGGTTATTGCTGAGTAATAAAACAGTGGCCAGTGGAAAATTCTAGTGGAGTCACAGCTGTATTTCTCATAGGATGCTTTTATTTCGTCACTTCACTCTCATTTAGACAGTGACAATTGCACTGCCTACTTGTTTGTGCATTTATTCCACAACTGCCTCTGCTTTTCATCTGCAGTTCATTCATAACTAATCTATAAATCCCCAGTCCCTTTGCCTTCTGGTCTCTCTGTAAGACTTCCCAAATGGACATACATGATTAGACCTAGTGGTAAGGCAGGCCTTACACTGTGCATTTTACAAGGTTTTTAGTGCTTAAGAAACATTAATATTCACAGCTCATGCAGTAGGTGTGTGTTAATGTTACTTTTGCCATTGGTGCTAATTTGGCCATTTTACTGTGCATACTACTTTCTCCTTGTTAAAGGTTTTCTATCAAGTCTTCTAAATTAGTTCAAAAACTCTTTAGGAGCAAAATATTATTGCCCTTCAGCGTTTACAGATTGCAGTCCACTGCAAAGCTGAAGAGGGAATAGGCAGAGCCCTGGGACACAGGTGAGGTGGTGGCTTTCCTGAAATGTCTCTGGAGCCTGCCCTAGGACTTCCAGCAAGCCAGCACCACCATTTTGTCCTTCTTCTCATTCCCGATGTGTCCTGCCTGTGTGGGGAAGAACCTACCTCTCTTTTGGTTCTGTGGTTGGCTAACCCCAATTCTACTACTTGATGGAAAACAGCGGGAGGGTACTCTGAACAACACTGCATGGTGCTAGCGTTGCACTAGCTATGGCAAGAGCAGCATCTCTCCAAGATGTACAACTTGAAATCTGGTAGAAGGAGGGCTGGAAAAGTACCCTGCCAGATAAACATACTGTGTAGGACAGAAGTAAACATGTATAAAAAGATACTACATTGTAACCCAGGGCTACTTATTTCACTCTTTAGCTGGGAGTGGCGTAACAGTGGTCATGTCTGTCCTCCATTTAAGAGTGTTTATGTGTCTGTACCTGGTTGCTAAGATGATTGATGTAATCAGTAGTATGTAGCACTAAAGAGGACACTGATGATACTGTAGAGGTGTTAGAAGATGGGTGGGATAGATTCTGCCTTCTTTTAAATACGACATGAAAAGATTTTTTACCCACTGGAGTACCTGTCTACAAGCATTTAAAGTCCCATGGCAAGGTGTAGGGTGTGTGTTTAGTATAGATAATAAGAGGAGAGGCAGGGCAAGGGGGCAGTTGTGGAGACTGGTAAGGAGGATAGGGATGATTTTCAAAAGTTACTTTACTCCTCCGGTTATTTGTAATAGATAAAGCTTCTTGCGGAAAAGTTTTGCTTTTACTACGTAGCTGAATGGGTTTAAGAGACAGTTACTAAAAGAGGAGACTGAGTGCTACAAGAGTTGATTTAGATGAGATACCATCTTCCTTCTCTGAAATGTTACTGCAGACTGAGAAAGCGTTCCTGTGTTGGGACAGCCGTTGACTTTTTGATTTGTTTATAATTTTGTTTAGAATGGTCACAGTGCACAAAACTGGAAGGTGTCAATCCTGGGTTTATGGAAGCCACATTTATGCTGAAGGGAAGCATAACAGTTTGCTGATTGTTCTCAGTTTCAACAAAAGCCTTAGGGGCTGTAATTCAACTAATTCACATTTTTAAATAGTAATACTGAATTTGGCTTATTTTCAGGTTGACACCTGTCTTTACAGATGCCTGAAAACTCATTTCTCAGATCTGTTCTAGAAGTGTCTTAGGGGAGATTTCAAGGCTGATGAATTGGTCTGTTCTGATGTTCTGTGGACTTGTGAGGAAAATGCTGACCAGCTGACTTGCAACATAGTTGGCTTCTGGTACCAACTCTGCCACTGGCTTGTTCGGTGGCTGTGGAAAGTCACTTGACTCTGCGACTCCATGTTCCACCTTTAAAATGGGGGGGGGGTTATTTCCTTTGTAAAATGCCTTCAGATCTACTTTATAGTACAGTAAGTATTACTAATAATAGTCATATATATATTTCAAAGCCATAGGAAATTATTTGTGAATCTGACTTAATGCCTGCAACCAGTTAGGGTCCCTAAAATCATTCATAATTAGTAGTTGGGGGACAGTGTCTGTTGCGCAGACACACCCATGCTCCAGAGATGCGACTGAAGCTTCCACAGGTATGCCCAAGTTTCCTCTGAGCTCTGGCACAGGGTACCATGGTAGTGTGCAGCTCAGCCTGTGCTGCTGGCTGCACCCAGGTGGCTCAGAAGATGTTGGGGTGATGAGCCCACGCTGAGCTTCATACTGCTGCAGTGACATTGCTGCCAGTATCTCTCCCAGTTAATTTAAAGCTAGCTGAAGTATGTCTGCAGAAGCTGCAGTTAGTGTGTGACTGCGGTATAAAAATACACCCTACAGGAGACCACAGGCAGCCAGAGCTTCAGAGAGAGTGTCTTAGTTACATTTGCAATCAAGCACGGGTTGCTGGCATCATTTTAAATTTACCTTACCTTTGGCTTATCATTCTTCATACTCTGCAGCTCTCTGCTCTCAGAGTAAGGGAAGGTTTTGTTTATGCTCTTCACCTGTCATGAATGGTGTTCTAGACTAGGGCATGCTTAAAATAGGAATTGAAATGCGTCAATTTTCATTTTAGTTGCTACTTCATCTGTACATAGCTCCCATCTACTGTTTTTCCCATCTGAAATGTGGAGGAAGTTTTAACGTGGTGACAATAATGCTGAGAGGTAGGTAGCATCACTCTGTTTTTAGAGAAAGAGAGAAATCGAGGCAGAGGAAAAGTTCTCTGCCATGAACTGAACAGGGAGTCAAGATGGGAGAAGGAACTGGCTCTATAAAATTTTCCTTAGGGGAACCAGTGGTGATGGCACCACATGGACTATATCAGTTAATCAGTAACTCATCAACTAACAATTGCATCGTAATACATTTTTTGCCAGGTCCCCTGTTTTTGGACACCTTATACTAATGTTTAAAAGAGAAGTTTAAAGTACACGTTAAAAGGACACAGGAAATTAATAACAAACTAAATAATTCAGTGCTATATGAATTGTATGGAACAAACATCCTCCTAGGATGTATCAGATAAATAAAACATGGGCTAGAAGGGTCTCTGAATGATGGTATTATAGGAAAGGCATCTAAAAAAATTCTTTCTTAACATATTTAAAATGTTTGGCTCCAAATTCTAATGCTTATGGGAAAAGTATACATTGAAAAGATCTGGTTTAGGTCTCATTAGCTGTGCTAAGCATCAGTTCGTTTGGCAAAATATTCTCCCAGAAAACAGTTTGTGCCAGTTCAATGCTATTTGATGGCTGATTCCTCAAAGATTTATTCTGAGTATAGAAAGAAGCCACATGATTCATTCAGTTTGTGCATATCTATTTTATCTTGATAGAAGGATTATATATGGAGAGATAAAGGTTTGTTAAACAAAGTATCATTAATCACTCTGTCCGGAAATGTAGACTTTGCAAGAGCATGCTGTAATTTGCATCACTTTTGCTATGCCTTGCCAGTGCTGCTAGTGAGAAATAACAAACCTGTATTTATGAAAAAGTCAGGTTTAAGATAAAAATAATTCTATCTGAAAACTGTGAGAATTGTGCAGAATCCTGTCATCTGTACTCATTCAACGGGAGAACACTGTATTTGTAATAAATTCCTTTTGCTCTGGATGAGTTCTGCATTTTCAATGAGGTTAACTTGGCAACATTCTAGTTGATTTTAATAAAAATAGCTGCTTTGAGGACAGGGAGCTGAGGTTGCCAAATTTACAGCTGCCTTGCACAATTACTCTTACACCTCCTTCAGGGCTACTTAGAACCAGTAAGCAAATTAAGTGTATCGATTGCAATTTTGTTGGACTAACCTTTTTTTCTTAAGGAATAAACTTGATTCCTTTCAGTATGTGTCTGCTCAGAGTGATCTCTTTTCTTTTCAGCCATAACACAAAGACAACATCATGGCTGGATCCACGACTTGCGAAAAAGGCTAAACCTCCAGAAGAGTGCAAAGAAAATGGTAGGTTATTAAGTTTTCGTTGCTGCTCAGAGGGGATTTGCCTTTGTGTGTGTGTGTGTCTGTGTGTCTCTCTCTCAGTTCTTATAAAAAACAGGCATTTGGGGGAACGATGAAAGGTGTTTAATTGCTGCTTTGGTTAGAAGCCATAAGTGATACCAGTTCTCCGTGTGCCATGTGTTTCTGCTTTTTATTCCCCTTTATGCTGCTATCCAAAGCTGAGGATCACAAGTGTGTTTTCTGCCTGTTGTGTGTGTGACTCCAGGACTGACCCTCTCCCTCATCTCCTACAGAGAACTTTGGTCTGCAGAACAGAATCCCTTTTCAGATTCTGAGCTTTTAATCTACAGGCAATTCAATGAATAAGGGAAACTAGCAGCACCGTGGGAATATGAATATTGTTTGATTTGTATTTAAAGGTACAGTGCTATGCTATTTAGTAGCCAATTTAAACAAAATAGTGTCTGATAAAACAGGGTGTGGGAGGGAAAGAGAGATCGGTGTCTGTCAGAGTTCAAGACTGGATTGGGGGGCTACTGCATCAGTAATGGTTTAAAATTTAAAAGCATATATACTCTTGAGGATGCTTAAAGCTGTAGCTGTTGTGCAGGAGAAGTACTATATTGACAGATTCAGAGATATAAAATAATAGAAATCTTATCGAACAACCTTACATGCATTCAGTATAATTTCTTATTTTTTTTTCTGGTAAAGTTTCAGTCATCAAAATCATTTAAGATTAAGTTAAAATTAATTGTAATACATTTTTTCTGTGGATTTTTGTTTTCGGTGTTTTATAGTTCAGTGTCAGTTTAATTTGCCAGTTAAGTAGTTATGATTCTAAAGACTGCTACTTATTTTATTATTGTGAGATGTAGAGGATCAAATGCATGCATGCTATGTGCATTAATTCAAAGTGTATTTAAATATGTATTAATAGGTTTTCATGTACTGCAACTGATTTATTTTAAATTTTCCAAAATACATTAATTTGGTTAATGTAAATAGTAATGACAGAAAGAAAACTGTGTCATTTTGGGCTGATAAAGAGGTCACGGAGGAGTTACTGGCTGTATGAAATACAGGGTCAGTGGTTTACTAAAGAATGTTCCTGGGTTTTTTTGTAAATAGCTTTATTTTTTAAAGATTGCTATGTTTGGAAAACCCTTTCATTATTTCAGCAGTAATTCTGACGTTCACTTCTGACATCAGAAATTATATGTTTGAATGATTTTGTGGTGCTTTTTTCTAGCACTGACAACACTAGCTCCCAGAGTAATTTCTGTACTGAATACAACAGAATTGTTACTGAAATAAGGGTACAGGAGTTTTACATTATAAATCTCTCACATTACTTATATGAGCCTATATCTTTGTCTGCTCCTTAAGGAATACTAGTGGAAAAGGCAGAAGAGAAATCCACCAATATTTATGGACTAACATATCAGAGTTACTTGATGTAAATGTGTATTGCTTGTTTTTCCCTTTTTTCTTTTTCTTGTTAGCTGTTGTATACCAAGATCACAAGAAGCACTGAAATATTAAAAAAAAAGCCAAAGTGTCTGAAACAAATTAAAATGAATATCAGTGCATTAAAGAAACAGCATTATCTTGTAGTTATTTGACTACCATATTATTGAATTACCACAGTATGCTAGGTCATGTTGTTCTTTTAAGAGTTGCTCAGCTCATTAGTGTAAAGTACTTGAAGTGAAGCATAAAAGACTTTAGGGAGAGATCTTATATTCTTACAGAGATTGTTCTTGCAACATCCTCGTTTTCCTAAGGTTCTTTGTTCAAAAATGTAGGTTTTTTTTTTAATCAAATACCTGCAGAAGAAAAGGTTCTTAAAAATCTCTAGTATGCCTTCAAAAGACTGTACTTTGCCATTGAGGTCCAACACTAGGGACTTTGTTAGTAGTACGTGGGGACTGGGAATTTTTGTTTAGTTTTACTGTCAGATGAAGGGTTAATTTCACATGCATTTCAGCTATCACTTGGTAGATATTGTTTTATGCCAAACATCTTTTCTCTTACACTGTGATTTTTTCCTGGAATATTTTACTCAGAGATACAAAATTTTAGAAAGGGTAGGAAATGATACTTACCTTGCTTCTTTATTGCTGTCTGCATAACTTGTGGGTTTTTTTCATTTACATTCATTTTGTCACATCTGAAACTTGTATTGATTCTCTGAGATACATTATGATGTCCTTATCACCTATCAGATTCTGCTATCAGGTTTTCATTCTGAACAACCCAGCTTTTGTGTTCTCCTTTCAGTGCAAATCCTCCTTCTTCATTCTGCCACCAGTACACAGTTTCCACACCAGACAACGTCAAAGCAGTTACGATATTTGAGTCCTGATATTCTGAACTAGCGAAGCTGAGGACCCCCTCTGCTCCAACATTTCCTCTCTTTCACTTTCAGCTCTTCTATACTCCTTTGCCAAATACGATTTCTTCTTTTTCTCTGGCTTCTGCATCTGTATATCCCAGTGCTTGCTCATTCCTCTTTGCAAAATCTGAACCAACCTTCCAGTACATCCCTCCTCTTGGAAAAATTTTCACGTCTTTGCCAAGAGATTGACAAGCTCTACCAAGTCAGGCTTTCTTTGCCTCCGTGCTGTGAACTTTTTCTGTTTTCTTTTAATGACAACCACTGCTCTAAACCTGCTTGTAGGTTTTAAGGGCTGATCTTTATTTTTGTTTCCGTCATAGAACTTATGAGTTTCAGCAGATTACTTCGACTTTTGCTCTGCCAGACCTACTTAAATGCTAGGTCTTTGAAACAAGAATTGCCTTTTACTCTTTGTATGGTACCTGTCTGAGTGTCGTATTAAAAATAAGCAGAAATAGCTGACAAATCTTCAATAACAACTAGACCTTTTTACACATTTTTTATTTCCTCCAGAAAATCTTGACTTCATTGAAAATAATTCTGTTTTCTCTCCTGAAAATAGGGATTAAGTATTTGGGTTTTCTGAATTAGAATAATGATTACATTTTTTTTCCCACATAAAAATTGACTGGCCAGTTTTTACCTGTAAAGTACTACAGAAGTTATAGTTCCGCCAGCTTTGTTTCTATGAGCTAGATTCTCTGGTTGCTACATTTCTGTAAAGCTGTATTAGGTAGCAAACCCACAGGTTTTGTATTTTTACAGGTATATTATGGGAGTGGTCTACTAACAGAGTCTGTTCCTCAGGAGAGAGTATAGGAAAGAATGACAAGTGCCATAAGGCAGTAAAAAATGTAGTTTAATATTGAAAGGCAGTTCAGCCTTAATGATGTGAAATACCACGTTATATAGAAAGTTCATTTTTGGTTAAGAAATGTAGTAATTAAAATTTTCAAATTCTTTAATTCATTTTAGGAGACTTTCCATTATGGTGAAAAGTGAACATTTATTTCTTTTTCCAATTTTAAACAGCTTGAAATTCCCTGGAATCATATAAGTCAAATTTTACTTATTTCATTATTGCAAATTAAATACTAATCTATCCCAGTCAGCAGTGTCCATCACCCTTAACCCTCCCTTTCTTTTTATGTCATCCTCCTTTCGCCTATCTCTTAGTTTTCAAACAGAAGTAGGCTTAAGACTATAAATAAATTTGTCATTTCACCTAGCAGTCATCTGTCTTTCAACCTACTCTACATCCACCAACTTGACTGCAAAATATAGATGGTTATCTAGGATGAGTCAAGTTGCCTTTAAACTTCATTGACTGTGAATATTGTATCTATTTTGATAATTAGAGGTCACAGATAACTGGTTCACATGTAAACACCTGTACTTAGACAGACTAATACATTTAGATGTCTTCATCTTGAACTGAACCCCACCCTTCTTTCACATTTTGTCAAGTTACCCTTTTCCCTGTTTCTGTAGTCACAGGCAATGCTTTTGGTGAGCTGACTGCCACGCACAGCTTCAGCACTCTTTTCATACCAACGACACACACATCTATCATTGTCCTCTTCATATTTCTCTCCTAGTCAGGCCCCTGGTTTCATGCTACATATGTCTCCCATTGCACACCTTCCATCTTGAGTTCTCCAAGCAAATTCCCTTTTGCTAATACCAGTACTTTACACCTCCATATATCATTGCTTTGTCACTTCATGGCGTATAGGACTTCTCCCTTTTCTGTTTTACCCAGACAGCAGAGTTCCTTCTCAGGGCTTTGCAGACACAAATTCAGGAATTCACCTCTCTTTCCTTTTTTGAGAACACTGTCATCATCTTGATCAGCCATCTCTGAATATTTCAAAATTTCTCAAAAAAAGGAAAGCTGTAGATATATCACTAAAATTTAATTTTTAAACTTATGTTACATATTTAATATGATTCTTGCCAAAATTCTTGGGCTATCTGTAATCTCAAGGGTGTAACTATCCTAGGAAACCAATAATCTTTCACATGAGTAAGTAAGTCCACTTATCCTTACTTTTATGTAGCGTGTTTTTAGGTGGACACATCTCTTGTGAGACACAGGAGCACTTTTGTTCACTGCATTTTCCGTTTGAAAACTTTTTTAAATGGTGCTAAGAGTTAAGGAAAATATTTTCAAACTGTTTAGCATTATCTTTAATGAGTGCCTTAATGCTGAAGAATGCTGCTTAATCAAAATCTCACCATTTAACATAGAGTCCCTCTTCATGTTCATTCTCTAAGCTACTGCCACACTATTTTTGCATGTTCCATACTAATCCTACAAATGACTGAAGCCCACCAAGTAGTTTACAGTGTTGACTATTTTGCTTGTTTCCAGCAGGTGTTCCTTCTCCCTAACTCTCGCAGAAGTTAAACTCAGACTTCCAGTGACAGAAGAAGGTCTATAAGGGCACCTCTGTTGTTAGATCTTCACAAATGTAAACAGGAATCCAAAACAAATATTTTCTTAATTTTTACCAGACTTTGTTAAAATTAATATTTTTTCATGACATTATTAGTTTATTTGACAGTTGGCATGCAAGAAATAAAATGTAGGACAGTCTTTTTCATCTTTACTTACATTTAACGTATTTTAAATTTCTTGATAAAGTCTAAACTATATAGATATTTTAACTTCAGCTGCCAGCAAACAAATCCTATACAAAGAGATCCTGTAGATTTATGAGGTTGTATTATTATTATTACCTTTATTACTTTTTTAGGCATAAGTTTCAACCTACTCTACTGCTTCAAAAAAAAGAAGACAAAATTCTTATTTTTCTCATATTTGCTATCTGATACTTTTCTTCTTCATTTGAGAAGGCTATTTATATGGAAAAACATAAATAATAAAAAGAAAGAATAAAAATTTGGCATTATTATTAATATCCAGAATTCCTATTTCATGATGAGCACTTTAAAAATTTGTTTTATTTTATTTATAAATTTTTTTTTTTTTACTTGTAAAGATTTTGCAACTGAGTAGAAAGGGTCTCAAAACTGGAGCCCTTGGCTTCTTGTTTTAATTCATACTGAATACCTATCAATATTTTTGTCCATAAAAAAAAAGTTGTGACTTAAACTGCTTTATGACACAAGTAATTTCTTCAGTACTTCCAGCCACACTTTTTTCTTATTTGCACAGAATTTTTGAGCATTTCTGTCACAGTTGTACTGTAGAATGTCTGTCTGTATACGCCTTCTTCCTTTTAGTAAGTGCAAGCTGCTCTGTAGTTACGCATGTACGTGACTCTATTCAACCTTGCAACTTAAAGTGAACCACGACATAATAAGAAATAATTTGTCATTGTTTGCTTGATTCTCCATCATGCTGTAGTAAGACATATCTTCATATTTTTGTTTCATAGATGCATTTTGGCGTAGGCATGGTGGTTTAAGGGTGAAGCATTACTTTTTGATTCCCTTGTACATATTTCTCTGGAAACCAAGTACTGAACTTCTATCTTGCAGGGGTACCATTTATAGGTGGCAATGCCCACTAGTGGCATCTTGCTGCAGATAAATACTTATCTACGAGTAGCTTTTCATTGAATAGAAATAGTATTAGCAGAGTAATAGAGTTTGAAGACAATTTTTTCAGCAGTGTACAGTGCAAAGGAGTGGAGGAGTTTTTTGGCTTATTCGTAGCAGAGAAACTTGGACAGAGCAGTGATATGCATGGGTAGAAGAGGACATGAAATGAGGAGGAAGTGCCCTACACTATTGAGTGGACAATGCATTAGCAGGACATCTTGCAACTCCAGATCAAACCGCTATTTCTGTCAAATGAAAGGATTCCGATATGAAGTTAAAGAGAAGGCTAGCTTTTGGGTTTTGTCTAGCATTGTGTGACTCTGAGCACTGTGTCTCTCAACATGGTATTCTGCTCATTGCTTCCCACAAATTTTTCTCTTGATGGCTTGTAAAAGGCTTTTTTTCTTTATTTTTTTCTTTTTCTAAGTTGTGTCTGCTAAACAGATGAGCTTGTTCAGGCCAGACAAGTACCTGCTGAGCTTAGGGTATAATACTATCTGATGCAGGGGCAATGTATTTATCTTTGACATATATGTGTCTCAGCTAAATGTAGTTGAAAACTAATAGTAGATTCAGACTTGGGAAATGGTGAACAGACAGACAGTATGAACCAGTAATGTAGGAAAACTAAAGCAGAAAGAGATATAATTTTCAGAAAAGTAGGTTTTTCTCTTGATCAAAACAAGAACTCCTATAAATTATACAAGTCGTGATTGATATCTAATGCTAAGTGCTACTTACATTATGTATTAAATGGTAGGATTTGTTCCACTATAGTCAGGGGTCTACCAACATTACTATTTTAAACGTTGTTTCCAGGGAATTTTATTTGCTGTTGGAAATATGTTGAGAAGAATCTCTTTTTTAGGCTTTATACCAGCATAGCTTAATTCTTTTCTTCAAATGCTGGAATGTTGTTATTTATTAAATACATCACTATATAAAATAATGCTTTTGTATAAAATGAGACATAGCTATATATAAAGAGACCTTTGTTTATTTTATTAGCAGTTCATATGTGCATTTTTTCAGGAAACCTGTCTCGGTGAATTTTACCTTAATGTTATAAATTATCATGTGACTAAGCCACAGATAAATAAAGGCCACAGAATTGTCTGTCTCTAATACAGTTTGCAGTCCGTGGTCCATGGCAGCCATGCAATTCAGAAAAATTTCATTAGTCTATGTTATCTTTTATTATTCCTGTTGGCCTAAGTTATTAAAAAACAGCTGTTAACCACATTGAAAAAGCTTTGTCTGTCCACCTGTCTATCTCATGTCAATTTTCAGAGGTATGTGAAGTGGATTTAACTCTTATTCACCGAAACCATTTGGAGACTGGAGTATAAACGCTAGTTAATATTTTCCGTGAAAAATACAGAACTATTATGTCTCAATATGGAATGTTAAGTGGTTTCAAATGGGAGAGGAAGCATAATGCACAATCATGATGGATAGAATGTGGCTGAGGAGGTGCTCTCTCTGTGAAAGGAAAAACGAAGAATATCCCGTAGTAGCTGATGTGGGCACCTACTGGGTACTTGTTGGAACATCTGATATGTGGTGACCCAGTGCGTGACAGGGAATCCAGATCCCTGTGCTGTCAGTTTATATGTGGGCAGGGATTCGAGTACAAAACAACAAGCCAGAAGGGTTGCACAGCGAAAAGGGAAGTAGCTGAAGACAGGAAAAAGGAAAGTTTAATCATGAGCTTACATCTCAAATCCTGATCCTCTTCAGAACTCAGCAAAATATACAAGGCTCTGAAGTATCACACCCATCTAAGAGACAGAGTCTGGCCTCCTCTGCATCCTCTCTTGAGGATGGGGCTTATACATGTTTCTCAAAAAAATGTATGGGAGCCTATTTCTTTTATTGTAAAACAACCAACTTTCTCTGTTACAGCCTAGAACAGATACTATTCTGCAAGCGAGAAAAACGTTGAGTAAACTCCTCTGCTAGGTGTGGTGCAGAAGATAATGTCAGATTAATCAACCCAGAGAGAAAATATAAGAACAACATAGAGCATGACATTATCCCTAAACCTTTTAAACTCCTCTGGGATGGTTTAAGTTGCTATGCTCAGGAATGTTGGTTTTTTCCCAAGGGCAAGTAAGCAATGCTTACAGAGTTCAGCTGAGAGTGCCAGGCACACGAGTAATTTTGCTGCAGACATTTGATACTGCTCTGTGAACGCTTTTCAATTCAGACATCAAAACCCTTCCTGTTCCAGGCCTGAGTCACTTCAGAGTAGAAACTGCCCGTCACATACTCCTACTTGGTGGTTTTATGATATGAATAAATGACTAGGAATTAGGAAATAGATTGACAGACTACCAAATTCATTTCTAGTTTTGACTTAAATCCAGGTGTTTCCAGATGATAAGAATATTGCACCTTTAAACCACAGAGTTTTTACTTACAACTCTATTTTTCAATTTATTAACCCCATTTTTACGTAGTATTTAATGCCATTGGTTTTGTAATGGAGCTGGCACTACTTGTAGTAATACTGATTGCAATGATTTTTTTCTGTCATTTAGGTAGATATTGAACTTGCTTTCTTCAGCTTGCATTTTCAATTTTGGATTAATTAAAAAGTAACAGGAAATTTCTTGATCTTTTGAAGGGCATTTTGTGCTGGCAACACCAGCTGGACGTTAATTGACCAAAAAAAACTTTAATGCCAAAGTCACAATAATGATAATAAAAATAAGAAAGGGAGAACCTCATCGGTATTTCTTCCTGGGAGTAAGGAAAATACTTCTCTGGACAAGCTGATTGCAGTGACACAGCTTGTAAGAGTAATTCTTCTCATCATTGAATAATGTTGAGAAAATAGCTGTCCACATGTATGGTGGTGTCCAAGGTTCCTTGGTTGTCAATGCCTTGTGGGCAACTCCTGGGTGCATGGAGCACTTCCTTGGAGCACACTTAGCAGTGTGATAGACAAATCCTTTAAGCTTTAATGGACTATTAAGTATTACTTCGCTTTCAGAACTATCACAGTTTCTCAAAATCTCAAGATATACAAATCCCTGTGGAGTACTAACCATAATCTTAAGTAGAGGTGGTAATTGCAAAGACAAGGATGAATTAAAATGTAGAAAAAATGTCTTTTTTTCCTTGATTGTTGGCTGTCTTGCACTTACTGCTCTCACTACTCACCCTGATTGTGTTTAAGTGGGGAGATACATGAGACCCACAGGCATCCCGTGTCCTGTACAGCTTTTGTCAACCTGACAGTAATTCTTCTAGTGACCTGAGGATTTTAAAGGTTGTTAAATACAGGCTGAAGAAGCTACTAACTGGGTCTCATGGTCTCTGATGAGGAAAATCACAAGCTTTAATTCTGATTAGTTCATGATGTTATGAAAACAAATCACTCCAAGTTTTAGTGTTTTACGAAAGGGGGTCATGTGGCTGTGAAATTTATTTGCTTATAAAACGCTCTCAGATTCTCAGCTCAAAAAGTACATAAAGATATGAAGCATTATTTTTATATGATCCTTTAAAGCTTAGATCTCTGTTACAACATGTATAATAAATGCCCACTGTAAGGAATGCAGCATGTTCATCAGTGATGTAAGCTATAATGAATAATACATTTTTAAGTGGCGATATTTTTTTTTTAAACTTTTTCAAATTATAACTTAATTTTAGATTAAAAAAAAAAACATTCACAAGTAACGGACCCCGAAACAGAGCCAGGAACGTAGAGATTAAACTATGCTGCAGCTGAAAGACTGTCCAAGGCTACCTAGCCACAAAATGGCTATGGTAGCTTGAGTTTCTGCTGGTGCTGCTGGAGCTTCTCATATCCAGTTTCTGGTAGCATCTCTTCTTCATT
Organism: Dromococcyx pavoninus; assembly: GCA_033558185.1. Lineage (NCBI taxonomy): Eukaryota > Metazoa > Chordata > Aves > Cuculiformes > Neomorphidae > Dromococcyx > Dromococcyx pavoninus. The sequence goes on along the minus strand of JAUMJL010000063.1, from coordinate 315,857 downwards.
TTACTGCCGAGTTACCTGGCTTAAGCAGTTTTCAGCTGGAATGTGTAATGAAATGTAGAAAGGGAAGAAGAGAGGTTTTTTAAACTCATCAGGAGAAACAGGACCACAGTTTTAACAACTGATATCTTTAACGAGCTATAAATTGGATTCCACTCGCCACTGAAGCAAGTAGAAAAATTCCCACTGACTGCACAAGGTTTATTTTTGCCACTAAAATGCAAGCATTGTGTGTATGAGAGTAGATATGGCCTGAAATATTCCTACAAGGACTTTGGAAAGGAATGCTCCAATGTAGGAAATTCTGAAAAAGAATCTTTTCACATAGAAAAGAATTCACAACACCATATTTTGCAAAGATCATACTCAAGGTCTTGATGCCAATAAAGAACAAAAGATTGAAATTCCTTCTTAATTTAATCATAAGTAGAAATCAGAGGACATTACTTGTAATCCTATTCTCCGTATAGCTTTAATCTTTCAATCCTTGACTTTTAAATGGCAATGAAGCGTGATATATCTAAAAAAGAGGAGCTTGTGGGTTTATATGCGTTACACTAGGTCCAGATACCTTAGTTTTTATTGTTTCTCCTCCCTCTGGCTTTTTTATGAAAGCTCTTGTTTTTAATAGAGAACATTAATGAAAAAGTAATGGCAATCTTTTTAAAAATAAATCTTCATAATGGCCTCATTTTAAATTTCATCCAGAAGGTCAGCAATTTTCATCTAATTTAGAGGTTAAAAATAATTTATTGTTCTTCTATGGAAAGTTTGCCTTGTTGTGCAGACCTGTTGGGTCTTTCCTGGCAATCCTTTTAGAGTACATTGTTACCAAATAAGAAATACAGTAACTTGCTAGTAACACTCATTTTTAACACTCTCTAGTAACATGCACTATTTTTCAGATACTTTTATCACTTTTTCAACATTCCTCAGTTCTTTGTTTATAATACAATACATTTATAGACAAGTAAATGTGAATCTGAAGTTTTCTATATCTTTTGCAGCTGAGCTTCACAAATACAGTTATCTCAGGGTTTATATAATACTTTTTAAATGAATTATACTTATGACTTCCCAGCTTCTATTTTCTTTTTATTTCTGTAATATGCTTTAAAAAAGATCTCAGTAATTTTCCTTTGTGAGACCTGGGCTTTGATTCTAGCCTAACCTCCTCAAAGTGAGTGCTGGAGTCCCTCTTAAATAGAGCTGGAAAATCCTGCCTGAGCACAGATGTCCTGTATTTAAGATTTGACAGGTAACTGAGCACTTTAAAAAGCCACTGTCTTTCATGACTAATACACTTGTGGACCCTGTGACAGATAAGAACTGTTTGTGGGAGAGGGAAAAAAAAAACATTGTGGTAACATTTCAAGTTTCTTGAGAAGTATATCTGTCTGAGTAGGAGGAATGCATAGGTATTTAGCATGTGGATGGTGGCTGTCACAGAATAGTTGGGAAGGGAAGAGCTACATTAGTGCTGGAAGCTTTGAAGTAGAATATGTGGTTAAAAAAGGGGGAAAGTATAAAAAGCAGAGATGTGAAGAACGTGTTGCAGGCTATATAAAAAGAGATTTGGATCCTTAAGATGTTAGAATTGTTTCAGTATGTAAAGATAATGAGGAGAAAATCTCTCTGGATATCAGAAAACCTTGTGCCTAGCAAAGACGGAAGCAAAGGACTAAGGAGGCAAATGGCAGTGTTCTAGGATCCAAGTGGGAAATGTTAGAATTTGTTTCTTTTAGACATCAAATCTTTGTATGTAATTAAATTCTACAGAATATAGTCTAATGTTCCATGGACATAATAATTTCTGATTACACATTCTGGTGAGGCTTTGGATCTTTGTCATCTATGCAACCATAAAAATGAAAAGAAATATAGAGGGATTACAGATAAATATATACACCTGCTATAAACAAACACAAATGAGCTATACTTACATATCTACATATGTACATATTTCTGTAGCCATGCAGACCAGATTCTGGTAACTCCAGAGACTGAGAGTCTGCCCGGGGTGCTTCCCTGTACGAAGAAGTAATTCCTAGTTCTTCCACCGGATCCTCTTCCTTATGGTGCATGAAGGAGGGATAAAAAGTCTTTACTATCAAAGTCTTTACTATCAAACTATTAATAATAGACCAAACAGCAATTTTATCTCAGAAATTATTTGGTCTAGATAACATCTCACTGTTGGTAACCTACATCTTTGCTGTATTGGCACTGTAGTGATAACATTGTACAATACGCTTGACTCTGAAGGTAACTCAAAAGCTACAGCTTCTTTTTTTCTGCATACTTAGAAGTACTGGCCATTGGACTTTGCTTAAGTGTAATTTTGCTCAAATGAACTCTGAAAAATGGGAGAATCATTTTAGGTTTAGAAATTTTTATTTCATCTTTCAGCTTTGGCACTACCATGAAAGACATGAATTACTCTGTCCAAAAGTTCTGCTATTTTGGAGGGAGAGATCAAGAAATAAGGAAGACTTGGATTTGTTTTTTTGAACTAGCAGATATCTCTTTCCTCTTTCAATCCCAGCTGGATTTCTGTTACATGTTTTCTCTTAAGTAGTTAGCAATTTTCCCTTTTCAGAAGAAAGATTTTTGGCTTATGGAATTAATATTTATAGTTTAGTTCCTCTATAATATAACACTTACTTGTGGAAGCAAGCAAGTTTTTCCCTTACAGAAGAACACAATTCTGCTTTTTTTTACCTGTTTAAGAAAATTTCAATAATCCCAGCTTTTCTGTTACAGAAATAGAAACATTCTGTCCAAATCTGAAAGTCCTGGTCCTCCTATCCAAAAAGCATCCAGAATAATTGTATTCGCTCTCATAATTAAACAGTTTTAGAGATACTACAGCAACTGCTGATAGATCCATCATGGTCACCTGCAGCTACAATAATCTGAAAGTATCTGCCATTGTTCTCACAAGATGGAATTTATGTTTTTCGTACTATTCGTTTTGCTTGACCACCAATTTTTCTTCAACTTATGTCAGGTTTTTAGAAATTTCCACCATTATGGTCAGGGTAAAAGAAGTCAGCTTTAGCTATTCAGGGATTGATGTATTTTGTATACTCAGACATTCATTATTTAAGAGTTTCTGACTCGGACTGATCCCCTAGTTTCCTCCACTGCTCTAGAAGGATCATTTAATTTCTTTCTGGTTCAGCTGTGGAAGTGAGAAAGCTCTGCCATCATTGGTGACTTGGGGGACAGGTGATTTTCTAAACTTTTCAGTCTCATCATTGTTTTTTCTGTAGGTTTTATGGGGGTCATTAAGCTGTTGCAGATTGTCGTCTCCAACAGTTCCATTAAAGCTGCTGGGTTTTTTCTGATGGTCCACTTTCTTCAGAGACGGATGTTTCCATGTACTTCTCCACCTCTCAGTTCTCTGTGGTGACTTTCTGTGCCAGGGCATTTCTGCTTGAGCATTCTGTCCCCACCACTGTTTGACTTAACCTTGCCTTTTCACAACTCAAAGAATATGCCTATATTTGCAATCTGTACATTAATATACAAGACCATACACTGTTGCACTGTAAGTACTACAAAATGGTATGGAAAGAACATAAATTGTATGGCCTCCCGGATACTAAAACTTGTGATAAGTAATACTTTTTCATACACCGAGGACTTTGACAATTATTTGAACTTTCTGTGTTTTATTCCCTTCATATTCTTGTTTTTCAAATTCTTGAAAGATTTTATCACCTTTAGTTTCCTGTCTCCATCCCTCTATTCTCCTGCTTTACCGTAACATCTGGTCTCATAGTGCCATGTTTGACTTCTACTAAGTAGTTTAGATTATTCATTAAATGTGGGTGTTACTTTTCTGAGAAGTTAAACTGTGGGTTTGGACTTTCGTTGGCCTAGTGAAATTACCATGCTAAGCAGAACAATATTGCCTACTTGCTGTCTGCTACACTACTTGATAGAATTTGCACACCTTTTTTGTTTAAAAAATTTTTTTGATTGAAGCTAGAACAGATCTATTAAGATGTAAATTTCTGTAAACAAATTAAACGGGTAATGCTGGATAGAAAAATGTAGTTCTAGTTATCCATTTCAATAAATGGCATTGCATTAAAATGTTTTTACGCCCAGCTTGAATTCTCTGTTGTTTTGCTGACTCCATTTGCTGATTCCATTTCATGGAATCCAACACGTGATTAAAAAAGATAAAAATTTGGTCTAGCAAGGAGTAAAAGCCAGGAATCTTTTCCCTCTAATCTTAATCCTGCAAGAAATAAGGTTATTTTAAGGAACATTTCCTTTAGTAAAGAACTCAAGTATTTATTCTAGCCACACTACAACTAGGTAGGCAAAAGTAGAATTAAAGGAAGGCAATAAACATGCTTTCATCTCTTCCTAAAGCAACAGTAAGATTGTGAGTGACACTAATATGAGATAAGAAGAATGCTGGCAAATCCTATTGCTAATTTTTTTAGGTTAATGCTGAAAAAACCCTACAGTTTTTTTATTTCTTTAAAGAAACCCAAATAAACTCAGTTAGTTAGTGAAGGGAGATGCGACTTCGTCAAAACCTACTGAATGGCCTCTGTTGAAATCCACGTTAGAGCACTGGATTAGGTCAGGGGTGGTGTCAAACTCACGGTTCCCCCCATTCCCCTGCAGTGTAAGGCGCGTCACACACTGCACACGTGACCAGCGTTGGCAGGAGCACAGGGACAAGGAGTTCGGCACTGCCGCTGGGTAGAAACAAGGTGCTGGGCTGGATAAAACAAGGTGGAGGGACAGATTCAGCCCACGGGCCATGAGTTTGACACCCCTGGATTAGGTGGAAAAATATGTCATCTGTAAGAAGGAGATGTTGCCTTTTTCTCAGTGTAGGCTCTCATTATTGATTGACTGGAAGGGTTCCCTATTCAAATGCAGAGTGTGCTTTTTGAGATTTTGTTTATGCAACAACAAATATTATAATTATGTCTTCATGAATATTCTTTCCAGAGAGAACAATGTATATTCTGATGGTTGTGCAATCCACATTTAAAATTTCTGTGCAAACGGTGTTTATTCTGGATTGCATATGCCTTTGTGATGTTCTTCTCTCACTTCTAATGGTTTATGAATGACTGTGGCAGCAGTCACTGACAACTAATAGCTGATGGGCAAATGACATGTTGGCTTGCTTTGTGTGATTACTGGGACACTTAAAAAGCCACAGTCAACACCCCCACATTCATTTCTCAGCCAGCCATCATCGCTGAGTTACTCTTCTGCTTATGTTTCCTTCATTTGTTCTTGAGATTCATGGAAACATAGTGATTCTTTCTCCTCTTGGAATACTTTTAACAATGACTAGATTGGTGGGAAGTTCAGCAAGAGTATTTAGGATGTTCTGGATCTTTTTTTCTTCTGTCTTAATCTGAGGAAGAGACATAATGGCAGATTCTTATTCCTTTCCTGAGATAGCAAACGTACCTCGCTATTGCCACAGTAATTAAGTTAGACATTATTACTAATACAGTGGGCTTTGAAAACTCAACAAGAAAACTTTTTAAATGTTTACCTGAGGGAAAGGTGGACTGATATTTCTATAATGTTCTACTTCACAAAGCAAATACCTGTATTGCCAAAAAGAAGTCTTGCATTAAAATATTAGTTTTTCTTGATGTTTCTGATGTTCCATGCATATTGCATGTGCATTGTTACACAGACATAATGAATTTGCACATATTTCAGAGTTCATTCATAGTCGTTAGTGTAGTCAATGTAATACTTACATTTTGGGCAATAGAGAGGACATGCTAATCTCATATTCTATTGACCTAATCTAGGTGTTTCTACAACTCTAAACTCCATAACCTCTGAGCCACTGGTTCTCTGGTTTGCTATTCTGCTTTTATGCATGCAGATCTCCCACTGATGTTGCTGTAGAGGGAGCTACATAAGAAAAGGAGAATATCAAAATTCATTACTATCATGTGCAACTGAGAGGGGACATTTGCACCGGGAATATTTCCCTTCAGCTTTTGCTGTTGTACATAGTCTTTCATATGACTCAGAACACATCAGCTGAGATTTTGTAAAGACTGAAGTAAGACTGAAGTAAAGGTGCTGAATTTGAGAAAGAAATAGTGCCACCATGGATTTGGTCCTTCTGAGAACTGAGTCCCAACTCTTATTTTTTAAACATGATGTGTGGCCAGATTTGCATATATTCATGCACGCAGAATTTTGCAACATCAAGCAAAGCAAGATATGCTTTTAAACAGAAAGAATTGTGGATTTCTTCTTGGAGTGTTCTCGTCACTGGACAGCTTAAGAGTTTAAGGTCAGAAATATAGTTTCTCCACAAACTTAAAACATTGCCTTTGGGAATTGCTCATCAAAGGAGTCAAACTGAAAGGATAACTGTGATCAGGTGTTCCTAGGCTGCGTAGCTCATACAACCTGGATTTTTGTTGTGCTCTGATGCGAGACCCTGGTGAGAGGTGCAAAATTTCTTGCTACTGTTAAAGTAATATATACCTAACACTCAATTGAAATGAATATGGAATGCCTGCCTCAGCTTGCATTTTACAAAACGTTGCTAGTGTTATGGGCTTTATCATAGTTTTAAGTTGTACTTTTTTTCTTTTCAAAGTGCTTTGACATTTTAGGGGTTTGGGGTGGTTTTTAAGATAACTTACTCAAAATTTCAGCACTAGACTAATGCACTAGTGTTGTATAAAATCAAATTTATACACTGCAATTCTTTTGGGCATATTCAGTGTTGGTGTATTTCATGGACTTCGGTCAGAACCAGGAAAGTATAGAGCTACAAAATCTTTTATTAAATATCTGGATGACAAGCTGTAAAAGTCTTTTCATTCTAAACTTATTGTGATATTGACTAGAAAAATTAGAGACAACCATAGTGTGAAAGCTGCTTTTATTCCTAGACAAATGAAACATGGTTTCATTTTCATTTTAGCACCTATTCAAGTTGTTTTAAAAAATAATACATTAGTAAGGGAACTAGATTCATTTGTTTATATTAGCATGTTAGAATTGGAATTAGAATTCTGGTATTTTTTATTGTGATTCCGTAGCTGAAAGAAAGTTGGCTCTTGTACTGAATAAAGATAAATTCCTACTTTACACATAGTGAAGAAAACATAGTAAGAACATAAGGTCTGCTTTAGTGGCTCAGAATAGCTCTCTGCCTAACCTGTATCCTGTCTGTAAGTACCACTCAGAGCAGATGGTTGGAAAAAGACCACAAAAATCAAACATAAAATCCCCCTCACACCATCCTACTTTATCTTTCAGTGTCTTATAGGATCCATGAGGTGGGAACTGCCTAAGGATCATTGTGCTTAACTGTCCCTTATAAATGTGTCTAATTCCTTTTTAGAGCCATTTAAACTTTCCTCTTTTCCAGCCTCCTGGGGCAGTGAGATCCACAGTTCGGTTATGTGTTCTTAGGAGGTTGGAAGCAAAAAAATATGAGAACAAAAAGCCTTTTCATGGTTGGGTACCTGATTGCTGATACTTGCACTAGGTAATAAGTGGGGGGTTATTTTGAAAAGTCCTAAATAATTTCCACTAACTTCAGAGACCATTATTGTATCCCTTTATGTGCGATCTGTCCAGCAGGAGAATCCTAGCCCACTAAATTTCTCATTTGCAAACAAGCTCTTCCAAGCCTCTGATGACAGTGGCTGAAACTCTCTTGCACCTCTGCTGGTTCTGCTACGTCCTTTTTGGGGAGAGTGACCAGAACTACAGGATGCAATTCTATTATTGATAGCATAATGATGTTTTCTGATTATATTCGATTCCTTTTCTGAGATGCTAACATTCCGTTTGCTTTTTGAATACTGCTGGGCTTAAGCTGTTGTCTCAAACGTCTGTTCCCTGAGTGACAATAACTACTTTAAGTCCATCATTATGTATGTATGTGTATGCACAGTTAGGGTTATTTTCCCTATGTGCATTTCTTTGCATTTATGGAGATTAAAATTCATCTACCATTCTCTCACTCAGTATTATGAGATTGTTCTTCAGCTTCTCACAGGCAGCTTTAATTTGATTATCCAGAATAAGCTTTCAGAGTCTTTAAGCAATATCTCAGAAGCACGAAGGTGACTTCAGAATCACAAGAACTTAAGAAGGCAATTTTTATTTACCTTCATTTTTCTTGATCCTTTAAGATGACTGTTTGCATACTTTTATCCACCAGTGGAAAGAACTAAAATCATAGTAAAAAAAAATTCAGAAAGAGAGTTAATACAGTCATCTTGTTTCTGAAACAGAGGGTTTAGGAATGCACAGTAACAGCAGCTCAGTTTAATTAGCTGAATTTAATTACTCCACAGAAATGAAACCAGCTGGCCCAATTTAGCAATGGAAAAGTGGGATGTTGAAATTCAGAGCTGGACACCATGGGCACTTTGTAGCTGCAGGCACCTGCAAAGAATATTTCCTATCACCTTTAGCTTTTATACTAAATCAGATGGATTTTCCTTCTGACACTCCTGTCCTCCCTGGCAGCTGTAAAGGGAGTCAGTGCAGATTGATGCTGAGTGAGAGTGTCACCGGGGTCTTTGAAGTAGGAGAGATGCTTCCCACATCAGTCTTGGCAAACTCCAGGGAAAGCTTTCCCGTTTATAGGTCCTGAGGCATCTAACCAGGGAGGGAGATTGCCAGAGAAATTGGTTTAAAGTGGGAACTCCTGAAAAATTTGCCTGTCTCAGCAGCAACAACAGTCTTTACCTTTCTTGTCTTTCACAAGACACTACAAGCCTTTTGCACTTGTCGTTTATCTCCACTCTCCTGCAGCCTCCTGTTGATGCTGTGCAACTGAAGAGCTCTGTAGGACATGGACAACAGGCAAATCTGTTAAGGAATAGGCTTTTGACTTCACTTTGTTGGTTTGAGTATATTTTCTAGACTCTATTGGGTGTTCTGTTCCAAAATGCATTATGGTTATGCTGGGATAGAGCTCTGGATTCAGTACTGTGTTTGATGCTTTTAAAAACTGCAGGTAAAGGGGGAAAAATATATATACATGTGTAATTTTTAATTCTGAAATTTTTTTCCATATATTATCTAATAACTTTGAAGAACTTTTAATGAAAAGATAAAATTTTGGGGCTTGCTTCATCCTCTGGTACGTTTTGAAATGTGAAGTATGAATGCTGTAGTAGTATTGGAAATGTTAAACTGTTCTTCAAGATTAAACATTCTAAGAATTACAGGTATTGTATCACTGTTTTATATCTCCTGAGTAAACTTAGACAGCACTGAGAAAATAAAAAAAACTTTGTATTAAAGGAACTTTTCAAGAAATCTTGCTAATGTTTAATTGCAACCTAGTGGCCGAATACATGGGTTCTTTTGGCTTGTTAGGATTATATAGCAGTGACAAATTCAGGTTTGTTTGTGATATAAAAGCATCACACTTTAGCAAAACTCTCCTGTAGCTTAGTAAACTGCAGGACACCGCATCTGGGAGTTTCTGAATAATTTATCTGAAATAATGAGTATCATCATGTGATGCTGTATCAAAGCAACTGCTGGAGTGAAAGCCAGCTGGGTACAGCTGTTGTATATCAAATAGTTGCTTGAGTTGTCTCTCTGGAAAAATTAGAGAACATAATGAGCAAAATTGGAAAACCTGGGGAGTAGCCTCTGTGGATATTTATTAGCAATAAGTAATTTGATTAGTGTGAAATCTGAGAAAGTTCATTATTTACTAAGTTTGCTAGTGTTACAAGAGAAATGCTTGCCTACATGCATTAATCTATTTATACGACATGGACATGCAAATATGTGAATTATGAGATGAGTACTGGATGTACTTGTTTTCTGTATCAGCTTTATGGAATACTAACAGAGTATTTATTTGCTCAGAATCTAAAAAGAACTCATTTAGTGCCAAACAGAAGCTTTTGGGTTAAGTTTCCCAAAAGGCTTTATATAGTCTCAATAAAAGTAGATGCTTCAAAAACAAGATGCAGGAGAGGCTGACAAAATACATTTGCTAAGGGAAAATGCACAGCTCTGTTAAGTATTAGATTGATGCTTTTATGAGGCATGTATATTTAAAGAGCCGTTTGTGCCCACTCTGCACAATGCTGACTAGGAATACAGAGCCATGACATACAGAACTGAGAGAGAAGGACAGACATGCAGAATTTTCAGCAGATTCAACAGACGTGCATCTCAGGGGATCAGGTCCTGCTCTAAGCATTATAACTGCTTTTACTAGCCTGTCCCCTAGTAAATCCCGTATCTGAACAGTTTAACAATGAGGTAATTTATGACACCTTTTGGACCCAGAGTTTAAGACCGCAAATATATCATTAAGATGATATATTTGTGTCAATGGCTTTTGTAGCTGTCACTAATTGGTTTTTTTCTTATAGACATGAGAGGAATACTGCTTCATAAGAATGTCATTAGCCTGGGAAAAAAGAAACTATTGATTAGAGGCATGAATAGGAAGGCTTGTAAGCTAAACTACCAGTTGGGGATTCCCAAATGGCCAGGGGCCCAGCCTATGTGATCTTAGCAAAACTCTGCATTGCAATAGGGAACACCCCAAACATTATCTTGTGATGTTGACCTTAAATTGAGTCTTGTTGTTTGAAGGGAATAGAACAGAGGGCTATTATTTTCAATAAGAGATTTGAAGTGTGACAATTTGAATGTGGACCAAAAAGCAAAAAAAATCTATAGGAGTTTAGAGCAACAGACATATTTCTTTGACATATTTAGGTACATTTCTGTAGTGTATGAAAGCAAGAAAAGTATTCTACTAAAGTACATGAAATGTGAATATTGCAGCATTATTCTGTTACATGGAAATTTGAAAGTGGAGGACTGCATAACAATTCTCTAATATTACATACTAATATAAAGCAATGACATTCTTAAATTTTAAAAATAACCAGAAAAGTATGATGTACCTTCAGCCAATGCTTTTGTTTCTTTTCATGAAAGGATATTTTATAAAAGTATTTTTTTCAAACTGAGCATGCCCTTTGACAGACATTAAGAATGACAGTGGAATCTTTAGTTATCCAAATTCAAGACTCACAATTATCCTATTTAAATTCACTCTGCTTAGAATTGAGTATGTATGTGAAGTGTGCATTGGGATGTTCTTATCTATTGAATATCTATATCTGGGTAATATCTTTCTAAAAGAATAAATATTAGTAAATTTCCTGACTTAAATATGACATATGTCAGCTTGTTTACAAGTTGATGGAGAAAGGTGAAATAGAAAACTTCAAATCATAAAAGCAATTTACAATATTAACAGGCTGAGGCTGAATGAAGCATTGTCTTCTTTTATGTCCTTTTGCTTTGTATGTCATGAAGATCAACTAAGCCAAAATGAAAAGGACAAAACTGATCTCTTTTTATTTAACCTACAGTTTAATTTAATGTACAGAATTTGTACCATTACAGGAACATAGATATTTGTAGCAAGGCCTACAAGTCTGATATCCTAGAATGTCAGAGTTCTACTGAAAATAGTTAAATTGTCGAATCTGTGCTGAGAGAACAGAGCTTTCACTTAGTGTTGTGAATCTCATCTATTTAACTCTTTAAGAGACCTTACATCTGCTAGCCATGAGTAGCACATGATAGAATCAAAACCCTCACTGAAATTCTGAAGCTAATTTCTCAAGTTACTAGTCAGCATACCTGGATAAGCCTCAAAAAGGCCTTTTGAGAAAACACTTCAATAGGAGCTTCAAACTTACTGCCATGAGAAAAACAAAGCACTCTTCTAACATCCATTTTGCGGAAGGTGAAATTGGTAGATTGTTCTGCCTCAGCTCTGTTAGCGAATGCTATTTATTCTGCAGAGAACTGCTGCAGTGGTTTCTGTTTAAGGAGCCTTTATGAGCTTTTTTTTTCTCCTAGATGCCACAAGTATTGTCTGGTACCACTGGTTTTGCCCTTAAACTGGATTTTGAGGATGAGAAGTACTCTGTTTTCCACTCCCTAACCTGGCAAGGCAAGGCAAAACAAAGATAGAATTTTGTCTCTCCTGACTATTTGAATTATTAGTGTTAAATACTTTATCACCACTGGGCTGAAAATTGAGTTATTTATTATCAACTGGAATGCCATTCTGGAGTTCCACTAGAGTTAGCGCTGCACTGCTTTCATTATAAAATCAATTTCCTGGAGATGCCTATCTCCGTTGGTTTAATATATACCAAATTGAAAGTTGGCATAGAGGTGCTGGTGCTCTTCCAAGACAGAAGTACTGACTGCTGAAGAGGAGGTGTAGTTAAAATAGGAAAAACAGTAGATTTTCTATGTTTCAGACTGGCTGGTGCTCTGCAAGCCTAAAGGACACAGCTCAGCTGTTTTTGTACTTAAAAGTAGGTCCTCCTTCCCACTTCAGCTGTATGGAGGACAGCTCCCATTCCATCCTGGCTGTCTTTTGAGAAGTACCTCCTGATTAGTTCCAGCCATCCTTTTCTCTCAGCTCTCAATTGTATTGAATGGGTGGGTCTTTTCACAAGGATCTACGCTAAACTCCAGCTTCAGTAACTTTCCCTATACCAATATTGAGGAGATGGAAGAGCAGAGCTCCTGCTGGGATCATAGTAGATGTGCGCTGCCTGGCTTGAGAGGGACCCATGTTTCCCTGGAGTGATCCATCATTTTAGGCACTCAATGCAGTGCTGAAGGAAGATGCTGTGCCCAGCTGTAAACAACAAGGTTTGTGTGCTGCCAGCATGGCCATGCATTGCTTGGCAAGCTCAGCCACCCTGTGGTAAAAATGGGTTCACCTGTGTCCTTCAGATTTCAGACAGGAAAACCCTATAGTAACTGGGAACATCATAAAACTTATTCAACATGTGGAAGTTTGTGTTGTCCTTGCTTACGCTCTGGTAATGTCAGTGCAATCATAAGGTTATGGGAACAACAAAGGCACTATATCATGCTATTAGTATGTCTGGGTTTGGGCTGTTCTAAGAAGATTTTGCAGCTTTAACAGTTTTATATGCTTACAGATAGTCTTAGTCATGGATTTATTAGGATACTTTTTCTCTTTAAGTCTTACTAGACTTATCTTCAGATATGAAGTTTAAATCTGTCCCTTTTGAGCTTATTTAACGTGTATAAAAAAGCCCAACTCTCCTTCCTCTTGACTAGAGGGCTGCTTTAACTGTTAAACTGTTTATCAGTCTGAAAACCTTCCTTTACCTCATTTATATTCATGTTATTTTCTTTTCCGCCTCTATTCCCCTCTCCACCCTTTAAGTGATCTCAGCACATGCTAAAGACATCAGACTGATAGTGCTGCAGATACAGGCTCTCTCTTTATCAGACTTTAAACACATTGTTAATCCAGAAGTAAGCAATGTCAGAACTAGATCACGGATTATCTGTCGTGAACTTTACTCAGGCCTCTGTTTAGAGAAGGAAAATCTATACAACATGTTCTTTATCTTTCTTAATGGTGGCTGCTGAGATATTTGCAGATTGACCACTGTTTGATGAATTAGTAGGTAGCAGGTATATGCTAAACTGCATAATGTCATTGTGTCAGAGGCTCCATGGTTAGTGGCATTTGGGCTATTAACCATTTAAAATCATGCTTGTTTAATATTTGTACCACATAACACCCCAAATAAACTGGCTATAAATGCATCACTAAAACTGAAGGCCTCAAATGCTGAGCTAATTAGAAAAATCCATCCTAGATGGAGTTAGAAAGGAAGGAAACAGGGCAATTTTATTGCATAATTTATTAAATTCTGCCCTAATTCTCTCTTTTTGTAGTTTACATAGTTTTCTTCTGCTGTGTGTCATAAATGCTGCCTATTTTCTCCTGCTTTTTTTCCTTCTTAATAACTTATGCCTTTTTGTTTTCTTGGGTTTCCTTTTATTTATTAAAATCCCCTTTTCTGCCTGTGCATCTTTTGCTGGATGTTTGCCCATTGTCACTCTTTCTTTGGAGTTTATCTGAACTCTTAACTCCCTGCCTCCCCTTGGATCTCTGCAGGCAAGTGCCTGTGCCCAGGCAAAGACCCACTGAGGTACTAAGTATTAGAGATGTCATTAGTCAGCCTTTTGTACTTTTATCTGTATCTAAATTGTTCTGTTTTCTCACTTGTTCCTTTTTTTCCTAAATCCTGTTGTTTTCTTATCAAGTTCTTCAGACATGGGATGTCTCCACCAGACAAGGCAGCTATAAACCCTTGTACGGGGGAGGAGGAGGCAGCAAGCTCACTATTTTGGGCATATAGAGCTGATTTCCACTCAGCAAACTGAAGAAAAGCTTGAAGTTTAGCTCTGCTGGCTCCCAATTCCATCACTTGAGTTTGGGTTCTCTAAAACTAACAAAAACATTACCGTTGTTTATCAGGCTAACTACTCTTAACTTCCATTTTTTAACTCTCTGAGAAAAGAAAATCTGCAGTCTGGTTTTGCTTTTGTTCTATCAAGAGATATATTAATACAGAAGTACATGAAGATAAACCTTACCAGCTCCTTTTGTTTGTTTAAAATGCCTGTTTAAAATCATCACTATAGAAAAGGCACATATCAGTTTAGAAGTTGTAAGTATCAGTTCAGGAATCCACCATCATTTTAGAATCTCCTGTCAGACACCAAAGGTCAAAATAAAAGATATGATCTCCAGAACAGGTATTATTATATAAAAATAATAATATAAAATTAAATGTATAGATTGGTAATTAATATAAATTTACATTTAGAGCATGGCAATTGGCAAAAGAGAGTCACCTGTTTGGCTGTTATGTAATCATATGTCCAAAGCTATTAAACTGTTCATTTAGACGTTTTCTAGTAGGATGTTGATAATGAATACAGTAATCATTGTGAAAAGTTGCTGTGTGATCGAAGGGAAAATAAAATTATGCCTATATTATATTTTTGTTCTGTGAATTTACATTTTACATTAATATAATTGTGTGAACACCATTATCTTTCACTGGACAGGTTACTTTGCTGCCTAGTCCTATCCTCTAGCTAGTCCTAACCATCTAGTCCTACCTCAAGCTCATTTGTATCAGCAGTTTAAAGTCTCTCACATAAAAATCCTTGCAGCCTGCAGAATGGCATGAGTCTAGACATTCTTCTGTGGTTGCAATTGACAAATACATCTTCTGGCTATTGTCAGTCATAGACTTAGGGGTGATTTAGCAGTAGAAAGCATCTCCAAATTCTTCGTGGCACTGTAAATACCCTGTCAGCTCTTTCAATTTTGTAATTGTCTCTTAGGCTTGGTTTACTCATTAAATGATCAGCTTTTAGTAACCCCCTGCCAGCTGAGAGGAATACACTAACTGCAAATTTAGTTGAAAATAAGAACACGTTAGTTTTATATTTTGGCATTGAAAATTGATTCTAAGTGCCTGCACAGCCATTTCGTGTGTTTCTACCACAGTATTTTACTGAAGTATATGAAAGGCAGACATCAGCAGGTTTCTAAGTTATTATTCATGTATTCCTGGTTGTGCAATCAGTCCTATCCCCTACTAAAGATGATGACAGTTAACTTGGTAAACTTTGCACCTATATGGTGGTAACTGTCACCCAGCAGAATCATGTCAGAGGCTGGTGCACAAGCAAACATCTGACTGTACCTTGAGTTTCTGCTTAGCTCACCGGGAATGCCTAGTGCTTTGTTCTAGAGTATCTAAGAATACATCTCAGTCTCTCTCTGAGTTGAGCAGGGTTTCACCTTCCCCAGAGAAAGGATTTCATCAGATAATTGAAAATAGCATCCTGGCATAAGCAAAGGATCTTATTAAGTAGGCAGACAGTGGATGTTTTGTCTACTTTAAAGTAGACTTGCAGTATAGATCTGTATTTGAAACTTGTGACAAGAAATTATGGAGAGTTTTGAAAACCAGGTTGTTTGTACCAGCTTCTTCTTTATCACAGTGAATGCTAATTCTGTAACTTAGCATTCATCTGAATGGATATTACAATGCATAGTCAATCTTTTTACATTTAATAATTTAACATGTCATTTTTCCAGTTTGCCACTTGCAGCTGGCACTTTTGCAATACATTTAATTTTTCAAACATATTTTAGTGAATCACCAGATAGAGCATCTGCGACAGCTGTCCATTAATTGTAGCTCTGTATTAAAGTCTAATGAAAATATGACTTCCAAGTGAAAATCTCTAATAGTACCTAAGTAGTGGTAGTTAGACTACCACTTTATGGTGGTTGATTAAATATTTGTATAGATATTCACATACTTCTATTAAGCTCAAATATTATTTATGAATAATTTGCTTTTGGGATTAGAATGCAGGAAAGAAACAGTTTTTATGTCTCAGTAGTAGTTAGTATTGCTTTGATGCACATTTACACTGTGGCAGTCACAGGCACTCCAAAAATCATCAGTGCGTGCATGGCCTTTCACTTGATTTAGCCTAAGCTAGACAGCACTACTGCATTTCAAATACAGGGAAGTAGAATCTGTGTTGCCTTATTATATTTATTGAAATTTATTAAAAAAAGAAGTGAAAATCATAGAATCGTACAATGGTTTGGGTTGGAAGGGACCTTAAAGATCATCCAGTTCGAACCTCCGTGCCATGGGCAGGAACACCTCCCACCAGACCAGGCTGCTCAAGATCCCATTCAGCCTAGCCTTGAACACTTCAGGGAGGGGGCATCCACAATTTCCATGGGCAACCTGTTCCAGTGCCTCACCACCCTCATCGTAAAGAATTTCTTCCTAATGTCTAAAATAACGAATGAGAGTCTAAAGGTCTTTTAAGAAAGTAAAAATTGAGTGACATGCAAGGTGAAAACAGCTATTTTGTTTAATCTAGAACAAGAAATTGAAATCAGAATGCTACACATAAACACATTCATAATTCTGTATCACAGTTCTCTTTGCTCTCGTAATTCTGCCAGATCTCTGATAAAACCAGATTTGTGTAAATGTCAGATACAAACAATTTTGAGGACCCTGCAAGCTGCAGCCACTAGAGGGGGCATAAATGAATGGAGTTTAATTATGTAGACACCTACACAAGAGATTATTTGATCTCAGGGCAGGGGAGAATATCCCAGAAGATATGTAAAAGCCCAGTTCAGTAGGTTAGTATTACAAGCTCATTCAAGAGTAGATAGACTGAAGCTTATGCTGGGTAGGAAGACATGTTTCATTGATTACCAGAACTTTCTTATCAGCAGTTTATATGATTTTGACCTTTTTTAAAATGAAACGGAAACTTTTCAGTTTTCTCATTGAAAAGAGAGGCAAGTGCTGTCTGCAGGAACCATAGACATACCATTTCTGTCAGCTTTGTGATTTTTCTGTCAGTTTTTTTCTTTTTGTTGCTGGTATGCCATGATGCTGGCAGCTTTTATTCTTTGAACAAAACCTAGCAAGGAAGTTTCTGTTGAAATGTCGTTTTTCCTTTCACCGACACAGATGGGGACTGTTCCCTCTTCTGATTCTGAAATTGTGCTTCTCAAACTGTCACCCTTCACCTTGCTGGTTTTTTTCAGGCACCAAATATTTTCTAGGGGCTGGCAACATTCCAGAAAAGATGTGCTCTGCCCCTGCTGAAATCATCAGCAGAAGTCCCATTCAGCTGTAGTGCATTCAGGTGTAGATTTCTGCTTATCATGAATACTGAATATTCCTTTATCTTGTATCCTTTTTTTCCCTATGAGTCACAAAAAATGAGCTTCACTACTGTTACATTTAGAAGTCATTTCTCTTTAAATGCTGTTTTTTCTTAGTGCTCATAAATCCACATCTATGCATTTTCAAGAATTCTGTTATTCATACTGGAGGGAAAAGGTTGGATTAGTGTTGTAGGTTTATTGCCGCCAAATTTAATGCTTTCGAAGAAAGAATATGTCTACTAGTTGTTTTCTTGGAAACATAGATGCTTAATGATGGTTTTCAGTATGTCTCAGTTGATCTAAAACACTCAGCATTGACCTCACCCATTATATGGCCCCCACAGTGTTTCCAATAAAGTGATTTTAAGTCATGAACAGAGAGAGCAGCTGTGAACCTCACTGTTCACCCTAACTCAATCAGATATGCGTGAACCCATCTTTCTGCTCTGTTCGGTGAACTTGAATTTTTCACAGACTGACATGTTACTTTTGCATGTGAAATATCCATATAGGTTTTGGCAGTCTAAATGGATCCTGCCTTCTTACTATATGTGGAATAGAAAGAAAGCAGTAAGATCAAAAATTTGGTGGATTTCACTCCCTGTCCCCTATTTCAGTAAAGATCAAGGAATCGTGATGATACTACAGATGAGAAAAGCTTATAATGAATAAATCTAAATTAAGAGGTAGTTCCTTGTACATATCACGCATCATTTCACCCAATTGTTAAGGAAAATGGGGTGGAGGGGTAAGTAAACAAGTATAGAGAGACTTGTCCAAAGGAAGGAAGAGAATCCAGATAGCAGAGCACAACAGTGAGACCTGAGGTTGGTTTGAGAAATAGCCACATCTATAGACAAGGAGGCATGAAACTTTCTTATGAAGAGGAGGAGGTGGTTGCAAGGACACTTCTGATGCTGTTGTTGCTAGGATGACTTCTAAAATGCTGAATGTTTAGTAGCAGATGAATGCTAGGAAATTCAATGGCAAAAAAAAAAGCACATAACGCAGCTCAAGTTCCTTTCACCCCAGATCTCCAAACACCTGGCAAAAGGAATCATGGCCATTTATTTTAACTCCCTCCTTTTTAAGCAATACCCCAATACACCCAAATGCTCACTTTGTGCATGGAATATGTCAGGAGACTGTCTGAGTGGCATATGCAGTCTACTCCACAAAAAAAACGTAACTGTAAAATCTACAATACCTATTTACCCCTAATCCGGCTGCTGGCACCCTGCAGGGACTTAACAGTCATCTTCTGCTACTGATCAGTATGAACAATTCAAAGTTGACTTTTCAAGGAAGCTGTGTATATTTTTCCTCTAATCCTCAAGAGTTAATCATCAGGCACCATCCAGCAAGATCATGTCAATATATGCCTACCTGTTCTCAGTGACTTGACTGGTTTAGACTACATAGTCATCCAAAACTCAGAATGGCTCTAAGGGGCTTCCATTAGCTTTTGCCAATGTATGAAGCATAGACTTTACTGAAACCATTCCTTTTCAGATAGGAATGAGGGCATTAGAAGAATATAATTTGTGTCTCATTTGCCCCTAGCTACTAGTTCATGCCAAGATTGTAACTAATAATAGTCGAGACAATCACTATAATGTTTAGAGAAAAATTATACTCAATCATAATGTGTTTCAATTCTTTTCATTTTACTTCCTAGAACTTTTAAGTAATTCCTAGACTTCTCATATTCCTCCTTTACATTTTGTCTTCATCAAGGAAGCCTTGATGGGTAAAAGGTACCCCTTCTTATTTGCCTCTGTATCCTCTCACTTAGGTGAAATAAAAAGCAGTCCATAATAAAAGACAATAGTGAAGAATTACAACAAGCATTACTAAATGCTAGTACTGTCAATGCATTTAAAATAAGGAAAGTAACATTATTCTTAAAATCAGTGTTCTCTGGTTTATGAGTCTTTCTGTTTCTTCTGTCTAAAGTATTAAACCACTCCTCTGTGTAGCTGCTCTTAAACACAAACTATGGATAGCATTTCCACATCTTTGTTAACATTAGACTATATGTTATACAGACTGTCTGGAGGTGATATATGTCTGTCTCCTCTACAGTCTCAGAACCCCAAATCTAATAAAGTCACTAGAGTCCTAGGAGAAAGGCCAAGACCCAGTAGCGCTAAGGAAGATGATACAGGAATTGCATAAAGAACAGTTTATTAGTTAAAAAGCCCTCTTGTCCTCTTTGTATTAACTCTTAATACTTTCTAAAATAAAATTTAGAATAAAAATATTGAAGGACTTATTTCAGTTCAAAAAGCTTAAAGAAGACTTTCCACTACGATTCTTGTAGTGCTCATTTTAGATTTGAAATTTGGAATCTGTACAGAGTCTGCAAAGTAGAACAAATCATTTTATCTTTATAACTTTTCTGTAGATCTGATCAAGAATGTAGTGATTCAGGCTATTAAAGGTCTATGAGCATTGATGGCTGAGCAGGGAATGCTCAGGATTTTTCAGCAGATTGACATATTCATCTTAAATTTTATTCTACAGAATTGGTTTGATATAAAAGTGGACATCAAAACCAGAAAGTTTTTCATCTGAACTTTTGTTTTGGATAGGTCTGAATTAAGAGATTTTAAAGCACACACGCTAGGCTTCTTAGAGAAGAATTTGGTGTATTTATGTAAACTGTGTATTTGTAAAAATTACTGGAGGTATAATCTTGCTTGAGAAATAAATAACTGGAAATGGAAAACAAATTCTGTGTATTTCTTCATTGTGATTGTTAATGATAGGTTGCATGCCATGCTGGTAATAATAGAGAAAAAAAAATCAAGTGCATTAGAAGCAACTTGCTTTTCTGCTTTGGTGAATATACTCTACAGTGTCCTGCAGTATTTATTAATACATTCCAAAAAGGATAATGATAATGTGTTTAGGAAACTAAAACCACAGGTGATAGAGCAAATAAAAATTCCAATATCCACTGGGTCACATATGCCAAAGTGTCTGCATTATTAGTTAATACAGTGACTATATACAGCAATAGAAACCATATTTTCTCACAGAAATCTTAAATCTAGATGGACATCTATGCCTACGGAAGCATTATGTACCTCTCATTTTTGAGAAAATATTACTGATTTACTACTCCAAAAAGCAAAAGTTAAACCAAAAGAAGTGCTTTGTGGAATTTTTATTTAAATTTATATAAGAAATGGGGCAAAGAAAAATGGGTATATTATGAAAGACATGCACTCTGAAACAAGGTGGTGTAAAGCTGTTTGCCTATGCAACCTTAGGAATCTGTAACATGTCAGGCAGGGGTCTCCACTCTTGACATGTAAATAATGTCAGTGGGGAATTTCTAAACTCAGTGCAAAAGATGGTCCTGATGATTTCTTAGAGGGTACATGTTTTTCAGGCACTCCTGATGCAACTGCCCAGCTTAATAACATGGATACTTTGTACTGAAATTATTAAAGAGATGTGAGGCTGGCCAGAGCGTTTATGGCAAGGGTAAAAGCATGTCAGTGTACTGAAATCCCATCAGTTCCAGCCTATAGTGTGAAGTGGTGTGAAAGAGCTCCATCATTTATAATATCTTAGTACTCCGGTTCCTCACTGAAAATCAGGATTTCTTCTGGAGTGGCTGCAAAGAGGGTGGGATAACTGACTGCGGGACATCAGTAGGTCCTTGTCTGTGTTCGGTCGCAATCCCCAAGCTCCAAGGAGTGAATTGGAAATAGCTGAGTAAAGCAGTGCTCTGCCATAAGGATCCATGTTGGCCTTTCTGGGCCTTCTCTCTCTCCTATAAACCTTTCTCATCGCAGATTGAAATATTGTTGGCTTAACTGTGCACCAATGAGAGAGCTGCTTTTGTGCCAGGGGACAAATGAATTCACTCAGCCAACTAGGAAAGGTTTTTGTTAATGTTATTTAGTGTTTTAACAGTCTCTGCAGCTTAGCCACAGCAGGAGACTCCGTCAATGTACAGTAAACAAGTGCTGATTGATTTTGTAATCTCATGAGGGAGGCCTGCCTTCGCATTTGACTAAAGCTCTCATTTCTTTTGCTCTAGTAAATCTAAAAGCTATAGAACAAACAGCACTCTACTACTTTATATGTTTAAAAAAAGAAAATCCGTTTCCATTTTCCAAAAGACGGAATCACAGGTGCAGAAGGTCAGCACAAGTTCCCAGGCATTCTGTAGCAACTTGCTCTTGAAAAAAACCTTTTCTTTTTCCTTCAAAACAGCTGAGACAATTTTAGCATCAGCTCACCTGTGATATGAACTTCCTTGATATGTGCTGTGTGTCTTCCTTAATGTGTGAACTTTCCTTTTATACAATTGTGTTTATATAAACAGCAAGAGAAATTTTTTGTAAAACTGAAAAGCGGGAGGGAAACAGTCTATGGGTATCAGAGGGTAATTTAAAGCTTGTGCTTTTGCAATGAAGCCAACATTTCCATAAATTTTTCTCAGTGTGTTTAGAGCCTTCTCGTATGCCTCTTGAGGCCAATAAAATCACCTCCTATGGCATGTGTCAAGGGTTTAGGAAGGGAGATCAGATAAAGGGTGAGGCTTTTGGACATTCAATATTTTAACTTTCACTCTTGGCTCAGTACTGTGCATCTTTTTACTGCCATGTAATTTTCTGATGCTTGGGAGCTTTTAGTAATGCCATATTTTCCTATAGCATGCAAATGTATTTTTTTTATTATTTACAGTGAGTTTAAAGAAAATTAGAAGCCTTCACAAACCTACTGTGAATAGCTTTTCGAAAACCCATCAATAGCTGTGCTTTTTGTGCTATCATCTAATCATCCTACTTCTTTACCCATGGTCTTCCTTCGAAATCAAGTTCTGCCATCTTAACTGTATCACTGAAGTTGAGCTTTGCCTTGTTAAATGACACTAAAATACAAAGACTATTTTACATCCTTACATATGTATTTTAATATGTCCAAGTTATTTGAAAGAAGATGAAGTTTCTAACAGTTTCAGTGTTTTCTCTTAAGTGCTAGCAAGTTTCAGTCATTTTACTGACAAGGAAAAATGCTCATTTTGAACAACAGTAGCTAAATATTGCAAGGTGTTTCAAAAGGAAGATCGTAGACTTTGAGTTAATTGACAGCTGAGTAATGGTCAAAGGAAAGTATCTTTTCTTTAGCATTTAACAAAACTTCCAGAACTGCAATTGTGTTGAAAGATAATATTAAATTCTTTAAACTTCTAGTCAGCCTGTCAGAGATTCAAAGTGTTCACTAAAATGGCATTCTAGCAACTGAGATGCAGTTTCTCAGGTACTGTGTATCCATCTCTTTCTGATGCCATTGCAAGACGCAATATTGCGGTTTGTCATAGAACTAAGGTGCCTTTATTAGCATTTCATAGAACTAAGGTACCTTTATTAGCATTTTCTCTTCACATGCAAACTATTTCCATTTTCGGTCTTGCTAAGAAGGAAAGATAATGTAAGTAAACAAACAAAATATCCTAGGTGAGAATGTATTCTGCAAGTAAGTAAAATAAAGCTTTGATATGTAAACATGTAATTACAAAATAAAATAAATTCTTTTTTTTAATCCTTTTTGAGTCAATGTCAGTTTCAAAACTGTGAGAAAAGTAACAAACAGACCCATTAGACAGTGTTAGGTCCTTAATCTTCAGGTTTTACTCCTCCAGTCATTACCCATTGATAGTCTGACTGATGTGAGCTGGACAACTTACATATTCTGAAGTACTGATTTTAATAAGGCAAAATTAATACCATTTGCAAAATGCTTAGAAAATCTCTGGTATATTAAAAGGCAGCATTTATTTCTTCCAAATTATTTTTCTGGGCCCTAGAATTGAGGATGCAGGATCCCAAGAGAGGATAATTCCCTTCAGAGAGAAGTTCACTTCAACTTTCTCTTTGGAGAGGTGGATGAATTTCAGTTGGGTGCACCTGGGACTTCCTCCAGCCCCTCAGCGAGTCTCTCTGCTGACTTCCCACTCTGGCAGGGTCGTGTCTCCACAGCTGTAGGGTTGTATTTGATCTTTTGAGAAAGTGTCAGTTGAGATTTTATAAATATAGCTTGAAAAATAAGGCTTCCATCTCCATATTTGCAGCTTTAACAAAGCCACATCAGAAGCCAGATGTTGAAATGGAGCAAGTTATGCAACCCTTTATCTATTGAGGTTAAATAGCCCCAAAAACTTTATGAAACTTCCAAAATGACAAAAAAACTTACTTAATCCTTTTTTTTTTTGCTTTCTATACATATCCTGAAGGAGTTAAAAAGGCTCATGAGCATCAGATTCCCCTGGGCATCGCTATCCCACACTGTTCCACTGTTCTAGTCCCCTGGCTAACGTCTGTCCCATGCTTTCCAAGCTCATTAGTCAGATTCTTCCTGGTTAGAGATACATGAACCCGTGTAAGTGAATCCAACGTAACCAGAAGCTGTTTCTGTGTCACATATTTTGTATTCCAGTTTTGAAAACATGTATTCATTAGCTATAGTCCATAGTCCTTCCCATGGAACTGTTAAATTTTAAGGCTACGTTACATTATTGATCTAAAAAAATGTAGATTTGCCTTAGTTTATAACACAAGCAAAGGACCGATTTTCTTTGAAAGTACTGCTACTGAATGTATGGTTCTGGTTACCCCCTAAAAGGAAAAATTCTTTCAAAATCAGTGGTCCTTTATAGCAATAAAGTTTGATCTCATCTCTTTGTCCTTCAGACAGCCTTGCATCACTCATCCAATACATTAGTAACCTTCCCTACCCAGATCTCACAGAAACATCAATAATTATCTGCCATCAAGAAACCCAGTACCCCGCAGGAGGCTTGTGTCACTTCTGAGAGCGTGTCTGAGTGAGGAAAGGAAGCAGAATAATGTCTGACTGTTTGCCAAGAATGAAGAGGAAAGCAATATCACCAGCAAGAGCAGGGCGGTCGGTGGAGTGAGGCTGGAGGGCATGGAGCAGCAGGAGAGGTTGGGTACCTTCACCTGAACCCAAGGTCAAGCTGAAGGCAAGATCACAATTAGTTCTTTTGCCATGTTTTTTTTTCTTTCAGTTCTTAATCTTTTTTTAAGGGAAAGATGTCATTGGATGGGAAATGCTGAGCCACATAGCAATGTCGGCTGCTACCTTAAAATACATACTTTAAAATGTATTGCCCAAATACTCTGTCTCAGATCTGATGTCTTTCTCACTGATTAGCTAAAAGGACATTTGGGAAAAATTACCGTGCTTGAAAGTTGGAGATGTCATCAAAAGAGTACAAGGGAAAAGAAAGTTATGCAAGAAATTCAGTTTGACGTGTACAGTATTGTAGTTCAACCTATATAAGGTTGCAGAAATGATGAAACTATGGACATCTAATTAATATTTGTTTGTTTTGATGTTTATAATATCTATCTTGTCTCTGGATGCTCATGTTATCTCTCTGTCTAGCTTCATCAGCTCTGTGGCTCTCATCAGATCTCTTTTAAAATACGCTTTGATAGAAACCCACTAAAGTTATTACATAGCATAAAAGTTTCAGTGATATTCATGTTTAATTGGTCAGAGCTGTTGTTTGTGCTGTACCAGACAGTTCCTTTAAAATCTTCTGTTTATCATTTAATAGAATATCAGGCCACAATATACTTTCATTAAGGATTCAAATAAATTCTGCGTTTGATTAGTGTATACTGTCTGGCTTTTACTGGTAAAAGTACATAGTAATTTAACCTGTGGAAGAGGAATACCTGCTTATAAGGGTATCAAGTAGCTTTATTTTTAGGTGGTAACTTATTTCTTCTCTCTTTATAACTGAATGTAAAGTAACTCATGTATGTAAGCATTGTGGTATGTCATTAATACTATGTAGAGGCTGTAACTACTGTTCCATTCAAATCTATAATTTAAGTGAGGCTTTGCACTCAGTTTAGATGAACGCAGGAGACAGATACCATAATAGCCTGCAATAATTGACCTGGTGGAGCCATTTTGGACTCATCTGAGAGTAATATAGTTGATCCTGCAGCCTTTCCTCCCACAGACAGTCTGATTTCAAATCTTAAAGTTACAACACAGGCTATTAGCATGGCATCATCACTGATTCATAGCAATATGAGGAATGAAAGCGTTATATACAGGAAATAACATTTTGATCTCTCAGCCATAGCAGGATGTTGGAATGGAAAGAAATTAAAAAAAAACATGTTGCGTGGATCTTGTACCTGACATGGTGAGGAGTGATCTACATGGGTGCATAGGGGGGATGGATGCCAGCAGGTTTCCTTGTTCAAAGTTGGGAAATTTGTATGTCTTGCCATTGAGTTTGGTTGACTGAACAGGAACATTTTTGGGAAGACAGAAATTCCTCACTAAGTGATGCTTGTTTTCTTTTCCTCCCCTTTTCTCACTTGGGAAGCACAGTTTAAGGTATAAAGTCCCTGTTCTCAGAGAAAGCCAAGATGGTGACCTTTTTGCATTTTCTGTCCTGTTCAACCTTAGGAGTAGCAGGAGAAGCAAAATGAGGGTCAGAGAGGGATTTTGTTGGGAACCTGAAGAATAACAGTGACAGAATTGGTGACAGAATAAACTGCTTGGACCAGAAAAACGGCAGGTGTGAAGTAACGGTTTGAAACACCCCTGCCAGCCCAGTCACAGTAGGACTCTGCTGACTCCTCTTGCAGTTCTCAGCTGTGATAAAGGCACCCGAGGTATTTGTGCTTGTGTGTGCCCAGGCATCTCCTTCTATGACAAGGTATCTCCTTCTATGACAAGGTTACTCGGTTAATGGACGAGGGAAAGGCTGTGGAAGTGATGTACCTGGACTTTCGTAAAGCCTTTGACACTGTTTCTCACAGTATTCTGCCTGAGAAACTGGCTGCCATCGGCCTGGACAGGCACATCCTCTGCTGGGTGAAAAACTGGCTGAGATCTGGACAGGCTGGATCAATGGGCTGAGACCAACGGGATGAGGCTTAACAAGACCAAATGCTGAGTCCTGCACTTGGGGCACAACAATCCCATGCAGCGTTACAGGCTTGGGGAAGAGTGGAGGAGAAGGACCTGGAGGTGTTAGTTGACAATCAGCTGAATATGAGCCAGCAGTGTGCCCAGGTGGCCAAGAGGGACGATGACATCTTGGTCTGTGTCAAAAACAGCGTGGTCAGCAGGACGAGGAAAGTGATTGTGTCCCTGTACTCGGCACTGGTGAGGCTGCACCTCGACTACTGTGTTCAGTTCTGGGCCCCTCACTACAAGAAGGACATTGAGGTGTTGGAGCGCGTCCAGAGAAGGGCGATGAGTCTGGTGAAGGGGCTGGAGAACAAGTCCTATGAGGAACGACTGAGGGAACTGGGGTTATTTAACTTGGAGAAGGGGAAGATAAGGGGAGACCTCATCACTGTCTATGGCTGCCCGAAAGGAGGCTGTGGCAGAGCAAGTGTTGATCTCTTCTCTCAAGTGACAGGTGATGGGACAAGGGGAAATGGCCATAAGTTGTGCCAGGGGAGGTTCAGACTGGATTTCTTTAGAAAAGGAAGAATTTCTTTACTGAAAGGGTGGTCAGGCACTGGAACAGCTGCCCAGGGAGGTGGTTGAGTCACCATCCCTGGAAGTACTTAAAGAAAGGATAGATGAATTTTTGAGGGATGTGGTTTAACAGATGATGGGTGCAGTTGGACTCGATGATCTCAAAGGTCTTTTCCAACTGGAAGATTCTATAATTTGCTGAGATTAAGTGTGAGACACAAGACATGAGGTATATGTGAGATCGCATGTTATGGACAAAAATAGCAGAGCTTATGAATGAAAGGATGAGATTTATCTCACTGCTACTGAAATTGCACACAGTAAAGCCATGCTGGCTAGCCTAGTCTATTGTATGTACCCCACATTTGGCCTTACTGGGTATGCACGTGCCTTGCATGTGGCTGCATCCAAGAAAGAAGTCGGTCAGGGTAGACCACCCTCTAATCTTGGGATTCCTCATACTGAAGGCTAAATTAATCTCAATTAATTAATTGAAAATAGCAGCAACTCTTTTAATATTTCCTTGGGCCTTTTCTCATCAGGGCCACCAAAATTTCCAGGAAGGGCAATAGTCAAGTGCAGTAGCTGGAGGCTGTATGGAGCTAAAAGTACATAGACTGAGAATTACTGAGGTAGTCTATAATTCAGAATAGGAAAATCAAGCTGACCATGAGGATGACATTGCTACTGAAGTTCCGGAAACTGGAGTTTGTCAGCAGCGGTGATAGACCAACCCTCCGGCACACCCCGCACCCAGGCACGTGGTGTGGCTTTTCCAAGGCTGGGTAGGTGAAATAAAACTCACTCTTGCAGATGCCAAAGGTTGGCTTGAGTTGGACTTAGTGATGTCATGATTCTGCTCTTTGACAAAGTAACCTAAACTGAAAAGTAATTGGAAATATTGCGGGAGGATGAGCATAGATGCATTGTATCTCTCCATCTCTGATTAAGCAATAACAGCATTGGAGGGGGGAGTGAGAGGAATTAGCCCTCTCAGATAATATCGAATTGTCTTCCTTTTTCTTGGCAAACGAAAAAAAATCCTTCCTCCTGCAGAAAAGGTATTACTGTCTCAGGCCTGTGGGAGCATGGCAGGGCAGGTCCTTCTGTAAGGACTCTTGTGCTTTTAAGTGGCTCCAATTATTTCTGAACAACTAAGCAGAGTGCTCATTAAGCGTTTCCCTTAAATGAAAATTATGACCTACAAAGTCATGTTAATTAAGAAGCACAGTAAGTCATCGCGGAGAGGTTCTGTTAGTGCAAACAGTGGGTCTGATCCTGTGTAATACTGTGTTCACAAATAGTCTGGGTTGTGTTCATCCTTATAACATTAAAAATATGTAGGACCAGATCATTGCGCAGATAAAAACTGCTGCAAGTCAGTTCAATCTGAGAACAGCCATGGACTCGTTATGTGATTGTGAACTGTATCCACTTTTAGATAGTATTGACCAGAGTGCTCTGGCTTGCTGTGATCAGGAGCAGTGCCAGTTTACCCTGTTGAGAAGAAAAGTTGACATATTTCAAGACTTTTACTCGCTTTCCAGAGTTTTTTATTTGGACCAGTATGGTGCAAGATCATACACAGTGATGAAATTTTACAGTTGAATCATCACATTTCAACTACAAGTCCCATTAGCTGCAGGAGGCTCTAGCTGTCAGACACCCCCTGACTCCCAATTAGTACAGCACAGCCTGGGCTAAGGCATGAATTTCTCATCTGTGAACCAGTTTAGACATGCTGAGTCTCACATGTTTTTGCAATACATTTACTACCTCTCACCTCCCATTGCCCCACAGCTTCTCTCACAGACTTTCTCAGCACAGCCACATCATGTCCACATGGGAAACCCATCCAGCTGGCGGATCTGGGTTACACAAGATCCCAGCACAGAGGAAGAGTGAGGAGATGCACTGCTGCTAGGGGTTCATGGTCATGCACAGCCCTATGCTGCAATGAGTCCTACTGAGCAACATCTTGTTGACCATCTACAGTTGCATTCCATTCCCTTTACACAACACACTTCTCGTATGACCAGTGCTTGGGTACACATACTTGTGTGTCCACCTGCCTTGTTATCGAACCTCAGGAGCCTAGATAATTCACAAGATTTGACACTTCACATCCCAAATGTTTGGAATTAGTAAGCTGAAGCATGAGTGCTGTTACCAGGATGACAAAAGCTTAAAATCTGTAGCCCTCTCAGAGGGTATATAGTGTTGTTCCAGCTGACAGAACTCTATGAAATGGAGGAAAATCTGCCGAAATAAGGATTTGGCCCTAAAACTGCAGAAACCAGGCTTTTACATTTGGGTCTTACTTTTGTAAAGAGGTTAAAAGGCTCATTTTTAAAATGGCTGCTCACAGCTGTACACCCTACTGAAAAATGCCAGAGCTTTGAGCATTCTTGCTCATCTTTGTTTATAAAATATTGTAGTTTTCTTATTATTATTGATATTACTTTGTAAATAGTGAAAGGTTTATAGTGGTTGTAACAAGTTTATACCCTGTAGTCTTTACTTTTTCCATTCAAATGAGAAGTTATTAATGAAAACTTACACATCAAGAAAGAAAAATGGAGAAATTAAAAAGAAATCTGAAATTTGAGAAAGCAATTTCCCTCACAAAATATTGAGATTTTGAGGTGGAATTTTGTGTCTCGTATTACAGCATGGTACCATTTACCATTGCTTCTAACTTACGTGCATGGCTAGTTGATTTTTTGTATTCATTATTCAAGCGCCTATCTCTGCTGATGTAACCTGTGACCGCTCTGTTGAAGCCAACAGAGCTTGAACAATATATGCCAGCTAATGTCTGCCCCTTAGTATTCACCCCCATCTGCTGTGTGACTCAGTCATGCCATAGCTGGCGAGCACCTGCTTGCCTAATGTTCTTTAAATGAGCGGAACTCTTTGTGTTGAGTTTGTATCTCTGCCAGGTTCCAGTTTAATCTCATATAATTTTTAGTGTGAAGTTTCACCTTGGGCTTTGAATTTGGAGGCACCGAACAAAAGGACCTGTTTCTAGAGGAACTTGCATAGTAGTAATAATAATAATAGCTAGAATATGAGGCAAGTGTATTAATTCATAGGTTATGGTATTCAACTTTTATGAACAGGAAAGAGGAATTAGCCTCAGCAGTCAGGAAGTAATCAAGTTCACCCATATTTCATAATAGTGTATAAAAGTGAACTAAATATTTGTGTAGCTAAGATAATGAGCACTTGTATTTAAATTTATAGCCTGGCCTAATGGTGTAAAAGTTTGTGGTAGAAGGTGTGTGTGTACACTATTAGAATAGTGGCTGCTGTGGAGCTGCCAGTCAAATCCTATAAACAGTTCAGTATGTAATAATTCAACCCCATAGGGCTTGCTGGTAAAATGTTTGGCTAAAAGCATCCTAAGATACATGAGACCTGCTTTCCCAAGAATATGATGTTCTTTTTTAACTTTCAGGTTAGAGTCAATACGTGATATGTGTTTTGCAGTACACCAAAATACTCTTACATGAGTAATAAAATTTATTTATTTACCAGGAAGAAAAACTGTCAGTAAGAAAAAAAAGCTGTAAAATCCTGGAATTACTCATGTAAGCTTGTGGTGAGCTGTGTCAAAAACATGAATACCCACTTAGAGCAGGATTTCTTAAATTCATAGTTTGTTCTTGGGAGAAATTATTTTAATCTTTAAAATTCTGGAAAAGCATTGTAAAGGAGAAAATAAGTGGACATATACGAATTTGTTTACTT
Source organism: Dromococcyx pavoninus (assembly GCA_033558185.1). Classification (NCBI taxonomy): domain Eukaryota; kingdom Metazoa; phylum Chordata; class Aves; order Cuculiformes; family Neomorphidae; genus Dromococcyx; species Dromococcyx pavoninus. The sequence continues at coordinate 284,977 of JAUMJL010000063.1, read as the reverse complement.
AATGTAGATAATTTGTGAATTTGTTAGTTGTGATATTATGAAGTGGCTTTGGAAGCATTTGATTGGTATTGATATTATTTTTGTACCTTTGTTCTACCAGTTGTCAGGGATCCTGAGTGTTTTGTGTATTCTCTCATTGATTAACAAAATAGAATAGATTTTCAATCTGGAATAATTTTGAAAGGGAAAATTCCCCTAGTGGTACATTAGAACAGTTTTGTGAAATAGAATGTTAACAAAGAAATGGAACAGGAAATGGAAAGAATAGTGCTAGTCTACTGAAAGGGCAGGAGAAACTCAGGTTGACAATTCTTCATCTCTTTAACAAGGCAGGAATTTCACTGAATAACCCACATTCACTTTGCTGTAAGAGTACAAGTAGCCAAGCTCCATTGGTTGAAATATTATATATAATTTTCATTCAAAGAAATAGATTCTAGGATGTCATTTCTGCAACTCACAGAGGACGGCTATCAGGGTGCAATTTCAATATCATTATTTAAAAACTGAATACACAACAAATACTCAGATATAGAACCTTTTAAATAGCATGTCCTCATTTGTATGTAATTTATTCTAAAAATGAAAGGATGTTTTCCATTGCCCTGTTGCTGTTAAAGACAATCGTTTGGGACAGCTTGACAAAAGCATATCAAAGAAGCTCAGTCTCACAATTGCATCTTTCCTTTTATTTTTTTCTGCATCCTGTATCCCTGCATGCTGCCTTTTCTGTGTTTCACATTTTGCTGTGACTGGTAGAGTGTTACTGGTGAATACTCCTTTTACAGCCTGAGGAAGGGAAAGTCCATCAGGAAAAGACTATCCTAGACAATCCACAACATGCTGCCATATCACAGAGTTAATAAAAACACACGTGTGCACACACACACACGGAGATTTTCTTACTGGCTGTTTCTTGCAATAGAAATTACAGTGTTTGTATAGAAATCTCGGGGGGGGGATAACTTTTATATCGTTTGTAGTCTTGCTTTGCGGAGTATTATGCTATGAACGTACACGCTCCTGTTGCTGATCAACACTAGGGATGTCAGATGCTTTAGAGAAAAGCACAGGAAACCCAGGAGTGGCAATTAAAGATTAATTTGAATTAGGGGAAGTTTCCTCTTAACCTTCATTAGCTTGTGATATGACCTCTATCTGAAGGATGCTTTTCTTTCAGGTATTATCACAAATATTCATTATACTTATAAATTGCTAAACTTGTTTTAAATCCTGTTAAGTCTCAGTGATGCTCTGTGGTGGTGAGTTCCTCAGGTCTTATAAAAGAATCTATATTTGTCACTTTTAATTTTACTACCCGTAAATTTCCTATTTAAATGGGCAGAAGGAAGATACCATGTTCAATGTTCAATTTATTTTCTGCATATCCATTTGTAAAACAATTCCCAGTTAAAACAGTTCAGATCATTTCAGCCTCCCTTTGTATATAATTAATTTACCTCTACCTTTTTATTTAATGCTAATTAAATTCCCTAGTGTGATATTGAGGATCAATGGCCTTGTCTTCATCTGCCTTGCATTACAGACAGCCCTGGGCCACAGGCAGTCTTCCAAGCTATTTCTCCACCCATCACATTGTGTAGGCGGAATTATTTGGCCCTTATCATCTCCTTCAGCGTACAAAAGTCAGGTGGAACAGCTATGAAAGTTTTTTCTCTCCTCCACCTGCTGGGTTTTGCAGTGGATCTAGCCCTCATTTATGGTCTTTGGATGTTTCAGGGGCAGGAATCCAAGAGTCACTCCCAGTCCAATTTCTCAGGATATTTCCAGAAATATTGCAAAAGCTCATCGGAGGAGGAGTAGATAGGAGGCAATGATGCTTGTGTGAGAAAAGTTAGAAGTGGGCATCTACAACGGTGATGCTTTTTCCAGGATAACTGCACTTGCAGTAGTCTGATGTGCTGCAAAGCAGCTGACTGACAGTGAGTGTTCACAGGAGAGCTTATTCCCAGGTGAAATGTGATAGTGGATGACACGATGCTGGCCTCCCAGTGTCACGTATGTGTAGAAGAAAGGCAGGAGTAATGTAATGAAAGGAGAAAGACTTTAATACATGCATCCCTCTGGCAAGTGGCCAGGGTCTTCCTAGGACAGATTGTATGCAGTGTAGCCTGTCCAAATAGAGGTGATTGTGCCCCTGTACTCAGCACTTGTGAGGCCACATCTCGAGTACTGTGTTCAGTTTTGGGCTCTCACTATAAGAAAGACATTGAGGTGCTGGAGCGTGTGCAAAGAAGGACAACGAGGCTGGTGAGGGGGCTGGAGATTAAGCCCTACGAGGAGAGACTGAGGGAACTGGATTTGTTTAGCTTGGAGAAGAGGAGGCTGAGGGAAGGCCTCATCACTGTTCACAGCTACCTGAAAGGAGGTTGTGACGGGGTGGGTGCTGCTCTCTTCTCTCAAGTGATGAGCGATAAGATGAGAGGGAGTTGTGCCAGGGCATATTTAGACTGGACATTAGGAAGAATTTCTTCACTGAGAGAGTGGTCAGGGATTGGAACAGATTGCCCAGGGAGGCGGTAGAGTCTTCATCCCTGGAGGTGTTTAAAAGGCAGGTTGATGAATTTCTTAGGGATATGGTTTAGTAGGGAGACAGACATGGTTGGACCTGATGATCTCAGAGGTCTCTTCCAACCTTACGATTTTATGATTCTATGATTCTATAAGTATCGCTTCAGAGGCCAATGGCTTGGTCAGAGGCTACTGAATTTGTTACAGACCTCCTGGACCTATCCATAAGAATCGTTTGCAAGTGTGGCATCAACAATACTCAAAAGAACAAGATGCAAACAAAGCTCCAACTTAAAGCAGGAACACCTGAGCTGCCTCAGGGTAGTCATTTAGAGTATTTCTGAAGACAAAAGAGATGAGTGGCTGGTGAATTTTACCTCAAAGCTACCCTCATGCATGCTCTTACACTGCATTGTAAATACAAGTGGTTTGGGAATATTACATTTTGCACAAGACAGAGGTTCCAGTAATTTGTGTTAAAAAAGAATCCTATGATGCTTTCACTGAAATTCTGACCAACTCCCAAAGCAAGTAAATATGCCAGTGAGCACCAGTTCTGTTGCACTGGGGGTTAGCTAATTTCCATGTGCCCAGATGAGGTGGTGGAGAAAAGCAATTCGTTGTCAAAAGCATTTGGTACAGTGTTTGCTTTGTAGTGATTTTTCCCAAATTTTACGAAGACATAAACTAAAGCTATAGCTATTAAGTTCTAAAACCGAATTAACCACTAATATTATTGCAGTAGCTCAAAGGAAACTCTCATTAGTGCTAGTGGAACAGCTCTAACAACTGTGTACTTTTACACCTATTCAGCTGAGAAGTAAATATTCAATATCAAAAAGACAATTTTATTAGGTAACTGTACTGTGAAATCACCATTTCAGCCGATACGTCATTTTTCAATATCAGAAGAGAAGCTGGGATAGTACTTAGCATTAAAATAATTAATGCCTGGGGCTACCTATACAATAAAGGCACTTACTATGTTTATATTGTTGGTTGCTTGGTGCTAAGCACGTTGCTGAATGAGATTAATTAACAGTATTTCTATTCAGAGGTCAGATCACCTTATGTGGTAATAGAATCAGTTGAGCCTTATTATTTAGCTGTCGGATTTAACTATCAGATGGAGTCTCCGGAAGGTTATAATCCACTATCTGCTTTTTACTTTTGTTTACCTTTTTCAGCTCCTCTGTATTAGTATGGTATTTTAAGTGCATCTAAAGCTGTTTAGAACCCATTTGTTCATTTTAGTATACATATACAAGTGATCTAATTGTCCAGTTTTCTTTTCAGTCACTGTGCATATAAATACACAGCTATTTCTTTCCTCTTCCAGCTTTCATGACTGCATATTCTGTTTCCTTCAGACATGTGTGCTCTGTCTTGTAGGTATCTTAAAAACTTTTGTCCTTGCTCAGAATAACCTTGGTTTCATGTGGGTGTATATATTAATTCATTTATTTTAGTATCGTTATGCCGCCAAGTAACTACAATGTTAATGTCACTCTCTGCATTCCGTTTTAGCTTTTAGGAGAAACAGGATTTCTATAAGTAGATGGGCCTTTCTGTGAGCATGTCAGTGTGGAATGTACGTTGAAAGAAATCTCAGATATGAAAACATTGCATGTGATAATTGTCTTCCTGAAGCTTATTATACGCCTGAAGACAGAACATAATTTTAGCCTAGATAATATAATTCAACATATGAATGCATAAAAAAAGAAACTGTTAAAATAAGGCTGTTAAGATGGCAGAAATATACTCCCAAAAATCTGAACACATTAAAATTCATATTTCTTCTGCAAATTCAGGTTTTTTTGTTGTTCACGTGGACTGTGATATTGTCTTTTTCTTACACAGGTATGAGTACTTTCCACTTAGACTCGTTTCACTGAGCACTGAATACATGCCTTTGTATACTCTGGCATGAGTCAAAGCGCTGTAGAAAATTAGACTTGTGGCTGTGGGATGGTTTTTCTTCTTTTCCAAAGTGCTGAATGCCAGTAACTGCAGGAAGAAAAGGCAAAGTGGGGCAGTTTATCCCTGATCTATCTTGCTGTAGCTGAATGTAGCCCCAAAGACCTGCATTCTTATGCTTCATTTTGGTGCTGTTCATTGTTTGAGTGGTAAGTTAAAGGGTCTGGAATCCCTCTCAAATTTTCAGGTTTAATAATAAAATTTTAATACAAATTTCTGTATTTTTTATCAACAATTTAAAAAGAAAAAATAAACTGAAATATTTCTATACACAAAGTTTGTCTGCAGCTTTGCAAACAGTAGCTTCGATAACAGACTCTTTTCATGTGAGCAAATAGCCCAATGGATCAGTTGTAGCTGAAGATTGTAGATTACTCTACAAGGACTTCTGTTAGTCATGGTCTGGATACTCTGCAGCACAAATGTATCCCAAGCAGTCAAGGATTGGTGAAATTCAAGCATCTTGGAATCCATTATCTTGGAAACAAAAAAGTAGTTATAAAATCTGCTTTTGTCACTTGTCGCTCTCTTATCCCATGCCCAGAGGACTTTGTGTGTGCGATACACTTATGCTAGGTTGTGATAAGAAGATGCACATTCACACCCCAGAAGATGTCAGATTTTTGCATGCTCAACATGGACAGAATTTGTAAAAATTTTACTTGATTGGGACAACGGCCATTTGCAAAGTTCAAGTTTTGAAATGTTTAGTGGGTTTTTTGAGGCTACAAAAGGCCCTTGACATAAAGATATAATCTTCATAGCTTAAGTTCTGTTCCTAAACAGATACTTTCTTAGAGCATTTCAGAGTCAAGATATATTGATCTCTTTTTCATTGTCCCAAATATTTTTCTCTGACCTTATTCTAGGAAATAATTGAACCATTTTGACTTCAGTTTTCTATCAGAATTTCCAAGCAATTAAATAGAAGGCTATTATGGGAGTTTTCTGACAGCCTGGTGACAGACAATAGTGGTGATCAGTTTCCTGGATGGTTTCTTTTGACATTGCTTGATTGGAGAGTGATGCCACAGGAATTAGCTCTCTTAAGGTCTACATGACCCAGCTGCAAGCAGGAGGAACCATTCCTGCTTTCATTCATGCAACACACATCCTACCTCCACTACAGAATATTACTGACTGAAGCTCCCTTTTTATTACTGCTAATTTTCTGCATTAGAGTTTCTTTTTCCTATGCTGATCATTTTTTTGAAAGACCAATTATTTCTTCTTTCTCTCTACATCCTAAATTGAAGTGAGTCACACTTCAGGCCTTAAGTATGTTTGAAGCAATCCTTCTGTATTTAGTTTGAAGAGACAAACCATGTAGATTACTGTCTTCTAAAAAAAACTCTGTTATGGAGATGTTAGTATCAGATACCATGGCAGGATTTTAATTCTCCTGTTGGCTTATTCTGTGTTCTTTTATCAAAGAAGTTTAAAACTACTGAGCTAACTCTTTAAAAGAGGTTGTTCTCTAGCATGGCTTTGCATAAAAAAATTACTTCAGAAACTGAAGTGCTGTTTCTAGACGAGGTTATTTAAGATTTTAAAGATAGTAATGCAATGTTGTAACTTTAAATTTAATGTATTCTACAGTAAGAGAGTACAGATTCAATCTCTGCCTTACTAAGATTTCTTTTTTTCATTTCAGTTTTCCATTTGTTTCGGAGCAGTTCAAAGGTTCAAGAGTAAGGCCTGCAAATCATTGTGTGCCTTTAGATGAACACAATCAGATGTGTATATGTTTGGGTGCCTGCTCCGTTCAGACTCCAGTCTGGTTGCTCTTCAGTGAGCTGAAGATGTGTAACTGCATTACTGGGGCAGCAAGCCCTGGTTTGATTTGAAAATGTTTGTAGTTTTTGTAGTTTTTTCATATTTTACATGCTACACTAACAATTCAAATGCCTGACATTTTTAGAAGCCCTTCAAGATATGAATTTATTATAATACTCTTGTCATAGTTGTGTTGGTTGCCATTCTTCAAAATCTGCTGGTTTTTGACTGCTGTTTGCTTATGTCAGTGTGATACTGAAAGAAGTGAAATACTGTATTGAATTTGTACTATACTTTCAAAGCATCCACCAGGGATTGCTGGTTTTAAGCATCCTGTGATACTGTGTGCTGATGATGCCTTGCCTCAGCAATGAAATGTTTCAGTAGTTAAGGATTCCAGATGAGCTAAAAAAATTGCCATAAAAGCATTGCTGTCTGTTGCATCATTCAGTGTTTTCAGATATTGTTGTGCAAGAGTTTATTACACATTCTGGATACCCTTGTTCAAATTTACCATTTCTATATCCTGCACACATGCAATGCTTTTTATTTCCACCAAACGCTCTACTATAGCTGCAGTAAACGTAATAGTATTAATAATATATATATGCAAATGAAATTTCACTGAGAAATTGTAAAAATTGAGGCATATTATATTTTACAGGGATTATAGAATGTAACTTAATTACCATAATAAGCTGGGGAAAAGATGAAGAGAGAAAGTCAAAGAAATGTGAACCAATGAAAAGCTTGGTTGAAACACTTGCACAGTAATGACTTTTTTTTTACTATTAAATATTTGAAATTAGGAGAATGAAAAACACAGATCACAATTTCTCTTTGAAGCGTCTGTTCATAAATATTGAAAGTTTTCAGCTATCTTAGTGACAGAATCAGTACAATATATGTTTTGCTGTTTGGAAGGTCTGTTATAAAAAAATATCATTGTGGTCACTTTTGATTTAATCTTTTGCTTTTAATTTTAATTTGGACAGTGTAATAGTTTTAAACAATGTACAGTAACTAGGTCTGAGAAAATATTACCATATAGTCAGCAGATGTCTGATGATACTAGAGAAAATAATTAAACACCTAATTTAGGAGCTGTGTTTTGCTGCTTACACAATGGCTATAAATAGTTCAGCATTTTCATGAAAATACACCAAAAAACCCACATTTTAAAATATTGTGGTTAAGTACTTTGAATTCACACTTCCTCTGAGAATCCTTGTTTCCAATATTGTATTTCAGAGGTCAATGTTGAAATTTTGACAGCATAAAAATATACCCATTTTCCAAACTTTTACACATAAAATTTCTACTCTGTGATTGGAAAGAATATTCACTATCAGTGCAGGAAGTCATTAACTGTCCATCTAGTAAGTCATTAACTTCTCCATCTAGTCTACCTCCACTTTATCATTCATATAGATGTTCCTGACCACTGACTCCTACACTGGGAAAAGAAAAAGGTGATGTGAACATAGAAATGACACAAATTTACATATCCAGCCATTCCAATAAATCCTAAATGATGTATTATAAGACAGTAAACATAAAACAGATGTTTTGTTAATCATGTCCCTTAGAATCATCACAGTCTTGATGTGGGCAGAGGTTTACCCAGTCACAGTTTTAAATAACAGGCCCTTGTATGTCATTGCTTTCTTAATCCCTCCTGTGCTTAATCCCTGCCATTTTGTACACAATCAATCAGTAAAAATACAGAGCATATTTAGTTTTTTAGCCTAGTGAGATGGATGCTCCCCTTGTAGGAAAATACATAAACTCCAGTTCTGCCCTGTTCATAAGAAGTGAAAGAGCAAAAGCAAATTAAAATCTTTGGGTTTTTACAGAGCACACTGGTCAGGCTGTAGTTCTGGAAAGTGCGAAATTTACTTCGAATCTCCCTGAATATGAAGGCTTCACCTTCCTGGAGAGTACTTGCACTCTGTACTTAAATTGAAGAAATATTATCCCTTATGAATCTCATCCAGAAAAAAAAGTGGCCAAATCTATCCTGAATCGTATTCTCAATTTCTGAATAGCTATGGAGTGACCAACTTACGATCTTTAGGCAAATTTACTTTTCATCCAGTTCCATTCAGAACTGTTAAATTTAAAGCCTATCTTTTTCACATTTTGGTTCCTGGTGATAGATTTTGTGTTCATATAGAAGCATTCCAACTTCCAGAGACAAAATTAATTCCCTTGTAAGTTCTCAATTTACAATACTATTGTCCACATTATGAATCGTATTTAGTATTATCTGATCTATAATCCATGTTTGGCTGAAACTCAAAAGTTCTCAAGAGTTAATCCCAAAGCATATTACTAAATCAAAAACCTGGGAAACAGGATGAATGGAAAAATTGGAATTGTAACTACTACATATAAAAATCTACTGAGAATCTTTTGCAAAATTATGTTTTAAAAAGCTGTCTTCTGAGATTGAGGGTGACTCGTCAAATCATGCTGAGAGGTAGTGTCGTCTGTTGTTGCCCATGGAGTCAGAAGTCCTGTACTCTCTCCCATGAATTACCAGTGATTTAATATGTGACTATGAGAAATTAGATCTTTTTGATTTTCAGTATCCCCCTCTGCAAAAATAAGTATAATAATGTTTTCTTACTTTATCTGAGATTTAAAAACATTGGCATAGTCTGAAGAAAAGACATTATAAAGCTGCTGCTTTTCCCATTAAATAAAATGAGAAAATTTTCCTTTTTTTCTATTGAGAATGACTGTCCTCCTATGTAATCAAAACATGGTATTAAAGAGAATATTTAAAGAGAAAATTAATAGGAACAAAAGACATGACTGCCATTTGTGCCTTTGAAAATATCCGTATTTTTACATTGCAGCATATCTTATGATCATCATTGCTTCTATAGGTAAAGCATCTATGCTTTCAGAAAACTAAGTGGACAATACATACAATTTTGTCAGCTCTAAATGTCATGAGTTCATTTCTGATGAATTTCAGTGCAAGCAAATCTCCTTTCCATTGACTTTAATATGAGTTGGCCTAAATCCAAGGAATTCAGTACAAGCTGTAGCTACCTATCTCGAAGCAACTTTAATGATGCCACCAGTAATAACAGCTCCACATTCAAAACCAGGTGCAGTTATTTCATCAAATTTAATCCATTAATCTATTGCTTTTACTATCATGTGTCAGAAGCACAATTTAGGCTACTACATGTAAATGCTTCTGAAGTATTTTGAAGATATTTTGGAGTAATCTGTAAACACATATAAGTAGACATAAGGTAGAAAAGGAAAGCTGAGCACAGTAACCAGATTTAGCACTTCATACGGAAAATACGCTGCAAAGCTATTGGAGCAGTTAGTTATTCAACTACATATTTGAAAAACACGTATTGCTTTGAGCAAGTAATTTAAAAGAACAAACATAGAATACCTCAGTAGTGAGGGTGACGCTGTAAAGAACTATGATTTACCTGAAGTCAGCATATAAACTCTTGAAATTCAATAAACGCTGAGCTGTAACTGGAGGCAAATTTGGCCTTAGTTGAATAGAAACATATCTGCATGTCCTGGAAGTCTCAGAAAAACAAAAATGTTCAACAGGATGGCTCAGAAGCTAAAATACCATCCATCCTGGTTTTTATCATTTTCCCCATCTGCTTCCATCCCAGCCTGCTGATAAGAATATAGATTGTTTTCTGGTTTGCTGTTTATAGTAGCTAAAGCTCTTTTCATTATGTATTGCAGCTAAAATCTTTTACAACATTCTTCCTGTGTTTCTTTATTGTGTTTGCTTTGAAGTTTTCCAAAATAAATAATTTGTGATTGCTGTGGATTTTTAGTGAACTGTGCTTTGCCACTACATGACCTGTTGCTACTGTGGCTTTATGGTTATTAATTCGTGCTGTCACAGAGCATAAAAGCCAAACAAGCGAGTATTAGCTGATCTCTGTCCAGAGGAATTTACAATCTAAGTCTCTTGACAACTCCAATGCAGTGAATAGAATAAAATCAGCTTTCAAAACATGTTGAAGGGATGCCTGACTAGCTCTTGAAGGGCTTATTCTGCTTTAGAAGTAACAACACAGATTTAGTTTGCCTGCAGTTTTGTGCTGCAAAGTCATGGTGAGATGTTTCTGGGACCTAAGTTATCTCATTCACATCAATAGTGTAAATGCATCTGCAGTTCTCAGGGCTTACACACTACAGATTGGGAGCAATATTTAGTCCCTTTTGTTCAATGGAAATTCTGCGCATACACATCACTTCATAGTGAGAAACAAAGAGGGCTTGGATGACCTGAAAAAGAATTTAGGTGAGAGAATTTAAATCGTCCATTTTGCTTGTCTTAATTTTACATTTTTACACTTAATTCTTTTTTTTTACATTATGCTCTTTTCTTAAACATCAGAATAGCTGTGTTTAATGAATTGAAACTGGAATTGGTCAATAAAATGTTATCTTTATGATTAGAGAGAGCTTACTGGGTATGTGAGTGTGATTAAAATCATAGCTTAAATTTGAATGAGATGTGTGTACAGTTAAGGAGGAAGGGGATGCTTTTGTGAAACAGTAAAAGCCTATTTCTCTTTAGTATACTACAAATCTCAATGAAAAGTATTTAGATTAAAATTACCTAGACAGTAAAAGCAGGCAGTCAACAGCATGTAAGTGTTTGCAGAAGGTATGTACCTCCTGAGTAGGCTTGGCATTGAAACACATCTTGGAACCAGAATCAAAGGCTGAAGATGAAATGGATAAAAAAAGAAATAAATATGGAAACTAAATTTACTTCACCCCTTACGGGGGTTTTTGTGCATTTTACTTTTTTTTGTACACTTGCATTGTCTTTCTTACGTTTGCTTCTGTGCAGTTCTTCAAGCATATTTTTTTTCATGCTTTTGGGAAATCATAATCCAAGTATCTAGACTACTTAAGTCCTTGTAGATACTGCTGAGATTGGAAGGGACCTCTGAACTCCACCATCTCATGGTCATGGCGGGCAAGGCTGCCTTTGACCTTCTCATTCCCAACAAGTCACTCATTGTTGGTATGATGTCCAGCAAATTGCTCTCCTCTTCAGCTCCACTGTCTCTTGGGTGAGAAAGTTTTTGATGCACTCCAGGAACCACTGCTGTGTTGTCACTCTGGCAGGTATCGGGGTGGTTGGGGGAACCCCGTGAGGATGAGGGACTGAAAGGTGAGGCTCTTCCTGTCTTTCTGCAGAGGGTCTCATCTAGTTGTTCTTCTTGGTCAGGCAGCCTATAGCAGACACCAACTACAATGTCATCCTTGTCTGTCTTCTCTTTAATCCTCACCAATAAGCTCTCAGTTAGCTCCTCATCCATCACCAGGCAGAGCTCCGTGCATCCCAACTGTTCTCTTACATGAAAGATAACTCTTACCTCCTGTCTTCCCAGCCTGTCCTTCATAGGGAATCTGTAAAGAACTGACTAGAAAGTCGGTTGTTGTTAGTCCAGTCAGGTTTTGTACACTGCATGCCAGATCAGTTCATGGACGGCCTTTGGGGTGCTGCAACATAATTACCTTGATGGAAGAATGCCATATAAATGACTAACTTATTATTTGTCTCATGTCAGCTTCAAAAAAGTAGTGACAATCACACCTTGCTGGGGTGAGAAGCCCACCTACACTATCATCAGGAACCAGTGGTCCTGAGAAAAGTCTCTTTTTGACCAAGTTTGTGTATACCGCAACACTTCTTAAGTTTTCTGATTGATTTCCAATGCTAATTCGAGGTGAAACTACCCAAATAATTAGAGATAGCAAGTAAAGAATTTTTATTAAAAAAAGAGGGATCATATTTCTGGGAAGATGTATTAGAGTGGAACTGGGGACCTGGAAAAAGTACCTGTTAACAGTGACTGGTTGGAAACTTCAGAGGTGGAGGTTAGAGATCAATAAAAGAAGAAAACTAACTTCCCTGTAGAGGAAACAGAATTCCTAGACACAAGTTGTCTACATTACTACATTCCATAACTGTTCACGTTACCAATTATCCTTACAATCATAGAATCATATAATGGTTTGGAAGTGGCCTTTAAAGACCATCTAATCCAACCCTCCTGCTGTGAGAAGGACATCTTTCATTAAATGAGGTTGCTCAAAGCCATTCTTCTTCATTCTGTTGAAGTTTGCAATTCCATTGTAGTTTGTAATGTAATTATTCCTTCTTATTCTGAAGATAAAAGGGCAACTAAAGAGTCTGGTAGATCTATATAGTTTGGAAGCAGAACCTTGAATACAGGGACTTTTAATCCTTCTTCTATTTCTGGCTCATTTTTAACATTCCATCCTTGTGTACACATGAAATCTTCAGTATTCAGCTGAAGGTCGACCTAGTAAAAGATTCTCTTATTCTAGAATAATACCCATGCATAGTGAGAACTATAGAAAAGCAAAGCATGGCCTACCTTAATACCAGATTTCTTTCAAGTGGAAATAAATTCTGATGGGCAATAGAAATGAGGCTGAAATGAGAAAATCTAGACTTCTATTGAAGCACAAACTGCACAAGTCATATGTTTCATATGGACCAAAAAAAGGGAATTTTGACAAACCAGCATGTATGACATTTCAGTTTGAAGCTATGAAGTCCGCTAAGGTGTGGGCTCAGATTTTTTATATATCAGACACAAGAAGCTTACATATTCTTGAGTTATTCAAACTATAGCTCCTGAAAGATTTAATTCTAAGAAAAATAAACTTGGAGCTACTGGTCAAAGGTAACATCAAGATCTCTAATGACAGTAAAAGGAACCAATGAGAGAATCCGTAACAATAAAAATAATGGGAAGAGTGAAAAAAAGGAAAACCTTGAAGAAAAACAGGAAAAAAATATTTTATATATTAATTTCAAATGATTACCTTACCCATTTTTTAATTCTTTAGTAGATTTTTTTTTTTAGGGAACATATATCTTTGCAGTGTTTTTATATGATAGTGATGGAGTGTTAATGTACTATAATTTGCTTCTGTACTGGAACATATGGCAACACTGTCTAGATTTATTGTTTTGATCTTGCATCAACTGCATACAAATGGAGTTTGTTTTCTTCGGCAAATGTGAAAAGTAATCTGTAGATGTTGTCAGTCTACTGTATGCTTTGGAATGGACCACAGAAAAGAGACTATCCTAATTGAAAACTACACTTCGTGGTTTTTGAAGTCTGCTTATGCAGACTTGTTTCATTCTATTTTTCATTTTACTAGCTTATATCTCTTCAAAAGGAATCACGAAATACTTGAAGTAGAGCCTTCAGCAGAGATGCCCATTTTCTCACCTCTAGATAACTCAAAGTTTGTCATAAATATCCATTACGATTAAAAGAAAAAAAGAAGTGATACAGAGGTAAAAACTGATCTAGGGAATATATTAGGGGCCTGTGTGTGCTGTCCTTAATAGATCAAGGTCTTATTTAGAGGAAAAGGGAGAAGGTTATACATTTTATTCTGCTCTCCTTTCTTTCTTCCAATCATTTTCTTCTACTTAAAAAGATTTACATTAGACATGAGTCTGAATCAAAAAACCACAGGCATACACTTTTAGATAGATTAAAAATTGAATTTTGTATTCATATTTGGCATCTCAAGGGCATTTGTATAACAATAATTGAATGAATTTTCCCTTTCTTTAGTACAGTATTTTATTCTCACAAGATTGAGTGCTGATGTCCTTGATACTGTTTTTTATTATATTTTTTCCTTTTATTGTCACAGTCTTTAATTACCCTTATTAGGAAAAATGTTTATAAATTTATCAAAAATTGAAAAGATAAGTGGGCAACCTTACTTATGAGGCAATAACAGTAGTTTCTCTTAAGAATTTATCTCCTCCTGACCATTAGATTAGCTAGAATAAGACAGAGGAATCCCTCTGTCAAGAGTTCTAAGAGAGTGTTTCTAAGATGGTGGATGATGGAAAATTAGAATGGGTTAAACCCTGCTGCTTCCCCCGAAGTAGCAAAACTGATGCAGGTTCTTTGGGAGAGAAGGAGAATGTGCTGCAGGGCAGAGGCTGCCCTATTCCTTGTGTCGAGCTGAATCCCACATGGGCTGGGCAGCACCCAGGTGCAAAGATCACACAGGACCAGAAAGTTATTGAAAGTGGGAGATGCAAATTCCTTTGTTCATGCACAGAAGTCCTTTCCACTGGTGACTTCGACATGACGTGTGGTTGTATTTCCTTGGTCCTTCTCCCTGCTGAACATTCCTTCTCTGTCAGTCCTGTAGAATTACCCAGATTATCTCAAGCTCGCATATTTTCATGAAAGAAAGGCTTTGTCTTACTAGTGCGACCTTGTCTCGCAGAACATCTAACAATATCTGTACCAAAGTCATTTGCTCTGCATCACAATTTGAGCCCTTTATCGAGAGCTTCTCCCTAGGAGGGACAGGTGTGATTACACAGAACAGCATATTCATCAATATAACCACAACAAAATTTCCAGTCTTAAAGATTTCTTTAATGTTTTCTGTTGAAACAAAAACAAATCATTGTCTTGCTATTAATGGTTAAAAGAAAGATCCCAAAAGAAGATGACAAAACTTTCATAAGAAGAATAGTTAAAGAGAACAGAGCAGACACAAGAGCAGGTCTGAATATAAGCTCCGATCATTCAAGGACAGCTGGAGCTGTGAAATGGTGTTAGTTACCTGGTTGCAGTGAATTACTTTTGCTGTAGCAAAGAAGGTGCTCTTGACTGTCATTTTTAGGTCAAAACAGCCTCCAGACTCCAGACTTTGTTGCGTGAACAGACAAGATTGAGAATTGATAATTACTGGGACTTTGATACTAATGAAGTATTCTTCATGACTTTCATTGGTAGTTCAGTATGTTTTTCAGCTTGCTGTTGTAACTGAGTGTGTGAGGATGCTGGTGATGAATTGTGATGAATATCTGGTGTCTTGGTTCACTTTATTAAATTATTTCAGAACCTCTAGCATCTGAAGAGCAGAAGTCTGATCTGAAAATGGAACAAAGGGCACACTTTAGCTCAGAGATACTGACACCAGTTGTTTTGACAGCCCTCTTCTGAAGGAACATAAGAATAACCTTGATTATTGTAGGATTGCACTTGTTCATGAGTTCTGCATTCTTTTGAGGTACACAGATATTGTCACACTTACCGTAAAAGTGCAGGATACTGGAAGTCTGAGCAATTAATGATTAAGTGTTGTGAACTTCAGAGTGTGACAATTTAAAATTGACACACCTGATACTTATATACTTATCCTGTTGTCAGTTGTTGTCCTAAAACAACTTAATTGTCTTTATTAAAGGAAAACAAGGAAATGCAAATATTCTCGGAAGAACCTTAGACTGGTATCTAGTTTTAATTTTATAAAATCCTTGTCATGCTAAGCACTCACTAGTGTTTCATACTGGGGGGGTGGGAGTGTGTGTTTTAAAGGAGCAGCCAGCTCAATATCTTAAAACCATACTATACAATCCCCATTCTGTTTTAGACTTGGTACAGATATCCAGACACAGCTTCTGCAAGTTCTGAAATTGTAAACACAAACATTCTCCCTTCTTTAGGATGTATGGCACAGATTGCATGAGGATTTGTTCCTGTTTTCTCTACCCCTGTCCAATAAAGAAATCCCAATAAAAGTCTTGTCCTGAGTTCTACCTGCAGATGGTCAGTAGAGTTTATTAAGTTTTATGAAGACAGCAAATGCATGAAAAATACAACCAGCCACTAAAAGTTGTTTTGTCCTGAGCTTATTTGCTCTTCCCTGCACAGTTACAGACAACAACAAAATCAGTCTTAAAAAACATACGACAGCCTAATTTCTCCATTTCTTCTGCTTGCAATTTCTGGAGTTTGTTTGTCTGATACCCTCAGACTCCTTTCTATTGATTTAGGGAGAGCTTTGGTTGAATAGTATTTTTTTATATTTTCTTTTTAAGTCCTCAAACATGTATTATTTGAAGGAACTGAGGCTCTAGTCAGTAAGATCATTCTTCTAACCTGCTTACTGAGCTTTCAGAACAGGGCATGCTGATGTTGAGGTGACCTAGCATAAGCACTCAGTCTGAATTGTTCTCATAGGCCTGAATGAGAAATGATTTGTTTATTATGCCACTAAGTTGGTACAGCTTCAATTTGGTACAATCTTCAACTGTGAAGTATAAATGCAATTAAAAATAATAAATTTAATTTAAATAATTAATTAATATAATACCTGTGCAGGAATCAAAACTGTACCAGACGGTACAAAGCAAGGTCACACTGAGGAGAAGATAACTTTCTGTTGGAATAACTCAAGTAGATCAGTTGCTAATCCCAAAGTTATGTATAGCAGTATCATGAAAAGTCAGATATTCTCATGTTTCTGAGTTGATGTTTGTGGTAAAGGCAGCTGTATGACTGAGTAATCTGAAAGTCTTCTGACATATACAAATAGGCTATTGTTGCACGTGAATGGAGAAAGCGAGCAGGCACTGTCTTCTTCAATTACCTTTTGTACATATGCTTTTTCTGAGGTAACCACAACAGTCTTTTGGTTGTAGTCTTCTTCCCCTCTGAAGTTCTGGGACTGGGAAGGACTAGAGATGCTTCTGCCCAGCAGAATTCAGGGGTGCTGTGTCACCAGTGGGGGCTGGAAGGAAGGAGTCTCAAGAAGGAGCTGGGAGAGGAACAAAGTCTTTTGGTATAAAAACACTAGGTTTAGGGAGAATTAGGAATAGACTGCAGCTTGTCTTTGAAAGAGATTTGGGATTTCTTGGGAGAAGTAAGAGGCTCTTTTCTTTGGGAAAAGAACCTGGAGGGTTTGGAAATGTTTAACAATAAATGAGACACATGAAGAACACAGCCTACTCTTTGGTTTTCTCCATCCCTCTGTCCCATCTCCATCTTATCCCTCTAACACAGCACACTCTTAGTCCTCTCTCTAGTGTTTGGGTTACTACTCTGTTCACCCTGAGAAGAAAGAGAGGAAGGGTAAATATGTGTTGCCAAATAAAAAGTAATTAGAAAAAACATGAAAGTACTTTCTTTTTTTTTTCCTTCTCCCTATGTCATGTTAGTTGCATGTCAACGTTACTGAATATTAAAATATGAAGAAAACATGGGTAGATCTTTGTCTTCTTATTATTATCCCATACAATTAAAACTCCTGAAAGAAAATTAGCTTAGAAGCCTGATTATTTTTTTCACTGTCGGAAATTGGTGTATTTATTGGACACCTTATCTGCAAAGTGACCTTACGAATGCAAACAAAATGTGTCTGGTAGATTAACAAAGGACCACACACCTGCGTCTCATGCAAAGTTCCTTTTTGTTGCTGTCACAGAAATATACTGAGAGAGAGTTTGACAGATGGCATTACAATTCAAATAAAGAAAAATAAGCTTCTGAATTCATACATATTTCCTTGTCATTCAAATGCCAAGGGATTTAACATAATGTTTAAAGTATGGAGTGACTCAATTTTAGTGTACTCAGAAATATAACTAATGCATAATGATGAAAAAGTTATGACAAGAAGTTTCAGAAAGCAGTTACATGCAACTAAAGCAGATTTTTGTCTAATTTGCAACAAAACAAAAAGTAGTAGAAAATGAGACTTTTAAAGTTCTCATTCTGGACAAGTCAATGAAGCCACTGAGGAGACAAAAATAGATTTTAATCTAATTTCACTAATATAAATCAAGAATTGCTACTTCAGCAGCTGCTGTGTTAACCTGAATTTTCCACGGTACAGTGAAATCTCTTTCATGAATTGTGTTGATTTATCTATTTAATCAAATACTATTTAAACAGCTAATGTATCTGCAGTACATGTATCCAGCTACTGTTCAGAACTGAGGAAACATTATTAAAAAGCATAGTAGTCAGATCACGTAGGAAGTACCTTGAGAAAGATTCTTCTATCTGATTGCGTACAACTTCATTGACCACTTGGAAATAAAATACAGAAGTATAAGATGTCTTGTACTTGATTACAGCTCTAGTTTATGTAATCTGGTCTGAGATTTCCATTCAAGGCCAGGATCTGATGCTTCTGAGGTAGTTGCAGCTTATCACAAATAAGTGATGTACCTATGCAATTTTACAGTTTGGGTAGGATAGTGTTTTATTTGTGAACCACCCCCAGATAATCACTTCATTGTAAGCATACAAAGTACTTCTTGGCTGCTTTTTCTTTTCATTATCACTATAGATGCTACATTTTCCCATTTCTTTTTGTAATGTGTCTATCCATTTGCCTCACTGACCTGTCACATAAAATCAAGTAATTGCCATTTGGTGCAATAACAAGGCAAAAAAACCCCCAAAAAAGCCAGAAAACATTATGCTGTGTGCTTTATTTTGAAACATTGACTTGAGACTCTCAAGGCCCAGCAAGACAAACGAAGTCATGAAACAAGTGTTTTCTAATGTTGATTGAAATTTTAATTAAAATTTAGTGTTCTTATTTTAAAAAGCAATCAGAAAGAAGGTAAAATAACCTGTTCAAACAGGAAAGACAGTTAGGGAAGTAGGAAAAAGGATTGTCCTCTGTTCAAAAGAGCAGCTTGGTTTTACAGAGCTTTCCTATGGGATGGGTGGATGGATGGCTGGTGGAGAGTCTGTAGGTCAGGATCAGAGGAGAAGCTGATAAAGAAGACCACACTGGGTTGTTGTTACAGACCTTCTGATCAGGGTGAGGAAGTCCTCTTAAAGCAATTCCAGAAAGTCTCTGATCACAGATTGTGGCTTCTGTGGGAAACTTAAACATTTATGACATCTGCTAGGTGGGCAGCAAGGCAGAAGACAAGCAGGCAGCAAGATTTCTAATGGGTTTTGGGCATAACTTCTTGATACAGATACCAGGTGGGCCAATGAGGGGTGATATATAGCTGGACCTGCTGTGAACTAACAGCAAGAACTAATGGGAGATGTGGCAATCAATGGCAGCTTTGGCTATAGTGACCATGAAGCAGTGAAGTTCCAGATGCTGTGGCATAGGAGCTCAGGATGTCTGGAGGTGTTAAGCCCTCACAATGTCCCTGACGAAATCATGAAGCAGGTGCTCAGAAAACACATTTCTGGGCAGCTGAGGGACAGGGTGATGGCTGGGAAGGGCCAGTGTGAATTTACGGGGTGCAGATCATGCCTGACCAATCTGATTGCTATGCTAAAATAACTGGATTTGTGGATGGAGCCAAAGCAGTGGATGTCATTTACCTTGACTTTTGCAAGATGTTTTGTACTGTCTCCCACAATATTTGTGTATCGTATTTAAGGTGTTAAAAGTCTGTATCAATGGAGAGCTTAAAATGTATGTACTCGGTGGGTGATGAGGCTCAGAGGGTAGTGTTTAATGGGCTATATGATAGCTGAATGCCTATGCAAGAGGAGTAGCACAGGGGTTTATAGCTGTCCTGTTTGACACCCTTATGTACAGTATGAAGGAGGCAGCAAAGTCAACTTTGCAGGTGACTCCGGGAGAAACAGTCAGTATGGTCAAGGGCAGGGCTGCCATTGAGGTGTCTGGCCAGGCTGGAGAAATGGACCATCAGAAACCTTGGAAAATTCAACAAGGACAAATGCCAAGTCCTGCACTTGGGAAGGAAGAAAATCTTGCAACAGTACTGGTTGGAAACTGACTTGTGAGACCACATATGTAACACTGCATCCAGTTTTGGGACCTCCAATACGTGATAAACTGGATTGGTACATGGGAGCGAGTTCAGCAGAGGCCACCAAGATGGTCAGAGCAGAGGCACTTGCCTGTGAGGAAAGGCTGACGGTAATCCTATTTCCCCTTTAGTGAAGTTTAGCACTGAAAATAACATTAAAATATGCCGTTTGTGTTTGTTACAGAGTAATAGGGGTTTTTTTCTTCATTATACCAGAGGTTAAAACATGAACAGCTAGCTAAAGTATGTTGAAGCTTATATATGAATTTGAGGTACAAGTAACAGAATACTTAGCCACTTCCCGTGAGGGTGAGCCTGCGCTGTTAATAGCTACATACTTTTACGGGTCTTTTCAGGTCAGTAGACAAGCTGAAGGGTTTAGGTTATATAATAACAATAAATTCAATAACTCCATAAATTCACAGCATATGTTGTTAAACATTTAACAGCAAATGAAATAATATAAATAAATGAAGAGACTGAAAAGCAAATAGAAGCAGAAAAGCCTAACTTCATAAAATCAGGCAGTTGTTATTAGGTAGAAAACACTGGTTTGTAGCAAGGCTGAATTGATACAGTAAGTAACGAGGTACAAGCACTGAAAAATTTGAACATCCAAAAGATCAAAAAGAATGTTTCTTTTCAGTCTGTTTACTTCAAAGTCTAAAGAATATAGCATAAAAGAACTATGTTAATAAAATCAATTTCAAAGGCACTGGAGGTAGAATGGCATACGGCAAATCTGCTGAGCTTCAGGAATAAAATTTGATAATACAGCATGCATTTGATGTACTTGGGGCTCCTTTTCTGCTGGTAAAATGAGTGTGCCTGTGACAGACTCTTTCATGTGCATGTCTGAACTCTGAACCAGCCAGCAGTGCTGTAACAGCTCCTCACCATGCGTTTCAGTGACTGCTGGGGCATGTGCTGAGCTTCTGCAGCAGGTTCACATTCTGCACCAAGATTCATTCTGAAGTGACTTCACTCCTAGTAGTGCCCATATTGCCTACTTTAAATCAAGGAGCTATGAGGATGAGAGTTTCAGTGACTCTGTTTAGATAAACCTTTTGTTATATAAAAAATGAGATTACATGTAATTAACACAGAATTCAGAAATTATCCCAAATTATTCCTAGAAGCTAAGGCACATAGCTGTTCAATTATTCCTTGGAAGCCTAGATGCATTCATATCCAGTCTCCTGAGCAAGAACTTATAGCTAAAAAATAAGCGTTCCAATGTGATAAAGTACACCTGATGTTAAAAATATCTCTGCTGGTGGCAATATTTCACTTTGTAACAATGCTGGGAGAAAAATATTATTAAATTGATAGTGATATTTAGTAAACTGCATTCTGCACAATTAAGGCTGTAGTATGTCACAATAAGCTGCACGGAAGGAAAAAGATGCATTTATCAGATCTGAATGTTACATAGACATTTGTTTCCATTGTGCAAGAAGAAATTACACGTGAAGTCATTTTATTCATGAGAACAAATTGCACACTAATGGTTTGTGATTACATACAGAACCGAAACAGTTATGACTTTGTGTAATTTGTTGGTTTGAAAATGGTAGTTGGAGAACACAAGTTTAGTTGAAATTGAGTTTACATGACTTGACTTAGAGTTGGTTCACTCCCTAAGTTTTCCAGGTGTTCCATGACAGGAAGAGTGAATTTGGTTTTGCTATGGGGTATGTCCATCCTGCCTTTGTTCTTACTTTCAGTGACACAGTGACCAATTCAACCACCTATGTTTTATCTAATTTATTTCCTCCCGCAGCTTTCGATTTGTACTCTGGCCAGCCCTCTGCACCTGAGGGAACTGCACAGCTTGCCATGAGCAGCATCCACTCTCTGGTAATCTGTGCACTGTGCCTTAGGGTATTACAGGCAACATTTTATGTGTAAGCTACGAAGTGAGGACCACTGGTTTAGATTTGCAGAGAAATATTTGCCAAGGCTGTGTCTCTTAAAGAAACTGAAGGAGTGTGCACCTGCATTGGACTCTGGACCTACACGATGCCTTTGTACCATTTAATCATTTGAATACATCTCTAGTAGGTAACTGACTTGAAAAGGCAAAACTGAATTTGAAAGAGGGAGAAAGAGAAGAGAAAATGCAAGAGATAAAACAAGCAGAGGCCTGTTGAGTGGAAAGGTACAATATTTGTTTTCTGATAAGTCTCATACATAGGTTAGAAAAGAATATGTGACCTCTGCCTGGGCATTAACAAAGCAAGTGAACCAAACACATGGCGACTTGCACAGCTTCCACATCCTTATTGACAGCATTTTCGATAAAAGCAGGCATTATATTTTCTTTTTCCCTCTCATACTACATTCTTTTATACTTTACAAATATTTTGATTCCAGTTGATGCAAGAAATATGTTCTCCTCTCTCTTTCCAGCCTGTCAGTAGGGTAGTGACACAATACTGGCTGTTGTTCTGAAACCTTGAGAGCTTTTTATGTCTCTCTTCAATGCAGTTAGTACTCCATAAACTTTAGAAAAATTAATCTTTGGGTTTGGTAATATGCTTTTTCATGTTTGCACACTGAGATCCAAAATATACTCCTTCCTCCATCCCCAGAAAAGGTTGAGTGGCACTGTGTAAAATCATTCTGAAACGTAATGGCTCTCAGAAGACAGAATAAGAGCATCTAGACTATTAGCATAAGCAGGCTGTGATGAGAAGGCACTACTGTTGCTTATTAAAGTGTCCTGCTTGAATTCATAAATTCATATCCTTCCTTCCTTCCTTCCTTCCTTCCTTCCTTCCTTCCTTCCTTCCTTCCTTCCTTCCTTCCTTCCTTCCTTCCTTCCTTCCTTCCTTCCTTCTTTCTTCGAGGCTGTTAATAGCATTGGGCATTTAACTTTTACAAATGCAGCTCATTCTGTTATCTAAAAACTTACCCAGATGCCTGCTGTGCAAAGTGTCTTAGTATCAGCTGTATCTTGATCTTTTTTTTTCTTTTTGATGACTGCTGCAGTTTTAGCAAGATGCTGCCTCTCTGGTAAGGAATAAAGCATGAAATGTGAAAACTGGAGCATATAAATATACTATACAGATTACCCAGCGTGTTCCATCCACTGATGGTATAAGCATTGCCAAATGCAGCGCAAACTCTTACTGATTTTTAAATGGTGATTTTACAAATGTTCCTGAACAGGCCCTCCACTGGATGATAAGAGGAGATCTGTGGGAGTGCAATGTTAGATATTGAAGATTGAAAATATAGTTTACCTTTATACAGAGAAAGCCTCCTGGAGTCAATAGAATTGAAAGACATGAATGATAGAAGTGTTGGGTTCATGAAAATCACATACTCACAGAATTGTTTAAGTTGGAAAAGGCATTTAAGATCATCCAGTCCAATCACAAACCTGACACTTGCCAAGTCCACCACTAAATCATGTCCCTGAGTGCCACATCTACACATCTTCACATCTTTTAAATACCTCCAGTGATGGTGACTCAAGCGCTTCCCTGGGCAGCCTGTTCCAGTTCTGCACAGCCCTTTCAGTGAAGTAATATTTACTAAAATCTAGTCTAAACTTCCCCTGTTGCAACTTAAGGACATTTCCTCTCATCCTATGACTTGTTGCTTGGGAGAAGAGACCAGCACCCACCTCGCTACAATCTTCTTTCAGGTAATTGTAGACAGCGATAAGATCTCCCCTCAGCCTCTTTTTCTCAAGACTGAACAATCCCAGTTCCCTCAGCTGCTCCTCATAAGACTTGTGCTCCAGACCCTTCACCAGCTTTGTTGCCCTTTGCACATACACCAGCAACTCAATATCTTACTTCTAGTGAGGGGCCCAAAACTGAATACAGTATTTGAGATGCAGCCTCACCACTGACGAGTACAGGGGTACAAGAACTTCCCTAATCCTGCTGGCCAGGTGATTTCTGATCCAGGCTAGGATGCCATTGGCCTTCTTGGCCACCTGAACACACTGCTGGCTCATATTCAGCCAACTACCGACCAACACCCTCAGGTCCTTTTCTCCTAGGCAGCTTTCCAGCCATTCATCCCCAAGCCTGTAGTGTTGCATGGACTTAACATATAGCACAGTATCCATGAAACTGTTAGTTGCAGAAATTATACATGAACTGGCAATATAGTGTCTATCAGAGAATGCTATGATTTATCGCTGTCTTCCTAATTCAAATCCTGGTGGCCAACACTAGTCTCTTTCACAAGTGCTTTATAACAATTCTCTTTTATAAATGTTTACTGTTCATTCTCATTCCTAATGATCATTCCTGGGCACAGTGAAAAGAAAAAGAGGAAATGTAATGCCCTCACCCTTAATTTGGCAAATGCTTAGCTTCCTGTTTTATGAAGCACTGAAGTATTGCTTTCCTGTTATCTTTTATTTCAATAGTGAAAAATGGAATAAATGCCATTATTTGATTTAAAGGAAAAATAGCCACAGTGTTCCTGAAAGCAAATGTAGCAGAAGAGTCTTCTAACAGAAGCTCTGTAGTAAACAAACCTCCACTAACCTTATCTGCCTATACTTGGTGGACGAGGGGCTTGCAGCTTGTATTCTAGCAATTCTGTTTTACTGGTCAACACAGAATTTTAATTAAACATAGCTTAGGCTGCATCTGAAACGGAAGAATGAAATTAGAGCATAGCCTTACATGGAGTTTATATCTATTATGGTACACAAATGTAATTTTTTATTTCGTTTCTTCTGAACCCATGACTATTTTATGATGTTAGATAATCAGTTGTTCAGTCCATGCATTTAAAAGTGAGTTCTACATAATATGTCCGTCCAATTCATTAATTTTTTTACAGACTTTTGCACTAGAAAATGGTATTTGCCACTTGCCTTCTCAATAGTTGTGCCAGTTCATAAATACAGTTATGTATCATTACTTTAGGAAAAAATAGGCCAATAGGTTACCATTAAATCCTCAAATTATTTCAAATTTTCGTGTGTAAAATAAAATGTGTCCTCTGCATCTGTGTACTACATAGTGTATATACTTACAGAAAAAAAACCCCTAATTTAAAATTTGGGCACAATATCTACTTTCTTTTTTTAATTTCATAGTTGGAAAAAACTCCATCTACTAATATGCATTGGAAAAGGGACCTATGCACATATCTGTGTATGTGTGATCATGTGTGTTTGTGTATATTTTTATGTACGGATTTTACTGGTACCTGCCTAACTTCGCTCTAAGGAAATGTAATTGTAGATGGCCAGATATGAAAGCAGCATTAAGTTAATTAGGAGAAGAAAACCTTGCAAGGTCACATGTAAATAAAATGTGCATGGTATATAAACTAGTATTTTGTATTCATCTTTTGTCATAGGGTTAAGAGAAAGCATAACCTTTCATAGCAAAATATTGCCTTATTACGCAGTCACTGGGAATGTAACTTACTGTAGGGGTAATACGGGATTTGTGCATCAGCTGTATTCTTTTTGAATGTTTATGGATTACATTTCCCAGTCTTTTCTCAGGATATACAGGACTTTGTGGGAACAATTGTAGGGTTAATCACAGATTTTACTGAAGTTCTGAGCAGGTCTGGAAAGAGCAAGCAACACCAGGGCTTTCTAACGCTTGGTGATTTGATGGTGAGTGACATGACCTTGCAGCAAAGCATGCCAACAGCTTCCTGGGCTACAGCTGGCAGATAATTGCCAGCAGATCAAGAGAGATATTCTTTCCCCTTCACTCAGCACTGGTGAGACACAACTGGAGTTCTGAATCCAGTTCGGGGCTTCCCAGTGCAAGAGAGACATGGGAATACAAGGGGAATGATGAATAAGGAACTGTAGCACCTCTCCTATAAGGAAAGGCTGAGATTCCTGTGGCTGTCTGGCCTGGAGAAGGGAAGGCTCAAGGGGGATTTTGTCACTTCAAATAAATACAGGAAGACAGGTGCAAGGAAGATGGAACCAGGCCCTTTTCAATGGTGTCCAGTGACAGGACAGGAGGTAAAGGTGACAAATCGAAATACAGGAAATTCTGAGAAAAACTTTACTTCGGGAGCGATCAAACAATTAAAGAAGTTTTCCAGAGAGTAGGTGGAGTCTCCATCCTTGGAGATACTCAAAAGTGAAATGGAGATGGACCTGAGCAACCTGGTCTAGGTGACCCTGCTTTGAGCAGAGGGGTTGAGCTGGGCAATTTCCAGAGGTCACTTCCAACCTCGACCGTTCTATTTTTCTGTGACACAGATTCTTACAGAATCTCAGTACCACTCACTGTATATTGTGCCATAGTCTTTAACTGCACAGAAATTGATACCTGTGCACAATGGGAATACCCATCCTTTGGTGAGTCTCCTCCATGAGTCATCACATCTGGTACTGAGGTTTTTAGTCGGTATCAGTTGAGGTACTTGTCACATCTGCCTACTGTCTTTTAAACATAAGATGAAGTTCTGTTAGCAGTAAAATAATTTTAAGCATTCAGCGTGAGTGATAATGAAGTATTTATGCATGTACATGAATATATTGTGACAGTTTGCTTGTATGTGAACACAAAGTGATCTTGAAATCAGTGTATTTAACATTTTAATTGTTGATACCAGAATGTTTTCAGGATCCCTCTTTCTGCAAAATGTAATTCATTTTATGGCCAGAAGGTGCTATAATACCTCATTTTGATTTGTACTTCCATGTACTCCTATGTACTCCAGTGTCCCTTATATATAACTAAGCTTTGGAATAGGATGGCTCTGGAGGCTGTGGAATTGCCATCACAGTAAGATGAATAGAATAAACTTCTCAGGAACATATCGATATACTTACATGGCAGGAGGCAAACTCTTTTCATTCCTTATAGATCTGCTTTTCCAGGATTCCTAGCAGAAACAAAAAAAAAGCTCGAGAAGCAAAGTACTTTTTTTGTGTGTACCTGTTTCGGAAACCAAAATGCACTCGCTTCTTCCGGCAGTGGTGTCTTACAAAATGTGCTACAGTTGTTGGCTCGCACAGCTGTTGGAAGAATGAAGTAGTTGAAACTAAAATATGTTGTTCTAGAGACTGAGATCTGTGTTTGCATGCCAATTTTCAAGTTACTGCTGCTTGTGATTGCCGGAGTGGGGAGGGGTGGGCATTTTCAAGATTTGACATTTGCTTTGATCACTGTCCCTAATTTCACTATCAGGTAATTTCCCTCAAGACCCAGCAAAGATCTGAAAGTTTGTTATTAGAAATCTTAGCATTCTGTACTGCATTTACTGAGAGAAGTAACTCTTTGTTTTTCAGAGCTTCCATATGGCTGGGAGAAAATTGATGATCCCATTTATGGCACTTATTATGTTGAGTAAGTTCCCAAGTTCAATATTGAGTTGCTGTTACTATGTTAATTTGTTGTAACCTAATACTAATATTCTCTGCAGTGTTTAGTATTGCAAGGCATGGGTACAATTACTTGACATGTTAAACTGAGGGTATACCAGGAATTCTTAGTCATCAGTACAGCTAATGTGTCCAAATATATTCACTGTATTCCGAATCAGTGACTTAGGCATTCAGTCATTCTCTTTCTCCAGGGTCTGATTTCGTGGTATTGTTCCTGCTGATACCTGTACAAAGATCATATTAATTAAAGAGATGTTGTATTTCCTATGTAAGCTTTGGCTCTCCAGTGATGTAGAGATCTTGTTAATCAATGAATAGAGGAAAGCATAATCACCTTAGCTCAATTGAGATAGTTTTCTGGGTAGTCATTCCTTGCTGCAAATAAGATGCTTATACTGTTTGTACAGGTAGGCAGGTCATTTATATGCTGCATGTAAAATTTTAGGCATGTTGTGTTTTATGTTGTACTTAAAAGTGCATCTGAGTGTAAGAGAAAATAAATTTCTGTTCTCATAGCACAATTCTTCCTTTCATTTTTATTCCAGATTTTATTTTACTTATGAAACAAAAAAAACCAAATTCCTATTCTGTGCAAAGGGCAACAGAAAGCTTTTTTTTGAAGTAATAGGCAAAACCTGTTCTGTCCAGTTCCTGCATGAAATAAGTCAGAGAGATTATTTTCTCTGCTCTTTAGCTTAACACAGTGAATGACACTTATGCAAAGTGAATCTAGGTTCAAAATTGTGGTGCCTGTTTGGAGTGGTCAGTTCCCACTCTTCTCTGTACAGAAAGTATACAGCAGAGAAGGCAGCAATCTTCTCCCCATCACTGTGCAGACAACACTTCATAGGTTGAGAAAGGTCTATCAATTAGATCCTTTTATTAAACAGGAGTGATCTTTAAAGAACGTGGCCCATGACCTAAAATCTTCGTTTCAAATCCCAGCACTTAAGCAGTGCATTTATTCTAATTGTTTCATACAAAATAGAAAATTTTAGTTTGTGTGTCACATTATTCCCTGGATTTCTCAAGTCCATACCAACATGCTGACTGCAGGATCACTCTGGACAGATACCAGGACTGAAGCTTTTCCAGACCTGAGGATATGCTGCCACTGACATGCACAAGGTAGAGCTGGGCAGGGAGGTAAAAAAAAATCATAAATCTGTTTTCTAGAGGGCTGGAAAATATAAGATGTCTCTTTCTTTACTGCTATAACAGTAGCAGCTTGTGGAAGCCCATGCACCTTCCCTAGCTCTCATAAAAACCAAACAAACAAATCGAAACAATGTTTGGCTGCTGCCCTGCTGACTCCTTCTGTCCCGTTCTTCAAATGCAGGAGCACCTGCTCTGCTTCGTTATCCGCTGCTTGTTCCTTGCCCTCAGGTGAAAAAGCCCCATCTGCTTTGCTGCTCAGTACAAATCAGTTTAGTCAGTGCAGATTCAAGCAAAAGGATAAGTAAGTTTTTGAAGTCCCTACATAATGCCATTAAATTACCCTCTCTCTTTATGCCTGAGTTCTTTTCTGAAGTCCCCAAGTAGCTAGGAGCTTCTCATATCACTTTGTACTTAAACTCCCTGAAGATATCTGCATGTGCAATTATGCAGCTGCTGGGTCTTCTGCCTCAGTGGGTTTTTTCTGTATTTTGGCGTTTAACAGGTGTTGTGCAGCTTCTGTGCATTAATCTCTTCCTGAGACCCTGCTTTGTTGCTAGCGCAGCCCAAGGCATTCTGGCAGTGGTGAGGCTCACACTTCAGTGTAGAGTCAGAAAAGGAAAAAGTATTTATCTCCATTTCATGTCCATCCACGGGTAAACAGACACAAGGCACCAGGCCCAGGTGCTATTATGCAGTTATCTACTTTAAGGCTGTCAGTGCCAAATTTATTAATCCTACCACAGATAAGATGTGTGGAAAGATATATCAAACTCACTGCAGGCTCAGAGGATTTTAGAAATGGAATGGATGTTCACGGGATGGCATTAAAACTGCAGCTGCACCAAGTTTATAAGGAGTTTTATAGTCAGTAAAATGTAGCTGTACTTTAATTTGCTGTCTGAGCTAAATAAGTTTGAAACAAAGATTGCTTGCCATTTTTCATGCTAAAAAGTGGCAGTCACACCTTTTTTATTTCCAGTATGCAGTAGATGAGTTCATTTTTAACTAGATAAAATCAGATTACAGTTGGTTCTCTTAATTATGTCATAGAAGTGGGTAAATTATTAAAAGCTGGGTTACTTTCACACATTCAAGCCGAGTCCAACTTTATATACAAATCTTTAAAACTGCCAGTAAAGGAAAGACTTACACTCTGCTAAATGAAACATTTTTATCTCATGGGAAGTTTGTAAGGATAAGCAGTGAGACAGACAGATTCAGGTTCATCTTACAAGGAGTATCCATGCTCAGCTCCCATATTTTGAGATTAGAGAACAAGCTTGAAAAGAAACACAGACAGACCCCAAAGGTCTCACTAGTAAAGTTAGTAAAGACTAATCACAACATATTTACAAATGGTGTTAAAACCAGAAGATCTCTAGTATAACTTCCTCTCTTAACCATGCATGAATATATGTCTGAGACATTATTAAAAATTTCATTTGCCCTGTTATGCAGGCCCAGGCTTCATTTGTAAGTTGTAGACATTTGACATCAATGAGAAGTGTTTCCTCTACATGGATTGACTTTCATGCAATTTTCTCTTAATTTATAAATTAAGAACTAGGAGCAGTTAGCTGTGCAGGGCTATAGACAGAAAGTGGTTATTAGAGTGTGGTGGGTCTTTGAGCATGCTAATTTCCAAAAGATTATTTCCCCTTTTAAGGATGATTAACTATAACACAGAGCTCAATTTCCAGACATGATCTTGCTAAGAGAATAGCTAAATTAGCCATACAGTTATTTATTCTGGAAAAATATACCACCTTGATTTACAGTTTCTGACAACACACTGTAACTATTCAAATAGAAAAACTTAGTTCAGGCCTTTTTGTCATAAAATATTAGTAACTGAGAAGTGTGAATGTAAAGAAGAGTTAGGCAGTATCAAGTTATGCATTGGAATGTCCATCTTTTAGGCATCCTAATCCTCAGAATTTCTTTAGTGGGTTATAGGCAATAAGTTCAAGAGACAGAGCCACAAACTACCAAAAAAACACATACATTAAAGTGGCGAAGAAAAGGAGGTAGGTTAAACTCCCATCTGCTGATGCACATGGCAGGGCTCAGGCCATCTACCTCAATCTACATAGTAGGCATTACTGCCCATAAATCTCCAAAGAATGTGTTTTAGTTGTCTTAAGCATGTATAGCATGAAACTCCATCACAAAACCCAGCTTAGCCTGGCCACACTCACTGATGAGGCAGCAGAATGATTTCTGTGTCCTACAGGCTGGCTGGTGGTGACTACCTACACATAACACAAGAGACAATATTTCACCTTTACAGCTCAATGCAGCCCAAAACCAAATCCTACTTCCGAGGGGTTGTCCTGCGTTGACATATGGTGAGCTGCCAGAGGACAGCAGCGCCAGCTACCCTTTTTTCTCTGCAGAGGGAAATTCAGGGTTCTTAGGAGTAGAAAGCAAACAAAAGGCAGCATGATTCTTCTGTACAGCACAGTGGCACTGGGGGAAATTAGTTGGACTCATGTTTGGATTAGGTTTTATATTTAATATGCATTGTATAAAATAAAGGAAAAAAAGTGAAAATAGAAATGCCCACTGTATTAGATATCATGAGCAATGAGCAATACAGTTTTGAATCATATCCAAAATCTATTTTAACCACAAAAGCACCTATTTGTAACCATCTCTAAAATTCTTTATATGGCTTGTCTTGTTAAGGCCTAGGTTAGTAATACCTATTTTGTATGCTGTTGAAGTAGCTAGATGAAAGGCAAGAATGTCCTTTCAAGGGAACTACTTAGCTTAATAACTTCTTTCTCACGTAAACCCATCAGTAGCAATTTTTCTGATCTAACCATGAAGCTGTATAGCACTTAAAATTGAATGAAAGGGAGAGGTTACGTGTCTCATCAGTCTAGGAGCATAAATCCAGTGCTACTGACTGATAAAAACAACTGATTATCAGTATAATTTTCTTCTCTTTGATTTCTCTCGGACACAATATTTAATGCAGTTTTTTTAATTTGTTGGAATTCTCACACTGTGCTTTAGAGACTACCATAAAACAGTCAAAATATTGGAATAAGTTGGAGCTAAGAATTATTAAGATTGCACCAAAACCTTGAGGTGCTTCAAGTATCTCTTCAAGTCTTCCATCTGATCTGATGGGACAGAAAAGTCGTTTTGAAGATAACCATTACTGAAAACATTTATGTGCGAATGGACTAAACCAAAACTTAAACTCTACTTAGAGACCACAGCAAGACAGTGGATGACAGATTCTGTCTATGACATCAGTCCCACGGGACTCATCCCATACTATCTTAGATCTTTGGTTTTTATATCACAGAACCACTTATAAATTGTAAATTAGGTCTGCAAGAGGCTGCCTGCGGCACTGAGATGTGCCCTGCAATTACAGCATAACAGTAAGCACAACTGAAGGTCCTAAATGCAGATCTGTACTGTGATATTGGATATTCATTACATCTGCGTAATATGGGACAAGACCTATGGGATACCCATGCTCTTCTGGAAGGGCAGCTGACAACCTGGGCAGGACACTTTAAAGCCTCTAAAATAAGACTTGATCCCTATGTTGAAGTCATTAACTCAGTCCACTGTGTAGCAACACTGGTTTTAAACTTACCAAATGCTAACATAAAACAAGCTAGAAAATTTAGCCCATAGCTGCTATTGAAAGCTGGAAAACTGTTTCATAATTTCACACTTCTGCTTGTAAGAAGCCTACAGATTTCAAGTCTTAAGTCCTGACGTCTTTAATACATTCTAGTATTTACTTTCCAACATATTCACAGAATGAGTTATATATAAGAATTAATTCTGCTTGAATAAAAAACTAAAAATCCTTTGCTCTTCTATCATAAAGACTCTCTCTTCACTGATCTTCATGTAAAACCTTTTCTATGAAACTTTATGTAGTATTTCATGTGATAGTTCATTACTGCCTTGTGTAATGGCAAAAATAGTATTTCCTTCACAGTATTGAAATACATCACATGATAGACAGTAAAAAAGTGAAAAAAGTATTTTTCATGCTTGTGTTACTATTTCATAATTACCCTATGAACATTTAATGCGTGTAAGTCTTGTCATCCTCCGTTTTTAACTGGTGAATTTACTCTCCCTTCTATTACACGTTTTTAGGTTTATAATAGACTAAAGTGCTGAAGACCCTTAGAATGGTCTAACTAGGAAGCAAAAGCCTAGAAGAGGAAAGCCTACAATCTTAAAAGGCCGGTCCGAGGACGGAAAGAAACAAAAGGGGCTATAGCACAGATTATAATTTACAAGAAAACTAATAATCGAAATTTTAGAGTATGAGAGTAGGTTAGCAGGCACATGAATGAGTTATAGTCCTGCTAACAAAGTAGTGACTCCAGGATTTTTCACATTTACTTCCTCTCACTAGATCAAATATTGTTTTACATGACTGGAAATCTTCATTGCCTTAGCTCTAGCAACTAACTCCTGCTTTTCCCATAGGATTTGCTGCCTTCCCTCTACCTCACTTCTTAGTGGCAAGTCCACTTACTTTCTTTGAAGCAGTCTAGAATCTGAATTCCAAGGGAACTGAGAACTGCTTAAAGGCATGAAAGGTCATTTCAATATAAATTGAAGGTATTCAATCTTTTTTAGGATCTCAGAGTTTCAAGTTACAAGGTCACTTCTCCAACTGCTTA
Source organism: Dromococcyx pavoninus (assembly GCA_033558185.1). Classification (NCBI taxonomy): domain Eukaryota; kingdom Metazoa; phylum Chordata; class Aves; order Cuculiformes; family Neomorphidae; genus Dromococcyx; species Dromococcyx pavoninus. Next base: position 251,868 of record JAUMJL010000063.1, on the reverse strand, counting down.
AAGCCTGTGATTTGGATTAGACTTTCAGAACTCAATACATAATAGCTCAGTGAGAACAAATAAGGAGTGACATGTTTGAAAACCTGCTGTTCTATACATATGTATTTATTTCCCCAGAACAACGTTTGCAGTACAAAACCTCTTTCTCAATTGGGGTCCTATCGTGATCCTGTCTTGTGGAGTTGTTCAGTGCAGCCTACTAAAAATTGTTTTGCCTTCTTCAGGAAACACGTGAAACATCACAGGACAGGATTATAGGAATACTCATTGATTGATAAAGTGTATGCTTTAAATTAGAGAATTAAAATCAAGGATATGATGAGAGTATGTAGTTAAGATAGTAGTATAATTCTAAATCCAATACAGAAAATCAGTGGTGTAGTGACAGACGTGTACTTAACTGGCTTGTTGTAGGAAAAGTAAACATCGAGGAAAAGATATGTACATTATCTTTTCTTATATTTCGTATATATTTATCTATGTAGTTCTACCATCTTACTTAGATTCTGCAACATCCCGTTCTTCTGTAGAGCTGAGCAGATATATACCATAGAATTAAAAAGTTATCATCTTCAGTTTATTTCCTATGTTAGGTTTATTTCTAAGCTGCAGTCGTATAAGCACTCTGTGTCCTAGCCTTTACCTTTCCTGTAAGTGATTAAGTGATTTCATTTACAGCTAATCAATAATAATACACAAAACTGGTTCAGAACCTTATGCGCTGAACAATGCTTGTACTAAGACATGAAAAACTGTTGTCATAGGATGCTTCAGCGGTACTGCTATTTAGAATATAGTCCTATAGATCAAACCCGATTGTCTGTAGCAGAGTTCAGCTTATTGAAATGATAGGACAATTTTCAGTGCTGTTCATTATTCAGTGCACTGGATTGTGCACTTCTCATCTCCAACAAAACTGTGTGGAGTATAAGGGACGTGCTTAGGCCCATTGGGGTTTCATTACGGTTTTGCTATCTAACCACACACACCTAAGTCACATCCAGCATCCTACTGTGAAAATGATAATTTTCCCCAACTGAACCCAATTTTTAATCAAAACCAAATTTTTTCCAGCCACATAAATAGAAGAACACAATTTGAAAACCCTGTCCTAGAAGCAAAAAGGAAGCTACAGCAGCATAACATGCCCAACGCAGAACTTGGAACAAAGCCTATGCAGGCCCAAGGTTTCCGAGGTACAGTACCATGTCAGCTACCTTAGTTAAGATGAAAGATCCTGCTCTCCTGTTTATGTGACAATAATTTTGTCATAGTCTGATTAAAACAATAGTGTTGCCAAATCTCACAATCTTATCGCCTATCTCGTAGGGTTTTTCTTCTCTAAATGTCCGGGTTCCCACAATTGCAGGATACATGAGCCACCTAAAATATTCTAACCATCAGAGGTGCGGAGAAAAGACAGAAAAGTCGACCCTAGTGTTTCCTGAAGACTGAGGAGCAGAAAGCACAATAAAAGCCCCAAAGTAATTTTCTAAATAAAACGATAAATTCTATTCTTGGGAATGTATGACTCTCTTGAGCAGCCAAGGTTGACAACACTGAAATAATTAATTGTACTTTCTCTAAATTACTGTTAATTGATGTTTGGTGTGTTTCTAAGCTAGCTCATCTAGCAAGCATCAATTACATTAAAAGCCTCGAGCGCTGTGTTATAGGAGTTTGCAAGAATACAGCCTCATGGTAACATAAAAATTAATGTGTTTAAAATGAGCTTTGTGAGCAGCAAACGGTATGGGTAGAGATGAGTAAACTTTAACGTAAGGTTATAGCCAGAGAATGAGACTTGTTCTCCTTTGTACTAGTAGAAAGTTCCTCATCAACCTTACCTAGAGCCAAATTCGCCCACCTGCGCCCCGCTCCCAAGAGGTCCCGCAGTGTGAATGACCTGTCCCAGTGGCAGCGCAACACCACCGGGACACTCAGGCTGCACGGTATGTCCTCCACTGCCAGACAGCCTAGTCCCATCACAGCTGGCATAGTGGGAGCAGTTGAAGTCACAACCTTTTCACCTTCCTCCCACCCTTCCTCACCAAGCCCAGCACGAGAGAGAGGCATGGGGACCCCTCACCAACCACACTGTACACCGAGGCATGCGGAGAGGGGATGCAAAGGTTGCACGGCAGTTATGTGAGTCACTTGTTGGATGCCAAATCCCCACGTGTCTGGAGAGAAAAGCTCACCTAATATTCAACATTGCTTGTTAACAAATGGAATAAGACATCCAGCGGATATTTTCTTTAATGTAGGTGGGAGGGAAACTATGGAGAATGTATAACTTTGCAGACAAAACTGAATTTATAGGTTTATAGAGATTTTAAAATTACCTCACATTATTTTTATTGTTGTAATTATTTTAGCTACATAATATCCACTTCTAAATTTGTCTCTAATATGAAAGAACGTTTATAACTCCCCACTTATGGCTGATCTGCCATAGATAAGAAATGCATTTCAAGCCTTGTATTGATGTAAGAGCTCACAAATACTTTTTTCCTGGAATGCCTGCACTCTTTATTTCCTTGATTTTCATGCACTGTCATCTGCTGCCAGCCAATATTCTTGTCTGCTGTCACCACTATGCTGTGATTAGATTGGAACTTTTGTCTTTCTTGTTTGTGTTGACTGATGTAGAAAAACCACTCTTCACCCGCGATGCATCACAGCTGAAGGGGACATTCCTCAGCACAACTCTTAAGAAAAGCAACATGGGGTTTGGATTTACCATCATTGGTGGGGATGAGCCAGATGAGTTTCTTCAGGTGAAGAGTGTAATTCCTGATGGGCCTGCAGCACAAGATGGGAAAATGGAAACAGGTAATTAAGATGGTTCCTCTGTTCTTCTATACGAGAAGTAGAATGAGACATAAACTTCTTAGTCTCGCTCTCTCCATGAACGCATACGTTTTTCAATATCACTTTCTGCGTTAATGTGTAAGACATCTGGCCTATAAGATAAACTTCTCTGATAAAACTTTCATGTAATTTTTCTTTCTAATAACACCAAGTAGCTTATTTTTTACCATCTCACAGTATTTTAAGGAAGAAAAGACCTATGCATTCCTACATAAAAATGGGATGTGATGTTCTTTGGTATGTAGACTGTTTACTCAGGGGGAGTCTGTGCAATGGAAAGAAAGAGACAGGCAGAGACAACATAGACTACTAAGTGCAGATTTATTTCTTTAGAAAGGATGGGTTTGCAAAATAATGAAAGTCAAGTCTGATCCAACATAGTTCTTATTAAAACTATCAAAGCGAGAGTTTTCAGTGAGGCATATGGACACGTAGGCATCTGTGGCCTACTAATAAAGAATCTGTGAAAACTGACTAAATAAAAGAAACTTCCTCTGAAGAGATTTAAAGCTGCTCTTAAGATCTGGACTGCTACTGGAAATATTTTCTTGTCCACGGGTTGATAAAGATTGTGAACCACCGTGTTAAAGGTTTGGAAGGTCACATCAGGTTTGTAGGTAGATGATACATTTTTGGAGAAAAATTAACTTAGTTTCTAAACTAGCTTTCATCTCTTGTAGGGGAAGACAACTGGAGAATAATAGAATAATTTCAGGTGGCAAGGACCTTCAGTCACCAACCTCCTGCTCAAGCAGGCTGGATCAGGTTGCTCAGGGTTGGATCAGATTGCTCAGGGCTTCCTCCATGAGACTTCAGAAAAAAATATAGGACAGAATTCCCACAGCCTCTGTGGGCTCCAGACCCAGTGGTTAACCACTCTCATGGTGAATATTTTTGTTCTTTAGATCCAATTAGGATTTCTACTGCTGCAACTGATTACCAGTAACTATAGTCCTGTGTTTGTGCAGCCTTGTCACTGTACAACGTCTCTCTCCAGCCGTCCATGTTCCTCAGACACTAGTCAGGTTGCGCATTGCTGCTAGGATATGTGCATGGTATTTCCTTCTGTTTTTCACCAAGACTCTGTAGAAGAAAGAAGAAAGACCAGGCTGCTCAAAGCATCATCCAACTAGGCCTTGAACGCTTTCAGGAAGGGTTCATCCATAACTTCCTGGACAGCCTGTCTCACCACCCTCATCGTGAAGAATTTCTTCCTAATGTCTAATCTAAATCTTCCTTCTTCCAATTCAAAGCCATTCCCCCTCGTCCTATCACTGTGCGCCCTTGTGACTCAACTGTCTCAGCTTGTCTTCCTAGCAGAGGTGCTCCAGCCCTTTGATCATCTTTGTGACCCTCCTCTGGACCCACTCCAACAGTTCGATATCCTTCTTATGTTGAGGATTCCAGAACTGGACACAGTACCCCAGGTGGGGTCTCAAGAGAACAGAGTAAGGAGGAGAATCACCTCCCTCAACATGCTGGCCACTCTTGTGGTGCAGCCCAAGACACGGTTGGCTTTCGGGTCTGCAAACGCACATTGCCAGCTCGTGTTGAGCTTCTCATCAATCAGCACCCCCAAATCCTACTCCGCAGGGCTGCTCTCACTCACATCATCCCCCAGCCTGTATCAAAACTGCGGATTGCTCCGATCCAGGTGTAGGATCTTGCACTTGGCCTTGTTGAACCTCACACTGTTCACACAGTCTCACTTCTACAGCTTGTCCAGGTCCCTCTGGATGACATCTAGTCCTTCTGGTGTGACAACTGCCGCGCTCAGCCTGGTGTCATCTGCAGACTTGCTGAGGGTGCACTCAATCTCACTGTCTGTATCATCAATGAAAATATTAAACAGCACTGATCCCAGTACAGACCCTTCAGGGACACCACTTGTCACGGATCTCCATCTGGGCATCAAGCCGTTGACCACTACTTCCTGAATGTGACCATGCAACCAATTCCTTATCCACTGAACAGTCCACTCATCAAACCCATATCCCTCCAATTTAGAGGATGTTGTGGGAACTGTGTTAAAAGCTTTAAAGAAGTCCAGATAGATAACACCCATTGCTTTTCCCATGTCCACTGATACGGTCGCCTCATTATAGAAAGCTACTAGGTTGGTCAGGTAGGACTTGCCCTTGGTGAAGCCATGCTGGCTGTCTCAAATCACCTCCCTGTTCTCCATGTGCTTGAGCATAGCTTCTAAGATGATCTGTTCCATGATCTTCCCAGGCACAGTGGTGAAGCTGACAGGTTGGTAGTTCCCAGGGTCATCCTTTGCACCCTTTTAAAAATGGGCACAATGTTGCCCTTCTTCCAATCATAAGGTCTTCCTCTGAGAGCCATGAATTTTCAGATATGATGGAGAACATCTTGGCAACCACGCCAGCCAATTTTCTCAGGACTCTCAGATACATCTCGTCAGGTCCCATAGGCTTATATTTGGTCAGGTTCCTCAGGTGGTCACGAACCTGATCTTCTCCTACAGTGGGAGGGGCTTTCCCTCCTAGTCCTTATCTTGTTGTTCATTGACCCAGGAGGGTTGAGGAAAGTGGCTGCCTGTGAAGACTGAGGCAAAACTGTTTTTCAGTACCTCAGCCTTCTCGTCTGTTGATACGAGGTCACCATTATTGTTCATTGTAGGGGTACGCTTTCTTTAACCTTCCTTTACTGGTTGCATACCTGTAGAAGCCCTTTCTGAAGTCTAATTTATTCTGTAGGTCTCTCCAGGACTTTGCAAGTAGGAAGTGTGAAAGTTTCGAAAAGCATTATTTTAAAAAAAAAACACAATTTGCCTCAAGTCTTATATTACAGCCAGCATGATGTTTCTGATGCCAAATAGATAGACGGTTAATTTATATAAATAAGTAAAATGTAAGAAAGAAGTCAGATATAGATTGTTGGCATTAGTTTTATAAAAAAAAATAGTCAAACATCTTTTTAATTCTCAGTTGTTGTTGCCATTTTAACTTAATGCAGTCTGGTTCCCCAAGGCAATATAAAACTAAATGATTAAGTGAATAAAAGATACAACAGACTTCCTGAAGTTCAGGAGATTTTAGTAACATAAACTTCATTTTTTAATAGTATTTTCATATTACCTAATACACTGCATGAGAAATTTTCCTTTTTTGTCATGGTTTAGCATTCTCAGATCCAGCACAGAATTATAGTTACTTGCTAATCAGTTTGAAGTGTGGGCTGGTTATTGGTTAAATTGTTCATATGAAGTTCTTTTTTCTGGAAAAGAGAGTGTCCGTGCAACTTGCCTAAATTGTGATGTTGAAATTTAATATGAGTGTCATAATACTATCGATGGTGATTGTTGTAGTTACGGATTGTGAAAAGAGTATGTAGAAAAAATGTTCTTTAAAATGCACAGAGGTAATATTGATTTTTTTTTTGGAGGTCATTAATTCAATTATATTAAGAAGGCAGGAGAGAAATGTGCATTCAGATATAAAATCACTCTGTAATTATCTGAGCCCAATGTGTACAAAATTACATCTCAGAATCAATTCTGGCCTCAAATGCCTTTATTTTTGAGAAGAGTAACAGAGTTCTGATTTAAAGTAATTGGAGAATCTCAGGCTAATGATTGTGGTTTCTATGAATATTTGAAGCGATTTATAAATATGATAATGGTAAACTGAAAAAAAATATATTTAAGGCCAGAATATTTATAAAAGCAGTGCTCAGCAAAGCGCTTGTATTTCTTGATCCAATCCTTTTAACACTTTCTGAAGTAGGATTTCTCTCCTTATTCTGCCATTTTACCGTCTAATCAACTGGAGATATGAAAGCCTCCTAAATTCCATCAGTAGCATTTGTCAGTAAAGTTGTTAAAAACTTACATTTTCAAACTATTTTAAATTAATGTGTGTACCTTTTGTTTGTTAGATAAGGCATCACTGGGGGATGAATAGAGCTTTGAAAGTAGATTTTATTTATTCTTTTGACATTAACTGTGTGGTGGTGTGCAATTTATGTGCACTTTAGCTATGATCACAGTCATAGGAGGCTTTGATAAATGGTAAAAAAAAATACTGTGGCAGTCATCATAGCAGAAAGCTTGAGGATGATCTGTGAAGCAATTTAGGTATAAGGGATAACCACAGCTGTTGATGCTCCCTGCCCTAGTACAACTTTGGAGCCTTTCCCTTGCAAGAGTGATACTTATTTTTGGACAAGTGATAAAGAAAATCCTAGTGATTTATACCTTCATCAGATATGGGGGGAAAAGGAGGAAAAGACACCATCTCCTTCATCTTGCCTGGTCTTGGCCACAGGCTAAAGACACCAGTGCTGTAATATATCCTAATTTTTAAAGAAACAAGCTCACAGAAAACTAGTATTTTTCCTTTAGTTCACTTCTCCGCCTAAAATCTAATTTAGAGGCCAGATACAAATGCTATTCTAAGAGAAAGTTGAATCTATGTTATTGTCATCCTTTTAACATGATCACACACAGTAGTTTTACCTGCAGGATTCAAAATGAAACAATTTTGGACTTCATCCCTTGAAACATGAAAGCAGCTGCCTGCCAGTGACTTGGCATTGCTGTGATGCTGTGCAACAATTAAAGCAGTGAGGCTAACCCAGTGCACTGAGATGGAACAAGAGATATTTGAGGTCCTGGTGATCTAACACCACCACTCAGAGCCCAGTGCTCATCGCTAAGAGGTAGCTATAACTGTCCCAGACCTACAACAAACCTCACAAGCAGACTCAGAGGAACTACATCTCAGTGGATGAGTGAAAAACAACCAAAATTACATTCCTGATCCCATTTGCCAGATGTTTCTGAATTGCTATGGGTTATTATGCCCTAATGTAAATCTAGCATCTGTGAGCTAATGGCTGTTAATAATACTGCAAATGCCTTTCTAGGACATGTTTTTACATTTGGAGCTCAGTCAAGCTGCTGGATATGAACATTACACTCCACAGCATCTCTGTCTACTTCAAGACAGCCTAGGAGCTGCTACCACATTCTTTCCTGAGAGGTTATGTTGCTTTGTCTTGTCTGAAAACTCGCGTTGCCGATAGAAAACTGTCTACATTTAAGAGGCCCCTGTATCCCATAAAAATGCTGAGTGAATGTCACTGGTAAAAGTCTATATCTACATGAAAAGATTTTTATACAGTGAGTGATTTTGAATGACTGCTGTTCTAAGGCAAACAAAGATTTAGGCCTGCGGCTGAGTCAGATAAAACTCAATCTGCAAAGACAAAAACTTTCCTACAATTCTCAAGGTTATTCAATGGACTAGATAAACTGAAACACTCCCACGCAACCTAGCTCAAGAAAGATTGTCACTGTGCATTTTAGCATTTTAGCAAGTTCCAGTTCCTTTGGTGAAAGTTTCCAGGAAACAACTTAAAGACATGCCGCATGAGTGATTAACTCCGTTTGCTGATGACCAAACTGGTGAATAGCTACAGTCATTGCAGGTTGAACTTTACAGAAACATTTATACATCTGTAATGAATTGTCATAGTTCAACAGTATGCGTCAAGAAATGGGAAACATGCTCTCTTATTTCATCAGCCAACCGTACACTTCACCAGTTCCAAGATAATCAAATATCTGTAAGCAATGTAGTTTTGGGCTTTGTTTAGATGCTTCTCTCTCAGGAATGGTAGATTCACTGTATTAATGTATTTTAGAGATAAAAATTCATAACGTAAGATAAGACTGAGCTAACAGAAATAGATGTCTATAAGACAGGTGTCTACATCTACCATATGAATATACATCTGCCACTTCTAGATGAGTGTACTAATATGAAGCCCAGACAATATAGACCTAGAATATGGAGATCAGTCCCATATTTATCACTCAGAATTTCTACTGTACCTGAAAGATCTCAAAAGGGAATGAGCCAGGTTTGAGAAATACTGGAAAGCATGACACGCTTGCTGCTATCCATAGGCCTCCCGTCAAGACCCATAACAATCTTCTATACATGATAAATGTTTCAAGCTGAAGTTGCTCTAAATGTAGGCAAACTGGAGAGACTGCACACATGTTGATCTGCAAAGTCGTAAATGTTATTATTCACCTGAATAAGGACAAAATTAAAGCCATTATCTTGTCCTACAATGTCACTAAGTTTAGAGCATAATTCATCATTCATGCGTGTTTTTGCTCAGTAAGGCTAATATCTCACAAGCTTTGTAAAAAGTAGGGTACTGAAGACAGGAGGAACTGAGGACATTTGCGAAAGGATGCATTTTTACAAGTGCAAACAGATCCTTAGTTCACTTCCCTGTATGTCCATTGTCAGTTCAGACGAACAAACCATTAACTCACCCAATGTCAGATCAGATGGAGTGCAAGCTGTCCAGTTTCAGCAACACCAGAAAGGGTGAAGTGTGTACGTACAAGGAATGCATTCAATCCAAAGAAGCAAGTATGCTAGACTTCACAATTTTATCCTGAGTCTCCATGTAACCAGAATTCTTTAAAGTGCAACTCTTTAAAAAAAATAATAATAAAAAGGTGTATAAATGTGAATCTTAGCTTAAAGTTTACAAGATAGAAGTTTCTGTTTCCCTAGTTGCAGAGCAAAGCTCTGAAGTATGACCACATTATATTTAAGAGATTTCAAACAGAAAGTAAAGAAAACAATGCCTGTTATACTGTTTATTTGTTATCATGTATTGAGACTGTCCCTTTAGCTGAGGGAAGGAATATGACTTGTGGTTTTGAATGCTTCATGGTGATAGTAAAAATAATACTTGCGGGTTAGGAATATTAACAGGATTTAAGAACTTGGTAGCAGAATCTTTTTCAATCCTTCTTTCCTATTTTAAAATAGGTTATTCCTTGAATTCTGCATATAAGTAGAAAAACCAAAAGACAGCACTTAGGTTGCTGAAAACTTTCAGTACTTGCACTTTTTCTAATATTATTTTCCATTGTATTTTTGTTTGGTTTTATTACTTTTTTATAAAACAAACTTGCTTCAGTGGTCAAAATCTATAAATTGCTTTCTACGTTAATCAAAGACTTAAGAAAAGTGTCCATTTCCTCAAAAAGTGGCTGAATTCTAATCTTCATTTAGTGTTTTCTGCATATTTTTATTCTTTTGGTACTAAGTTGTTGGGTAGTCATTGAATGACAATCAGGTCAGAGATGAGCCTAGACTATAAAATTTGTATCCGTATTTTGTAACCTCACACTGTTACTGTCTATGTGTGCATCTTGTCAGATTTCTTTGGTTGGCTGGTATGATATTCAATAGCCTTGATTTCCCCCCAGGGTGCAGGTAGTCCATATGTTGCTGTCTGTTCTGCCTAATATGGAGTTAGAGCTTCAGTTCATGTTGCCTGTCTGTCAAGCCATTGCACATTCATTAAGCACTGCATACAAATCTGTCTTAGTAAAACCTTTCTACTTTGCACAAATATTCTTCAAGGTGTGAAGCAAGCTATTGATTCTTTGTAGCCTTGTCATTTGGCTATTCCCTTGAAGTCTTCAATTAAAATCACTTATACAAACTGGAAGAGCAATAACCACAGAGCATCTAACTTGGATTTCAAAATGCTTCTGAAAGCAGACAGTATATTCCTTAAGTGACAGGAATAATTAGAAAAAAATTCTTAGGAATGTCTTGCCTTCATCTCACACACTGTCCTTACTCACAGGATGATTCTGTTTCTTCATTACTAGTACAAATGGTACTCAGTAGTCTCTTGACTGCATATCTTGTTTTTTCACCCTGGAGTCTGCCATAATTTAAACATTTTGGGAAACTTCTGTCTCCAGCTCAGTACCTCAGTTCAAGGTGGGTCAAAGCGTCTTATTAAGAAACATAGATCTCCAAGTACAGTGTTAATAGGGAAGAAAAGGTTGCCTCCAGGACAGACCTGAGTCTACCAATGTCTGGGTTTCAATTCAGTTACATAAACATAGATGTCCAGTGCCATTGAAAGTTCCATAGATCCCATCTAGCCTCCTTCTGTATTTTCAGGCAGCAGTGTCTTTTAAGTCCTGTGTCATACTTGCAAGTCCCATATGAACATTTCAAATGCTCAAGGCTGTTGTAAATTACTTTAGACACCTACTTAAACAGCCACATTCCTCCTTCAGTGCCTTAAGAGAAGCGTGTTAAAAGACTCATTTGTTTGTCCTTATCATCTATTTTAGCAAGCAGTGATTGATCCATTACTGCAATAGTAAACCTTTTCTGACAATTTTCAGAATATTTGTTTCCCCTCGCCTAATTCAAAGCTCACACTTCTGGTTTTATGAACACTTAAAAGAAACAGCAAAAGCTCTTTTGAACTGAATAGGCTTAATTTTCCATCATTTAACCATTCGAACAACAACATCATAAGAAGCCTGATGGTTGAGTTCAGCTGTATACTGGTGTTTATAAATTCATTTTATCTCCAGCATTTATAATATTTCTTTCAGATGTTATTTGTACCCATAAAATATATACCAATATTAGGATTAAATAATATATGTAACTAGTTTCCTTTTCTATAGTGACTCTTCTTCAAAAGACTTCTCAAGTCCAAATAATGTACATAAATGCAGAAGGTATCTAAAAAGAAGAGCAGTCATTCATTTTGCTTTGATGAAATCCATATTTATACCCTGGAGACAGCTCATAGTATGCACAGTTTAGGGCACTCATTTCATTTTGAAAGACATTTATGTTGACACTGTGTGTGTCTGTCAGTCCTAAGAATGACAATATCTGCTTGCTACTTGAAAAGGTAAAATATTGGGCATGAAATTAGGTGAAGGGCTGTGTTATGTTAGTGTGCTGCGTAGTCTTCTGCAGGGAAGATCTGCTTATATATAGTAAATTCATTCTAATCATTAATCCATTAGAGCAACTCTTCCAGCACTGACCATATAAAGCTGAACATGGAATCATAGAATGGTTTGGTTTGGAAGAGACCTTAAAGATCATCTGGTTCCAACACCTCTGCCATGGGCAGGGACACCTCACACTAAAATATAAAAAAATAGAGCTCCCTACTCAGCTGTGAATATCAATCAACAAGTTTTCTGTTTCTTTTAAGGAATGCTGGATTGTAAGAGGGGAAAAAGCCATTTAATTCTCTTTCATAGAATCATAGAATTGTAAGGTTGGAAGAGACCTCTGAGATCATCAGGTCCAACCATGCCTGTCTCCCTACTAAACCATATCCCTAAGAAACTTACCTACCGGTCTTTTAAACACCTCCAGAGATGGAGACTCCACCACCTCCCTGGGCAATCTGTTCCAATCCCTGACCACTCTCTCAGTGAAGAAATTCTTCCTAATGTCCAGTCTAAACCTGCCCTGGCACTGCTTGCAGCCGTTCCCTCTCATCCTGTATGTAACTCATCACTTGCGAGAAGAGAGCAGCACCCACCCCGTCACAACCTCCTTTCAGGTAGTTGTAAACAGTGATGAAGTCTCCCCTCAGCCTCCTCTTCTCTAAGCTAAACAACCCCATTTCCCTCAGTCTCTCCTCGTAGGGCTTATTCTCCAGCCCCCTCACCAGCTTCGTTGCCCTTCTTTGCACACGCTCCAGCACCTCAATGTCTTTCTTGTAGTGAGGGCCCAAAACTGAACAGAGTACTCGAGGTGTGGCCTCACCAGTGCTGAGTACAGGGGCACAATCACCTCCCTGGTCTTTGTCGCGCCATTGGAGATGGCTGAGGTCTGAACATGTCCAGCGATGCCAGATTTGACATGTGCAACATTTACTGTCTTTTTATCTAACTAACTGGTTTGCCTTTGGACAGATTTTCACTGCAGTTATATTTTTATTTAACCCAAAAAGGAAAGGTGATGCAATTTGATGGAAAGAGGTGGCATAATACAGATATTATTATGATAATAAAAACAATCCTGTCTCTTGTGGACAAATGCAATGCAAAACATATACACAAGATGTACACACTCTGTTTAACCTGAGCGACCAGTCTAAGTGTCTGTATCAAGAATAGATGGAAGCCTTCTGACCAAAAGTGCCGTATCTTTAGCAGAGGATGAGATCGTGCAGAAATCAAGAAAACATGGTAAAGTAAAATATAAAAGAGTAAAGGTGAAAAAGCAGAGAGACTATTTGGAACATGAATTATTCAAGTTTGTGCAGAATCATTTTCCTATTAATTCAAGGTCTGACTCCATGGAAAACTTGGTCACAAAAGCCAAAAGCGTAGACAAGGATGCTAAAAATATGCTATACATATTGCAGTGTACAAAATACAAAGGCAGAAGAAATGTAAAATTATTTTTTTCTCTCTACTATCACATACTAAGATACTTTTATCTGAACTCCATCCTACAAAATCTAAAGATCCTGCTATTAGAATATTTAACATAGACCAGGAGATGATAAAGATGTTGTCATAATCCTCACATTTATTAGGACACTTTTTTAAGTTTTGCAAGTTGCCAATTGCATAAGCAGTGTGCAGTGAACTCAGAACCTACCAAAAATGCTGCAGTTGCAGAAATAATCTTTCTCTTATCAAATGTAATTAACATCTGTCTTGCATGATTTGTCTATTTGTATGAACAGACAAAAATATACATGGAAAATAATAGTCGTCATCTCTTCATGTACCATGTCATTCAATAAATAATGAAGTCTTATTGCTTAACAAGACAAATGATCTGGGAGGAGGGAAAGAGCTTGCTGTATAATGAGATGACAGGGAAAGTGAAAATTTCATATTGCTCTAATGTTATTAATAATCTAGAACTTTACTTTTCAATATGACCCACCATGCCGCCTTCATTTTTCTTTTAATTTTCTTGGTTTTGGCGTATAAGGTTTCCTTATACAGTTCAATTATCAAACCAAAAACTAAACATTTAGCTGAGTTTTGGAATTTTTTCTCATTTTATATTAAAAATTAAATAAACTAGGAATGCATGATCATTGCTCTGCCTCCACATCTGTGCAACAAAATTCAACCTCTATCTGTAATAAATCTGAGCATTCAGAAATCCAGCTCTTTATTTGCCTTTAACTCTTCTTTAAGCACAAATTATAAAGCTAAAATTTAAAGCAAATCATAATCCCTTTGAACATTTAAGAATCAATTAAATAATTGCTTTTAAGATACAATTTCTGCTGTATATTTAGAATGGGAAGTATCTTTTCTGACAGCAGATATTTTACTTGTACAAACTGGTTAACATCTCTGTACCTGAATTTCCCCATCCGGAAGGAGAAATAGTCATTTTAGAACTTTTTTAAAGTAATTATTGCAGCTAGCAACTCCCATCATATGTACTACAAATGTTACTGAAAAGAAGCCTAAAGGAGTTCAGTTAGGATATATGTCCAGATCTTCAGTGTACATTAAAACAGAAATCTGTGCTTAATCACATGAGATCAAAGTTTTGTCAGTGCTCTGAGTTTCTTTTTTAATGCGTGGTATAAAGTAAAATCATCCAGAGTTGCATTATATTATTTCCAAGCATGTAAATCATATTCCAGGAGCTTTGTGGACCTTTAACTAATGGAGGTTAGAGAGACCTTTCAGGCAATTTTGTTCTGAGTTCACTTCTTAAGCATTTTTCACTGTCTATTGCTGGAATCAGGATATTAGCATGGGTTCACCTCTTGTCTGACCCTGTTTAGCTGTTCACATAGCCTTTGTAAGAAGAGCAAAGTTTATTCCAGCACTTAATGCAACTGCCTCTTTGTAATTGATGTCTCATTTTAAAAAATAGCTTGTTTGTTTAAAAAGCTGTAATGAGAATTTCTCAATAACATAAGGAGCACTTTTCAAACCAGTAGGTGGGCATGAAGTTAATCCAGATGAAAAGTGAGAAGCCCCTGGAAAATTGCATCCAGCCTCTCCTCTCTTCATCCCACAAAAGTCTTCGGTCCTCCAGCAGCCACACAAGTGTGATATTTATTCTGAATCAGTGAAATGAGGTGGAGAGTCAGTAGAGCTCCAGGTGCTGTGCTGCTACCAAATGCCCTGAGCATGCAGCGGCAGAGCTTGCTTCTGCTCATCTCTCCTTCCAGTAGATACCACAGGGAAGTGGTGCCATGAGAGCAGAGCCAGATTCCCCCAAGCATCGCTCCTCCATCATGCCCGGCTACATAAGGATGCAGGGACTGTGGACGGGAGCTTGATGAATTCATGGTGACTGGGCCTCAGGAGTTTTTCTAGGTCTCAGCTGTCAATCTCAGGGAGTGACTCAGTTGCAGGGAGAGAAGAGGGTCCCATCTCTAGAGGCTAGGTGGTACAACAGGAGAAAACTCACCATATTAGGATTTGCTGGAGGTGAAGATGTAACAATTTTTCTTCTGCATAGAGGCAGTGAGAAAAGACAGTAATTTTATGCTCAGAGGTGGCTGGAGAGTGGGTGTTTATATATGCATGAGTGAGTGTAGAAGGAAGTGGGAGAGGGGAGGGCAAGGTACTGAAGAGAAGAGGATCTCTGCAAGAAGGGTCTGAGAGCAGTGTTGTGAGTATAGATCTTTTAAACACTGGCACTTTTGCTCCTTTTGATATATTTCTTTCTTCTTCAGCTCCTAATGAAAATAAATTAATTTTTTTTGTATCGAACTCAGTTCTGTATTAAAGTAAGAACTGATGTACACAGTATTTTCTGAGACTTTCTTTGCCATACTGAGC
The DNA here is from genome assembly GCA_033558185.1 of Dromococcyx pavoninus. Taxonomy (NCBI): domain Eukaryota; kingdom Metazoa; phylum Chordata; class Aves; order Cuculiformes; family Neomorphidae; genus Dromococcyx; species Dromococcyx pavoninus. The sequence continues at coordinate 236,375 of JAUMJL010000063.1, read as the reverse complement.
ATCACCTGTGGTACTGCTGAGGAAAAGGCAAATAATATTGGCCACCTCTTTTCTTGATAGGTCTGCTTTTATGAGAATTTATTCATAGGCTATTAGTGAGTCATGAAACATGCTGAGTTTTGCTGCTGCTCTGTTATTCATGATCGTTTCTATTCCACCTGTACCTACACAAAATAACAAGTCTCAATAAGCAAAGGCTATCAGCAGTTGATGATTATTGACCTGAAATCATGCCTTTGAATCCTGCAAACCTTCAGTTCTGCAGAAGCTGGCTGAGGTGCTGTAACATGGTGAAGGACTGAAAGAACATAGGAAAAATTGGTGGTTTTGCAATGGGGCGATTCAGAGAAATCTGGCAGCGGAAGGAGGTAGGAAATGGTAAAAAGAGGAACTTGAACCTGGCAGTGCTTTGATTTCTTATCAGGGAGAGGTTCCAGTATTAATTTAATACAAACATCATTGCAATTGCATGGGAATGAAAGACATGCTACATGTGCAGGGTGGAATTGATCATGCCACAATCACTGGCATGTTACTAGGATTACTTCTCGTGATATCGTCCAGACCCTCAGGGAGGACTCTCGGTCCTCTTCTTGTTCAGTGCATCCTGGTTGACTTTATTGCACTGAAACCTCTGGAAAAATCTATGCCCCACAAGGCAGCCTGGTGGGCTGAGGGAGGTTGTCCTCAGGCAACTAGAGCGGAAGGCAACCATCTGCAGGACAGACACTGGCTCCAGAAGTCACGCATGTATTTAACCTTGTTTAATTAATCGGTGGCTTTACAGGTAGATTCCTCTGTAAAATTCCACATGAAATTTATGCAATGCTGCAGTGCTATACATAGAACCAAAATATTTCCACATTTAAATGTTCAAAGTTTTTGTGTCATTTTAGAAGGTTGCTTTATTTTAAGGGAGTTTTGTTCTAAGAGAAGTTAAAAATACTGTCATTTTACCTCTGGTCATTTTCCAGACAGGTTAGAATGGCAGCATCATTACTCAGAATTTAAAAAATACTTTCTGTTTTTTCATTGGATTGTTTTCAATGATCTGTTTAGTCTGTCTTATTCCAATTATTTTCTGTATATCAGAGTGTATTTTTTAGGCCAAACTTGTTTGCATCAAAAGGAAATGCAGTTGACTATTACATAAGAGATTCAAGTGTTTCTAGTGCAGTTCCTACTTATTTAAAAAAATAGTTTTGAATTGTTTGGGAAATATGAATAATAGTAAGAATTGCACTTGAACAAATGTTCATATAAAAAATGCTGTTCCATCCAGGGTGCCATGCTGATGCATTTTTATTTTAACATATATAGTGTTCTAAATTATATCTTTCAATAGTCTGTTCAGTTCTGAATCCTGGATTATAGTATTCTAAAAATTTCATTTGCCACAAGAATAATGAATTCTGCTTTGCTAGAGCATAATATATGTCCATTTTCAAAGGCATGATCTAAGCCAGAGTCTCACCTGAGTCATTCAGTTCTATGTCACACTTCCAAATATATACTACATACATACAGTCGTATCTGTTGCAAAATATAATATGCATGTGTGATTATATAGACATTTATGTATATAAAATAAACATAAAACTGAGTCCATCTTAGAAAAAAATTACATTGTTTCTAGAAACTGGAGGTAGATGAGCTGTAATATTATTTCATCATATCAAATATTCTTACGGATACATCACTGAGCAGCTCCATGCCATGGCGCAATCACTCATACAGTGGTCAGCCTTACCCAAGGAATATGGATTTTGACTTTCCCATGTAGAAATTCATCCACATGTAGGTACTGCCTGATTTTGCATTTAGAGTATGCTACAAAAAGGATCTAGTTTTCTTTCACTATGAATTCTGTGTGATCCTTTATCGTGGGTTGACAGAAAAAGCCAAGCTTTCCCTATTTTGAGTCTTGTACCAGTTAAGTGCAGGTGTGTCACTGGCCACAGAAATGAACATCACGCCTCTCCCTCTTTCTCTCTCACGCACGTAGCTGGAATGCAGCTAAGGAGAAGAGCCAGACCAATTGCAAGATAAAGGAAGGACCGAAACAAAGACACTAAAGCAAAGGATCTCAAATTAATATCTCATTAAAGACTGTATTGAAATCTGTTTGCACAATGCAAACACATCAAATGCATGTAGTCAACCTTCATCATTTTCAAAATTTGAAAGTTTTTTTTTTTTGAGTGTAAAATACATAGCATAAAAGAGACTGGAAACAATCCATCTCTGAGTAAAGACTAGAAGGGGAAAGTCAATGTGTTGAGTCAATGCCTGATAACCTGCCTATGATTGCAGTTGATAATCAGAGTGGTTCATAATACCATCTGCTTCAACCGACTTCAGCAAGAATTTTACTTCTTCTTGCAGTGGCAACAAGTTCTTCTCCTAAATCTTAGACATGACTTGGGCTACTGTAACTTTTTTGTGACCTCTGTTTGAATCTTGCAATAGCAGATTTTAGGGACAGGCTGTCCTTCAGAGTAGTTTAAATTTCTCATGCACTGTAGCTTTACTATTACGTGCTGTCAGGGATGGAATTGGATGTTCTTTAAATCCTGACTTTTCTGGAAGTCACATTAAGTTGTATGATTTTTATTCCTTTTTCTTTCACCTCTTTACTTTTCAGTCAAATATTAATTTGCCATTAGATGCAGGCCTACCTCCTAATTTTGTGTTTGAATTAGGCAGCATTGAATTTTAGTTTGTGAGAGCAAGGGATTTGAGGAAATTACAGTACCTTAACTGTTAATGTAACTAATCTCTCTTTTAATGGCAACAGCTTTTAATCTCTTCCACATCTCTTGGTATCTGAGCACATCTGGGTCTTACTTAGGTATTCAGAATCTTTGTTATGCCTCAAGAGCATCCTTCCTAAATCGATTTTATTTGTGCAAGTGAAAAAGACGACTGTATTGTCAGTCATCTTATGCAGTCTTGCTTTTGCACATTCCCTTTAATAGCACAAAAATAACCATACAGACTTGTTCTACTTCATTTCATAGTTGGGAGAGGGAGAATCCTTCAGTAAAAGAAATTTAGAGAGTGGGTGGGAATCAAGTTGGGAAAATATTTAATCAGAATCCAAAGCAGAACATGTCTAGACTCCAGTGGAGGGGCAACAGTTCTTCCCTATATGCACAGAAGATGTGAAATTAGACCTAAGCTTGATCTTTGACATTACTCATTGAAATTATATCATTTTTTGCATGCTAGGACATAGTCATTGATAGGTTTGGGGAACATGCTCTTTGTAGGATTATCTACTGGCAGTGCAAATAGAGAAATGTCTTTCAGCTGCTTCATCCAGGATGTGGAACACCAGCCACCAATGTCGAAGAGATTTATCCTACACTTTCTTCACACCATAAATCTTCTCCTACTGTGGCTGCCAGTGTTTGATTGTTTTCTTTATTTCTATATCACTTAAGTGACATTATCCATTCCACTGTTCCTAGCCTTCTTATGCTAGACTGGCTTCAAGGGATCTCTTGTGCTATGGAACTCTTTCTGATAGCAACAGCATAAAGGTGGACATCGAGGCAGATGATCACCTCTATCAGAGTAAAGGCTGTTCTGCCCCTTAAGCTCAAGTGAATACAGCTGGATGAAAATGTACAAGCTGTGGTTATCAGCAACACTACACCAGAGAAACCTCTAGGCTTGCTGTTATATAAATTCAGGATTACCTCAGAATCAAAACCACACTCTCCAGTTTTTGTACTAGGTGGACCATGCTCCTTCTGAATCACTACTCTTTTTGAAGCTAGTTGAAGCTATATGAATAAATGTGAAAATAGGCATACTTCTGCTTTTGAAAAGTACCTTCTAGATGAGTGCTACTATGAGTGCTTTATGGAATTCAGCATTTAATCCTCAGGACATTGCATTAAATCCTGGAGTACAGTGAAGTCTGAGAAGGAAAATTAATATAGTCACTGCAAATACCAAACTTAATACCCTCTCTTTTTATTGTCTTTATCATCTAACAGCATATAAGCACATTAAGAAGCATTTCACATTATTTTTCCCTAGCAGATGAAATAATTCATAGAAGTAGTGTTAGTAATTGTACTATAGTGATATTAGGAGCACAGTATCAAACTTTTTCATTGCATAAACCTCCTCTGTCCCCGGTTAATCAACATACTCATTGCCATGAGAATGCTAGCAGTTTTTTTTTCTCTCATGTGGGATAATATACATATTTTTCGAATTAGATTGAAAAGACTGGGTAGTTTCATTCTGAATGGAAATAAAGTGAAAGCTTCTTCAGAATTTGTTTCTTCACAGTGTTTGTCTATAACACCAGTTACTTATTAACCGTGAAGATCCAAACTTGACTGTGTTTCAGTAGTACTTTACAGTATTCCAGGATCACTAGACATTAAAGGCATTGATTGATTGGTTCATCTTTATGTATGTAAAATTTGTCAAGGCTAAACAATTTGGGGATTCCTTGCTGCCTGTTTTGAAATGCCATGATTTTTTTCTTCTAAACGTTAACTGGGAACATAATATATAAACTTTCACTAGTATAAAATAAAATAAAAGTAATATTATAATTGTATTTTGTAATTATAACATTTAGGACGTTGATTTCAATTACTGCAAAAGCTTGCTCTCTTTTACAAAATGGTTTATTCTCCTGTAAACAAGTACACATTCTCCCTACTATATCCATTGTAAAAAAAAATCCATGGAATCTAAATACACTAAGTTAAACAAACACTGAATTAATTTGCTTAGCCTTGCTGAACTTTGCTGGCAGGACAATATTATTGGTATGATGTCTCTCTTGTTAGTGTCAACAGTCCCAGATTTAGTTTGAGTGATTCAGAAAGACAATTTTGGGTTACTTTGCATGAACCTGTTTCTTCTTCATTGTACTATTGCAAAAAGAATTGAAATAGAATAGGAGCCCTGCTTCCATTTTTATACGTAGGGTTGATTGGGTTTTTTTAGTTTAACCTTAGAAAAGTTTCTTCTGATTGAAATCTCCATTGAAATTAATGACTCTTATTTCACTGTATTTCTAAAAATCACTCATGTACTGTTGACAGCTTACTGTAGTTTTGTATGGAAATTGCTTTCTAGCAGGGCATGTGTGTGAGTATTGTATGCATACAAGCCTGAAAAAGTAATCATTTCGTACTTGAATTGTCATGAGCAAAAAGAACAAAAGAAGTTTTAGTACAAATTGCCATTCATTTTTAAAATATTAAACTTCTTTTTGGAGCAGGGTTCACCAATAGACTGGGCCTGCCTGAAGCAGGAAAGGGCTCTTAGACACGTAGCCAGTTAGGATATTTTTAAAGACAAGGAAGAGGAAAGCACCCAGCACATATTAGTTTCCTTTCTGCTTTCTCTAGCACTCTTCTTCTGGCGTTCACATCCCAGATTCTGCTTCTTCTGTTCCTGTATCCCATGGCACACACACTCATCCGTTGCTCATCCTGCCTGTAATGTGCTGGATCCCTGCAGGTGCACTTCTCACACAGCAGATAGTTCTTAGAAGGAAGTTTATGAAATGGCTGCCCCATTTCCCACCATTTTCACAGGCTTACCAAATATGGGTAAAAGTTGTGTGTAAATATGCTTGAGAGAAGTTTTGCATTAATTGTGTTCTGTCACTGTGGCTGCTGTCTCCGGTTGGAGTGGAAACTACAACTTGCTCTCAGGTTTTGATGGACATAGAAGCTACCAACTCTCAGGAGAGATGGTACCACCTGATTTGTCAGGAGCAAGGTGGAAGTATTGTATGGAAACAAATGACAATAAGTGGCAGCCTTCTGAGGCTAAAGTAGATGCAATGATTGTTGTGGGAAGGGCATTTAACTACGGGTCACCCATGGGAAGACTCACAGTGAGACGATGAGGAGATGGCAAGCATACTGTGAGACTGCTTTTTCAGTCTGAACAAAGAGTGATATGGGATCACAGTCATCTATAATAACCCATTTTAATTTACTTTTATTCATTAGCAAATTAACAAATTAATAAATTTGCACATCCACAAAATTCATTCTTTTCTAAAGAGGAAGATATGGTATGTTGCCATACACAACAGAGGATTAATGCTCCTTTATATAAAACCTGTGATTTGGCTATTGAGTAATAATTGTTGTATCTGTGAGGCAGCTTAGTTTGTTGCAACGGTTAGAATCGAAGCATTAAAGTGAACCTCTACATTGCACTCAAAAATGATAGAGCATTTATCCTGCAGTGGTGTTATTATTGTTCAAATATTTACTGCAGTGGAAATGAAATCACAACAAAATTGTGACTCCACACTGCTATAAACTGTACAAGACTACTGGAAATTCTCATATCACTCTGAGAAAGCTTATAAACCAAAACAGAAAATAGGGAAGGTGAATGAGACATACAAGGAGGCAGAATAGCTAGTGGGAGATTGGATAATCCTCATAAAAGAACAATGTGATTCTTAGCTATGCAGCTATAAGGGTGAAAAATGACCTTTGCCTAACCATTATGAGGCTGGAGTTCTCTGTGTGTTATAAAGCAGACTAAAGAAGGGACTTGGTGGGACTTTTGTTAATGATTTTGCCTCCTTCATCTCTCAAAAAAGATATTATACAAGCTGAACTTTGTAGTTTAGATTCAGTGTACTATTCAGGAATGGACTGAGAAAGAGAGCATCAATTATTCAGTGCTGAACGTGTAAAACTGTTTTGCAAAGAATAAAAATATATCGTCCTTGAAAATGAGTACTTGGCAGTGAAAGGCTCTAGAGATACTAAGATAACATTTGCTTGGAAGGAAGGTCAGTTTGATAATACATTACCCCTATTAACCTGGATAAATACAGTAAAACCTTAGAGAAGCAAAAGAAACTCTGCTATTTCTCTTTACCAGACAATTTTAAAGCAAGTAATATATTTATATATGCCATAAAACTATTGAGTAGATCTTTAGGTATAGAAATTATTTGAGAAGCTCTGTGAAGTAGAGGTAACTTCTATGTTGATGATTTTACTGTCAAAAAAAAGATAAAATGGCAGTGATATATAAGACAAGCTTGTATCAACCTGAAGATTGAACGACCTTTATAAAACTTATAAGACTCATATACTAGCCATACATTTGAATGACATATTTGTTAATGAATTGGTAATCGAAGATGACTCCATCTGATATGCTCTGGGGTATTTATACATAGTAGATTCTTAGGAAAAATCCACTTATTTAACTGGAAATTATTTCTCCGTTTTGATGCATATAAATTCTACTTGACACAAATATAATTCTTCCTGTCTTTAAATTTTGCATAAGAACATTAACCTGTAGTAATCCAAACTTCTTTGGAAGCATCTGTCTCTCCCTCTGGAAGGTGCTGACCTTGTAAATCCACTTGACTGCTTTCAGGGTACAGCAAAATTTGAGGATTTATGTATATGTACAAATATGAACACACATATAGATGTTCCAAATTTCTGATTTGGTAAGACAGTAGATACTCTGATAACTAGGATGGCGCAGTGAATGAGCCCATAGGTTGTTACAACTGGCAGGATTAAGCACAAGAGATGTTTAGCCAGAATCAGATTCTTCAACATAAAGTTTGGAAGTGAATTTATAGTGTTAATAGCAGCATCTTGGACAAGGGCAGTTGTAAACATTTCTCATGGGAAGCATTTGAATGCATATTGTTATAGTAGATTGAATTTGCCAAACAATATGTCATAGTAACACCTGCAAATTCAGTGTCTGACGCTTGGCTCTACACCCATGGCTTGGCTCTGAAATAAGCACGCTGATTTTTTCAGAGGTGCTGAGTGCTGGCAGCTCCCATTGAGCTTGGTCAGTGGAATGTGGACCTGAGCAATGAATAAAAAAAAAATCCACAAATAAAAGCGTTTATTCTTAGCTTTAAATTAAGTTAATGATCTGACTGATGGCGAAATCAGATTTGCACCAGTCTCAGAGAGTCAGCTGCTGATGTTAGACACATGAATGAGCACTCTGTGTGAGCATAGCAAAAAAACCCAGGGTATTGATCTAACATTGTTGAAAATCTTGGTCTTGGTGAACAGATAGTAGAGTTATAAAACTGCCCTCAGCTCTGGCAGTAATGCCCACTTCAGTTACAGGGAATGTCCTCAGAAACCATAATACCTCTAAAATCGAAATGAACTTTCAAGTTGTATTCTAAGAATTTAAAATAGGAACTAACCCTGTATCTTTGCACATTTTTTAAGTGTCCAACTAACTGTCATTACTTTTACTAAGCACTAATTTAGTATGTGACTAGTTATTGCTTTTCCTCATATTGCTAACATTACTCTAGCTAGCTTAGAAAAAAGCTCTACTAACCATTTCAGTTCACAAGTAAAACATGACTGCCCATTACTAAAAAATCCAAGTTATATATATATATTAATATAAAAGACATTTGTCTTTTTGCTGCGGCCTTTCTTAAATGCTCCATTTGGTTCCTCACCTCATTCATCTCGCTCTTTCCTTCCCAGCAGTTTATGTCAAGAATTAGCAGTTGTGATGTTGTGCAGTCAACAGTGCTGCAGAAAACACCTTCCAGTGAGAATAGGTGGCACATTGCCAGGCTTCCCAGGCAGGGACAGGGGCTGCTTGGTATTTACATCATGCTCTGCCATACCCTTATGCCTTTAGGCTGTCAGAAGACTGGCTGGGCTACTTTCCTTCTCCTGGGAGCTGTTACCTAGGTAAATGTGATGCTCTGTGTACAGAAATAAAATGTTGTGCGTACAAAAGCAAATGTGCTGCAAATTTTGACCTCCTTTTTATAAGAAAAAAAGGGTTTCATTTCTGTATGAGCCTCTGTACATAGTGACACCTTTCAAAGTGATCTCAGATAGCTATGCAAACATGGCATACGTTTTTTGCCTTGCTCTTCAGATCCACTGCTGTTTTGTCACGCAGTTCATTCACACCAGGCATTTTGAGGATGTGCAAGCAAAACCTAGGCAGAACAGGCTTAAACAATTTGTAAATAAAAGCCTGCCTTGAAAATTGGACCTTTTTCTTTTTATGTGATTTTAAGTGCCATTTTTAACATGCATGCTATGCTTTCAGATGCTTGAAGAAGTGAAAAACTGTGTAGCTAAGAAGAGAGTTTCCCTGCACTTTGGCATTTTATGAGCAGCATTCATTTAAGTGTTCTTTTGCTGTTGCTTTACTTACATTTTTAATCTGCAATGTTTCATATTTACTAGATCAGCAAATAATTAAGGTCTTTAGATTTTTTTGGAAAGTATTTTTTTCCTCTCCCCAAAAAAGTTAAATGCCTCTATTTAAATAGCTTTTACCACTATATGCAAAATACAAATAAAATGTAAATAGTTTCTTCTACTAATCCACATCTGCCTGGGTGTAATTATATGATACATGCTGGTTAAGCACAAAAATTTTGAATAGATAGCTTTTTAATTAGGCATGTGCACTGGGTCACAGTAAAATTAAAATGAGTTTTTAAAAATTGATTGTACAAAAGTACACCTGCTTATTCAACAGATCAGATTCTTGGGTAAAATTGCAGACACGTGTCTGTGTCACATCATTCTGTTGGCCCTTGCAGAGAAAGCCGAGTTTGGAACTGGCTGCTCAGTCCTTCCAGTGATGGGGACAGATTTTAGCCAAAACTAACCACCTATCTAATGATGTTTTGTGGAATTACTGACTTTCAAATGTGACAAACAGCTGATTTACATCTGTTACTCAGGTTTCATTAAAAGGACAAGTTAAGCCTAGGAAATACATTTTGATTTCATTTTTTGTCAGATTTAGTAAATAATTATTTTTTTACCCTGATTTTTTTCTTCTGAACCTTAGTTCCCAGAGTCCAATGAGTGAAAAGAGAATCTATGGAAAGTGTTTAGCTGTCAGCTTGTTAGAGTTTGTCAGCACATGGGTAAAACTTTCTGTACAAGGTGAGGCTTGTCAAACAGTTCTTCCATGGCAGTCTGAATAGAGATATTTTCATGAACTGTTTGGTGTTTTTTTAATGTTCCTTTTTAAAAGAAATAAGTTAGAATTTTCTGGGCAGGTGTTTTAGTTATTTCAGTATTAATATGAAATAGTCATCTTACACTGCAGTCTCCTTTAAGAAGTTATTATAATTCAGTAAATTTTATTTTAAAAAGGAGGGTAATTTTGTAATGAACATTAACAAAAAGTGAGGCTAAATGTTTCAAAAAAAGAGAAATCAGGCTACCATGAACTGCAGGATCCTAGGTTTTATCATTTGTCTATAGAAGTTGTGCCATGCAAATATTAGCTGCTAGAGCCAGATTGGTTTTACAAGGTTCTATGGCGGGTCAGAGTACAAGAAAACAGACAATTTCTGTCTGTGCAGAACCTTTTCAAATCTTCTATATCCAAAGAAGTTATTGTACTCATTCATAACAAAAAAATATTTATTCACACTTTGAGTGAACACCTATGGCCAATGGAAGGAAGTTAAGATTCAAAGTTTTAAAGTATAATTTCCCTGCTACTGTTAAACTAAATGATTCCTCACGCATATTCTCTGTGCTGCTCATAACTGTATGTGCACATAGAAAAACATCTCATTTCTAAAAGATCTTCACTTTTTCTACAACCATCAATTACATGCTGTTGTTATTAAAATTACCCCCATGTTTAATATCTCAGTACTGGAACTATGCTAACACCTCTGAATTTATTATTAATAAGCTACAATGACAGCAATGTTGCAGCACTTTGCAGAAAGAGGAGACAAGGTCACTGCTGAGAAGTGACAGAAATAGCTGAAATGACAGGAGACAGCGTGGGTGGGCAGGTGAAGGGAAAGCTGCAATGATAATCATACTTTACTTGTTTGGAAGCTCAGGCAAAGTATGGATATGTCGCATTTAAAGTATATGGTTGAGAAACACAAGTGGGTATAAGTAATGCTGGAGAAATTGGTAGAGTTTACCGGGGCTATAAAAGCAGAAAAAAAACCCACAACCTGAGTCTCGCAGGGCTGGTACTGACTTTCCAAACCATGGGCTGTTTTAATCTCTGTTGTTATCAGCTTGTGCTGGCTACAGGGGGGCAGCAGAGCTGTCTCTGCCCCCCACAAAATCACAGTGTTCTCTCATTTTAAGCACATAAACACAGATCCTAAGGGTTTGATCCAAAATGCATCTGAAACAGTGGAGACATTTCTGCAAAACTTTGAATGTGATAGTAAATTAACAACAAAGGTCTAATTTGCATTTCTTCCACTGCATTCAGACTTCGAAGTTTAAAGGGCTCTAAATAATAATAAGAGGGGCAATCCAGTATGCAGTTCAAATCACTGAGGTACCATAAAAAATTCCAGCCAGGAAACCAAGTACATAAGAAACAACAATAATAAGATATAAACGAAGTATTTGTATACAAATGGTGGAAACGTGGATAAGAAAATGGAGGAAATTTACCTATTAGTGCAAGATGTGTATATAGGCATTCTAGTGGTAATAAAAACATATCAGAAACAATAATTGGAGTCACCAAATAATATAGGTTTTTAAGAAAGGAGGGAAATGGGAGCTGGTAGCATTACATGAACCATTAAGATAATTTGTAATGAAATTACTTTTGTCAATAAAATAGATTCTGTTTGAATCAGGAAAATGTGTTTTTGCAGAATTAATGCTTATGGCAAATCCCCACAGATTTGTGTCAGATTTGAATTTGCAATATTATTGTAAAGAGGAATATGTAAGAATCTGTCTTTAGAGGATGTTGAAGCTTACAGATTTCTTCACCAGTCACTAAATCAATAAAAGGTGATAGTTTAGACCTGGGTTTTAACTTGAAATATGTAGATGACAAAAATTAAAATTTAACCAAACATCCAGGCATTAAGTCCCTTTACATTACATGACAAAGTGAGTAATGATCAGCAAACTTTAGTAGGCAAAACAAGCTACTTAAAGAAGTGAAATATTTGGAGGCTTCATGGATATTTCTGTGAAAAAGACATCAGATTTCATCACGCTTAACATACTGTGTTGCATCTGACAATAGGAAGTCCAGGAAGTCCCCTTCAGACCTATGCTCCTAAATTTGTTAAATGCAAGAGCCTTAAGTAATGTAGAGGTAATTGTAAGACAGTTTGATGAATTTGGCCAGTATTCTCTAACATTCTTTGACTCAATGCTGAGTTGGATGTTGACTGCTGGAAAGTCTCATAGAATCATAGAATCGCTTGGTTGGAAAAGACCTATCAAGGTCAATGAAGTCCAACCATATCTGTCCACTACTAAACTTTGCCCCTGAGCACTTCATCTACCTGTCTTTTAAATACCTCCAGGGATACTCAGCCACCTCCCCTGGGCAGCCTGTTCCAGTGCTTCATGATGCTCTTTTGGTGAAGAAATTTTTCGTGATGTATAATCTGAACGTCCCCTGGTGCAACTTGAGGGTATTTCATCTCATCCAGTATAATCTGTTCTTATGACGCTGTAGATGTTTGAGATATAGGACAGGATATTTATTGTCTGCTCTACTGGGTATCTGTCAAACCTGCCACTTCATATAGATAGTCTCATTCAGATGTCTTCTCCAGTAACCAACCCTCCTGGTCTCCTTCATCCCTGAACAGTTTCAAGTAAGTCAATGTTGGCAAGGATGTGTAGAGTTTGTACAGGCTAGTGAGGAAGGTGAAATTGGGGAAAAGTACCCAGTAGTGAGGACATTGAAGTAGAGAGACGTTCAGCCTGGAGAAGAGGAGGCTTAGGGGGATCTCACCAATATATGTAAATACCTGAAGAGAGGGTGCGAAGAAGATGGAGACATGCTCTTTCCAGTGGTATCCAGTGACAGGGTCAGAGACAATGGGCACAAACAAACACAGGAGGTACCATCTGAACATCAGGAAACACTTTCTTACTGTGAGGGTGACTGAGTGCTGAAACAAGTTGCCCGGAGAGGCTGTGGAGTCTACCTCCATGGAGATATTAAAAGCCACCTGGACATGATCCTGGGAAACTCATTCTAGGTGGCTGTGCTTGAGTAGTGGGGTAGGACAAGATGACCTCCAGAGAGCCCTTCCAAGCTCAACCGTTCTGTGATTCTGTAAGCAAGATCCAGTCATTTTAGTAGGTTTAACTCGAAAAGCCAAGAAAATTTTGATGCCTAATATAAATGTTCTGCATATCCTCAACCCTCTCACTGTGAAACTGTGATTTCTGGAGGCAGATTATGGCTTGCTCAGAAAATCAGGCAGGAATTATAAAGGGAATTGTTATTATGCTTGTCCATATGCACTCATTATTATTAGAAGCAGTGGGAGAGAACAGACAGAAAAGATGCTACAGGAACCTTTCTGGGAGTTTTACTAAAGTAGAGAGGTTTTGAACTTTGCATTAGCATGGCACTGGCTCTGTGATGCTCTTAATCTCATTCTTCCTACCAAACGGTAGGTACTTCTCTCTGTGTCAGCAGTGAGGAACTCGCAACCTGGAAAATTAGTTAGATTTGGAGGAACTCCTGCAGTCCAGAAATTTCTTTGAAGAATTTATATAATTAACTCCTTTTATTGCTCCATCATGTCTCATTAACTGAGCCTTTGTGTCTTCCCAATTAAAGACCACTGTAGCTATTTCTTTGGATTGAACTTAGTAACTCATGTCTTCTTCCCCATCCCTCTTAACCTTCACCCTTATGTTCTCCATATGGCAGAACAACATTATGGGTCCCAAATGGTTCAACTGTGAGTGTGTTACAAGGTCAGAATGTGCCTAGACATGCTACTCCTGTGATAGCTCAGAAACCACAAAGACTTTTAAAAATTTTAATTCAGGAAATACTGAAGAATTTTCTCTTGTCTCGTGAGGGATAATGCAGGATCATTATTTGAAGAAGAAGCTCTTACCCAAGACCTTCTAATGCTCAGTTTAGCCTGTTTAGGGACTGGGAAAAGGCACTACTTGGCCTATGTGTTTCTTGAGTGAACTCCTTATGCACAAGCTAATTTCTTTTCACTGGAAACCTGCATAATGTCTACTAGTTTATCTGATTTGCTGATTTGTGAAAAACGTGATGGTTTAAGTTTTAGATCATAGCTAATGCTTTAAAAATGTATAAAGAGAAGAGGTGAAAACGGACTGTTATTTAATTGCCCCGAACAATAAATACATTGCTTTTGCACCCTGCTTAAGTATTGCAAGAGAGGATGAACAGATTGGTCTCCTCCCACCACATATCTGCATTGCCAGCACTCAGAGAAATAAAGACTGCATGGATTAAAAAGAGGCAAGGGTACTATTAAGGCATAAGCTATTGAAACAGAAGCATGCATGGAAGAGGTTTCAGTTCAGCAATATCAGTCCTATTACGAGCAATGTCATCCTGACTGCTAATGTGGAAGCCAGGGATAAGAATGCAGGTAAGATCTTTCTATACCAGGGCATGAGCAAATCACAATGAATTGCAGCCATTGCCGCAATGATTTAGTATCTTCTTTCTGTCTTTAAATCTTGACTTTTGAAAACTGTTGTACTCTAAGCTGCTTGAAACAGAAGCATTGGTGTTCTTTCAGCACTGCCTGTGAAGCAGCCTTAACTGCTTTTGCTTATAGTTTGAAATCTATTTGTGATGCACATGTAAGACAGTGTTTGCAGCTCCTAATATTTCTGTGAATAACAGTCACAAACATTTGAACAAACTCTCAGCATTTTTTCTCTAGATGCCCTCTGAAGAAATCTTTCTCTAAATCACAATTTGTGCATATGCAATTAATTGCTGTCAGGCTATTAGTCAGGCTGATCATGTGGGAATTGACCATTTTGTTTTCACATAGAAACAGCTTTTGCCTTTCATTGTCGCATAGAAACAACCTTTGCTCTGGCATCTTGATGATGCTCTTTTTTCCTTAGTTCACTTGATTAGATATTTTGATTGAAATCCTTGAAAGACATAATTTCATAATACACTTGAAGCAGTTCCACACAAAACACCTCATCCTCCCTAAATCATTCTCATTTTATTGAATAGCGTTAAAATACATTATGGTATGACAGGTCAATTATTGAACTGTGTACCTTGTAGACACCTAACAGTGTTGTCAGTATAAAATATTTTTCTTCTAATTTATGGTAGGATGAGGTGATCTTAAGTTAGAAAAATACTTTAATTTGTGGAGTTCTCTAACCAAACATCCTTCTTTGTTATAAAAATGCAAGTGTAAACTGACTATGGGTCATTAAACTATTCTGAATATCATTTGTACTGATTAATCATTTTTATTTTAATTTGCACATTAACAGTACTGTGAAAAAATTATTTATGACTATATATATTTATCGATTTTAACAACAAGAAGGAACTTGAACTTATTTCTGACTTTTTCAGTAACAGAAACTGGTTGGTGCATTAGCATTATGCAAAGCCATATATAACCTGTTAACCTAAAGTATCCTACTTTCATGGATGCTGTGACTAGTAGTTCTGTACTAGACATGAGCTAAGATTTAGAGGTAAAGATAGTATCTTAACTTTTGTTCGACCAGCTCATTTAGCTGGAAATAATTGAACTGATTTTCAAATATTTTCCTAGATTCTTCTAGTAACAAGCTTTTATACTTACCTACAAAATTTGACCTGTTATTGTCCTTCAACCATCATTACTACAACAAAATATTACTAAACATCTCTATGATATGCAAGATACAGTTTAGTTCATGCCTAGAATAGGAACTGACTGTAGTAGTCGTGGATGTCTGATGGCAAGTAATAACATTTAACAGGGAACTGTCAATATTGTGATTAATGCAAAAAGTATTTCCTTATGCATACACATGTACAGTCTGAAATCCCTATTCATTGCTTCTTAAATCTATAAATACTTACACTGTCATGTTTTGGTTTTGCTTTTACTCTTTATCAGACAGTGGTATTTCTTGACAACCAAGCTTCCAAGTAAACTTCCATTATCTTATAAAAAAAGCAATTTGTGGACTACATTGAAAGAAAAGGTATATGACTGGACCCAGCTGAACTCTCCAGCTGCGAGTTTCCACAGAAAAGAAATAGTATTGTCATTGTCTATTTGTAGTCCATTTAATTGGCAGACAAAAAATTTTTGTCTTCACTATTTGAGTCAGCATGTTTATCTAATTTATTTTATTTTTTAGTGAAGTTCTATCCCATAAAAAATTACACTGCATGTATAGTAACTGAAGTTGTCTAATGTCGTCACTATTTTTTCTTCTCTTTCTAGGTGATGTCATTGTCTATATTAATGAAGTCTGTGTCCTTGGACATACACACGCAGATGTAGTCAAACTCTTCCAGTCTGTTCCTATTGGTCAGAGTGTCAACTTGGTGCTATGTCGTGGATACCCTTTGCCCTTTGATCCTGAAGATCCTGCCAACAGCATGGTGCCACCCCTTGCAGTAATGGAGAGGCCTCCGGTAGTGGTAAATGGAAGACATAACTATGAAACTTATTTGGAATACATTTCTAGGACTTCTCAGTCTGTTCCAGACGTAACAGATCGACCACCACACTCCTTGCACTCCATTCCAGCAGATAGTCAGCTTGATAGCACATTCCCACCACCTGCCCATGATGATAATGTATCAATGGCTTCTTCTGGGGCCACCCAAGCTGAACTCATGACCTTAACCATTGTGAAAGGGGCCCAGGGCTTTGGCTTCACTATAGCAGACAGTCCTACAGGACAGAGGGTGAAGCAAATTCTAGACATTCAGGGATGTCCTGGTTTGTGTGAAGGTGACCTCATTGTTGAGATCAACCAGCAGAATGTACAGAACCTGAGCCATGCAGAAGTAGTGGATATACTTAAAGAATGTCCTGTTGGAAGTGAAACTTCTTTGATTATCCATAGAGGAGGTAAGTTTGGAAAGTCTGTACAATTACAAAAATGTATGTAAAAGGTTCTAAACCATAAGACATACTTATACTCAGTAAATCCTTGTGTGCTAGAATGGAAATTAATTTCCATGTTGTGGGAGGTAACGCCATTGGTTCTGGAAAAGTGTGTCTGCAATTAAGTATCCTAGGCAAAATCTAGCACCTTGTTGTACATTCCGTTTTGTGTTTCAAGTGTCAATGGCCCCACCTCTATATAAGGGTAAAACTATAGCACTTCCAGACTTTTCACCCCATTATTATTGTATGGCGTCTGCAGCAAACTCTTATAGTACTAAAGCAGTGCTGCAAGCTTGAGATGTAGATGAAAATCAGAGCAATCTATTAGCTCATTACAAGTTTACTGTTTTTGACAAACCGTTTTCCTTCATTGTAAAAGTATTGTACAACAGTTGTTTTGTTTCTTTCATGACAACAAAGATCTATGGTGTATTTATCTCTATTTTTAAAAAATGGCTACTAGGCTACTAGAAACTTAGTTTTTCCGACCAGCCTGACACAGTAAGCTTGAATATACACCACCAAAAGGGGAGACGGGGAGATTCAAGACTTATCTGTAAGGAAGCAAGGCCAACAGAAGTCATCTTAATATCTTGACAGTGATAAGTAATTTCATGGCTTTTAATAGTTCAGCCAAACAAGTTTTCTTCAATGGTTTGAGATGAGCTTCCATCATAATTTATTGTTACCTGAGTGAATAATGACTAAATTTCTTTAAAGGTCTTCATTCCTCTAAAGGCATTCATCTGTCATTGAATGTACATTACTTTGTACTTAAAAGAAGGAAAAAAGTTCTGTATGAAAATACGAATTTACTTTCCTTCTGAAGAGTAGAGGTTGGAAAGCGAAGCTTTAGTGTTTGCGTGTGCCAAATGCTTGTCATAAGAAAATCTAAAAATCCTTCAAACAAGGAATATAGTAACATTTATTCAAATCACAGAAATAATCAACATATGGTGATTTAAATATATGTAGATTCACATAGTCAATAAAGTATTTTTCATATCTATATTTGAAATAATTGATTTATAGGAGACAGAACCTGACATTTCTTTGGAATGAAACCTAATTCAGACTGACAATAAAGGACAATTGGTGCCACTGTAGTATGTGAACTTGGAGAAAGTTAATTTTTGCAGGGGTGCTATATCAGTTGGCATTAAACCTGGTCTTATTTAATATCCATTAAGAATCAGGAACAGTGGAGTATGCAACATTTTTTTCTGAAGATGCTGACAAATTAGGGAGAATTACATAGCACAAAAAAAAAAGAACTATAAAGCAGATTAGAAGGGTTAATGTAACTCCAAAAGATGGAAT
The DNA here is from genome assembly GCA_033558185.1 of Dromococcyx pavoninus. Taxonomy (NCBI): domain Eukaryota; kingdom Metazoa; phylum Chordata; class Aves; order Cuculiformes; family Neomorphidae; genus Dromococcyx; species Dromococcyx pavoninus. Next base: position 218,149 of record JAUMJL010000063.1, on the reverse strand, counting down.
TTTATTTTGAAAAATGTAAGCTAATCCCCCTCTAGAGGAAAACAATTCACAACGCCAGTCTTCAGAGAGAAGTGGAGTGTGAAATCCAGTATGCTGAACAAGCCTGAGTAATAATAGACAGGAAAATAGATATTTCAGCAATCAGTGCAGGACAGTAGCAAAAAAAAAACCTGAAGCAGCAACATATTCAAACCCATGAGGATAATTCCTCTCTCTCATGAGATTTCTTCTCAGAGCATTGATTCATGATCAAAACAAGTTAATCAACAGGATAGTTTATCAAGTTCTGATACATTCACTGAGCTGTGATTATTTTCTACACGTTGCAGTGGCAGATAGGAGATACTGAGCTTTGCACTCAATGAAAGAAGTGTAAATTTACACCATCTTGTCTTTTGTCAGACCTAATAGGGAGGTACAGATAGTTACTCTAGCTCATTTGACACAAAATACTAAGTCCAAATGCAGTAATGTGTTCCCCTGCAGTAAAGTCTTATCCCTCCGTTGCTGGGGCAGAGAGTGGTTGGAAGATAAGGGAATGCAGAGAAGTGAACAAGAGCATGGTTTTTTTCATGGTAAAACAATGACCAAGATTAAAGCAACCGTGTGGAAATACTAGAGAGTGATTAAATTTAATGGGATGATACAGAACAAATGGAAGTTAACTATCAGAAATTGCTGTACACCAGAAATAAGGAATATGCCTTAATGCAAGGTTGTTACTCTGAAGTTAAAGAAAAGGCTCATTTGTTTGAGTGATTCAAAAGAAATGAAAAAATACAGTGTATGAGACAAACTTATTGTACCTGAGAGATGACTAAATCATAGCTTAGCAGAAATATGAGAACTGTTTTCAGGTGGCAACGTGGGTTTTTTTTCATTAACTCACAAGAAAAAGGAATCCATGTGACCAAATGTACATCTATAATGCAGGTAATTATATCTATACTAATCGTCATGTCTCCTTTTATAGTCTCTGGGCAAAAATAGACCTTTCTAGGGTGCAGTTCATGTCATTCCAATTAAGATGTTTCAATTAAGTCAGTTGCACCCTAGAAATATATATTCTGTTTGAATAATTATAAATGGAATTGAGGATGCTTGGTCACATGTACATGTCTATTCCACATGTTATGAATAAGGAACAGACAATAAAATTTGGTCATGTGAGATAATCTGAATACAAAACAAGATTCTAGTACTTAGAAAAACCTGCTATGATTCTAAAATATTTAGTCTGTGACACTGGTGAAGCAAGGCATACTTTCTCATTACCCATGGATCCAGTTTTTATTTTGTTATCTCCAATGTGTAATGACATTTGAATAATACCGTCCTTTTCCATCATTACCCAATGCATCCTGTCTTTAGCATCTCATTTTTAAAATTAAGATCCAAGTACTATGCCTGTCTGTGGAAGAGGAAGGCTGTGTTTTGCTTAAGGTTGTGTGTTGCCCTGTAATGTATTCTGTTTCTAATACAAATGTGGCCTGACTGCATAGTTCACTGTGACAATCCATTTTTGTAAGTGGCTTAATCTCTCTCTCTCATCCAGCAATCGTATCTACATTGCAGATGAGAATCAGATTGACATTGGCTGAGAGATATTATCACTATAGGAAAAAAGCATCTTATACAGGAAAAAATGTTCTCTCGTGTGCATATAATATGTGTGCTACAGCATTCGAAAAGACATTGTCCCTCAAGCTTAGGAGGTCAACAGACAGAGTATACAGGGGAAAGGAAGGTTTGAGTGTTTCAAAAAGATGGAGGAAATAGTAGTACTCAAAATTTAGAGACCACTAAAGAAAACTGTCTGAACCAACACCACACAGGGACTTGTCACGGGGTACAACTGGAGGAAGTCCCACTGAATTTGTGGTGTACTCATTTTAAAACTTCTAAAGCAGAAGTAGTAATTTACCTACTTGTTAATAAAAAAACAATTCATGGGAATATCATCAATGTATATCTAAGAAAATACTAAGCAGCACATTTTTAGTAACAACTATGATGTTCTGTGGCTAGAGATCGTAAGTCTTCTTTCTAATTGTAGTCAGGTTCTTTGCTAAACACAGATGTGCTGCTTAGTTCAGTTTCTTTAATTCTGTTTTTTGATGACCAGCCTTAAAGTAATTTCATTGATTGCTATAAGCTGACAAAAGTGTTCATACTGAAAAAAAATTAAATTAAAGGAAAACATAGTGGAAATGTGTTCCCTAAAAAAAAAGAAAAATTAATAGGAAAAAAAGGAAGGGAAGATGAAGATATGAGAGTGTTTGTTACCCCTTTCTAGCTTTGCTTCAGCCTTCACATTTCATCCTCAGCTTCTTCAGCCCTCTGCAAGTATGTATCAAATTAAGGTAGAGGAAAATATTCACTAATTAGGACAAGAAAAATTAGTTTTATCATGTTCTACTGAATGAGCTTTCCAAGTACCTGACATATGCCATCTCTTTTGGGAAGTACCTTTGAAATACATGAACCTATAGAAAGCAGCCAAACCCCAGAAGTGTTCCTGTCTAAAGAAGAACTGACACATTCAAAGGTAGATCCGTCGAGACTATGTATGAAATACTGTTGTTAAGGGAAACTGAAGACAACCTACAGCTGATTGATGAAGCTATGGCAACACTTAAACAAGTGCTCTGAGTAAAATACCAAAAAGAAATTCAAAAGCTGGGAGCTTGACAAAGTTCCTACATCAGACAGCTATTTTATAAAGATGGTGTTTAAAACAGCCTACGAGAAGCAGAGACTGTTAGTACCACATGGAGCCAGAGAACGGAGGCACTGTCCGTACTGGTTAATTCTTAGCCCGCTTCTGACATGTGACTGGAATATGCCAGCAGCCAGTCTCAGCCTTACATGATATGGGACATAGCATCAGCCACGCACAATGTGCAGACAGTCAAAATGAGGAGGGAAAGTTTAACTACGTAGATGTAAACGATGAGAACAAAAGAATGGCCAAATATTTTTATCAGATTTTGTGTAAATTAAAGAAGTTTATAAGTCCCTAAGACTGCAAACTAATACCACTACATCACACGAACCATCAGCAATTCCCAAAACAGTCAGAAACTTCACAAAAAAAATCTCCGCGTGTTCTAGTGAATAAGCAGAGCTCCTTAAAATGAACTGACTTCAGTGGAAGGAATACTACATCCTTGGTGTCCTTTCCATGGACTGATCTCATATTTACCTCTCTACCACAAAGATGATTTTTTTTTTTTTTGTCCAGGCTTGTTATAAGATTCATACTTTTTTTTTTCCCCAAGTTGTCCTCTCTCTTCAGAAAACTGCACAAGATAAAGCTGCAGGCGGAACCAACACCCTAGTAAACCTAGTCTGGCCTCGGAAGTTCTGATCTCCTGGTTCCATGGCCTCAACCCAACAATGAGGTGTCTAAAGCATTCACTCTGCTTCTGCATCTCTTCATTCAGAATATTGAGAATGCCTGGTGCAAACTGGAGTCCCTGTATCTCATGGCTTGCTTATTCTCCAGTTCAGGGCTTTATAGTGAACAGTATTGAGGATGTGAAGAAATGAAATTGTTAGTATGATGGTGTAGGTTTTTTATTTGGGACTTCTGGAGGTTTTCTATCATCCTACTGTCTGTCCTCTTTTACATCCCTGAGTCTTAGTGGTTTTTTCCTTGTATTGCTTCCTGAAGGAACCCAGTTTTGGTGTAATTGCTTCTTATGGGTACTTTGAACTAATAATAGCCTGTTCATGCTTAGTTTATTCATGAAGTTATGCTTCTTTCTGTTGTCTCTGACAAGAGATATTGGGGGATACAAGCACCGATAGCTCTGCTGATTCCTGCCATACTTTCTCCTCACCAGTTTCCCTATTGTACATTGGCTCTTCAGCCCTTTTCTTCCATTTCTTGTGAGTATTCTTATGTTGAGAGGAACTTAGATCCATTCGGCAACATCTGTACTTTTAGCCCTGCTTTATTCTTAAATGGCACATATATCTCTTGTGAAGTTAAGAGGCATTTGATCCCAGAAAGGGTATGTACACAGCAACCTAGCAGTGAACCACTGACCCATTTGAAGTGAACTATATGAGTCATTGATATCTAGAAGTCAATGACATAAACTTCCGTCCAACGTGCTGCTTAAACATCCTCTTTCAGTTTTCTCTTTCCAACTTACCACACCATTTTGCCTTGCCATCCTGCAGTGAAGTACTCTGTTGTTCCTGGGACTGTCTGGTTTAAAACTGATGGAAAACAAAGGTTCATAACTGACCTTTTTCCTTTCCTTTGACCACTCGTCCCCTCTTACCTTCTCTACATAGAAATCAATATTTTATGCAAGTTAGTTTCATAACAGCCTTGTGGCAGGGACAGTTGTATTTCCTGTGTTAATTCCAGAAATAAAATCTCCCAATTTTTAGAAAATACTGTTACCATGCAAGAAATACTGCTGTTATATTAACATAACTCCTGGAAGCACTGCTTTCCATATTCATTTTTACAAGGCATGCCTCACCTTACAGAATATCATATTTTTAGCTGTAAGGTTTGTACTCTCTTAGTACCATTCAAATTATTTACATCCGTTTTGTCCTGCACATTGAGTCTGTTCTATACTTTGAACTTGAAATGTTTTTTAAGCATCTTGCTGTAATCATCTGGTATTAAATCTAATTTAATAAATATTTTACATGTTATAGCAGGTAAACTCAAAGTAAGTTATATATGTAACCTAGTTTATGAAGGGATTCAACCTAAATCCTTTTACTAAGAGAAATGTTAACATATCAGTAGCACAGGTAATGAGAAATTTGAACAGAGGGAGTCATGGCAGGAGACCAATTATCCTAAAATTCACATTGATGAGACTTCAATATCTTTTCTTGTATAGCTCTGATTAGCAGTGAAACAGTGTGCAATTGCTTCCGTATTTCTGAATAAAAGAAAAAAGAAGCAATAGACCTCTTTAAAGAGTATGGATTCCTGAAAAAAAAAAACATCAATAATAGTTAGTAGCTATTACACTGTATTAATGGAAGTAGTATTAATTGTATTGTGTTTCAAAGTGGTAGTGTTATGGTTTTGCTGCTTCTTTCTTATTAATGTTTGTGCACTGTGTGGTACATTTGTGGATAATTCTGCAAAGCGATAGACAAATCTTCTTTGCGTATAATGCACAGAAGATTTTTAATGACTATGAGCAACGATTTTGTTTCAAAAAAGCTTATATTATTGATGAAACTGTTTTCTAATGTAAGCTTATATAGTCTGTATTAAATTTGAACAATGCTTCTATTAAAACTTATGGGGACACTTCTAGGGATGTGTGTACCTAACTTGTTAACATTAAGAGGAGTTAGTTTGCACACAGGAGAAATAAGTCCCTTTAAAGACCTTGTAGCAAAAAGAAATACAAGTGTGTAGACATAGATTCTTATCGGTGCATGTCGTAATGAGGCAACTACCATTACTCCAATAGCTATTTTGCCATTGAGTTCTGTGCCCAAGAGGCTGCATACAGTAGGCAGTCAGACATATCATTATTAGGTCTACATAGACACCTGCCGTGCACCTGGGCTTCGTGCAGAGCTGCAGAAACTCTGCCGTCAGGCCCAGCAACTATTTGCCTGTGCTCAGGGAGTGCAAGGCACATTTGTGCCTGGTAGCTGCAGCCCACATCACCAGTAGAACCCAAGAGCTCTGTTGGCAGCCCTGCAGACTGATTTCAGTCTTCCTGATATTAATGAATGGTGTAAGATTAATTGAAGAACAGTTTGTTTGAGAAAACAAACTTTTTGGCTTGCCTACACTGGAATCTGACCAGGCCAGAGAAGGTTCTCCTTTGTTCTTGCATACAGTGTTCTCAGAAAACTAACTAGGTTATGTTGGACTATGTATCTCAGCAAAAAATGGCATACCTTGAAACCAGATAACTCCCAAGCATGCTACCTGGGAGAGTTACTGCAATACTGGGGCATGGAGAAAGTAATTTTTTTCCTGGTTGCCCATGGTTTTTGCTCTGAGTGAACCTAGCGTTCCTCCGAGGAGATCTAGGAGATTTCAGCCTAAGGAAAGACAACTACAGAGCTAGACTCTAAAAAAAAAGTGCCATACAACCTGTGCTTGTGTACTGAGGCATGTCTAAAGTTTAGTCTAAATGTGTTGAACAATGTTTCCGTTGGTTCACTATAATGTAATGTCCTATTAAACAACATTTGTTGGGTTTCCAAATCTGTTGTCAAAGTACATTGTGTAGACATTGTGACATGGTGATTTGTAATATAGTGCAATATTTTATAGTAATAAAGTAAGCTAATACACTGTGAAACAAGTGAGTACATTATCTCTTGTGCTACAGACACGAGACACAGCACTGGGAAGATGGGAAGGTGTGATTTTCCAGGCACTTACTAAATCACTTACAAGAGCCACAAAACTCTCTTGGCTCCTACAGTTTGTCCGTCCAGTAAAAATGCAGAAACTAGATTAGTCTTCTAGATGAGTTAATTATCACTCTACAGTTCTTTAAGCAATTTTCTTTTACATTTTTAAAAAGGGAAGGAAGACTTTGACAATGGCTACCCTTGCCCTCTCTGAGTAATGTTCAACTTCTTTATTTTTTTCTAAACACAGAGCATACACGTATTAAATACAACACGGCCCTTGTCAGGAAGTCTTTGGGTGACTCATAATTCAAACACAATCAAAACCAGCACCAGGATACACAGACCTTTGCTGCGTCACATTCAGATTACAGTGTAAAAAAAAAGACATGGAATCCAAAGCTGTCAGGCACAGACTCTGAAAGTTGACTCCCAAGTGTGCCAAAACAGATTTCTAAAACAACAAATTGCTTTCCAAAGCTAAATTTGTCATAACTTGGAACAGTATTTCAGTGTATAAGAAACATACAGTGCTGTTTTCCTCTGTGGTAAATGAGGAAAATCTTGAGATCTTGAGTTGTTTATTTTGTACCTTTTATTACCACAAGCTAAAAGAAGGCAAGTTTTCTGCACACACAGTCCTAGGGCCACCTTATTTTCAATGTATATTTCCATTCAGTGCAAATTCTATTTAATGGACTTTTTATATTATTTTTTCTCTAATATAAGCATTTTTTATTGCACTCTATGTGTTCTAGATAATTTCTAAAGATCCTGTGATAATTAGAAAAATACTGTATATGCATGAATAAAAGCACAGACTCAAAGCCTTTGAGTAAGAAAAATATTTAATGATCTTTAAATTCATTCTGTCAATTAATTTCCATTTCCACAGTGAGTTGTTTTTTTCCCCATTAGAAATTTTGCTAATGTTTTAAAAGGATAAATTATAATGATGGTATGAGTAGTAGTAGTAATAATAACAATAACAATAATAATAATATAGTTTTTCTTAAAGAATAAAAAATAATTACTACTTCAGTGATTAGTTAGAAAAGGTTTGCTGATTATGGGAAATATTGCAGTATTGTCTGCATATATTTTAAAAGCTTAACTAAACACATTTGTCAGTACAAAGTCAACAACATTTTCTTATTCTCCATGTGAAAAAAATTCTGTATTTTAAATTAATTGCTCTCAATAAATGTGATTATTTTAGGCATCTGGGACCAAGCAGTGCCGCTCTACTGCAGTATATACAGTATCATATCTCTGAAGTAGTGCAGAAGACACCTTAATCTGTTCCTTGAGGAAAAAAAGGAGTGACCAGTGGAGAAACTTTTTCCTTTGTATTTTGTAAATATGATCCTAGTTGGATGGTGTACCAGAAGACCAGTCTGCTCTTTTGCATAGCTGTTAAGCCCTATACCATTTAAAATGTAACGTTCTCAGGAATAAGTATCAGAAATTACTAGAATAAGATGGAATGATTCTGGCAGAGTAATTCAACAGTGTAATCAAAATGAAGACTGATTACACCAATGAGATCCTAGAGCAATTCAAAGGGAAGTCTGGGGAAGTCCGCAGGGCTTTGATCTGTGGCCAGTGAGAGCCAACAACTGTGGCAGAGCCAAAAGCAGTCATCTCCATCCAATTTCTGCCCTTCTTCACTAGCTTTTTCCATGCTTTACCCGGGTCCTTCCTCAGTCTGTATATTTATTGCTTTTCATTCTGGCTCCATTTTCCTTCATTTCAGCAATTCAGAGAAGCTGTCATACTTGAATGTCAGCCCAGTCTTTGAACTCAGCCTTGCTTTGAGCAGGAGGTTGGACTACATGACCTCCAACTGTCCCCTCCATTCCAAGTGCTTATATTATTCTATGGTTCTCTATCTTTCTAATGTTTGGGATCCCAAAATGCTAAAAAAGAGAGTCTTTGGCTAAATGTAATAAATCACCATCTGTTTAATTTTAAACTTCTTCCAAAGTGCTTCTTAGAGAGAAAGATAAGTTATTTAATCTTGTCTTCTTATCACACCAAATTAAATGCATATATTTATATAAAACAAATATATATTCCTTTATATATGAAAGTTCTTGAGAAATCGATGCAAACAGAAAGAATGGAGACATGCTTTTTGATTTCAGCTTGCCATAGGTGCCCATTGAGATTACATACACAGCAAATCATTCTTACTCTATAATTGAAAAATAACACAGTATTTATTATATGGCATTCTTGGGACATCTCAGGGCTTGTGAGGTTGGCTCCAAAAATAGGAACAGCTAGAAACATTCGCTGTATGGACATCAGCTACAATTATTATCTCTACTAACGTTAATCTTAATTGAGAAGCGGGTTTATCTTGTAACTCATTCATTGCATACCAGATATTCAACTTTATCAAACTCTTTATCCTTGTAGAAGGATATTAGGATCCATTGTGCTAAAAGCAGTACTGGCTCTGTACTGTTTCAGTCAAAATGGCCCTTTGTAATCAGTCATCTCACAATAATTAATTGTGAACATATAGTACATTTTTACAGATCCTTAAAGACAAAGAAACTGAAACTGGTTTACATGCTGCATACTTCATCTTATCTTCCAAAGCTTGTCTTGCAATACGTGCAGCTACATTCACCTCAGCTGTTGTTATCAGGAGAACCCTGTGTAAAGGGCTGCAGGGCATCCTTCTTCATCTGATCTAAACAAAATAGGTGCCTCTCTGATATCATTCAGCTACTGTTACATCTGAAGTAGCTGAAATGAATAGTATTCTAAAAGAGCCAGTTCTCTCCTGTTCACTTTTAAAGTTTTTAAAAGCTCACATATCAAAGGTTCATACTTACATTTCTATTCACATTTGGTCAGATGAATCCCAGCTCAACTGTAAAAAAAGTTAGATTTCTAGCCTACACTAGTCAAAATAGTTTCCCCTGAAGTAAGTGGTGGAAAATAGGCACCTGAAGGTGATGATTTAAATCATTTTATTTAGTCTCTGTTTAAGCAGCTTGTTCTCTGAGTTTGCCCATCATGCTCCACTGATTACAGAGGAGTCTGGCTGAGGATCTTAGCTTCACTGACCAGCCAGCTGGACAAAGGTGTGTGAGATGAATTCTGCCCACACACCACGGGCAAGCATAGAACAGTTCAGGGTATTTGAAAAAAAACCCTGTATTATCATGAAAGATGGAACGTGTCTCATGCACTACAGCTAAATCTAGAACCTCGTTTGTACCACTATAAAAAGTAATCTGTATTTCTTTATTAAAGGGAAGTTATTAATGTAGGCTTGCATAAAATAGATACAGAATATTTCAGTTTCAATATATATTAATATTTTTATTAATATTACAAGTTTGATTGCAAAATTTAATTGTTTTTATGTGATAGAGTTTTGTTAGGTTTTACATGTAACAGCCCTACTCCTTATTTAAAAATGAAGAGAAGTAAAATTAGTATGGCTTACACTGAATTGAAAAATTGGTTAACTAAGTAATCTGTTAACATAATTGTAAGTAGGAAATTAGTGAGGGAATATGTTTTTAATGAGCTTACTCTAGGATAATTTCTTGTCTTTTGACTATATTACATTTTTTATGAAGATCCTGTAGAAAACATAAAATCAACACTGATACAGTTTGCAGATGGCAGAGAGACTTGTCCATTTCAGTGGACAGATGACACATTAATGACAAAGAGCAGTGTGGAAGCATTAGCAAATAGGAAGCATTTTTATGTAGTCGGTGTAAATTAATACCTGAAACACAGAGCAAAGAATGCAGTCCATACTTAGCAAAGTGCTTTTGAATCATTATGGATAATCAGCTGAGCATAGCATCACAGTATCACAAGGTTGGAAAAGACCTCTGAGATCATCCAGTCCAACCTATGACCCAACACTAGCACCCACTCGTCATTTAAACTATGGCACTAAGCGCCTCATCCAATCTGTTTTTAAACACCTCCAGGGACGATGACTCCACCACCTCCCTGGGCAGTGCATTTCATTGGCCAATCACCCTTTCAGTGAAAAATTTTTTCTTAATATCAAGCCTAAACCTCCCCTGACGAAGCTTGAGACCATGTCCTCTTGTTCTGTCACTGATCGCCTGAGAGAAGAGACCAACCCCTGCCTGCCTACAACCTCCTTTTAGGTAGTTGTAGAGAGCAATAAGGTCTCCCCTGAGCCTCCTCTTCTCCAGGCTACACAATCCCATCTCCCTCAGTCGTTCTTCATAGGGCTTGTTCTCCAGCCCCTTCACCATCTTCGTTGCTCTCCTTTTCACAATGAAAAAGGGAAATTCAGCACAATTTCTTAAAATAACATTTACTGATTATTATTTTTCTCAGCAATATGCTATTGATAAACCATTTTATTGCACTTATTATGAACTTTAGCAAAATCAATGAGATCCTGTTCCAGATCTTTTTTCTCTGCTTCTTAATTTCATATTTGTTTTTCCATTTTTTCAGTTCTCCATGTGTTTCAGGGTTATTACGTGACACTTCTATATACTATACAAAGATCAGGCCTCTTCCAGGACTCCTTTCCTTAACTAAAGTTTCCAGTATTATTAGTAATAACCTGAAATCTGGGATTTATCTAGGATTTTACATAAAGTTTGTTATTGGTAAAACCAATGGCTGATTCAATTATCCATGTACAAGGTTTATTAAAAGATACTCTGGCTACCAGGGTTTACTACCTATAAAACTGCAAGTCATTGGTTAACATGAGAATCTATTTACTTAAAACAGCTACAAACATCCTCTGTGTCAGGTAGATAATAGCAGTCTGATAGAGAGCATCTGTTTGGTTTCTTCCAAGTGTGTTTGCTACCTTCCTTTCTCTGAGTAGTACCTAGTTCAGGCATGTCCTCCTGCAGTAAATCAGTAATCACTCTTCCCTGAGGTTCTCCTCACGGAAAGACATTTACAGTGGCTGTGGGATCTGAGCAAGTGGAAGAGGACACAGGGCAAAGAGCTGGCCTAATCCAGAAACCTGCTGAAAGGGGCAAGGAGCAGACACATAGACCTCAGAGGGAATGAGATGAAAATCTTCTGGGGACTGGCAGGGAGTATGCAGAGCTTGTTGTGACTCAAGAAGGCATTGGAAACGAGGACCTGTAATGTAAGGACACAATGAGGGCAAGGTATTCAGAAACCCCTTTTGCTTCTGTATTCTCTGGCTCATCATTTTGCATTTTTTTCTATTTGAAAAGCTGTTTTTTTAGTTACATTATAATACAGCTTGGTGCTTTGAGTTGGTTTGTTTTTTATATATATAATATATAGCCTTTGGACAGCTTTTAGAGCTGTCTGTAAGAAGCAGTCTAGGCAGATCTGTCTTAAATTTTTAGCTGATCTGGGAATTCATCTCAGGTGGGGAGGAAACACCAAATCAAAACAAACTACATTGACATAAATAAAAAGTAATTTCTTCACCAACATCCCAGGTTGGCATATTCTGCACATTGCAGATCAAAGACTTGAATGCTGGAACTAAGGACTGATGATGCTTCTCCTCCTGATCTGTAACTCCAACATCATTTCTGTGGCTATTTAAATGCAAGTTAGTAATGAAGAAACAACATTACACAGAAATTCTAGGGATTTCAGAAATTTTTACAAAAGGAAAAATCCTGTTAGACCTGTTACAAAATTTGGAGTGATAAAACGCAAAGATAATATACATTATTATAATTATGAAGCCAGCAAAAGAACCCCAAATGGCAGTATACTTCTACCACTTTCCCTTTTGCTATTTAAAACTACAAAGGTTATATTTGGAAAGATACACAGATCTCAAAGAATAATAGAAACAAAGAATAGCAGTGGGTTAGAATGCAATATAATAAGTAAGAAAACTTTCAGTTTCTATATTGGAAATACTGTTGCAAATTAAACCAAAAAAATCTAGGAAGGAAAAATTAATGCCTCTGAAATTTTTCAGGTTAACAATCAAACCTAGTCTCTAGATATTAATATTAATTCTGAAGTATTTACAGGCTTTTTTTTTTTGCTACCCTGTATAATCTGAGAGATGAAGAATTGCATTGTAACAAGATACACGTTTTTGTTATTAAATCAAAATACGTCTGTTGTCGAGTGCTGGTGTGGAAGTTACAATTCAGTTGCATTTCTAGCTCATTCATGCTAGGAAAGGAATGCATGAAAATTCGTGACTTGTGTTTGTGCACAGAGGTACCAACTTTTATTCATTATTATGTGATAGCTAATTGCACACTGTTTTTTTCAGATCTCATCAACAGTAAATAGTCTTTACCAGATTAAGGAGAATTAATAGATGTTTGTCATGCCTCCATTTAGGGTATTTCTTTGTAGAGCAGAACACATTACTTTCAAAACATTCTTCATGAAAAAAAAAAATGTTTAATTGAGAATCCAAAGATATTTTAGTTTGCTTTCTGTTACATATTTGTTAATATTTTCAAATTGCAGCAATGATTTCTGAATTACTATATTCTGAGTAGTTGGACATATAAGCTTTTTGAAACTAGAATGGGATGGTAATTGGTTTCCTCTGGCCTGTGCAATACTGCTAAGTTTAAAATACCTCCTACCAAGACTGAGTCCCAGAACTTTTAAAAAAGTGTACCAAAAAGAACATCAACTGAGAAATAGAGCAAATTAGTCTAGAACTGTCAATTGTCTGATGGATCAAAATCTTAGTTATGGTATGAGAAAAAAATGCCTGCTTATAGTAGGGTAAATTACTTCAGGTTCCAAGTTCTTGGGGACATCTAATGTTTAGTGCTTACTAAATATTAGATGGTCCTGCTAAGTATTAGAAGGTCGGAAAGTATTTTACCTAGAACTTAACTAGAAATTTCATCTGAGCTTTTTTTTATTTATTTACCAATTAAATGTTAGATTACATTCTGGAAATGCAGCAGCTTTTCAGAAAAAGGTCTTTAGTGAACTACCATTCACCAGTGAAAACTCCCTTTTGTCAGAATAGCACTAACAAACTCTAATTTGAATCAGCCTTTTCCTTCCTCTTCCCATGAAGTAAACCCTTGTTGTTGATCCCTGTAACATGAATTATACTTTTTTAAATTAGCTCATAAGAGCTAAAAATTAAAACAAAAAAGACTAGGGGCATATTCACCTACAAACTGTTTCCTACCCTAGCTGATAGGATTTATACACCAGCAATACATCTGATGACTGGGCAAAGAGCATACAAATCCATCTTCAATGTCTTATTATTTACCTGTTCTTTGGGGAATCCCAAGGGCAGTGTGTATATCACATCCAATTTCATTACTATCATTGATTAATTCTACTGTTCATCCAGATTCCTTCAGCCAGCTATGGTCTTCAAGCATAAATTCATAGTTTCTGCTCTGTGATCATATAGGCATACTGAGGAAGGAGAAAATCCCAAAGCTACATCCAAGTTTGCTCGATGCAAACTTACGCAGTAAGTTCTGATTTTAAAAAGGGGGAACATACATACTAGGTACCCTGGCAAGACTTTCTGTAAATGCTAACATTTCAGTTTAGGCCAGCTGTGAGGTCCACAAGGTGCTTCATGATTGTCAGCACCATAATCTTCTCTGTTTAACTTGCCATGTTTATGTACTGCTCCAATTTTCTCAGTATGAGGGGTTATTTGCATTATGTTAGGCATGTCATCTAAATCTCAACAGTCTGAAATCAATTTATGTTCTTCTGAGAGACAGAGCACTGTCACATGGAAAAAAAATACCTATTCATATTTTTCCTTGCTTTTCTTTGTGATATATTCATTTAATACTTCTCACTTCCCAACTATCTTGGTCAGGATCCTTTATCAGTACCATTTTTTTAGAGTTCTATTCAGCAACTTTTTAAAAAGTACTGTGCAGGCCTACATATGACCAGCACACAATCTAAACATCATAAAATTCACAGTACTGTTGCTCTCTCATTACGCTTAAGGACACAGCCCTTTATTATTATTGCTCAGCTCCGAACCTTCAGGAATTAAGAAAAATGTGACATTTCTCAACCTTTTTTTTTTGTAAACCAGGTCATCTTGATCAATTTATCATGCTTTATATTCTTTAGTGTTCTGTGCTGCAATACTATCATGCCCATCAATCATTATTTCTCTCTCATTTTTTTCTTTCAGGCTCCTGTGGTCTTATGCTAAATCTTCTGAACTTCATGTCATTTTAACCATTATAATTTATGTCACTGCAAAGCTTTTACTAATTGAACTTTGTTCTTCTTGATGAGTACGTCAGATACTGAGATTTACCTCCTGACTGGATGAACATGAAAAAAAAGAGATTTATCTCTACTACGTACATGTCACTGCGGACAGTATCAAATCTTCAGCAGCCCAAAGTGAAATGAATTACTTAAAGGTTCAACCAGAGCACTAAGTTTAGAAGTTCACTGTTCTCTTTGCAGTTCCGTTAATCCTTGGACATTGGCCTTCCCCTGACATCCCTTGTCAAATATTTCACTTTCTTACACTAAATTATATACTTGCACAACCTAGACTCAACTTGAATCATGTGATAAGTTTTGTTCATCCTGTTAGTCTTTTCTTTCACAATCTTTCGCTGGCAACGTTTCAGTTCTACCTGAATCCCTGTTACCAGGAATAAACTGGTCTGTTAAGCTGGTTGGAAGGAGCAGGAAATTGGGAAGAACTTATTACTTTGAATAATGTCTGGATTCAAAGAGCCAAATAAGCATGCTATTGCTTATTGCAGCTTCCACCACTGTGTCCAAGTGGCATGATTACCTTTTCATTATGCTGCCATTGAGTGTTTATCATTCTGCTATGTGGTATGAAAATGAGCCAATTACAGTTAACACACCTGAGCTCTTGACACTTCCCATTGTCACAAAAGGGATTTCAAAGGCAAATCAATAAAATTCAGAACCATACCGACAGCTTAATGCATATTAAGCACAAAATTCTGAAGTTACTACGGTGTAATTTAATAATGACAGAAAGGCAGTCAGGTGAAACCAGCAGGCTCAGTCTCTGTAGTTTAAATTATTTGTTGCTTTTTGATGAATTTTTGTCCAGTGCTCCTAAACCTCAAGAGAAACCAGGAGGAGTGAAACTCTGAGTTCAGTTCTAAGCTCTCCAACAGACATTCAGGACAACTGAAGATGCACTGGGCTATCAAGAAATCTCTACTGGAATGGCAGAGTCAGTGGGAGACTCAAGAATCTTCAGGATCATAAATGAATCTCTGAAGTCTCCCACAAATCCTGTATCATGTCTGCCAATTCAGCAAGGATTTCTGAGTAACATAAAGTAGGGCACCCTTGATACTAAGCCTATGGCTGTACATCTATATTACGTTTCTAATTTGCAATTACATCAAAATTTAGTCGAGTCTAAATATCAGTGTCTAAATCAGTCACAGGTGTCAATGTGTCCATTATAATTGATTTGGCTTCAGTAGACTGCATGAATGTAGGCGTTCTGTGCTAGTCAAGATGCCCTTGGGTACTCCACCTCACCTCCCACCTGTAGTTTCCCTGTCACAGCTGAAGATTCCATGAAGATTCCAACCCAAAAGACCCTAGATGGTGATGCAACTGAGCTGGTATAAACAACAGAGTTTAGACAGCTTTTCAGCTCCCTGTGAAGTGGCCATCTTTGTTTGGTTAGCTGAAATCTTTGAGTTCTCAGCTGTCCTACCTCATGCATGGTTTATCACTGCCTCCGATGTGCTGTTTTTCTGTCTCCCATTGGAGCACAGCATGGCGTTGCAAGATTTCCCATTCAGAACCAGTCACGGTTACCATTCTTCTAGATTTACCAGGATCAGAACACAGGGGGGGAAATCCTGGGAACAAGTAGAAATCTCTGAGAGTTTGGGAACAGGCATCTTGAAGAAGGAGATAGCTGAGGGTAATCATGGATGCAATGAAGGAATTTAGAAGAGGAGGAAGTGGCAGCATAGAGGTCAACACTAAATATCTGATGACTTCTTTTCATCTATGCCTTAATATGAAGCTTACATACAAGCAAAGGAATGGATTTATTATTTACTATCTTTTCCCCCACCTTTGCTGAAATACATTTTTGTGAAGATATTTTCATGAAAAAGACTTTAGAACACTGTGTACAAACAACTTATGCTCCATCTACTTTTTAATAGAATATATTGGGAACATGCCATGATATTCATCAATGACGTGCCATGATGTCTACTGAGATTTGCCTGATGTGCTTAGAAAGTGTAAAAGCTTAAATAGGATCAGATTCTAAATGCATGAAAGAGCAGAGACACTGGCATAGTAAGACAGAGTTTCTGACTGTCACAGTACTCTGAAAATTTAGTTTTGAAGCTTAAATTAGATTTTAACAAAGCCAGTCTGAGTTATCAGACGTTCTTAACAAGCATGGAGAGAATTTATGGGTATGGCAAAACTTGCAGACCCTTCTAGAAGCAACAATTGTGAACTGTCAGGACTCTGAATTCAGACTCAATTTATGTTCTAAATTATGTTACTGATCCAGTGCGTGTGACATATCCCAATCTTTTCACCTTGCTGTGTCTGCTCTGCTCAGTGAGAGTTGCTTGCCACAATATATATGCCCAAGATGACACCTTATTTGCATTACTAGATCTTGTAGTGTTGGAGCAGTGCAACAGAGAGTGTAATCCCTACACTGGAGACATGAACTAGCAACATTGATTTTAGCAATAGTTAGCAGACAACACACAGGAGCAAAACTGAAGATTCTTCAGGGAAAATTTCCTTCTGCCAAAAAAGATGTTATTCTTCTTTGTACAGAAAAATAAACTTGACCTTTTCAAGATATTGGTAGAGTTTACGATCTGAGAAAACTTCTGAACTCTCTTCATCTCTTGTGTTATTATTTGGGCATGCAGATTTTTGCTAATTGGATTAGTACTTACATGAATTACATATATTATAGACTTCACTGAGGATAATAACAGTTTATCCAGTACTGCCTGCAGTGGCAAATCATAAACCAGAATATGGACCTAGGGATGTGAACTTTTAGTAGGAAATACTGTAATAAAAGGCAAGAGACAAGGGTCTTCCTCCATTATGTAAAATAACTTTTCTACTCCAGGTCCAGTTGACCCAGCAGAATCTGTTCCAAATTGTACAGTTGCTGCATTTTCTTTATTTCAGGACACGGCAGATAATAGGGTTTGCCTGATAATAGGGTTTGCCATGAACAAGGAGATAAATCTTGTAATGGTGTTACAGTGATCTGGTAATAGGTGCCAGAAATGAGGAAGTTTGTATGAAAGTGTCTGTAAGTGTTTATTATCAAACTTTGTCTCTGGAAAATAATCTATTCTTTTTGACTGCTTAAAAAGCTGCTTGTTCCAAAAATATATTTCTCATTTCCAGAAATTGGTGTAGATCATTATTATTTTTTTCAACTCTAATATATTTAAATACCAAAGCCCTGTCACTGATAGTGTTGCATTTACCTCTGCACTGTTTTAGCGATGATCCAGAAATTCTCTGCTTCACCTCAGGAGTGGGTATTTATTTTTTTGTTTTTCTCTGGTTTCATACGTTATTTAAAATTGGTAACTGATAAGCAATTCACAGAGCTGTAGGAGCCAAGCAAAATAAATAGCTGTATGTCCATTAGAATGTAAATTAACTCATTACTGTGCAAGCTTCTGACCTTTTCTGATGGCTGTATTCTTGCTAACAAAGACTCTTTGCTATTCATGAAAGTGAAAATGTAATGGTAGCTTGAGATTCTCTGGTGTATTTTAGAGGAAATTCTCATAGACGCAGGTGGCCAGTGAGGGTCCCAGCTTGAACAGCAAGTACTTCTATTGTTCATGACTTTGAATAGCTATCCTTTCTCTAATTACTTGTGAAGATCTGAATATTATTGAAAAATCGTTACTTAGGAAGTCTAGGTCAGTGAAACTTCTTGCACTGCACAGAAAGTGCTCCTGTGTATAAAAAGATGAATATTGATTTAGTACCTGATCTTACAACCAATTAGGTTTTTGTATGAGTTCTATAGACTTCAATGAGATGAGATCAAGTTTTATTTCCCAAAGCATTCCTCTGCCTCCATATCATTTCTGATAAACCTCTTAGTCTCGCACTTTATGGTGCTCATCAAGAAATCTGAAAGTTTTAAGGGAAGAAATACAGACTTGGACTCACAATGCCCCTGTGTCTTCTGGAGAAGAGATGTCCCACAGAAGGTGCTACCTCAGTGGGTCTAG
This sequence comes from Dromococcyx pavoninus, assembly GCA_033558185.1. NCBI lineage: Eukaryota > Metazoa > Chordata > Aves > Cuculiformes > Neomorphidae > Dromococcyx > Dromococcyx pavoninus. Next base: position 199,553 of record JAUMJL010000063.1, on the reverse strand, counting down.
CTGACCTTCCTGTGAACTGTGCCTGCTTTTTGCTTTGCACATTGACAGAGTTATTATCTGTGGGCAGGAATGTAGTCATTTTTTGCACAGGTGTAGTAGGCCAAAAAGAGTGAAAAATAGTGCTGATGAGGACTGGAGCACTGCTTCTGTAGCAATCTTACTTGGGTTAAGATAAGGAGCAATGGAATAGTAGAGTATAAAGCAAAATGCCACCACAAGAAACTGCTGAGGATCAGTTTGTACTCGTGAGCTCTTTCAGGCAAAAGTGATTAATAATATGTGGGCATATGAAAGAAGACAGAGCTATTTCACAGTTTTATGCATTTGATACAACAACTGATGACTGTAACAAGTTTTCATCTTGGTGCAGCACAGTGCTACATCAGTTACTTGCCATGCTGCTAGTGTGTAGCCTGTTGCAAGGAAAAAGAGAATGGGTCTAACCATGTATGGGCCTGGTCAAACATGATGGGTCCATTCATCTGACTCTGATGTGGATGTGTGGATTTTTGACCCATTGCATTGGATGCCATCCCAAAAAAAGATCAAATGGGTCCTCAACAGCATGGCAACGTGCCTGTGATGGACAGCTAACAACAGGACTAGTTAGCTATGCTAGAAAAGCTAAAACTCCCAGTCTTCTTACACTTACTCTTGATTTCAAGGTAATTGTTGCTAGAGTAAGAGCTCAATACTTTAAGCTGTTTGAAAAATATGGACTTTGAAAACATATTACATAGCAATGACTCTTTTATTAGAAATGAAACTATGAATTTTCATTCCCTGTACATCATTGACATTTTAAATATGATATGACCAATTCAAATGTTTTATCACCTGCTTCTTTTCATAAGTATTATTTCCTTCTATTTTAATTCATTGTTTCCTTATAGATTTTGTTTACTACAGTATATAAGTTAATTGAATTTACTTATTCTCATTGAGCGGGTTTGTTTTCCTGGAAAAGGGGAGAATATTTGAAAAATAATTGAATTAATGCTACATATTTGTTCTATGTATGCGAAAAAAAACCATTACCTCTCCCACTATTATTTTTGGAATTTCAGCTGGAGGATAATTTGTATCTTAATGAGTGAGCCCAAATGTAGATTGAATTCTGTGCACGTGATCCAACTACCTCTAGCATAGCCCAACAAAAGGTAAACATACAGAAGGAGAAGGCAGATATAACATGAATGGTAAGAAACAGTTTGCCGTGTGGTGCTAACACTGTATACCATGTGTCTGGAGTTTCAGAGTCAGAGTCCCACTGTCATATCCATTTGAAGTTAATGGGTGTTTGACACCTCTGGAGTGGAGGCCCCAGTGTAGACAACCGACATTGGGAACCCAATAAGAGAAAGAAAAAGTATGGGGGAAAAAATCTACTGTTACAGTAAATTTATACAGTAACTTTTCTAGAAAGAAAAACTTTTGCTAAAGTGTTGTCACATGGACGTTGATAAGATGCCAGTGGAGTCAGCTACTGCTCTGGGAGTGCTCATCAGCCATCTGTTCAGTGACTTCCAAGCATCTACATGAGAAAAGTCTGTGCAGTGCTTGGGACTGCTTTGCTCAGGAAGCTGTATGCAGCAAGGCTTTTATAGCACAAAAAGAAACAAGAAAGCCAGCAACATCTAATGGGCAAAACGCTGGATCATCAGTGCGACAAGTGATGTGCAGGGAAGTTGACATGCCCTGAACATTGCTTTGAATGAAAAGGTTTTATCTGTGATGCTGTTGAGTTTCTCCCTGCGACACTGCCACTACAGTCCCCACAGAAATCAAACTCTTCCTGTGCTTCAGTTTAATTATACATACATGTCTGCCAAAGAGGTGAACATTATTAAAGGTTCTGTGGTTTGGCATCACCTGTGTTAGTTATTTGTGATTTTACAGTGTCTTAAGAACTTTTACAGGTCTCAAGACGATATAGTGAGGAAACTGGTTTATCCTAGTGGCTGGAAAAAAATAATGGAGATGGAAACTTAGCAAAAAAAATGTGTGCATGGCATCAAACTAATAACCAAAGGCTGGTTTTGTGTTACTGACATTATGGAATATGCAGAATTTGGGATTTTTCAAATCAGGACTCTGTCTTGCATATGCTCTGAATCGTATCTGATAAGCTGCATTTAGCAAACTAAACTTTCCAATAATGAATACTGCCTGAAGTGTAAGACACATCAAATCTGTAAGCAAATTTTATGACAAAACATACTTAAATTTGCATTTAAGAAGGAATAGATACGAGTATGATGTGATTTGTTTTTTGTTATAGGATATCTTCATCAAAATGGAGAAGTACAATAAACTGAAGCTGGAGTTTGCCCTTATCTGAAAAAAAGGATTTAAAAAATTGGGTTTTCCCCAGATACATTTGAATGCAAAATCTGTTTACAGTTACTGGTGGGTTTTGGTAAAGTTACAACATAGAAACCCTCGCAGCTCTGATTTCCAGGGAAGCTCATTTTGGAAGGTGGTAAATATAATTTAAAAAACAATGTCAGAAATAATTTTTATAACACTGCTTTATGAGAAAATGTAATTCTGATTTTTAAAAAGCATATGGTTGTTACTGTACCTCAGCTTATGTATTTGAAATGAAACGATTAACATTTCCATGAAAGTGTTGGCCGCCAGCTGCTGTACCTTATTACAGTTTAAACATCCAATGTAGCAAAATAAATCATTATATTCCAAAAGTAACTTTGAAAAAATATATGAGGTTACGTGTTCTATACGCATGCTTATACATTACATTACATTATACTAAGTGGTGACCACAGTAATTTCCTGCCAGCATCTGGCTGAGTGGTGGTCATTGCTCTTTGACAGAAGCCAGTAACCTCACTCTTCTTTCCAAACCTGATTCAGACATTTACCGCTGTCTTGAAACGTAGTGTTAATAAAGAATTATTTAAAATTAATGCAAAGATATGTGAGTCTTCAGAAACTGAGCCACAACTTATGTATAGGTATATAAAATTCTCAGGTTTTTACAGAAGACATCACAAGTTGGTCATTAGGAGGAGTTTAGGGAGGGAGAACTGGAAATCTGGAAGTGAGGTATGGAGGTTATAAGAGCTTATCCAGTATGTATGCCTTGTTAGATATGAGTTGATTAGAAGGTTGAGCAGTATTACTACTTATTAATACTCAACAGGAGTTGAAAGCTGCACTCTTCAGGGGACAAATTTCAGTCTTGCCTGTAAATCAGTACTGGATTAATGCCAATCTGCCAGCTGCTGTCATTTAGGTGGGGTCCCACTCTTGCTGGTGGGTAGTACTCACAGCATGTGATGAACCAGCGCCAGAAAGTCAAGGGAAAACGTGGTGGTGTAAAGCCAAGGGAAAACATGGTGGAGTGAAGTGAGGTCAGACTCCTTCTCGTTGCCAGCTGTAGATGTAGTTGCAGTTGCAGAAGGCCCCACTATTGAGTATGCAAATGCACATTGTTAAGATATACTTTTCAGGTGAGTTTCCAAGGCTCCTAATTTTACTACTTGTAGAGGCTTTGGTCCCATACTTAGGCAGAGCAATCTTTAAAGGTGAAAGTTATGAAGTAGCATGCAGAATACACAAGAGAGGACACTTTGCGTTTATACTTTTTTATATGAAGTTTCTTTTACACTTACAATGTACTACATATACATTATACTCTTGAATTCTTGAATTTGCAGCAATGGTTGCTTGTATTTAAATACCAGTGATAATTCTGAATGTGTTTCATTCACAACAATTACCCATAATCAGTCTCACATTCGATAAAAAATAAAGCCATACATTGTTAAAGGGCAGTTGGGTTTAGATTAGAAAAAAATGTGTTTAATTTGTCTGGGAATACAGATATTATGTGAGGCAAAATGAAACTTGCTATGAAATACAGGGAAGGTATAAAATAGGGTTTGCTTTATGGAACTAGATCTTCATCTGTTTAGTCTGGCACCTAGTCTTTCACATAGGGAAGAGACCAACCAGGTCTAGGTTGAGTATCTGTGTTTAAATCTGAAGAACAGATTTTAATATCAGTTCCAAGGTTTGACTATTTAGAAATTTTAACTTATAACATGCTTTTGTACATATGGATATCCAATACTAATTTTAAATCTTGCTTTGGATCCTTTACTTCCACGCATCCTATATCCAGTTAGTTTTCTTATATAATTTCATGCTGTGTGAACAATATTTCATTTTATTTGTTTTGAGTGTAGATGTTGTCATTTGTATGTTGCAGTCTGTGCCCATAGCCTCCAAACTAAGTATAAGTCCATGTTCTCCTTGTTTGGATAGATTGTTTAATTTAAAAAAAGATCTTAATTTGATGTATATGTCATTATTTATTTGATTTATGAATACTTATTAATGTTTTTAATTGATAATAAACATTTCTGATAGCTCCAGTAAAAGATCTTTTTAGATGCAGGGAGTAAGCAAACAGGAAAAATGGCATTTCTGGTTTACCTGAAGCATTTTTTGCTGACAGTGAATTATGGGAAGTGCATCAGTACCAGTGGGGAGAGAGCTTTACCTCTGCCAATTTTTCCCAAACACCAAATCAGTGTAGTAACTTGATTTGAGAAACTCTTCAGCAAACTCCTTGCAAGTTTCAAGTCTTATCTTTAGCTTTAAGGAGAAAAATGCTTTTTACCTTTCACTCTTATTAGCTGACCAGAACAATAACAGAAAATAAAAAGGTAGCCATCTGCCATCCAAGAAATTATTAAATAAGTTTCTACTACAGAATCTTTAATAGTGAAGGTGATGTACAAGCCAGAAGTATACAGGATGCCTGTTGTCTCATCTTGAATTTGCAGATGGAAAGAAATCTCTCTACTTGTTAATACAGCAGGTTTTATCCAAACACTGTAGAGTCAGCAAATACAAACCTTTCCAGGGTTCCTTTTACCAGTATGGAAATACTGTGGGAATGTCCGAAATGTTAGTTTGAAACAACTGTCAGCTTCTGCATCAGTGTAACAGAACAGCCAGAGTTCATCTGAAAAAGGCTTAAGGGCTTTCTCACTTCAAGACCTTTTCAGTCTAAACGAATTAGGTAGCACATCAGAAAAATTTAACTCATTATCACAGAATTCTAGGAACCTTAAACACTGTGTACAAATATACTTCCTGTTTTGATTTGTCTCTAGAAAGATTCTTTCTGTAGTGTTCTTGTGATTTTACTTTTTTCTAGAGTCACCTTAGAGAAAGAAATAATGAAGTCAGTAATACTCTTACAGTTTAATTAATTTGTTTTGAATGAAACAGCAGCCTTTGTGTTAGAAGTTTCAATTTAATCCCCATTTCTGTTGCTAACAAAGCAAATGAACTCTTTGTTATTAGCTTTTAATCTTAGGAATGTCCACAGACTTTTTTTTACCTGCTATTAAACTGAGAATGAGGTTTTTCATGAAAGCTATACTGAAAGATGGTATTTTTAAAGATATGATCCAATATCCTTCAAAATGCTTATTTTTGTTTAGTATTTTGTAAGTTTTTTTAGAATAGTGCTGCAAAGATAGGAGCAGTGTTTCCAATGAGTGTTTCAAATCATCTTTTATGAAAAGGACATATCTGAAGTTTTGAGCACTTGTAAGTTGCAATAGTTGAAATTCATGAAAGTCACTATAGTAAGTTATCAGTCAGTCGACAAGGAAGAGGAATGAACTAGTTCAGTAGAAGAGACAGTCATGTCTACCACTTGCTAACTCTGACAAAATAACAGGACAGTATCAAAATAAGGAACCCTCCCAAGACTTGGATATCTTACCTTGACTGATGAAAGTTACATTTCTCCAGGCTTTTCTTCTAAAAAAATCTCTTGTATTATTAGGTTTTGTTGATGGGATGTTCTGAATTGCTTCTTCTTAAAGGTGCGACTGCATTTGACTCATCACTACCAGGTCATTTGGTGTCTTATCCAATGTCCATGAAGACAATTGGAAGTTCTTTTGTTTAATTCTTTAAATCATCAGAATTTCAACCTAATCCCATGCTGTTTGTTAAGTATGGCAATGATCTCAATATCTCCACTTCCATAATTATATATATATGCATATATATGCATATATTTTTTCTTAGAAGTTATCCCCTGTTGTTTGTGTTTTCACCCCTTATGTGTAGAGAATTTTCATATATATTAATAATATCTGCAGACATGAATGAGAATGGGAGCATAGACACGACTGAGCCTCCACTCTTTATGCATCAGAAAAATCTGCTAACGTTATTTTTTGTTTATTTCAGGTTTCTTTTCTCCATGGAAAACTCCAAAGCCTGTAAGTTCCCTTTCAAAATTATATACAGTAAGTTCATAAGATGACTATTATTCAAAGCAAATTTCTGTAGACTTTCATCTAACCCTTCAGTTCCCAGCTCATGAGACACCACTCAGCAGTGCATGAGTGCCAGAGACAGCATCAGGGGTGACCTCACTAATAAGTTCTGCAGATCTGCTGGCTTGGAGTCTGCCAGCAGCCATCTGGAGAAAGGAGCACCTCAATGTTAAGATGGATGTCAAGAACCAGAAATGCAGTGCCTCAAAAATGAGGGGTCTGGGGGAGAACACGGCAGAAGATGCCAGCACTGAGGCCAGTCTGGTTGACTTGAGCTTAACAGCCTTAAAGTCTTTGTTATTATTTCTTGCCTTAGTAGATCTGGAGCTGAAAGCAGTCACATTTCAAGTGAGAGATTGGACTAGATAACTTACTAAGTGCCTTCTAACCAACATTTCTATGTTTTTATGATTTTGACATTAAATCCCAAGGTACACAAACTTTTCCTACTCTAAGACTGTAAGCAATGACTGTTAATTCTGTTGGCACCACATTATATCATTATTTGAAGTAGTGACAACATTCAGTGTAAAAAGAAGTCATAGGCTACTATTTTTGGTTGTCTGGTTTGATTTGGTTTGGGTTTTAATTTGGCTTTTTTATTTAGATTGTAAAGACCTTAAAGTAGTGCTTATCTCTCATGAAAGGTGTGTAGAGAAACAAAGAGACCTAACTCTGCCTAGAGGCTTCTAAGAGCAATAGAAACTATAGCAATATTTTCTGAAGGATTTATAGCTTTCGTATTTGGGCGAGAGTAGCAGGGCATGGTGAATCTGGACAACTTCACGTTCTCTCATACTGGATCACAACAGATTTAATGCATACCAAAATAATTTTTGTAGCCTATCAAATATAAATAGCAATTGATTAATCAGTTGATGCAACTCCATCAGACTGCTACAGCTTGTCGTGTTCTGTATTAAAAGGCTAGAGGGTGGATGCACTACATTGGAATAGGTAATGCATAAGGTTTTTTATTCACAGTATCACAGTATCACAGTATGACAAGGTTGGAAAGGACCTCTGAGATCATCAAGTCCAACCTATAACCCAACACTAACACCAACCATCATCTAAACCATGGCACTCAGTGCCACATCCAATCTCCCCTTAAACACCTCCAGGGTCGGCGACTCCACCACCTCCCTGGGCAGCGCATTCCAATGGCCGATCTCCCTTTCAGTGAAGAACGTTTTCCTAACATCAAGCCTAAACCTCCCCTGACGAAGCTTGAGTCCATGCCCTCTAGTTCTGTCACTATTCACCTGAGAGAAGAAGGGGCTGGAGCATAAGCCCTATGAGGAGCGACTGAGGGAGTTGGGACTGTTTAGTTTAAAGAAGAGGAGGCTCAGGGGAGACCTCATTGCTCTCTACAACTACCTAAAAGGAGGTTGTAGTCGGGCAGGGTTTGGTCTCTTCTCTCAGGTGACCAGCGACAGAACTAGAGGGCATGGACTCAAGCTTCGTCAGGGAAAGTTTAGGCTTGATGTGAGGAAAAAGTTCTTCACTGAAAGGGTGATTGGCCATTGGAATGCGCTGCCCAGGGAGGTGCTGGAGTTGCCGACCCTGGAGGTGTTTAAGGGGAGATTGGATGAGGCACTGAGTGCCATGGTTTAGATGATGGTTGGTGTTAGTGTTGGGTTATAGGTTGGACTTGATGATCTCAGAGGTCCTTTCCAACCTTGTGATACTGTAAGAGACCAACCCCTGCCCATCTACAACCTCCTTTTAGGTAGCTGTAGAGAGCAATGAGGTCTCCCCTGAGCCTCCTCTTCTTCAGACTAAACAGCCCCAACTCCCTCAGTCGCTCCTTGTAGGGCTTGTGCTCCAGCCCCTTCACCATCTTCTTTGCCCTCCTTTGGACACACTCCAGCATCCTGACATCTTTCCCAAACTGGGGGGCCCAGAACTGTACACAGTATTTAAGATGAGGCCTGACCAATGTCGAGTACAGGGGGACAATAACTTCTCTGGTCCTGCTCACTACACTGTTCCTGATGCAGGCCAGAATGCCATTGGCCTTCTTGGCCACCTGGGCACACTGCTGGCTCATGTTGAGCTTCCTGTCAACCAGCACTCCCAGGTCCCTTTCTGCCTGACTACTCTCCAGCCACTCTGTCCCCAGTCTATACCTATGCATGGCATAGGGCTCGCAGAACATTAGAACACCACTGTGTGCACATTCTGTATCTGCATGCAGGCTAAACATTCACAGGTAGTCTTTTTTTTGGGGTAGTCTCAGCAAGAGAGTTTACAAATGATTCACCAGGTTAAGTTAGTATGCATTCCTCTCTCCATCACCAATTTAACTAGAGAAATAATCAGACATAATTTTCTAGTGCCCAAGACGTGAAGATATGATTGAAACCAAGTGCCCCTGAAGCACTGAGTGGCTGCAAAGAGCACAGGGAGGATTAGAAGGCCTTCCCAACACCACAGCACAGCTCTGTAGGTGTGTAACGGGAAAAACTGTAGATGACCCCGTTCCAGGGTTTTTTTCTGCTTCGGTGCCCCCGCACCTCTCTGGATGCATAGGGACAAGCACCCACCATTCTTTTAAAGTAAAAAGGGGACCACGGGCCATTGACTGGAAAAGGAGAAAAGGCAATCTTCTTTTCCTGAGACAGAGGCTCAAGGATGTCGTGCATTGCATCTCAATGTGCTCAACATCCCAGAGTAATCTGGGCTGACAGAAATTTCCTGGGGTGTGTGTGTATATAGTGCATATATTATATATATCACATGTAATACAAACAGATTACTGCAAAATGAACTTGAGCACTGTCATCAAACTATTACCCTGGCTTAGATTTGATGCCTTGCACTCAATGCCATACATACTCATTTCCAAGAGCACCTTCATCTGTGAGCTAGCATTTTGATAAACAATATTGCAAAACACTTGTGACTCTTTAACTAATTGATATGGATTTTGGAGATATAATTCCCCTTGTAATTATCTGTTCTAGTAACTATTTATGTTAGAAGTATTACCCACATATAAGAATGTTTTGCTCTTTTTTAACTTCACACTTGAAGATTTAGAGCTAATCAGCAAGCAAGAATTAGACATACTGGTAACAGTAGGGTTTTGGAAATTGATCTCCAGTTTCTTGTCCTTCTTCCAGGGAAAAGTTTGCTCATCAAAAATAATTATATTTTCCTTTATCTTTTTAAAGCTTTCTTTAAATATTTATATTTTATTCAGTTTCATAGTTTGAAAGAGATAAGTGTTCTATTTCTATGGCACAGTCCAAGAAATTAGGAAGCTTTCACTTCTAGGTAGACAGGGCCTCACATGACTTTCTGCTTCGTAGCAGTAAGGTGGATAGTTTTGTTTCACTGGTTTGTATTCTTTTTTTAGATTCCTCACTGAAGGTAAAACCTAAACATAAATCTCCATTATTTCCTTGGATCATAAGGAACTTGTATTAAGCCTAGTTCCCCTTTCCTATTTAGAACATAAGGGTCATAATCAGGTTAATTTCTAGAGACTTTTAAATTTACTCTTAAATGAAACAATTATATAATGTGTATATGTTTGCATATACCCAAGGAATTCCTTTAGAGCCAGAAGAGCTATCAGAAGTGTTATTCATGTGACTTGCCGCATAGGATAATTTACTGAACACAGATGATAGATTTTTCTTGGTATAAAGGGTTCATGAAGGCACCCTAGTACTTTCCTGTAACTAACCTAATTCAATTACAACTCAGGTATCTTCATATGTTACTGTATTGCATAGGATTTATATACCTATAGTGCCCTCTTATACCACATTCCAAAATAAATGTGTCTTTCCTGACCAACACTGTTGAATGTTGAATGCAGTATTCCATATCTTCATGATTAGCACTTCACAGCATTAATACTTTCTCAACTTAAATGCCGTACTGGATGCATACTAGTGCAAGATGATCATCCTATGATTGACTGAGATAACTAGATCTTTTTTCCTTCATTGTCACTAATGAACCAACCCTTCTTACTGCTGAAATTCTGACAGAGGCACATCTTAAATTATAACACTGCTCTGTACAAAGAGTGAGGTCCTCAAGAACTTTAAAAGGCCAGTATCAATATTCTGTTTATTTTTAAGTATGAAGCTGAGACTGTCAGATCACCTGGGATGTGCAAAATGACAGTCAGGAGGACTTTAAAAGATCTGTAGTCCACACATACTTGGTGTGGGAAAAGCCTAATGCTTTTAATCATCAGAATAGAGAGCAAAGCCTGCCTGCTGAGCCAAACACCTTCTGAAACTGAGGAATTAAAGGCAAAGGATAATCACAGAATTTATAGAGCTAGCTTGCTGTAAACCCGTAATCATCTTTGATAAGGCAGTGCTGATGATACAACACTAGAAATTGGTGGTACTTAATTATAGTTCAGTTTGTTCCCAAGAGTCATTTTTCATCTAATTAAGTGATTGTTAGGTTATGCTTGAGAACACATTGTTCTAGAGGCTTTACCATCCTTTGTTTCAGGAGGGGTCACAGAAATCAAAAGTATTTGTTTCCTGGGATAAACATTTGTGTTTTATTTAACTGAACCTCTTCAAATATATTTATTAATGCAATTTAATTAGTAGCCAATTCCCTCAAAGATAAAAATGTAAATTCCCAAGTCTTCTTTTGCACAGTCTCTTGTATTATCTCCTATCTGTCTTAATGTACTTGTGAGACCACTAAGGGCAGTCTTCAAAAAAAGGTGGATTGAGGCATCTCTCATGCATTCATGTGTTGACAATACATTGCTGTGTACTTCTCTATTCTAAATGGTCTGGAAGAGTTGAAAAGCTTATCCTGTGCATGGGACTTTAGTTGTATTACGGCAATGTCATTTTGTGTATAAGAAAGAAACAGTAAGAAATGGAAAAGACTGCATCAGACCAATGCTGACTTTTCTCTCACCATGTTCTCTGCTATGTCATTGAACATTCAACTATCCCTAAATGCTCAGATACCTTCTGTAACAAATTTCATTTGGGGTTTGTTCTTTTTTTTGTTTGTTTTGTTCGATTGAAGCTGTGAATTCTGCTCACAGTTGCAGTAATCTCTTCTCCCTGGGCAGCTGGTTATTTTCATGCATTCTTATAAGGTACAGCATTAAGGTCATTCAATTGCTACCCAGTCTGGCCACTTCTTAGTTAAGCACTGCTTTCAGTTATGTATTTTGATGACTCTGATGGTTGTATCTTCACACACCCACAAATTCTAGCAAAATGACATCCAATAGCTCAGCGCTTTCTGAGGGAAGAGACCCTCAACATGCCTCGGGTGTAATGTTTGACCCTAATCCATATGTGAGCTCAATATATGTGGAAGATCTCATGAGCGACAAATTAACAAGTACATTTGACCAAGTCATGTCATAAACAGTGCTACACACACCTTTCATCATCAAGGGATTTGCTAATTTTGCAAAATACATATTTTACTGAAATCAGTGTCTTTGGGCTCTTGTGGAAGTCACAGTTTTTTGCAAAACTTACTTCTATTCTCTGTTTTTATTCCAGATGATGGAACGATGGGAGAATCAAGGCAGCCCTCAAACAAGCCTGTCTGCTCCAGCTATGCCACAGAATATCCCCTATCCACCCACTCTTCACCGAAGTTCATTTCCTGATTCAACAGAGGCCTTTGATCCACGGAAACCTGACCCATATGAGCTGTATGAGAAATCAAGAGCTATTTATGAAAGTAGGCGTAAGTGAAAGCCCTGTTCACTCTGCTGACCATTTAATATTTTAAGCTTTTACCAATGAATGTGTCACTGCTGACCTATTTGTCCCTAATTATCTTTTGTAACTCAAAGAAAGCAACTATAATCCCAGTGATAGGAGCTGTTATAGATTATTCAAAAAATCTACATGTATGTCTTACTAGATCTTGTCTAGATTCTGAAGTTTGACTTTCATAGAGTTTTTTCCCATATGTTTTTGCTGTCATGATCTTGACTGATAAATCCTTAGTGAAGAACACTATATATGCTGACACATATTGCTGTGCAATTTTCCTTCATAGTTAAGAAGAAACTTAACATTCTCCTATTCTCCCCAACAGGAGACTGTGAATTTATCAATGCAAAATCGTTTCACGTACTTTCACTTTAAAGTGAAGTTTATTAAAGAAATTTCAGATTTACTTGGTTTCATAAAAGTTGCTTTGACAAGTTTTCACGTTGTTCTTGGTAATTAGAAAGAAAACCATAGCATTAGTAAGTACTATTTGAAGATCCATACAAAACAGTACTGAGCCATCTCGATTTTATTTTTCATGTTTTTGAGGGGTCTACTACATATTTTCCACAATGATAAAAGAGGTTAAAATTATTTACTCCTTATTGTAAAGAACATTTTAGCTAAAAGTATTATTCTAAATTTTCCACATATTTTCAGCTTTTTAAGATCAAAGCTTCAAAATACTTCGTTTTTTTTAATGAAGGCTTTTTTTGTAGCAGTTATGACTTGCACATACCTCCTTTCAATTCATTTTGTAAATTCCTTTACCCTATAGACCAAATTGCATTACAAATTACACATAAAATACTGCACTGCAGCTGATCCAGATTAGCCCAGTAATATTAGTTGGGCTCTGATGCATAAAGATAAACCTAAACTGGCATAATTCATGCTCTGGAATGTACAAATTTCTTCAGCATGCAAAGGGATAGTCTGAGCTGGTGAAGGTTCTAGAGAGCAAGTCTTACAAGGAACGGCTGAGGGAACTTGAAGGTTTAGCCTGGAGAAAAGGAGATGCTAGGGGAGAGGCTATTGCTCTGTACAACTACCTGAAAGTAGGTTAGAGTGAGGTGGGCATCAGTCTCTTCTTCCAAGTAACAAGTGATAGAATGAGAGGAAATAGCCTGAAGTTGCACCAGCAGAGGTTAAGATTGGATATTAGGAAAACTTTCTTCACTGAAAGGATTATCAAGCATTGGAACAGCCTGCCCAAGGGAAGTGGTGGGGTCACCATAGCTGGAGGTATTTAAAAGATCTGTAAGTGTGGTACCTCAGGCCATTGTTTAGTGATGGACTTAGCAGTGTTACGTATACAGTTGGGCCTGATGATCTTAAAAGTCTTTACAGACTTCCTGCATTGAAACAAATATCTTTGTAAAACAATCAATTAAAAGTTACACATGCCATACACGTATGTGGAATACATATTTATATGGCATTTGCCATATATTTCATTGTGATCTTCATTATTATGAAGTTCTATGTTTACAGGATCGCCCTAATTAATGAAAGCAAATAGGGTCAACACATATTTGCCCTTCATAAAACTGTGGCAATATTGATCTGTTGTCAGCTACAAAGCTTAGATTACAGTCCAAAAGGTGATGTATTACACCAAAAAATATATCACTCCATTCAATAAAAGATTAAGGTGCTTCATTATTATTCATGGGTGCCTTGTACCAGATTTCTGTGAATTCCTCGACCAGCATGAACTCCAATTTTTGCCTGATATCATCTATTGTATTCAGCTTCACATGCTTTATCAGAGGAAGAACAGGATAACTTGTAGGTTGGAGTTATGCTAAAGCCTGTGTTTAAATGGCTCTGTTGCATTTGAGTTCTGTCCAAGAGGCAATGGGAAATTGTACACAAGCCTTTTTCAGAGAGCTAGACAAAACAAGAATTAAAAATCATGAACCTGTTGGGCCCACAACAAGAAAGTGAGGAATTAAAAACAGGAGTACAGTAACCACTCCTCCCAGATTTCCAGCAGAGTCCCGATTTTCTGGCTAACCCTGAAAACTTTTATTTGTTGCCTTCTGATGCTGGTATCCTTTGAACATTTTCTCTAAGTTGGATTCCACAGTTCCCAACCAGATCTCTTCTGCACTTATTCATATCCCTTGGTCATAAATAACTGTCTCAAAACACCTCTGTTCTCCCTGACATTTTTGTTTCTTGAATGCCGTAAGTACACATTTTAGCAAATTCAGTTTGTCAAGCCTTTGATTGCTTTTATTCTCTACATAGTCCTAGTGTTTCTTGAAGTGAAACAACAGGCAGGAAATCCATTACTAAGTCAAGAAACTGTCTTCTAAATAGAGTATATGGGAGGTAAAATTTTAAGATCATACGCACTTAGTTTCCTACCATATGGCTGTGTCAGGTTGGTTATCCTCACTAAAGTCATACTTTAGAAAGTACAGGAAAAGTTTAGCTTTTTTATGTACTTCTTACCTCAAAGTAAGTTTTCCTTATATCCTGGAAAGACAGAAGTTCCTCTTCTAAAAGTAGTGCAAAGAGGTGCACAATCATGACCTGGAAGACTCAAAAAGAAAAGGGTAGCGTTGGCTCCTTTTTTCTCTCACAGTGAAACTCTTTACTAAACAGTCATTTTCATACTGTTTTAGCTCTGAATTTCTTCAGATCCCTTTATCAGAGGATCTCACCACAGTCCAAACTCACCAAGACCTCATCAAATCCTCCTGCTTCCCTATCAGAGAGTTGAGTACGTTACGCATCACAGCATAGTTCTATTAGGAGCACAAGCAATATGACATGAAGCAGAGAAAAACTAGATCCAAGGAACCTCAATCACAAGGTCTTACTCTAGTTGCTAAGTACACTCATCCCTGCCTAATGATAGCAAGGAGCTTCAAGCACCAGGTCTTCATGAAAAATGATGATTTTCATTCTACAGGAGTGTTTTTCCACCTTAGGCACATGAAGGACCTGATTGACCCTGTGTAATAGGAATATTTCATTTTTTAATGATAACATATGAATTACAAAGGAGTGCTACTTCCTCACTGGAAACAGTTTCATAGAGACAGTTCTAACAAAACAGCTTGGAGACAATAAAATGGTGCACAAAGCAGAGTGAAACTCTATTTTGTAAGTCACAGCTCCTTGGAAAAATTGTCACAACTTAGCTGTTACCTTTCAGCTCTTACCTGTTAGCTGTCACCTGTCTCTGCTGTCACCCATCAACTGTGCTCAGTAGCTCCAAGTGGCCAAAAAGGAACATAAAGTGTTTCCAAAGATTGATGGAGATTGCCACATCATCCAAAACAGCTACCTAAAAGCAAAGGAAGGGAACTTGTTTTCTTCTTTGTCTTTCCTTTCTGCAGCTACTTCTCTACATCTCTCTACATTTTTCCTCTTTTTATTTCTCCCCCCTACCCCCCCTTATTTCTTCTCCGTGATGAAGAGAACCTACCTAGCTTTCTGCTGTTACATTATTTTTCAAAACTCTGAAATAGAGAAGACCTGCTGTAATAACTAGATACTTTTTGCTTTTCCCATCCAACTCTTAATTTTAGGCAAATCATTAATACCTTTCTCCTTTCAGTGATTCTGCTGATGGCCATGGAAGATAGGTACAGGTGCTAGAAAATGGAACATCAGATCAGGAATTTCCTGTTAATGAGGGAAATTATAAGACTTGATATGCGCCAGTTCTTACAGCTGTAACTGGAGCTCCACAGTTGTCACTAGGAGAACTCATCCTCCTGAAATTACTGGGTTTGTCTTTATAAATTCTCATTATCCTGTCTTTTATTTTTCAACTCTGTTTATTTTAAACACACAGTTTATAACAAACTTTGTTCGGAAGCCTGTGTAGGCAGGCATTATTCAAACAGGAGCCACAAAGCTGTTGGGAGTCATAATGCTATAATATTTCTCTAGTTATAAATTGTATAATAGAAATATGGTTTTATATTCCTCTAAAGAAAGTGGTAAAATAAAATATTTTTTACAGGGATTAGGTTACACTTGTCCTTCAGTTAGTGGTGACTGGTGATGTGACTTCAAAATGCCAGTAGGAAGAATGAGATAAGCCATGAGAAAGAATGATGTAAAAAGTGGTAAGCTGTCATTGAAAATGAATCTGAACAATTACATTTCCACCTTTTACTAGAAGGACAAAGGTTCCTTCCTTTAGAATCTCCCCTGTCATTTTCTCCTCTGATCATGGTATCATGAATTTCCCAAATTTCTTTCAATCCCATCAGCTATCGTATCTGCTGTATTTTATTTTTGCCCCCAAAGAGTTAGTTAAATTGGAAAAGAACCAAAAAGCTAAGTCCGCCAACAGCTGTGAAACATGTAAATGGCAAATGTATTAGCCTAATGCATTATTAGTCTTCATAAAATAAGGGTATTTTCTTGGGTTGACTTATGAATACCTTTCTCTAAGGGTCACAGATAAGCATGTCAATACATATTCAAAGTCTGCCTTGCCTCTAGGGTATCACTGCAAGTATTCAGAACACATATACATTCAAGTATCAGCAGTATGAAAGATTTCTCAGCATTCTACTGATTCAGAATGTGTAACTCTGAAAATACTATCCTTGCAGAAAAATACTAAGGCTGTCAAGGTTTCCTAGATTTGGTACTCATGGAATATAAGAAAAAAGTATTAGGTGTGTAGAACTGAATGCATTATCATCTGAGGGAGTCTATGGTATAGTCTATAGCTAAACAGAATTTTCTTGTCAGTGTTTGTTGGTTGAAGACCTACACAGTTACAGTCTTAAATACTGAAGGAAATTTTTCACATAATTGTTACTGGAATTCTTCTAGACAGTATTTTCCTTACAAAAATGTTGCCTCTAACAATTTTTCCCATTTTTGCTCATCTCTAGTTGAAAAAAAAAAACAAAACTTGGTTAAGGTTCTTTAAAAACATGTATGTTCATACGTATACATACATGGAACTATGATGGCATTAAATGTGTAGCATTCTAAAATAGCATAGAAATATATTTTTTTGTAGGTAAAGGGTTTGGGACTACAAATTCAGGGAATTAGGTTCTAGTTTCAAATCTTCCTTGAGCTCAGTTTGCTATATCTTTCAATATTTCTGTCCACCGGTTACTGCCCTTTATATCACTAAGACATGCCTGCCTGCACTTAGTAATTACAAGAGTAGTGGGAAATGACTAATTACTATGCATTATCACCAAACTACTCCTTGACCTAGAATATGAGCAACTGAGTTGTAGGAAGGTAATTTCTCAAAGTAATTTCCGAACAGTACAAGTTGTTGTTTCCCTTACATCTATTGCTACTCCAAGCAACATGATAGAGAAGGCCTAAGAACTTATATGACTAAATGACTGTAATCCTTTTCTTTGAGATGATATGATATATAATGAAAGAAAAGGAAATTTAGCAGACAAACATCAAATGATTTTGTATTGTTCATTACTGCAGATACTCACAATGACAAAACAAATTCGTTGATGTAAGAGCTGTCAGTGAAACCAAAAGCACTTTCAAAGGGAATTAGGAGACTGTCATCATCACAACACTGTGGATGTAAAGTGATTTTGATTGCTGGATTGCAAAATAGGTCCCAAACGACCTATGCTAACATGAAGTCTCAGTTTTGCAGCTGATGGCGGTGTTATAGTATTCCTTTCTCTTGAACAATTTACACTTTATTAAAAGATATACAAATAGATTTTCATCTGCAAAGTAGTAGGGTGTACTTAGGTAATCAAAGTAATAATTTAAGAAAACTGGCTTGTAAGCAGTGGGGAATTGGTCACAGGTGCACGAGACCAGTGGGAGATGCATCACCTATATACTGTTTCAAACTACCGCTTGCCCAGCTTTAGAAAGGACACTGCAGCATGATCATATTCGTTCTTCTCATTTGTAGATCTCTTATTTAGCTAAAGAATGGCCAGGACTGAGATGTTGAAGTGTAGATGTTTCTTAATGCTATTTTTGTTTCATGTATTTAACATTCAGCAAAGTATGATCCAGAAAATAACACAGTATTGAAAATAAATATTATAATCCCTATCTTTCTGCACTTTGAATGCATATTCATGGTATCAGAGTTGGGTAGTCCACTGTCTTTGTCCTGATCTCTCCGAGCATGTCTTCTGCTGCCTCATTTCCTACGAGATGGAGACAGGAGGTTTAACTTAGTCAAGGTTTAGAAAATGCCACAATGAATTTAATAATAAGTAAACGGAAAATTTCAAATTATTTCGTGTAAAAGTTAGTTTCCTATAAAAATTAATTGACCATTTTTTATTAAAGAATTTGCTAGAATGTCTCAGTACTTTGGTAAAATTACCAGTTCAATCAGTTTGTTCCTAGCAGATACAAGGTAGCAGGATGTGCACAAATGACATGCATTTTGCTTGGCTGAGGAGCAGTCCCAGTGGTCCTTCATCTTCATTTGGAAGTTGCTGTTCTGTAGGGTCTTTGAGCCTAGAACTATGTGAGTTTTGTACCACAAATCACATGCGCACAGCTACTCAGAGGTTATATTCTATTTTTCAAAGTACCAGTGACATAATTACAAATATCCTGTACTGCACGCAGACCCAAATTGCTGATGGTAGATTCTTCCTAAAAAAACACATTGCTTTGCTGTATTTAACAAAAATACAGGTCTGCACTTAGCTTTTGGTGATCATACATTTAAGAACTTTAAAGTGTTTTTCAACTCCTTAGCATAGCAAATTCCAAGTTTCTATGTGTGAATTTATAAACTACAATGAAAACAAGTGCTGGCTGTTGAATAGTTGATTATGAGATGATAATTAACACCATAAGACTCTATATGAAGTTCTGCCGGGGCATGGGGTGGGGGAGAGGACAACGGCAGCAAAGAAAAGACACCTTTTCGGGAACAAGAGCAAGATCAGACTTCATGAGATTAGCTCATGAACAGGTACTTTTTCTCGAGCACAAGAAACAGCCTACAAAAAATGTACTGCTAACTTGCTTAAAATATGTGGTTATCGATGCATAGCTAGTTGTTCCCTATTTGTCACAGTTTGAACATGGTTGTGCTTCTTTCACTTTGCTGCTTGAGGCCAGTTCTGAGGGATATTATAGTGACTGCAAGCAGAAATGGAAACACAGAATGAACCAACCTTATAGCAGTTCAAAAGTGTAATTTTAGCTGAGTGAAGAAAAGGTTTTGGTGCTTTCAAACCTAAAAGCTTATTGAGACTATCAATTGCTTTCTGGACAGTAAAGTAATTCTCTCATTTAAGAATTCCATTAAAATCTTGAAAGGATGTGAGTAAAAAAATCATTTCTCCAAGTTCACAGCAGAGCAACATCAGTTTCAAAGGTTCTGGTTTTCAGGAGTTGTGCTGGTGCAATAATTTACATTTAGACAGCGCCTCTCACCTCGAAGAATCCCAATCCACTTTACAGAATCTGAAGTGTGTGAAGTTATCACCTCCTTTAAAAACTAAAGACATGCAGCCACTTTTAAACTAAAACACCATAGCCTACATGACACAACTCCTAACACAACTGGTGAGCACAAATACAACAGGAATACCAAATCCGAAGAGGTGTTCCCATCCAGTGGAATCTCTACACTGTATTTTAGGTAAGCAGGGTAGCAGTCATCTGAATTTCTTACGGAAATGCTCTTACCAAGAATTTTTCATAAGAAATTCGGTTGCCTCCATCTTCAGTTTTGGGAAAATGTCTTTGCCCTAGAGCATTATTTCAGATAGATAGCTTTAGTCCAAGCTCTTCCAAAGGGATAAGGAGCTTCCTGCAGAGGAAATACTGCCTTCTCGTTTCTCTCATCACATCAATGTATGCCAAAAATGCTGAACACCGGTGGATTCTCTGGCTGCTTTCTGCCTGGTACTACCAACTTACAGTATGTTCTCCACTCCTGTCTTCCTTCTATCTCAGGAAGAAAACATATATGTTGCATCACTGTCCTGTGTATGCTGATGTGACATACCTTACCCTGTTTGTTCCATGACATATATGTGGTATGATATTCTCGTTCAGAGTCATGTTTAGAGCTTTATTTACCTTTTTGTTGTTGGTAGCCCAAAGGAAATCACCTCTGGGGATGTTTCGCAATTCACTGGATGCTGCAGAGAAACTAGAAACTAGAAATTCTGACTAGAAATTCTTAGTCAGAACGTTTCAAAATCAGCAAAGGGATTGTGGTGGTGAATTCAGCTGTGGACTTGTTCCAGATCCCTCTAATGCCAGCAAAGTAGTTGTATATGAAAAGAAATTGCTTATTTGCTGCATTTCATCTAGTGAAATGCAAATACTTTGAAACTACCTACATGAAAAGTAGGTTAAATGGATTTACCTCCATTTGCCTTCACATACAACCAGTTATTGTCATTGGCAACATACATCCTTCTAGCAAAATCTTGCTTAATGATAAAAGACATTTTGCAATTGAGTTGAATAAAAGTGGTCAGGTCATATAAATACAGGCATTACACATTCCGTTTTATTGCTGTACTTGAGTAAACACGAATATTGTCATCAACTTACACAATTTTGAACTCAGTAAAAAATATATCTTCGTCATAACCTGTGTTATGTTAGAGGAACATTATCGTCTGACCATTTGTTTCAGTTTGCATAGAAATGGGCAGGGAGGTGTATGTCTAACAGGAAGTCAGGAAGGAGGAAAAAACACAATAAAAAGTAGAAAATGCTTAATTTTTTAATTACTTAAGTAATTCAAAACACAGCAGAGAAATTGATGCTGCATCTTTAAATAACTTGAGAAATGTATTTCAACTTTAATTCCCCATTTTCCTATTCAGAACAAGTGCTGCCCAGGACTGGTTTTCAAGTGGATTCCTCTGGCAAGTATTCTTCAGCCTTCATTATTCTGTAAACTAATTGTCCTTCATTTTATGTTTTCGTTATTCTTCTTTCTTTAAACATTTCTCTAGATAATGGCCAGTCATGATGGCCCAGTCACCATTTTATTTTTGTATGAGCTTTGTGGGGTTATAGAATGCTAACTCTAAATCTTTTGATCACAGATTTGCATTTTGAGCAAGGAAAAATATTTCTTTTTCCTCAACCAGTCTTTGTGTATGTTTTACAATGTTTTATGTGTGCTTTCATGCATTAGTGTTCACTAACGTAAAAATATCTCTATAACTCATACCCAAATGTAAGCTTAAGCAATATTTTGTGTAAAACTGAAATAATTGTGTCTCTATTTGCAAAAGAATAGAACTGCTTCAAGCACGGCTTTGCCAGCCGGTCGAGGGAGGTAATTGTCCTGCTCTGCTCTGCACTGATGTGGCCCCACTTCGAGTACTGTGTGCAGTTTTGGGTGCTGCAGTATAAAAAGGATATCAAGCTACTGGAGAGTGTCCACAGGAGGCCACAAAGCTGGTGAAGGGTCTAGAGGAGAAATCATACAAGAAGAGGCTGAAGTCACTTGATCTGTTCAGCCTGGGGAAGAGGAGTCTGAGGGAGGACTTCGTAGCAGTTTACTGCTTCCTCACAGGGGAAGGAGGAGGAGCAGGCGCTGATCTCTTCTCTCTGGTGACCAATGATAGGACCCAAGGGAATGGTAGGAAGATGTGCCAGGGGAGGTTTAGGTTGGAGTACTGAAACAGACTCTCCAAGGAAGTAGTCGTAACACCAAGCCTGACAATATTCAAGAAGCATTTGGGCAATGCCCTCAGACACACAATGTGAATGTTGGGGTTGTCCTATGCAGGGACAGGAGTTGGAGTCAATGATCCTTGTGGGTCCCTTCCAGTTCAGGTCACTCTGTGATTCTGTGATTTTGCGAAATGATGTACTATGCAAATCCACCCATTCCCATAGGTATCTCTTGCTCTGTAAAAACCTAAAAGCAAAAACTTTCAAAAATAGAAGCTTTTGGGGTGTTTGAATCAACGTGAGTCTTGTAAAGTGCGAATGGACTAGTTTAAAACTCAATAATATTTGATTTTCCAATCTGGTCATGTTAAAAGAACCCTTAAAACAGGCTGTTTTGGCAATTTCATTAAAGCTTTTTGTAGTCATACACAGGTTGGACAGAGATCCTAAATTAAATATCGTGTTGGGCTGGTTTTGCATACCCCAGTAGGGTTTATACATGGATTTTTGCTTTGCTGATTTTTCTACTGAAGTCTTTGCTTACCAGTGTTTCCTGTCTATGAGTGTCAGGAAGAAATGTATATGTTTTTAAAATACTGCTCATGGTGGAGACCAGCAGACCCATGACTGTTTTCAAGCTTTTCACATCTTTTAAGAGCATCTGAAATTCAGATAAAAAGTTATTGTAGATTAGTGTCAAACACAATTCACAGTAGAGGTTTATATGAAACAAAAATCTTTACCATCTTCAGCAAAGGAGACCAAATGATTATATTTAGCAGGAAAGTCAAGTACAACCAGAAAGACTGTGAAATTATTACTAAAGCTCTTCATCCTTGTTTTAATTGCAATAGATGAGATTTAATTAAAAGAAAACCTAACTCAACATTTACAGCATTTGTCCAAATACCAGGTTTATCACTTTAAAAATCAGATAGCACTTGTGCAACTTGACTGGTATAGGAAATGAAATTAATCATCTCTGAAGATGTATTTTCTCTACATACTTTTAAGAAACAATGAGAATTACAACGAGAATAACCTAGGAATTCAAATGAATACAGTGCAGAAATGTAGCAGAGAGCTGATGATGATCACGTCTTCACATATGAGATATCACTATCATTCAGTAGCAGTCTATTCTGGTACCTTTACATTTAAAGCAAATTCCCTATTGTCCAGGAAACAGAAAGTGGAATTTCCCAATGCTCTTTACCGTCCTTACTGTGCAGCAATGGTCAGATCACAGCTTGGCCAATACCATTCTCAAATTCGTAGGGGAATCAGCTGTTTTTAAAAGTGAATTGTTTGGGGTTTTTTTTCACTTCAGTTGAGAAAGTTTTTCTTTACACAAAAAGAAGAAACAAAATGCTCTAACTGTAAAAAAAAGACAATGAAGTTACTAGCAGGCAAATCTAAAGTTCTTTTTCTAATATAAATGTACGAAGAGGCAAGGGAGAATAGGGAACATCAATTGTCAGTCTTGCACAGGTTGCCTATATTAGTCCATCAGAAATATTGTCCCTAAGCTGAAACTCTCCTTTCAGTGAAACTGGTAGGAGATGGAACATTCAGGTGTATTAAGTTGACTGGAAAGAAAAGCAAACTGTGCAAAAGACTATATTAATTTAATCTTGGCTTCGCTCCTGTGTTTGCACATTTATTCATTCTTTCTTACTTGACATGAACTACAAGGTGCTAATCTGGCTTACAAAGAAAAAAGAAGGAACATTTTCTGTGATGAAGTTACATTAACCAGCAGTTTACAGTGTATTGCAAGGCACAGAAGCATCATTTTTCTGTAAGTATAGGTAATTTTCTTTGTATGATCAACTGAAAATATGCTCCAGCGAGAAAAGGCAAAATTTAGTATATTTAATCATCTTTTGTGAGGAAAAGAGAATCAGAATAATAGAAATGCAAGCACTGAAGAAATATCAGATGAAATGCAATCACTTATATGGGTGAAAGTATGAAATGTAATCACTTATATGGGTAAGAGTACTTGATCAATGTACATTCAGGAATATTGAAATTGCTGCCACATAAATAGTTGGGACTTTTAGTATATCTACCACATGTATGCTCCTGTGGTAAAAATACATAGTGAACGTGTCTTCAAGAAACATGGAAAAGGGGGTTTCAGCAGCAGTCAGACTTCAGAACATATTTTTGATTAAAGACTAACTGAGACATAATGCGAAAGAAGTTTACCAAAAATTGGTTGCGTCAGACTGTCTTGTTAACTGGTTTTTTGCATCAAACAGGCAATATATGTTTAAACAATCCAGAATTCAACTAGACATTTTACAAAATGCTAGCTATAATTGAAGCATTTCTATGTTAACCTGGAGAAGACAGTGCTTAGTACAAAATGTAGGAGGAGTGACTAGAAAGCACATAAGCAATTCTATTAAAAGAACAGTTTCTGGACTGGAAGGGTAACATCAGTGGAAAGCGTTGCAGTAAGTCTTCTGTGTTATTTTTATTAATGACCTAAGGGTGCAAATTAGGTCCACTTTTAGATATGTGACTTCAGGAATCTAAAGTGTAGTTGCGTCCAGACCAATAGAGAGCTGGTCAGTGCAACCAATAGAGCCACATCACACGAAGCATGAAAGCTGAAGCAACCAACAACTGCAGTGGAGGAAGCAGTCTTAAGTGTGCTGGTCAGTCAGAGTAGTGTGATATAACTGTGAAAAAGTAAGTAAAATAATGCGATGCAATGCATCAGAGACAATTCTGCATAAGGCAGGTGACCCAGTGACAAAGGCCACAAACAAGCTCAGGTATCAGTGTTATCTTTACCTGTGTCTTTAATGGTAAGGTCTGTGTGCTGTTTGCTGGCAGAGGCCTGCAATAACAGGGAGCTGGACTAGAGGACCCAAGGATTCTTTCTAGTTCCATGTTTTGTTTGCTTGCTGGGACAGAAAGACCATTATTTTTTAAAAGCAGTTTTCAGTGACTTGGTAAGAGTTGGCTGAGAATGGGCTCTGTAAACTTCCAGTTCTTTAGGAAGAAAGGCTCTTCTGAGCGAGCATGGCGGCATAGTCAGTTTATGAAAAGGCTTCCAATCTGTGTTGAGCCCATATAAGGTATTTTTCATGGTGAGCCCAGATTACATATTTCATTTAAGAGGCAGAAAAATAGCCTCTTAAAAAAAAAAAGTCGCTCTTATTTTGGTGTCTGGTGCCAACAGACACCTTTGTCGAGATATGTGTTGGAAGGAAGTTTTCATCTCAGTGTTTCAGAGTATGTATTCTTCACATCCTGGTATTCTTATATTTTCTTAACAGTCTTCCAAACTGTGCATATTCATTTGTGTGTGTGCAAATAAAGGTAGTGACTGGTTTTTGACAGACTGCTGGAAACAGTGCCTTTGACTGTTAGACCTGGGCTATGAATCTGCAAAGCCCTCTCCCTAGTACTGAGCCCCATTCCTTTTATACTTAGGCACAGCAAATCAGGTAAAGGTAAAGTATCACTTTTATCGTAGAATTCCTTTGTCTCTCACAACTTTGAAACAATATTTGCATTAAATTAACATACTGTGCATGTGCAAACTTAATTTTTTCTTTTGTTCACTGTTGAGACATATATCAAATGAATTATAAAAAATCAGGATAATAAGCTCTTAGAATCTGTTTGGGTTTGTCTTCTAAATATATGAGAAGCAAGTTGGTAGGGAAAGGTATTACTCTTATTTTTCCAACTGAAATATTTGAGATTCAGTCTTACTTATACCAATATACATTGCTGAAATTATGCACTTTCTAGTCCCAGAAAAGGGGGAAACTCAACAAGCAGTAAAGAACGCAAGTGTCACTCTGCTTCTGTCTAGAGGATTTTTATTGCATGGTCATAGTATAGAACCACTGCGTGTAGTTCTGTGTCTGTCCTCGCAAGACCTGACTAAAACTGAATCAGCTTTAATCCCACACTAAATCTGGGATCTGCCGAATGCTGCATCTTGTGAGGTGTCCAGTGATGGCTCTAGGAGGTGTCTGCAAAGCAGAGTCACTGAAATACTGTTTCAGCCATCTGTAGTCCCTTATATCCTGAGGAGAGAAGGCACAACTGGAAACACCATGAACAGTTTGCTGAAATAAACCTACTTATTCCTTTTTGTCATCTGGGGTTGGCAACAAGCTGACATTAGCCAAATGCTGTCAAGATTTATAGGCCAAAGTGCAATCTACATAAAAGACCAATCTCGTTAATCACTGTCCTGCTTTGGGTGATGAGCTTAAAGCATCTATAAATATTCAAACAAAGCAATACTCCAAATACACAAGTTCTTAGTCCTCTAACTACTTTTGTATTTTGAGGGCATCAAGACCTAAAACAGTAGACTCTTTCAAATGAAGTAAAGGACACTTTTATAAAGAAACTGACTCTAAAAAAAACCTACGTTCCTGAGGTGATATATTCCAGAGCAGAATATGTGTTTACAGGCATATTACGCAGGCATATGGAACCAAAATTTTAATGATTCATAAAGCTGTTGAGACTTTAATTGAGTAGTGTTAAGGAGTTCAAGTTAATGATGTTAGTTTTCAATTTAAACCCGAAGAGTCAGAGGCTTATAGTGACAGCTTTTATCAAAACTCTTTATTGAGGGTATTACCTGCAAGTAGAGTACTTAAAAGCTACATTACATAAAAAGATATACTGGTTTATATCTGTGTGTGGAACTAAAATGACCTGTAATGATTATTTGTCTTTTCTAAGTCGGACTGATAATTTTTCTATGTATCTTTACCTCCCACTTTAGTTTATTCTCTTTAGGTTTTAATGAACTGCAAAGAAACCATGAATGAAAAGCCAGAAGTTGATGAACAGCAGTATATTACGCAGCCAGTTGTAGGAAGAAGGCACATTCATAACCTCTATTTTGAACAGACCTTTCCAGTACTGTTCTCTTGTGAATGTGTTCTAGCTTGGTTTAGTGTATTCTGCTGAACATAATCATCCTCCAAGATGCCTACATTTTCAAGTCTTCTTGTCTGTGTACAACATATTGTGTCCCATTTGTTTCCACTAGCTTTAGTCAGGATGCCATTAGTCATGTGCGGTGAACACAAGGTGGGAGGGAAGATGTCTTTTCTCAAGACAAAGCCAAAATGTTTTGTTCAGTGGGATTTCCTTTTAAACCAGGTCCTGATTACAAGGAGCTGGATGTTCATCTTCGGAGAATGGAGTCTGGATTTGGCTTCAGAATCCTGGGAGGAGATGAGCCTGGACAGCCTGTGAGTTATTTCTTCCTGACTTTCCTTTTTATAACTCTAAAATATGTGTAGAGGTCAGAAAAAATATTACTATGTAGCTGAACCCAACTGAACAGTATGTCAAGTCTGTAAGTAAAGTGGCTTTTTTTTCATCCATAGAAAAAGACAGGAGTCTCAGGTTGTCAGCATCTAAAAGATGTCACAGTAAATTAAGTTAGAAGAAATTAGGTTGGAAGAAGTGTATCATTCAGGCCTTTACTGCAGAGTGTGATCTGACATCCTTTAATCCTGACTTTCCAAAAGCAAGTTTAAGCAGAAAATATCAGATTATGTAAGACTCTGCATAACTGTGTTCAACATAGGCAGACTGTATATATGCATAAAGTTAAAAGACACTGTTGACAATGCAGTTTACTTCCAGAAACAGAGAAGGCCCCACCAGGCAGCAGCAGTCCATGTTCCAGGTTAGATGATAATATCATGTGATGCATCAGGCATAATAACTGTAACTTCATACCGCTAGGAGGGAGACATCCCCATAACCAAATAACAGGTAAAAAAAACCAGTATAGATTCATTGCAGGTGAAATGAAATATAAAATGAACATATACACCATTTTTAACAGAAATGTGTACATATTTTGGTAAATTAGTGATATGTATAAATACTATAATTTCAGAGAGCAGGCAGAATTAGTACTCCTTCAGAATAACCTTGATGATGTAGCTATGATTTGTCAATGAGTTCTCATCCCAAGTCAAAAATTATAACATTTTATTATCACAATCTTATGCATAGTCTGAGTCCTGTGTTACCATATTTCTGAGCTAACTAGTTGACAGATTTATATATTCCATATTCAAATCTATACAGAATAATGTGATTGTCATTCAAGCATTAATATTAACCGACACATGGCTCTGAGAAACAAAGCAGCTCCTCTATTTTAAAATCATCAACATCTGTCCAAGAACTGATAAATATTAATAGTTTACTGATGCTTCCTGTAAAAAGAAACAAATGTACTATATTCTAAAAAAGGTACTTCAAATGCTGATTAAAATGCAGGGACCCTATTTTAGAACAAGTGTTTTGGAATGGGTTTTCAAAGCTAAATAAGCTGTAGCTATACAGAAGGACTTCAGCATTTCATCGTCTACACTTGCAGTGTGCCTAAAGCCCCTCTGATCTAACTTTCTTCCATGGAGCACATCCCAGTGCACATAAAATGAGGCCACTGAATCATTATCAGTGTGTTCTCTGACTAAGCATTTTTCCAGTTATATCTAGATGGCCCTGACAGTGTGGGTTCTCAAAGCTCGCCTGCTAGGTGAAACCAAAACAGAAATCTGTTAGGAACTAAAGGAAAGGTCCCATGTTATCATTCCATTCTGCGAAGAATTAGCGCTAGGGAAAGATTTGGAAATCTCCCTCTACCTGCTTCGGGCTGTAGTGTCTAGTGGCTTTTCCCTTCTCCCAGGAAGGCGTCCCTGACTACAAGGCTGCTCAGTATTCTGGGAAGGTCTCTCATGGTTTCTGCTTTAGTGCTTTTTTTCATTACAAATGGATAATTAAGTAGTCACAGACTGAATGTCTGACTGGCTCTGCAATTTGGAGGTTTACGACATTCTCTTGGGGAAAAGTACAGCTCAAATGTCGCATCTAAAAGATGATTGTTTATATAAAATGGAATTATTTCAACCTAAAGAACTGCGAGAAAAATCATTCAGAATACCTAATATTCTGCTGGTTAAGAACACATGCCAGAGTTGTGGAAGACCTGAATTTATGTCTCTGCTCAACAATCCAGTAGAGTGGGAACTTGGAAATGAGTCCTTTGCCTCCCAGCTATATGCATTATGCACTGAACTGTTACAGAGGAAGCAGTTCAGAAGGACTGACCTAGCTTTACTGTCCAAATTCAAAGAGTCATAGCTGAATAGCAAGTGCAGAGATAAGCACCTTGCTATTTTTGGAGAGCAGGACTGAAAATGCTGTGTTCTGAACCTTCTAAGACACTTCACTGTCCTGCTGAAGAATTGCTCTCAGCCTACAGCCTCAGGGTTGCTATCTCTATTGCAGGGCTTGCAAATACGAAAGCACTTTTCACCAGACTTATCAACCTAATGCTTTATGTCTCCCCACAAACCACGTCTAAAAGTCCTCAGGAACGAATAAGATCCTATCTTGAGACTGAGGATCCTACAAGGCAAAATGGCATCTTAGATCTAGATGTTGCAATGCTGAACTTGTCAATTCTCACTCCCTTTTTATTGCCTATCTACTTGTTTTTGCTGCTCAAATTCATCACTAATAAAGACAATGGATGTACTCCACTTTTTTTTTAGTTTCCATCTATTTTGTATTCAAAATACAAGGCTTCTGAACTCTGTTTTCTCTCCTCCACTACTTGCCTGCATCCCCATGGACAGCCCACCCACAGCCTCCCGTTTCTTTCGCCTCCAGAAAAGGAGAGGCAGTTTCTGCCTCTCCTCCAAATCCCTGCATTTCCTATGAAACAAGAACTGAGATGTTTTGAAATGTTTGTTTCAGCTCCCCTGCTGTGCAGTCAGGTAACACAGAACAAAAGGAAGCTTTCATTGCTTTTTGTCATTGTGGTTTGATTTCTAAAAAGGAATATAGATTCTTAAGCATAAGGCACTAAGTTTTTCAAAGAAGCAGAATCCACATGGAATTTTTTTAGAGTAATGCTGACACTACAGAGGGACTGTAGCTTAGTTTCCTTCTAGCTCTATCAGCTACCTGGCACCCTAAAAGCAGGAAGTGCTGCTGCACTACTCCACTTTCCATATTTGTAAGTGTAAAGATTCTTTCTGAAGGACAGACTTAATTTTAATGAGAAATATCGAATATCAAAACCATGGGTTGTACCAATTCTGATCAATTCTTAAATGTCATGAGATCATACCAAAACAGGTATTTATCACGTCTCCAAGTAACTTGAGGAGTTAAAGATAATGACTCCATTACAGTGAATCATAATATCACTGAAAGGTTGCAAATACACATAAATTGGGACTTTACTAAAGTTGCTAATTGTTCTCCGAGATGTATTTTGGATACATTTGTGCAGCTCAAACTCAGACAGGAACATATACGTAATTACACTAAGAGTTTCACATTTTCAACACAGATTGCCTGAGATTCTTCTCAAAAATGCCTTCAAGATGTATATATTCTTTTTATGCTCAGTGTCAAGAAACAGACCTTGCTAAGTCATAACACATGTCTGTAGAGCAAAGTATTAGGATAATGCAGACTGCACCTTAAGAGTTCCTAGTTTAGCAGTGATTAGATAGAGTTCAGATGATTATTTTGGATTTAGACATCACAGATACTTAAAATTAGGTGAGATTAATCACAGCATCTATGTGTATTACTTAAATTTTACTATGTGCTGGGAAGCTACTGCCTTATATTCACAGAAACTTAAACACAAAGTCAAAATATTACTGAGATTTTCAAAGAAACTCAGTATCAAAACAGAGATTATCATGTGTAAATTAATAGACCCAGGCTTCAATTCAGATTGTGCTCTTTCACAGTCTTCCTAATTGCAGCTTGTTTCATGTTTAATCTCAAGCAATAGGTGAAACTTTCCCTTTTCTCTACAATACGCACTTTATTTCCTACATGTCATCATCCTTTTCTTCGTATATTCAAAGCAATCTCATGCCACTATGAAACTGCACTACAGAGGTAAGACAATAGTGATAAATATTTTTCCAATTTGTGTTTTGCTTGTAGAATTTATGACTACTATGGAAACTACTCAGCCGTGAACTGAGAGCAGATACTGGAAAAGAAACAAGTTCTAACACAAAAAAAAATAAAAAGAAGGAAAATGAAGTTTTTCTTGATATTAAACATACCAGGCAACAGATATGGTGGCCGTCACATCGACAAACACGCTTACCTAAAGTATTTAAAGTAGGACTGTACTGTATATCGTATGAGTCAGTTCCACCACTGAGTAACACAATCACATTCTACTGTGGACATATGAAATAGCATCAATAATTACTTAATTGGTTAAAACTAGGAGGTTTTGCACTTTGCAGTAGACACTGATGACCTACCATGCTGTGAGCTCCATTTGTGTTTTTCAAAGGTTAAAAGAGCAGCCAATAATAAAGAAATTGCAAATGCTCAATAAAACCAAAGGAGGAAGACAGTCTCTATAATATTATAAGCTGCAGAGGGTTACCACTCATCTCTTCCCAAGATACCTAAGAAAAAAGTCTTACTCTCATGAGATCCCTAAACGTAAAGATTTCGAGGATACTTTGTGTAGATATAGCTAAACATAGCTTTGGACAGCTTTTTTCCTGTGCAGTAAAGGAGCATAAATACAAATTTCATAGTTGGATTTTGCACAAAGTATTTCCCAAAGCTTTGAGGTATATTCTTTCACTGTTCAAAGAACAAAATGGAGAACCTGAAAGAGTTCAGCCTGGCACTGCTTAACTGGTTCCCAGGAACACCAGGAAGCAGGGAAATACCACATCATGTTCTCTCTTTGCTAAGTTTTGAAAGCAAAAGTGAGCCAAAAGGAGGCTAGAAACTGAGGAAAATTCTCCGAGCTCCACATGGGGTTTCATTTAAACACTGTGCTGAGATACTTGCAACTCTGTAGCTAAGACCACAAAAAAACCCACAAGACCATCTGTGTGAGTACCAAATCTAGACTTTGCAGTTCATCATGAAAAGCAATACTTGATAGCTTTTATCTTTTATTATTTAAAGCAGATTGTCAGACAGCGTGTCATATCTATCATTCTGTGCTCACTCTCACCCTGAACAAGAGAAAGGAAAATTTGGAACATGGTCTGTGAATGCCTTAATATTCTTTCAAAGAAAGCAGGTTTTGTTTGAATCAATCATCTCAACTGTTCTACCAGTTATTCCACAGGGAAAATATATATGTCTTCTTCTAATAAATTATGTGAATTTATGTGCATAGAAAGTGGAGAAAGTCATTAAAAGGTTTGGAACAGATTTTTTGCTAGTTTATATGTCCCACACAAATTACATTTAAATGTCGATTTGGGAAAACAACATCTGCCCAGAGTAAGCTGACATTTTTCTTCTTTTTCCATTTTGCTAATCTACCACTGTCTGATCAGTTATTTACTATGAGTAACAACGTTTGATACAGCACTTCTTTTCCCTTAAAGAGTCCTAAAGAAAACACAGTGTAGTGGGACCAGTTCCATTACTGACCTCAAGTGTATTACTCCAGTTACTTATGTCACACAGCGGTGAGGAACTTTAGATAAGAAATATGCAGACTAACTAATTTTAAGTCAAAAGGACCCTTACATGGAAATAATCTGTTTAGGTCTTCTGCATGTTGTAGTCTATATAAACTCAACAGTCTTTGTAGACAAATTACCTTGATTTGAAGATATCAAATAGACCATCCTTAGACAGGATTCTCGATGTATCACTCCTATGGAGGTAGGAAACATCTTGCCAAAGGCAAGGAAGCACCTTGAATCATACCCATAGAGAGGGAGCATAGCTTTCAGACACACACACATCTCTTCACCAGCACTGAATTGCTAACTTAATTTCAACAGAAAGGGAAAAATCTCTGCAGTAAATGGGAGGCTACGTCTATGTGTGCACTCAGCGTGTATATGATGGGATTTTATTTCTTTGCTGCCTAGATTCTCATCGGAGCAGTCATTGCCATGGGCTCAGCAGACCGAGATGGTCGTCTGCATCCTGGTGATGAGCTGGTGTATGTAGATGGGATTCCAGTGGCTGGCAAAACCCACAGATATGTGATTGATCTTATGCATAATGCTGCTCGAAATGGGCAAGTGAATCTTACTGTAAGGAGAAAGGTGCTGCCCACAGGTGAGTGAAGGCTGGGAAAGGTGAAAGGAAAAACAGGTCTCAGTGCTTGCAGCATGAACAGTGCTGTTTTAAAAAAAGAAAATTAAAATTGAAGTGAATGTTTGTGTCATTTAAAGAAAAGAGTAAATGTGAATACATGTCCCTCATTTCTGTGACAAAAGCACTACAGCTGAGTGTTGTTTCCGTCAAAAGTGGAAACAATATTGGCAATCCTGGTGTGGTGATCATGAGTGCGCTGGATTTGTACCATACTCTCGTGATCTGTGCTGTCTCCTCCTGTCCTCCTTTGGGACAAAACATTCATCCAAGTTAAAGCTATTGAAGCTGATCCTCTCAATAAGCAATCAGAGAAAGGCTTGAAGATTGTTAACTGTTTAGGGAAGGAACTCATTTCACTCTTGTGCGTGTTAAAAGCCCATTTCTGGTCTCACTGATGTCACTTGGAGTTTTTCCCCTCAACTGCAACACAGACTGGCTGAAAACCTTCTGCATGGCACAAACAGCTCCCAGGAACAGGGCCAGATCTTTCCTTCAAGCGGACAGTTTCAGTAAATAAACCTAAAACAATATGAAGAATCTGAAGTAAATTAGACCTTTAGACTAGCTCAGTCTCAATTACTGAAAAACACTGGAAGGTGGAAAAACGTGTGGCAGCATCAATTATGGCTTTAATGGGAGAATTTTCTGCCGTTCAATTGCCACCTCTGCTTATTCAAGGGAAGAGATTTATTTAAGACCTTTTAAAGCATTTGTAGTGAGTACACTTCACTGAGGCACCAGAAATGAGCAAAACCACGTTCCCAGCCTGTCCTGTCTTCTGCCTCACTGTGCCCTAGATCCACTGTCGTTGCCTGCACCATTCCCCTTCACTCCCTTGCCAAAAAGCCGCCCTCCCACTCACCTTCATCTTCACAGTCCCCCTCCCACTGCGGCACCGCAGATCCCTGCCAGCCGCGCTTTCACGGGACTGACTTTCTTCTGTTACTGACTCCAGAGCCCTCCAGCCAGAAAGGTCCCCCTCCACCTGGTGCGACGCCCCCTCGCAGCTCCCCCAGCGCTAGGAAAATGGCCAATAACCAAGGTAATCCGCCGAGCGCTTGCAGTTAGCACCTTTCCCGGGTCAGCCAACCGTGCAGACTGCAGGCAAAATTATCAAGAGGGTTAGCACAGAGTAGATGCCAGCCTTTACTGCTGCTTGTTAAATATTAAATAAAAGGGTCTGTTAGACACTCTGGTCTCTTGGCACAGAAAATAAAGCAAGCTGGTAAAACACCTGGAGTTATTCTTGGGCCTTGAGAGTGCCACACCGGGGAGTACAGTGTGTAACTCATTAATGTTTAAGTATTTCAGGAGCTGAACAGGATTTTAATTTGGTGTGTTACAACATAAGCTTTGTGGAAAGAAGTTTGAATGACTAATGTTGAGCATGACTGAAAAATGTAACACTAACACATCAGGCCAGTTGATTTCGTGAGAATGTCTCTCTAGCGTGAATGTATACAACAGAGGGGTCTGAGGCTTATAGCTGATGTACTGAGCTCTCATCTGGAATCACTGTTTTGCACACATACTTACCCAGATCTGGAACAGAAAATCGCTATTTATAAGCTCTGGAAAATAATTTGGTTAGGAAAATGTGGTATTCAGAACAACGTGTTTAAAATGTCATTTTTTTCACAGGCAGACTGTTATTATTCTGATGGATATTTATTGCACCACTGACAATTGCATGGCCATTTAAACTTTTCCTCCTTTATCTTTCTTTTCCTATACTTAATGGTATCCAGTTGCATATATTTATGGCCAAGCCAGCTCTTGGTCATTCTACTGGCTAATATAATTTCCTTTCTGTTGCAGCCATACTGACAGAAACAGTATTCGGTTTCCTGAAAAGTGAGAGCCAGAAAACAAGATCTCTCTTGTCACTGACTACGGCATTTAGTTGCAGATTTCGTTCAATAACTCTTTAAGATTTTCGGTTCTAATGCAGGAGTATAATAATTGTTTGTTTTTCTTCCTCTTTATTCTCTCTAATCACTTTATTTCCTAGTTGCAGAAGGACTGCTAAAGGACACACCTGACTGAGAAAACAACAGCTTGTCCTTGGATGATGTTTATTTTATTAACGTATACACACACTGAAGGTCTAATTTGCAAGCTCTTTTCCTAGGATGTATGCGTGTATGTGTAAGCTCTTCACATGTTCAGTAGAATGACTCTACCACTCTCACCATTCTGAACAGAAAACATATTACTTACATCCTTCCGAAAGTTCTATATTAAAACTTTCAAAAGAAACTGATTTGTGTAAACAAATTAGAGCTCTGATGAATATAAATCTTTTTTTCCTCATCTGGAACTGTAATTTTACTGTTTTCAGTTGCCATTCAGTTGCCAATAAAAAAGTATGTAATCCCACAAGATTTAACAGGTTCCTAGTTCTTGTTACTACAAAGCAATATTGAAGTGTGGATGGACTCCATTTTCACTTCTGCCCTTTCCAATTCACCATACAAAAGCATCTTCAAAACCTTTAAACAAGTCATGACACGCACTGAAAAAACCTATTTGTGATAATTTTTCATTGTATAACTGCTCTGTTCCATGAACATCTTTTGAGCGTGCTAATCAACTTGTAAGAAGAATATTATGCAGCTAATCCTAATTACTCTATGATAGTTGCCTGCTTAAATTCTTTTAATCGAAACACAAATAATTTTATATTGGATTAGATGGTTACGTTTTCCTCTTGATGACAGATCAACCAGCAGACAAGATTAGTGCTTGCTAATGTTTTTGCAATCCAGACAGCCACTGTTTCTTATTTTCCTTTCCTCTCTTGTAGTTAGCTTAGAGTGAGTTTTCATGCCTGCTTTATCTGATTGCCACTGAAAGTTTTGCATAATTGTGTAGATTCCTGTCTCTCTGCATCAGTTACAGCTCCTGGTTTAATACTTGCGGTAGTCTGGGCTATAGACAGTCAACTGTGTTCATGTTGCATTAGCAAGTGTAGTGTAAGTCACAGAGCCATTGAGCAAGTCAGACTGTAATACTGGTGTGATTTACATTGTAGGAGAACCATGCCCGGAGAATGGCAGAAGCCCAGGCTCAGTGTCTACACACCACAGTTCTCCAAGAAGTGACTATACTACTTATGCTAACAGTAATCATGCTGTCTCTAGTAGCAATGCTACTCCCCCGGAGGGCTTCACTTCTCAGAGCCTGCAAACCAGTGATGTTGTGATTCACCGCAAGGAGAATGAAGGCTTTGGCTTTGTTATCATCAGTTCCCTGAACAGGCCTGAGTCTGGGTCCACAATAAGTAAGTCAATCACATTTTTCAGCTTATGTTTTACCAACTGCACTACAAATTAAAAATAAATTAAAACCTGACATCTACAGACTAATAGCTGCAGAGATTAAAACTGAAGGGACTCTCAGGATTCCTTCCAGGGGCGTTGTCGATTTGTCTGTTGTGTCTTGGGCAAAACCAAAGGTTACTCTGGCCTCCGAGGCCCTGTGCTTCACACACTCATTTGGCTGTCAGAGTACAGTAGGATTCCCACAAAGCAGATTTTCTCTATTCCTGTTTCCCTTACAGAATCAACTTTATTGCTTCAATATGGACATCTAGTGCCATTTGAGATGTTCTGGATACATCCAGGGAGAGGTCAAGCAGTTGTGATATAGGACCCACAGAGACAGACCCTTTGGTAGTGACAGCTGCAGGCACAGGGATCCCCTTGAGTGTTTCAAATTGCATTTAGCCAACTGAGAGCTGAGCCCCTTGGAAGGAGGAAGCCTGAAAGGCTTTATGTTAAGAGACATCCATATCTCCCATCAAATCCATCTCAAACTGTGAATGCTAACCACTACTGAAAAAGCAAGACAAGTGAGAATATTTGTCATTTTGCAAGTCACAGCCTAGTGCAGTCTTTTCTCTGACTTCAAAACATGTTTTGAATGAATTGTTCTTTTGGACAAAACTGCTTCCCGAGGAAATAAAATAAAAATCTCGGCTTTCAAGGCCAAACCTCACTCTGCTAAATTCGTAACAGAAAAGCAACTAAGAGAGTACTGGGAAAGCAAATGATCTCAGAAAACTTCTTTGTAGTATTTTATCATCATGCCGTTATTCAAAGAGTTGCTTTTCACATCACCTCAGCTGAATTTTAAAATTCTATGATTGCCAGAATTAACATTGTAACAAAACCATGGATAATTAACCTCTTGGGACTCTTGAGTTTTCACTTTATTGAATATAATAGCCAATTGGAAGTTTGTTGCAGAAGATCAGACAAGGGAAAAAATAATCCATAGAGGACAGTGAGATGCATAGTCATTAATTTTTTAAGAAAATTATTTCACGAATAGGATTTGTGGTTGAGGGAGTTGGAGGAGGAAAGATGAAGAGAAACAGAAAATGCCCAAGCAACCAAAAGTTCTGTGACTGGAGTATTCTGTTGAGAACAAAAAAAACAGGTTCAAGATTCTGCTTTGCCTTCTACCCCCCCAGCATGTTCTTGTGGTACTTTTCTTTCTACCCAAACAATTACATAGGTAGCCACTGCTGAACACCTCCTATAGTAAAGGAAGATAACAGTCTACTGTGGAAGTGACAAGCAAATTTATTCAAATAATAACTGCTTTGAATTTCAGTGATCCCAAACAGCACCACAATCCTATGTTTAGAAGAACAGCAGTGAACAAAAAAATGACATTTGCTGTAGAAAGCGACAGAACAGAGAAGAAAATACCCTTTTTATGTGAGCTCTGTTCCAAAAATGTAGAAAAAATAAGCTGAAAATGACATAATCTGTCATCAGTGATAAAAAAGGCCTGAATATCATTGGCTATTTATAGTTTAAGGGAGGTACATTTTCTTTATTTAATATTTATTTGGATTAATAATTTGGGCTATATGAACAGGAGTATAGCCAGTAGATCAAAGGGAAATTGTTATCCCCTTTTACTCAACATTTATTAGGACCCATCTAGAATACAGCATCTGAGTTTTGGGCCCTTCAATATAAGAAAGACATGGAAAAGTTCAGCAGCAGCCACTGAGACCTCCTGTGGTCCCTTCCAACTTGAATTAACCTAAAATCCTTTGATTAAAATGCACAATCAGGGGTAGAAAGTGTACTAACAACAGGAAAGTATCAGCTGGATATAGGAAGCGTAAGGTCCTAAGTACAGCTTGCATTCCTGTAGAAATAGTGATCTGCATAACACCATGTCAAATACCTTGGTAGTCACTCACTTCTCATAGTAGTATTATGTTAATTGGTGAAATGTTGTACTGTAGTTCTAGTGTTTCTGGTTTCAGAGCCAGGGCGTTTGTTGCCAGCTCATGCATCCCCACATGGTGTAGAACGATGCTGTGCAGACATACCCTAAACAAGCACAGCTAAATATTGATATAGCAATTGCAAAGCAACATTGAAAGAATCAAAATGGGCAATTTAGGTCAGAAGAGGGAATATCTTGTAGTGCCAGGCACTACTAAGAGTAGCATAACCTAAGAATTAGTCCCACTGTGAGCATCCTCAGGGCAAAGTGAAGAAGAGTTCCTGTGATTTAAGAATGTTTGTTTTGATAACTTTATTCCACTCTTTACTTTCTTGTAAAGGCAAAAGATTTAAGAACTTGGAAGTGTATCATCGCTTTTATGCAAGAAGTCAATCATACACTGAAAATATTTTCCTTGTTACTGAAATCAGTCTTATAATCTGTGTTTGTTTACAATCTAACAAATTGCAGCAACTCTTGCTCAGTTCAGGAGTATGAACCTTGCGTTGCTAGGTGCTTGTTGTTGTGCTTCACTGTTAGAATTGAAGTAGCCATTCAAACAGAGTTGTTAATAGCCTTGGAGCTCCAAGCTCATGGGTTTGCTGCTTTGCAGTTGGCTACAAAAGCTCATCCTCTGTTTGTTTGCCAAGGGAGTTAAAACCAGCTCTGGCTGTGAAGCTGTTGGACCTCCCCATGAAGTCAGAGGAGCAGTGCCTCAGCTGAGTCTCATATCCATTTCCCACTCTCTCTGATGGGATGTACTCTGTGCTGTTCCCACGTAGCCTATTAGGAGTGCATCACACACCCTCTGACCTAGGAAAAAGCCACAAAAGGCTTGGGAGTTCCCAGAACTGAGGATGCTATTCTTGTTCCAAGGCTTAATGTCTAGGTCAATTTTTCTCTCAATATACTTTGCAAAGGGCTTCATCATTACCATTTATTTACAGCCCTGCCTTTGTCTTGCAGAAATTTTCAAAACACTCAGAGCATTTTTTTTCACCCTCTGAGTGAGGGCAGACTACCTCCACAATTAGGGAGTAGACTTTTTTTTTTACATTCTGTGACAATCAGCACCCTAGTGGCTGTCATTTAAAAACTTAATATTAAGTACTTAGGAGCCAGCCTTTAGATCTGGATATAATTTTGACTAGCTGGTACTTGCTTAAATATCCAGTTCTTGAGGCACATCTCTTTTCCCACATTCTGTAATTGTAGAAATTTCATCTCCCATTTTGTCAAAGCATCGCTCAGGATGTTCTCTAATCCAGTAAAGGGGATTAACGTGCACCAAACTACTGTTCTGATGTGGGACAGAACAGGAATGGAAAATGAGTGACAAGGACTGATTGAAGAGATTTAACAGGGCAAAGCAGGGGCATAGACAAGGTCAGCCACGATTCAAAATTATATCAGTAAAAGAAGATAAAGTGTATAAACAAAAAACTGTGTTTAAGTGGACATCCAGGAAGAAGTCATTTTGGATAGTGCAGAACCCCGAGGGTCTTAGAATGTTAAGAGGATTAAAAAAAGAAAAGTCACCTGGCCAGGCTCCTCACCTGTTCCTAATGAAAGGATCAACTTCCACTGCCCCTAAAACATTTTATCGTGCTGTCCCCCAGATCCTGTCCCAATATTAAAGGCGCTCTGTCTCTCGTCCCTTCTCCAGACAGGGCACCTAAATTTAATCTTACTCTGTGCTTTCTTTTACTATGCAGGCTGCACTTAGGTTATCAAAATTTTGTCATCTCCAGTAGTATTTCTTTAAAGGACTCAGTGTTACATTCCCAGCAGAATGCTCAGAAGCTACGAACTCTAGTTTTTCTCTCTTAGTTTGGAGTGGATCTCGACTTCTTTAACCTTGTGTGTCTGTGGAAACCTCCCCAGGCAACTGCCTTTGCCCCTCAAGTTACAATCATCCTCTAGGTGCCCTGGTTCAGCAGCAGAATTGAGCAGTTAAACTAAGCAAACTACAGCCTGTTTCTGAGGTCCTGTCATGAGAAATATATTTATGCTTCACCCAGTAAAAATACTTGCAGTGCATGTGGTTCTGCAAGGAAGGGCTCCTCCTGGGACTGTCCCCTCTGAGTTCCCAGCATCCTGTAGCAACACGTGAAGCTATGGAGGTGCAGCTGTGCCTGGGGTGACATTGCCACACATGACAGTACAGCGTGCCACATTATAGCTAAAATACTGAAAAAGAATTAATCTAATCAATCATTACGTTTAGGATAATAATGAGTAGTGTGTGTCCTCTGTAGTAAAATTGCTTTCTTGTGGAGCTTTCTAGGATATCAATGTAAGTTCACTATCTGCATCCCATGGAAAATAACTGGCAGCCAGCTGGAAATGGCCAAGAGCAGATTTCTGGATTCCTAGAGACTTATGGAGTACACTTGTCACTGCTTACTTTATATCTTCCTGTTGCTTTTATTTTGTATGCTTGGGATGCAACTACCTTTAGGAGAAGAACTTGTGATTGCCTGTAAGTCTCTTAACACCCTAATTTCTGTAGAAAGAAACCATGTGTTGCAAACAGATCTTGTTAAATGATGGTTTCCAGTGAAATTGGAAAATTGACAATATTTCCATGAATTTTACTGTAGCAGGTACTGTCAATTAGCACAATCATAAAGTGTAAACAAACTGAAAACACAGGCATAATCAATAAAGAAGTTTTTCAAAATTAGAGGCAGAAGACTGTTTAGCATATGCCAATGACTGCTGGATTTTAAAAAAGTGATAAAACAGACTAATGAAAGAAGCTTCTCTCATTTCTCAAAATGTGCAGTCTTTACTTTTAAGTAAAAACCATAAATCCAAGATAAGCCTCTGCTGACAGCAGAAAACAGCATTCAGAAATAAGTTCCATTCAGCCCCAGAGTTTCTTTGAACTCCTTGTAGTTTAGAGATAAAAACCAGCTTATTTATCAATGATTGATAACTGTGTGATCCTAGAGCTATTCCTGGGTAAGAAGGTGCCTGGGGATACAATTTTCTGTGACCAATCTGCCAATGCTAAAGCAGAAAAGCGCTTTGGATATTAGGATGTCCATCTGCTCTTGCTTGGACGTCTTTGGAGCAAAGCAGTGAAAACCCACCTGCAACATCAGCCCCTGTGGAAGATGCTTGTGACTTGTGGGCAAAGGAGCTGGTTTGTCATTTCTGCTTGGCTTTGATATTCAGTTTTGAGCTGTCTTTCTGCCTCTTCAGCTACAAAACTACACTTTCTAAGCTTTTTTAACTGATAGTATTATTTGGAGCTAAAAGCAATTGTTTTTCAAGGTCCTGCACCTGGCTCAGGACAATCCCAGGGACAAATACAGGCTGGGCAGAGAATGGAGAGTAGCCTTGATGAGAAGGACTTAGGGGTGCTGGTGGATGAGAAGCTCAACATGAACCAGCAATGTCCCCAGAGAGCCAGCTATATCCTGGGCTGCATCAAAAGAAGCATGGCCAGCAAGTCAAGAGATGTGATTCTACCCTTTTACTCCAGTCCTCAGCACAGGAATGGCATGGATCTGTTGGAGGAGGTCCAGAGGAGGGCCACAAAGATGATCAAAGGACTCTCTGGAGCACCTCTCATACAAGGACAGGCCAAGAGAGTTGGCCTTACTTAGCATAGAGAAGAGAAGGCTCCCAGGGAGACCTTAATGCACCCTTCCAGTACTTAAACAGGAAAGACAGGGAGGGGCTCTTTTTCAGGGAGTGCAGTGATAGGTTGAGGGGTAATGGTTTTGAATTGAAAAAGGGAGATTTAGATTAGAAATTAGGAAGAATTTTTTTTACTGTGAGGGTTGTGAGGCACTGGCACAGGTTGCCCAGAGAAGTTGTGGATGCCCTATCCCTGGAGGTGTTCAAGGCCAGGTTGGATGAGGCTTTGAACAACCTGATCTAGTGGAAGGTGTCCCTGCCTGTGGCAGGGGGATTGAAACTGAATGATCTTTCAGGTCCTTTCCAACCCAAACCATTCGATGATGATTCTGTGAATCAATAATGGTGAAATAACCTTAAGAAGTGAAAGATTTTTTTGTGTCACTGAAAGTACATTCCTGTGGTTTGCAGGCGTGAATTACTCAATTGGCTATTTGATATTTTTGGAGAATAAATCATGGAGGATCTTAACCACTTTTTTCCTCCAGCATGTTCCTGAGTAGGTCATTTGGACATTTTGGGTCTGCTCTTCTGTTTTCTAAGAACAATCTCCACACATCTGGGACAGTTCCACTGGGCTCATTTCGCTTTTAGAAGCCTGAACTAAGGTACCAAAGTTCCATTATTTTTTCTTGTATCTTCAGATCTGTAAGTTACATGCATTCCTTTCCATCCAGCTTCCTATACCTGTGACAAAATAACACTGTACAAGTAAATATGTTCCATATTGTCAAACAATGGGATGTTTCAATTCACAAGTTCATTAACCTTATAAACAAAAGAGATTATTGTCATCTGCAACTATGCAGCATGCCACAGACTTCTGTTTTCCAAATGAGTGTCACATAAAATAGCCCATCAATTTCAGGAAAATATTTTACCTTGATTCTAATATTAACCCTGATAGAAAGTCCACCAGACTCACACTTCCCAAATTTTAGATTATTCAGTAACAATGAAATTACAGCTGTTTACTTTTAATATATTCTTCCAATTAAAATCTGACATGCTAGAGCCTGCTGGTTGAATGAAAACTCTGGCACCTTTTGAGAATTCAGTATATAATAAATATTCATGTGATCAGCTGTATAACATTGAAAAGGACAGCCAGCTCAGGAAAGTTCATTTGCTTGGTTTACTGTGTGTATGCATTCTAATGTATTAACATTAGAAAAGACTGCAAGAAATTTTCTGCCAGTGGATTTAATAGGTAAAGTGGAGGTTTGATTTTTCCCCTTAATTTTTTGCACTTAGCTACTACATAGGACAAAACAGGAAAGTGACTTTCTACAAAATACATCCTCAACAGTTACGACTAAAAGACCTGAATAGACATAAAAAAAATTCTTGATGTAAACCAGTAAAACATAATTGGATAGTAACGTCTTCTTAGAATCAGCTGTTTCTAGCATATGGGTCTCCCACGTGAGAATAAATAATTTTTATTTCCAAAAAGAAATGTATCAGAAAGAGGCTGATAGCAATATACCATGTTGGAAGTAGTGTCTGTGTTCCGCAACTGCTCTGGCTTTGTGTACAGCTGACGCAAGCATATGGACCCTCTGGTGTAAAGCCACAGTATTTACTCTTTCTTTTCTATGACAGGAGGGTGTGGGAAGGATGTTAATTTAGTTCATGGGGGGTAAAAGTGGGTGATTCTATCAAATAAAAATATTAATATAAAGAAAACGTTAATTTGTGTTATCAGTAAGTTACTGAAAGCAGACCCTACCTGCTTTTTAAACGCAAAAATACCATCTTCTTTCTTAATTTTTTAATTTAAATTCTCTTTTGATAATGAGCTTACAGCTGATCATTGCACAATTAACTACCTCCTGAGAAAGCATCAGCTGCTAGGTGCCAGCACTGGGTCACTTTATGTTCCTGACGCAAATGCTGTAAATCTCTGAGGGAGAGTTAGGGAAAGAGACTGGTGGCTTCAAATATCTTAGACATGATGGTGCTCCCAGAATTCAAATCTCCCTGAAATCACAAATTTTTCCTAGAACATACAGCAGAAAAAATTAGATCCCGTCATAAGATCCATTGTTACAAAATGTTTCTGCAGCATTGCTGTTCTTGGCTAGATTTTTTTTTTTGGATCTAGGAATATGAATTCTGCCTTGAAAGGGTTTTTTTTTTCTTAAGGTAGGTATCCATGTGTGTCACTCAACTATCGCATTTTGGATGACTTCATAGTATTAGAGAAAATCTATATATCTCTTTGAAGGACTATATGTTTCATACATATAAATTGTGTCTCAATAATTTCACATATTTTCAACAGTTAAAAAAAATTATGTATAAATCTCTGTTTACCAAAATATTGTCCCCTTACAGTTTCATCTACTGTGTAGTCTGAGAGAACTAAGAAATTAATTGTCCTGCAAAAGGACAGCTTGTTTTCTGTGCTCACTCTTAGCTTGAATAATGGAATTACTGAAAAGAAAACCACAAATCCAAGTGTTTCTGTATAGCCTACTGATACTAAATGCTGCTCGGGTAACTCTGTATTTTGAAACAAGTGGATAAAATTCTCTGCGGAGTGCAATCCAGGCACGTGCTGCTGCTGTTCAAAATGTACATATGTCTGGAGAACAGCTTGTTGTGAATTCTTGAAAGAGGTGTGAAAGATCTGTAACAATTTTTAAGAGTGAGTGGAATCATTTATCATCAGTCAAATGATCTGGCACTTCCTTTAAAAGGTTCTATTACTAAATGCTCTACTTAGATAAAAAAATAAAACATTGAAGATACAATTCAACAAAAAATATGATGTGTAACAAAGCCATAATTAAATGCCAAATAGGGGAGGTTTCTTCCTGAGCAGAGACCTGTGATGCTGGGAGTGATCGAAGAGCTGCAGAGCCCCATGCTGTCCCTGGCCATGACCAGTGGCAGAGAGGACAGCATCTACAGCAGAGACCTTCCCCAGGAATTTCCTCAGCTTTCCTAACCATGACTTTCTGATTTCCACTCCTG
The DNA here is from genome assembly GCA_033558185.1 of Dromococcyx pavoninus. Taxonomy (NCBI): domain Eukaryota; kingdom Metazoa; phylum Chordata; class Aves; order Cuculiformes; family Neomorphidae; genus Dromococcyx; species Dromococcyx pavoninus. Next base: position 154,828 of record JAUMJL010000063.1, on the reverse strand, counting down.
TGAATTTGTCTAATCCTTCTTTGAATGCTTTCATTCTTCTGGCCCTGCAGAAGGCTGCCCCGCCTTCTTTTGTCCAAGCTGCAGATAGGGAGCAGATTCACTGCTACTGCCTGCCATGCTCTCTTTCTCCAAATCTTTGCCAGCTCAGTGCTCTGATTTTTGAGTGGAGATACTGGAACTATCAGCAGTAAGCAGACCTTAGGTGCACAGTAGTTAACTAGCACTAGTTCATTTCGTTTGCTATTCTTTTTCTAAATCTTAAAATTCTAATTACTGTTTTACTAAATTAATGTCTTAGGAGAAGTAGGTGCACTTATTTCAACTTCTCCTGAGCAGTAATAATTAATTTATGGCCGACCCTGCTTAGGCAGGGTTATTCTTCTCTCATGTGCATCATCTTGCATTTCTTTTCATGAGAATTCTTAACTCAGTCCTCTCAGTACTAACAATTTTACAGCTCTTCCATACCTGTTTTAGATGTGACTGTGCTGAATGATAAAAATTCTCCTTTGTAGAATTTCACAGTTCATTTCTACCTTTTTTCCGTGGCTTTCACCTAATTAATCCCCTATGAGAGTATCTCCTTATATCTTCACAGTAAGTATTTCACTACCAAAGACTCTTGAAAATTAGTTCTCTAACATATTCTAAGGTGTTCATATTTTCATGATCATCAGATTACCTGCATCCCTTCGAAAGTCTTCATGCTTGTAAATAAATATTTAAATTAATTTTCCCCTCTGAAGGCAGTTGCAGGGACCGTGGTGGCCAGGGTATTGTGGCTTAGGACGAGACTCATGCAGAGCTCCATGGGGGAGAGTGAGCAAAGACCAGAAACTCTTCAAGATATTACTTGGAGAGAAGAAGTGAGGAGATAAACTTCTCATATGATCCAGAATTGCACAGAAACCAGCTTCTGCTGAATGGCTGTGAGTTTCATAAGTAATTCACTGGATTTATCCATAAACCCTGATATATCATAGCAGTGGTCTCCTTTGCAGACTCTTATAGACATTCAGGTTCCTTCTGCAAGAACTTTCCACATTTCACTCTGCAGCAAGGTCATATCACAACATACTGCATCAATATAACTGCAGAAAAGGAACATTAAACTCTCCAAACCCAAAGTGCAGTTGTAAAGGTACCTTGATGGACACAAACTTTGTTCTGAAAGTCACCTGCTGTTGATCCTTTCATAGCACAGCAAAACAAAGGGAGTGCAGATACACCAAAACATTTACTATAAATACCTTTATCAGGAAGGTAAAGGCCATTAGTCTTAGGAAGAAGAAAAAGGAATGCAAAGTTCCTCCTCTTTCTTGCTCCCTTCCCTTTTCTCAGGATCTGGAGCAGAATCAGACTCATAGCTTTCCCACCACCAGCTTTGATATTAGCAGATATCTCAAACATGCAGATGTCTGCTCTATTCACTTGTCAGGTGTGAGAAGTCCAACTAAAATGAATAGGATTTCCCAGCCACCCACCTCCCTCTCTTCTGAAATGATGTCTCTACTTCATCATTTAGGCTAGCAAAAACATCTTCTTTAGAGCTGGCAATGGCAAGCATGGGACTTACTAGCTATGGTGTCTTGGACATAATACCAGTCCTTCTTTTTTCCTACTAATTTTCTTGCTTTTTCATATGATGCAATCTCATTTTCAGATCTCCAAAATTTGTAGTACAGACATGGAAATTTCAAATAGATCTTTTATTAGATATACCAGAAACAGGCATATTTTAGTCTTAGCTTAAATTATTCTTGGAGATACTTTAAGAAATTATTTGGTATGAAAGGCTCTGTGTGAATGTAAACTGTTTCAGTGTGAAGTTACTCTTTTACTTGTTTACTTGGTGATATGTATATGTGGCGGTTACACATCTGCATAGAGGGCAAAATAAACACAAAGTGTTGTTATTCGTATTTAGTACATTTTAAAACATAGAAAGGTTTAGACATTGTGACATAAATTCAGTGCTTAGTTCCTAAGCAGCAAGGTGTTTCTGAAGTAGACTAGTTATGTCCCTACTACTGAAGTTATAATTTAATTTATATTCTTGCTTGAAATATAGTGGTAAAGTAGCATGCAGTGTGATTATGGTTTGCACTTCAGAGTACTCACTTACATTTTTAACTCTCCTAAAATTAATTTTTAACACTGTAAACAACACTTGCATCCATACTTGAAACAAAAAATCACTTTGAGGTATGTGTATTGTGACTTCGCATGAGATGTGCAATCTGCATTAGTCACCGTGACCTTCAGGGAACGTTTATCAGAGGGATGAGAAGTTTGTTCTGCGGTGATGGAGTATTCTGAACACATCTCCTGTTAAAACTTTGTTTTATATAAGCATTGTTATCCTAGATATTTTTTAAAAAAAGTTTGATTAATCTTTTCTTTCACCTTTTTCCAAATTTTCTATGGATATTAGAATTTTAAGGACATACTGAAAAAGAAAATAACTGTTTTTAAACATCAATTGCAGGTGGACAGTGAAGTCAAGCTGCTTTTGCCAAAACTGAAGTGTGGGATTGGTGAGGGGTCTCAGACACCATCAGGATGTTAATAGAATATATAGTCAACTTTAATTGTGATAAGCATATTTATTAGTAGTAAAGAGAAAAAAAATAGCATGCTCTTTGTGGAGCCTAGATAGAAAGAAAAGAAGAGTCATCTATAGTTATATGTATTTAGTTAAAAACAGAGAAGAACAGAGAAGAAACACTAGAAGAAGGATCGAGAGTAATATTTAGAAAATTCAATGGAAAATGAGGGAAAAGACAGAACAAGAAACTGAATGGAGTACACAGAAAGGTAGAGAACCATGGAAAAGAGCTAAAGAAAGCTGATCTGTAATGTTTTGATAATGGGGGAGTGAAGGGTCTATTTGATGTAGTAAATGTCTCTATGCACTGATAATTAACTGTAAATTCATGATGGTGTGTATCTAATTAGAAAGCTGCACATCTCAATAAATCTTCAGTATAATTTCTACTTATAATTTAACATATTTGAATGGAGGGGAAGAACAATTTAGTAAACTCTGGGTATTTTCAGTAATAACATCTAATTGTGTATGAAATAAATCATGTTTGTAGTGCCTCTATTGCAAAACACAAACAAAGAAATTCTGTAAACTAGGAGGTGGGAGGCAATTTATGACTACTGCTTATTGCACGAATTTAGCCCCTTCACTGTTTTAATGCCTTATTGTTCTGATCTGTTTATTATCACATGCCAGATTTGCAAACTAACTGAACCGTAAGCTGATTTTAGACTTCATATACACATGAAATGTATATATGCATAACTGCACTTCGAATTTTTACTGAAATCTATATATTTTTAAATTCATATAGAGCTTTCTTACAAAAGAACTAATTTCCTTTTGCTTGTGAACCACCATTTGTTGCAGCATATGTTAATTGTGTCTTTTTTTTCCTTGTCTAGCTGTACCACATAAAATAGGGCGGATAATTGATGGAAGTCCTGCAGATCGCTGTGCAAAACTTAAAGTTGGAGACCGGATCTTAGCTGTGAATGGCCAGTCTATTATTAACATGCCTCATGCAGATATTGTGAAACTAATTAAAGATGCAGGTCTCAGTGTAACTCTTCGCATCATTCCTCAGGAGGGTAAGTCAATGGCCCTTAAAAAACAGGAAGGAAATTTTAAGTAGCCTTCAATTAGCTTGAATTATGTCACCGCTTGAAAGAACATCTTTTGTTCCACTTTCTCAGCTATAATGTACAACATACCAGAATTACAGCCTTAGAACTGCCTGGAATAATATCTGAATTCTTGACCACATTTCTAGTTACAAAAATAGTATCTAAAGCATACTGGAGAAACCTGACAGGCAGCTGGGTAGTGGAGAATCAGTGTTAATGCTTTTTGGAAGAATTGTCTTCTACAGGGAAAAGCACTCTACAAGAGACCAAGGTTTTGAGTTGTTTGCTTATATCCTGCTATAAACCAAGCCAAAATTTGGCTCACAAGAGACTGCAATGGCTGTCACCAGGCACCTGCAGCTACCAGCTATCTGTGGCAAAGTGATGTGAAGGATGAGTTCAAATTTGGTAGTTTTCTCTACATATATCACTGTAAATACACAAGGAAGGAATGATCTGAACCCCAAATTACCTCATTTGTAAGGTGAGGGTAAGGGGACAGGCTCATTATTCTGGTCATTACTCCATAGCTGATCAGTGAAAGTCTTTTGATGCTTTCTTCATGGGTTTTGGGGTTGATTTCAGGGCTTTCCTTTAGTTTAGTGATATGCTGTACTGGTATATGAATTATGCTGTATTAATGAGACTGTGGCTTTATATCTCAGTAACAAATACCATTAGAGCTAGGAATGTCACAGAGCAAGTAACATAGTTACTTAATGATCCGTGCTCCAGTTAAACAACCTTCACCTTCTGCATCTAGCAACAGGACAAAGAAATAGTCTGACAGTGGCCATGGACTGCTCAGACCCCCCAGATAACTGGAAGTTATCTACTTTGTTAAATTAATTAGCTGAAGGGAAGAACTCAAACATGCAGAAGTTCAGAATCCACCCCAAAGAGCTGCTATATAATTACTGGAGGTCAGTTTTGCAAGCACCTACAAACAAGTGTGATGCTGCATGTTGATCGTGCAGATTATTCAGGCCTCCCTGCTACCTAGATTAATTCACATTAGCAAATTGCTAATAATTCAGTGTTAGAGATGGATACCTTGAATTAGAAAGAAAGCAGAGGTGCATCTGAGATGCAGTGCTACGAGATGTTCTTGGGTAATAAGAATTTTTATGTGTCCAAGTCATGGCTTCTCTGTATGACTGTGTGACACTGGATACCTCATTTTCCTTCTGGTATTAGCTTCCCAGCTTATGAAATTAGGAAAAAAAATCTAATACCTCCATAATGTACTTTCAGGTGAAAAATACCATATAAATGCAAAACAGTTTTAGAAGAAGCTTATGATTTGACTAGTTAATGCATAGTTATGAGAGTAATGTAGAAATGAGAGACAATATTCCTAATCTTTGTCTCTGAAATATTGTAATACAAAAGAGATTCACAGATGCAAAATGGGCAATTAAAGCCTTAAGCACAGTAATTACACAGACAAGTATTGCTTATGCCTGTATGAGGAGTGCTTTAAGTGCAAATATACAAGCTTTTTTGACAATTAAGCCTAAATCATAAAGATTTTTAATAAAGTAGCCAAAATCTTTTAAATAATTATGAGCATGAATTTAATAAGTAGAGTGCCATTAGAAATGTGCAGTCATAGGGGACAAACTCATGTGTTAAAAAATAAAAAATAAAACCATTAAAAATTCAAACTATGTTCAAATATAAAACTAGGTAAGACCTGGACTGTGAATAGCTATGGCTGATAGGGATGCTCAGCCAGACGCATGTCAGTTCAGGATACTTTGTACCACATCACACCAGCCTCACTCATTCTGTGCAAGCAGAAATAAAAAATATAATGTATACCTTTGCTGTTGAGAATGCATGAGAAATTTCTTCTGTAGTGTTCTGTCTTCTTGTGGGTGGAGTCTCTCTTATTTACGCTTCTTAATAGGTAAATGATACTCAACATTACTGTGCCAGTGTGTCAGGAGAAATATATTCAATATGATCTCAGTGCCAAATGTGTCTTCCCCCAAGTGGAGCAGGAAGCCTGAAGGAAGATTGGCATCCTTTATTTGTAATTTTTCCATGAGGCTGTATTTTCTACCCCAGCTTCTCTGTCTTTTTGAATTTTATGTTTTTTGGAAAGAAGGATTCTGGTTTTCAGTAGTGTTGCTATGTGAAACTCTGGTCATTTGCCACAACACAGTGAAATAAAACATCGGTTGAGCTGGTTAGTCAGAATTTATTGAGATTGGTTTTACTGTTCACAGTCCCTAAAGATTTAAAAAAGACAGGAAGCTCTTGTTGAGCCCAAAGACAGCAGGAGCTAACACAAGCACACCAGTGTTTTAGCTTTTGTGTCGACAGTCTGTGATCCCATAACAGTGGTGAAAGCTATAAAATCATTCATTCTCTCAAAATGAAAAGTTTTCAAGTATCGGTATTTCTGAGCTTTAAAAGAAAACATGAAGCACGGAAACCATTTGCCTTGTTCGGCTGGATTTTAAATAATGGAGGTGTCAACCAGAGTTATAGAAGTGAACAAGATTTCAGATCCCGCAGACTATCAAAAAGAGCCCATTAGGTTCAGATGTCTTAAAATCTAATTATAACCCGAGAGAGTAAAAGCGACAAAGCATAAATTTTCAGAGGCAGTGTGTGACCAAAAATTATTATTGTCTACCTTTGCCCTTTATTAAATGCTGCACTGTGACAGGTCTTTAATCACCAGCTTCCCATTACACAGAGCTGAACAGCCCAGCGTCGGCCCCCAGCTCGGAGAAGCAGAGCCCCATGGCCCAGCAGCACAGCCCCATGGCCCAGCAGAGTCCCCTGGCGCAGCAGAGCCCCGTCGCCCAGCAGAGCCCCGTCACCCAGCCACCACCTCCTCAGCCCCTTCAGCTGCAGGGACACGAAAACAGGTAAGAGCAGCTCCTCTAGCCTCTGCCTCCTGTGAGGAGCACTGGACACCCTTGTGCTGGGTCTTCGTGCTGTGTCTAACAGCTGTGAGCCACTGGTTGTGGGGCTCTGACAAGGCACTGTGATTGTGCTTGCAGAGCATGAATCGCGCATGCCAGGATAAGCAGTAAGTCTTGTTCAGGCATGAAATACATTATTACAAACCAAGGTCTGGCTAAACTTCCACAAACATCCATCAGGATCATACGTTTGACTAAACACTGAAGTATTCTTTGCTAATAATTTAATTTCTAACATGCTTTCTTATGTCATTACAACTTACAAAATATGGGTATATCAGTACCTGCTTGTAAGGTGACCATTTTTGCATTATCTTACATGTCTCTCTTTTTCTGGTCTGTTAGAGTTCCGGAGTCAGGAAGATATTTTTGTAACAGGTTTTATCTATGGTATGTCATTTCCCAGCAAGTTTCTCACATATAATTTATGCATATGCATTGACGGAAAGCAAATGGTAGGGGCGTAGAAGTTTTGTGACCAGCTGTATTAAAAACTGTATATATAAAAAGCATGCTCAGGCTGTGGGATGATGCAACTTTCTGTGATCTCCAATCAACACTAGTCTTTTGGTTAATTTTTGACATGTTAGGTGAGGCTGATTACACTGACTGACTGTCTTTATGCTGATGCTCAGTAACCAACATACCTCATCAAAACCCTCTACCCCAAATAGTAGATGCTGGTAACAGAATTGTAACTTTTTGCTTTTAGATGTACTTGAGCTCGGTTATGAATTAGGCACTCTGCCCTCTAATATTCTTTACTTTACTTACAAGATGTAGCACTTTCACTTGCCCAAAATGATTTTCTCTCAATTACTGACCCTCAGCAAATTTCTTTGCCTTACATTTCATTGAGTACTCTTTCCAAAAGTGATCACCTCCTAGAAGATATGCTTTTCTGACAAAATCCAGTGTAAAGTTTTCACAAAAATCTCGCTGCACAGTTTTAAGTCAGTAATAAATGTCGATTGAATTGGGAATTTTCAGAGGGGACCAGTAAACTATATTAATGAAAGTTCCAAAAAGAAATTCTGTAATACTTTTACTGAAAAGCATGAACAATTAAGGTCGTGTCACCATTTACGTGTTCAGCAAATATTACAGTGCCTCCAACTGTAAATAAAAGCGTCATCTTCTGAGATACAGCTGAGGTTGTATATTGGGAACCTGCCTAAGGGTGACTCTTATTCCAGAAATAGGTCCATTATTACTAGTTCATATTGTATCATTTGTCACTAAATTTTGTAAGTCATATGACTGGTAGTTTATATAGCCATATACATTGTTTCTGGATCAAAATCAAAATAATGTAAGATATTTAAAACTCTTAGGAATGCTAGCTAGTATTTTTATTTGCAGTATTAATAAGGCTTGGTATAGTAGTAAGCCTTTCTGTTCTCCATCTTCTTTTTACAGGATCGTGATACTGAGTAAAAAAAGTAAGAAGACTGCATGTATACATGCAAGTCTTTCATTATAGATGCCATGTACAGGTTTTAGAAGAAAATATGCTGTAGGCTATTTTCATTTTCTCAGAAAAGTTGAAGGGAAATAGTTCTGATATTTTCATGTCTGGTGGGACATTTAGCTAATTAAAGCTAGTGTGTGGGAAGATTTGCCACAATGTTACAGTAACTGCACTAATAAAGTAATGAAGTTTTGAAACATATCATATTTTGAAATGTTTAGATTATTTAGATTATTTTTTCATCAATAAATTAACACGATCATAAACAATGCTCACATTTATTCAATGTAATTTTTTTTAATCATGTACATTTCAAAATGCCTTTCATAGTTTAAATGTGTCCATGTATGTATCTGCATGTACACATGTACACATGCAGATACATGGTGGTCACCTGGACAACAGAAAACTTCCAGAATCTTATTAAAGCAGAGTTTAAAATGTATATTTAATGTGCAAGAAAAAAAAAATACTTCCTTCAGCACCTAGGGAAGAGTGTAAAAACATCTACTATGTGAAAATTTTTGTTAAACTCAAACCATCGTTACAGAATTACCTTGCTAGAAAGGTCCAGGACTTCCTTGGTACCTATTCAGCACATTACACAGCCCAGGTACAGAGGTTTGGAGTAGAAATATTCCTTATTTCACCTTGAAGTGTGAAATACCATTATGCACTAATTTCCATATGGTAAGGGAACCACTTATTCCCATCTGAGTAAATTAATTAACTAGTTGCTGTACTACAGAAAGTCTCATTTTCTTTGAAGTGTTAGGACTCATCTTCTTGCAGCCAGTTACCAAGTAAAGCAATATTTTATTCATTATTAATTCCCCATTAACCAAATTTGTTTTCCTCTCACTCTGTGTTACATCCATGTATAAGTACTGATATGACCTGCTATGGGCTTGTAGCCAGATGGTATTATAGGGTGTATGAAATTAGTAATAGTAATAGTAATAGCAATAGCAATAGTAATAGTAGTAATAACAATAAAAAGTGCTATATTAACAGATGTTATGTCAAATAATAACTTTAGTTAGATAATAGCTCGTACAAAAACCTCAAAGAATCTCACAATAACAGTTTGTGTCAATGAAACAGAAGGGTTATAAATTCTGCACTGACATTTCATTTACTCTATGGAAATCTAAATTCTGGGAAAAAAAAATTTATAAACTCAGTAGATTATTTTTCAATGAGTATTATGGGTGTTTTCACATGCAGTTTTATCTTCCAGGTAGGCAAGATAAGTGGGAATCAGGATGCTTTTCCTCCTCCCGTCCCTCTGACCGTAATCCCAATCTCACTGATTTGAGCTAGAAAATTGAACAGTATGACCTGAGTGAAAATTGCTTATGTCCACATTTCACAAGTGCTCAGTGTTTTTGAATGCCTCGACTATTTACCTTTGAAAGTTTTGCTTCTTTGTGAAAATTTGTTTTATCCAATTTTGCAGTCAGGTAGTTTGCTTCCACTCCTCAACATTGCGTGTAATGCGTATTCGTAATGTTTTGCCACTTCCTGAAACTAAGTCATTTTGACTTCTCAGTTATAGGTCAGAAGTAAAAGCCAGACAAGATGTGAAGCCTGATATCCGGCAACCTCCATTTACAGACTACAGGCAATCCTCAACGGACTACCGACAGCCTCCGCTGGACTACAGGCATCCTCCGGTGATGGATTACCAGCAGCCACCACCTCTTGACTACAGGCAGCCCCCCTTGATAGATTACAGGCAGCATTCCCCCGACACCAGGCAGTACCCTCTGTCAGAGTACAGGCAGCCCCAGGTACAAACTGAAATCCCTAGTGTGCTTCTAAACAGAAAGCATCAGGGGCTTTAGGGAGAGATCGTGCATATTGATAAAAAAGATAACATTATAGAAGAAAACAACACCTTTACTGTTTTTAGTCTGAGTTACAATTTCTTAGTAGAGGAAATTACTTCAAAACCACTAATATTAATGAAGAACTATGTGATCCATCAAATAACACTAAATTGATAATTGTGTGACTGTAATGTTAAATAAATGCTATTTTTATGGTACTAGAGAGTTAAAATAAAAATTCTAAAATAACCTGCTTTCACATCAGCAGAGGAATTCTTTTATTCCTAGGAACATAATACAGTCAGCAAACAGTGGATGTACCCAAGTCAGACTACATTTCTACAGCATTGTTGAAATGAAGTTTTTATCTAGCCCGAATAAGTAAATAAATAAATACATGTCAACCTGACTGATAAAATTACACTTCTGTTGGTAACAGCCTGGATGAGGGAATACTAGCTTGTACAACTAGTTTCTTTGACATCAGGCATGACCTTTCAAATTCCAAGAAATAAACCTTAGATGAGCAGTTATGTTAGCTTGGGCAAAATTCTGCTGATGACAAATATTTGGTGACAGCTATGAAGATTTGGGGATTTAGCCCAAAGTTCAGACTTAAAAAATTTCTCCTCCCTCTTTACATGAAAGCAGAAAAAACAGAGGTCAGACAAGTATTAAATAAGAGAATGTAAACTTCTGGCTACTGGATGCTGGAAGCATATATAGGTCATTTCTGTGTCTATATTTTCAAAGCCAGAAACATAGAATGTATCAATGAAAATATCCAAATTCTTAAGTACGGTCCAGAGAATGCTCCGAAAATGTTGTGCATTTCAGTATCTAAATAGCAAATCCCTGTCCCCATATTGTAACCAATAGGATGCTACTTAGCATCTAGAGAGATCCTTAAACTGCCCATTTCTCACTGTCTCCAGTTTAAATCTCTAACCACTGGTCTACACAACCCAGGCTTGCTATCACTTTCCTCCTGCTTCTATTGGCTCTTGCAATCTGTGCTGCCAGAGGATCAGAAGCAACAGAGCAAGTTCCTACCCAGAATCCTCTATGGGGTTGGTAGTTAGGGTCCACCAAGGAAAAACTGGAATCTCAGTCTTTGTAGGTCACAGAGAGGTTGAAACTCAAATCTCCTACTTCCCATCTCCTCTTTAACCAAAGAGATGAAAGTTGCTCTACTTTGTGACTCCAGTCACTCCAGCCTCCTGATCATGTTAAGTTCTGCTAGGAATTTAAGAGTTGTGATGATGCTTATACAGGAACTGCCTGCTACCTCACTTGCAAAATCAGCACTTCTGCATAAACAGCAACAATTAAACTTGTATTGAGGGTGAATATGGAAACCATATTGAGAGCTTTTGGTACCAGGGAACTGCTGGATGATGCCGTTCCAGTGTGCTTTGGACTTAGGCATTTATGATTTGCTAAAGTCTCTTTTCACAACTGGCCAAAATCTGTCAGTTCAGAGTATACTTTGAAGGTCCCTTTGCTTATATCAATTGGATAGATACACTTTTAAAGAGATATATTTAAAATTTTCTTGAATGTATGCCATGACATTCATGTGATTAATTCTCTTTCTTTTTGTATTTGTCTATACAGGACTTTGATTATTTCACTGTTGATTTGGAGAAAGGAGCCAAAGGTTTTGGGTTCAGTATTCGAGGAGGAAGGGAGTACAAAATGGATTTGTATGTATTGAGATTAGCAGAAGATGGACCAGCAATAAGAAATGGAAGGATGAGGGTAAGTAAAATGCATTGTAACATTTTTTTTCAACGTTTACAGATATGTTTGCTGATGGGGTCAAAGAGAAACCTATTTTTTTTTAACCTATGATTGTGTTTTAAGGACTCCTGCCATATGGTTCTAATATAAACTTGATCTGGCAGAGCTTAAAAAATTACTTGAAATGTATAGTAGATTTGTGTAGTTTCTTTGTGGAATAAATGTGTTACTTTTTGTTGATTATAGATTTTACTGTGTTAGGCATTTTTCTCCCGATTCTTTCACTCATATCTAAACAACTTAAAAATCTCTAACAAAGAGTTTGGTATTTCTTAGATAATAGGATCAGCATAATTAACAGTTATGTCTAATCACAAAAGCAAAGTGATAGCTATGAAACCTAAGACCTAGTCTGTATTATTTTACTAATTTGTTCAAGTTGCTTTCATAGTGCTTGCTAAGTTTATTTACTGATATTATTCAATCTTGTTTATAAGGATCAGTTTTCATTGTTTGTCTGAATAGGTCTCAGAGTGCACTTGAGACCTGCATTAGTAGAAATTATAAAAACACCACATCCAAATACTGAAACTAGAAACATTCACTTAATAAATTCCATCATAAGAAAGTTTACATTTTCTGTGTTGGAAAAATAACATAATCAAAAGTAGATGGTTTTATTCTGCTCATTTGTGCTAAAGAAAAAGCATAAAATCAAGGGTTGCTGATACCTTGCAGAATAGTGAGTACACAAAAATGAGAAGGAGAAAACATAGGTAAAAGAAACTACCATGAGTCAACATAAAACATGTTTTTATGTATCTGATTAGCGCAGCCTTGTTGAACCAGTATTTAATTATAAAGATAGGCGATGGAAATTGTGTTCTGTACAGTAGTAATATCAGGTTTTGCAAATATCACGGTTGTTACACAGATTCTGTTTCATGATCCTAACAATCTCATCAAGTTTGACTTCATGCTGCAAGAGCATTGTCATCAGTCTATACAGTCAGAGACTTTCTGTATGTAACTCAGGAGCTTTAGTGTGCTTCAAATCACTCATAACTTGCCCGCTTTGTAGAGTTTTAGAAGTCAGTCAATCCTCAGTCATATCACGGAATGCAAACCGCTGATACTGAGGGCTTGTGTAAGGAACCAAAGTTATAAGCAGTTCTGTACTGAGGAAGCCAGGCCGGCAAGCAGACAGGCAACTGGTAACTGAGAACTACTTCCACAATGTTTGTTGACTGAAATGGATAAATTAGTGCTGCAACTAGAACTTAAACTCAAGAATATCTTCTCTGGTGAGTGTTTACATTCTTTTCTTTACTGTTGCACTGTTGCAGTCAGTTGTTCTTAACGAAAAGCTGTAAGTGAGATGTACATTATTAGCCACAGCGAAATTAAAGATGAGGAAGAAGTTGTCCTTTTAGTAAGCTCTGGAATCACATATTTGGAAACATATGGCTTAGATTACAGAACAGCAGAACAATGCCTTTGTAAAGGGTTTATTTCAAATAATACCTGTATTAGGCAAAAAAATAACCTATTAAAATATGTGCATCATTTGAATAAACTAGTACCACAATGAAGTTAGACTATCCACTCTAGGAACAGCCTAAATATACCGAGTGTGTAATAGAAGTACATAACTTTTATAAGTGTCATTAGGAGAAGTCCTTTATCTTATAGTGAAAAATGGTAATATATTATCTAAAATAACTTATTTTAAAGCTTTTTTTTTGTTCATGTGGCCATAATAAACAGCCAATTGTTATTCTGTTTAGATAGTCATACCTGGGTTTTCTCGACTTTAAAAACCTCATTCTTTGAAATCAGTTTTTCCCTCCAGCCTTGCCACCGAGTCTTGTGTTGTGTTCTCCTGTTTAACAGCCATTTTAACCTGACAGTCATAGATGGGTTTGCAACTTGCAAGACTTTTATCTGCAGATGGACAGCAGAAGCTCAGGAAACAGCTTTTTAAAACAAAAACAGAAAAACAAAATAAAAATAAATGATATTGCCAAAAGGAACAGAGTAGATAGGAAGATGAGCAAAAGAAGCTGAGTTCTGTACTCATACCTCCTTTCCTGAGTTTACATTCACTGTTAATAATGCAGGTTCATTCCCATTTTTTGGCCAGGATCACCAGTCTGCTTGCTGCAGTTCTGTATCTCCATTTCACATATGCGCTCTAAGGCAATATATGCAAAAATTTGTTCAGTGCTTCTTACTTCACATACCATTGTCTTTAAAGCTCAGATTCTCTGATCCTAGACTTTCAGACCTGGAGGTAGTGAGCAAACCCTGTTTATGTGGTAGGATCTTATCAGAAGCATTTTGCAGCTGATGATAGGTCTCGTGATCTACTTATCTCCATTATTGTTTTGCTTCCTGTTTCCTCTTCCTTGAACAGCCTTCTTTGATGTAACTGGTCTTACAGAAAAACAGGTGCAGATCTGAGTTATAGAAAGAAATAATGCACATAAATCCACCATTATTCATACTCCCCAAGCCAAGAAAGGAAAAATTAAACCAGCTACACTGTTGAAAAGAATAGATGCTATAATGAAGCATGTTACCTGCAAAATGTTTAAAGGCAATAATTAAAAAATATTCCACAAATAACATTTTGTTGTCAGTCTAGTTATAGACAGCAAAATCCCTGATAAGGGCACAGTCATATTGATATAAATCTCCCTTCTTTACAGAAATAAATTAAATAATACAAAGTGCTTTAAAGTAATAGAGCTATGTTTCACTAGTGGGTTTGTGCAATTGCAGCAATGTGATCTCTAACTGAAGACAGTGCCAGATAGGGAAGTCAAAGTCTGCATTTTAGTGCCCTCTGTTAGTGGGCACTGTAAAACTGTAGTGATGGGATGAGCCCAACAGCTATGGTCCACTTGGACACATGTAAAAAAATCAGAAAGTCTATCAGCACACATTCAAAAGATTCTGCGCTCTAATTCATTTAAAGGTGTTACGCGTTATAGAAGCAGAGTATAAATTTAAGGACCAAAATCCTAAGATTACAGGAAATCAGATGGAAAGAAAGAACTAGTATGGAACTATCTCTTGTCAAAGATCCATTACTGAGGAAGGTAATTATGAAAGAAATACGAGATACCAATAACAGGAGCAAGGAGAAACTGAACAAAAAGGCAACAATGAAACGACATGAAGAAAGTGACACCAAACTCAGGGCATCCTTATGACACTTTCAGTTTGATCTTCAAGTGTTTATGAACTCCAGGTAAGCATGGGAGCAGATGAGAGAACAAACTCATAGAGTAAGCACTGGAAGTGATGGTCTGAGACTGGTCCTGCCAAAACTGTCTGGATTTGAAACAATTGATTGAAGGAGGAAAAAAGTTGAATGACGCTTGTTATAACATGGCCATTTCCAATTAGGAGTCCTGGTCTTCCTTCCCACTGGGAATGGCATGCCAGGCAATTTGTGTATTTATTGGGAAAAAATCCATTGAGGAACAAGATTATGAGATCTAAAATAGTCTTTATTTGCTCTTTGTGACTGATGGAGCTCTCTACTTTGATTTTCTTTGGCATTGTTCTGGGAACCACAAAGGTGGAAAACCATTGAGTTGATGTCATACAGAGTTCATCAGTCTCACCAGCACGTTGGTTTTCTATTCAAAAAATCCCTTTCTACCAGCCTTTACAGACACTGTGTTATGTCTTTAGGTTTACAAATTATTCTCTTAAAAACAGTTTTAAACTTTCACAGGCAAATTGCACTATTCTTAGTTATGGCTCTTCTATATGAGCTGAGATTTCTGTTTGGGTATATAGATTCTGCTTCTGCAGAGAGGCTGTGCATACACCCTAATTTAACTTGGATTCATCTATCACTAGAGATGGGAAGGAAACACCCATCAAAGGAACCAGAAGTCCTTCCCAGGAAGAAGTGTTTCTTCACATGTGTCCTCCGCCTACATGGTCAGTAAACTATTCTCAGCCAGTGTTGGAGAACTACAGTTGTAATTGAGTGACTCCATATAAAACCATATGTCCGGTCACATACCACAATTAACTTCGGCATTTCATGGATAAGACATATGGAAATTCCTCACAGAAGATGTCCGCAGGAGGGAACCTGATCACTACACTGGAAGTAAATACAGATCCCTCTTACTACTGACAGCTGAGCAAAGAGTAAGCTACAATGGTGAATTCTGAGAAGCATACCACAGCAAAGGTTTACAGAGCTTGAAACAAATGACTAAAAATGCTTCTGGTAAATTAAGTGAACTTTCACAAAGAGCAAGATATCTTACAAATTAGGAGTAGTGAACAAAAGTTTCATTAGATCTAAGGACAAGACTACAAAAAAATCTGTGACTATCCAAAACTTTAAATGGCAGGCAGACTCACTGAGAGCTCCGAGTTCTGAAAATATATCTCCATCCTCCTTTCTTCTTCAAGATGAGGGAGTATCAGAAATATAAGACTGTGTCCAAACTGTGGCCAAAAATAGACTGAATGGGACTATGTCTTCCTCCGTAAAACGAGGCTGTATTAGAAGAACCATGAGAAAAGCCTAGAGAATTTTTAGTGCCTGTGATATCTTATTCCACCCTGGCAGAGGTGTGACCGTACAAGGACTCCATTTCTCACCAGGAGAAAAAATTGAAACTGTTTTTATTGTTGGCAATACTGCAAATTAAAGCTGGAAGACCTCATCTTGGAGTAGAGCAACAATATGGTGCACACACTATCAGGGGCAGTAGAATTGAGTCGAATCCGTCACCAGAGATGAGGAATGTAACACATCCAATGTGGAGCACAGTCCCCACAGCCTTTGAAGATTAAGACATCACTGGCAGCAATTTTACAGAACTATTTAGATAAGGCTCATGATAACTCATGTTTTATTCTTATCTCATGTTGAGGACAATGATTGGCAGAGCTCTGCCTGTAGATCTCTGCCCCTCCCTGCGTTAGAGATGACTGCTGACTGCTCTCAGGATAATTGTTAAGGGTGGTTGTAGTGTTTCCTAGACACGTAAGATATAATCAACAGATCTTTTATTGCCTTGAATGATATCTCCTGCAGCCAGCATGTTTATTGAAACCAGCAACAAAGAGTCTGTGGCTGAGGGCTGCAGAGATTCAGAGTATCTTCTACAAATGGGTTAGTGAATGTGAAATTCATGAAGAATAAGGGTGAAATGTGTGTTTTTATACATAGTGTGTATCTGTGTCATTTTGTTGCTTTGTGAGTTATATCCCTTTTTTCACATCTTCCAAGGAAGTCATACTTCTCATCTCTGACATTTCTAGTTTCATTGTCTTGTCAACTCATTTTTCTCAGTCCACAAACACCCGTTAGCCCTATGTCTAGCTTCCTCCTATTACTACGTTATTTTTCTCAGTCTTTTGTAGATTTTTCTTATGTATTTGCAGAACAGACATATGAAATACAGGCACTGCAGAATTTTACATCTTTCATGCTTTGCAGTTCTCCTTTGACTCTTCAATCCTTTTTCCTGTTTGTTGCTTTTCCTGCCATCTGTGCCCCTCTCTTTGTTTCAGGTGTACACCGTTGGAGATAAAAATAGACGCAAGGGACGGGAAGGTCCTACGGTGTCAATTATGAGTGTCTGTGTTGTCGTTGCATTGTAATCTGTGCGGCCTTGCTTGGTCTGTTCTGGCTTGCCAAGTGAACAACACAGTGAGACTCACAACAATAACCAACCCATGCTATGCACAGGTTCATGACATTCTGCAAACTAGCAGTTTGTGTGTTTCATCTTTTCCCATGAAAACAGAGTGGTTATTCAGGAAACTTCAGCTTCCTAAAGAATTATTCCTACCAAAAAGGGAGATTTCAATATTCAAGAGCCAAGGATCAAAAAAGGCAGGCAGAGAAGAGGGAGTCTGTCTCTTATTTGGAAGGAAAGAGAACTAAAATTTCAAATTATGGAAGGCATAAGCATTACATTTGAAACTGCTGTAGAACCACTTGACAGTATTCAAAACTGACATTTCCCTCTTTGTAAGTGTCCCAAATACAAGGTCAGGCAGCTTCTGTTTTTTTCCTTCTGACAACATGACTTGTGCATCCTTGTTTGCAATGAGAGGAACAGAGTGCCTAAGAAACTCATAACGTAGTATTAAACCCCTCTCTTGTGCCACAGGAAACATAATTTTAAGTCCCTTTTGAAAAGCTTAGAGGCTAGCCTTCTAAACAGTAGGGTGTCATGTAATAGTTGGCTATTGCTAACCATGTGTCCTGGAAGAAGTCAGTTAGGATCAAGACTAACTCTTCAGGCTTCTCAAAGGAATAGGTATTACATAGGCGGCTGTCTATCTGGGTTCTGTAAACTGTGTAACAGTGGAGTTTATCGAGGGAATGTAAATGTCACTGGATCAGAACACTCCTAAATGTCTCAATTCAGGCACCCAGAAATCATTTGAGCTATTCTGGGTTCAGTGGGTAGATAGGCATATCTTAAAAGCAGGAAAAGTTTAGAGCAGCTTTAGTTAATTGTGTCTCTACAGTATTTGGAAAAGCTTTTATACCACACAAAGCAGAAGTCCTACTTCTGTGTTCATTATGGGATTTTTCCATTTCAGCTTTCTTGATTGCTTGTCGTCACACATATTTTGCTTGGTGTTCATCTAGTCACTTCACCACTGTATCCATTTTTAGCAGACCTTGATTTCTACATTTTTAAAAGATCAAAGTCATCTGTTTCCAGCAATTAAGGAATCATTCCGTGTCTGAGGCTTGAACATAATACAGTTTCCACAGACACTTCTTTTAAGCTCGTATCATCATGTGTCACCTATCATCATTCTTTTTAAAATGTATTTTTAGTAGCTGTTGTTTTGCATCTCAGTGAAGACGAAATTCAAGCAGAAAAGGCTGGGCTACCATATACACTGTTACGTGAGAGTCCTACTCCAAACCAAATTTTGTACCAGAAATCATATACAGCTCCTGTAGCTTCGCATACAGGGACCTTCTCCTAATCTTTGTGATTCTACTCATCACACATAACTGTTGTGTTTCTTCAGTCCCTCCAGAGAAGAGTCTCTGAAGTGTTATCTCAGCTTTTTATAGCCCTGTTGCCAGAGGAAAGGGGTAAATATGAAAACACTCTGATCATCAATAAGATTGATTGTTTCCTGTCGTAGACCATCCAATAAAAGCTCAAGAGGAAGAATGAATGATTTGTCACTCTACAATAAATGGAAATCTTTTAAGAGTATGTTGCAGTCCAGACCCCACAATTTACACTGTCTCCTCACTGGTATAAAGCCTCTCCTAGGTTTCTTGTTCATGAAGAACAGAGCATCTGTTTGGGATACTCCATTGTTGATTAACCCCATCTCAAAAGGTTATTTCCTACCATCTGCAGGATAATACAGCTGCAGTTACAGTCAGTAGGTACAGCAAGCAAGAAGTAGTTCAGCTCAGCTTGACGGTGATTAGAGCAAAATGTATTAAAAATAGGAGACAAGCAGTTATCACACAGTAGAGATAGTAGATGGTAGATACAGACATTTCTTCACATAATCAAGAAGCTACGGCGAAGAAATGGGAGGAAGGCAAAAATGGCTTGATCAGTCATGACCTTCTTTCAAACAGTTAGGGCAATCACTGTATCTGAAAATAAACCAAGGACTGGCCAGAGTAATCCTTAATCTTTCCCATAGCAAACTTTGAAATCCTATTTTGGATCCAAAAGAAAGCTCAGAACTTTGAGATATACTGCTGAGTGACTTGTGTGAATCTCCAGGTCTTAAAAGGCAGTGAAATCCTATGTTTGGCATATTGGACAAAAATGGATATTGCTGTTGGAAAGCCTCTTGCTCATTTACTGTAGTCACAGCAAGCATAAAAGTGGAAGGAGTAGTGGTGTATCGTAAGAGCCAAAAAGGTGTGCTGGGAGCAATAGGGAGTCATCTGCTGAGCACTTAAATATGAGTGAGGGCTTGAGAAGACTGTCAGAAACCCCACTTAAAAGTCACTACTATTTAGACATAAAATATTGATGTTATGCCCACATATAAGAATGCCCCAGGGGCATACAGTGCTCCACCAGCCTCTGTTTGACTAAGGTCTTGTGCATACATTCTGTAAGACAAATGCCTACAGAGTGATTCATGTCAGTTAAGTAGCCAGTCATTTCTACATAAGTAGCACGTACTTTTAAAATCTCCAGCATACCTGCCTTACTTTATATGGTAATATAAATCTTACCTTCATAGTAAACATTCAGTGAATGTGAACACTGTCATTAAAGTGGAACACAAAGATATTCTTAGTCCCATCCATTTATTCTATGATTTGTGATCCATCTGAACAGTACAGGAAGATGTTAGATATGCTTTCCTACTGAATTACATGTCCCTTTGGGGTAATCTCATTCACACACCAGTTCCCTACTACATACATCACTGTCCAACCTTGCATGTAGTGAGACTGGGTGTGATTGATCTGATCTCTGGGAATTCAACTGGGATACTCAAACATATGAGCTGTATGCCAGCCTGTGGCAAGAGGAGCACAATGTAGGGTTAGTGTAATTGGCAGAACTCAAAAAAGAGTACATTGACATGCAGACATAAAACTGATCAACGTTCTTGTGTCTGCACAACAAAGAAATGCAAACTGAGGTCCTCAGGCAGCTTGAATACATTTCAACAGTGTAAAAGCTTAATAAACTCAGAGTGAAATAACTGTAGGTAAGCTATGATTCATCATTTTTTCAAAAAGCTGTGTGTGTTTTTTAGAATTTTTTTGCAGAAAGGTGAGGAAAAAGAATATTTCTCTCACACATGTAATTACCATCATTCTTGCAAATATGTACTGCATTTCACACATTTAAGGCATTCTTTTAATTCTATGCCTCGTAGCAAAATCCTTCAAGCCATTTTAAGAAATTTTAAGAGTAAAATACTTAGTTGGGAGGCAGGCACCACATTTTAATCTGTAAGACATGGAAGACTTATAAGGATTTTCAGGTCTAAAAAAATTAATTAGCCCTTAAAAATTAAGAATCAAGTGTTAGAAAAAAATGAGCACACCAAATGATGCCTCTCTGATAAGAAGTGAAATACTTTGTCCAGCAGCAGGAATGACAGAGGCATCCTCTCTTTCCCAAACCGTGACAAGTAGAACTTCTGAGAGATCACCTGTGAAGCTAAAATGACACACGTTAGACCCATTTCTATGGCCCACCCAGTCCACTATCCTCACTCCAACAAGGACAAATAGAGGATGTTTAGAAAAGGAATATAGGACAAGTATGAATTTGTTCCTCAACTAGGCATAAAAATATATAAATCCCTGGCAATCAGCAGCTTACAGATTTTTCTTATCCCATGTTTCATATTTAGTATCTTTTAATCATTTAACTGAATTTGCTCATGCTTTTGACATTCCTGATATACTACGTGAATGGATTCCAAACCAAAATGCTCCTTTTTTATTTTGCAGCTGCAACATAATAATCTTATGACTAGTCCCTCGTTCTCCATATTGTTGCTTATTCTGTTGACCTTAGTCATCTTTTTCACACAGAAGCTTACCAGTGTATTTCATCTGGCCTCGTAAGGGAGCTATTCTTTACCCTCGATCAGCCTCATTGGCCTCCTCCAAACCATTTCTCAGTCTATTGTTTGGAGGTGGAAGTACCACAACAGTCTGGAGTTTTCAAGTTATTTGTGCTCCTAAATGATGTAGTGATGGTTTCTCCTTTATTCTCTGTTCTCTAACCCTAATGGTTAATAACTCATTTGCTTTTTCGACTGCGCTGACATTTTCAGTGAGCCAACCACAAGGATTATGAGATCTGTCTGTTCAGGGATAATGGTTAATTTGTACTGATTGTGTGTATAATTTTCCACATGTACTGTACTTAGCACTTACCACCACTGAATTTTACCCGCTGCTTTAACACATGGTATTGTGCTATTTTTTTACAGTTTTTAACTTTAGATTTAGATTTGATAATCCTGCATGGTATTGTATTGCTTGCAAATCATATCACCCCAATCTTCAACCTCTTCAACGGGCCACTTAGAAATATGCAGAATGGAATATAATCACTGTGGTAAGGTCTTTTAATTGTGAAAACTGACCACTTATGTAAAGCATTTCTTTTCTCAAATTTAATCTCTTACCCAGAAGACCTTCTTCTTTCTCATCCTACAGCAGAGCCTTTACTAAAAGTTTTACTCTTAAAAGCTTTCTGAAAATGTCAGTATACTAACCAGACCACATTTATCTATATAATCATTGACAGTTCCAGTGACCTACAATAAATCTGTGAGGAATGGCTTCCCTCTACGATAGCCACACTGACCCTTCCCCACTATATCATAGTTATCCATGTGACAGCTAAGACTCATTACTTCCTTATTGCTTCCTTCCATCTGCTCAATTGAACATGAGTCTTGCTTGGTTACTTTCTAGGATCGTCCTTAAAGGTTGTTGTCACACTTGCCACTTCCCATTCCTCTGCTACTCAGCAATTTACTGATTTAGGCAGTAGATCAGATCCTATAGGTACTAGTTCAGCAGATTCATATCCAAATTTCTTCAGATGTGAGGAAGAAAGCCATCTACTTCTGATGGTTTCTTGCTTTATCATGTTTGTTACAAAATCTTGGTAACGAACCCTGCCACAGGAGTCAGTTCCTCAGGCTCACCTCTGTGGCGAGCAGCCCCTCTGCAGGAGTTTTGCTGCCCTCCTC
Organism: Dromococcyx pavoninus; assembly: GCA_033558185.1. Taxonomy (NCBI): domain Eukaryota; kingdom Metazoa; phylum Chordata; class Aves; order Cuculiformes; family Neomorphidae; genus Dromococcyx; species Dromococcyx pavoninus. Next base: position 132,434 of record JAUMJL010000063.1, on the reverse strand, counting down.
TTTAGCCAACATCCATGCAAAGAATACAACTAACTATTTTCTGCCATCTTTTCTACCTTGCACCCAAACTGTCTTTTGAGATCTTGGTTCTCTGACAGGCTCCACAACTCTGATATGCTTGAAAGTATATTCTTAGCTCTTACATTTGGTATTTTTCCTCCTCAACATCTTCTTGTGGTTTTATGTTTAGCTCGTCAGAGTTTACATTCTTTTCTGTTTGCTTGTGTGGATGTAGCTTTGGATAAAGTAGTCTCCATGAGCATTTACACCTAGGATTCTATATAGGATCCACAAAGTCAGCTTGCCAAGTCTTGAATTTTCTTTGCTTCTGCCTAATGGAAACTGGCTGAGACCATCAAGAAGATAACAGAAAATTTTCTTCCTTTTTAACAGTCTTTCCTGGTTCCTATTAATGATTGTAGTGGTAAAATAGATAGTGTGTGCTATTAATATTACATTAACCTACACTGAGTCATCCTAGCTCTGTTTTAAAAAAGTAATGATACATCAATTGACTGTGGTAAGATAATGGATTTTCCTTTTATATTTGACATCTTTAATTCACACATGCAAGGATTATTTTGTGGCAATGCTGCAGAAGTCTTCTGTAGTACCAGAAGTCCACTTTGGTGTCTTTTCAGCCACGCACCACTGCAAACTTCATCTCTCTCTCCTGCATTCCCCATTCTCTGCAGACACATGGAAATGCACATTTTCCACTTTCCAAGCTCTCTTTCTGTAATAGCATTTCCAAAGTTTCCCCCTCTCTCAGGAAAAGTTGAAAAAGTGAAAAGAAAAAAGGCTAGAGCACCTGCTGAGAAGTGGTATGAAAGTCATTTCATGCTCTGCACCAGCTCAGTGTATGCCCTATGACCCCTTTCTTCCCTGCAGTGTGCTCTCCGCTTTTGGGCAAGAGGCAAGAGCGGCTCTCTGCAGGAACAAGGAGCCAGGCATTTCCAAGGGTGAGAAGCCATAGGTGCTTGAACAGCTGGTAGGCCACAGAAAAAAAAAAAGTTTGTGACTCAAAACCTTTGTAGGTGGTTGCTTCAAACGTGACAGGAGTTACTTTCCTGCAATAATTTACCCAAAGAGAATTACCGTGTCATTTACTGAGACACCCAAGCTCACATGCCTAAAATGCACTGCAGTCACTAGAAATACCCCACAGCTTTGCTCAGGCTACACATTACACCTGGCAAGCAGGATTTCCAGGCAGTGCTGATTCTCTGCTGTAAGGAAATTTAAACAGCAGATACTCAGCCTGTGCCTAACTCCAGGAAAGGATATTAGGGCTTGACAATATTTGGAAATTCACCAAAATAGTTATTCTGGAGTTGCTATTCAGTCTCCAAGTACAGACAATCTCTCAGTCTTTTGGAGTCATTGACAAGAACAACAGCAACAAATAATATGCAAAAAATCTTTCAGTATAAGAATAGAAGGCTGATATAAAAGGAATTGAGTGTAATTAGTCTCTTTCCTGAGGTTTAATTATAAAATGCATTAATAAAATGACAGTTAGCAATGACCTCTGCACAAATCGTTTGAGGCTGCTTTTATCATTAGATTTCCTCATTTAACATAGAAGGAAAATATGCATACACAATTAATTTCATTTCATGCAACTGGGAACTATACACTTGCTTAGAAGCCATTCCCTGTGCATTGGCAGAGGCAAACATACACAAGACTGTCAACTTTTGAGCAAAGAAAAACCTCTTTACTACGTTAAAACTGTATGTATTTCCTTCTGATTTAGCTTGCTTCTGAAATTTTGTGTGTATATGTGCTTGGCTTTTTTTAACAAGACAGGTAATAATTGCTATACAATGTGGCCAAAACAAAGACTCTGCAGATAAACTCACATGTACTAAAAGCACTTTAATGATCTGAAGAAGCTTTACATTTTTCTTTCTAATTAACCTATCAATGGTGATGTCACTTAAACATTCCTTAGAAGTATTACCTTCTTGTTATTAACAGAAAACATGCTGCCCAATTTTATAGCTCAGTTGTTCTTATGCATGGATGGAACATCTGAATTAACTTGAACTGAAACAGAATTTTTAAGGCTATTTCCCATACACACAAACTAGTTTCATAGTTATATTTAATTTATTAATATTCAAATTTTAAAAAAATTAAGGAGGGGAAAGCATTCATTATTTACGTTGTGTTTGCACATTTTAAGAATGTAATACAGGAGCGCTGTCTTTATCGAATTCCATCAGATCAGGAGGAAAACCAGCAGGTTTGGGTAGGTGTTTATCCTAAACAGCAGGGAAATTCAGCCAGGGCCAAGTTCTGTAGAGAGAAAGAAACACAATGCGAAATCAATGTGTGGAAAATTGACAGATTCATAGATTCAAAGAGCAGGTTTCTTCAGAATAAATGCAGTTCCAGCAGCTGCTGTGCAGCTTCCCAGGCTGGCTTGTCTTGTCAACACACTTCAACCTTAAGTTGGTGGGAACGTCTGGAGGGTGCGGGGGTTTATCACTCTGGCATTGTAGTCTTTGCTCAAGACTGCCAGGAAGGTTACAGATGAGAGCTGATGGCAGTTCAGGGGGTGTGTGGTGAATCAAGGCCTGCCCGTTGGGGGTGGGAAAGGGCCATTGGTTCGTTTTGCATGACTGGCCGCATAACTGCTGCCAGCCTTGCAAAGGGGTGCATTCATTGCAGCTTCACACACAAATCCCATGTAATGACACCTTCAGACTGAAGTTATTCCAAAGAGCCGAAGGCAGCCTATGGTGTTCTGAGATCAAAATATTGGATTTCAGGGGCTGTGCTCTCAAACCTTTTCTCTGCTGTTTGTGGATTTAAAACTTGGTGATTAGGGTGCATGTGTCCTCTCAGGTTGTCAGGCAAAAAGAAAACCAGAATGGCATTGGAGCTGAAGATACCATTTCAGAGATGGCTAACTATCAATATGTGGGGAATTGTTTTTCCTGTTAATTTCTTGACAAAAATGAAATTCATAAAGCGTAAAATGACCAAGGTCCTAAATGTCATGCAGGACAATAATGTTGCCACATTGATGTTTATCCTTTAAAATATTTCATCTGAAAATTTTGTATCTCCACAGAAGGTAGCTTGATGAAATGACTCTTAAAAATGATGGTCTGATATTCAAATCTGTCACTTTCCATGAAAGGAGCTAATGCCACAGGTTCATATCCAGTAAAACATTTTGGTACTCAAAGCTTGATGCTGCAACACTTGTTAAGTGACTGATGTTCTGCTACTTGTAGAGAGAAGATTAAATGTGTCAGAATTATACCCAAGCAATCTGCAAGGAAAGTATAGAAGGTAACAAGACAAGATAATATTCATATATTCAAAGAAATATCAAGAACGGCAAATAAAGTCCATTGCTTGCTGAGAAAGTGGAGAAAGCTGAAATATTCAGTACTTTCTTTGCATCTGTCTTCATTGAGATGCTCAGAAGGACCATAAATGTACCATATCAACCTCAGGAAACAGAAATTAGTATAAGTGAGGATAAGGAGAAAACTGCTTAAAGCATACTTAGATTCAAGTCAGCTGAACCTGCTGATGGTCATGCATGCTCAATGACTTAAGAGAAAGTAATTTCGAGACTGTTAGTAGTTATGTGCAAGAATTCATGGAGGATAAGAAAGTTAGTAGCATACTAGAGAAAGGAAAACATATTCCTGGTTTTTAAAGTCAAATCATAGAGAAAAGTTCCTTTAACTTGCATTCTCAGAAATAATCTGTGGCAAGTTATCAAAAAGTTGAGTAAGTCCACCAACATGTAAACTGTGGAAAGCAAATTTTGTCATATCAGTCTAATTTTCATTCCTTGTTTCTGATTTTCATTTTAACTTCTTTTTGGCGAAAGGAGGAGCATGTATGAGGCATCTTCTTTTCATGTTTCAACACTACCTTGTATGAAATTCACACAATGGGGAAATAGACTTCAGGTAGAGTCACTGCAGTGTGGTTGCTGAAAGTAATCTCTCTCAAAGTCTGCTCTGAATGCTTTGGTCCTGAATGGTGATTACAAGTACAGAACTACAAGTGTGGTTCTGAGTAGTCTAGGATTAAACCAGCTCTAGTCAATAATTGTATTAATAATGGGAGACCTATTGCTGAATAATGAAATAAAATGTGCTGATGTCAAGATGTCACTATTTATACGAGGTTTAAAAGACTTTGAGGAACTGCCTTAAATTTCAAAATGAAAATTTCATATAAAAGGAGTCAATCTGATAAAATTTACTGAGTTGCCCTGTGCTCAGTTTAGGGCAGAGAAGTCAGATGCACCATGCAAAATGGGGGACAACTGTCTAGACAGTACTGCTGGGGATAATCTCAGAAAACCATGAGTCACAAATCTCACAATGTGTTACAAAAAGGCAAAGGTCTCATTCTAGGAACATTATTAATAAGCGTTTCTCCCACATAAGAAGAATGTTATCATTTTGAACTTTCTGCCTACCCCCTACTTGAGTAATTTCTCCAGTCTGGAGACTGCAGACAGACTTGGAAGGATCCAGAAGAGGAGTATGGAGAAATATCATGGGTGGTATAAAGCTGCAGGGATCAACTTTTGATCCTGAAAAGAGAGTAATGAGGATCCCATATAATAGGCACTGGCTTCTTTTTAAACCTGTTTGTCTGCTTACCATTAACTCTGGCCTCATCTAGGTACATCTTTAATATGTGGGCATATCTGATCTCCTCTTAAATAATCATTGGATTTAAAAAAGACAGAAACAGCCTCACAATATCTAAAAATCTATTTCACAACAGAAAATATTTGAACGCCTGGACAGAGAGAAAGCATAGAGCATGGTTTCCTTCCATATCAGAGAATCTACATCAGCAAGGGGAAGGAAAAGGAGGTTATAAAGGTTTAACTGTAGAAAAAATAAGACTGGGAATTTGTACCTTATTAGGTACATGGGGAACCACTTTTCAGTCAAGGTTTTCTCTTCTGTATCAATTCCCCAGATATGAGTGTAAAGCCTAATTGAAGTTTTTCTTAGGGTAAGAGTGTTGGCAGGAGCGTGTTGTTTTTCTTATCTGATCAGAGCCATGCTTGTTCTGCAAAGGCAGTATTAATTCAATTATGCATCAGTCAGCCACAAGACACAAAGGTGTGGAACATAACCCACTGCTCCTGCAAGTATTCATTTTAAGTCTTGTTTCACAGCTTTTGAAGTAAATTTCAGAGTACTTAATTTTTGCAGACTTTTTTGCCTCCACTCCTTTGGTCACATAAGCAAGATTATGGGTTTTTTTAAGCTTTCCAAGGTTATTTGCACATAAGATTTTATATTAAAAGTGGGAACCATCAAATCCATTACATGTTGCCTACAGAGAAAAATTCCACTGAATTATTCCACTTAATACAGAAAAGATTACCCAATACAAGGTAGTTCCTGCTTATTAACCAATGAGAACAGACGAAAGGCAAACAGCAAGGGGAAAATGTGACATTAACTTAACCTTTTTACATATTAAACTGTATTAAAATCTTTCTGTCTTTTTTGCTCCAGAGTGGAGAGGATTTTATTTGAAGGATTGTAGACGGTCTGCACAGCTTTCATCAGTACAAATTTAAAAGGCTATTTATCAAGGAGCGTTAAAAACACTTCCTTCATTTGATCTAATCTGGCACTTCTTCTCTCAAAACATGCTATCAAGATTGTTTTAAATCTCTTCTGCAAAACATGGTCTATCCAGGCAACATCAAATAAAAAGAAAGTGCTGTCTTTAAGCCTTTGGAAAACTTGAGTTTACTTTTACAGGATTTCTACCAGGGTTTAATTGTTTCATGACATTTAAAAACAGGTTTTCCCAAGCTGGTTGAATTTTGCCTGTATTTGGCCTGACTAGTATCCTTGGGAGGGTACTACAAATCCATTTTCTGTCTGTGTTACAGAAGTGGTAAGAGAGATTTTCCATTTTTGCTTTGAGCGTGCGCAGCAATTGCATCCTACTAATTGCTCCAAAATTCAGGGTGATACAAACAGCCCAGCATGGCCAAACCTTGAGGACATCTCTCTGCAATCCAGAGAGCACCTGCGCTTTGTGTCCCTGTGGTAGGAAGGTCATCAGAAATGTCTGAAAATGCATACTGCATGGTAAACCCAAATGCATTATTCCTAGCAGAGAAAATCCACTGAGGAAGAAATTTGTGCTGAAAAAATAAGACCTTTTTGTACAAAACAGTCCTGATTTTTCCCCCACTACTCAGTCTGCATCATCTGCAAAGTGTGATAGCAAGGTTGAGAGGTTTTATTTATATCAATGGCTTTTTAGTTAAGTAAAGTAGTGGCGTTGATTACATTATCCTGGGAGAGTTTTAAAATAGGCTGCAAGTCCTATTGGCAAAGTATGAATTCCTACTGAGAAACACTGTCATAGTGATTTTGCTAGCATTTTTTCTGTCTCTGAACTAAAGTAGGGACTAGATAACTTCTTGACATTCCTTCGAGTTTTCTTTGATGCTAGGAGTCTTGTTGACATTTCTTATTATGCACATTTATTGGGTAAATAATAGATTTCAAACTCAGGAAGGAAGGAAAGCCTCTGAAGGATTACACTTTTAGTTGACAGAAGTACAATGGTAGCAAAAAAAAAATACAAACCAGAGAACATTTCAATGTCCATGGCCAGCAGAGAGCCGGTTTTGTCAAGACAAACCTGTAAGAGGAAAAAGGAAGTGCCCATCATCTTCAAATCTGTATGGTCTCCTTAAACCCCTCTCTGTATGGTCTCCTTAAACCCCTCTCTAGGATGTATGCAGCTTTGTTATTTTAGTGTGGTGGATATGCATGGTGAGGAAGCCCTAGGTGCAGACCAAGGCAGGTGTGCTCCTGACGAGCAGGTGTGCTCCTGACGAGCAGGTGTGCTTCTCTGGCACTGGTAACTGGGTTTGCTGAACCCATTCATTTGAGACTCTCATACACCCCTCTTGGCTGCCTGTCACCTGGACTCACACCTCTACCACTGCCAGGAGATCAGCCCTCCTTCTGAGGTTCACCTGGGTCACCCTTGTAATGGGGCTGGGAGGCTTCTGCAATGCAGCAGCAAAACAAGAACTCCAAGAGCTGTGGTACTGCTAACATGAGGTCCACGCAACACCTCACTGTGTTGCTCATATAACTCTCTCACAAAAGAGAGTGGGTGACTGTAGTACTGCAGCACCAAACAAGCTGTACAGCCACTGCTTACTATATGTGCTGTGTGCTGTGTGCTGTGCCAACCAGGCACAGCAGAAAGCAGTTGCTCCTCTATTCACAGAGAAAGTTTCCAGTATCAAAATCCAGCTCTTCTCATGGAGAGAAGAGCAGAAACAGAACATCCTTGCGGGAGGAAGACCTGAGAGGGAGGTGGTAGACGCAAACATCAGTGCCCCATTTTACAGCTGTTAAAGCAGAGGCAGAAGAATAATAATGATGCAAACTCTGACTAGAAAGTCAGCTGGCAGATGGTTTGCAGAAATCTGTAATCTGAGCCCTGGACTCCACCGCTCTAAATAGACAGCTCAGCCAGGGGCTATGCTTACTCCTAATAAAACCCTTCTGTGGATAAATAGTTCAAACTTATTTTAAGAACTCTAGCAAATCTGTGTGATCTTTGCCATAGCCACTAACTTTTCTTTGTTTAATGTCTTGCTTCATGACGACTCTTAATTTGGTGTGAAATTTGCTACCATGATATGGATATTCAAGTGATGGATCTTTGTATTTGTACTTTGAACCTCTCTTTTCTCTATGAAAACAATGAGTTAAATGCAGCAAAGGTCTTCTGGAGCCCGTACAACACTACAAGTTAACGTGTAGCACAGATAAAGTTTCCAGTGATTCCAACATATCAAGCAATTCAAACAAAAAAAAAATCTCTTACATGTAGAAGGCATGAGGCAAGTTACAAATGCATTACTCTAGTTTCAGCAGAAGATGAGCAACATTTCGTATACCACATTCAGAATCCACTTCGGAAGTTATTTAATCTGCCAGTAATATCCCTCAGACAGGAACAAATTTACCTTGATGTGGCTGTCCATCATTCAAGTAACCTGTGATCCGTTGAATATGTCTCCTTCAGAAACACTCATATTACAGTAATTCTGTCTGACTCAATATTCTTCTTATCTGACAGGTAGGAGATCAGATAATTGAAATCAATGGAGAAAGCACAAGGGACATGACACATGCCAGAGCAATAGAGCTAATCAAGTCTGGTGGCAGGAGAGTGCGACTGTTGTTGAAACGTGGAACAGGCCAGGTCCCAGAATATGGTGGGTTTTCATCTTTACATTTTTCTATGTGCATGAACCTATATAAATTAATTATTTTGCTTTTGAGTTAAGGAGCAATTGCAGATATTTATATATTGTAATGTCCTGGGGCACATTAAGTATGGGCTTAATTGCTTACCTGAGTACAGGTGGGCTTATTCATGTGTTTAAGTGCTTCCTTGGCTCAAGACCATCTATATGCGTACATCACTGTCGTCTACTGCCCTCCTGACACGGGCAATGGTTTATGAGATGTGCGTTGGAGGAAGCACTTTGAACTCTTCAGGTGACATCTCTGAGTGTGCTGGGAGTTGCTGATTTGCCCATAAACTGTCCTTTTCTTCCTCTATTGGTACTTCTCTGCACATTTTGAATCACAGCAGATGATCTTGTTGCTGTACAATTCAGTCTTTTGGGTTTAAACTCAAAGCATTGATAAAAATATACTTCTTTCTGTGACAACCTCACCCATTCTATTATCTCTGACAATGTACACGGGTGATCAAGTAGAAGCCAAAGCTGAATGAAAAAGAAGACTTTGCTCATTGTGGTGAGAAAGCAGGAGCCGTTCTTCTCATATTTTGTTCCAGGGGGACTTGTGGGACTTTTTTGATTATTTAAAAAAGCGTGAGTCATTTAGACAATATAGAAACCTTGTTTCACTGCTGAAATGACAAGAAGTAAAAACAAATTATCCAAAGGTCAATCAAAGACAAAAAAATTCTTTTTTAAAATTGAAGTCAGGGCTTACTGTAAAGAATGGTGTGACAATGTCATATATTTACATAAATTCTGTGATGTACACTGCTGGGCTTGAAATCTCACAGGAAAAAGGGTTTTTAATGAAGATTTCATGACTTCCTTATGCTAGGAGGTCTGAAATTTTATTAAACTTTTCTAATGTCACTTTTGAAGTGCCGCCATCATTTTCCATTAGAATCAGAACTTGCAGTAGCACATGAAAATTCGAAGTAATACTTAGGCTTAAGTGTAAGTTCAGGTCAGTCTTTGTTACTAATATAAATTCATTACCTCTGTTGGAGACATTAAAGTCAGCTCCACTGAAATTTGGTGCTTTGCCAGCTGTCTGCGTACCTGGTAATTGCACCTTTTTCTTCACTAAACTAGAGCCAACTCTGAAGCTCAGGTGATACTCGGGATGATGCATGTTGCATTTTTTCCAGCTTTCAAGAGCTTCTGAATGTATGCAACAAGACTGGCTTAACTCATTCATCTGGTGATAAAATTAGTGAGCTATACTTTTGATGAGTAAGAACAAAGCCAAAATAGCTTTGATAAATTGTGATAAAATAATACTAAGACATTTTATGTCAGTTTTAAGCAGTGTATAGTCCTTTCAGAGAGACTTCCAACAGCAATTCAGATCACCTCCAAAACTCTTTTGTAGGGTGAGATGCGTCAATTTTAATGAAAGAACAAACAAACCTCTAGGACTGATGAAGTGGTAGTAATCCTTCTCAAATAGTAGAACCATTACTGGCAGTTCTCTGATTCCTCAGAAAACAATTTAATATAAGAGGGGTCACAGGAGGCTGCTATGAGCAAATAATTAATTACAGTTCAGACCCATTCCAAATCTGACTTTCTTAATATCCCAGTTCTGGTTGGCCCTTAAGACTAAACTTGCAGGAGGTCCAAAATAAAATTATGTATTTATATAGTCTTATAAATCTGTACTTCATTTAAAAATTATATGAAAATGTAAAGAGATGTTAAAAAAAGTTCAGAGTAAACAGCATTGTTTTGAGAAAACAAATCCCATGAAAAGTATAAATGTGCACAAACTTTCCCTTCCCCAGGACAACATGAATAGGGAATACAGATAAAACATTACAAATCCAGGCACAGTTTCTACTGCTAACAGAAAGAAACAAGACAGGTCTCTTTTATGCCATGCTCGCCATTTGGAAAGGTATTTGGAACACTTAGCATTAGTTCTGTAAAAATACATCTCACTATGATATAAAAGTTGCTACAAAGAAGTGATGTCTAATCAGATCATTTTCCTAGCTGCATCCCCAGCTTACATCTCCATATGAGAGCAGAACTAAATAACTGTGCTTGAAAGCCAGGTTGACCTACTGCACTGAAAAAGCAGTAAAATTGTTCGGGAATTACTTTGTAATATACACACAACTTACAGAAAGCAACACAGCAAAGGATGTCATCTGCACATCTGCAATTCTTAATATAAGCATTAAGCAGGCAGAGAAATGTTAGTGCTGTATCCATTCTGCAGGCAGAATGGAAGCAAAATAAGGAAATTAACTAAGATATTAAATTCCTCCCTAAGTCATTTCCCAAAGCAATGAGAAGTACTCTAAGAATAAACAGAAGGTTCACATAAAAATCAACAGCAGCCTGCTTAGGGAGTTAAAAACAGAACTTAACAAACAGCAAGTATTAAAACCAGAGGGCATGTCTCAAGAAGGCCAGAATCTCAAGGATGAGTCATCATCATGCAAAGGTCCATCAGAATATTAATGACAGAGACCCCCAAAACAGACTATCCTTTCCAAGTAATCAGAAAAGGAACACAGAGAAGGTTGTGATGGTCAACTCAAGAACAAAGTGGTCCCGAGGACAGTGAACAAACTTGTCAATGTTTAGTAGTTCCCTCTTCTTCCCAACAGAATTGCATGGCTGAGTTGAAACAAGACTACTTGGAGATTTTTTTTAGTGAAATCAGCCTTGCATTTTATTTTTTAAGCAAGTACATGTAAGAAATTTTTTTTATACTCATCAGGGTCCAGCTCTGGAGACCATCAGTTGGAAATGAGTCTTAGCTGAGTGTAAGCTTGCAAGGCTGGAGCATTGACCTGGTATCTGGATTGCAGTGGCGGTGTGCAGCAGAAGCCTAGGGAGAAATAAAATCAGAGCAAGTGTACCAGTGTCCTCTCCTGGATATTCTCGCTTAGCCTCTAACAAGCAAAATGATCAGGGTCTTCCTAAGTCAGTTGTAGTAGCGCTGAGTTTGAAGACCTTTCCGACAACAGTGGTATTCAGACTCATAGCATTAAAAAGATGGAAGCTTACCTAGAAAAGCCTAAACCAACCAGCCCAAAACTGTCACATTATTGTCTCTCATTCTTCAACTTTTTTATTTTTATTGTGTAATATAATCAATACTTTTTAAATTCAAGAGCCATGTTACTCTTTTTCCAAAATATGGCGGTATTCACTTAAGTGCAAGAAGTATCAGTGTTTGAGTGATGATGTGATTGACATCAGTAAAAGCAGTTTTAAGGAAAAATCATCAATGTTAAGAAAATGAGCTGTGAAAGAAAAGAACCTGTGTTGAAAAGAAGAAAGCACTCAGTGAAGAAGCAAAGAACAAGCTCCTGGGAGAATGTAAATCTCCTGAATGAGTTATGTCATTTTATGCTGCCTGGAAATCTGTCCCTACAAGCACATCTCAGAAAATCTGGCTGAGCTGAAGCACTATTCAAACCTAGGGGAAGAAATAAAGTGTATTGCAAATGCATCATTTACCTCAACTCCAGCTGCTGATTTTGCTTGCAAACAAATGTCAAAGATCCCAGAGCACTTCAGAGGAAGAAATCCACTTATAGTGTGCACTGTACCATCAGAATATATGGGAAGGAGCATGGATACTATTAAAGCTCCAAAATGGTAGCTGATTTTACAGCAGGGTGCAAAAAAAAAAAGCTTAGTAAATAGATGCTTTATCATCCAGCATCTGAGAAGGTATTTCCTGAGGATAAGGATAGCCAGAGGGACTGTGTTTCCACTGTAGATGATTTATCACAGCTCATCCAAACCTGAACAACATCAGCATCCTATTTCATAGAAATAGTCTGACGGCCATGTTCTCCAAAGAACCGAGTCATAGTAAGAAATCACATTACTGTGCAAGAAAGGCTAGAAGTACTGCTGGGAATCCTGATCCTGAAATGTCCTTAATATCTAGGCAGTCCGGCTGGAGGGAGTGTGAGGTTTCGTACATTCCACAGGACACAAAACTTACTGTCATCACTGTCACACAGAGCACTTCTCAGACTGGCATTAAATACAATTTTAATAAAATGACAGACAGACAGATTTTTCTTTCAATGGCTGCTTAATTTCCTGTGTATGCATCTACCTAAGAGCTTATAGACTTCAGCAGGAGCTACTTGGTGCACTTCTAAAAATCTGTCTGCTCATACTATGGGACTCTAATTACAGATGCTCGTATTTTTCAGGCCGTAGCCATAGCTGTATAAGCACCAAAAGAAGAACATCTACATTGTGCAGCCAAGCACTGGGATGAAGAGGCATCCCTAAAGGCAAAATGTGGGAAAATTGTTCACAAAATCCTGAAATAGTAGCGTTAAAGATTAAGTAAAACCAACAAATCACAGTCTCTCCATCCAGCAATGAGCTCTGCAAGAGGCAAGTTAATTCTAATGATGAATCAGCCCCAGGAAGCTACAGTTTTCTCTGAGAACAACTACTGTTTTCTCTGAATACGTATGCAAGAAAGTCCTTAGGAAAGCCTGGGATGTTTCCTTCTCAGTCCCAGCAGTCCTGGCAACTTGCATCTTCTGGCTTACTGTTCCTAGCATTTCCTAATTGCAGCTTTCATTACTGAAAAATATAAGTTCTTAGAAGGAGCTGAAAGTAATGAGTCTTATGACTAATTTGCAAACAGAGCATAAAGGTAGAGGAAGCTGAGGCATATTAACACTTGTAGGTGGATTCCATCCCTCTGGCAAGGCACAATCTCCTTCCCCAGATGCTTTCTGTCTGGCACTTCAGAGGGAGCAGAAACACCAAATTTCAACCATGAGGAACAGCTAGAAGTAAGCTAATTCATTTCCCTTCTTGCTTTCACAGCAGGACATCAAAATCATACTTCCTATCAAAACTGATAGCTTTTCACTTAGTTTTAAGTTTCTTAAGAGCTCCTGCAGAGACTCCAGACCGTTGGCACTGAGATTCTGTGAAACATTTCCATTGCCCTGTCTTGGAAGTATGGATCTGGCCGTGCGTATGCTGGGTTAGAGTGTGGCACTAACATACGTAGAGCCACAAGAATCAGAATCAGTGACATTCGGTAAACAAGGAATCTGTGTCTCGAGGCTGGTTGGCACTCAATGGATGCATATAACAATGGGGTTTTCCCTATCTCTTCCCTTTGTTTGACTTTGTTAAAAGATATGCCATGGGGCTGCACTGTGCCTTTTTGGAATCTCTGTTTCACATGATGGTAAATTATGTACAAAATTCATTCATGGCTTCATGACATTCGGGTGATTTTTTGGAACTAGAGTTTAGATTAATTTTTGGCTGATTTACGGAAGAGTCCATATATAAAATCTAATGTTTCAGTATTAAAAAAATATTGCTGATGACAGATAAAAGGTAGAAGGTGTTTAGCAGCAAGTCGTTTATGAAGGGCCTTGAAGAAACTGTCCACTCCTGTCAGCACTACCCCACCAACAAAACAAAAAAAAATGTCAGAGTTGATACCAATACAAGGATTTTTCATACAAATAAATTGGCAGTTCTGAAATGTATTAAAGTCTTTGCATTTTGTTTGTTATAACTCCTTCAAAAAGCACCTCAAGATGTACTCCACATCTGTAGTCCAGGTTACTCTATGTCCTGAATATATATGCACAGTAGTTTCAATCATCTACTAATATTTAGACTTACAGCATGCTTATTGTCTTGGCTTTACAGAAATACTTCTTTCCTGTTACATATAAGCTATTTGCTCAGTTATTCTAAACTTACTAAGAATTCTCTGCTCTAACAATAGTACAGTATCTTTATGTCACTGGTTCTGTTAATTCTAATGATTGGTCCTAGGCTGTTCCTCCCCTTCCTTTAGGAATGGTACCTTCCAGTCTCTCCATGTGCATGAAAAGTGACAAGCATGGGTCCCCATATTTCTACTTATTGGGCCACCCTAAAGACACGGTTTGTAAACTCTGCATGTATATTATATTTCTCTAGTACATTTTTGTTTCTCACAACTGTTAACAGAGTCTTTTCCAACATTTTCTTACATGCTAGCTTGCTTAGTAGCTTCTACAGTATTTGACTCTTCTTTCATAACTGATTACTTTAGATATCAAAGCAGTTATGCATTAAATGTCTTTTAATATTCTAAATAACTGGTTCTTTGTGTTACACTGCTGCTAGTACAAGAAACACAGCCATTGGTCTGATATGTATCTGCTTTTTCTCATGACAAAAATGCGTCCTCTGCATATGACTTTTCAGGTAGAAAATCATTAACTTTTGGGAACTAAAGCCATAACTTTCCCCTTTCTTATGATAGTTGGCTTCCAAAATATTAGTAATGTGAAGATAGAAGTTAGATGTTGATCTCAAACAATATTTATCTGCAGCCTCTTGCAGAAATAACTACTGTAAAATTGAAGACTTTTTGGAACCCTGTAAGGCGATACGTGTTTTTTAAACCCAGTTGCTGTGCTAAATTTGCACTTAGCATTTTGCACTTGATTTCAAGCTATTTTCTCCATAAATCAGATCCAACTGCACATATTGTTCAGATACATCGAATTTGTAATACAGAGTCATGGTCCAGTAAAGATATCTAGAAAGTAAAGAAAAAGAAAAACTTGGTTTTCATATTTTATATTCAGTACTGTCATCACAGAAAATGCAGAAGAGTTCAGATGCATTCAGGCTGTCTGCTGTAAACCCTGCACAGTGTAGTATATTTGCTAAAATTATAAGGCTAGTCTCACACTACTCAAGTAGATAGAAAGGGAGTTATACCCAAAAGCATCCTCCTAACCTTTGAGCTTCGAGCAGTTCCTCCAGTGTGATGACCACAGAATTCCTGCACCTAGCACCTGGGCACTAAACTGTGCTTAAAGTATCAGTCTTGTGCATGCAAATCCAGGTAATCTAATCAATTGCTTACACGTTTCCAGTTTAAGCTTATTTCCAATTTGTGTCTATAAATTAAGATATTTTTTAAGACAAACTTGTCCCTATGCTTTGCTAGTGCAAAGCTGAACACATCTAGAGGTCATTTGAAAAATTTACCCATGTTGCTCAAGTGTATATGTCACCATATGTCACTATCAGAGACCTCCTAGCAACAAAGAATTTTCTGCACATGTAGAAATCTGAATTGCACTTTTCATTAGAGTCATTCTCACCGTACTTCTGCTTTGTTCTCTTTGGTACTTGACTAAAAGTAGTTCAGAGAAATCATGAGATTAAAAAATTCAGGCTTGCATTAGAGTCATTTTACAATTCTAGTTGTGAGGCATAGAACTTCAGGGAACTCCTGCTCCACCAGAAGCATTAGATATTTACAGCCATAGCTTTCTGTGCATTATCTTTATTTTTCCTCCTATAACAGAAACTGGAAATAAGTCTTTTTCCTGTAATAAGGAGAAAACAGAAGTCCTCTATAAATACAGCTAAAGTTGGTTTCTCACAGTCACTCAGCCATGAATAGTTCTGATTATTTATTTATTTGGCAGGAAGTGTTAAGACAGAATTTTTTTCCCAGTAAAATATATCCAGAAAATCAAAAGCAATTTAGTTTGGGTCAACATCAAAAGCAAAACACTTGATTGGTAAAAAACTAGAATCAGGTCAAATGAAAATATGTGTGTTATAAAGTGTTTCAGTTTCAGGTGCTTTTAATGAAAGAGTTTTGATGGAAGGGATTTTCCTAAAGAGCTGGTTTTGCAGTAGAGCTTTTCCCAACCACTTATGGCTGTACTGTCATTAATTAGAGCACCGACCAAGGATGTCAGTTGAATTTCCTGATGTAGAACAGATATATTGACCATTCTAGCATGTCTTAGATGAGGCCACTACCATAACATCATAGTGTAGTCTGAGTCCACGTTTTCCACAGGAATTGTTCAATTTTGTCTAAATAATCACTTATGAAAGATGATCAGCAAACATTCTTGAAGTTAGATATAGCACAGGAGGGATGCAGGTGCTAGAAGATGGTTTAAAAAGCACATCCAGAATAAGTGATACAAGCCTGTAATTTCTTGCACCATGGGTTTGATAGCCCTTACTAGCGACCACTGCATTTATATTTGCAAAAATAGATGAGAAATTGGGAGCTTATACTGTATTTTTATTGCTTGAATACAGTTGAACCCTTCAGAAATCTCCAGTCAGCTGCAAACCACATTTTTCTAGTTCTTTAACTCAGTTAATATGTTTGAAGCTTTTATGTTGGTATAATAAATTGCTAAAGCATCTTGGCCTGTACATTTAGGCCAGATACTCCTGCCTGTTCAGAGTGGTGATCAGATAACCCAATTCATCCTGGTTTTAGTGCTCATTTTATAAATCTCCAGAGTTGATGTTGAGTGTTATTCGAAACTTAAACTACCCCATATATCATTCATCTGATGTGAGTGCAAAAATCAATAGTCATTTTGGAAAAGTGCCCTTTTCTTCTGTGACCACCTTGCTGGAACTGCAAACATTGATTTATATTCCTGCTGCATTTCCAATACCACCTTCCTATTTCTAGAAATATCAGATTAATTTCAGGAACCTGTGGTGTTAAAAAAAAAAAGGTCTAAGTAAGTGACGTAAGTAGTCTGGTTAATAAAATTAGTCTAAAACCATCAGGCAATTTGAATATGGGCTACCAAAGGTTCTAGCTATTCTATTGCTATGGGTAAAAACTATTCAAGGACAACACTGAATATTAAAATTTGCTTTACAAACACATCTTTAGTATTTAATAAATATATAGAACTAGAGGGCATGGACTCAAGCTACGTCAGGGAAAGTTTAGGCTTGATGTGAGGAAAAAGTTCTTTACTGAAAGGGTGATTGGCCATTGGAATGCGTTGCCCAGGGAGGTGGTGGAGTCGCCGACCCTGGAGGTGTTTAAGGGGAGATTGGATGTGGCACTGAGTGCCATGGTTTAGATGATGGTTGGTGTTAGTGTTGGGTTATAGGTTGGACTTGATGATCTCAGAGGTCCTTTCCAACCTTGTCATACTGTGATACTGTGATAGCGACTGGCAGGAAACCAAAACTAACAGTGTATATATGTGTAGGTGTGTATAGGTATTTCTGTCTTAGAGCAAATTTCTCTTTTAAAAGGTATGTAGACCTTTTACATAGGTGTATATTGATATAGAAATAGAAAATGCAGTTTTGAAAGAGAGGGACACATTGGAAGGTATTTTCAGTTTTGTGGCAATTTTTTGGAGTTTTCAGGAAAACAATACCTTTTCCTTACTTTAAATGCAAAAATACCAAGTCCTTTCCATAGTCCTAAATATTGCTTTGGCAATTACATCCCCAGTGGCTTTGACCAGTCCATCTGAATTCTCTAACCCACACTTCCTTCATCCGTGTAACAGGGATAGAAACATTTACTTACCTACCTCATGGGTGTGTTATGGGGATTAATCATTTAATGCTTGAAAAGCACTTTAAAGATTAAAATTCCTAGTTGGCTACTAGTATTATTATTAAAGCAGAGCCTCACTAATCCACATGCATTATAATACACACCAAAATTAGCAGTGTCCTTCCACATCTGAGTGGAGATTGAATAATAAGGCTGTTGAGCAAGTTCTTTTGTTACTAAGACTTCATTACTACAATACAATATTCTGAAGTAGATTTACTAATGTGGTGTAAAGTGTAGATAATTACAGCTATAATTATAGCTGTGAATAAAACAGATGAACAAACATAATCCCTAGTTGTATTCACATAAACTGGCAAGCAGATTTACCAGTCAAAGAAGGGAAAAGTCCCACCCTCGTACGTTCTAACCTTTTTTGGTGGTTTTCCATATATTCATCCAGTTGATGATATTAGAGGATAAGCATCTAAAATACAGGGTCTGAAAGGACGCAGCCATCTCTCCATCTCCACAGCATCAGTTTTTCCTTTCTTCATGTAATCCAGAGAAAAAGGAAAAATTGGACTTCGGTAACATTTACTGTGTCCTTGCAATTTGCCCTATTATTAATTCCAGTCTTCTGCTGTTGTAGCATAACACCCCATAAAATCCCTCTCCTCCTGCTCATTTCACAGTCCCTCTCATTTGCAAATTTGCCACAAGTCCCAATTAATGGCAAGATTGCATCCCTCCAGCTTGTTTTTAATCAGTTAGCTTCCCTGTGTATGTGTGGTGGTGTCCTTACCGTGTAGGGCTCTATATCAAAGGGGACAGTATGAAGGCACAAAGCATTATTCCTGTTGCCTGGCCCAATAGTTCTCATAGTGAAGGCTTTGCAATAAGCACTTCAATGGCCAGATTTCAGGGGATCTAAAACCAGTTCCATATCTTTTCAGCACAGTCAGTTTTCTGCAACAGTACACATTTCCTCAAAGGAGAGCAGAGCCATGCATCTACATTTTTAAGTAAATAGTCATTTGGAGGCATCAAACTTCATACTCTTTAGAAGGACACAGAAGCCTGACAGGAACAAGAATATTTTATCTTTGTTCCTCCCAATAAAGGCTCCATCTCTAAGAATATCAGCTTAATTTTGGCTACAATGGCTTTGAACTCAGTTAGGTTTTTTTAATTGATCTGTGGATATCACACAGCTGTGGAAGTACAAAAAGTTATATAAAAATACAAGAGGCAATCAAACTACACCAGTAAAGCCTTAACACCCAAGACTAAATTATGACTCTATTCTTTAGCATCTGAAATTTTATGAGTCTAAATGGTCACATAGAGAGTGACATAAAAAAAAGCTATTACAACCATTAGAGAGGAGAAGGCAGGCTTTGCCCATACAGGGCTAGTCCTGCCTCTGCTCATCAAGCTCCGCCGTCCTGTTTTGCAATTCCTGTCTGATACTTTGTGGCCCAACCCCATGGAGAAATTACCAGAGCTCATGGTCTGTGTCAAATTTCTTATAGCTTGTTATCCTAGCTTAGGAAAAACCCTCAGAATATTAAATGCATTTTTTTTACTTTGACAATATGAGGTAACTCTCACTCTCCAACTGACACTTAGCAAACATGATCACAGAGCATGTTGTATTTTCTTGAGCTACAGCAACACATATGCAACCCAGAATTTTAAACATCTGGGTTTTCTAACAACATCTAGTTTGTGTTTACTCATAAGGAGCTGAATATTACAATGTGATATTCATTTCTTTGTGCACTTCCATCTCATTACACAGTTTTCAGAGAAAGTTGGCTCAGCATCCAAAAAATATCAGATACCACAACAGCTCCAACTTCAAGCGTGGTCCCAGGGTGAGATTTGCAGCTCCAGTGCCTAGCAGTCTCAGGTCTGAAAAGAGTTTGCTCAAGAGAGACTAAACTAATTCTGCAGCTTCTACTCTAAGCAAGATGGGAATACTTATTCCTGAGCTTTGTAAATAAGGGTGCATTCAAACCAAGTTATGTTTTGCTTAAGACCCTGCTGAGATCTTAAGTGAGAACCGCCAACACTCACCACCTGCCAGAAGCAACATTCTAGGGGCATTTCATGAACAGTCAAAATGCTCTGAATTTCTCACTTATTAGTTAAATTTTACATATTATCTGCATATCTTTAATAATTTCAGCTCTTTGTTGACCAGAGAGGATGTTGTGCTATTGTTAATGCCCATTTTAGCTGTGATAATCAATAATTTTAATATTTAAGTTTAATTAAGTGTGTAATATGCAACTCAAATTATTCAGTCTCTGTAGAATGTTTTTTCATTAATACCACACATTCTATTAACATATTTATGAACACCTTTTATGACTTAAAGTGGCTTAATTCTATTAATAAAAACTAACTTTAAAGTCATTATCCTTTTTAATCATACAGTAACTTGAAATGTAGATTCTCCAGCTCCATCATGGCTCTGGAAGAGAACCGCTAGGCCTCTGCAGCTTCTACGCTACTGCCTCAACATACAGAAAAAGTAAACCTTGTTTACTGAATAGATGGGGTTCTTTTGCCTGCATTGGTCTGATCTGATAGATATGTGAGGTGCTAAGCACTTCATAAGGGTACCAAACTGCCTGAAGGACCTAGGGAATGATAATGTGCTGTTAGAGCAACATCACTCAAGACTAGCGCTTAGGCTGTCCATGGACTTAACACTGACACAGTGGAGAGGAGCTTGCTGTGGGTGATAGAAGGCACTGTACAGGCTGCAGCTTTTTCATTTCAGGTGTTCACAGTATTTGTGAGTAAACCTGTAACATTTATGCAGATTTATTAACTTGATTCAAGGAAAAATCAAATTTGCCACATTCACTCAGGTCAGTGATCACTGCTCTGTGAATTAATGGATATTTATTTAATGGATGGGACTATTTACTAGATCCATATCTATTGAACAGGCTAAAATAGGTCGGTCTTGGAATGAATGATAACCTGTGTACTCATAATCGTCTGGCCTTAAGGTTCACAGCCAGAAAACTATTACAGTAAATTAGTGAATTGATTTACTAAATTAGCATACCTGTTTAAGGTCTGAAATATAACCTGTTTGTAATTGTGGCTCTTGATTATTTTTTTCCCTCTCCCATTCTGTACTTCAAGTAGTTTTTTCCTGCATGGAAAAATTCTTTTTTATTCTTGCTATTGTAAAACCAGTGTTAAAATTATGTCGGTCCTGTTGTAAGATGTGACTGATATTGGAGAGAAAAAAATATTGCAATCCAAACCACCTGCTCTCTAGGGCAGAAACCCTGAGTGTTTTTCAGTTAATTAGTTATTAACCTGAAAGATGTCAGGTCACTTACCTGAAGTAACCCGTGATTGCTCAAAGGGGCCTGATGTGGGGTGGTGGGAGTAGATCTCCTTATCCATCCACTCAGCTTTGGTGCACAGCTTCCAAAAGGGCTTCCCTGAAGGAGCTCCCCACGTGGCTTGTACACACATCCAACAGAAGAGTAGACATCTATTTCTAGGGGTCTTCTGAGACACTTTTTTCTCTCTGACTCCATAAGGCAATTAAATTATTGTCTCAAGTGATTAGAACAGTAATATACTGCTAAAGCTATGCCATAATTAAATGACAAACTCATGGAGAGAGATATACTGAGGATGCATGGGGTATAGTATAGGATCAGAAACAGTGTAGAATAATAGATCAGGAAAAATTCCTTCACCAAAAGGGCTGTCAAACATTAGAACAGGCTGCCCGAGGACATGATTGGGTTGTCATCCATGGAGGTGTTTAAAAGACATATAGGTGTGGCACTTAGCAACGTGGTTTAGTGGTGGCTTGGCAGTGCTAGGTTAAGGATTGGACTCAATGATTTAAACATCTTTTCCAACCTAAACAATTTTCTTGTTCTAAGAATAGAAACTCGCCAAGTCAGATCAATCTCTTCCCATGTTTCTTTGTTAGCCATCTTTAAAGAATACGTGAGATAAAAAATGTAAAAAGCTTTCATCCATAGCGCTTTTTACAGATTAAAGCTGAAACAAATCAATGTGTGTGACTTTCTTGTTTCAAGAAAATATTCAGTATTTTTCTAAAGGTTTCTTTTTTAAAATTTTTCCTCACAATATACAGTTTTGCCCTCTATACACCAAGTTTAAATTTTCCCTTTTTTTATGTTTCCTTAGCTCCAAAAATAAGCAATGTAATCTCCTGAGCTTCTGCAGATTTGGTCTTCCAAGCGTAACTAACAGTCTGCTCTTTCTGAAATGTGTTTCAATAATTCTCAAATTAGATATCTGAACATAAAAGCACTTTTTCTAACAAACTTCCATGCAGAGTACAGAAATGGTGATGAAAGTGAATTTTACCTGAGTTGAGATCATTCAGAGTCTCATCAGATGGGCCTTGCAAGGGCTCCGTGAAGACCTTCTGTGCTGTAAAAATATTTGGAGCATCTTCAATTTTATATCTCGGTAAATTATACAATGCAAGTTGGGTATAATGAACCCAGAGGAACTAAATTGTTGCTCATAAGTAGTTATTAGTAGCATGAAAAGAGGTAGGGCATCAGAATATAAGTGGCACTGGGAAGGGAGTAAACCAGGGAATAAAGCTGTGCTTCCTGGTGTTGGAATATGTCCTTGAATTTTCTGAATTTTCTGCATGTAAAATTAAACGTTTCAGGTTTACAGAGGAGACAAAGCTATTCCTCATCTACCCTACATTTACAGTCACATCTCTTCGGTTCTTGCGGACATCTGCAGAAGCCATGTCACTGGTAGCTCCCAGAAGTAGTAGCTCCCCATCTCCCTTTATTAGACCAGTGACTATGCCTGACATAGTTTCATACTCCAGATATCAGTCCTTCTTAAAATGCTGAGCACAAATTCAGAAGTTAAAGATGCAAGGAGTTGGATGCATGTTTGATATCCTCTAATATTTCCTGTCTTTGTTAACTCTCTCTGGTTCCCCTGACAAACTATCATCAACCTTTGCAAAAACGAATGTGCAAAGCCAAAAAAACAAATTACTAGAAAGCAGAAAAATTCCACTCTGCTTTAAGCAAAGTCATATTTACAAGCTACTGTAAACATTCAGAGTCATCATGACATTATTGAGTACAAACAGGCAAGCAGTGTAATGAATGTGGTTACACTAGGATGGCAAGAAATTAAATTAGGTTTTCCATGCATCAGAATCAAGACTTCACAATACCGAACAGATCACTTAACTGTGTGTGTAGGAAAGGAAAACTAGTTCATATGCCAAAATAACTGAGTATAACCTGGATTTATTTTTGTAAATATGTATGGCTTGTACATCAACGATCAGCGTTTTTCACCCATAGCACACTGTGATTATTGCTTAAAAACAAAAGTGTAAGACCAATACTAATGATGAAACGGCTGTCCCACCTGCATGTGCCTATGGTGTCTGGCCAAACAAAGGACCATATCACAGCAGAAGGTGCCTAAATCCATTGGTTCTTCCCAGAGCTGTTGTTGAGAGCTTTGAATGTGGATTAGAGCAGTGGAAAGAGATCCAGGCAAAGTGTAATTTTAAGCCAAGTAAAATGTAATTTGTGAGGAAATATTTACATAGAACTATTAAATTATTAACAAGAAGTGCAAGTTTATAGCCAGAAGTACAGGAAGCCTCTAAGGTGGGTGCAGAGCCCATTGCCACTCACTTTCTGGGAGAGGCTGGGGGAAAATGTAGCACATCATGTCATGTTTTTGTGAGGCAGACAGTTGGACAGAAGGTACCCAGAGCTTTTCTAAGTATCAAAACCTCAGAGAACCATTTATTTCAGGAGACTAAGGGTACTGGATGTCTGGATTGTGAAAGCTCCAGGATGAAAGACTAAAGATTTTTTAAATATTCTGAAATATTCCTCCTTAGAGAGTGTTAAAGACAAGCTGCAGGAGACCATTGCAATCAGGAACATCACAGACCTGTCAAGCTATAATGAGAAAGAGCCAAATGCATTCCTGGTGTAACACTGCCAATATTAGTGGATACTCACCAGGGGACGATTTGTCTCATTTTTGTTATTAGCAGCATCTGTAAGAACTGTTTGCCACCTTCTGGTAATACATAATTTCAGACAAAAAAGAGGAAAAATAATAAAGCACCATATTTTTTATTTAATCAAAAACTTTTTGATTCCCTAGGAAAGTCATTCTGGGAAGATATGGAAACAGCTGCTTAAACATTTCAGGAAATGTTTCACTCAGACTTCTGAAAGCATTCAAAGCTTTAATATATTCTTCATTATTCACATAATTTGGAAATTAAAAAGTCATTGAGATTTTGTTGTACTTCAGTAATAAAATGTGGTGTCATTTTTACTCTTAGCATTACTATTAAATATTAAATAAATTAATATTAGTACTTTATGGTTAATTTTATCTGATGAAAAATCCCATATTCTTGATAAACTACCATGCAATTATTTAAAATACTTCGATGCAAAAGGAGAACCTAGTAAAAAAAATCTGAGTTCTAATCTCTCTTGACCTGAAACAGAACAGATGATAAGCACAGCAAGACTAAACCTGACAGAATCTTAGAAGAGCAATCTGTAAAAAAAAAAAAAATTAAGATTGCGGGAAAATAAATAAACTTATCAATAGGCTGAGGTTTTTTCTCTGACTCGGTACCTAGGCAACACTCAGAAAGTAAGACAGGTGCCCCTCTTGTCTCGTTAGCAGTAAAGCCAGGTTTCTTTGCTAGTGACTCAGACATAAGCCATCAGCAAGCACTGGATCCAGGTGCAGGAGTAGGCTTTAGTTAAGAGAGGAGCAAGTAGATACATGAGAGTAGTACTCTCATTTCCACTCCATTAAACATGTGTAAGCCAACGCAGCGAAGCAAACAATTCATGTATGTGGCAGATCTTCCTCAAACAAAAAAGCCTTTATACAGAAAACTTCTGCTCCTGATGTTTTCCCCTTGTCACTCTTCCTCCAAAATGGCGGTGTTGATCTCCTACTTGTCCGCCTACACACTAAGGATCTTGTGTCTGTGGTGTCTCTTACTCAGTTAGCAATTTACTTTTTGCCTGGGGGTTATTTGTAACAGGTCATAGGTGAGTCATTCTTACACATTCCATGGTGCAGTGCCGCCAACCCGTGTACTCGTAGCTCATGAAAACTAAAAGCCACCCAGAAAATACCTACTAAATTACACCAAATCAAATGTCATCACAGTTGACAGATTATAGTGCTGCTCCCAGCTCGTTTATCTTGTCTAAATCAGTAGGTCAAGGGAGATTTTCTCCCTTCAAAGAAGGGAGGAAGGCATCTGTTAGCCTTCAGTGACATGTATACCTTTGAAAAACAATTTCTTCCACAGTGAGGATGATATCCATAGCGACAAAGTCAAAAACAAATTTTAAACTACATCATCCCTAAATCTCTCCTGTGGTTTCAAACGAATACAATATCCTTCATTTCTGCTTGTAGGTTGTTTGGGCATTAGTAGTTCATGCTCTGTTAAGCAAATACTGTCTTCAGTTCCTCCCAGAGCTAAAGGGAGAGGAAAGTAAAATCATTGCTCTGTCTCTGGCTTGGTATATTTGCAAAATATTTTGAGATGCTTTGGAATAACAGACAGTAAAAGTAGGTTGCATTCACACTTAACACTTGGGTTTTATATAAAGCTTAAAAAATGAAGAACAAAATAGTTGTTCAGAAATATTAATAATGCTCTCCAAAATGCTGCTATAAACTCAGAATAAGAATAAAGAGAAATCATTAGTTTAGTTGCTCAACAGAATAAAATTTTACATTTTTCTCCTGTTTATATTTGTTATAGAAAAGCAATCATTTTAGTTCTGGTTGAACAAGTCCAAATGACCCTTTATGGCTTGAACATAGCTCTTTAAAACGTTTTCCTTTTGAGCAACAAATTACTTACATTATTGCACTTTGCTCTACCCTAGTAATTTTGGTATTTTTCCCATAATGTTCAGACATTAGAGGAAAGTCGGTTAAGGCACCCTCACATCAGTATTCTCCTCACTAGCCAGTGACATATTGCAAAAGGGCTTGTTGACATTAACGTTTACCAAGGCAGAGGATGACTTTCTACATAATTTCATTTCATTTGAAAGACAAAACAGGTTAGGTTGGGTTTTGGCTGTCTCAGATTGATGGTATTTAAACCTTACAGAAAGTCATTTTGTCAAGTTCCTACTTGCATGTACTGTATTGCCACAGAATATGAGTGGTAGCTTTATTTCATGGCGGGTTTTTTTCCCCATCCACCAGAAATACAGCCTATATAGGTGCATCCTCAGCAGGAAGGCACAGTATTTTAAACAAACTGCAGCCAGTGGCCCATCTGGGGTTCTCCCACAGCCAAACATCCCTTTAAGCTGTGACCACAAGTCTTGCTTAGTTCGCAAAGTTATCATTTTCTTAGGGTTTTTTTGGAGGAGAGGCAGAAACCCAGTAATGATATGTAATACTGCATGTCCTAGTTTAAAGATATCTATATTTATTATATCATTTCATGTAAAAAAAAAACGTTGATTCACTTTTGTTGAAGTAGGTTCTACAACTTCTCACTGCAACATTTGGTGTTTTTTTCCTCTCTTCGAAAAAAGCAAATACAAAAGAAATGAAGGCTGTCTAGAGGAACTGTCCATTAATAAGTCAGTTCTCTCATTTCCAGGATAGAAAGCAGCAGGCCTCTAACCCCCAGGTCTCCTCCCCTGAGCGTCCCACAAATAACTGGTACAATATTGTCCTTCGTGACTCAGGGGAGCCACGAGAGATGTTTGCCACCCTGCTTTTCAATGGTGGCCGCCTGGTTTGTACTCCTGGATGAGAAACAGCTGATTTGAACACATTGGTGCGTTTTGCACAGAGGCTATCTTGTTACTCAAAAGCTTCTTGCTGCTCCAGGCCATTTGATATTTTTACTGGTGCGCAGCTGATGATACCTCCCAAAGTAACAAGCTATTTCTGTAACTTCAGACGCACTCAGAGCCTTGCACGAGATCTGGTAATGGCTGACTGCTCTTCACTGCCACTCAGTGAAAACCATCATCTCATGGACTACTGGTAAAGAAGACTATCATTAAGTCAAATGTGTTGGTCAGGCCAGCACTCAGCACCACCTCTACCCTGGAGAGCTGTGACAATGCCATAAAAAGCACAAACTTAATTTTCTTAAGGCCCAGGGTGGCTTTTTTAGTGCCAACTCAGGCACCTCATCAGTGCACACAGGCAGCTTCACGCTGCTTCGTGGAGTGCCAGGATAGTTTTAGAGAAGCACGAGAAGTGGCTTGAACCTCATGCATGGTCCCTGGTTTAAGTGTTAACCAAACTGGGATCCCCTGGATTTCAGATCAAAAAAGAGCCAGGATGAGGTCTGAATCTCCCCACTCAGGCACAGCCTATGGTCCTGTACTTTGAGAGGTGACACTGGAGAGAAGTGAAGAAGCAGCCCATCAAAGCAGATGCTTTTTTGTAGGCAAGCTCCAAAGAGCTGATCACTCTACATTCATGAGCTTTCCTTTTACTTTTTCGTGCTCGAGTGCCAAGCAGGGAGCAGATGGTACATTACTCAGCTTTAACTGGAGGGTAAGAAAGTGTGATTTAAAAAAAAAAAAATCATTTGAGACCCTCAGCCCATTTAGCTTCCCAGCTCCAAGTTTATTTGCCTTACACAGAACTTGTACTTTCTCCCCTCTCAAATGCTAATCCTCTCCACACATATGCTCATTATGCAAAAGCATATGACAAACACCATCTGGGAAAATAAATAGCTCCTCAGCTAACTGCACTGTTCCCTCCCTTTACGTCACCCACCTCACTATTGTCTCTCCTATTTTTATCTGCAAGACAGCAATCACTCAATCAAGCTATTAACTTAAAACTCAGTCAAACAAGCTCCAGATCCCAGGCTGGGCAGTTAAAAACATTCCATTTGTTGAGGTGATGTTGCATCTTCATGATAATTTGAAGGCAGTCGTAGCACTGAGAAAAATAAATGTACCTTTTAAAGGACAGTTGATATCACTGAGAGATAGTGGTCCTGACCCGCAGAAGTCCATGCTTGTTTTTCAGCTAGAAGGTTACATTTTCTGCCCCCATGAAATATGCAGCTCTTGCCATGAGTTCCACCTCGTTTCCATGGATCCCTGAGATAGTCCTTCATCTCTGACAGTTTATTGCTCATACCGTACAGAGCCAGGCAATGGTGCTAAATAGGGAATGACATTAGCCAAGTTCAGTGATTTCTCTAACCTCCATGTAGATGGATAAGAATAGGAGTCGTGCTGTCATTAGTCATGATAGATTCATTGTCTGCTGGAACGTTAATCAAAAGAAATGAGGATTGAGTATGCAAGAGAAAGGCATCTCAGAATCTTCTGTTTGTAGCAATGGATTAGCAAAATCATCCTGATTCAGCAAAGGAGATGTCTATTTAGCTAAATTAAACAGGATCTGCACAATCCAACCATATTGTGTTGAGGCTAAGTAACCAGGAGAAATTCAAAATGCACAGCCAAAAGACTCAGTGACTGATGCTGTGAAATAAAGGCAGAGCTTTTTGAGTACCCTGTAAGAATTGTGGGGCCATAAACACTACAATATTATATCTGTTTAGCAAAAATGTGAGACAGAATTCAATGATAACCTTATCTGAGCTACAAATTGTCAATTATTGTATGCTTGTAGGGACATGTTTAATAGATGGCAGAAAGTCCTTCTCATTTGTCCTTAGAGATAGTGCTGATATTGCCCAGCTAAGTAATCCATTATACGGCTACAAAAGAGGCAATTTGATTTCATGAGCACATGCTTTTATTATTTTAAGAGTAATTAAATGTAGGCAGAGGAAAGCAGAATCTGTATAAAAAGAAGATTGGGGTTTCTAGCATTTTCAATTACGAGCCCTGTGGTTCTTGCTTCTCCTGAACTTTTTTTGGGGGGAGGGAGGGAGATTACTTTTGTTTTCGTCCCCTAGGAGTTTTGCATCACCTAAAACAGAGGAGTTTGAGTCTCGTATGTTGTTTGGGGGTTAATGTTGCTCAGAATACATATGCCTATACAATACATGTTCTGTGCTGTCTCATATGCCCTTAACTCCCTTCTCTTTGTTATCACAACAGACGAACCAAACTCCTGGAGTGCTCCCTCTGCCACCTCCCCAGGTCTGCCGGAAGTAGCTCTTTCCCTCGATGACATAATCTCACCATTATCTTCATCACACATAGCCCCACCCTCTGACCCTTCTCACCAGATAAGCCCAGAGGCAACATGGGATATCAAGAGGGAACACGATGTGAGGAAACCAAAGGAGCTTTCGGTGAATGGTCACAAAAAGAAAAGCTTAGGAGAACAAAGAGAAAGGTCAGCAAGTCCTAAAAAGGTAGACAGGTCAAAGCATGAAGAGGCTTCTTGGAAAGGATACTCAGAAGGCAAAAATAAGACCAGTGATGGTGGCAGGCCCACCTCAGAAAGCAAAGTGGTGGGACACAGCATTATGATTGAGGCTGGCGCAAGAGAGCATGTGTGTGCTGGAACCAGTGATGAACAGTTTGGGAGGCTGAGGAAGCCAGAAAGCAAGAGAGGAGGATCTCTTAGCAAAAAGGAAGATCACAAATCCACAAATACCAGTGAGAAGAAGTCAGCTGCAGCATCCGACCATATCAAGCTTGATACAGGTGCTACCAAGACGTACAGTAGCAACAGCTGCAGCTCTCCTGGAAGTGATATGGACAACAGCCAGAGGGACCCTGATGGGAAACCGAGCGAGTTCCCCAGGAAGGGACATCTCCACTCCATTACCACTCGCACCACCAACACCACAGTTCGAAAGGCAACGGTATCCCCAGGGCCATGGAAAATTCCTGGCTCAGACAAGCTACCCAGCGTCCTGAAGTCTGGTACTTCTGCCATGAGCAGATAAGCAAGGGACTGTTGCCCTCTAACTGTCTCAATCTGACGCAGAACATTCTTCTTAGTTTTTGTCTCACATTGGTTTGTTTTAATTTATTTTAACTATCACACATATACACAAAGCATTGAGGAATGAAAACATTAGTGTGTAATTCCATGACAATGTGCACAGTGTCTAATAAGTTCAAAAGCATATAGTCAACACAGAGATTTAAAATCGACCCTAAAGTCCCAGTTCCATTTTAGGGACTTTGGCAGCTACGGAAGAAACCAAAACAATATGAAGGACAGTACATCAGAGAAAGATAGTGCAGTGTAGCTTTAGCATTTTTTTCCCCACTGCATGAAGGACTTGGATTTCATTCAAACTCTATATCAAGAAACTGGAACAAGTTACAGCAATCACAAACTGGAACATCGCCTTAAATAAAACTGCACGGAGCAAGCTGAAACCGAGAGAGGATCTTTTCATGGAGCTAAAATGTTGTAAATAAATTGTTCTTGACATATCTAGACAGGGGTTAAAGGGTTTCTTTGAAGCATCATTTGGAACTGTACACCCATGATACGTCTCCACTGTTAACCCTTTGGGATAGTCCACGTGATACCCTGTAGCATAGTTCACTGGGCGCTACGGGAGGAGTGGGGAATCCAGTGGATTAGTTTCTGTGATACCATTTCTACTGCCATTTTTGTGAACAAACCATGTTTCTGTACATTGGAAAGGAGTTAGGGTGGAGTTGTATTTGCAAATTATTCTCAAAAGCGATTTACTACAAGTTCCCTGAATCCTGCAAGGTAGCACACAAACCAATTGGTCAGGCTCAAAAGCTAGATGTCTGCAAGGTCCTTGCAATGAAAGAAAAAAGCTGCAGTTTCCTTAAGGAAAGGCCTTTCCCTCCTGCAGAAAATGAGACTTTCACTTATCAACAGTGCTATGTTTCATATCCTTCTACATTTATTTAGGACACTCATCTTTCATGCCCTCAGTTTCGCAGAGCAGGTGCCTTTCAGGCACACATTAACAATAATTAGACTGGTTTCTGAAATACAGTTGTTAGTGTCCTTATTCAGTAAATTTGAAATATATCCATTTTTACAATGGTTTCCATTTTATCATTTCTTCCCTACCTCCATTTTTTTGGATCTTTTTTGGTTTTATCTTTCTTGCTTGTCTTTTTTGAATTTCAAGCCTTAAGTGCCAGGTAAACATTCCAGTCTGCCTTCACAGGAAATAACTCCAAGTTCAGTCAATCAGTCATTATCTTGTTTCAAAAAGTTGTGTGTGTGTCTGTGTAAACGTGCATATGCTTATTTGTCTGTCAAAATTAAAACCAAATCCTAGGCAATAATACATCAGTAATTAGAGGAAAAACCATAAAGCTAAGTACTGTCAAAAATTTGTATTTAAAAATAGCAAACTTAGTTTCTCACACGCTCTGCTGGAAAATTAGATTGAGATTGGCTTTGTTCCAAGAGATTAGCACATTACTGTATGTCTCAAACATTGCACTGGAATGAGAAATTTATAGGCATGTTTCTTCCTGTCCAATAATTTGAAAAGCCTCAAGTCAAGGATTTTGCAGCTTTCAAACAAATTTTTATTTTAAAAATAAAAATCCATTTATAATTTCTGAAAAAGCACAAATCCATGTAGCTGTTTATAAAACTCTTATTTATTGGAAAAAAAAATCCTTATCCCCTGAACTAGAATCCAATATAATTTGCCATTAATTTATTGAATCTGATTTTGGACAATGCTTCTGTAGCGTAGATGCATGTCCCAGTATCTTATTTTTTATGTATAAAGAAAGCAAACAATGAAATCTGAAAAACAGTTGAGATTATGCTTGCATAAACTCTAATTTGCACAGTTCACAGCTACTCCTTGTGCAGTAATTGCTTTATGCGGCTGTAATCGATAACCTGTGAAGACAGCACATCATCTAAACCCCATTCCAAATAATATTTCTGTGTAGTGTTAGCTGTGAATTTACCCTGTACAGCTCTATCTCTATAAATATAATTCCATGTATTAATAGTCACAGAAAGGCTGTAAGTGAGCAACTATTTTTATGAAACGCACCACTATGGATAAATTAACTTTTACAGAAATCTTGTTTACTGTATGATATTCTAAACCACTGTCAAATAAAATATATATCCAAAAATCTTTTTTTTTCAATTGTACATAGTCTGTGTTAATTTTGAGTAACAAGCTTCAATGTCAAACTGAGAAACAATAATCTATATGCGTATGAACAGAATTAATTAACTACCGCATTAGAAAAAAGGGGAATGCTTCATTTTGATTTCTTACTCCAAAGAGGGGTACAATTTATGAATATACCTGTAGATGACTAAATAAATTCTGCATAGACAAGTTAAGGTGCGTGAGGCTACACAGATGCAGAGAAATCACTCCCTCAGTGGAGAAGCCTGAACTCTCATTCTCCTTCCAGTCCCAGGAGATGGCACTGAGGTGGTCAGACTCCCAGCGCTGAGACACAACTTCTGAGCATACACTACATATATAAAAGGAATGTGGCAGCTCTATCCCTAGAAAGGTTTGTTTACAAGCCAAGTGAAGGAGGCATAATTTGATTTCCAGTTAACTTTACAGAAGCAAAGTCTCAGAAAACAGCATAAGGGTGTAAAATTAATGGCAATCACACAGCCTCTTCTGAGCCCTAACTCGTCCCTTGTTAAACAGAACAGTAAAATGCTCCTTACCTTCAGATAGGCAGAATAAATCACCAGTTTACAGACTGTGGGCACTGTAACATATCCTGGCTCGAAAACTACCAATATTTTTCACATAAATATGACATTTTTTTAAAATAAATATTTCCTCTTTCCTTAAAACAAAATTTTGTTTAAAAAATAATGATTTGCCTTCATACACCCTGAGCCAGTTTCTGCAGAGCCTCATTTTTCAGAAGATTAATACTCCACATAGAAAAAATCAACCAGCTGAACTAATAACATCATTTTTCATTACAGTAAACACATAACAAATTCGAGGCATCTTTAATACTCCAAAAATAGTTACTGCTCTTTAAATAGCCACCATTTTCATGGCCAGAAGTCTCAGTATGGGCCTGATTCATATTACATTACCGTTCTTATGAACAATTTTTATCTTATTTTTTCATACTTATGCAATAACACAGGAAACTGGATGTTTATTGTAAGGCAGAGTCTCTCCTCCCAACTCCAGTACATCGGCTTAAATAAGCTAGCCTACATGTGATCAGCAATGCACATTTGGCGAGGAGTTTTGGTAAAAACTCGTAGGCAGATGTTGGTGCAATCCTTTCCTTAATCAGAAGCAAATGCTGGTCCTGGGATTCACTCTCTTTCCAGGTGTTTCTCTGCTCAATGGCTTTAGGAAGCACACACAAACTGCAGGGCCTGGAAGAGCAGATCTTCAAACAAGTTTAATAGAAAACCCAGGAAATATAACAACTCCCACAAAGTCTTGCCAAAGATGCCATCTTTTCTCCCAGAAAGCTGCTGGACTGACCGCACTCTTCTTTTAGGTATGACAGAGCACAGGCTGCACTTGTTTCACTACACTATCCTCCCCTAAACTGAAGGGATATTTGTAGTCCATATAGCTACCTACTCCATGGCCTCAGCAATAAGACGGCCCACAATTTAGCACCTCTGTGGATAGCTGTCTGCGGGCAACTGATGCAGAAGTTCAAGCATGGCCCCTTTTCTTACCTGATATTTTTTGTCTCTCATTTGAATGTGCAGCCAACCACCATTGCCAAAAATTTTTCATCTAAATGAAAGATCGACTTCAGCCTGATTTGTGTCATTTCTGCTGAATATGAACATCTCATGCTTTGCCTTTACATCCCAGATGCCCTCAGCACCACCATATCTATCCTGAATCCCTCCTCTTCTTTTACAGCTGCCGACAGCTTCTGTTCTTAATCCTAACTCTATGTCCTGCCTTTCAGTGGATTGATTCTTCCATTCTCCGTTTTACCCTTCTATCCCTCAGAACTTTGTGTTCCTCTTTTTTTTCCTGTTTCCCTCTGGCCCCCTCTCACCAGCTGACGCACTTTGCCACTCTCAGCCTCTACCATACCCTCTTATCTTATGCCCTCAGCCTCTACTTTACCTCAGATTCTCAGCAGCTCCCTATTAGACACCGCTGCCGAGAGATGCCATGACCAGTAACTGACAACAGGCCAAGTCATTAGCATACTCCTGGATGCCATATGAACACACAGACATACCCAACACCTTGGTCTCCAGAAACCAGTAGCAGTCATTGATTAGACATACTAACTCTACGTGCCACCAGTAACTCCCTTTGCAAGCACAAGTAATGTTTTTTCTTCAATGCTATTACAGCTAAATATCCATACTGATAATGACCCGAGCATTCAGGCCAGGTTTTGTGGCTGCAATATGGTATGATCTCTACTGTAAGTCTCCAAATTCATTTTACAAAGGCCAGGACACGAGAAGCTACAGGCACATTTTTGTCTTAGCCACTACACTCTTACTGTACACCACTGCAACAGAAACACAGGGCCAGAACTGCAGTGGCGTAAGTAGAACAGCACACCTCAGCTAGTGAGGATGTCACCCTCTACATTTCTCCTTGCTTGGAGGGAAGCTTTGGTGTGAAGGGGAAAAGTTTCTTGATACACCGCCATGGAACTCAAAGTTAGAGAATGCTTTGGACTTGCCCAGATATGACTGATCTCACTAGGGATTTACTTCATAGTTCACTTCTGTAAGTCTCCAAAAGAGTCCTTTCCCTCTTTTCTCCTCTTGACACCTAGGATATTTTCCGTAATTGTTGCTGAAAAGGCTTCACTTGCAAGGCAGGCTGCCTACTCTCATGACTAATAGAGGACTTGGAGAGAATTTCCATGGCTTTGTCACATCAGGCTCCCACCCCCACGTATATTAGACACAAGAATTCCCAAGGCTGTTTCTCCATCTATCATGTCAGAGATGAACATCACCTTTACCTTCACAGCTGTCATCAAAACAGTGAGCCTTTTTAATTAGCCATTACTCCCAAAGGAAAATCCAATGTACCATCTGGACAGAAACAGCTGGGTTTTGGGAGAGGTCACGACTCAGTCATTGCCTGTGTGATAAGATGCAGGTCCCCTGCTCAGCACCCAGGACTGGCTTCTCCCTTGGAGTAACAGCCCCTTCCTGCTGCCCAAATCGGTATCCACACACTCTGCATAGATCTCCACCCTCCCACAGCCAGCACAGGCATGCTCAGTCCAGTATTCTCAGTCCCCAGATATTTTTCTTGGTATTTTTAACAGCAAGGACGTGATCACACATTTATCCACATAGCTGGTGCCTGAGCTTAAAGCAATTCTTTTCTGAATATATCATCAAGACACAGTAACATAAGCAATATCTCTAAATTATAACCAATCTAAAAGTTATGTTCTGTCTTTTCCTGCCTTCAGTGCCTCTATGGCAATAAGTCACTTCACCAGCTCAATTAATCGATAAAGAGAGCTTTGCGTACAAGGTACGAATAGATCTTTTAAACAGCTAGGGGAATACCAATGCACAAATACCCACTTCCACTCACACACACAGAGGCTTAGAGCACCATCTTCCACTCCCACTCAGGAACTTCCCAAATACCTGTGTCTGAGATGGGTGGCTGTCCCTCTCAGAAAAAAAATGCACATAAGGATGTAGACTCGTACAGAAATCTATCATTCTTCCACAGATGAACTGCCGTAATTGTTTTAAAGGCAAGAGATCTTTAAACTGAAAAAAATAAGCAAGAATGGTTGTGTTAAGAGAGTAAAGGAGTGATACAGCTTTCTGTGATGTGGCTACTTTGCCAATCATGTGTTCTATTTTTAACTTCTTAAAGCTTAAAAACGAAAAAAATAACCTATCAAACATAACAAATACTGCAACAAAACACTGCAAGTTATGGGGAGAGAAAGAATGAATGTTCAGTGATTACACTTCTGAAAAAAAAAGATTATGTAAGTAAAAGGCCTGGTTGAACAAAAGGAGAGGAGATCATGCTGTCCTCTGTCCTCCGGGCCAACTCCAGGGTGCTGTTGGCTCTTCCACACAGACTAACAACTCAGTTTCCCCAGAGGTTGCAGCTGTGTTGTGCAGCCTCAGCAACACACTGTCCCTGTAGTGACAGCCCAGCAGCAGCAGTTACTTCCCTGCAATGTAGGAGGGTCAAGAACCCAGCCCTCAAGATGCTTCTCTGTATCTCTTTGCCACAGGACTGCTATGTACTGTCAAGTGACAGCCTTGTTGCCCACCAAAGATGTTGTAGATGGGGAAGCAG
Source organism: Dromococcyx pavoninus (assembly GCA_033558185.1). Lineage (NCBI taxonomy): Eukaryota > Metazoa > Chordata > Aves > Cuculiformes > Neomorphidae > Dromococcyx > Dromococcyx pavoninus. Next base: position 96,545 of record JAUMJL010000063.1, on the reverse strand, counting down.
AGGGAAGAGTAACTAAAACGTAAAAGCCAAATCCAGACCTACGGTGAGAACTCCGGTGCAGCTGCAAGTTGGAAGAAAGGATCTGAGCAACTGCAGAGCCACAGCAACAGCAGGAGTGAGGCCAGGGCACTGGTGTCCTTCTTTTCCTCCCAGTAAATTGGTGCCATTGCTGTCCCTGAAGCCACCTGAATTTTTACATGGCTTTTCTAACACTCTACAAAAAAAATGGTGGTTTTGTTTCCTGGGTTGCCCTTTGCTCAAAACCAGTAAAAAACAACAGGCAACCAAACCAGGCCAAAGCACCCTTCCCTGCCATCAGCAGGCAGCAGGGCTCTGAAGTTTCCATTCATACATATGTATTAAATGAATGAATTATGGTATTTGTACTTTTCCAAAGCGATTAAAATCTATGCCAAGGGCTTTAACTAAAGTGTTTAAAGACTTGCAGTCCATAAACCAGAAAAATTTCTCACCCTTGTCTCTAAACCACCAAACACAAAGAGCTACATTTAGGTACTTATTTAATTCAGGGAGAAAATCAGACCTTTTCCTGCATAGTCCACAAGGCTCACCATGTACAAAACACCTATTCTAATTGGCACTTCTCTCAGTCACTCCAGAAGTTTTTTAAAAATAAGCCAGCAGGCAATATGGAGCACTGTAATGTGCTAGCACAGAATATGTCAGAGTGCCTCTCAATTCTCCAACATCACGAACAATATCAATTGATTACTCTTTTATATAGCCCCAGGAAAGATGAACGCAAGCATATGCTTCCTCCTAAATGACCATCTCCCATATTCCTGCTACTGCATAGCTTTTCCAGGTGGCTACCAGTAGAGATATGCCCAAAGGGCCACTATGCCATGGCAGCTGCAGCAGGTCACAAAGATTTTTGGAGGCACCTTCCCATCCGACTTGCACACCAGCACTGCAGCATCACCCCAGCACTCTGGAGCATGGAGAGCCATCCTGCATGGCTTCCAGCTGAGAGGGGGTCACAAGCCTGGCCATTGGGTCTGCATGAACTACTCTGTAGTACCAAATCCTATGTTGTGACACTTCCCAATAACTGGCTTCAGCAGCACAAGCCCTCAAACTAGCCTTGTGCCAAGTGGGAAAAGCTTTTTCCATAACTACAAGAACTTATCCTGTGATCCTGTTTTGGAGTGTACAGCCCCTTAACCTGGCTGCTAATTCACTTGCCATTTTGATTTATAGCGAGGCACTCTTCTTGAGAGAGGGCAGCTTCAGCAATGCTTCTGCCCTAACTTCACATCCCAAAATACCAGATAGGTTTCATGTTCAACAAAACTGAAAGTGCCCAGCCCCAGGCTCTGCTCATAAAGCAGGCCCCTCAAGCAGCCTCTGACCAATTCCCTTCTCTCTTCTCTCATCCTGTGCTCTTTATATTGAATGTTTTTCATGCTGGCATACAAAAGCAAATGCAGCCTGAACTGATCCCCTCCATACATTTGGTCCCCTGAGGTTAACAAGTAGGTCTCTACTGCACAGTTTTATAGGCCCATTACGTTCTTTCATTAGCAGCTTGTTCCCAGACTAAATGGCTTTGAAATAAATTCAGAAGGTTTGATTGCTGGTGGTTTTAAGACATTGTTAAAGCGTTTGGCAAATTATACAGAAATTATTCTTATTTCAGCCCCACTTATAAGCACCAGCATCCCTGAGCTTCATTAGCTACCGCAAAATGCCAGCAAGGACCTCATCAATGGGACTGGAGGTGACAAGGTTCCAGGTGTGTTGGGTCTGGATGCCACCAGAGCTCTCTGCTCCTTGTCAGACCTTCCCACTTAGGTGTCAATGCTCTGCTCTGCAGGACTCATCAATCCGGATTGCTTATGCAGCTGCTAAAGCCCAAAGGGACTAGATGATGGACCAACATAGTGACAAATCCCCTCGATTTCCCCATTTATCTCAAGCACTTTCCTCACACCAGGAGGACACAGTAAATAACGTTCAGAGCAGCACACAACTCTGCCACCATCAGCCCAGGAGCAGACTTGCCTGGGGCAAACTGCTCTGGAGGATCAGATGCTGATTTTCACCATCCAGGTCTGGATTGCCTCCTGGTGACCCAGCTAACATAGAAAAGTGGTTGGAGACCTCTGCTCCAGGACTGGCCATGTAAACATTGCATGCTCAGATGGAATAAATGAGGTGGTATGGGTTGTCACTATACAACAGTAGGAATGACTCTCATATCAAGCTACCAAGAACAGGAATCTCAGCCAGCATAGCCTGAGGGACAGTAAGGTTATGTCTTCTTTATAACAGAAAATGTATTGAAGTAATACACAAAGAAGCAAAAAGGCAGTTGTAACATGTGAAATATGAGGTATGAATTGGCTCTCTGATTTTAATGGTGTCTCTCCCTCCCTTTTCTTGCAGTTAGAGACAGCCTTTGTATGTCAAGAAGCCACCCATGACAAGCTTTTACAGGACACAGAAATGGTGGGAGCTTCTCTGTGGGGAAGGAGGGAAAAGTTAGTTGGAGTGGGCTGCTGCTGATGTTGCTCTGTGCCTTTAAACACAGCGCAAACACCCTCACATACCAAGAGAAGCAGGCAGCTCTGTTGCTGGTGCTGACTCTTCCTTGCAAATTCATCACTGGGAAAGGTCAACTCAGATGCGTGATCTCCGTGATCACTCCAGCCCATGGCAGGCTTGCTGACAGACTGCTTGGGACTGAGCTGCTGGCACACAGGGTATGCCAGCCATGCTGGTATGGCCCTGCGAAAGCTCTTCTGCTGGGTATACAGAAATATTTATAGGCAAGAGAAAATAGACACTATAAACCAGTGTTGACCTTTGGAGCTTTAGCAGTTAGCATTAGTAGAAAATGCAAATATATTTCCTACTAAGGTCTTTCAGTGGAAATGTGATTCATCAGGATAATAAAAAAACCCAATGCTTTAAGAGGAAATAATTTTGTCCTTTAAGTCATAAATAACATACATAGTCATAGAGTTCTTATAATTAGCTAACATAGCACACCATTTAAAAAATTATTCTGTATTACCTTGTAAGTATGTAACCTTAGGGAACTACCAGGTATTTTATGTCTTATGAAATCATGGCATGATAACACAGAACAAAACTGACACAGAAGAAACTACCAAGTCATAAGAACCCTGATCGCAGCAACACAGTTACAAGGATAGACATACAGCCTAAGTAACCCAATAGATAAAATCCATAATCAGTAAAGAAAATTACAACTACATAAACTTATAAAAATAGTATGAAAAAAAATCAAGCTGTAAAACAAACCTCAAACTTTGAGTCTTTGGCAGAAAAGAAGTATCTTCCCCCAGGCTGGTATCTGGTCAACCTATCATCAAATGGGGTCACCTTCAGAAGAATAAGACTTTTCAGCCAAGAATTTCTATAATTTCTTCTCCGTGTGTTCATTATACAATGTCTTTTTCACTAATTTTCGACTTTGAAACAGACTTTATTGAGTTTTCTTATTTCTTCCAGTGTGACGGTTTACTATTTTGTAGTGGGTCACAGTGAAGAACTCAAAGGAAGCATATCCTTAATTAATATTGAGAATTGGTAGTCAATGGATAAGTCTGCACTGTATATCAAGGAGTTCTGAAAGCACAAATGTAGGATGGCAGTAGAAGAGCTCTCTAAAGGATGCACTACAGGAACAGGATGACAGCAGGGTTCCAAGGTCATAAACACAAAGCACAAATTACCAATTATTGGGCCCAAAAGAAATGTGACCTCAAAAGCTACAAGGAACTCATTTTTAAGGCATGGCAAAAAAACATAATGTGAAATAGCCTACATCGGGTGAAAGCGTAAACAAGGTAGCAAGAGGGTGCAAAAGACAGTTATGGACTCTTCAGGACGAGGATCAAAGGATGAAGAGAGAAAAATAACTCCAGCACCATCTCCCTTGCTTAAGGACTCTGCACATGATCAACATTGCTGCATTATCTGCAATGTTGCTCCATCACCTCCAGCAGAGAAAGAGTCCTGCCATTGAATTTGCCATTTGCCACATTCTGCCACAGCAACTAGATTATCTCCTACTATGTCTTTGGGATAAGGAAATCAGGATTTTACAGTTAATATGTGCATGTGTGCTTGTGCTTTCTGCTCCCTCTTTCTTCCCTGACACAGTGATGCTGCAGTGTTCAGACACCACAACTGGTCATTATGGATTCAAGGCAAGTCTTCACTCCCTGTAAACATTTATGCAATATAGAACAAGTGAGGTTGAGAATACTCAGTAGCCCAATGGTGAGGAAGATGAATGTTAGTGTCCCCAGCTCAGTCCCTGCTCCAGAGACTACCAGGATATGAATGCAGAGGAGTATTCATCTCTTCCAAGTTTAGATATCTACATTACTGCTAGTCATTCTAGGCTTTTTACAAAGGAGACCAACGGGAACTTTTAGAAAAAGATTTGTATGACACCTTTAGGGTGAAATTAATCATCCTGCAGAAGTATCTAGTTCTTTCCATTGAAAGAGCATGCAGGGTTACTAGCTCCGAGTCACATCCGACATCTCAATTTCTGAAGTCGGGATAGGTAAATTGCTACTAGAATGTTCTCACATGCCTTCAGTTTCAGACATGTCCCGAGCATATCTATAGGATCAGGGTGCACAAAAGAGATAAGCAGGGAAATCCTGAGGGTTCAGCCAGAGCTATTAGCCCTACTATCTGCACATAGCATCTCTACCTGGGCGCTCACAGTCAATCATGCAGGGACAGCCCCATGGACAGTTAGAAGGCAGCTGAGCTTCAGCTCTGATGATCTGGAGCAACCTACAGGATCGCCACTGCCACTGACAAGGCAGGAAGGTGGCCAGGCTTTTCTGAGAATTGGAACCTTCCTAGACAGGGAGTACTGCTGAAACAAAAACTCCCAGTGTCTGTTATTGCCCTCCTGCACTGCCAGTACTGCTGGTGCCCCAGAACACACGTGCAATGCTCAGTAAGTAGCACAAAAGTGAATAACTATGGATGTCATGTTTGCATTTATAAAAAATAAATATTTCACAGTGCATCTAACTAGCAGTTAATTACTATCGTGTTTGCAAAGGTGTCATGTTGGTAACTTAAAGTCTCTCCTTCAGAAGTTCAAATTTTCATAGCAGAATCTATGTCTCCTTTCCAAAGAGATGATGCTGGGTTTCACCATTATGTGCATTCAAATGTCTAGAGACAGCAGTTCAGGGTTTAGAGTACAGCTGTTAGAGAAAAATGCTTGTTTCTAACAGATGGCGCTGTTTCCCTTGGAGTACAATTCCCTCTTGGATCATCACAGATCCATCCTTTCTGGTGCTTTTGCCTAGAGCCTATCAATGTGTCTGTCCCTGACACATTGTTCACCATCCCAACTCTAACTACCTCAGACTTTCTTCTTTGCAGATCTGCTGAATTGTTTAATTAGTTTGGTCTGCTTTTTTTCCCTCATAAATTGTCCATATGATTTTTTTTTGTTTTAAAAGTATACCGGATATTTTAAAAATCTACATCCAGGTGAAGATCTCTCATATTGGGATTATTTTGGCTTTCTATCATGAAACCTGAATTTTGCATTTGATATTATTTTTCTTAGGTTAACCATGTACTTGTATTTACATATATCAAATTATTATGCTGTTCTCAAAGAAATAAAAGGTGTCTCATACGAAGACAATGAAGTGAGAGTGCTTAGCGAGCACTGTCTGTACCGTGCCTGACTCCCAAAATACTCTTGGACTTCTTCAGTTTTCTGAAGGGTGGTTGGGGAGGGTTAACAGACAAAGTGATCAAAACTGTTATCCCCCCTGCACAGTACAGTGGTATTGGTAGAAGAGTAGACTATTACTGTCATTAAATGCTGAGCACCCTAGCTGAGTTATGTTTGCCTATTCTAGAATTAACCCATGCAGGATTTTTAATAAGAAAAAGGAAGCTGTAGCACTACCCAAGCACTGACTGTAGCTACAATACATTTGCACCAGCCTCAGCTCAGTTTGACACTTCATCACTACTAAGTAGGTGGCATAAAGGGAACTGTAGGAGTTGATACACACCACAGGTAATTTTTTTATTTCTTACCTAGGTGATATCTTAATCAGTTGTGTTCATAGCCTGGGGATTTAGAGAATGGGAATGCAAAATTACTTTTTTTCCCTAATACCTTTTGCCAACTACAGAATTTTTATTTCCTTCTAATATTTCCTCCAAGGAAGCAAAACCCCTTTGAATTAAGGTAATGTTAGTTGTCTATTATTGGAAAGCACAAAGAGAGACAGAAATTAAGGACTAACAATACTCTGAAACTAGCATGACCTTAAATTACAGCAGGTTAATAAACCACTTCAAATGTAAATCTCTGCCTGCTCTCACCTTGAGTTCTGAATACCTTTAATCAAGTGGCATAATAGAAATTTCGATGATCAAAGGCTATAGCTAACTGGTGGAGTGAAACTACAAGTTGGAGAGACGGCTGGGACTTAAAGTTTGGGCTGTTCTACAAAAAATGCTTTGAAATTTCAGTCTCTCAGGAACCCTTAAAAAAGTTTCAATATTTAACAAATCACATTGTAAAACATGTAAAACCCAGCAGAGCTGATGCAGGTGGGAACTCAGAGACACCAAAGAGATGTGAAAGGAAGGAAGAGATTTTAAGGTGAGTCACAATATCAACATTCACAAGCATAATGGTGGGGGATGAATTGTGGTAACCTGTGTCCCAGCAGGGCTCTTCCGGAACACTATTACCTCAACAGGAGAATGGTTGACATGACCAGTGTTTAGAAATCTGCACCCTGCAACACAAGCACTTGTGGTAAAGCTCAGCCTCACAAACCTTAGAGAATCAATGCTAAACATCGGGGTTCCACCTGCTGAGGAACAGCTGAGGGCAGCTGCAGCACCAGCATCCTAACGCCACCTAATGCAGCAGCATTTTGTGGAATGAGACAAAGGTCCACTGTCACTCATTCTGTGGTCTTTTTAACAGGAGCACCAAAAAGATTTGTACGCAAATGATTTTTTTTAAATTACCTATATACCAAAGATCTTTAAGAATAAAAAAGCAGTGTTTATAAGCCTTCCATCTGACAACCTGGGAGGAGGAAGACAAAAGGGCCGGTTCAAGACAGAGAAGAAAATTTGGAATTATGCTAACCTGCTTTACACAACTCCCTTCCCACATGGCAGTTGTACTGGGCTGCTAAATTTGAGGTGTTTATGTTTTTCTGAGCATGTTCTTATTCGTATATTTTCTCTCTAGGCTCTTCCTAGTGGGGTGCAAGGCAGCAGAAGGCTATCTTGTTTTTCTACTTGTTAATCAATATTACTGCTTACAGTCACAAAAACACCCTCATCTTAGAGACATAATTTGTGTTTATGCCTGTCCCTCCATGCTTAGGAAGCTTCTAAAGGGGCAAAAAAATGTATCCTTACAAGAATAAGAAGTTTTATAAAACGCTTAGTCATATAAATCAGAGAAAACTCCCTATGAAATAAAAGTGACAGCTTGGCTCCACTGAAATCAAACATAAACTTCTGATTTCAGGGAGGACAGGATTTCATGTAACACCTGGAAGAGAAATTGTTTGGTTTGCTCTGTTTATTATAGCACAGGGAGAGGCCAGCTGAATACCAGGCTCTTTGAGCAGTTAAAGTTTTTACAAGGAACATAAAAGAACCTGGTTCTGATTTCCTTGCTTCATCTCCCTCCAAAAAATTATGAGTAATTCCTACATATCATCGAGTATTTCAGCATATTCTGGAATCCAAATACCTAGATTTGTCCCATCCAAAGTGAAACACTCACTGCAGTGGCGCTGAGTACTGCAGCACCATTCCAGCCTGTCACAGTAAAACCTAGACACCTCCAGGCAGAGCCACAGAGGTGGTTTGGTCATGCATTTCCATATAATCTTCAGACCTGAGATGGCCTGGGAATATGCATAACCACAGTCACACTGCACTCATACCTCAGCTAAGAAGCGTGATGCACAGCAGCCACCTCTGATTATCAGTATAACAAATGCAAGCTGGATCATCTGAAGCCCAAATAATCCACTCACAAAGAATCAAAACCAGGCTTGCCAAGCTGCCTTTCCCTGCTGCTTCATGTCCCAGCATAGGTAACACAAAAGACACTTTGGTCATGGTTTTCCTTTATCTAGCACTTTATATTTGATATATAAAACAGAGCACACTAAACACGTGTGTGTGTATTTGTATGCAGTCACATACTTTTGAGCCATTTTCTTGCAGTGCTTTCCACTGATAAATTATATCAGTTGTTAGTCCTTCAGGTTCCTTCTGTTTTTCAGTAGAGGATCAGCGAAGTCAGCTCAAAGGGAAGGACTGCTGCTCTTTAAACACTACGGGCCCCTCTTCAAGAAATGCAGGTCTCAGGAGGAGGCAGAGCCTGGCTGGCAGGGAATGAGTAATTGCCTTCTGGAAGTGAGCTGCAGCACTCGGCATAGCAGTGCCTTCAAAATGTAGTTTTCAGTCCCCATCTGCAGGCAGGATGGAGCAGAGCAATTCAGCACCCCAGCTGGGCTGGAGGACACTGGGCTGAATTGGATTCGGAGCTGGAGGGCCCTGGGCTGAGCTGGGGTAGAGCCAGGGCTCTGCAGTGAAGGTTGAAGAAGAGTTCTGCTCTGAAAATCAAAACAGTGATTTGCAAATTAAACCTCATCTACTATTCATCAAATAATCACCTACCAGCCAATGCTTTAAGGGGGTCTGGTCTCCTTACATGGCTGCAACTGGGCAGTTATTCAGGAGTTCTCCCAGAGACTCAGGTTGGGAGATAAGCACAGGCTTGCAATTTGCATACACACCTATCGTGGTTAAGTGGCAGAAAGAAATAATCTTAAAACTAAGGGGGGAAAAGCTGTACACAGACACGTACGACACCTGTGCACATGGGGCAGAGCAGGCACTCTGAGGTAGCAGCAGGTATGCAGAGAAGAGCAGCACAAAGCCCTGCAGAAACTGGGGGACTGCACAGTGGCAGTCTGAAAAGTAAAACTAACACGATTCCAGCATAGGGAAAACCAGAATGCTTTATTGAGCATGAGAACACAATTTTATAGGTCTCGGGGGGGCTGAACATTTTAATGAAAGGGCAAACTATGTTACTTAGAGAGTTGCAATCTCCAACTAATTAAATTTTCTCCAGGTAGGGTTACACGGGAGATAGAGGGAGTATAGAAGTTTAGATATTGTTTTAACAATCATCTTAAAAAGTCCTTTCTCAGTCCTTCCTGGAACCAGGCTTATCTTCCAAGGTTGCATGACAATAGATCTTCATTTCCTCAGGAGATGTTGTCAGCTCCCAAAATCCTTTCCTCCCAAATTCCTGTCCTCACGAGATGTTATCAGCTCTTGTCTTCCAAGGTTTATGGTCCCAATTAGTTGAGCTTCCTTCTGCTGAGAGCTGGCTTTTGCATCCTTCACTGCACCAAATGCTCAGGCTGGCACCTTCCTCTGGTGACCCAAAGCACCATCCAAACTACAGCAGCTTCCCAAGTCTTGTGCCAGACTGGAATTTGATGACAGCTGAAAGAAGAAAGCAAACTGCCTGCTCAGGCAGTAACATTTTTATCACAGAATCATAGAATGGTTTGGGTTGGGAGGGACCTTAAAGATCACCCAGTTCCAACCCTCCTGCTGTGGGCAGGGACAACTTCCTCTAAACCAGGCTGCTCAAGACCCAATCCAGCCTGGCCTTGAATATCTCCAGCGATGAGGCATTCATGAATTTTTCTGGGCAACCTATGCCAGTGCGACACCATCCTCACAGTAAAAAATGTCTTCATAATATCTGTCTGACCAACCTGATTTCCTTTTATGATCAGGTAACCCGCCTGGTGGATGAAGGGAAGCCTGTGGATGTAGTCTATCTGGACTTGAGCAAAGCCTTTGACACTCTATCCCACAGCATACTCCTGGATAAACTGGTAGCCCACGGCTTGGACAGGTGCACTCTCAGCTGGGTTAAGAACTGGCTGGACGGCCGGGCCCAGAGAGTGCTGGTGAACGGGGCTGCGTCCAGCTGGCGGCCGGTCACCAGTGGTGTCCCTCAGGGATCAGTGTTGGGTCCAGTTCTGTTTAACATCTTCATCGATGATTTAGATGAGGGAATTGAGTCCATCATAAGTAAATTTGTGGATGACACCAAGTTGGGAGGGAGTGTCGACCTGCCTGCAGAGGGACCTTGATAGGCTGGAGAGATGGGCTGAGTCCAATGGGATGAAGTTCAACAAGGCCAAGTGCTGGGTCCTGCACTTTGGCCACAACAACCCCATGCAGCGCTACAGGCTGGGGACAGAGTGGCTGGAGAACAGTCAGGTGGAAAGGGAGCTGGGGGTACTGATTGACAGGAGGCTAAACATGAGCCAGCAGTGTGTCCAGGTGACCAAGAAGGCCAGTGGCATCCAGGGCTGTATCAGGAATAGTGTGGCCAGCAGGACGAGGGAAGTGATCCTTCCCCTGTACTCGGCGTTGGTGAGGCCACACCTTGAGTATTGTGTTCAGTTCTGGGCCCCTCAGTTCAAGAAAGATATTGAGGTGCTGGAGCGGGTCCAGAGAAGAGCAACAAAACTGGTGAAGGGACTTGAGCACAAGTCCTATGAAGAGAGGCTGAGGGAGCTGGGGTTGTTTAGCCTGGAGAAGAGGAGGCTCAGGGGTGACCTCATCGCTCTCTACAACTATCTGAAAGGAGGTTGTAGACAGGTGGGGGTCGGACTCTTCTCCCAGACAACCAGCAACAGAACAAGAGGGCACGAGCTTCAGGCATTGGAATGGGCTCCCCAGAGAGGTGGTGGATTCACCATCCCTGGAGGTTTTTAAAATAAGACTGGATGTGGCACTTAGTGCCATGATCTAGTAATCATGATAGTGTTGGATTAAGGGTTGGACTTGATGATCTCAGAGGCCTCTTCCAACCCAGATAATTCTATGATTCTATGATCTAATCTAAATTTCTCCTCTTTCAGCTTAAAACCATAACCCCCCTCCTATCCCTGCACTCCCTGATAAAGAAACCCACCCCGTCTTTCCTGTAGCATCCTTTAAGTACTGGATGGCTGCACTGAGGCCTCCCCAGAGCCTCCTGTTCTCTAGGATAAACAAGCCCAACTCTAAGGCTGTGCTCCAGCCCTTTGATCATCTTCATGGCCTCCTCTGGACTCCCTCTAACAGATTCATGTCTTTTCATTGCATGAGAAAACCAGACCTAATCCCACATTTCCAGAGCAAGTAAAGGGAGGGCTACACACATGAATTTGAGGAGAAGGGTGCACGCAGTTGAGCTGTGAGCTCTGTATCAGTTGCATGGTCACTCACTGGTCTCCAAATATGAATATCAAGCCTCTGCCTAAACAAAAACTTTGTCTCCTTGATAAACTGGTGTCCAAACCCCAAGGCAGTAAAATCTTAAAGGCAAATTTTCCTTGTTCACTACTTTGGAATGATTTAGGGCAAAGTTTTCAGTTTCAGCCCAAGGCAAAAGGAAGTGCAAGTCAATCAGTACTTTGAGGTAAGTGAACATTCCCTTTAGCTGAGGAGTACGAGGAATCTGGAGATTTTGATTGAAGTCCACCTTCCAGCCCTTCGTTGTGTTAGGTGGTTTCACTGTTATCTAAGCACTCGCCACCCACTGATGAGTGTTAATACATGCAATACTATTCAAACGTGTCAAAAGCCACATAAAATCCCATCAATATCAGCAAACTAAAAAGTGAAATATTAACCCATAATTCCAGCTTGACAAGAACTGCTGTTCCAATATTTTATAATGAAAATTATTATAATTTTCTTTATATTGTTTGTTGTGATACAGTTGTTTAATTTCTACACTTTTTACAGCTGAAATAACGAGTTTTCTATTTCATATCTGTGTGATAATAGATCTTCTAAGAAAAAATGAAATTAATCATTATTTAAAACATCAGCTTCATTTTTTAATTTACAATATCTACTTAGAAAGATAAATAAACAAACAAACCCCAATTTCTATCACCCTCCAAGAATGGGATTAATTTACTATAACAAAAATGGACGGAAGCATCAGAAGTGCTCACTCTAAATATGCCCACGGTGACTAATACCATGAATATGAAAGGCTATCTGAACTGATTCTAAGTTGCAGATGGATCTTGACAGAAAGGAAGCCAGAGGAAATGAACATAATAGCTGCAAAATATGAAAAAATGACAGAGAGAGGAAAGTCTAGACAATGTGAGATGATTGCCATGTTTTCCAGCTTGGAATGCAAAGCTCATCTTCTGATTGTTCTGGAGTTTAATCTGCTGAATGCACATCACTCTTTGAACCCATATGGACAAGCAATTTGCCTTATGTTTTAGTACATGACATGAGCACCCAGAGATGTACAACTGTTAATGCTATAAATAGAAAAAAACCCAAGAAATCCTGCCTGTATCTCTCTGACACACTAACAATAGAGTGGAGCCTTCCAAGGTTGTTTTAAAACAAATTCCATTCCTCTACATAGTATCTTCTCCCTGTATATGCACACAGCCACATGAGTTCTCCCTGACTCACAGAGACCTGGAGTATCTTCTCCCTGTATATGCACACAGCCACATGAGTTCTCCCTGACTCACAGAGACCTGGAGTATCTTCTCCCTGTATATGCACACAGCCACATGAGTTCTCCCTGACTCACAGAGACCTGGAAACATGGAAAGAGATCTGCGGGTCTGGGTTGATGGCAAGTTCAATATAAGTCAAGAGCATGCCCTAGCAGCTGAAGGAACCAGTCATGTCCTGGGGTCCATCAAGCACAGCCTCGAGCCAGTCAAGGGAATTGATGGTCTCACTCTACGTTGCGCTGGTTTGGCCCCATCTTGAGTAGCAGGTGCAGTTCTGGGCACCTCAATATATGAAGGAGGTAATGAGAATCAGGGACATTAATCCCTATTTCCTCCAACCCTCTGTGAAATACCTGAGCACCTCCTTGGCACCAGGACTTGAAGAGAACCACCTGTGATCCTTTTAGCTTGACATAATTTCTCTCCTACCTCTCTGCCTCACTGCAGCACACAGACGGTACATGTGGTATGGGCAAAACTGTGGGTTTGTGCAACCTTACTCCCAGTTTCTTTCATTATTCTAATTAACATCAGCTTTCCGTGCACCAGCCTTAAACTAATGAGACAATGACATCTTTTTGTAGAGAAAATATATTCTCCTGAAGAACCTAATGGTAATTCTTGGTCTTATCCTGAGTCTTTCTTCTCACCCCATGCAGCCAGAGCACGCTGCTCTCCTTCCCTGTCTCAGCAACCCATTTGTCTGCTCCTCCCAACCACATCACGATTTCTCTCCTCTCTGCCCAGTTCATTCACACATGAACAAGACATCACTACATCATAAAACCAACATCTCCTGCAAACCTTAAAAGAAACTCATGATGATGGATAATTCAAAAGAAGGTGGAGAATCTCAAAATTCATAAATATATTGAAAAAATCCTTGTATTAATGAGCAGAGCAGCTAAAGAGCCTGTACAACCTTGTATACTTGCCATTGTTGTTTGTCTAATATACCCTCAACCTGAACAGCTGTCAAATTTCAGGACATCCTGGTTTAAATCAGGCTGTGAACACCCCCACAGAGGATATCTCCAGTCTTTTGAGTTTGATTATGTTGATGATGGTTATACTTATTTGCAAAGTGTTCCATAGTCACTAAAGTTTTGGGATGCTAACACTATTTACCTGTACTCAAACATACAGTAGATTTGTGCTGCTTAAATCTAATGGATAACTTAAGCCAAAAAGGCAGGATTTCAAAGTACAATCAAGTAGAACTTTTCTATAAACACTCCAACCTGATGGTAATAAGAGATTTTCCCCTCTGCCATATCAACTGAAAACAGGAGCATCACTGACGTGTTAACCAGATAATCCTGCTGCTGATATTAAACAAAGTGCATTTAGTACAGCACAGGACAATCCTCAAGAATAAGAAGAAATTATACTCCCAGATGATAATTCTGTAGAGTCTGTATAACTTTGGAACACCCAGTGGCACGAAGAGCAGCATCCCCTGTCAGAGGACATTGCTTACACTCACAACTATATCCCAAAGTGTCTGGAAATGTTTTCTCAAATAACAACCACATTTGATAAGGAGCACCACAAGGAATTAACAGTACCACAGTCTTGCTTGTTATCTTTGTTCGTTTTTATATCTTGGTTTATTTTGTATTCTGGTTCAATGAAAGCCTTTGCAATTTTAAAACGTAGATCTGTGTAGGCAAGGAAGTCTTCCATGGCTGAAATAGGCAGCTTGTACCCATTGCCCTTATGGCTCCTTGTGAAGAGAGAGCCTCTGTCCTCTTCGTAGCTACACTTTAAGTACTGGAATACTGTGATGAAGTCCCCTCTGAGCCTTCTCTTCATAGAGAAAAGACAAAACTCTTTCACTCTTCCCTCACAAAACATGGTCAGACAGAGGTTTGATCACCCTCCTGGTCCTCCTTTGGGTCCTCTCCCGTCTGTCTGCATCTAAGGTCAGTGGAAAGGGTATAACGTTCTTAGCAATACCATAGCTCCCGTCCGAGCTATATAGTCTACATCATTTTCTTGATCTGCAATGACAGCTATCAGTTTTGCAGAGCTGGGCTGATGTGTTGATGAGCAGAAGTCACAGGTGTTGTTAGAAGGAGCTGGTTCAAAACATCAGATCCGGAAAGAAGAGGTTTGTAGTTCTCAGTACATTCCCCACTTTCGAGTTCCTGATGTTAAATCTGCATTATCAGTTGTAACTTCAACAAGTCATCAACCTTATTTTCATGGAATCACAGAATCACTTGGTTGAAAAAGACCTTTGAGATCATTAAGTCCAGACGCACCTGTCCACTACTAAACCATACCCCTGAGAAACTCATCTGCCCATCTTTTAAACACCTCCAGGCATGGAGACTCAACCACCTCCCTGGGCAGCCTCTGCCAGTGCCTGACAACCCTTTCAGTGAAGAATTTTTTCCTAATGGCTAATCTGAACCTCCCCTGGTGCAATTTGAGGCCATTTCCTCTCCTCCTATCACTTCTACTTGGGAGAAGAGACCAACACCCACTTCACCACAACCTCCTTTCAGGCAGTTGTAGACAATGATGAGGTCTCCCCCTCAGCCTCCTCTTCTCTAGGGTAAACAACCCCAGTTCCCTCAGTCGCTTCAGGTTACTGGCACAGTTAAGAAAATTTGAAAGAAACAAAATACAAAGGTAGTGGCAAAACCTGCTATGCTACTCCCAGTAGTGCATCCTTTGGCTGTGCTTTATTAGGCTAACAAAAAGAACATTCTGAGGAATGCCATTATGCTGCTGCATAGAGAAAAACATTTCTCATTAGCATGTACTCAATACGCTTGGAAAATTAGTTCTCCTTCAGAGAGTTCCAGCAACAAGTGAAACATCTGTTGCTTCCTCCAAGTTATAATAATTATTTCACAATTATTCTTCTGCATATGTTGAGTTTCTAATTTGTTGTTCTTATCTAGAAAGCCAGGATTTGTGGTGCAATTGAATGGCATAATGTGCCCATGTGCATGGAGAAAGAAGAATAGGAAATAACAGCAGTCTCTAACTACAGCATTATGTCACCTCAAGGCCAAAACTGTTGGCCGTCTACATTATATTCGCATTCACTGTATTAATTGCACTCTATACACAACGGGAATTAGTCCTATTTCAATAGCTTTAATGGCTCCTATTTATTCCAAGGTTGATGCCAATGATCACTATTTTGTGTAGCTACACAACACGCTTTTTGCAGCCAAAAAGCCAACTTCAAATTTCTACCCCCTTGCCTCAGTGCACTGCTTGTGCAGCTGCATCAGTAGTAACGCTCACAGTATAAACACCACCAAAATAAATCTTGTTAAAAGAAAACCACCTCTGGGTTGCATTAGCAAAGAGCACGGCAACAAGAACGTGCAGTTACACTCAGGGGAGGAAGGAATTGCTTAAGCCAGCTTCATGAGCAGTGAAACAAGCCATAACACAAATTAGCAAGAGCTGTAGTCAGAGCCCTCGACAGCACAGAAGTCAAAACACCAACCAGAGACCTTGTCTCACAGTAACAGTCACACTCATAAGACTAGAGATAGGATTGCCTCACTATATTCAGTGCTGGTTATAAGTTAGCAGGAGCTATTGCTTTAAAAGGCAATGAACAAAGGAGAGATGACAAACACAGGTTAAATATCGTACTTTGCTCTTCCTGCTGTGTTCATCTGCACTGTGACAGCCCAGGTGTCAGGGGCCACAGCCTGTTACAGAAACAGGGCTCCAGTGTTAAGAGTTATTTCTGCCACCCATGTAGGCAGATGAATAACTAACTTACCAAACACACCTAAAACCAGTCTAACTTCATAGCATGCATTTATGAAAGATGGGAATCAGAACACCTTGCTGGAGGATGGGGTAAAATGTCAGTTGTTCCCCCTCTGCAAGCCGGAGACTTTTTGTACTATTATTATCAGCCCTGCAAACACCATTTTGCCAGCCAGTAAAGGCCTGCTTGGTGTATCTTTGACTCAGCTGCAAAACTGCAACCAGAGGACAGTGTAGGAGACACGTGGAAAGCCTTGTGCCTGTCACCTCTCCTTCTGAGCACAGAGTACCCCTGACTCCAGCTGCCAGGAGACACATGTCAGCCTCTACTCTGCACAGAGAACTCTGCCAAGCATGGAGGGCTCAATGTTTCATAGAATCATAAACTGCTTTGGGTTGGAAGGGACCTTAATGTGTCATCCAGTCCAAACCCACTGCAGTGAGCTGGGACACATTCAACTAGACCAGGTTGTCAGGAGCCCCATCCAACCTGGCCTTGAATGTTACCAGGGATGGGGCCTCCATCACCTCCCTGCGGAACCTCTTCCAGTGTTTCACCATCCTCATTGCAAAAAATTTCTTACTTACATCCAGTCTAAATTTACCCTCTTTTAGCTTAAACCGTTACTCCTTGTCCTATTACAACAGGCCTTGCTAAAAAGTCTGTCCCCATCTTTCATGTAAGTACTGGAAGGCTGCAATAAGGTCTCTCTGGAGCCTTCTCTTTCTCCAGGCTGAACAACCCCAGCTCTCTCAGCCTGTCCTCATAGGAGAGGTGCTCCAACCCTCAGATCATTTTTGTGGCCTTCCTCTGGACCCACTCCAACAGTTCCAAGTCCCTCTGGATAGGTTTTATATTTCTAGATGAGTTTTAGAGCTCAATGGCACCACACCTTTATATCTGGCAGCAGTAGTGTCAAAGGGATTTTCAACATAACAGGCAAAGAAGGAAAGCAATGTTACCCCTACAACTCCCTGCAACAATAGGAGCAGCATTTCCCCAGGAGTGGGTCATGTTGAAAGCCAGATAAGATCGGCTCTAAAGTTACTCATTTAAGTAACAAAGAAACAGATCTCTTCAGGTACACCTGTGTCTTATCCTGATGCTGGCTGTAACCATTTCCAGTGCAGTTGCTATGCCTGCACTATGCTGTCTCCAGGCTGCAGAGTGGCAAGCTGCACACGGGTGGGTAGCTCTGCAGCTGGAGCATCACAGCACAGGGGAAGACGTGCTGAGCACTGGTGCAGGATTATGGAATTTGCATTTGGAAATATTTTTTCTAGTAGTAAACCCATAAAAAATAAAATAAAGAAAACAAAATATCTTTCCTCTTCCAATAGCAGCTGAACTCATTACACAGCTGTGAACACTGAAGGTTTCACTGCAGAACAAAACAGCAAAGTAGGATTAATTTGTCCTAATTTAGGCGGCTAAAAGCCTCACACTGGATTCTGTATTATCCACACTATTTTCCTTTTACACTCAAGAAATAAATACCCCACAGAATCATCAAAACTAGCATCAAAGATCAACTGAAAAAATTCCCCTCTGAAGGTCAACATGTGTTTCTAGTGACTGTAAATGAAGCCTTGGGTCAATTCAGTTTCTAACTTTCAGACATCTGAAGCTCAGGTCAACAACCCCTGTGCAAAGTGTATGACCACAGCCATAGGTGCCACAGGCAGGGTGAGCATGTGTGCAGAGCTGTTGGACAGCAACCTCTCAGCAGGGTCAAACCCTTACCCTGAGGCTGATTTAGTTGTCTTTGATCCCCATCAGCACTACTGTAGAAAAGGATTAATGAAATATTAGAATGGTCCTCAATGCACCAAAGTAAAACACCTGTTTCACCAAAACTCATGGGTTTAGTGTTGTCTATCACTTCAGTTCTATTTGTTTAAGTGTATTTTTAATTAGCCAAGCGATTCACTTCCCATCCATTCACGTTCATGAGATACACCAAAGCAAAAGATCTCATTTAATTTACAACCACATATCCAGAGGTTCAGCTTGGATCATGACATCATCAGGAAGTAGCCACTTAATCCCTGACAAATTTCATTACCACACACAAGGCATAGGAGCTGTTTGTAAGTAAGAGCTAGAAGCAAAAAGTCAGGTGGGTGGGTATTTAAGAATACAATTGTGCCTGAACATAAAATACTGTCATTTTTAAACCTAAAGACTGAAGTAATAAATAAAATAAAATTATTTCAGTAACAAATTAAATAACTTTGGAAGGTTGTCCCTGAACTGTATGGGCTTCATATTCCTTGAATTTATCAATCAAACACAGAAAAAAAAAAAAGAAAGTTAAAAGGACAAATCGTTCTGCAGTAGCACCATATTTCTTTCTCCAGATAATAAACTTATACAAACTTGTACTGGAAATATTGAATCTGCTATCAGTGCTGTTTATTTTATCACAGGTGCCTGTGCCCATACTGAAAGTCGCAGCTTCATCTCTCAGAAGCTAGAACGACAAAAAACCTCTCTTGATTTCTCTCTCCAGAGAATCCAGTTACTTGTAGCAAGAGCCGTGGCATTGCTTACAGCCCAGAGAACTGACTTTTTGTCATGAAACATTATCTGCAGCAATTTCAGATTTCTGAAATTGTGTTTAAACATGGCAAGTGTCAGCACAAGTGTAAAACGATTAAAGAGTGGAAAAGAATATGGAAAGAAAAGGTAAAAATATAATTTTTAAAAGGAATTTTATATTATTTAATAACAACACTGTGGGAGAGCTATTTTTAATACATTGAGGTTATGTTTTGACTCTCCAACATTTAATCTAAGCTAACTCTTTACAGATATTTTACACTTGCATAATTAAGACATTCCATAAGGACATGTACCAAAGGGAACAGTAGTAAGTTCTCAAACGATGAAGTCATACTGGTAAACTGATGGTTAATGCAGTGAGGATCAACCAAATGGGGTTTTTTTGCCCTTTCCCATTTATTCTTATTGCCACACTGCAAACTTTTCCTGGTGAAACCAAGATGAGACTTATATTCTGGCCTGAGCTTTAAATTAGTATAAAACAAAATCCATATTCTTGCATACCTGCTTAGAAAAAAACTCCATTGTATCTTTGATATGACAGAGGTAAGGAAAGATCTTCTGACACCTCGTTGACAGAAACCCCTGTCTGCCTGAAACTTGACACACTACTAGTCAAAGTGCAGAAGAGCTGGCCAAGTGTCCAGGCTGCTGTCCTGGTAGCGGTGTGCTCCACTCCTGGTCCCAAGCAGAACTCTCTGCAAGGGGCAGGCCTGGGGCTGGAGAATCAGATCCAACAGTGAGAAGATGGTTGACAAAGTTTCCTACACCTATACCAAACATGCAATATTAAGTAACAATCTACAGCATCCTCAAGACTACTGTATCTGCCCATACCTGTTAAAAGTCCATAGGGTAAAGTATTCATGAGGATCCAAATGACCGAAGAAAACATTAGCTGTTGCAGTAGCTGATCAGCTTTGAGACTGGTTGCAGGACAGAAGGACCCGATCTCTCCACATGATTTAGCCTCCTCCAGATGACTTGGGTAAGCCACAGTATCTACAGCCACATGTTGACAACAGTCTTCAGCCTGCAAGATGATCATCTTGCATCCACAGCAAGACCAAGTCACAAGAGACTCACAGTGCAGCCTCCTCCATGGTTTCTGTAGTTTTCTGTTACCGTCACTGAACTATCTGTTGAGACCCATTGCAAGTTCTGTCTCAGTCCTAACCAAGAGAACTAGAAACACACTATGGGGAAGATCTCAGCATAGAGAAGGCTTCACAAGAAGACCCTTCTCAAGGCTGCCTGCACATCTAGAGAACACATACCACATGCCAGATTCAGGGTGAGCAGTGACTGCTTGAGGCAATAAGGAGGAAATCTCACTCTGCGAAGCCCCAGGCAATGCTGGGCTCATGGGTTTTATTTAATAATGCAGATACTTGACTTTGACAACAGAATTGTTGCCAGAAATGGGACAGGATGCAGGAAGTCCAAATATCAGAAGAATCACACTTCCTTCCTTTCCCGAGTTATTCTTATCACAAACTGCCAATGGCAGCCTTGGACATTTCTCCATTCCAAGGGGAACTTTTTGGTTGCTGTCACCAGTGGGGTCTATCTGTTCAGTTAGCAAGGCAATAGGCAAAACGAGCAGATAAAACGAGCAGGGCTGACAGGTATCACTGCAAACACCTCTATCAGCCAGGCCATGAATACTGACAGGTATCTTCCAGATGTTTTGCAGTGCTCTTTTTGGCTCCCAGGCCAGACACTCCCCAAGGCCCAGCAGAATTGCCAAAATCACCCATTGGCTGAGCACACCTCATACAGGAACTTCAAAGCACATCTCCAGGCTCCATCCACCACAGATGACAAAAAGGATGGTGATTTTCAGGAAAAGAAAGCACCAGCAAAGCAGGATCCTAACAGCCCAGCAAGGACTGACTAGTTTTCCCAAGACTGACAAGGTAATAAGGCAGAATTTGAGAAGAAAGCCGCAGGACATGCTCTGGTTGCTTTTGCAAAACCAAACCAAAGCACCTTCTCAAAACTACTTCTTCAGCTGCCTTGCAAGTAATGACATTGGAAGAAAAGATAACTACTTTCCCAACACAGGTTTTCAATTGCTATTTTTGACTAAGAGTTTTGCTTCCCCATCTCTTGTACCAACACAGATACATTTTGCACAGTCATGCAATAAAAACAAGATTGCTCTATAGACTAAGAAGAAACAATCATTCATTTCTGCTCCTCCAGAACTCTTACATTTCAGCAAATTCACCACTGAGAAATTCACTACTGAGAAACTGATAACAGGTCTGCCTAAGGAGGCAGCAGTAAGTACAACAGCCCTTTTCCTTCTTGTCTCTCCAACAGACGAGTTGAATGCCTTTGGGTTTGAAGGATCCAGTAAAGACAGAAGCATCAGCCTACTGACACCACCTGTAGATAATGGACAACTCTCTCTGCCCTATATTGCTGGATGTCAAAATGGACCTTTGAAACTTGAACTATTAATATTCTTAATGAAATGTGCTTGAAATCCAGAGAAGCTTTTGGAAGTTACTGAATTTGATATCTACCAAATGGCTTTAAAGATCCCAACAATAGAAGACAATACGAAGGACTATTCAAACTATTGAAGTACCTCTCTGCATTTCCTCTCTGTTTTAACTTACCTGCTCTATTCTGGCACACCTCAGGCTGAGGAAACATTGTAACTTTGCAAGAAAAATCTTACAAAATTTTTTTTTTTATTTTTGCAATAGGTGCAGTCCACACACCAGAGGGCTCACTGGAGCTTACCAGCGGGTTTACAAATAGGTTTGCAATCATATATTAAGCAGCACACAGATAACACCTCTTAAAAAAAGACATCTGTGCTTTCCTGAAAGATCTTGGATCCCTTCCGATTCCCAATGTGACACTCAGGAGGATACATGTAAATTTAGCTCCATGCTATGAGTCGTAGAAATACAACTCTCCCTTTAGGAGGTACCAGGATTTCCCAACCACAACAACTGCTTTACGTAAGACTGAAGACATATTCAACATATGCTGAATTTGTGCCTAAACACCACCAGTTGCTTAGATTCCACGTAGGATTTTCTGCTGGGTGGGACAGTTTTAAGGTGGTCAGGACTGGTAAAAATGGGACATGACCTGAAGCAAGCAAGTAAGCAACAATGCATTGACCAGATCCTATCATCTGCAGCTCCGTAACTATTTTGGAAGGTACTCAGGGACAAATGGGGTCTAAGGAAACCTGGACTATGCATAAACCTTTTCTGGCAACATTTGAGAATTCTGGCACACAGAGTTGTTACCTAGAGGTGGATGTTAAAAAACATGGCTGTCAGATGATGTTAATTTCTCAGTGTATGCAGTGTCTTTCATGACTACCAAAAAAAATTTTAAACAGTCTACATTTTGAGTAAGTTTAGAAAGTGACCAAACAGACAGAAGTGTGGAGTGTAACCTACTGTCCAGTAACCAGCAGTCATCGGGATACCATCAGCAGAACATGTTTAAGCTTTGGAAAAGCCTAAATTAAGCTAATAAAAAAAAGAGTGTTTGAGAGCTGTTAATAGAACAGTTTTCTGTTAGAAAATATTTCACTAATCAGTAAATAGACAAAATACATGAGTAGCTATCACACATTTCTGTCCAAATATTCCACAACATGTTCTTGAATCATTTCACTCAAATTTCAGTAAGGACATTAGTTTGCTTGTATTTATATTTTCACACGGAAGCATATCTTGTGACATAATGGACAGTCAAAATGGTGACTGAAATTAATCTCTTAAATCCTGGTGAAATAGGACTGAATTCTGTTTCAATATTTTTCAAACAGTTACTTTGAAGCTGCATAAAACTAAACTACTTTTACATAAATAAATGTCTGAAGGTTTGTGTTCTTGCAATAAAGTGCAATTTTTACAAGCACCATTTGCATTCTGTGTGCAGGATTAGTCTCTCAAATATACTTTGATTTAAATAGTACAAATGGATTTAAATCAAAGCAGGCAGACTGAAATATGCTGGATATTTCTAAAAGATATAACTCACCACATTGCTTTTTTTCTTTTTAACCATCAATAATAGAATGTTTTATTCCAAACTTCATCAGACTTTCAGTTGCAAAGCACATGGCAAAAAATAACAGTTAACACGCAAAATCTGCCATATTTCTACTTGTCTCTATTCTCATACTGGATTTTCAATATTGAGGGATGGAGAATAAATCTCTTCCATTTTAAACATAATGAATATACCTAATGGTAGCAAATAAAGGTTTTTATTATTTTTAATTCCATTTCAGAAATCTTTTACTCTCCCCAAGCCGCCATTTGTTAGTGCAACAATCCAGCACAGTGCTAGCTGCTGAGGTATACATAGTTAAACTAATTTCATCTTCAACCAAAACCACAATGTTTTCCCTCCCTCCCTTTTTTTTAAAAAAGGTAATGAAAGCTGTATATTCACCATTTTACATTTCTAAAAATAATTCCATTCTAGAGTAAAGAACCGCTTTGTAACAGTGACAGGTTGCAAAATGCAACGGCCTAATCTTTTATCACCCATAGAACTCCTGCTGTACTTTTTCTTAAAATACATTTTGCGTAAAATTAAGTTCTGTGTAGGTCCGTACCATAATTTGGAAAAAACTGTGTATAAAATGTACTTAATTTTTAAAAACAATCCCAACATCAAACAACAGAGAAAGAAGAAACAGATCAGATGCAGTTGAAGTTTTCACGAGAGACTAAATACAGTATGTCCTTAAAGCTCCTGCAATACATTCTTTCAAAAACCAGAATGCACTTTGGTCATTATTAAACATTAGTACAGAGGCAAATAAAATACAAAATGCTTGTTTGTGTTGCTTTATATATAAAAATACTTTTATACCACATAAGTTTAAGATACATTACTTAAAGTTTTTCAAGATTATGAAGATTAGCAAACATAGTGCAATGTCCAGACTCTTGTCACAAAGTTACTTGTCATTTTTCCGTATGAAGCCATTATTGTAGAAACATAAAATGTAAGAATACTTGCACCTGGTAATATTAATCCTCCCAATATAATCTGTAGATGGAAATGGTGTTCCAAGTAACTTAATTCTACAGGGGTTAGCATCTATTTTTATCACACTGAAGAACCATGAGTCAATATGACTCGTTCACGTGGGAGGCAGGGAGCAGGCAGCAGGATAGGTGGGAAACCCAAGGCTGGGAAACTCCAGTGGGAAAGCACTAGGGAATGACAAGAGGAACGGAGATGTTCCGAAGACACAAATCTGCAGGATACTAGGCTCAATGAGCTCTGCTGGTCATCAGAGGAATTTGTTTTCTGTGTTTAACTGTTCTTAAACTTCAATGCGGTATTAATGGCATATACTATAGTGTTCAAGAGGAGAGCACCTACCTATCTTATGCTCAGTCATTCACAGCATTCCTTTCACCAGTACATCTTTTGCTTGCCTAAATATTCAGCTTCAACATACAATATATACTGCTCCATAGTTCACCATAATATATTCCAATTAATATACATATATATAAGTTCCTCATTAAAAGTAACAATAAAAAGTGCACATATTGAGCATGCACAGTCAGAGCTGTGCAGAACAGCCCAGTATTCCAAATAAATACAATATTTAATTTTATCAAAATATCGTACAGCATGGTAACCATTTACAATTATTGCTCTAATAAAAGTGTTATCAAAGAGCACTTGTTGACTTGTTATATAATACCTTAGTAATATCTCAGGATATTCAAACTGCAGCTTATGTGAGTTTAGGTCCTGGAATTACTCAAAATATTTAATATTTCCACTTACTTCTAATAGTAATATAAAATATTTCTGCTACTTGTCATACTGCATTGTCAGCATTTTATTTTTTGTATAGATCTCACTTTTGTATTGCAACCAAACATCTACTGATGTTATTGTTGTTCTCACAAATGACTGGTGCAAAAGAAATATTCTAGCAATTTTACCACACTACCAAAAAACCAAACGATAGTTTGGTTTGCCCATACATCATTACTGGAACTAAAAATGTTCAGCATTGGCTTCAGCTTTAACAACAGATATAGCAATTTAGTGTAATCGATTTCCAGGACTTCAAGTTCTCGGACACACAGTTGACTCTTCCCAAGTGTGACCCTTTCCAAAACTAAACAAATAAGTTTGAAAATAAAATACAAATGTCAACTAAAATTAACACAAAACAGTGAGAAGATGAAATAAATACAAAGATTGCACAAGACAGATGTAAACACTTCAATTTTCCAAACACCATCCTTGAAGAGGTTGTAGCATCTGAAATACAGATTCAGTGGCTGCTTTGAGGCAGTTTTATCAATGAATGAGCTTTTCTGTAACACTGTGTTATCTCATCTTCTTTATATATCGTCAAGATTTGATCTTCCAGAGCTGGAAAAGTTAGAGCAGTAAATCAACATTATTTCTTATCTCATTTTTCTGTTTACCAGAACTGCAATACCACCATGTTTTTTTCTTAGTGCATTTACTGCATATTCCATGATACACAAAAGAAATTTTACATTTGTTTGCTTCTAACAGGAAAAAAATGGGTAGACATAAGCAAACTCAATGGCCAATTAAGGGCTTTGTGGAAACTAACACGTCTTATAACCTGAATCTCAAAATATTAATAGTTTCCAGAATTTGTAGTTCAGAGGGGGCCACAGAGTAGGACATAACAAGATAATTCTTGAGCCATGACAAAATGACACTGTGTAAGATTGGTCATGGCAATACTGTTATGGACTGTAATACTTTACTGCAGTGTAAGATGAACAGTTTGTCGCTTTCTGCATCCCTTACAGAGCTACAAAGTCAACAGTGAGGAAATAAAGAGAGAAATCAGATCTGGGATATGAAAAAAGTTAAATAAGGTCTTGTACTTACGCATACAAACGTATTTACATCTAAAAATTCATGGTAATTATGTGTACTAAATGAAGACAGAATGCCACAAAAATGCAAATAAATGTTTAAAGGGCTGCTTTGACAAATACATTGCTATCTTTGTGATATAACTTCAATTTCATAACCATTTTCAAACAATAAGTCTCCCAGTTAATACAGTTAAGAATTCATTATGTTACAATGTACGATACACGTATCATAACATTCTGAATGCCACGGTGAAAAGAATAATGCTTATCAAGCAGTTACCTTTAAATTAAATCCAAGTAAGTCACTGATGACACCAGAAACGGCTGACAGGATGACAACTTGGGTGATATTATAAAGCAGTGGATTCATTGTAAGCCCATATAATCTAAAGGGACTGTCCAGTTCCTAGTAATGCAAAACAATGACATTGTTAAAAAGCAAAAATTACACAAAGGGATTTTTGTCCACATATGGATTGAGCAGTATGAGATAGTTTAAGTCTTCAAGTCATCGTGGAGTAAGACATTCTTCTATTCTTCTGCATACAAAATACAATGTGCAAGAAAACGTAATACCTACCATATTAACTGACTGTTGGTGCTTAAATAACCCTTCAAAAAATTGGAGGCTACCCAGCTAGAGCATCTACTAGTTTGCTCATGGAGACAGGAAAAGAGAGCTAGTTTTCCTGGCAGCAATGTGCCATTACTTTTGAATTCCTTCTAATTTTCCAGGAATCACCTTCAGTGTTAAAAGACAGCGGAAATACAAAAAAGCCCAAGAAAATAAAGAAGTTCAATAGTGACAGATGTTTACATCACTGCTGGGCATTCAAATTAATCACTACAAAAAATTAACAAAAATATCTTTCCTAATGCAATTCCCTTCCTTTTCCATTAATTCTGAGAACTAATGGTGAACACAGCCAGAAAAGGATAATAAAGGGATAAATACTAATAACTACTTAACTGCCGATATTTTACTGGGTATTTTTAAGAATCAGAAAATTAGCCACAGCTAATGTGCAACAAAACTTAAACAGAGGCTATGTCACCAGTTTTCAATTATTGGTGTGTGAAATAAGGTCACTCAGTTTTCTGGCCTAGAAATATGTCAAATAAAGGAAGAAAAAAGTTCTAAAATATGAGTGGGTTATATAAGGTATAATAACTATCACTGCTTTAGTCACTTATACTTTCTAACTTTAAATTAATTTTCATCCCTATCCTGCATTACATCCTGGGCCTTGAACAATGCCTCATAAACTCTGGTTTTAATCAAGAATTTCAGAGCTCTAACTCTTCCTTCAAAAGAGGTGAAATAAGAATGGACAATCTTTTCCTTTAGATGTAACACAGTATAAAACTCTGCTGCAAATACAAAAGATATAAAATACACGATTCTGAGAACAGCAGCAGTGAAATTCTTTAAGGAAAAAGTTTTTAGATTTTTGGATTCATTTTGTCAATTTTAGGAGTAGGAAAGTACTAAGAATATTCAACATAATACAGTCTTCAGTAAAAGCTTAAGGATCAAAACCATCCAAAACCAAATTAAAACAAACAAACAAAAAAAACCCAACTCCATTTAGCTACTGGACATGAAATACATAATTGTGTTGATCACTAACTACCAAGAATTCTATACTAGGTGGCTTGGAAATCCTATCTCACTTTTGGGCACATTCTCACAGTAACTAAGTGACAGCCTGGGTCTGGGATTTGTACCACAAAAACCAAGTTAGAAAGGCCAAGTCAGTTGACAATTTTCTGGAAACTGTAAAACATGAACGTTTTTGTTTGTTTTCCTTTTTTTCCAACACCAAGAAAACTAAGAAAAAGACTGAAGTGAATGGGATCAGGGCTTCATCAGCATCCTGCCACCAACTGCAGCTATTTCTCACCCTACCTACATTCTCACAGCACACAGATGTTTCATAGAATCTTCCAGTTGGACCTTTGAGATCAAGTCCAACCACACCCATCTTCTGCTAAACCTTCTTCTTCAAAAACTCACCCACCCATTTTTCAAACACCTCCAGGAATGGTGACTCAACCACCTCCCTGGGCAGTTGTTCCAGTGCCTGACCACCCTTTCAGTAAAGAAATTCTTCCTAATATCCAGTCTGAACCTCCTGTGGCGCAACTTATGGCCATTACCTCTTATCCTATCACCTGTCACTTGTGAGAAGAGACGAATGTTTACCTCACTACAACCTTTCAGGCAGTTGTAGACAGCGATGAGGTCTCCCCTCAGTCTCCTCTTCTCCAAGCTAAACAACCCCAGTTCCTTCAGCCATTCCTCGTAGGACTTGTTCTCCAGCCCCTTCACCAGCCTCGTTGCCCTTCTCTGGATGCACTCCAACTCCTCAATGTCCTTCTTGTAGTGAGGGGCCCAGAAGTGAACACAGTACTCAAGGTGTGGCCTCACCAGTGCCGAGTACAGGGGCACAATCACTTCCCTTGACCTGCTGACCACACTGTTTCTGATACAGGCCAAGATGCCATTGGCCCTCTTGGCCACCTGGGCACACTGCTGGCTCATATTCAGCCGGCTGTCAATCAACACCCCCAAGACCTTCTCCGCCAGGCAGCTCTTCCAATCACCAGACACCCTGAATCCATTGTACTTTTTCTAGTCTACTCATCCAGCCCCTCCTTGAATCCAGATAACACAAGTCTGCTACCTGATGCAGAAAATACTTCCTTTCACTTGTTCCAACACCAGGTCCCAAAAGCTTTGCAGTCCCTTATTCTTATACCAAAATAGAGACGATAACGGACTTAACCAGTCTCTCCATATCACTGTATCATAAAACCAGTCTCTCCATATCACTGTATCATAATTCTCAATTTGTTGCTTTTTCAGCTTCGAGTCCTTGTTGACTCTCATCAATCCTCTCATAGAATGTGCTCTACACTTTTTTTGAGATGAGGGGACCACACACAGTTACAGGTGCACTGGTGGGGAGAATTACTCAGCTGACTTAAAGAAATACTCCATCACCTCAGCTACTAGCTGGCTACAAACAGAGTTTAAGCTTCATTTTAAGAACTGCTCCTTGGTGCACAGGAATCAACAGTGTAAGTGACCAGAATTCAATGTGTGGCAGAATGAGGCAGCAAGATCCCCAAAATCCCAATTGTTTCTGTTAACAGGCTTGAGTTTTCCTGACTGCAGAAGAAAGGCAGAGATAATGAAAGATAAAGCTCAGGTCTACTCTATAATAATCCAGTCGTTCCCTCTAGCGACAGGGATCTCTGCACCTGGAATCAGTATCAGTTGTCCTACACTCAAACAATAGGGAGGGGTGTGTGCATTGAAGGAAATTTATCTAAGTGGGAGGAAAATTCACATTTGCCAGTCATTCCTAAGGAACTGTTCTACATCACCAATTTATCTTGGACTACATGAAGAAGTTGATTCCCTGTAGGAGAAATCAAAATACTGCTGTTACCTTACATTTGAGCCCAATAATAAGAAATTGGCATCATCTCTTTAAGAACTTTACCATAACAGCAGAATATTTACGAAGATCCAAATACTGAAAGCTGAAGCTAGATAAACATAACTTAAAACCAGTTTACACAATAGCAGAAGTGATTGAGCAATCACACCATGCCAACAGAGATGTGGAAGCAAGTCACAAATTTGGTTTATGTAGTGCTAGTACTGGCTTCCTCTTTAAAGCCAATCTCGGTCAATTGTAAGTTATATAGTGATAATTTTAGTATAAAAATACATAAGGAATGATAGATCTAAATTTATTTTATTTGTTCATAAAAGCCAAACCTAAAATAAAAATACTTTTTCAGGCGGTAAAACTCATCACAACTGAAAGAGCAAACCATTTCACTTTTCCAATTATGACAGATCTGTCATTTGAAAGAACAGAAGAATTCAAAAGCAATTTAGGATCAAATGTGTCTTCCTGAGAACTTCAACCACTCCTTTATTTATAATAATAATAATAATTATGACAAGTTTAAAAAAAAGCCCTAAGAATGTCCATGTTCTTGCTCCAGATGAAAGTAAGCTGACTTTTCTTCTGCAGAATTATAGAAATGGGAAGTAATAAAAAAATTCATGTTCTCTCACCACGAAGAAATCTCTTCTACCCACCAGATAGTTAGCTGGCAAACAGGATAATACTGCATAAGCTAAAAACCTTTCTACTAATCAGCAAAATTCTATGCAAAAAAAATTTGCCAAGTAGTGCAAGGAAAGGCTGACTTCAAATATTTGAATTACATTAAATGAAATCTGTATCTTTAAATCACTTGTAAATGGACCAATGTAACAATTTCTTCCTGTCCTCCAAAAGGAATCTTCTATGACAGCACGTAAAAAGACATCAAGTAAAACCTAGTTTTAATTTGAAACACTAACCACCGGCATCTTTAAAGAGGAATTACTTTTGTGGAAGAATACAAATTCTCCAGTAGTTTATTACTGGAAATAGGTATCAAAACTGAAAACAGACAACAAAATTGCATCATTTATTTCCTAAGGGTTCATGATCCTGCCCATCCCCAAGCACCTTCTCTCACACTGCTCATATACAGTTAAAGAATAAAACTTATTGCATTTAATAATAATTTTCAATCCACAATGACAGTGATGTAACAGACAGTAGTGCACGAACAAGTAGAATTGCTGTGACAGAGCTACAGTGCAGATTTAAACTAAAGCATACTGTACTGCCTGCAGGAGTTACACAAGCAACTCATTAAGCAACGTATGCTTCTCATTTACACACAATATAGTAATTCTTACCTTCAATAACTTAGTAGCAAGCTTTAAAACATTGTTCACTATTGTCAGTTCCTCCTTCTTATTAGGCTTTTTCTCCATTTTCAAGTACAAGTTTATCTGATTTAAATAAAATATGAGCATCACCACTTATTCAGAATTTAAAGGAATCCATTTGGAAACATTTAATAATGAAATGAAGTGCAGCCATACGACAGAGAAGCAATGACATTCTGCAAGCCATTTTTTTTCTCCCTTTTTAATATTTAAGAAAAAATACTGGCTCAGTAACATAGGAAAATACAATGTTTTATGATATACCAACATACATTTGACACTATTATAGTGACAACTCTAGTATAATATACAAATACAACAAGAAAAAACACCACATGTATAAGGTTTGCATAACTTCTTTCTCCTCCTTCAATAACTGCCACAGGTTTATCAATTCATTTCCAGAAGGCTTTATACTACTACACAGACCTTATAAGGTCTAAGATTCCCAAAAGCTGCTGAATACACCGAAATGCTAAAACATAATTCTGCTAAGTGTAATTTCTTTTAAAAGACTTAAGTATGACTGAGTACTTAATGAGCACCTTGAGCACAGAAAAATCAATCTTTCCAGTGCCTAGAAATATTTGAAAAATTATTACTCTTTATTGCTGCAGAAGAACAGTTTATTGATCTTTCCAGCACCTCTATGATACAGACATGTTTAGGTCATTGTTTCTGAGAAAGTTTAAGAGCACAAATTAGCTTTCCTTTGACGTTCCATGAAAAAAAATCGACATTCAGTAACACATTTTGAATCAGGAGGGGACTTCAAATGTGTACATGCACAGCCATCTACCAGGCATATTCTCTGGCTTGAAACTGGCAAGATGACAACTTTGATCAGACCATATGTTGTATTTTATTCAATGAGGAACCACTGAGGCACTTAATTTGTAAGACTAATTGAAAGTACTTTCAGAAGAACTTGAAAAAATTGCAGGTAAACAGCAATACAGCCAAAAATTCCTTCATGTACAATGATGGAACTTCTAGTTTTCCATCCTGACTCCTAATCATGAAATTCTAGGTCGAATATAAAGCACAGAAGTGGCTGGAACTTTGCTGACAGAAAGTAGAATTTGCAATCTCCTCTTAATCTGTGCAGCATTTAAATTGAATGTGGGATACGAGGCCTGTTGGTTCTTTTGGTTTTTTTTGTTGTTGTTCTTTGTTTCAAAGCTTCATTCTCTTCTCAGCAAGCCTAACAGCACTCACATGCTATTTTCAAGGACACCAGTTCAGAAGAGCTTTTTTAGATCAATTGAATGTCAGTCAATTGTTTGGGCTTGGCTTTCTGGGAAAGCCCAAAATGTCAGACTTTTCAAGATGCCTGTCCCAAGAACATTGCAAATATGCTGTGGTATCCACCTAGTACGTGAAACCAGTCCAAAATAGAAATCTACCCAGGGTATCTTATTTATTTTCTGAGAAACAACTGCGAATTCTATTTTGATTTCATTTCACAAAGATCCTAAGCCTTCTTGAGGGAAAATACTTCTAACAAGGTAAGCTGGATTCAATACAAAGCTAAGTGTCTGATGACACAGTACTTTCTGAACAATTTTTTTTAAGTTCTGAGGACACAGAAGGTCATCTGTTCAATGTCTATGCTGGCTTAAAACGTCCAAATGCTGACTGTCACGAAGACCACAGTACAGCAACTTATGAAAGCAAAACAAAGGCTTGCTATATTCATTTCTTCCAATCCTTATACACAACATTTCCTTCCATTTTCATTCCAGAAGCAAAACGAACTTTACTGGAACATTTGTACTGTGACAATAAATAGTACAATGCAGAAGCTTTCCAGGCTCAGGAACTCTGGGAGTTTTCACACTGTTGCACAACACAGCATGCAGGAAAAGGTAAAGAAGCAATTTGTCTTCTCACTGTCTAGTCTCATCTTAGTAAAGACAGAATGAATTCTCTTTGAGCAAAATATGAAAGCAGTCATTTCTACCACCTGTCATAAGCTTCACATCTTGACTTTGGGAGTCTCAGATTTTATTCTCCAACTTGAACACATGCACTTTAGGAAACCTGTGAAGATTTCTTGAACTGCTAGTTTACATTGTCCTGAATGCTGTGTTTTGCACCAGTATGAAAGCTCTTTGAGCAGAAAGATTGCTTTTTTCTAATGCTAACTGAACATGCTGAGCTCAGAAAACTATTTGTAGTGCCAGGCAGAGAAGAGAAGGAATTTTGCAGCACAAATGCTGACTAAAACATTCCTAAGAAGAAAAGTACGTAGACCCAAAGCCAAGCTTGACAGATGACTGAAAGAAAAAGTTTCCAAGAAGTCTAGAGGAAAGTATATGTAATCCACGCAACCAAGCAGTCAAAATTATTGGACTGGAAACGGTGACCCACTTTGTAGAGGGTAAGTTTGTCTTCAAATCTTTTACTCTCCCACCCAACATGTTGAGAATTTGAGTTCCTTTTTCCCACTTAAAAGCTAGATTTTATGTTTGTATTCTGTTAGAACTTTAATTATACCAAATGACATACACACACTGATACCTCTAAGTCCATTTCCTCTTTAAGTGAGTGGGATATGGACATCTCAACTTTCCATACAACTTTCAAACAAAGTCACACACATCTCCAGGAATTGAGCTTCAGGTTGTAATTATTTCATAACTATAATTAATTCCTTTAATACATCTAAAATGCATGCCTGAATCAGATGAATGACTTGTTTAGATATAAAAATATAGGTCTACACAAATTCTCACCTGCTCAGTAAGTAATATTGAGGTATTGCTGTACTTTTTACTGGTTTCAGATCCAAGAGTAACAAATCTTAAGAGAAAAAGAGTTAGTGAAATGCACCAAATTACGAGTTCCCAATTGTAGTGACAATCAAGGAAGATCTCATGCATGTGAAGCAGCTGAAAGCAAAAGAGGAAAAAAAAATTAAGAGTAATAATTATATTACACATTAGAAAATAATTACTTATCTCCCAAATTAAAAAAAAAATTCGAGAAGTAAATATATAGATTGCTTTTAGGCATAAAATATTTTTGAATCATAATTTAAAATCAACATTGTGTCAAAGATATGAGGTTGAAGAAAAGATATGCTCTGAAAGGCTCAATCAGAATTTATACACAGTTTTCTTGTATCCCTAAAAGTAACACATAAAAAAATATATTCTAAGACAATTTTAAATTCACCTTCAAACATTCAAGGGATCAAAACCAAAATATACCCTCAAATGTACTGAATGATATAGAAAATCAAATCCAAACAGTGTTACTGTTAAATTATATTCTTATTAAAACATTTATAGTTAGTTACCAGGAAAATGCACTAACGAGGGAAGAAAGTGAAAAAAAAAAAACAAAACAACTAGAAGCCATTCAGAAGCTTCCTTGTATTCTGATATAGCAGCTCAAGGAAAAAATCTTAAAGTAATAAAAAGCATCCTTAAGCATAGATTTGCTTACTAAAAGTTATTCCACAAGAGGGCAGGCTAATACAGCCAACAACCTTGTTTCTAACCAAAATCATCAACCAAGGTCAATCTCAAATGTCTTTGCAAAAGTATGTCTCGATGTAAAATGGTAAAAAAACGCTGTTCCAAAATCCACAATGTACAAATAAGGAAGACAGATTTTAACAACAACAACAACAACAACAATAATAATATGTCAGGAATTATGCTATCAATAACTTTCTTTAGATCTTACAGAGCAATATTTTTTAAATTAACAATATATAATAAATGGAGTTTAATCTTCTGAAAAACTGTAAGATCTGTTACTAATTTTTCACGGCGGTCTTAAAAGCTAATACCTGAAAGTTAAAACTTAATAGTAACCACCGCAAAAGGCACTCAACTATTTTAAAACTATTTAAGTCTTTGCTGTTTCTGTATGATTTCCTCACCTGTGCGCAACAGATAAACACAACTGAGATAGTCAGTAGGAAGGCAGATGAAACTATCACATCGACCGAGCGCTGAGGACCTCGACGCTGAAAATAAGGGAAACGTCTATATGTGAGTGAAAACCTATCCAGTCAGCATTGATATTTAGCACATCCAGTTAGATTCACACCTTGAACCTACATTTCATGGCTTTCAATTTGGCAATCTAAGTTCAAACATCAAGTTAGAAACCAATGATACTGCTATATTTGAATATCCCTAAAGCCATGTACAATTAATTCAAATGCAACAATTTAAAGATAACTATGAGAACAGAAAATGTTCCCCGTTTCTTCAGTCAGCTCCTTCATGATAAAAAGAAATTCCATTTAGGCAGCGTTCCTTGACAGAACAAATTTGATACAGCACTGGCTTCAACCTCGGTATCAAACCACTGTTAACAAAACATTCTTGGACACCAGATCACAATGGGATAACAAGATATGATTTCACATGGTTGGTTATTTTCCATTACCCACCTCTTTCTGAGACACAAAAATTGTAGTTGTAAATCACTGTCCCATTGTAGTGTGCAATAATACAATTCCCTTATATGTAATAACTCCCACAGAACAGGAAGGAAAACTGCGGAACAAACACAACCTCATTCTTATCAAACATTTTCTTCTTGCTTGCTGGTACATTGAAATGTTTCTACCAATGGCCTTTTTCCTCATTTTTCTTTTTTAATTAAAGAATTAAACATCCTGTGCTGCATTGAAACATGGGCAACTTTGTTCTCCAGACATGCTACTCATTGTATACAAGAAGAATGGGCAGTGGCCATATGCAAAATATAACTTGGAACTCGGAGAGAGACAGGAAGCTTAGCTATTGAAAAAATAAAGGCGTGAATTGGTACTGCAGGTGTGCATGTACTACCATACTGAGACAGAGGATTTTACCTTTGCTCAGTTCTTCACCAGTGGACACATGTACAGACAGATAATATTCAAGTATATTTTGGACAAATGCTATGCCAGCACGGTACATACCAGCTGCACCACTGTAAGTAGGCAGCCCTATTACTTAGATGCTTTTCTCCATTCATTCCCTTGTGCTAGCACAGGCATTACGGAGCAGCCTAGTGAAGAAAGTATAGAGGCAGATGGAGGTGAAAATAACTTGTTTTGATTGGTTATGTTCCAGATAGGACAGTTCCCTACGCACCTGCCTAATTATGTGGCAAAGATAAAAGCAATGAAGACAGTGGTCAGTCTTCATTGCTTTTATCTTTGCTACATAATTATACAAATGCTTCTGGTAGAATAAGAAAAGGTGAAATAAATAGATGTAGCTGTGAGGAAAGAAGGCACGACACTTTCTCCAGATACATAGTCTTTAAAGCATCAGAACTACTTTCTATTGACCAAATGATGTTATCCTTTGCCCTCATCCAGCAACACATTACACACTACAAGAGCTCAATGTCCCAGTGGAGACTGCTGACAAGTGATGTCTCTCAGGGGTCTGTACTGGGACCAGAACTGTTTAATATTGTACCAACGACACAGACAGTGGGATTGAGTGCACCCTCAGCAAGTGTGCAGATGACATCAAGCTGTGCAGTGCAGTTGACGTGCCTGAGGGACAGGATGCCATCCAGAGAGACCTGGACAGATTTGAGAATTGAGCCCATGTGAACCTCATGAGGTTCAACAAGGTCATGTATAAGGTCCTGCATCTGGGTCAGGGCAATCCCAAGTACAAATAAAGGCTGGGCAGAGAATGGATTGAGAGCAGACCTGCAGAGAAGGACTTGAGCGTACTGGTGGATGAAAAGCTGGACATGAGCCGGCACTGTGTACTCGCAGCCCAGAAGGCCAACAGTATCCTGGGCTGCATAACAAGAAGTGTGGCCAGCAGGTCGAGGGAGGTGATTCTGCCCCTCTACTCCACTCTGGTGAGACCCTGTCTGGAGGACTGTGTTCAGTTCTGGAGTCCTCAGCACAGGAGGAGATCCAGAGGAGGGCCATAAAAATAATCAGAAGGATGGAGCACCACTCCTATGAAAAAAGGCTGAGAGTTGGGATTGTTCAGCCTGGAGAAAAGAAGGCTCTGCAGAGACCTTATTGCAGCCTTTCAGTACTTAAAAGAGGACTTACAAGAAAGAAGGGGACAAACCTCTCAGTAGGGCCAGAGTACCAACCTTCCATCAAAAGCAAACGGGATATTTTATTTTAAAGTGGTAGCAAAAACACATTGTACCTTTAGATAGGACCTGAGAGAAAGCCACATTTTTATATTCTGTACTTTCTTCAAACGGAAGTGAGGAACCTCAGATTTTCTTGCCCTTCTGGCAGACGTTAGATGACCAAAAAGTTTGGCAAACAGTAACCTCTGCAGAGAAGAAAAAGAATAATCTAACTGTTAATTGATTTTCAAGGGCACTGAAAAGAAAACAGAGAGAAGGCTTCTGTATGACTTTAAAGTAAAATATGTTAATAATACAGAAATAAGAGTAGCATGTTACTGAAAAGAGGAGACACTAAAAAGTTTCAGAAGTCTTATTCTAATCAAAACCAAAATTTAGCTACCCTACAACTTTTTTTCTTGAAATTTCAGAGAACAGACTTGTTATGCTATTAAATTCTGGAAGTGAATCCAACCTGCCAATCATTTGCTTTAGAAAGTGCCTGTATCACAGAATTTCTTTCCAACATAAAATATTATTATTATTATTATTATTATTATTATTATTATTATTAGAAGCAGGTTAACTATTCTACCTTATCAAATCACATGTTTTGGCCACAATTTCAGAAAAAAAAGTTAAAATAAGTCTTTTTTTCAACCAGTAAGTATCTACACTCTGCAGTTAACAAGGGATCTTGATACTCTCTTAAAATTTTAATTGCAATAGCAAGCAATAACTTAACGGATATATTCCCTCAGATAGCAGCTCTCACAGTCTGCAGCCATGGGACTGACCTACCAAAAAAGCAGGCAGCACACTTAGCTAGGGTCTGGACTGTTTTTAATCAAACTGAAGGTTTTGAATGAAACACACTTGTAGAACAAAGAGTTCTTGTATTGAAATTCCTTCTCCTTGGGGAAAACTGAGACAATGGCAGACAAACTGGGACATGACGGGGAGCAGGGTCAATGCGCTAAATCAGAAATCTGAAATAATAGATTAAAACAGTCTCCCTCAGAAAGGCTCTCCAGGAAAAAAGGTTTAGCTACAGAGACTGCACAGAGACTTCAGTCCACTGCAACCGAGTCATCTCCTAAATTGTAAGCCCACTTAAGAATTCATCATCATAGATCTATGATTCATAGTCCACTGAAGAAACCAACTTCAAAATATCCACAAAGTCAAAAACCCAGAAACATTAAACTTTGTTTTGCTTCAGATGAAGCCTCTTGGTTTGCTATTCATACCTGTTTATACGTCCTCTCTGCTACACATAGCAGAAAAAAGAAAATCCACACTAGAGACACACGGACCACAAAACTTATAATAACCATTGAGAGAACCAGAATGTCTCCATTTGATCCAAATGCAGTCATACAAAGTTCACTGGCAGAATGTGTAGCTAGTTGTTCCAAATCTTTAGCTTGGGAAAGTCGAAAGACAAATGGCATTAAACCCAAGATTAAAGATATGACGTTTCCAAAAATCTGATAACCAATTCCTGGTATATAGCTGTTCACCTAAAAACAAAACAAAACAAGATCTATTTCTAGTTTTTTAATTATTTTGTAATTAGATCAATAAATTATTAATGTTACTGTCTTACTATCACCAAAAACACTTTATAACCTGATAGGTTATATGAATTTACTACTAAAAGAGGAAATCCTCAAAGAGCATTTAATGCACAGGAACCAAATACGACAAACCATTTAAAAACCCAACAAGATAACATTGCAGTTAAGACTCCAGTGCATATTCTTGTATTAAAAATAAATTCAAAGCTGAATTAGCGTCAGACAGATTGTGTTGCTTACATTCTGTATGTTACTCCTACTTTTGTGTTTTGCTTTTAGGTTGTGGTTTCTTTAAAGGAACCGTAAGTGTTTACAGTGCAGATACAACTGGAGTTCTACTGTTTTGGCCACGTCTTTGTTAAGTTTACTTCTACTGTGGATTGCCCAAAACCGTATCATCTCTGTATGGAGATCTGAACTAAGTTAGTGAATACACTGCTTTTTAACAAGTTGGAGGGGGAAACTATCAACTTGTCAGAATTAGCGATAGTTTTCTTAAGCTACGGTAGGATTTTATGTTCAACTTTACGAAAATCCTACACATTGTCTATATTGGAAAAAAGTACAATATCAATTAAATGATTTTCCAACTGCTTCCTGAAGAGGAGTACTAGGAAAAAGAAGGGAGGACTAAAGAGATATACCGCTCATTCTCATAGATGTTTGTTTCCTGAAGAGGAAAGGTTCCTTCTACAATCTTAACTTTAGCATGCAAATACTCAGGTCTGTATATTCCTAATGCAATACATTAGCTCTTCAGTGGAATCAACAAGATAGAGAAGAACATTCACATGTATTACTTTGGATCGATACAAGAGAGGCTGGCTATGATAGTAAGCACCTAACAAGGCAAATAACAATTGTCCCAATCCTTAAGACCTGGTAACTCTTTGGAGCAAGACCAGAGGAAGGCCACGAGGATGACTGATCAGAGGGCTGGAGCACCTCTCCTATGAAGAGGTGCTGAGAGAGTTGGAGTTGTTCAACCTGGTGAAGAGAAGGCTCCAGAAAGACCTTATAGCAGCCTTTCAGTACCTCAATGGGGCCCACAAGAAACCTGGAGAGGGACTTCTTACAATGGTATGTAGCGACAGAACAAAGGGTCATGCCTTTAAACGAAAAGACTAGCTATAAAGAAGAAATTCTTCATTGTGAGGCAAAGGAAAAGGTTGCTCAGAGAAGTCGTGAATCCCTGGAGGTGTTCAAGACCAGGCTGGATGAGGCTTTAAGCAACATGATCTAGTGGAAGATGTCTTTTGTCCAAGGCATGGGGGTTGGCACTGGATGATCCTTAGGTCCAAACCAAACCATTCTATGATTTTAACAGTTAGTAACAAGTAAGTCAGACCAATTTAAGCAATGGAACAACAATGTCAATAACTGATACTTCAAAAAAAACTAAACCAAAACAAGTCACAAAACAAAAAAATCATAAACCAAGCTTATTTTTGGTAGTGCTTTGACTCCTAAATACAGTATTTGCCATAAAATAAAAAGAATACTCACCCTGTTCATTATCATACCACTGATTTCAAGCACAGACATATCTGCTTTCTTGCAGTCATTACCCTCCCACACAATTGCACTTATTTTTTCTAGTCCTGGATTCAAACTGTGGATCCAAGGCAAGTGACTCTGGGGAAGACAAGGAATAAATTCCATCATACAAAAATCTATTGTCATGTCAACATGTCTTTGTCAGCAATACGTTGAATAAAAATGCTTTAGACTGACACAAATACTGTTATTTAGCATTTACATCTACCATATCTTATTATACATTAACTAGATTCCTCAAAGTCATCCATTTTTTTCCAATAAACAGCTAGGGGCACAAAGAGCTCTCCTACTTCATTTTCTAATTGCGTTGAGCTGTTGTGGCTGAGGATTAAGTGATTTCTTTGCTCAAATATCAAAAAGAAAGAGAAGTACGAA
The DNA here is from genome assembly GCA_033558185.1 of Dromococcyx pavoninus. Classification (NCBI taxonomy): domain Eukaryota; kingdom Metazoa; phylum Chordata; class Aves; order Cuculiformes; family Neomorphidae; genus Dromococcyx; species Dromococcyx pavoninus. The sequence continues at coordinate 56,328 of JAUMJL010000063.1, read as the reverse complement.
AACAAAGGTCTGCCTATAAGTCATCTTTCATTTTGTCACGTGTTTAATGGAATATTTTACTTTTCTGATTATTATTAGTAACATTCTGAGAAACATTCCCGCCAGAACAAACAATTTTTTTAATTTGCTTTTAATGGTATTTATGTACTACACAACCCTTGTTATGGATAAAGGTCCTTCTATGCTATCTGTGCCTGGTAAGACTCAGAGAGAGTGGCAGGAGTCGAAATAATCAAACACACTGCTCCAAGAGCCAGACAATCTCAGCCTAATCTACTGAATGTACTTAAGGTAGAAGCACGTCTACTCTAAACAAAGTACCAAGTGAGAACCAAAGGATCTGGAAAAATGTTGAGGCAACATGCTCAGCTGCGGTTATTTCTTGATTTCCCTCAGCCCTGTCTCATTCCTCTCCCATTCGGATGACTAAAATTGCTCTCAACTCTGCATGGTCACCTAGTACTATGGAAGCCATGGTGCTGGGGGTGATGGTGGAAGTGATATTATTTTTGAAAGTTCAATTTATCATTGATTAAATTAATTTTATAGCTTTATCAGTATTTGTCTGAAATCTTTCTATTCTGCTAAGAAATCAATTTTTCCTTTTTTTCCCCATTGAACAAAAAAAAATTTATATTATTAAAATGCAAATATTAGTTGCAGAAGATTTCCAAGGACTCCCTCTAGAGGGAGCATCAACACCAGGAGCTGACATTCAAAAATCTACAATCTACAGCCAAATGGAAAAATATTCAACTGCAGATAAACAAAGTCAATGTACATACTGCAATTCAACTCTCTATTGTAAAAGACTTCTGTTTTAGTGTTTATAACGCATATGAGCAAGAGCAGCTAAAAATAAATTTAAAAAGCAAAGACTGCATGAAATCCAAATTGCTCTCTCTTCTGTTTTTTTGTTTTTTTTTTTCTGGGAGGAGGAGTGTTTTTTTAAATCATTTTCAATTTTGGTTATGAGTGAAAAGCCTGTCTTTTCAAATTCTTTTCCTTAGCTAGCATTAATCTCAGCTCTTGCATGGCATTCCTTAGTTCTGATGTATGCGCTACCAACACATATGACATGTTTACCCAGAAGAATGTTTCACATTCTCTCCATGTATTTACTTCAACGGTTCAACTTAGCAACGCAATTAACATCCAACTTAAAGATAAGACTTGTACTACAAATGTAACTGGCACTATGACATCTGAACGGATTCTATCAAATGAATACGAATACTTTTTTTAATGATCAAGTATTAATGGATTCTGTCCAACACTAGCACAAGGCAGGCTGAAACTGAAGCGTTGCCCAACAAACAATAAAATTTTCAGAAATTACTGCCTATATGTTGCTACAGAATAGCATTAAAGATGTGAAATAAAATTATTAGCTTCAAGGAAAAAATAAAAACATGATATCCAAATAGAATTTAGACATATATTGTACACAGGTAACATCATACATATACATTATATATACCATTAGTACTATGTACATTATCTTTCTCTTTGCTTTTATATATACACATTTACATATAAGGAAACAGAAAGATGTCTTATGTGCTCACAAGAAAATAATTCCACTACAGAAAAAAAAGGTAAAAAAACCCCAGAAATCATTTACCACAGAGGAACTTTAAATTAATCAGTGCTTGTCTTGTACTAGAACAAAGATTCTAATATTCTAATATTCAAATATTCTTCAGGCTATTTCAATATATCATATCTTCTTCATTTGACAAATAAATGCCCGAGTAGAAGAAATGAAATTTTTCTTGTTTCAATTCAATCAAATCACTTTGGCTTTGTTACTTTCATTTAATAGAGTTCTTTCTCCCAGGCCTCCCACACTTAACGTGTGAGTAGCATAAAAAACATCAAAATTGGTGGCCACCAACCTGATGAAATGGGTCATCTCTGTATTCTTTCTTCACACATGGATTCATCTGAGGGCTTTCTACATCTGTCTCACTACTACAGGAAGAGTGGCACTCTGCACAGTGTAAGAGGTCCTCCCACAGCACATCTTCAGTTTCTGATTCTGGTCTTGCACTCTCAGAATCTTGTCTGGAGCTTGAACACCGAGAACTGCAGCTAGTACCCGATTTAGGTGTATCCTGAAATTAAAATATGCATTGGAATTCATACAGCTTTTGTATTCCACATTGTTTCCTAACAGATCAGTTATAAAGTTGAAATTAATAACTCTGTGTTTATCCATTCCATTATCTCTCTAATAAGAAAGAGTCATAGAATCATAGAATGGTTTGGGTTAGAAGGAACCTCACAGATCACCCAGTTCCAACCTCCCTCCCATGGGCAGGGACACCTCCCACCAGACCAGGCTGCTCAAGGACCCATCCAACCTGGCCTTAAACATTTCCAAGGAGGGGGCATCCAAAACTTCCCTGGGTAACCTGTGCCACATCATCACGAAGAATTTCTTCCTAATGTTTAATCTAAATCTTCCCCCTTCCAATTTAAAGCCATTCCTCCTCATCCTATCACTACTTGCCCTTGTAAAAAGTCCCTTCCCAGCTTTCCTGTTTTCTCATAACACAATTTTTCTGAAAAAAATAATCAAGCAATATTTCAGCAGATACATTAATTTAGTACTATTTGTAATGCATCACTATCTGAAGTTCTTCTTGAAAGTCATGATTAACGTATTTTACGTTAGCAGTTTTGTTAGAACTCTTTCCTTTTCTTTTACAAAGTGAGAGATAACATCAATGCAGAAATATTTTTTCTTCAGAAAAAAAGAAAACAAAGAAAAATTATAGAAGAGGCAGTCTCTACTGGGTACCGTTGAGTCATGGAGTTAATAAAGTGAAAACATTAAAAAGCTTGCCCGAACAACAATTAAGTTGACAAGTAAACATGAAGATATAAGAAAATGTAGGACGGAAGTTGAGACTATATCCACTGACTTTACTGATTTATTTTTTTAAATACAAAGAAAGCTTTCACAGGTTTGAAAGCTATTGTTTCTTTTTCTTTGTAATCACGTTGATAACAAAGAAAGGCTTCCTTTTTCATGGCATCAGCCAGATAATTAAATGGGGAACAAGTGTAAAATCGGTGATGACCAGATTGAGTGCCTATGGGTAAGGGTCAGAGGGGCAGTCAAGTCTGACCTCCTGGTTGGAGTATGTTACAGACCGCCTGACCAGGAGGAGGAGATGGATCTTCTATTGTTTAAACAGCTGGAGGCTGCCTCTAGATCGGCAGCCCTTGTTCTTTTAGAAAACTTTAATCTTCTGGATATCTGCTGGGAACTTAACACTGCCGAGAGGAGGCAGTCCAGGAGGTTCTTAGAGTGTATTGAGGACTGCTTTCTGTCACAGCTGGTGAGTGAGCCCACCAGGGGTGAGGCTCTTCTTGACCTGCTGTTTACAGACAAAGAAGGGCTGGTGGGTGATGTTGTTGTCGGAGGCTGTCTGGGGTGTAGTGATCATGAGATAATTGAGTTTTCTGTAAACAATATAACAAGAAAAGGCAGGAACGGGACATCGATGCTGGACTTTCGGCGGGCAGATTTTGGATTACTTAAGAAACTGGTCAGGAAAGTACCCTGCTCTTAGTGGCAAGGGGGTCCAGGAAGGCTGGATGCACTTCAAGAATGAAATCTTGAAGACACAGGAGCGGGCTGTCCCCATGTGTTGTAAGAAGAGTCGTTGGGGTAGACGGCCGGCCTGAATGAGTAGGGAGCTTCTGAAGGAACTAAGTAAGAAAAAGCGGATGTATCGTCGTTGGAAAGAAGGGGACGTAAGCCAGGTCATGTTCAAAGACGTTGTTAAGTCGTGTAGAAAAAAAAATCAGGGAAGCAAAAGCCCAGCTGGAGCTCAAATTGGCCACTTCTGTTAAGGACAATAAGAAGAGTTTTTATAAATATATCAATGGTAGAAAGAAGGGCGGCAGCGACCTCCACTCCTTATTGAATGTGGAGGGAAATGTAGTAACCAAAGATGCAGAGAAGGCTGAGGTACTTAATGCCTTCTTTGCCTCAGTTTTCAACAGTAAGGATGTCTGTTCGCTTGACAGTTGGCCCTCTGAAGTGGTTGATGGGGACAGGGTGAAATATGGCCCTCCTGCAATCCACGAGGAGGAAGTTAGAGACCTGCTGAGCCACTTGGACCCTCATAAGTCTATGGGGCCGGATGGGATCCATCCTAGGGTGATGAGAGAGCTGGTGGATGAGCTTGCTAAGCCGCTCTCCATCATCTTTCAACAGTCCTGGCTCACCGGAGAGGTCCTGGAAGACTGGAAGTTGGCCAATGTGACGCCCATCCATAAGAAGGGCTGTAAGGATGATCCAGGTAATTACAGACCTGTCAGCCTGACCTCGGTCCCAGGTAAAATCATGGAGCAGATAATACTGGGTGCAATCATGCGGCACCTGCAGAACGGCCAAGAGATCAGGCCCAGCCAGCATGGGTTTAGGAGGGGTAGGTCCTGCCTGACCAACCTGATCTCCTTTTACGACCATGTGACTCGCCTGGTGGATGAGAGGAAGGCTGTGGATGTGGTATACCTGGACTTCAGCAAGGCCTTTGACACTGTCTCCCACAGCAGACTGCTAGAGAAGCTGGCAGCCCGTGGCTTAGACGGGAGCACTCTGTGCTGGGTTAGGAATTGGCTGGATGGCCGAGCCCAGAGAGTGGTGGTGAATGGTGTCTCATCCAGTTGGCAGCCGGTCACCAGTGGTGTTCCCCAGGGATCGGTGTTGGGTCCGGTCCTGTTTAATATCTTTATTGATGATCTGGATGAGGGGATTGAGTCCATCATCAGCAAGTTTGCAGCTGATACCAAGCTGGGAGGAAGGGTTGATCTGCTAGAGGGTAGGATGGCCCTACAGAGGGACCTCAACAGACTGGAGAGATGGGCTGATTCTAATGGAATGATGTTATAATAAGTCCAAATGTCGGGTACTTCATTTGGGACACAACAATCCCATGCAGAGCTATAGACTGGGGACAGAGTGGCTGGAGAGTAGTGAGGCAGAAAGGGACCTGGGAGTGCTGGTTGACAGGAAGCTCAACATGAGCCAGCAGTGTGCCCAGGTGGCCAAGAAGGCCAATGGCATTCTGGCCTGCATCAGGAACAGTGTAGTGAGCAGGACCAGAGAAGTTATCGTCCCCCTGTACTCGGCACTGTTCAGGCCTCATCTTGAATACTGTGTACAGTTCTGGGCCCCACAGTTTGGGAAAGATGTCAGGATGCTGGAGTGTGTCCAGAGGAGGGCAACGAAGATGGTGAAGGGGCTGGAGCATAAGCCCTATGAGGAGCGACTGAGGGAGTTGGGGCTGTTTAGTCTGAAGAAGAGGAGGCTCAGGGGAGACCTCATTGCTCTCTACAACTACCTAAAAAGGAGGTTGTAGTCGGGCAGGGGTTGGTCTCTTCTCTCAGGTGACCAGTGACAGAACTAGAGGGCATGGACTCAAGCTTCGTCAGGGAAAGTTTAGACTTGATGTTAGGAAAAAGTTCTTCACTGAAAGGTGCTGCCCAGGGAGATTGGATGAGGCACTGAGTGCCATGGTTTAGATGATGGTGTTAGTGTTGGTGTTAGTGTTGGGTTATAGGTTGGACTCGATGATCTCGGAGGTCCTTTCCAACCTTATGATACTGTGATATTACTGTCAGAGCTACAGACTGAGCCCTTTTAGTCTCTTCAGTTTCTGAAGATCTCAACACAGCCTTCCCTAGCTCTAAACATATTTTCACTTGCATAGAGTGCTTCAAACTGAAAAAAAAAAGATAGACTGCCATCATGTCTTTCTGCTTCCTTTTGTCAAGCACTACCAGTTGCACAAGACTACAGTCAAGAGGCATCCCTAATATGAAATAAATAATCAATTAGCCTTCTGGATCTTCTAACCAAAGCCTGAGAGAAAAATAAATGAAAGAATAGAAGATTATCTAATAATGTTTTTAGGTAAAGCACCAACTTCAAGGCTTTGCGATTGTTATCAGAGAAAGCAACACTTGAATCCTTCCAAGGAGATGTTTCCTATATCAAGCAGAAAGTTTACTCACAAGGCTCTGCCTATCAAACCCAACTGTAAGTGGACTTTTGACAGAGCTGAAATTACTCTTTACACTCTATGCAATATAGCTTTTTAAAACAATGTTCCATATATCTGTTAGGTTGCACGCCATTAGCAAAAAAACCCGCATAATTTCTTTAAAATTGTAAATAAATAAAAACATAACATATCTCTTTTTCAATGTCTGAGTCCTTATGATTAAGGACTGCTAATACGGAATGTGTGAATTCCCCTCTTCTAAACTATGTCACCATCAATTCTCTTAAAATTTCAGTATTTTTTTGTGTTAACAATTTTGTTGAGATTTCATGATGGTATTTTATATTATTGTTTCAATAAACATAAGGGAATGAAAACCCAGAGGCAGAGTCAATCAAACTACTCGGATAAGGCAGCTAGTGAATGCAAAATCCTAAGTAAATGGAGAGAAGCAGCAGCACTTGCATGATGAAAATTTGCATAATGCTAATTACTGCTGTTTCTGTAACAAATCATGTTTCCAGAGGAAATAATTGGTATCAAAGGACAGCAAAGTTGGCCATAATCCGATGCAAGATCCATAGAATATATCTTAAGATCCTTACAACAAATTGAAAATCAGGATGAAGTTCAAATCAACTAAATAAACCCTCTTAATTTCAAAACTCCATTTAAAAGAAAAAACAACCAACCCTGTCCCCCACTAGCATGACTTCCAATTAATAGACACCTCAGATCCAATACAGAAGAAAAAAGGTTTGAGAAAAATGCATCATTCAATAAGAAACCAAGGGGTTTTATCAGTTTACAGAAAAGAAGAAACAGAAAAGAACCTACCTCCAGAGGATAGTGTTTCTTATAATGGTGGGATTTCCTGTTTCGAAGTGTACAATCACTAGAAGTGCGTTCTACATTGCGACGTAAAGAATATCCAGTTTCAGGCCCTTCCTCACTAGAAACTTCATCTGATAAATTTGTCACGGTCCTGTGAGTATCCTAGTGCAAGAAACATAGTATTAGTAAGGCATACAATCGTATTTACTAGGATTTACAGGATTTCTTTCAGCAGCATTTTTATCTACACACAGTTAAATCGGGTAATAATGCATTTCCAATTGTCAAAATTAAGTGGTACAGCAAGAATTATAAAATGGAAATTGTAATATCAAAATAAGCATTTCTCAGGTGATGAAGGGCTAGTTCATATTTTACAAAAGAACATTTCTGACATTCTTATTTTAAATGTGATTTTGTCTAAACCAAAACTAGCAAGAAAGGCTTAGAGGTCATATCTTCAGAAGATTCAGGAAAAAACAAATAAACAAACAAAAAGCTTGACCACTAAAACTGTGATAGCAGACATTATAACATTGAATTATAAATACATACAGTAGAAAGTTAACAACTACCCTTTTTTGCAGTGACAAAGTGCTACAGATTGCATGTTGAATACTCAGCTCATTAATTTATTCCACTTTTCATTTCCCTGATCTTAAACTAAAGCTAAGGTAGCCCTTACAAGTAACAAAGGGAAAAAAATGGCAGCAATGATCATTCAGCTGTCAAAACTTTGTGTACTCTCCATTTATTACAAGATCATCAGGCAGGACTCTGTAAAGTTTCCTTTGGAATCTTCCTGCCATCAAAAAAATGCTAAAAGACAAAATTAGTGAAGCTATTCTTTATGAACGCAACAAATACTCATCCCTCCCTGCAACTTGGACATCATCCTCTCTTCCATGATGAACTCTCCTTTCTGAGCTGCTTCTAGGTCAGGCCATTTGACTTTTTTTAAGAGCTGAGCCCTACAGAAAAAGAGGGACAAACAGAACGGGATGCCTTTTGTAGTGGCACTGAAACAGAACTGATTATCTTTGGAGGAATAGATGAGAGGGAGAAAAGAGAGGAGCCTATTCTAGCTTCTGCCAACTTCTCTTTAATGCGGGTGCATACTCACTAAACACAAAACATCTCATCCATTCTACCAAAGAAGCTTAAAACTTTTTTAAATGTTTTTTTCTTAAAAATCCTTATTTCGTTGAATTTCATCAAGAATACAAAATGATTGGAATTTATGATAAAGACAACCAAACCTCAGTCGCTATCACTACTGAGAAACCACCTCCTGCAGAGCAATAGAGTGAAGCTTTTGCCCTCTGATGAACTTCCATCATCTTCATTCTGACTTAATCATATGGATCTTTAATGGGTTGTTAAAAAAGCCTGGCTTGGCTGTGAAATCCACAAAAAATGCCTTTCCTTTATAAAAATTCCAGCAGAATAACCTTTCCTTTTAATATTACTATGGAAAAACCCTTGTTATAATTGATCATTGATAGTAAATATTAGTGGGAAAGAGTCAAGTGTTAAGAGCTGCAACAGCATTCAATACACGTTCAAATATCAATGATAAGAGAGACATGAAAAAAATGTTTCAGAACAGTTATTCCATAGAACAGTACTGGAGTCCTCAGCATAGGAAGGACATGGATCTGTTACAGTGAGTTCACAGGAGGGCCATAAAAATGATCAGAGGGCTGGAGCACCTACGAGGACAGGCTGAGAGAGCTGGGGTTGTTCAGCCCAGAGAAGGCTCCAGGGAGACCTTATAGAGGCCTTCCAGTATCTGAAGGGTCCTACAGGAAAGACAGGGAGGGACTCTCTTTCAGGGAGTGCAGGGATAGGATAAGGGGTAATTATTTCAAGCTGAAAGACAGGAGATTTAGATCAGATATTAGGAAGAAATTTTTTACTGTGAAGGCAGTGAGGCACAGGAACAGGTTGCCCACAGAAATAGTGGAGGCCCCATCCCTGGAGGTGTTCAAGGCCAGGTTGGATGGGGCTTTGAGCAATCTGATCCAGTGGAAGGTGTCCCTGCCTATGGCAGGGGGTTTGGAACTGGATGATTTACTTAAGGTTCCTTCCAACCTAAACCATTCTATGATTGCGTAAAAATAGGATATCCACAAGATAATCAAACCCAGCCAAACTATAAGTTCCGCTTCCCTTCATGATGACTTTCTATGCTTCCATCTCATGCCTATTCCTCATTATAGAATCCTGCCAATTTCATTGAGAGGGAAATCATACTCTCCTCATCTTCTACAGAGATCAACACCCTCCCCCCCAAAAAAAAACAAAAGAAAAGGAAGATGATTCCCAGGCAAATGCTCAGAATGACCCCAAAATTATAAATAATCAGTAATCCAAAATTTGTTCTATTTCAGAATAAAGACAGAATTGTGCCCAGAGTATCAAAGAGGCAGAGTGTACAGCTGGTCTGGAAAAATCCACAGACAAAAGACAGCACACAAATTTGTCATTTGAAATACACTGAAATACAGAATGGTAAAGGATTATTAGATGTCAGTAAGGATCCTCCTACAAGAAAAAAGGAAAAGCTAGGAATATAAGGATGAAATAAGACAATTTTTGGCTCCGGGATCCCATGCCTAATTTAACATTAAAAACGTTTTTAAGGATAAAGTATGTAAGAATGCATAAAAAGCATCATAATCATTTGACAAATTAATAATCTTTCTTTGAAAGCACACTTACTTTGTGAGGACTGTGATTGTTGAAAGCATCTCTCACTGTTGCAGTGCTCCACCCTGACTCTTCTGGCTTAATCACTTCAAAACGCCGCTCATGGGCCTGCATATATTCTTCACTGTTTTTACCTGTCTTTTTCCCATCAAGGGACACATAGCCATTATCAGTCTCAGTGGATTTATCTATGGAGTTTTTTGCTTTCTTAGATCTATATATGAAACAAATATACGTATTAAATTAATGATTCTCTAAACTTTTTTCCAGTCTAAATCCTGCTTATCCCTCTCAGCCCATGTTTTAGTTTTACTATTATGATGAACATAAACTAATATTAACATTTGATGCAATATTTGTATTTCATCTTCTAAATAATGTCTATTATCCTTTCCTAAAATTGCTACAAATGAAATAGTATCTGAAAGAAAACCATATAATGAGCTACTGAAAAGGAAACCTATGTTTTAAAAGTAAAACTTGACAGTTACTTTACCAATAGAAGACCCACAAGCCTCAAATGTAAATTAGAAACTTCTCTATTCGGTTTTAACAAAAGATGTATGCTAGAAGTCTTGTTAATTCAAAGCAAACATGCTCTGTACATAGATATTTTGTTGTTGTTTTTAATACACTCTGCTTATTAGTAACTCTACTAAAGAGAAGGCGATTTCCCTTTTCCATACTATCCAGTAACACCCATGGCAACACATTTTGAAATACCTTACAAACACATAAATTAAGTCTGTTTTCAAATCACAAAATAAGTTAATGAAATTCTGTTTCAGTATTATTATTCTTAAGATCACTAATATTGATGAATAGTGTTCTACAACATTCTCTAGATGTCAAGACCCTTAGCTAGTCAATAGATGTAGCAGCAAGAATATCTAATGCCAGAAAAAAGCCTTCTTGAAGCAAATGTTTGCATGATTACACTTCCAAATTAGAAAGTGCAGTCAATGAAGGAATTAAATGGAATAGCAGCTTGCTACCTTATTGATAGAGCGCTTTAAGCCTTTCCTTAAGCTTCTGTATTCTCAAAGTAAATGACACGAGAACAAAAAAAATCAGAAGTAATGAATATCTTGTATTTATTAGTCTTTGTTTGTTAGATTCCCAGAATTTATGAAAAAAGGTGTTATAAATCAAGTTTCCAGACTTTTTTAATTTTATTAAAAGTAGACCTGGTCATAAGTCATAAGACTATCAAAGATCTGTTTGGTTGATCTTGTGCTCCTATGAGGGAATATGCATTGCCTTTCTCTTTAAGGAGTGAGGCATTCATGAGAGCTTGGATTACTCAGCAGAAGATTAAATTCCTCTTTAATATGTACACTGAATAACGGTAGAAGCCTCACATTCCTCCCAAGATAAGGTATTCCACATATACAGAGGAGACCTGAACAAAATAAAAAAGGCTAGAAAAATCTGGATAAAAATGGAAAAACTCAAAACTGAACAATCGATCTGTTGGAATGCAGACAAAATAATGAAGAGAAGAGACAATGTTACTAAGATGTTCACCCTCCTTTCCCATATTTAGTCTCATTCCATTTTCCCTCACCCCTTCCTGGATAAAAGCCAACAGCATTTTTTTTTTTTTTTAAACCGAAGTAACATCTGCTCCACTTCTCTTGCAGGAAGCTACAGAACTCACCTACCATTCCCTGACTGATTTTCTTAATTCTTAGTCAATTTTATTTCTAAATTGGTACAAAAGCAGCAGAAACAGTTTTTGTAGTTATTATATATTTGCATGGATTAATTTTAATTATAAGCTTACAAAGGCAAAGAGACAGTAAGATACTTTGGCACGTTTTGTGCTGGAGAAGCAGTTAGTAAGCCCTCTCCTGTGTGCAGATTACCAATGTAATAGCTCACACACAGAGTGTTAATTTTCTTGGTCTAGTAAGAAGATTATCTAAAACATTATGGAGGCTTTGGACAAAAAAGGTAAAACTACCAACAGTAAACTTGTTGAAACTTTATTTCTGCACCATTCCATAATGTCATTGTTTAATTAAACCAATGAAGATAAGACAACTGAAGAAAGAGGGAGCTTAGCTTATTATTTAACGGAAAAAAAATGCTGTTCCACTTCTGGAATAAAGCACATACCAGCCTTTCAGTAGCAATTGATCGTAAATCAATAAATCACCTCAGTTGTGAGCACGAAGGAAGTAGCACTAATACTAAATTATTTGCAATAAGCAGGAGCCCAGAGAGGCCAATTTTTAATGCTTTACCATATACTTCTGGTACTTTTAAAAAATTTCTTTCTAACATTGCAAAAGGGAATGCAGTTCTCATCACATGCACACATACAGTCAGAAAGACTTGCTCCAGAAGTTACTAAGCTGTGTGAGTGGAGTAACAAGACAACTCTTCCAATTTGATTTGAGAACTTTTTTACATACTTTGCATGAAAATTTTAAAGCTACTAGGAAGTAGCCTCAAGCAATTCAGTAAAGATAAGAGAAAAAATGGAAGCATGTACGTATGTACGTATGTATAAATTGCTTAGATAAGGTTTCACTACTCTAGCAATGTGTAAGTGCTAAAACCACAAGATAAATACTACTCTGATATCAACCAAGGCTCATTTTGAAAATTAGATAACTTGAGAGAAGTCTTTAACTTCTTTCTAAGGCAGAAGCCAAAGTTTTTTGTAAGAACCCCTAAATTTAAGTGTAAAAAAAGCATAAATTTGGGTTTTAAGTTAGGTTTTCAAGCACTATACTGTGTTAGAAGAAAAAATAACAAACATGAAAGCTTTCATAGCTGATAGAAATGTATAGCTTCCTAGAACTACTATATATACCACTATTAATCAACTTTTAAAATTTCATGCTAGAAGTATTTAAGAGCAAAACAAAATGTATTTAACACCAAAAATAAATCCAAGAAGGTCTTTCTGAACATACGCAAAAACCAAATAAAGAATGACTTTCAGTCTTACTCATACATTAGCTAGAGAAAATATTAATGAAGATTTAAATCAAGTTTCTGGAAGACTGTAGATTTTCACTGTCGAGTATTTTATTCCCAAGTATCTTCATCGGGGTTGGTCAAAATAATTTTTCTCCCTGTCCACACTGCATACTCCATAATTGGAGTAAGGACAGACAGAGTGCAAAGTCCCAAATCAGTACTACTTCCTGAATAAATTACCTATTTGGTCATTGCCCTCCTTTCCAGCAAAACTAATAATTAGTATTTCCTAAATTGCCCCTGTGCTGGATTAGAGTTTAGAATTCTATTTTATTAGACAGAGTTCTGCCATTCAAAAGGATATTTACTGAATATGAAGTTCCAGATTACCTATGACCCGAGTGTAGCAAATGGTCTAGGTACACAGGGTCCTGCTCTAAAGCAGAGAACATAATTACTGAGGTTAATTGTGAAACTATATGTTTAAGACCTATATTTAAAACTCCAGAAAATGGTATCTCAAAGCTTAATATATCTGAAAAACTGCTGCAAATAAACACTAATGAGACATTCTAATGTGCTTATTTCAAGAGTTTCAAAATATGTCTTAAGAAACAGGACAGATGTCACTGTACAGCTTTCTTGCACTGAGGTTTCACAAGATTTTCCTCAGCAACATCCCCAAGTAAAGCAGTCAAAGTACTCCACACTGTGTTCCTGCTTACTCATTCCCAATCCTATTCTGCCATCCCACTGTGCTGACAGAACTGTTTGCATTACCACAGGAAAAAAAAAAATTCACATGAAGAAACTGATATGCATGATCTCCTGGGAAAAAAGGCATATTTTTCAGCTGGATGAGTTCCTGATATGGGCTCCAGACATACAAACAACTGTGCTTCTGCAAATCACTAAGGGCTACTTACAGCGTTCTCAGCTACTCTGTGTCCATTACACTTTGAAGAAACTGTGCATACTAAGTAGCCACCACTGTATATAAGTAGGTATATGTTAAACCTCAATATATATACGCACACAATACCTCTCATTAACCAACTCCTTAGAGCAAGTTCCACACAGTCCTTCTCAACTGAAAACACTGAGCCCAGTATGAAGGAATGGAAAAAAAAAGATCTTTCAACACTCCTCCTCTTACTGCAGAACAGTATCTTCAATGAATGGAAAACATTCAAAACTTTACAAGATTACACTTCAAACATACCAGAAAGCAATGTGCAGAGACCCAAAGAACAGCACTGGTGTCTATTACTGTGACTCATAGTTTGTCAAAGCTTAATCTACACAAAAGGTTAAGTAAATTCTCTTCTTGCAATATTTTTAAATATTTTAAAACTTCTCCACGTTTTCAACCACATATTCCCAGAACGTAACATGACATAAAATAAGCTTTAAGTGGTTAAGAGCACATATCAGAAGTATGACAGACGTGTTAGTGTTGCCATATTTAAGATGCAGCATGCACAACAAAACATCAATGTAATAACTTGCAGTATCTCTTTTCTCAATTTCATACTATTTTATGAGCATATTTTCTCTTGTTAATAAACGCTGATCTACAGCATTCACAATGCTGAGTGTACAGCACATCTTCCTACATAACGCTTTTTTAAAAAATTTAAGTTGACCAGAGCACTGCATGAGCAGAGCAATCATTTCAAAAAGGCTCTGGAATGTAACAGGGTTAAAAGTTTCTTCCAGTCATCAGAAAATGTACCTTCAATTTTTATTTATAAACTAAACACTCAGCCTATCTGAATCCTGAAAGTTTTTCCTTCAGAAAGTGTGTGATTTGATGACAGAGTTCAATGAGAGTTCTCTCAGAGTAAGAAGCAGCTAATGCAATAAAGCAAAATGAAAAAGTCAAATATTCTCATTGGATTAAAATTCAGAAACTGAGTTGGTTCATTCCCAATAGCCCACAGAGTACTCCCACACCAAAATATAATTTAACTAAAAGTTAATTCCATATATTTTCAAAATTATTGCATCAGCATTTGCAAAAGTCAAGAAACAATATGTTAGTACATGTTCAAATACATAAATGAGTTTATGATTAAGAATAAAAACTGGATCAACAGAAGTTTAATCATTAGATCAATGTTTACTTAACAGAAAAGGGATAGTGCATCTCCAACACATACGTAGCCTTGAATAAATACAAACCCTGATAAAAAGAAAGCAGCATGCCAGATATCTCTGAAGACAGCGCCAATACTGCAAGAGGTGCTTGTACCGTAGCTCTGCACTGTTCCCTCCTGTGTGTTATCTGTGGTACTAGAGCCATCTCCTTCCCTATGTACTTCCAAATGTGCTGCTTTCCTTAATTTCCTTCATCAGAAGAGATTAAAATCGGAAGGTAGCTTTGTAAGTGTGATCTACTAGTTCTATAACGTGTTCAGCAGTTTAAGCATGCAAAACAAGCAAGATTTAAAAACACTTTGCTAAAGTTTTATCACAGCAATTTAATAAACTCCTTTTAATAATAAGCATAAAAATTATTTACTATCATAATACTTAAACCCAAAATATATTTTGCCTCATCATCAGAGGCTTTGACCTGCAAAATACACTACTGCAGGTTTTCCCATTTTAATGGGACAACTCACTGTAGCGAACCATACGCAGTGAAGCGCTGGAAGACAACTTCTACACTTCCAACAGCATCTCCTTTTCCCACAGAGATCATTAGTCAGTATTGTATAGAGTTCTAAAGTTAAATTTACGGTAATATAAATACTGTCAACTCCACCACTGTTCAGATACAAACTGTTTTGAGGCAAAATGTAAGATTCAATGCATTAAAATTCAAATAAAACAATGCACAAACTACTCAACAAATAAAAGTTACAGAGCACCTATTAAGGACTCATTTTAAGGTTTCAGGCAAAACCAGCACCAATTTCTCATCTCTTGCAAAGCAGACCGTAAACCTTTACATTTTTTCACGCATGTGCTTTTAGAACAACAATCCTAAACGGTAAGTACTTTAACATAGACTATACCTTCTTCTTTTACCCCCCGTGCTGGGAGGTGGCTTAGGAGTTCGTGTTGAAACAATCTGACAATGCACAGTTCCAAGCAGCAACATAAGCCATATTGGCCCAATTACTTCAGTCAGAGGTATGTTATGTGGACTTTGGGCTGTATAGAATAACACTACAGCGGCAACTGGAAAAGAAGGGAAATGAAGTTCAGTTTAATATTTGAAATGTCTGAAACAGCAAACTCATATGGCTTTTGTTAAAAAGAGAAAGAGCCAGATGTAGTCATATACCTGCAATCTAAACCAACCCGTGTAATTATGAGAGGAAGGAGTTAAAATTGCAATTAAAAAGGCAGTAATAAAGACTTAAACAGTGATCTTCTGGCTTAATATCCATCTCTTCTTTTACGCGCCTGATATTACAGCTGTTGCTCAATAAAAGCAAAATGAGGTAAAGAGGTGGGGGAGAGCTTTTAGAAAAATGGATCTTCTATTAGATAACTTCAAATTAAGGTAAAACTTCAACAGGAGACAAAAACAAAAAAGCAAATGCCATCCGTAAAGTAGCCCAAATAAATTTAATTCTGTATCGCCTAGAATCGTGCAGCACAATCAAGTTAGGTGACTGTAGGAGCCATCAAACCAGAAGCAAGTTGCCTAGATGGGTCAAAGTCTCTCCATTTTGGAGACATTCAAACCCTGACTGGAGACAGCCCCGGGAAACCTGTTCTACCTAACCATGATCTGAGCAGACTAGACAATATCCATTTGGTCCCTGCCAAATGCAATCAGCCTGTGATTCTGTGCAAGCAGACATCTATTTCAACACTGTAAGAATCACAGAGTAAAGACTAGAAACTCTACACTCTAGCAGAAAGCATTTTAAACTCATATCAGCCAAAGGGCAAAATTGCCCATATGGATAGACAGTCATGTCTAAGTGAACCCTGTATATATTTCATATATACTTGTGCGTATATTTTCTAGTAATGAGGAAAGATCAAAGACAATCTATGTTAAGTATGAGGTAGTCCACGTGAAGTGACCAAGACACCAACCAGGACCTGTGGTTGGAAAAGGGGTAGCTTCCAATTCCACAGTTAACTGTTGATTTTATAATCCTCTAAGTAGCTTTTCATATATAGCCAACCCCCACACAGCTCTACTTGCTCCTGTGCCCAGAGCCCAAGCACATCTACAACTCAAGAAATGTCTTTACAGGCTTCAGGCCAGACCACACACATTCAAAAGGCACTGGGCAGACAGGAGGCCAACCTCTCTCTCTTCTCTGCTTATTGTATGCTCTTGTTGCTCTGCCTCTATGGCTGGAAGTGCTGTGTTCTGTAACTCAGCTGAGAGAAGATATCAAGAAGAAAAAGAACCACCAAAATAACTCCAAGAAACAATTCAAGAACAGAACAAGGGAAAAATTCTCTGTGCCTAACTTCCATGCATCCCTTGAGAACTTGGGTTTCATACCATTAAGAAGTGAAAGTGCTGTAACTTAGATCTACTCCTAAAAAAGAAATACATGATACAGGTTCAATAGCTTTCACCAGTTCTCTACTAAAATCAATTAAAAAAATATAGCCCCGTGGAAATTAATGTGCCAAATACAAACACGTAAAATCTATCACATGAAGGCACACCTAACACAGCTGATACCTTGATGCAATGTTTTTCACTAAAAAGAGATTAGACAGGTTTTTTAGGAAATAATCTTTAGCAAGGTAACCAATATTAGAAACAAAATGAATGCACAAGAGAATTCTATTTGAGTGTGGTAACACATTTCTAATTTCTCATCAGCCTTTTTCCTAAATTAAAGCACAGAAGTCTTAAGCAGAACACACAGACTAACTTTTATTACTATATGTGGACTGAGTTTTTGCCACATGAAGTTTCTTAGAAAGACAGTGTGCAAACAGAAATCCCACTTGCCTAAATATTGACCAAAAAATGGTACAGATAGTAAAAGGTACGGATAATATTACCCCTTCTAAATGAGCTTATCTAAGTTTTTCCCACATACAATTAGCTTTATAAGCTATAAAGTGTATGTAAGTACATAACTTTGACCCGTAGCACACAATTTGGATGAGCACATACTTCTGAGTAAACAGAGCTCCCCAGATCCATGTGAAATGATTTGCAGGAATAGACCTCCACAAAACAATTTCAAACTTCACTACAAGATTTCTTCTGCTTCTTAAAAAATATTTAGCAAAGCAGAGTGATCTAGAAGAAATTATCTTCTGGTCAATAGAAATCTGTAGATTGCAGATTCCCACCATAAAGCTTCACACAAATTTAAGAAAAATCCCTTGATCCTTTCAGTAGGACAGGATGGAAATCCAAGAACTTCTCTCTGCACAGCGTCAATATGCCATAGTTCAGATTATCCTAGAATTGCTCCTACCAACAGCTAAGTCTTGGTACAGGATTTCTCACATCATTTTTAATTATTTCTTTCCTTATTTACAGTATTTGGACTTGGACTTTCCTAAATTACAATGGTTTATTTTGTGAAACAGACACAAATTAAATTATATCACACAGAGTAAAAAGTTGTATCAAAGAAAGCAACTGTACATTACAAAGACCAACGAGTATTTATTTTATAGCATTTAAAGCTTTGAAATATTTGTATTAACAAGTTTAAAAATGCATACATACATTATGTATCTCACTACAATAAACAATCATTATATCTTTACATACTTAACAAATACACAATAGAGATACACACTATAGTTTTACAATTCATTTTCCTGTTAGAGTATAGAAAGTTTTTTAAAGTTAAAATTAGATGATTGTATAAACTAAATGGATAAGGAGTCAGAAGAAAAAGGTTTTACTTCTGCCTTAATTCATTGGCCTGTTCTGGTTTGACCTTGGACAAAAAAAAAATTATCTAGTTCTCTTATCATACATTCTGCTAATCACACTTTATTTCAAAGGAGACCAATGCAAATAAAATCTGGAGTTTAAACCTGCAGCCAAGGAAAAAATTATTTCATGTAGAGTTACATAACGCTGGCAAATATCTTGCTAAAGCTAATCAATTTCAATGCAATAATTCCAAGTAATACAGTTCATAAATGTATAGAAAATACTGCGTAATTAAAAAAATCATTTAACAAAATATACACAAACAAAATCAAGTCAAACCATTTTACAACAGTGTCAGTGAAAATCTGCCATGATGACAGAAAGTCTGAGTGACAACACAAATCTCAGATTCAGGACAGAAATATGGTCACTGAAATTTGAAGTGTATTGTTAAGTTTTCATAATATTCTTGACATGTTGGTGCTACCTTTCTGATTCTCTACAAAATTAATAACCGAGCTTACACCTTCGGAGTAAAATAAAACAAAACTTCTATATAAGTGCTAAAAGGAGAGGTTTGAGGAGGGGTTGTTTTAAATAGCTTCCAATCAAAAATTTTGTCAATTTGATTTCCCTTATGTGTACATTCTAAGTATTTACATTTATTTCAAAAAAAAATCAAAAACTCCACAGTTAATTCAGTACAAATTAAATAACAAGTGTTTCAAATAGTTGGGTTATAGTGTAATATAAAAGACTATTAATTCCTCTACAGTATTGGTTGATTTACAACCTCAGAAATAGCAGGAATATTTTGCCACATTGCAGACTATATGGATTAGGGAACAGTACATTCCAACCATAACTTAAGTAAATCACAGATATCAAGAAATCGGGGGGGGGGGCAAGGTTAATTACAAGATAGTTTATAATTACTGTCCTAAAAAACTTTCTTGCATTCAGAATCTGCATTGTATTACCATTTCGCTGCTTTTGGAGACTTAAGAAGGCTGCATAAATTAAGTGTAGGTATATTCTTAAAATAAATTTCAGAATACGACCATAAAAATTACAGTGTTTCTCAGAATAAACCACCTATGAACATGATAACAAATGAACGATAACTTACATATTTTACTACCCTTATTATTATAAATGAGATTAAAATTATTAACACTATGGGATTACTAACTATAGTATACACAATACTTCTTAAGTACCTATCTTGGAAATGGAGATAAGGAATAGTTTTGATAGGAGATCACACGAATATTTGTCAATATTTCCAGTTTTGGGACACTGGAACTGAGTAGTTCATTTTATAGCTGTGAACATCATCATAGAAAAGACACTGACTTTTTAAAATTCCATTTCTTGTTTTAAATACAATTACCAAATGATGCAATCATTCACAACTTCAAGGACGGATGGCAAAACAGAAAAAGTAATATTGTATTTTAATTGGATTTCAGTGGAAAACTTATCGGTCATTTAGCTTTTGAGGCACTTAAATTGCTCCCAAATTTCATTAACCTTCTGTTCCACTTCTGTTGTACACTTTGATACATTTATTCTTTTGGTGACTTTCACACTGTTAGATACTGACTCACTACATAACATTCTTCCCTTTCCAGTTGTCCTTGTATATTAAAGATAAATACAAAAAGCACAAAGGCAGATTATTAAAACTCAAGATTTGGCATCCTGAAAGCTGTGAACTGCCTTCTGTTTGTTAACAGTTGCCCAAAAGTCCCATAATCTAGGGAATATAAAATTAAGATGCATAGTCTCCCCACTGCAATGGAAAAATCAGCAGAAGCACATAAAATGACAAGCCTCACATTTGCCAGTCATTCAGAAGCACATCTGAGGTTGAGAAGTTCACTGCCTCTGATGTGACAAAATAACATGTAGAAGGACAACTGGAAAATGATCAAACAGATCATCTTACCAAGCTGCACAAGCTGCACGCACCTTGGCAGGTTTGGTCTTGCTTGCTTCTTGATCATAGCTCTTGATCAGCACAAGGACCAGAAAAACTAAAAGTCCGTGACAAAATACACTGCCTACATCAAAGGTTTCCTTGATATTACTCAGTCCTGAACTAAATTACATAGACCTGGAAACCTAAATTACACACAGAAATGACAAACTAACATGTGCTAAATGCTGAAGAAAGCCTGTGAGGAAATCCTTAGATTTTCCACATGTCCCCTTTGTATATGTAAAAGAAACATTAACCAAAAGGCACATCCTTGGGACAGTCATTCCAATATTTTCTGAAATACTGGAATGAACCTTAAGTGAAGCAAGTAACATGCAGCAGCTTCCATATGGTTAAAATAAAGCATTCAGTTGAAGTTGTTCCTGTAACCCAACTCTACCTTGAAGAAGGTAAAGAACAAGCAGCCAGAAAAAGATGACTCTCGATGTCACTTGTAGCCACCACCTGTAGAAGAATGGAAAGAAAACAACCCTCACGATTCCTTTGCGGGTCAGAGATGTCCAAGGACTTTCAGGTTTTGCTTTAGCAAAAGCAGATCCTTTAAAAAAAGAAAAGAAATTGATATATTTCATTGTTCTGTCTAATAATAACTTTAGTTGTTCAATAACAGAGTAGTTAAGATAGTTATTTAAAGGAGCAATTGTTTAATTGAATAAACCTCATACTTCCACAATTTCACTCTCCCCTCCATCCAAAATTTGTGTAAACTATTGGGGCCCTCGTGACTGCCATTATCAGGAACTTCTACAAATACTAGATTTTGGAACGTGTGAATAACAGAATATTACCATTTCTTACTCTGTCAAAAGTATTTTAAAATACATAACTAAAAATTATTCTGTTTCACTGAGGTATCAAACTTTATGAAGCAACAGGAAGTCACGTGAAAACTCCACATGGCCACATAGGCATATCAGAGCCCTTTCCTGATGCAGCAAAGGGATACAAAATATCAGCGTCTGTAAATTGCTCCAGCCATGTCATCAGGAAAATGGAATAAGGTTGACAAGCATAGAGAAGAACCTGTCCAGCTGTGGACCAGCCCCTGGAGCAGGCAAATCACCCAAGGAATAATTTATCTCTCTCTCTCCTTCTGCATCATTTTTCATCTCACTCATTCAAATGTCCTTTCTCATATTCCTCCATTTCTTTTTCCTCCTGCAAATGTCACTTCTCTGGCAGCTAGAAAACCACGTAACATTTACTTAATGGGGGTGTGACAATTTATACCAAGGTTACTGCTTAGAAAGAGCAACTTCTGTTTGCTGCTGCACCACCTCCAACTTGTTTACAAGCAGAACTGGCACTAGTGAGCTCTGTGCTGGCATACATAAAACACTCCCAGTACTGGAACTACTTTCATGCCATCTTCCACATCCACGCAGAGGAGTTATTTAAATGCTATTCATGTATATAACTATATGGAAGTGGTCTAGTGCTGTTCCTTAATTGCTACAAACATTCAGTTTTCAGTTCTGTTTCTTTCAAGTATAAATGTTATTTCATTTTGTTTTTTCCTCTCATATTCTCCATTTTGAAAAGTTATATTGTTAGGTAATGTAATAAAAGCTCATCTGCACACCCGCAGAGGAGCTCAAAGATACAATGGCAGGAAGGGGAGCCCCGTTGGGGTTCTTCTAGACCCACTACTGGAACCATCAGCCTGTCGAAGGCACTACCTAAACAAGCCCAGAGCAAGACGCAGGCACAAGAGCAGGTGGAAATCCAAACCATGGAAGGAACACCTTGACCAGGCCTCTCACAGGGCTGTCCCAAGAGAGCCATCAGGCCCCTTGCCCAGATGTCAAAGTCATGAAAGGGGGTTGCTGTCAGGGATGTGGGACTCATTATGGGATGCAGGGGAAAACGAGCCCAGATTGCACAAGACTTACAATGGGATATTTAAGGAAGAAACCGAGGGCAGGAGAAAGGAGAAGTTTAGGTGATTTGGGGAGGAACGAGTATGGGGAAATTGAGAAGTAAGGAGATATAAGGACTGATGATGCGTAAATGGGTGCTGCTCAGTATGCTGCTTGTCTGGCTGTTCCAGGTCCCTGATCAGAGCAGTCCGGATTGCCTTCGTACTAAATTCCTTTAACTCCTTCCTGAGCAAGGAGTGGTCTGTTCTGTCTGCATGCATGCATTCAGGGGGCTGAGTGCCACCACCAGGAATCAGGCGTCAGAGCACGAGACATGGGGTCCATGTGCCCATGGTGCCATCAACCCCAGCGTGGGCGTGCGAGCGAGCATGTGAGTGCTAGCAGAGACCAAGCAGAGTAACTGGTGAAGCAACTGGCATGGGAGTAAGGGGGCAAGCAGGTCTCTGAAGGCCAGATCTATGTGTGCAAGTGCCTGTGCATCTCTAAGGGTGAGAGTACAGCGGGCAGCTTCAGTTAATTCCAGACCTGAATTCAAAGACCACTACCTAGAATGGATTCAGAAGACTGCTTGTTGCTGGGCTCACAGAAAAAAAAAAGCTAAATAATATTGCCCCTAACATTCATGATGAGGGAAATTAAATAAAGATTAAAATAAAGTAAGACTAAAAAATAACTTTTTGAGAAGTCTCACATCATCTGACCTTCTGTTGTTGTTTTGTTATTTAAAACAGGCAAGAAATATTCAAGACCTGTATGGTTTTTGCTCCCCAGAAATTTCAACATAATCTTTCCTCTAAACGTCAGAAGATTTGGAAGAACTCTGAATGCTTGACAATAGGAGATTACTGAGCTAATAGCTCCATAATTTTAATCCATGATAATCCACGTGGTTTCTTTTTCAAAATATAAATCTATACAACAAAATTTAAATCAAGTTTTTAAGCTTTCAGTTTAATCTAGGTCATCTTTTAATAATATTTCCTATCCATCTTCTTTAAAAGAGGAGTCAGTAGGGTTGTTTGGGTTAGGCTTTTTTTTAACAGTCACTAGTATATTCTTGTTACAACACACAGGATAGCACTTATTTTTATACTGAGAAATTCACCTTTTTCTAGCAGGACCTACCTCTTACAAGATCAACGTCTATGAGGTCTGGTTTCACATGTCCAGTTTTCTTCGGTTTGTTTCTCAAACCCTGCAATAAGCAGATACCATCAAAATACATTCATGCAGATGACTGACGTTACAAAAGAAAAAAATGTAGATGTGGTCAGTAATTGTATTAAACTATACCACTATTGAAAAGTCAGACAAATATGTCAGCTTCATAGATTTAAAGTACTACAGAACAAACATTTCAAGGAACAGGGCACAACAAAAGCCTTTTACACACCTAATCTAAACCAAACCCAACCAATTACTGACCCATGAGGTAATTTTTCAAACATAGTTAAGCACTGAGCACTCATCTCCCATGGCTTGGCATTATGCAGACAACATATGCACACACCAGCATGAATTAGTAATACATTTATAATAGGTTTTTAGAACTTCTGCAGGAAATTACTTTCCTGAATCTTTTTTCTCCTTAGATTAAATTTCACAAAATTCTTACATTCTAACACCTTAATTCCAAATCTAGATAGCAAATCACGTGGTAATGCAAGAGCCACTGATCAGCAGGATCGACTGTAAGAAATCCGAATTCCAGAAAAGTATTGAATTTTTCTTAATACAGATTAGCCTATTAAAAAAGAGGAAATAAACCTCACACAACAGGAGAGCAGCAGGAAAAAAAGCAAGCTTGCCTTTTAGAAGGAGCATCTTCCTTCACTGAGGAGCCAAACTATCTCACAAAACTTTCAAGTCTGTTTTTAGTGCTAAAATATGATGCTGTAGTCTAAAGCCTCAGAGACAGATGTAATTTATTCTGGTCCCTTTAGACTGGGCTCTTGGTCACACTGGCCAATAATGATTCCACAGAGTACAATTCATACAGAGTAAAATACAATATTTAAAAAAAAATAGGATGCAAATGGAATTACAATGGAAGCAGTTGAACTGTTATCATTCATAAAGCAGTAAAATTCACTGTTGAACTGTAGATTTCCATCATGGTCATATTTCATCCACATGTAAAAATATTTTATACTTAATGTAAACATTAAATTCAGATTAAAGTAACAAAAGTGAAATTATCAATGACAGATCAGTGAAATCTGGTAATGTAAATCTTCACAAGAACAATATCAAACAAATTGCTCAAATATATAAAATGCAGCTCAAAATACTTCTTACATTTCAATTCAACTGGACTTATTTTTCATGCCGAACTAAAAATGAACTAGATACATAGTCATCACCTGATGTGTCTATCAGAAAAATGACAGTTTGCTTTACACAAAATTAACCCATAGAACTGAAACATGGATAGGACAAAATATGCTCTGAGGATGACAAATACAGAAAACTAGCTGTATTGCAGACTTAAGCATTGCAAAGAGCTTAATGTACAAATTTTTTACAGAACAGCAGTCTCAAAACTGCAGCAATTTTACATGAAATGTGAAAATGAGCCCATAATTAGTATTGGAAATTATTATAATTCTAGAAACAGCTACAGATTCTTGTGAAATCTCGCTTAAGTGAGTCACTATTTCATAATAAGATCTAAGGCTTAAAAATAAAATGCTGAATGATGTAACAGTTTTCAAATGTATTACTGCTTATGGGCCACAAGATTTTTTTTCTTGAAAGTCTAAGTAAAGATGTATGTGCCTGTTAGAAGTAATAAACCCCTGGAACCACATGCACAATTCTAAGAAAAATTTAACACTGTGGCTAAAATTATGTTTTCATTTTAAAGAAATAATTCTGCAAAAAATAAGTCAACAGTATAACTTGATGCACCCGTCAGAGGAAAAGGAGTCGCCACACATTCTTTAAAAATTCCATTCAAGTCTCAAACACTTTCACTGCCCATAGGCTACACTGAATTGATGGTTCTACTTTTTGAAGAATTCCATTTATTAAGATGCAGCTTTTCCACTCTCTTAAAGCATGAGAACTATCTGTAATATATGTGGAAAAGAGCAGTGTTTCAAACTAAGGTTAAATTAAAAATATATTCATAATGTTTCATACTGTTCTGTCCCATTCAGTTAGTTAATAACATTTCTATTCAGCACCAAACACAAGTCAGCTAAAAGCAAATATGAAGTTTAAATAAAAATGCTATTAATTAATAAAATGCTATTAATAAAAATTAGTTGCTGTTATTGTAAAAATTATTTTGCACAAATACAAAAGTTAATCTTAATAAAGTCTATTATAGTTCTAATTAAACTCCTCTTTGTATCCAGAGAAGGGCAACAAAGCTGCGGGAACTGGAGTTGTTTAATCTGGAGAAAAGGAGGCTGAGGGCAGACTTTACTGCTCTCTACAGCTCCCTGAAAGGAGGTTGCAGCAAGGTGGGTGTTTGTCTCTTCTCTCAAGTAATGAGCAATAGGACAAGAGGAAATGGCCTCAAGTTGCACCAGGGGAGGTTTAGATTGGATATTAGGAAATACTACTTCCTCGAAAGTGTTGTCAAGCACTGGAACAGGCTGCCCAGGGAAGTGGGCAGAGTCACTATCCCTGTAGGTACTTAAAAGACGTGTAGATGTAGCACTTCAGGACATGGTTAAGTAGGCACAGTGTTGTTGGGCTGATGGTTGGACTCAATGATCTTGGAGGTCTTTTCCAACCTCAATGATTCTATGACTATAAATTTACAGTATCAGAAACAGATTTTATACTAAAAATAATTTTTTTAATTGTTAGCAAAGCTCATTTATAAACAGCACTGTAGCAGCTTTGAGATTAAAGCACTGACGTGCCATTTTTAGAAGCCTGTTCCAGCATTACTGCTATTACACTGAAACTCACAGACACATCATCACTAATTTGTTAGCTATTGGACTCCTGAGCCAAACGAGATGCATTTGAATAAGCACAAGGTATTATTTGCAATAAATTATGTGTTGTTACACAGTAACATCTTTCATGATGCTGACTAGTTTGCACTGTGGTGGAAAGGACTCTGAAAGGGAGTAACATGCTAGGGTCCCAATTTGGAATGAGTCCTACTGATGATGTCACTGGCACTTATCCCTGCTGGTACTGCACTCTGAAGCACGCTTCCTTCAGGATCTACCAGCAACCCTGTTGCCTGGGGGCGGGTACATGGAGGGGTAGGCAGAGGGGCAGCTATGCAGACAGCCAGATGGGGATTTACAGCAGTGGGTTTAGTGGCACTTCTGAAAATACCATCAGCGTCGGCTTAAATGTGAGTTTCACAGGATCAGAGAACGACCTGAGTTGGAAGGGACCCGCAAGCACCATCGAGCTCAACTCCCATCCCTGCACAGAACATTCCCAAAATTTACATCATGTGTCTGAGGGAATTGTCCAAATGCTTCTGGAATATTGTTAGGTTTGGCACTGTGACTGCTTCCCTGGGGAGCCTGTTCCAGTGCCCCACCACCCTCTGAGTGAAGAACTTCTACCTAATATCCAACTTAACCTTCCCTGGAACACCTTACTGACATTCCTTCAGGTCTTATCATGAGGGTCCCAAAGAGGAGATTAGCGCCTGCTCCTCCTCCTTCCCTTGTGAGAAAGCAGTAAATGGCTATGAGGTCCCCCCTGTCTCCTCTTCTCCAGGCTGAATTTGCAGACTTTTGTCCAAAAATTGGGGACTCTGCAGTATCCATGTAAAACAAAGAAGTGCCTCCAGCACATTTCATTCAGGTATTTGAATACTGGGGAGGGAAAAAACCACCCTGAGGAAAGTGAAGCAGTGTACATTTCACTGATGGTAAGAATTAGCAATGCCTTGAAACTCATGCAGTAACAGCATACCTCTTGTGTGCAGTACTTGAAGGAAAAAAGGCTAATCTGAACAAAACATTAATCAAATTAACTTTAACGTCATGGAGTATGACATAATATGCATTCCATAAAACTATTACATATAGGATTGATTTCTTTTTCTCCAAACCAATGCAGCAACGTGGCAGGCACTGATGGCACTGTTAGTTAAACCCAAATGCAATGAACACTGTTAAACTGCTTGTTCATGGAAACAAAACCCAAAGTACTTACCAGTCTAATAAACTGTACAAAACAATGACAGCATCATAAAGGAGGAAAAGAAACTGCAGGTGTAAGGTAACTAACTGCAAGTAAAAAGAGCTCAGATAACTGACATCAGAATTCATCACAAAGTAAAGTAAAAGACAGAGGTACTGAAACAAGCCCTGGCTTAAGATAATGGAAAAGAAAAAATAATGTACTGACAATCATAAAGATGCAGCACTTTAAATGCTGCAGTTATTAATTATGTAAAATAAATAGAGCATAATGTGCCTGTTACATTTGGTTACACTCAAGAAGTCTGGTTTTACTTTACCAGTATTCAATACCACCACATACAATGTAAATTACATCAGCGTACACAACCACAGACAGCAGTGCTGGGAACTGGCCAATAAAACAAATGTTGGAATGCTATAATATTATTACCTTTATTTCTCTTTGCTCTACTGATTTTTCCCATATTTGTTGATCATATGCCCCAATCTAAAAAGAACACAAAAAAATCCACATTAGGTTTTAAAAGACAAAAAACAAACAAAATCAATCAACCTTGAACAAGATAAGCATGGAGACAGCAGGTTGTTTCCTTGGGGAGACTTATTTACAGAACAATCTATCTTCTCCATTCCAACTTGGCTGGACTGGATCTAACTAACCCGTAAAGGAGTTGTTATAGAGGGGAGAGGCAAGTACATAGCATCAGCTTCACTGCATGCCCCATTTGAGCCAGAGGACTGGGAACACCACGCTCCCTCTCACCCTATGTCAGGATTCCAGTCTCTGTACTGACGGAAAGCAGACCTACGGCAGCAACACTGTCAGAGTCTTTCAGTTAACTTTAGAAAAAATACAAAGTACATTTAGTTGAACCCATACCTTCAATTAATTTACTATTTTAAACCCATCTCCCTCTATAGTTCCCACTCCATTTCACCCACTTTTACAGCTACATTGTCTTTAGCTTTATCTCTTAAGACACCACAGCAACAAAAAACATGATCAGGCTGGCAAAAATGCAGATTACAGGCCAAGGAAAACTCAAAGAATATGAGGAAATGGCACTTTTCCCGCAGAAGCACTGATGAAATAATATTCCTAGTAGACCTATTCCAAACTCTCACTAAGCTCCTGGTCTTTCTATTCATGAAACTCTTCTAGAGATCTTATTTTTGCCTAAATGTGAGCAAGTTTTCAGTTAAAAAACAATAAAAAGGAACTGCTTTCTCCCAGGCTCACCACAACATTGTGGAAAACTTTGTAGTTATAAAAGCAGGACCATAGAAAAACTAAAGGTTGATCCTGCAAGCACTTAATAAAATCCTAGCGCTAAGACAAGTTTTGATGAGTTCTCTCATTTTAAATAACCATCAATACAGATACCTATAGCGAATTTAATAAATCATTGTGTATTTGTTTATACAAGAAATCCACACTATAACTGTCAGGTATTTTGAAGAAGAGCAACCTTAAACTTCAGGAAACTCACACCTAAGACAGTGATAAGAACAAGCAAATGTATGAAACAACACACACAAGTTCTGTAAAAAGTTATCAAAGATAATCAGATTGCTTTGAACTCTGCACAAACAGTATTTCTAGATAATATTCAGTAAAGATCTCTTTTGCTATGTCAATTTTAAAACCTCTCCATTCTAGTAGTTCTACCTAGACACGTACACACAACACACATGCACTGCTAGAGATCTAGAGTTTGATTTGTACCACAAACTCTGAGCAATTAAGTGCAGGATTATTTTTAGGTCACAAGGGAGAGACAGATGCACTTCCCAAGTCCCTTTACTGGCTGTGCAGAAAGCTGATATGCACAGCTTACTTCAGACTCCCAACAGAGAGGCAAGAGGAACCCCCGTCATTGAGCAAATCTGCCTAAATTCAGTCTTAACTGCCGGAGTACATTTTCTTGTGCCAGTTTGCAAACTGCAACAGCCATAAAAGGCCCAAGCACGAGTGGTACGAGTGCATACACCTTAAAACATTGTTCCGATTTGTCTTTTACTATTTCAGTCTTCAGTGTTAAATTAGAAGACATTATTAAAAACAAAAAACCCCACAACAACAACAAAGGTCATTCTTAGTTAAAAAAGGATCTTCTAACCAAGGATCCAATATAAATTCAAAAAGATATCCAGGGAAGTCAATAGGCAAACACACCCATAAGCAAAAAATCTAAAGGCATCTCCTATGCCTCAAATTCAGACAATATTTTCACAAGAGCTAAGCACCCAAACAATTTCTAATTTGCTACCTTAGAACTCTGAAAAAAAAAATCTATTGGCATTTGGTAATTTTAATAAATGCATTGCACCTTTCATTTGGAAAAGAAACGTAGACTGTGGAAAATAATTAGGGAGTCACAAACTATACCGGGCAGAATTAAGCACTTGCTACAACTAAAGAAATTAAACCAAAGGAAGTTTAAGAGCTAACTCCACCTGGATAACAGCCAGCAATTAAAAAGACAGTATCTTGAATAACCACTCCACCCAGACATTCGTATCTCATTGTTCTGGCTTTTTCTCTGAATACATCTTAAATGAAATTTCAGACCTTCCTGTTTCATTAAATTTACTGAGAAGAGCCCAAAGTGAGGGTATTGCGCTACATGATATTGTGCCTTCCGTCCTCACTTCTTAAAAAGATTTCTTTCTACAAAGACAGAAAAGGGGATGCAAGTCTGTCTCCTGCTCGATTATGCAAGAACCAAATGCGGAAGGAAGCCTTTGTGCCAATAAAGCTGTAAAGCAAACTCTGTATTCCCAATTCCATTCATAGCTGAAACTGGTGTAGAGTTGAAAGCGCTTTTAAAAGAGCGTTGTTCGTTTAGACAAATAACAGACCATTTGTTAAGGGAATTCAAGGAAACATGGAACACAGGGCAAGGAAGTTGACCAATTTAAATTTTAAACTTCATTATCTTTTCTTAAAAACAGTTCTTTTCCTTCAAGGCCAGGTAGGAGCCTCTATCTCCACAAAATGACAAGAAGAAGGGATTTGCCATTCTCTTTTTTTCTTTTAACATTGCCCCATAAAGCAATTTTTCCAGCAGGAGGTAAAATGAGAAACAAAACTTTAAGGGAGATGGTCTTTTACAAATGTTTTATTAGACTAGCAGATCTGGCCAACCACCTCTGATCAACTTTAATAATTAAAACCTTTGCACAGGGCTATTAAGTACAGGCATACTGCTGCAAACTGAAAAGAGTTAAAGGGATAATTACAGACAGCAAAGACCATTACAATCTCTCACATTTATTTTTTCAATCTACTTAATCTTACCTCTTCTCATTTTAAGAAGGTTTTAGATGAGCTTCAGGGAGCAGGTGTATGTGCTCAGCACATTAAATTTAGACCTGATACTCCATTTCCCTTCTCTCCATTCGCACAAGCACCTCCCTCTACTTCTCTTGCAAGTGCATTAGAAGGAAATACATGAAAACAAAGGCATCGTTATGAAGTACTACACTGGCACACTTCATTTCCCACACTAACGAAAAATGGGGACCACTAGCGTTACTGAAACAAGGCAAGCAAAAAACATAAGCATTAATATTTCTTTTCCTCTACCTTATGTCAGGAAAACAAATCTACAGTTTGTGAAACGTATCTTGCAGAATTCATTGAGAAGTGTTTTTCATTTACAACAAGATGAATTATAATGTACCATGATTACCAGACATGCTAGATGTCTGCAGGAATTAAATTCAAGAACATAAGTTAATACTACGACACCTTCCCAGTTTTAAATTATTGAGGCCATCAGTCAACTCCATATTCAAAGAGTTTTGACTTACAACTATTTGCATCTACAAAGTGTTTCATGTTAAATCTAAATATGAAGTTGTCAAATGTTTGCAGGTACACCCTAGCTCTAGACTATTCATGTATATACCTGCAGGGCACTGAAAAGAAGTCTAGCATCTAGCAATGCCAAAGAAATCGAGCTCTGAAGGCAAATAAAATGAAGGAAAAACATTATAGTGATATCATCATTCTTGATTCCAACCTGAAGAATTTAAACATATATAAGACTTGATCAAAGCAAGCTTTCCCTAAATAGGCAACTGTCCCCAGGGCTCCTCCGCAGCTGTTCAACCTTCCTGTGCTGGAATTGTTAGGCCAACATGAAGACTCCAGTCAGGTACTGACATACCACTGAATCCACCAGCTCTACACGAATCTCATCTGTTACAGCTGCAAGTATCCTTCAAAGAAAATTTAAAGTACAAAATAAAAGGGTCCAAAAAATGATCCACAATGGTACACAACAATAAATAATGCTTTGAAAAATCTGTTCAAAACTTACATGCAAGACTGCATAATAGCTTGTCATGAGTAGTCTCAATCATTCAGTCCCATTTACACTGGCAGTAGACTTTTTTTAGCAAACTATGTAAAGCAACATCACAATTTATCTGCTTTATCACAGAAACGTATTCTAATACCTATCTGAAGAGGATCTGAAATTTATCATTTATTATTTATTTATTAAGATTTGGTGGAAAAAAATTAACAAAAACCTCTCCCTTGATCTTTAAATTATTTGTTAATTCAAGTTATATAATGAGCCTATCTTGTCATTTTTAAGTGTAATTTTCATCATCAAGCATCAACAGCAACACAATCTTGTAGAAAATCTGTCAGTGATAAGTTACAGATATAAAAAATAGTATAATGTACCTGCAGCAGAACTACATAAACTAGCAGATGTTATTTTATACACAGTTTAAATCATGTATCATGAAAACAGTTAAACCACTTCCTTCCCAATCAAATACCTTAGGAAGCATTTGATCACATTTCTTTATATACCTAAAATTTATTTGGCACCTGTACAGTTTGGTTTTACAACATTAACAGAAATCAGCCTAAGTAAAAAGTTTAGCTCTTGAAAACACAGCTGATTTTTACTTCAAATAAAGCCTAATGCAAAGGGTTTCTGCATTCCATAACATTTATTCCTAGTGCTCTTCTCATAACAAGCCATATGTGCATTAAGATTGAATTTGAGCTTTGTGAATGACACTGATATTCGTTTTAAGCTAATGTAGCGATGGTATCAATGTGTAGCCCAATACTCACAAGGTCTTACGATTCTAATGGAATCAATTAATATTTCAGGAGACATTTATAATTTATGACAAAGCAGACTAGCAAAGATTATAATCCTAAGAACATGTAGTATTCCTGCTGGACCTTAAAACTTTAATGTTTATCAATAATGAGACTTGCATGCTAAGCTTTGCTCTTTAAAACCTCTAAATACTTTTACAAGCAACTTCGCAATAGTACTACAAATTCAAACAATTATAAGATACAGAGCTTGGTGAATAAAAAACAAAGTTGCTTCCTTGGACTTTCTACAAAGGAAATTAAGAGTTTAACACCTTATTAAATTACTCAGTGTTAAAATATTAGCGAATATGCTTTATTAAACTTTACAGTCCAACATTCTTCAAAAGCCTGCATGATTTTATGTATCAATTTTAATATTAAGATATCAATGTATAAATAATGGCTATACATGCAATATTATTAATTTTTAAAATAGCTTTTAAACATAAATGAATTGAGCATTTTAAGTGTAGAGTTTCAGTTATCAGATGAATCATTCCTGATTTTCTCAAAACAAAGAACAAGATTATTAAAAGTTATTTAAAACCTCATTTTATTTCTTATATGAACTGACCATTGCAACAAAGGCAACAATCCAGTAGATCAGCAGTATCTTTATGTCTGTTGGAGTAGATTTCTATAGTTAGGATGATTTTTTTTTCAGGATAAATACATTTTTTTCATTTTCAAGGGTGGTAAGGTTTTTTTCGGTTTTGATTATGGTGGATATGTGGACTCGACAAGCTTAGCTAAGACAAACTTCGCTACTACATCACAGATGGAAATCACTATATAACAGTTGGTCACTGCTAATAGTGAAGAGTTTAGTAACTTTTAGTCAAATGAGAAGGACAAGGAAGGGATTAAAGTTGTATGTCCTCAAGTGCAGAGGTCTGGATTTATGACTGCTGAATTCTTACCTCTGATTGCTAAAAGATTCTGGGATTCCCCTCCCTTCTCCCTGTTTGGCCCCAGAGGGAGAGCTGAAAACAGCTATTTAGAGTAAAATGAAGCCATTCCAAACTTTGAGAGTTATTTATGCTTAACTCTTTGAATTGACAATTACTGACCTGCTAAGTTCTGGGAATAACTACAAGAGCTGTGGACTTACCATTACTGCTCAGTGAAATGGCTGTACCAAAGCTGACGTCAAAGATAAAATTTGTCAACTATGTATTAATAGTTTTTCTGTATCACTCATCACAGATTAATTCTTGGTAACACATGTCAACCGTACTTATCGCCCCAAGTAATGGTTTATAGATTTTAGCATGTCTACTAAAACCACAAAACATCACACAATTAAACATAAAGGACAATCATATATATAAGAATAGCTGGAGACAGTTTACAGATTAAACTAAACGAGTACAGGAATAACCACCACCTACTCTATGCCATTTCCTAGTGACATGAACTGGACTCTAGGGGTAACTTTAGGTACCAGTTTTTTGGCTTCAGTGGACAATAGAGGAAAAGCTAAAAAGAGGCACAAACTGTATGAGATTCCATCTCTGTCATTTACCACAATTAAGCACAACCCCTTATAATAATGTTTATACTCATCCTCAAATTTCAAATTACAATCATCACAGAATTGTACAGGTTGAAACCTCTGGAAGTCATTTAACCCAACCTCCTGTGCAAAGCAAGTCCAGTCACAGTAGGCTGCTCAAGGACTTACCCAATAGAGTTCCAAACATTTCCAGAGATCAGGCATTTCATAGCCTCTCTGGGGTCCCATCTCAGTGCTTGGAAAACCTCACATTAAACATTTTTATCCATTAAACATTTTTATCCATACATCTAATCAGAATTTCCCACATTTCAGCTTGTGTTTACTGCCTCTCATGCAATCCCTTTGCACGTCTGAGAAGAGCCTGGCTCCATTCCCTCCATGGCCTCTAAACCAGTAGTTATGATAGCAGTAAGCTATTCCCTTTGCTCTTTTTTCTTAATCCTAGGAAAACCAAGATCTATCTGACTTTGTACTTCATGTGCTTCAACACCATAACAATGCTGATGGTCCTGCACAGTGCTTGCAGAGGAATGCCAATGCCATTCTTGTACCAGACAGCCCAAAGCTGGACACAGCGCCCTAGATGCTGTCTCACACAAGCTGAAGAGAGGAGAATAACCCCCTCCCTTGACCTGCTGACTACTGTACTGATAGTACCACTCAGTTACTCTCCAAGTATTAAGGAGTTAAGACCTCTGCAACACTTTTTGTTTAATGAGTATGTACTTGCATAAAAAAGAGCAGCCTCAAGATGTAACTAGGAAAAGAAAACCCATTATGACAGCTTCACTATTCAGTATAATTTCCTGAAACCACTAAAAAACCAGAAACCCAGGAATTTTACCAGCGTTGCAACTGGGATTTTCAAACAACGCTGCTCTTATCACAGCCCAATCATTTCCACTTCCCATGGCATGCTTCCCTTGTGCCAGCGAGTTCATTTGGGTGGCTGAAAGATGAACCAGATCACTTGGAAAGAAAAAAACCCGCTTAGTTACAGTTTCACAAAGCAAAACAAAAACAGGAATCAGTATTACAAGGGATTTCAACTCTTCACTCCCCTCGCATTAGATACGTTCAGCTCCTTAATGAGTCACAAACTTAGTTTTAACTGGATTAGTGCACTGACCAAACTCACCAGAAAGCTGTGTGAAAGTCTGTGGAGTAGCAAAGCAGGCACCAGGAGCCAACAGCCAGGCAACATGCAAGTCTGTTTCATTCAGCCACAGCACCAGTGTTTGAGTGATCTTTCGCACAAAAGTTGGAAACTTGAGTTGTGTCTCATCAAAACAAGGTGCTGAAAGCAACCTCCATGATTTGGTCAGACACCCCCAGTACAGAGAGGGACTGTTCTCCATGGGGATAACTCTGTGCAGGGAGACATTACAGTTAGGGTTAGGCTTAGAGTTGTCCCCACAAAAATCCATTCTAGACCCATGCCAGCACTACATGGAAAGAAACTCTTCTAAATATCCCTTTTTTCCTCAACGCTTTCAGAAACAGCCAGCTCCAACACTTGTCAAGTTTGAAGGCAGACCTTTTTGAACTGATGCTATTTCAGCATCCAGAGTTGTAGGTAATACAGCTGTACAGTCCAACTGTTGGCAAAAACTGGCTTTGGTGCCACGGTCGTGAAATGCATCACGTGAATTCTGTGCTAAGAAGGAAATCGGGTGGCTTCAGGGAATGATACAACTTTTGGTTTATTCCTCTTTTATTAACTTGGCAAGTATAATCTTGGCCTAACAAGCTCTAAAGCATTGAATATTATGGATGCTAAAGCAATGCAATCAGAACTTTAATTTTGCCCCTCAAAATCATGAGAGAGAAAACACCTCATTTGTTTTATTGTGCCCTTTAACAGGTGTACACAAGGGACATCCGGAACAGTGGAAAACTGCATTGGCAAAGTTAACTGATATGGAATCAGGTGCATGATTCAGGTTCAATTCATTAAGTTCCATTCTTCCTTCCCCTACAACCAGTCCCAAGAGAAGGTACAACAATAATCCTCTCCTGCAATATTATTAACAAAGTTGTATAAAGTTCCTCATTTAGCTGCAAGACTCCCGTGAGGACTGAAAATCAGAAAGTTGTTAAGGTAAATTTACAATTAGTCTCCAAACTGGAAAACAGTCCAAAAGTTGCACTATTATCTACAAAATTCAAAAGTATTACAAGAATTTCATGCAAAAAGCTTACATTACAAGCAATACTTCTTATTTTTAACATCAGTTACTGTTACTGAGTCAATACTTCCATTATACATGAAGAACCAGTATCAGAAAGGTATACCATCAGATACTGAAATCATTTAAAATAACAGTGGGGGTATCAGATTTTTTTCAGAGGAAACATTATGATGGTTTTCTCCACAAAATCCATTGATTATAACAAGTTCAGTAATCTAGTAAATACACACAATCCTAAGAATATTAACTAACAACAGGCACATACATAAAAATTAGCTCTATAGCTATCTGGAACCAAAGCACTGAACAACTCCAGGGAGCGATACATACACTCCTGCCACACCCTTCTACTGCAAGAACCAGTGCAGCAGAAAGGGTTGAAAACAAGCTAGACAAACCCCATCTGACACATCTCAACATTGCACTCCCCAGTGCACCAAGGAACACAGCTGAGGTTTAATTATTTTGCTTTCTACAAAGCCAATCTGTAACCAGTGGGATTTATCTCTTCAGACTTCACGCCTTGCACAAGTATTTGTACTAGCTGGGAAATGCAAGTTACCACTGGAAGCAGGAAAGCTTTGTCCATGCAGTCTTACAACTCAAGCAACAAGCTGGTGTAATACACTATCTGAAAGCTTATATCCAACATAACGAAGAATTTATTATTGTAGTTTACAAGCCAGTAATCAAGAGCTCTGATGCACTAAAAGCAGAGTACATCTATTGCAACAACAAAAACAAGTTTACACAATAGAAGTTCTGACCTTTTAAACGATTAAGCATATTACTAAATCATCCTCATGTGAGGAGTTCAATTTCAGACAATAGTATGAGTCATATGAGCAAACTGGTGTTTGGAAAACTTGCCTAAAGTAAGGTTAGAAGAGCTCAATTGCTTAACTCTTTCCATTAAAGAAATACAAAAAGGCCTTACTTTTGAGAAACCAACCGAACTATGACATTCAACAGACACAAAACAAATACATCAAAAAATACATTAAAATTGAAAGCAAAGAAACACAAGAAGCAAGTCATCTGTTCAATATTTCTTACTCAGCCTGCACCTGCTTGGAATGTATTTTTCTTTATGTATGACTAGAAATATCAGAAGTTCATGGGTTTTTTTAGAGCATTCATACACCAATTCATTAATCTGAAAACTCCTCCCCAAAGTAACATTTTATTTTCCTCATTTTATCATACAGGCAAGTCACATCAACGTGATCAATACCAACTACAAACCCTGGTTCTCTTGCCCCAGAAATAATGTTTTACTGATGGAATGTGCCACGTTTTGATGCCTCCCCACTTTCAATTTCACTGTTGTGAGGAATCAGTAGATCTAAAAAGCCAGGCAAGTAAGACAGCTTTGACAACTCTAAAATAAAAATTTAAAATTGAAAGCAACCACTAGTTCAGAGTTCAGTATTTTGACATCGTAAGCAACCAGATAATAGAAATGTATGAGAAAGGACAAGAAAATGTCTGGTATCCACTAACCACTAGCACAGATCTTCCTGTTCTCCAATTTAAAATCTTTAGTGCAAACAACAAATCCACGAGGGGAAAAAATACTGTACCATGTAAAAGATTTAAATAAATAAATAAATAAATAAATAGAATCAAGGACATAGAGAAAGAGTCTAGATACTCCCAGGAAAGGATTATACACCGCACTACGAAGTCAAAACCCTCTCAGGATTATCAGCCTGATTCAGGAGAACCTTCAGTAAATGGGATCCAACAATGAACAATCTAATTAGCATGAACACTTGCACAAAATTCAATACTGCTGCAGAGCAGCCATTTGTCCCAAAAATAAGACTCCACTTCCTCATACCAAAAGAAGGAAAGCCTGCTCCTTTGGCAGACCTCAGTCCACATGTGGATTGCAATTAAATTTTGTTCATACCATGGAAAATATTGGCACCTGGTTTATGCAAGATCTTATCCCTCCTGAAGATAGCCTAGTCTGTCATGAAGTAACAGGAGTCAACCCATCACAAATCCTTGTCATAAAGGCAGCATGTGATTTCTGGCCAAGCAGGCGTCTGTAGAAGCCTACAAAGGCTTGTAGCAGAAATACTGTCATGGCTATGAATGAAAGAAATGGAAATATACGCCTACAAAGGCTTGTAGCAGAAATACTGTCATGGCTATGAATGAAAGAAATGGAAATATATGTGAAATCACTAGAAAAAATGACAGAAATGGGGTTAAAAGTATGACCTGCATTGAGATAATGAGTAATCCTGTTAGGAGTAGTGTCCTGGGAAAAGTAAAACTGAGGAATGGCTTGTTTATATCAAGACCAGAAAGCCTGCCCTCTGTAAGACAGTGACTCATCAGCAGAAGATCCTGCCTTCTAACATCAGGAGGATGGAAAGCATATCACGTATGGCATTCCTTTTCCTGTACAAACAGCAGGAACACAGAATACAGAAATGTATTTTAAAAAGCAAAGAAACAAGCAAAACCAAAGAAGTAACAAGCATGAACTTCGCTTAAGATTTACAGAGACTTCAGTCTCTTTCTTGCATCAAAGGACTATTTACATGTAAAGCTAATACCATAAAAGATCTGTCCCAAGATTAGTTCATCATCACCAACAAAAAACCTCAGAGATATTAGGAAGATCTGATAGCCACCATCTCTGGCACTGCATAAAAGGTCCTGGCGAGACCAAATGCACACACAGCTTTGTGGTTGTATTATCAGTGTCAGTGAATAAAATTTATGACAAAATGAGTAGAAGCAGGTAAAATCTGCATCACTTTCTCATTCCTTAAGACCCTGCACTGTTGTTTGGGTTTTTTGAGGTGTTTTTGTTTTGTTTTTAAACTAATCTTCTACAAGTCATCCTCCAAATCTTTTAAAAGGACCTGCAATCAAGAAACGGTTCAAAATCACAGTGTAATCCCACTGACATTTTTACAAAAATACTTGTGGGAAAGTTTGAATAAGAGAATGGAGAGAGTATATAGGACAAAACCAAACAAAAAATCCTCATTAAGTTCTTAATTATTGTCAATTTTTTTAATACTAATTGAATGTTCAGTATGAATTAACTCAGTAAAACTTATTTTTCCATTTTTCCAACTGTACCATTAGTTCACAGTTGTAAAAATATCAAAGCATACAAGTATTGTCTGATTTCTAGAAATTAACTGTTGTTTAGCTAGAAGTTAACCAGAATTTCTGTTTTGAAGACTGCTAACATCATTCTCCTAAGGACAAGATGCATTCTCTCAAAGACAGCCATATGCCTAAGGAAAACAATAACTCACAGAAACTTACTAAACCACAGAAAGCTAAGAAAAAAAGATCATCACACTTATATCTTAGTAAAGAAACACAGCCCAAAATTTAGCAAATTTTTACGTTTGTAACCCAACTGACACACTAATGTTAAGAGGACATGATGATTTGAATTTGACAAAATAATAAATTAGAAAGATGCATCAACATTTCTACATTCAAATATGAATCAGAAGACATAGTATCAGGCAAAACTGTAACTGTGTCTCTCCTAAATAAGATCTTTTTCCTCTCTTCCCCTCAATTTTTTTTTTCTACTTAACTTCTAAGAAGCTCTAGCTTATCTCTTTTGGGTATGGGTTACACAGTTCTTTGTTACTGACAGAAAATATGTTTCATTTGTTACTTTCTACTTAAATACAAGGATTCATTTATGTGCTACAGAAACATTCTCCTGTACATTAACTAACATTCTACTGAGAACAAAAATTTTCTTTCCTTTTTTCCATAGCATAAGTAGCAAAGGGAGTAAGGAGTCTCCAACATAGACCAAAAGCCATTCCATTTCATTAGAAACAGTTACTAAATATTTATTTACTTTTGGAAGAAAAGTTTCAAGCTACTCACTCTCTTACAGTGCTACCTAATAATGCAGAGTATTTTATATCTTTTATACTTTACACATAAAACACAATAAGCCAACTTTTTTTTTTTAAAGCCACCATAAAACAAATAGAAAGCTTACCTTCTTCTGGTACCAAACTATAGCATCAGTTACTTTGGACGCCATTTATTCCACTGCATTCACACAGTCATTTTAGGCTGTTAACAGAAAAAGACAGAACTTTACTTCCACCTTTCCTACAAAGGCCAACATAAGGGAATATATAAACACTCCCATTACCTGCAAAGCACCAAACAGCTATCCCTATTTTACACCTTGTCTCACTACTATTTTAGTAAGTATAAATGAGGCTTTTCCTCTAAGTAAACAGAAAACTACAAATCTGCTCTATGGGACATCAGAAGCCTCAGTTTTGTCCATTCTTCCCAGTAAAACACAGGTGGCACAGAGACAATCTGTTATTGTCTTACCAGAACCTCATGACAGTTATTATTACACGCAGCATTTTTTTTAATAAACGAAGCAACTGACAGTTATCGCCACACAACAATATTCTGAAGTCCATAAATAACTGTGTTATAAAATGCAATAAAATTTCATCCAGACTATTAGATACTTTTGGAGAAAAAGAAAAAAAAACTACTAGATCAGTCCTGTATAGGGTCTGTTTGGATAGGACAACGGGTGATAGTTTTAAGCTAAGAGAGAGTAGATTCAGTCTAGATATAAGGAAGAAATTTTTTACAAAGACAGTGGTGAAACACTAGAACAGGTTGCCCAGAGAGATGGTTGATGCTCCACCCCTGGAAACATTCAAGGCCAGGTCAGACGGGGCTCTGAGCAACATGTTTTAGTTGAAGATATCCCTGCTCAAAGCAAATTGGTTGGACTGGATGACCTTGAAGGATTCCTTCCAACCAAAATTATTCTATGATTCTATGATTTCTGATACCAATATCACACATAACATTTTTAATAGCAACAATACTGCACCTTATATTTCCTCATTAAAAGAAAACAAAAATTCTTAATCTGTAGACAGTTTTTATAATGAAAGATTAAAGGTGATCTTTGTCTTTAAAACAAAGAGAAAGAGAAGAAATTTGTTTACAGCATTTGCACAGATAAGAAAGGCAAAGTAAAACACAATGTCCAACAGAGGGGATGGAAACTGAAACTTTACAATAGAATAAAGGTGTCTTTATGAAATGTCTAAGCATTACAATGACTCACGACACACTATTATACACCTTTCATCACCCAAAATTTCAGTTTTCTTAAAAGAAGCAGATATTAGATTAACCGATCATAATAGCTGTTTGTACGACAAATCACAAATACTCCTTCTACCAAAGCTCTATCAACTCTACCATCTTCCAAGATGTTTCTCAGTAAGAAAAAC
Organism: Dromococcyx pavoninus; assembly: GCA_033558185.1. Lineage (NCBI taxonomy): Eukaryota > Metazoa > Chordata > Aves > Cuculiformes > Neomorphidae > Dromococcyx > Dromococcyx pavoninus. Next base: position 14,830 of record JAUMJL010000063.1, on the reverse strand, counting down.
ATGACCCTCCAAAAGGCTCAGTTCTGCACTGACACCTATTTATTCAGTCTTTCCTAGCTCACGTATGGACGTACTCAGATTTTATGCAGTATATTACTCTAAAGACATCGCATTTAGTAAGACTGGATACGTATCATATGCATTATAGTACAAACCCTCAACAAACAGATTGATTTTATATCAGCTCCTAAGGATTTCTAAGCAACGTAATGCCAAATATTGTCATGTTTCACAAAGTTTTTTCTAAAAAGAGAAATCCAGTATCTTTTATACAACTTCAGATAAAAATACAGCACAACAGAAAGAAATGTCTCTGAGAGAGCTTAAAAAGTCATTACCAAATTTCAGAAATACCAGGACACTGACTTTTGATGCAACTGAGCAAACAAGCAGTGCAATTTTTCCACTGTTGATAATATAATTATGTAAGTCACATCAAGTCAGTTAATGCTGGGAGCCATGACTGTGTCAACATTTGTAATTGCTTCTGACCTATTTGTTTCTGATAATAGTAGAAGTTTTTCTAAAAGCAGCTATCAGTTATCAAGAATTCATTGGCACAATAAACATGAAAAGTATTCCGATCACATAAAGCAAGAAATCCAATAGAGACTTCGAAATAAATTGGTGTATTACATCAACTGGTTACCTTCTTTCTCACCCATACAAAGCTCAAAACAGGATTTGCTTTCTCATTTAAAAACCTGTTTAAGTGAACAGAAACAGGACAAAAAAAGGACATCAAACTACTGGAGATTATCCAGAGGAGGGCCACAAATCTGGTGAAGAGTCTAGAGGAGAAATCATATGAGAAAAGGCTGAAGTCTGTCACTTGTTCTGCTCAGAGTGGAGGAGAAGAGACTGAGGGAGGACCTCACAGATATCTACTGCTTCCTCACAAGGGAAGGACGAGGAGCAAGAGCTGATCTATTCTTGCTAGTGGCCAATGATAGGACTCAAGCAGGAAGATGTGTCAGGGGAAGTTTCTGTTTGATATTAGGAAGAGGTTCTTCATCCTGGTGGTGGAGCACTGGAACAGCTCCCCAGGGAAGCAGTCACAGCACCAAGCCTGACAATATTCAAGAAGCATTTGGACAATGCCCTCAGACACACCGTGTGAATGCTGGGGTTGTCCTGTGCAAGGATAGGGGTTGGACATGGTGATTCTTGTGGTCCCTTCCAACTCAGGTCATTCTATGATTCTATGAAACTTAAAATCACTTGATACACTGGACTATAAACTCAAAGCAACAGAAACCCCTCAACCATACACAGCCTCCACACACAACATAAGCTGCATCGCACAGTCACAGCAAAAGCAGCTCCACTGCTCCTAGAGATGTCGACATAGGAAGGACACTATACAGATTGTGATCATATTTGCACCCCTTGCCTTCCCCTCTTTTGTGAGCTCATCTTCAAGAACCTTTAAGTCCTTCTCATTTCTCTTAAAACAGCATCCCCTCTCACATACAATACTCTGCTTCCTACCACCATAGTTACAGGATGAGGAAAAAGGCTGGAGACATGCACTATCAGCAGTAAAGAACTAAAAGTCAAACCTGTACAAAACCCCTTCCCTCAACACCTATGCTAACTTGATCTCTCTGTCTACAAGGTCAGTAATTTTTGAGAAAACCAAAGCTAACTTATGAATCCAAAACTTCAACTGTGTCAAATTTGGCTAAAATTGGACAAGCCATTTTGAAAGGCAGCAATCTTTTTGCAGTAGTTCTCCAATTCACTCAAAACCCCTTTGCCTGAAGAAACAACTATATCACAAAATTATAAACCAAGTATAATGAAGTACTTTTATTATTATTTTGTTTGATTTCTATCAATAAATCTGTTATTCAGGTTACCCATGGTTTTCAAATTTTTAAGAAACACTTTACATTAAATCCTCCATAGAGTCTATTTTGGTGGTGTTTCAAGCATATCTGCATACACCTGTGCATAAACGATGCAAAGATGATGCTTACAAAAGTAAATACGACAAAATCACAGGATAGATGTCTCCAAAACTTTAACTGAGTCTGGCATACTAAGCAAAAATACCTCTACAAGAAAATACCACATGCTTCCTTCAAGACATCTACAACAATTTCCAAGACAGCACTGAAGTGAAAGGTGAAAAGGTTTGTTTAATTATTTCTGGACAGTGTTTCTGCTTGCAGAGGCTGGGATTTGTCTCCAGTCCTGTTTGGCTGGGGGTTTTTTTGGGACATAATGAGTTTGACATACTTGGCCTGAAGCTAACGTATCTAGATGAGAAATGAATGGTAACAATTCAAAGCACTTAAGCTTCAGCCCCAGCTCTGATTCTGCATTGGCCCACAGCTTACTGAACACCTCAACAGGAGACAAAGTACTGCAACAATGTGAGAACTATGCATATTCATTACAAGTTAATAGTTTATTCAGCTGACAATCTGTATCAATATTGATACTGAAGTCAGACTGGGCTCTAAGGCACATCGGAGGTAAAGTGAATAAATCAAAACAGCTGATACACATCCACAAGCACAACAGAGCACAGCCCATTCTTCTGCCACCTTCTCCTCCCATTCCCTCCAGATCCATCCATTTGTTTCACCTTCTGTATCCCAATACCTGCATCTGGGACAGGGACCAGCTTTTGCACTCAGTTGTCCTGTACAGAGTATCTTAATCTTAACTAGTTGAAGACATAGAAGCAACAAAAAAATACTCCTAACTTCAGAGATTAGACAGAATTTGCAAATAAAAAAGCTTGATCACAACATCTCTATGACATTCAACAGAGCCACTCATTACACTTCAATCACACTCACAGTCAATACTACAAACAACAGGCAACATTTTTTGATCAAAAACTTCATTACTTCCTTCAACTAAACACAGATAACTGGCTTTCGTGATCCCATTCAGAAGTGGGGTTTCTTAGCTATTTCTTTTCCATTTCAGAGCACAACCACATTCCATTTTAAGTAAGTACACACTAAGCCTTGCAATCAAATGAGCAGTTTTCAAAAGCCACACAGATCTATATTTATATGTCTTTGGGTAGTTACATGCTCATTCAAGCAGTGCAGTGCTTATTGTGAAAGACTGGACTAAATACTACACTACAGATTTAAATAGATTCAAAGTACGCATATTTAAAAATTTCACTCATCTCCACAGGGCTTTGGCAACCCACGTCAGATATACATGTCTAAATGACAGCCTGCAGAAAATAAAATCTATTCTGAACATAGAAGTTCAGAATAAAACTGTGCTCCTCATAGTGGCAAAGGCAAAGAATGACAATTTTTGGAAGAATATACAAGTCTAAGCAGTGTCAACTAGCAAAAGGACATAATGAAAAATACAACAAATGCATATAAGCACACGCAAATAGTTGCTTTCCTTGCCTGTAAACAGGGTGAATCACTAACCATTTCAAGGAACCTTGTTTCCTTTATAACAACCCTAACCTGAATGGTCAGGATACCACTCAGCTGGTGAGTCAAGACTTGCATGTCCTTCTCAAACTCATTATGATCGTGAAATGATGAGGCTGGCAAGTTCACTAAGCATCATTAGGAGTAAAACCGCAGAGCTGTGGCAACTGTCTCAAATGTTCTTTTAAAATGCAATGGATTTTTACTGTCTTTAGAAGAACTTCTCTTAGCATCAAATTAAAGGTAGTTTAAAAAAAGTTACTGTGCAAAGCCATGAGAATACTGGAACTTGTTTTCAACTGCTTTCCAAGATAGACCTGCTTTAGCATTATGTTAGACTTTCCATAATACAGTTTCACACAAGCAGGCATGATTTCACTGAGATATCCTAGCATGAAGAGCAAGGAGAAACAATAAATCAGAATAGTAAACCCTATGGCCTAAACTACTGATTTTGTAGCAACATTTGTATCACACAAACTCACTTAAAAGTAAAACATTATACCTGCTGATGCACAGCTATAAAATAACTTTAATGAGGAAAATAACTCACTTTCCAGATTCAACATCAAAATAGAAGTTAATATCATCATCAAATTGTTGACATTATTTTAAGGTCATTTTTAAATGAGACCAATAAACATCTTAGTTATATCAGGCATACACTATTGACTGAAAAGCTGCCTCTGCCACGACAAAACAAACTAACACAGGTGATCAATGTAATGCAGATACACCACTAAAACTTACCAGGAGTCACTCTTCCTACACTCAGATCCATAGGAGTTCTGCCACTGCCCATCAAAAACAGGATTAAACTCTTGAAGCAGTGCTCCAAAAGACATTCTTCTTCATATGCACTACAAATAAACCACTAAACCTACATCTCCTTTTTCAAAAGGAACATTGAATATTATATAATGCACTCAGTGTTCTGTTTAAGTACTTTATCTATGTATCACTGTTCTCAAAACAGCATTTCAGAATTGCAAATTGTATACAAGCAAATGAGAAACTTGTCACTCCTAGGTTCACATCTTTCAGTGGAAGTCTTATCACATTCCTTTCTGACCTTAAGAAATTATGAAGCACACAACAGGAAGGAAAAAATAGAACAAAACTTAAAAAAATCAGACACTGCTAAACTAAGGACTACATCCAGCAGCCAGTATGAAAAGTGCTCTAGTTGTCATGTCACCAAGACCCCCCCTACACTCCTTGCAGTCATTTCCTTGCAATCCAAGGTCATAATAGTTTGTAAATAAAAAGGAATTAACATTGTTGTTTTCCCCAAAGAATACCAACAACTCTGCTAAATGCCTATTCTTGGATACACCAGCATTCCTTAGACACTGCTTAGGAAAGAAAATGAATTTATGAACTTTGTTCGTCACTCTCTTTCAAAAAAAAACCCAAAACACCAAACCCAAAAAAACAACTCCAAAATAAAAAGACAATCACCCCCAAACAACTGGTGAAAAAACCCACTGAAAATCCCTAGACACCTGTTTGGGGATATTTATTGTTTGTTTGAGGAGTTTATTGGGCCAACAATAGCAATACAACATGAATTGGACCCTATGCTGACTGCTGGGTACCAAGCCCTGTTCTTCATGAACACAGATGTACCAAACCTGATAGATTATGACACACACAGACATCTGGCAGCGTGCCCACACCTGCATGTGCCTCCAGTAAGACGTCAGTTACTGGAAAACTGAGACTTTCTCAGGCTTCTTCATTTTGCCCACAAACCGCGGTGTCTGATCCCATTTCTGCCACTGCATATTCATTCTTCCATATAAGCTAATGCCCTTTATCATTTACCACCCCAAGCAGGAAGCTCCCACAGTTGCAGCTGTGGCACAGAGCACACAGCGAGAATCAGTTTTCAGATTCTGATGGGAAGCAGGCTTGACTTCATCATCTTCACCTCCGCAGTGAAACACCAGTGCCTGAAGGGCAAACTAGCAAGGAAGTTTTGACAGTGAAAACTGCCTGAAATAGTAGCAAAATGTTGAGTATCAGGATTTCTGAGATTTATTTCAGGTTCTGGGAAAAGAACATAGCGTGCAGTTGTTGCAACTGCTGTAGCCATTTCTGGAATCTGTGCCCTCAGCCTTAAGGTCTGTGCAAATTTCCTAATTTTGTTACATAAGCGGTCTCTGTTCATGACTCCATTTAAGCGATACAACACAATTTCATAGCTACATTGCCTGTAAAAATAGGGAGAAATGACTCTGAACTGAGAAGTTCAGGATTCTGCACCTCATAATTTACTCCTGAGCCTGTCATAGTGTTTATTGATTAGCAAAAAGTTCCTAATGTTTAAAATATTCTGCTATTCAATGAAGTGGAAAAAAAATCAAGCCCTTAAAGAGGACTATAATCAAATTAATTTTGCCCTTATGTAATAGATGTTAGTCATAAAGTTCCCATTAATCCAAATGCAGTAACTATTGCCAGCATGGCGTCATTTCTGAAAATGTTGCATCTTAACTAAATAAATAAATAACACAGTATATGGTCAATCTCAACTTCTGCTCTTTTCAGTTCCTAGGGTTTGTTCTGAATAATATACACACCCCCCTCATTAAACATATTTACAATCTTATAATGAGAAATCCCTGAAATACTGTATGTATGCATCTGCTTTTGGAACTGCAACAATGTTATTAAGGAATAGAATTTCTATAAATACTATGTTTTGCATTTATATACACATTCTTCTTAACAAACACTCAAAAAAAACCCCAACCCAAAATATACTGCTATGCTGCTTTTCTCCTTCTTGTGATTCTAAACACAACTGTAATTTCCTACAACAATAAATCTTGCTCACTGAAAATACTGACTTTGTGTTTAGGATGACGTGTTTATCTGTCACCAGGCACTGCATAGCAGAGTTGTGGCTTCTTGATTAGTACAGTCAGGAAGTTGAAAACCACTCCTAAACGACCAAGTTAGCATCATGTTCTACAAATAGTTATCCAGCAAGTTTTTGAAGCAGCTGAGGCATGAAGAGGCTGAGCTGTCAGAAAAGGCTGCAGTCTCTTATAACAGTCACTCTTCTGTGAGAGCACAGCAGCAAATGCTGAGCCTATATTTTTTAAAAAGTCTCTGGAGTGATCCAAGCAAAGAGTTGCAGGGTAACAAGCCTTACATGTGTATCTGGCAGACTCCTCAGAACAATCATTAAAAATAGAACACACTATACCTGAAAGACTATCTGATAGGGTCTATCAGCAGTTTCTGCAAAGGAAGATCATGCCTTCGTCTATCAGTAGTTCTGAACATGTCAAACTAACTGATAAACAAGAGCAAGCGATAAAACATACACGGACTTTCAAAGAGCCTTTGGAAGGATGTCAAAGACTTCTAAATAGACCGCTGTTTGTGAAAAGCAAACATTGGCACGGATCAAAAACTAGCTAGAAAACTGAACAAAATTTTGAGGTCAACATTCTTCATTGGAATAGGCTAATTGGCTAATAAAGATTAATAGCAGCATCCAGTCTGAATAAAATGCCCTATTGATTGCCTGCTCCAGTGGATAGCATATAGCTGATCTGCTAGCTTTTCCATTCAGTGTTAGCCCAAGGCAAGGTGCAAAATTTAACTAAATTTAAATTAAATCTTCCTAGACTGCTTTCTTTATGTTCTTCTAGCTTTCACATACCTGCACACCCTGTAGTGACAGAGGCAGGCATTCAGGATCTCATTCAGTACACACAGGCCCTGGTGGCTTGCTCTTTCCAGAGTTTGACATTAAAACCACTCAGGTTGAGCATACTCAGAAATCACGACTACCAACTTTCTAAGTACACTAACCATTACACTATTATGAGAAAGACGAACACAGATGCTCATCATGCCACTGCTTCACCAGGCGCTGACAGCTAATGTTAGCTTGCAAATAGAGATGCCCCACATTCCTGTTCATTTCCAGAGCTCTTAAAAGGAATCTTTCAGCAGAAGAAATCTGCCCACAGAGCCAATGGAGAAAGCCTGGGTGGCCTAGCAAGGCTTCGCGCATGTTTTAACCACTCTAAACCAGTACTGCCACAGTTCACCCCCCTCCTCGGTTACCAGCTTTCATCCCTCTTTTTACCAGCATTGGAGTCCATCCCACAGGAGACAGCATCATGGATCTGACTACCATTACTAAATGAGCAGTTTTCACCTGAATTAACTCCACAGATCTACAAACCACAGAATAAGACAAGCACTAATGCCTTGCCAGTAGTGAAGCCGCTTCGACAGAAGCCAGCTTGAACACTCTGGGTCTCCACCTACAAGCCTTCAGAAGTACCATTAACAGAGTCTATCTGGACTAATTAAGACTGTTTCCCTTCTCCTGCTCCCCCTATTTAGGCTAGTAGCCTAGAGTTCTTAGGAAAAACTGCTCAAATCCTTAAATGGTGTGAACCGAGTCCTGCCCTATCATTCCAGACTTCAAGCTTTTGTAAACAGGTCCAGCAGTGCCCACTATATTTATACATCAGAGAAGAAAACCTGAAGTTGTAACATTTTCAGATTACAATTAATCTTACACTAGCAAAGCTTAAGGTGGATCAACTTCAACAGTGAACAGGCAATATAATCAGAATTTAGTATCAATAATGCAAATGATATCTAGACGGGCAAGGAGTGAACCATGTACACCACAAAAAGCTTTTAAAAAACAGGTATCTTGACTCCAAAAAGGAAATTGAACAGCTCAGTGAGTACATCCCTGAATAAAAGAGGAATCATGAGGGAAACTGCAGTACCGCTCTGTTGATCAATTGTGCAATCTGGCCTGAAATACACGTATTTTATTTCATAGAATCTTAGAATGGTTTGGGTTGGAAGGGACCTTAAAGATCATCCAGTTTCAAATCCAACCTCCCACTGGATCAGGTTGCGCAAAGCCTCATCCAATCTGACCTTGAACAACTCCAGAGATGGAGCATCCACAACTTCTCTGGACAACCTGTTCCTGTGCCTCACCACCCTCACAAGAAGTAGTTACTTCCCAGTGTCTAACCCAAATCTCCCCTTTTTCAGCTCAAAACTATTGTCCCTCATCTGGTCACTGCAATCCATGATAAAGAGTCCCTTTCCAGCCTTCCTGTAGGCTCCTTAATATTTGAAGAACAATATTAAAACACTGGGGGAGGTGTTCTGAGAAAGGCTGCCAATTATCAAATACTCAAAACACCCTGTTGAGAGAGGCAAGTATGAACACAAAAAATAAGGAATTATAAATTAAATGACATTTTAAGAAACATACAGAAAATACAGTAAAGAAAACAACAGCTTCCAATAATACAGGAACTCCATTCATTAACTCAGCTCAGAGGATAACAAAGCCAAACTTTTAACAAAGAAATATTATATCACAACACATACTGTTAAACTCAGTACCACAGGAAGTCACTGAAGCCAAGACTTCACCCAGACTCAAAAAGAAAGCAGCTATTTAAACACATAATAATACAAAGGAAAAAAAACCCAACACACAGCTGAGGGAATCTCAAGCTTCATGACCCAGGACGCAAACAAACATCCGAAGAGATCACTGGGCAGTATTTGGCCATGTCAACTCTCTACCTAACCCGACCCCAGTGGCAAATACAAAGGAAAGCATATGAACAAAATGGCAAGCATAGAACAAACTGTCCCTTAAGATAGTTGAGCACAAAGAGTGTTTAGCTGCCAGGCTGGCATTTGCCAGCCACCTAACCCCCAAAAGCATCTGGTGCTGGTCAACTTTCAAAATGCAAGGCTTGCATGACTTCATAATTGATTCTATATTGCTTTAATTTCTTCTCCCGCTTTGCAACTGTAGTTCATTTTTTTAAGAACAAGAACCACAACTGTATTTGCAAACAGGAGTTCAATCCAATGCTTGGACTCATTCCAGGAAGCCATCTAGTGTCTCTAGAGTGTGCCTACACAGACCACCTCAAATGAACAACGAATTAAATACTGAATGCTACATGTCTCACTTAAAGAGTATTCCCAGCAGAAGCAAATTTGTAAAATATCCCATTAAAATCACATTTAAATTAACAAACAAGAGAATAGTTCTATGAACTCTCCGAAATCCTCCCTCCAGCTGAAAAAAACGCACAATGATAAGCTCTATTTCCAAATTTCTCGACAACATAATGAGTATCTCTGCATATGTATGTTTGCTTTAAACTTGAAGCTGGCCATGCTTTGCAATGGGGCTGGACCAGATAGATGACTTCCAGAAACACCTTTCAACCTAAATTATTTTATGATTATATGCAGGGCATACCCAAACATTACACACTAATACACTATAGCCCTTATTACTACTAACTTTTTCCCCCTATAGGCAATTAATTAAGCTGCTTGTATTCTCCTTACAAATCTGAACACAATTTCTTCAAGTAGTTAACTGCTTCCTCTGTGTTCAGCGAGAAGAATCTTTATGAAGAACAGCACAGTAAATTCAAGGGAGAAAAAATAGTATCTAAAGGTTTCAAAGTTTTTCATTTTTCACATCACTACATCTCTTAAAGCAAGCAGTGGTCAACTGTCAGTGACCAATCAGAAGGATCAGTACCTCTGACAGAGGTATCCTAAAATAATTTTGGTTTGTTTCATTTATAAAACAAACAAAAAAAAACAACACAGAAAAAAACAGGCATACCTGGTTCCATGGGCAGAAGCAATTAAGCCTGGCTAAGCAGTGCACCATGGCTCCCCATCATCCCTCTCCAAGATTCTCCTGCCCCCACCCATATTACCAACTGCCCCAACTATTTAGCTGGGCCAGTAGCAGTACACACTATAATGGCTCAGAGCTTAGCCCATAGACGGCCAACAGTTGCTCTCTTTCTGAAGAAAGAAGGGACTCAATTATACCTGCCTTTCTTTGGGTGGTAATATCAATTTGGGTCATTACTTGTCAAACGTTTTATAGAGATCTGTCAGTCTGAAGGTACTTAAAGTCTTTCAGTTACCACTAGATTTTTTTTTTGTCATCTGAGTGACTAAAGAAGTTACTTGAATGGAAGAAGATGGAAAAAGAAAGTAACTGTCCAAGCTTCGTGCCCTTAGTAAGCCTAGCTAAAAATTCACAAAAACTGTTTGGTGATGAATCCACAGAGCATGCTGTTTATTATGAAAAGAACTTCCTCAGACAGAAAAACAAACCCTGTGACTGTCATGACTCTCACTCACAGAGGTCCTGAGAAAAGGAAAGAAATATATGGTTTTATATCCTTCACAAAATTTCTACTATCAACAAGCAAAAGACATGCTATTTAGAAAAGGCCAGGGAAGACAGTATATGTAACTTTGGAGAACTGGGAAAGAAATAATGTCCACAAAGCAAGGGGAAAAATTTCTACTACAAGCATTGAATCAAATCAACAAGGTTTTCAAATTCTTTTTCAGATGACTCAGGCTCATGTTTTATGCTTTATAATATTTATATCCAGAATAAAAACATACACTGGCAGCAAAACATAGCAACAGAAAATTCAACTGCACAAACATTCCACTTCAAATGACGATCCGGATCTTAAACACACCAGTTTCAATTACCACTCTCAACTTTCACCTTCAGAAATGAAAATTGTTTGCAAACATTGTAAAATAGAGCTTTGGGAGGGAAAAGAAATCAAAACTTACATAAGTATGATGCGTGTACACATATCAGTTCATAAACACCTTACTGGAACAAAAATAAGTCTTCTGAGAAAAGGATTATCCTTTCCAGGGAACCACAAATGAAGAGACAAATCAAACAAGATCACCAAAACCTTCAGAGCTACAGAAATAGCCAAATACATGAAGCTATTTATAACCCAGAGATCTATTCACAGAACACTTTTAGCCTCTAACCCCTGGAAAACAAGTGTCTCATGCTAAGCGCTGATGTATATAACAAATATATCCTTTTGCCCCTTAGTTACCACTCTATGTGCAGCTAAAGACACTAGGATTCACTTACTAGGATTAACAGGTTATTTCAAGTGATGCGCTTCTCCCTGGTAAAACAAGACACCACCATCTGCTTAACAGCATCAACAGGAAGATACAAGCGGGCAAATTGCTGATGACACACCGTGTTTAGACTCCTTCCCATTAGAGAACTTGTGTGTCAAAATTGTAAAACCAGCTGTATTTTCTGTAGGAATGTTTCATCACAAAGAATTTCAGAACATTAATTAAAGTACTTTCAACAAGTCAGGTTTTCCAATTAATTACTTTTTCTAGTTAATTATATGACAGATGGATAAGATACTGGCAAATTTGGAACAAAACGCAAGATTCAGCAGCACTACTTTTCAAGTGACCAATAACATGTAGAAACAGTAAGAGACAAAATACCAAGTGTGAAACCTTGAGAATATGGACTGAAACTACCACTGAATCTCACACACTTGGGTCTCACATGCCCAGGGAGCACGTATGAAAAACAAAAGGTGAAGAAGCCAACACCTGGACAGTTCTACTACTGCACAACCATTTTCCCCTACTCCTTTATTTCTTCTAGCAAAGACGGCAAATACAGAACTTATCAGGAAAACTGCTGTGACAGAAATTTGAGTATGAAGAAATCTTAACTCATGGGAAGTAGCCTAATATTTAGTTCCCAAACTGAAAACCAAGGACAACACAGAAGCTGTGGATAGGTTGGCAGTGGGTTAGAGGGGAAAGGAAAACAAAGGGGGGGAAGGGGAAAGGAAAACAAAGGGGGGGAAGGGGAGAGGAAAACAAAGGGGGGGAAGGGGAGAGGGGGGAAAAAGGGGGGGGAAAGGGGAGAGGGGGGAAAAAGGGGGGGGAAAGGGGAGAGGGGGGAAAAAGGGGGGGAAAGGGGAGAGGGGGGAAAAAGGGGGGGAAAGGGGAGAGGGGGGAAAAAGGGGGGGAAAGGGGAGAGGGGGGAAAAAGGGGGGGAAAGGGGAGAGGGGGGAAAAAGGGGGGGAAAGGGGAGAGGGGGGAAAAAGGGGGGGAAAGGGGAGAGGGGGAAAAAGGGGGGGAAAGGGGAGAGGGGGGAAAAAGGGGGGGAAAGGGGAGAGGGGGGAAAAAGGGGGGGAAAGGGGAGAGGGGGAAAAAGGGGGGGAAAGGGGAGAGGGGGGAAAAAGGGGGGGAAAGGGGAGAGGGGGGAAAAAGGGGGGAAAGGGGAGAGGGGGGAAAAAGGGGGGGAAAGGGGAGAGGGGGAAAAAGGGGGGGAAAGGGGAGAGGGGGGAAAAAGGGGGGAAAGGGGAGAGGGGGGAAAAAGGGGGGGAAAGGGGAGAGGGGGGAAAAAGGGGGGAAAGGGGAGAGGGGGGAAAAAGGGGGGGAAAGGGGAGAGGGGGGAAAAAGGGGGGGAAAGGGGAGAGGGGGGAAAAAGGGGGGGAAAGGGGAGAGGGGGGAAAAAGGGGGGGAAAGGGGAGAGGGGGGAAAAAGGGGGGGAAAGGGGAGAGGGGGGAAAAAGGGGGGAAAGGGGAAAGGGGAGAGGGGGGAAAAAGGGGGGGAAAGGGGAGAGGGGGGAAAAAGGGGGGGAAAGGGGAGAGGGGGGAAAAAGGGGGGGAAAGGGGAGAGGGGGGAAAAAGGGGGGGAAAGGGGAGAGGGGGGAAAAAGGGGGGGAAAGGGAGAGGGGGGAAAAAGGGGGGGAAAGGGGAGAGGGGGGAAAAAGGGGGGGAAAGGGGAGAGGGGGGAAAAAGGGGGGGAAAGGGGAGAGGGGGGAAAAAGGGGGGGAAAGGGGAGAGGGGGGAAAAAGGGGGGGAAAGGGGAGAGGGGGAAAAAGGGGGGGAAAGGGGAAAAGGAAAAAGGGGGGGAAAGGGGAAAAGGAAAAAGGGGGGAAGGGGAAAAGGAAAAAGGGGGGAAAGGGGAAAAGGAAAAAGGGGGGAAAGGGGAAAAGGAAAAAGGGGGGGAAAGGGGAAAAGGAAAAAGGGGGGGAAAGGGGAAAAGGAAAAAGGGGGGGAAAGGGGAAAAGGAAAAAGGGGGGAAAGGGGAAAAGGAAAAAGGGGGGGAAAGGGGAAAAGGAAAAAGGGGGGGAAAGGGGAAAAGGAAAAAGGGGGGGAAAGGGGAAAAGGAAAAAGGGGGGGAAAGGGGAAAAGGAAAAAGGGGGGGAAAGGGGAAAAGGAAAAAGGGGGGGAAAGGGGAAAAGGAAAAAGGGGGGGAAAGGGGAAAAGGAAAAAGGGGGGGAAAGGGGAAAAGGAAAAAGGGGGGGAAAGGGGAAAAGGAAAAAGGGGGGGAAAGGGGAAAAGGAAAAAGGGGGGGAAAGGGGAAAAGGAAAAAGGGGGGGAAAGGGGAAAAGGAAAAAGGGGGGGAAAGGGGAAAAGGAAAAAGGGGGGGAAAGGGGAAAAGGAAAAAGGGGGGGAAAGGGGAAAAGGAAAAAGGGGAAAAAGAAAAAGGAAGCACCAAAGGAAAGGTAAGGCATGTAAAACAAAAGCACGCAGAAGGAAACAAGCTGAAAGATGAAGATGCCGAAATTTGGAATCTTTAAAGGAAAACAGAAAAAGACTTGCCATCACCTGAAATAAGCATTACAGCGGCTCGGGATGAGCCAGAGCACTCACCGAGGCAGGATGCGCTCCGGCCGACACGCACTGGGCCAGGGCCGACGCCTCGGGCCGCCCACCCGCCCACGGACCCAGCGGCGGGAGCGCGTCCAGAGCGGCCCCAAGGCTCGGGGCGGCCGGGGCTCCTCACGAGGGGCCGGGCGGGCAGTGAGAGCGCGGAGTGCCAGGGCTGAGGGGCAGGGGGTGCTCGGAGCCCCGCGGGAGGCAGGGTGGACTGAGGGCGCTCGGAGCCCCAGGAGGGGGGGCAGAAGGGAAAGGAGGGGCTCAGAGCCCCGTGGGGCGGCGGTGCCGGGGAAGGCTCGGAGCCCCGGGGGAGCAGGAGATTCAGTGTCTCAATCGAGACGCCGGGAATGGGGGGGGGGGGGGGGGCGGGGCGGCTCGGAGCCCCAGGAGGACCGGCGCGTGTACCGAACCCGCTGCCGCCGGAGGGGACGCGGGCGCCGCCGAGGCCGCAGGGCTCCCGCCCGCTCCTCTGGGGAGAGGCGCGCAGGGAGGTCCCCGGGCTGGGGGCGAGGGCAGCAGGCGGCCCCACTGGGGATGCGCGCGCCGCCCGCCGCCCCGACACCCCTCACGAACCCGTTCGCCGCCTCTTCCAGCGTCGCGGGGGCACCCGGCGCTCCATGTGTGTGTGACCCCCGCGTCCCACCCCCCTACCCCGCTCCTGCCTTACCGGTCGCGCGGAGCGGGCCAGCGCGCGCCGCTCACAACAGCAGCGCGGGGAGGCGGCGGCGGCCGCGCGCGAGGCAACAGCTGGGGAGGAGGACGAGGAGGAGGAGCAGGAGAAAGAAGCTCGCGCCGCAGCGGCAGCAACAGCGCGCCACCCGCGAGGGCGCGCATCGGCCGCCAATAGCGCCCCGCCCTCAGTCTGCCACG